>JAVFKF010000015.1:65932500-68332500 GCA_036926295.1 Pachydiplax longipennis
GGAAGCCATTTTTAAAAAATCGTCCAATGCATTTCTTATGGAAGAATTTTGCATCCACCTGGCGTCGAACTCACTGTCATTTGGCTACATTTTTTCCATGAGAAGCATAGAAGACTACCTCAACTTCAACCTCCGAAATTTTGGTTACTATATCATAACGATAAGCGCCTCAAAATATTTTCAAAAATCCGCGCAATGCATTCTTATGGGAAAATTGCGATTTTTGGGAATTTCTGGCATCGAACCCATGATAGCTAGCGTCGAAGTCTGCATTATTCTGGCGTCTAGAGTGTAGGGCCAGTACGTCGAAAAAATCTGACGTCGATGGCGCTTGTGAAACATGGTCAGAATTCGTATCCCCTATATATATATATCTATATATATAGGTATATCCGGAGAGTTAGCTATATATAATAGATATAGATATATAGGGGATATGAATTCTGACCATGTTCCACGAGCGCCGTCGACGTCAGATTTTTTCGACGTACTGGCCCCGCACTCTAGATGCCAGAATAATTCATACATCGACGCTAGCTATCATGGGTTCGATACCAGAAAGTCTCAAAAATCGCAATTTTCCCATAAGAATGCATTGCGCGGATTTTTGAAAAATTTTTTGAGGCACTTATCGGTAAGATAGTGGAACCAAAATCTCGGAGGTTGAAGTTGAGGTCTTCTATATTACGAATGGAAGAAATGTTACAAAAAGACCGTGAGTTCGACGTCAGGTAGATGCAAAATTCTTCCATAAGAAATGCATTGCTGAAATCTTTGACGATTTTTTTAAATTCCTTCCCGATAAGCTGGAAAGATAAAACCCGGAATGGTGACAGAGGCGTGGGACCTTCCCGATAAGATATTGAATCGAAACTTTGGAACAAGTAAGGATGGCACTTATCTAATATTATTTTGCTATCCTCTCTCAGGGAAGGGTCCTGAGTTTGACGCTGGGCGGTCTTTTGCGCGAATTTTTGCAATCTGTTTTGAGGCCGTTCTCGATGAGATAGAGCAATGAAAATCACGTTGTTTGCAGATGAGATGGTCTTCCGTAGTACTTTAGGAAGAAATGTTACCAATGGCCGTATGTTCGATGCCAGGTGGGTCCGAAATGATTCCGTAAGAAATGCATTGGTGAAATTTTGGACGATTTTTTTAAATGCCTTCCCGATAAGCTGGAAAGATGAAACCCGGAATGGTGACAGAGGCGTTTGAGAAGATTCTTTCATGACGTCCACTGTTTCTCTAGTGGTCCTTGGAACGATGCTAGAGCGTCATTCCGATTCTACCATGCATTTCAAGCGGGAAGAACGGAATCTCATTTTAGGTCTTCCCGATAAGATACTGAATTGAAACTTTGAAACACGTGAGAGTGACACTTATCTAACATTTCCATGCCATTGTCTCTCACGAACGGGTCCTGTGTTCGACGCCAGGCGGTCATTTACACTAATTTTTTGAAAATTGTTTTTAGGCGTTTCTCTTTGCAGGAGACTATTCAAAATCACAGCGTTTGCGTTTGAAGTACTTTTCTATAGAGCCAGTGGAAGAGAGGTTAGATTTGACCGTGAGTTAGATGCCAGATGGATGAAAATTTCTCACGTAAGAAATGAATTGCGGCAATTTTTAAGAATTTTGCTGGATAAGCTTCGAAAATGATACCCATAACTTATAGTAAATTTTTACCAATTAGCTTTGTTCGATGCAAGAGTGTCATTCCAATTCTACCATGCAATTCAAACGGGAATAACGGAATCTTATCTTAGGACCTTCCCGATAGGATACTGAATTGAAACTTTGAAATACGTCAGAGTGGTACTTCTCTAACATTCGTATGCCATTGTCTCTTTCGAACAGGTCCTGTGTTGGTCGCCAGGCGCTCTTTCGCGCGAATTTTCGAAAATTGTTTTCAGTCCTTACTCGGAGCGATAGAACCGTGAAAATCACGGAGGATCGAGATGCCGTGGTTTCTATTGTTCCAACTTAAGGAATATGCATGGCGGTCAATTTTGACAATTATTTTGAATGTATATCCGCTAACCGGGACTAATATTAAATGGAATGTGCATATAGGCAATTTATATGTTTCATATACGCTGTTCTCCGTTGCTCTGACGGTCCTTGATTCGATGCCTGAGCGTTATTTCTATTCTACGATGTTTTTGAAAGGGGGATAGCGTAATCTTAGGACCTTCCTGATAAGATACTGAATCGAAACTTTGGAACAAGCAGGAATTGCACTTATCTAATATTAAGATTCAATTGAGTCGCACGATCGGGTCTTTAGTTCGACGCCAGGCGGTCTTTTGCGCGAGGATTTGAACATTTTTTTGAGGCCTTTCTTTGTACGATACTGCATTCAACTGATAGCTTGCAGTTTGCGAGCAACTTTTACTCGTATACTTACTATATATCGATACTGACTCACGATGTGTTGAAGTTTAAAGGCAAATGACTGCTCATTTGATCGATTAACGAAATAACCCATTATATCTGAAGATCATCATTGAGAGAGAACGTCTAGGTTTAGGTCTGTACTTAGTTTAATCTGGAAACAGTATCTTAATATTTTCCGTTTGGTATTTACATCTACATTTAAATATCTAACCTTCAAGCAGACGTTTGGCATGTGGCAGGGGGTCTATGACTCAGCTTCCCTAATCGGATGTCGTTCTCGGAGGAATTGAAATTTTGAGTGGATAGGTTGAAGCATCTATTCCTCTGATATTCCTCATCAGAACGGCCTATCTAGCATATAATCGGCTACATTTTCTTCTCTCTCTCTATTAATGAATTAAATATTTGTCTTCGATTGACCCTTCTTTCTTTTAAAGATTTCCATCCTGCGTCAGAAAGCTTCCTAGTAACACTCAACGATTTGTCGAAACAAGTGTTTACAAAACGTATTGATTACGTTTCGTGACTCATTGTCTAATTTACGAATTCTGCTTACACAACCATACCTTGCGTGCCTACTCAATTAGTGAAAAAGAGGCGGTCAATGAGGATAGGAGAAAACCAGAAATTCTCCAATCGCCGAAACCGCCGGGCACAATTCCTAAGAAAAGGATTAAATGCGGCGGCCCGACGCCTCAATTGGGTTGAATGAAGAGAAAGAGATATTTGTGTTTGTTTGTGACGTATGAAAAGGAGAACGGGAAAGTCGGATTAACTCCTTTTAAAGAGCGGAGAAGAGATTATAATGAAGAAGGTATTACCTATAGTACATAGTATATATCCTGTAGTCGGAATTTATTCTTTGTGTTGATGTATGAAGTTGCTTTCATTAGCCCCTAGTTTTTAGTTTTTCTACACCGATTTCTTTAAGTTCTCTTAATTAATCCTGTGATTGTGTTCCTGTATGTGTTGCGCAACGCTAGATTAATTAATTTGTTTGTGTCTGAAGTGTTCTTTGAATCTATTTTCTTGCGTTTTGATTGCCATTGGTATACTTTATCTTGACATGAGATTTCATAAATGCCCGATTTATGTATTGATGCAATAATGTCTTTGGGGTTATGATGTAGTTTGAATAGTTCGCTCTATTTCTTTTGTCTATTTGCTGCTTCTTCCAGGGGCATAGGGAAGTTTTATGAAGTTGTGGTTTTTGTTTTCAGTTGAGGTTATAGCTGTGTTTTGTTTTAGTTTATGTTTGTGTTTCCTAAGAATGTTCTTAACCATGTCTTGATCTTATCCGTTTTGTTTTGCGATATTTCTGATGTGGTTTAATTCTTTCTTGAAGTCTTTTTTTGAAAGTGGTATTTTTAATAGTCTGTTAATCATGGAGTGGAAGTGGGCTAGTTTATGTGAGTTATGATAATTTGAGCCATATTGTATATACATTATGTGTGACTGGGTTTTCTATGTATGTTAAAATTGAGTTTATTTAGGGTTCTTTTTATTTTTAAAGCTAGGAATGGAAGTGTGCCATTTATTTCTTCTTCAACAGTGAATTTGATGGACTCGACATTATGTGTTGCGTTTCGATGCGTCGTAAATAGCAAAAATGTCATCAACGAATCTGAAAAAACTTCAACTATTTTCCTACGTTTTAGGAAAATAGTTGAAGTTCTCTCTGCAATATTTTTCAAAATATGTCATGAATAAGTTAGAGAGGAAAGGCGTTTTAGGAAAGGAGTTTTTTTGTATAAGTTTCCTTCGATTTGAAAGATATTTTGGTTCGTGCATGCTTTTGTTAATAGGATATATTCTTTGATTGAAAGAGTAAATTGCTTTTTTCCCAGATAAGCTATCCGCTCAGTTCTGAGTGATTCTGAAATACCCCGGGTTCAATTCCTGGTCCTGTTGGATCAGGTTTTTACAAGTCTATTTTTCATTGGGATTAGAGGCCATTCTGGTCTAACCTTCCCGTTAAGAAAGTAATTATAGTAATATCGAGTTAATATTCTGGGCAAATTGCGAACACTTTCATCTAGTACTGAGTGTACTTTAAGTATCCTTCGCTGTGTTCTTCCTTTGCAGTGTTCAATTTGTTGCGGAAGGAATAGCTTATCACCGACAACCGCAACCCAATTACCGTTGGCCTCATACCTTAACTTCCGGCTCCTCCGCCAATCAGCTTTCACATACAATTTGGAAATCATTTAACCTTTGAACAAAGTTTCCTTTCCCTGTTTCACTTATCTTTAACATGAGAATTACTTCTTAAACTCTTTACCTTAAGAATTACACTTGAATGATCGCCATGTTTCGAATTTTGTTCCTATTTTGTTCTTATTTTATTTCATCGAGCAAAACTTATTTCTCCTTTTCTTTCGCTGGCATTCTATCTTTTTGTATATTTTATGTATTCGTGTGCTGACACATGGTAATAGTTCACAGTCAGTTTCAATATGTTTTAGTAGTAATATGTTGTTTGAGGAGTCATTCACTCCAAGACAACTGATTTTTCAATCATGGGATACCTACATACACAAGGGATTCCTTAAAAAAGGTGTATACGTGCTTTGTTTTCTATTAAGGAATGAAAATTATCATTTACTTAATTTGCTGGTTCTCTCCCTCATATTTTGTTATGCCGTCAACGTTTTTGGTTTTCTTATGTTTTCGCTCTATGCAGTTATTTGCGCAACGTCTAATGTATCATTATCTGATGTAATTTATCACATGTATTTATTTATGTATTTAATCAATCAAAGGCTGAGTGAAATGTCTAGGCGTTAAACTCAAGAATACTTTAACAAATGGCACCCATATCCGTATATAGATAAGACTATATAGAAAACGAGAAGAATTGTATTCCAAAGACATGAAGCCTACCCACATAGAGATAGAAAGTATGCAAGAAGTAGAGGAAGACGATGTTGGACCGAGTATACTAGATAGTGAACTTGATAGAGCACTGGGGGACATGAAGGGGAAGAATGCAACGGGTGTGGACGAGATTCCAGTAGAATTTCTTAAGATTCTGGGGGGAAAGGTTAAGAAGCAATTCTATGATTTATGTAGGAAAATTCACGACAAAGAAAATTGGCCAGAGGATTTTACCAAGTCTATCCTGATTCCGTTACAGAAAAAGAATAATTCCTTAGAATGCCGGGGCTACCGCACAATTAGTTTAATATGTCATGCTGAAAGAGTAATTTTAAGGGTCTTAAACAGAAGAATCGAGGGTAAAACTATAGAATTCATAGGGAATGATCAGTTCGGTTTTTAGAGAGGGAAAGGGACGAGAGATGCAATTGGGGTTATGAGGGTACTCGTAGAAAGAAGCTTAGGATTCAAAAGGGACGTTTGTGTATGTTTTGTCGACTTTGAAAAGGCCTTCGATAGAGTTCAATGGCCAAAACTGATGGTGATACTAACGAAAATTGGGTTGGATTGGAAAGATAGGCGTTTAGTGCAAAATTTGTATTTAAATCAGACCGCACGAGTAAGAGTTGCTAATGGGGAATCGGAATGGGCAGAGTTAGGGAGGGGAGTAAGACAAGCTTATCCTTTATCACCATCTCTTTTTAACATATATGCAGAAGATATGGTGAAAGAAGCTTGGGATGAATTGGCTAAGGGAGTAAAAGTTGGTGGGGAAGCAGTGAAGTCGGTAAAATATGCTGACGACAAGGCTATTGTGTGCGATTCGGAAAAGGGGTTGCAAATCTAGTAAATGCACTAAACGATAAGGCAAAAAATTGTGGGATGAAAATCAATGTAAGAAAGACTAAGTTTATGAGGTTTTCAAAGGGAAAGAATGCTAAATTAACGATAAGTGTGGATAGGGAAAGACTAGAACAAGTAGACAAATTTTCATACTTGGGCAGTCTTTTTTCTAAGGATGCAAGATGTTCGACAGAAATTAGAAAAGGGATAGCATTAGCAAAAGAAGCATTCGTGAAACGAAGGGAACTGATGATAAAGGGACTTGATAAAGGAATCAGGAAGAGATTGGTAAAATCCTTATTTGGAGTTTAATGTTGTACGGGTGTGAAACGTGGACGTTAAGAAAAGAGTATGTCAAAAGATTGGAGGCTTTTGAGATGTGGGTATGGCGTAGAATGGAGAAAGTTAGTTGGGTCGATAGAAAAACGAACGAGGAGGTTCTAGAGATGGTTGGGCAGAAAAGAGTAATGATTGAAGTAATTAGAAATTGACAAAAGAAATGGGTGGGTCACATATTGAGAGGAGAGGGATTATTGAAAAAACGATCGAGGGACGAATGCTAGGGAAAAGAGAGAGGGGAAGACAAAGACAAAAGTTATCAGACGAATTAAGGGGTGGGATAAGTTACCGGAAATAGAAGGAGAGGGAATTAAATAGGGAATGTGGGGGCACATGAACCTACCAAAAAATAGAACAGTGTATATATACCCATATCCGTAACGTATTTGGACGAGCTTTTGAAAAATGCGGGGATAGAAAAGTTGGCAGGGATGTTACTTTGATCAACTTCTTCATCGTGGATTCGCAAGTATTGTATTCGAGAAAAGGCACGACGTAAGGCGTTTACAATTGCTGCTCAGGGTCCAGGATAGAAGAAGATATAAAATATTTAGTTGCATTTTTTGTATAAATTCAGAGAAAATGCGAAGGTGTGACGGATATTATGGCTCTATCCTGAACATATTTTAATTTAATTATGCAAGAAATATATTTAGAATATATGCTAGTACTATTCGCTCCAAGAGTTAATTTTCCGTGAAAGAAGCGTAACAGCAATTGTTCAGGGGTATTGAATTCGAATCCAAATGACCGTTATTTTCGCCCGAGAGAAATCGAAAATGTGGAGACCGAAGCGAGACCGATATTCATTCCGAATTTTGGTTTTCATTATAGGTAAATGAAGGGACTAAACATGTGGAAAGATTTGCAGCTAACTAGTAATGACTTATTTTAGTGTCTGTTTTCATTAAATGTATATAAATAGACTTGAAATAAAACAATAAACAAGATATATATATATAATATTACAGAAGTCTGAGCGAAAAAACGGTTCTATGTGGTTTGACATAATGAGATTATGCTATTGAATTGAAATTTGTTTGTTTTTGAACGAAATCCGGAATTGGAAAGCATTATGGTTTGAGTTATAACGTGCACTATTGAAAGTCGGCTGACTGGGAGAAAATATGCCCAAATTCAATGCCGCCGAATGCTTGGTTCGATTCCAGGGATCTCGGTTGAGCTCATTTAGATTTCCCGGGACATCATAGAGGGGGAAAAAACAACACATGCCTTTCGATCCCAAATTTGATTCCCAGTTGAATGTGCGAAATTACCTCAACTCAAAGTAATTTCAAATATACGAGGGTGGTCTGAAAAGTTTCCGACCCCAGATTTTTCAGAAATCTTCAGAAAATTTTCAGAAAAAATATCGGGAAATGGCGAAATATCGGAAACTTTTCAGACCACCCATATATTATTATTATTATCTTCCTCGATAGCTAAAAACGTTGCCTTGATAGTTCTTCATTATTAAAAAAAAATATATTCACTAAATATTCTAACTATTGGCAGAAAAGTACACCAGTGGGTTTGCAAATAAAATCATCAAAAATGAAAAACAAAATATTCCACGAATTCCCTTTGAAGTTATTTTTCAATTGTTAACGGGTCAAATGTTTTGATTTGGACGAATTTCCTAAAAAATTCAAAAGTTTTGTGATATTTAATTACTACCAAAATCATATCTTATTTTGACTGCCATGAATATGGTGAATTTTATTACGTTACGGTAAATAATTATTAAACTCACTCTTTTCCATTGATTATATTTAATGAAATAGAATTAAGTCTATCGCGGGTGGAGAAACACATCCATCCTGGGAAAGAAACCTGTGGTTGAGAACGTATTCGAGGAAATTATCGTAGCTACGAATCCCTTCGGTGCCTTATTTCGATTCATGTTTAGTTAAGATCCCCACCAGCAGCCATTGGCGGGAATATACTCGTATTAACACAAACATCTAATCTACTTTACCTAATGGTCTGCGGCCTAGTAACCATTCGTGATTAATTCCTAGTATTGTTTTCTCGATGCCTCTTGGAGATCCATGATTTACAGGGATAACAGTGGTAATGACAATTGTAGTTTATGGACATTAGAAATCATATTAAGATATACACCGTATGTGGACTCTTTCTCTCGTCATCTATTATATATAGCTAACTCTCCGGATATACCTATATAGATATATTATATACGAGTAAAAGTAGCTTGCATACTGCAAGCTAATTGGTGAAAAGTTACAATAAGTTTCCCTTAAGGGTGTCATCTTCGAAGCTTATCCAGCAAAATTCTTAACAATTGCCGCAATGCATTCCGAACGTGAGAATTATTCATCCATCTGGCATAGAACTCACAGTCATATGTAACCATTCTTCCACTGGTTCTATAGAAAATTACTTCAAACGCAAACGCTGTGATTTTGAATAGTCTCCTGCATAGAGAGAGGCCTCAAAACAATTTTTAAAAAATTAGTGTAAATGACCGCCTGGCGTCGAACACAGGACCTGTTCGTGAGAGACAATGGTATGGAAATGTTAGATAAGTGCCACTCTGACGTGTTTCAAAGTTTCAATTCAGTATCTTATCGGAAAGGTCCTAAATTAAGATTCCGTTCTTCCCGCTTGTAATGCAAGGTAGAATCGGAATGACGCTCTAGCATCGAACCAAGGACCTCTATAGAAGCATATACGCCATGAAAGAATCTTCTAAACGCCTCTGTCAACATTCCGGGTTTTATCTTTCAAGCTTATCTGAAAGGCATTTAAAAAAATCGTCCATGATATCAGCAATGCATTTCTTACGGAGGCATTTCGGACCCACCTGGCGTCGAACACACGGACATTTGGTAACATTTCTTCGTTTGGTACGATGGAAGACCATCTCATCTGTAAACACCGAGATTTTATTTGCTCTATCGCATCGAGAACGGCCTCAAAACAGATTGAAAAAATTCGCGCAAAAGACCGCCTAGCGTCGAACTCAGGACCTTTCCGTGAGAGAAGATAGCAAAATAATATTAGATAAGTGCCATCCTTACTTGTTCCAAAGTTTCGATTCAATATCTTATCGGTAAGGTCCCAAAATAAGATTCCGCTTTCCCCATTTGAAATACATGGAGGAATCGGAATGACCCTCTTGCATCGAACCAAGGACCACTAGACGAACGGTGAAATTCATGAAAGAAAGTTTTCAAACGCCTCTGTCACCATTCCGGGTTTTATCTTTCCAGCTTATCGGGAAGGAATTTAAAAAAAATCGTCAAAGATTTCAGCAATGCATTTCTTATGGAAGAATTTTGCATCCACCTGGCGTCGAACTCACGGTCTTTTTGTAACATTTCTTCCATTCGTAATATAGAAGACTACGTCAACTTCAACCTCCGAGATTTTGGCTCCTCTATCTTGCGGAGTGCCTCAAAAAATTTTTCAAAAATCCGCGCAATGCATTCTTATGGGAAAATTGCGATTTTTGGGACTTTCTGGTATCGAACCCATGACACCTAGCGCCGATGTCTGCATTATTCTGGCATCTACAGGGTGGGGCCAGTACGTCGTGAAAATCTGACGTCGACGGCGAATGTGGAACATGGTCAGAATTCGTATCCCCTATATATATCTATATCAATAATATATAGCTGACTCTCCGGATATCTATTATATAAGGCTAACTCTCTGGATATACCTATATCTATTATATACGAGTAAAAGTTGCTTGCATACTGCAAGCTAATTGGTGAAAAATTTAAATACGTTTCCCTTACGGGTATCATTTTCGAAGCTTATCCAGCAAAAATCTTAAAAATTGCCGCAATGCATTTCGAACGTGAGAATTTTTCATCCATCTGGCATCGAACTCACGGTCGTATGTAACCTTTCTTCCACTGGTTCTATAGAAAACTACTTCAAACGGAAACGCTGTGATTTTGAATAGTCTCGTGCATTGAGAAAGGCCTCAAAACAATTTTTAAAAATTTACGTAAATGACCGCCTGGCGTCGAACACAGGACCCATTTGTGAGAGAAAATGGCATACGAATAATAGATAAGCGCCACTCTGACGTGTTTCAAAGTTTCAATTCAATATCCTATCGGGAAGGACATAAAATAAGTTTCCGTTATTCCCGTTTGAAATGCATGGTAGAATCGGAATGACACTCTTGCATCGAACCAAGGACCACAGGAGAAATGTTGACCCTTATGAAAGAATGTTCTCAAACGCCTCTGTCGCCGGGTTTTATCTTTCCAGCTTATCGGGAAGGATTTTAAAATAATCATAAAAGATTTCACCAATGCATTTCTTACGGAAGCATTTCGAACCCACCTGGCGTCGAACACACGGTCATTTGCTAACATTTCTACCATAAGAACCATAGAAGACTACCTCAGCTTCAACCTCCGAGATTTTGGTTCCTCTATCTTAACGATAAGTGCCTCAAAATAATTTTCAAAAATCCGCGCAATGCATTCTTATGGGAAAATTGCAATTTTTGGGAATTTCTGGCATCGAACCTATAATAGCTAGCGTCGAAGTCTGCATTATTCTGGCATCTAGAGTGTAGGGCCAAAACGTCGAAAAAATCTGACGTCGATGGCGCATGTGGAACATGGTCAGAATTTGTATCCCCTATATATATCTATATAGGTATATCCGGAGAGTTAGCTATATATAATACGAGTAAAAGTTGCTTGCATACTGCAAGCTATCCGTTGAATACAGTATCATACCAAGTACTGCCTCAGTTCAAATTTAAAACTTCGCGCCAAAGACCGCCTGGCGACGAACTAAGAACCCGATAGTGAGAGAAGACAGCAAAATAATATTAGATAAGTGCCATCCTTACTTGTTCCAAAGTTTCGATTCAATATCTTATCGGGAAGGTCCCACGCCTCTGTCACCATTCCGGGTCTTATCTTCCCAGCTTATCGGGAAGGCATTTAAAAAATCGTCCAATGCATTTCTTATGGAAGAATTTTGCATCCACCAGGCGTCGAACTCACTGTCATTTGGCTACATTTTTTCCATGAGAAGCATAGAAGACTACCTCAACTTCAACCTCCGAAATTTTGGTTACTCTATCTTAACGATAAGTGCCTCAAAATAATTTTCAAAAATCCGCGCAATGCATTCTTACGGGAAAACTGCGATTTTTGGGAATTTCTGGCATCGAACCCATGATAGCTAGCGCCGAAGTCTGCATTATTCTGGCATCTAGATCTATATATATATATATAGGGGATACGAATTCTGACCATGTTCCACAAGCGCCATCGACGTCAGATTTTTTCGACGTACTGGCCCTGCACTCTAGACGCCAGAATAATTCAGACATCGACGCTAGCTATCATGAGTTCGATGCCAGAAATTCCCAAAAATCGTAATTTTCCCATAAGAATGCATCGCGCGGATTTTTGAAAATTATTTTGAGGCACTAATCGGTAAGATAGAGGAACCAAAATTTCGGAGGTTGAAGTTGAGGTAGTCTTCTATGCTTCTCATGGAAAAAATGTAGCCAAATGACAGTGAGTTCGACGCCAGGTGGATGCAAAATTCTTCCATAAGAAATGCATTGCACGATTTTTTAAATGCCTCCCGATAAGCTGGAAAGATAAGACCCGGAATGGTGACAGAGGCGTGGGACCTTCCCGATAAGATATTGAATCGAAACTTTGGAACAAGTAAGGATGGCACTTATCTAATATTATTTTGCTGTCTTCTCTCACGATCAGGTTCTTAGTTCGTCGCCAGGCGGTCTTTGGCGCGAAGTTTTAAATTTGAACTGAGGCAGTACTTGGTATGATACTGTATTAAACGGATAGCTTGCAGTATGCAAGCAACTTTTACTCGTATATAATAGAGATATATATATTTATAGGGGATACGAATTCTGACCATGTTCCACGAGCGCCGTCGACGTCAGATTATTACGACGTACTGGCACCACCCAGTAGATACCAGAATAATTCAGACATCGAGGCTAGCTATCTTGAGTTCGATGCCAGAAATTCCCAAAAATCGCAATTTTCCCGTAAGAATGCATTGCGCGGATTTTTAAAAATTATTTCGAGGCACTTATCGGTAAGATAGAGGAACCAAAATCTCGGAGGTTGAAGCCGCGGTAGTCTTCTATGGTACTTATGGTAGAAATGTTGCCAAATGACCGTGACTTCGACTCCAGGTGGGTCCGAAATTCTTCCATAAGAAATGCATTGCTGCAATATTTGTCATTTTTTTTCAATGCCTTCCCGATAACCTGGAAAGATCAAACTCCGTGTGGCGACGGAGGCGTTTAAAAACATTCTTTCATGAATTTCACAGTTCGTCTAGTCGTCCTTGGTTCGATGCAAGAGGGTCATTCCGATTCCACCATGCATTTCAAACGGGGAAAACGGAATCTCATTTTAGGACTTTCCCGATAAGATACTGAATTGAAACTTTGAAACACGTCAGAGTGGCGCTTATTTATTATTTGTATGCAATTGTCTCTCACAAATGGGTCCTGTGTTCGACGCCAGGCGGTCATTTACGCAAATTTTTAAAAATTGTTTTGAGGCCTATCTCTATGCAGGAGACTATTCAAAATCACAGTGTTTGCGTTTGAAGTAGGTTTGATATAGATCCAGTGGAAGAAAGGTTACATATGACCGTGAGTTCGATGCCAGTTGGATGAAAATTTCTCACGTAAGAAATTTATTGCGGCAATTTTTAAGAATTTTGCTGGATAAGCTTCGAAGATGGATCCCGCAAGGGGAACTTATTGTAAATTTATACGAATTAGCTTGTAATATGCAAGCAACGTTTACTCGTATATAAAATGATTATACAATCAGACTTAGTAATTCATGTCTCCATTCAGTCTGCATTAATATTAAATTATTTTTTCATGTTATATATTACAAAATATATATGGATATAAATACATTATTTACTTTAAAATATTAGTATAAAAACATACATAGATGTACAACTTTTTTTTCTCCTAAATGCATAAAATTGTATGATTCTATTGATGCATTATTGACAAGAGACATTCGATTGGTCATACACCTTCTCCGTAATCTTAACATTTTTTCGCAATATGTTCGAATTCCACACTTCCATGAGATAGAAGCAAGGAAAATGTTTCACGAGGAAACTATCTGTGGTTTGTTCGTATTTTCGAGCAAAGTAATTAAACAGGATATAGTTTCCTCCGTGACATTTCCTTGAACCACTGCTTAGTGTAACTCGTGGGCAACCAAGGAAGTTTACTGAATAAATATGTGGGTTATGACACTGATCATATGCGTGTAAAATGGGATGTCATAATTTGTATATTTGATTACTCAACTTCCTTGGTTGTCGTGGAATACCGCCCAGTTGAGGTAATCATTGATAGTCCTATTACTCTTGATAGTAACTCCGACGTATACTCTCCCATTGGTAGTTTATTTTTTTAATTTCGACGACCCAGTCTGGACTTGTTCGATCATCTCGTCTTATTTTTACTCACGTCCATCCAATTTCAACCCAAATTCGTAAATTTTTACGTTTCTAAATGAAAGTTTCATTCTCACAATTTAGACAGCTGTGATTCGTTCATCTTAATCGATATCTGAATTAGAAAGAACAGTTTGACCAGTAAAATGTAGCTTATTAATCGGGTTGAATTCGAAACTCATTCGGTGGGCATTGATGGGTCCTCATTGGTTGATATTCGTGCAATTTATTTCCCCTCCCACTCACCTTTCACTCCCAACATGGCGCCAGCTCCGCCTCGTCTCCTGACCTTACATCGTATCTTTCACCGATAAGAGGCACTGCGCATGCGCGCACACACACTTTTCTTTCTTCCGCTGCTCATCTTTTAAATGAACGACTTTTCCCGAAGATTGCCGCACCTCTCCTTTCTTATTCCTCCATTTTGAACGATTGGAATGTACGTGCATTTTAATCCCACCCATTGGATGGTGCAAATTAGTATTACAATATGTCCGCTCTTTTGCATCAGATGGTAGTGCAATCTCGTACAACAATCACCGTTGCGTATATATTTATCTATCCGGTGTCACTAAGAAATGCATGGAAGACAATTTTGAATTTTATGCACTTCCCGATAAGATAGAAATATGAAATGTAGGAATTCGTTTGAAGGGCCAACGGTCTGACGCATATCTATATTTTTATATTAAAAAATATCCATGGTTAGAATATGGACGACTTGAAAATTCTCTCAAAAGATTTGCACGTAAAGTGCATTTTGATCAATTTCAGACTATTTTTCTTTTGCAGAATTAAATAGGAAATATTGGTCCCACGAATTCGAGACAAGTACCAAAAGAATTCAAATCGAAGAAAGATTCATATTTTTTCGTGGAATATCGTTTTGGATTAGAAATTGTGAGAGTCAGGAAAACAAAGAGGGAAAATCGTGTAATTATTAACAACCAGTCTTCCTGACGAAAAAGCGATTGTTGAACTCGACTCTCCTACGAATATATGGAAAAGCCCATTCTTCCCACTGTCCCATATGTAAAATAGATAGTTGTATGCAGCTCCGCCATTTTTCGACGGAGACAAAATTATAATCGAATTCATCAATACATCAATATGAAAACATCACTATAGATCTTTATTCTATATCTCATACATTGTACGAATACATCACTATGTATCGTTAACAGAACATAAATACAATACATTAGTACTAGTAGTACATTAGTAGTAATACATCCATCAGTAAATCTTATAATACAAATTACAATACGAAATTACGAAATTTGTTCAAATATACATGGATTTTACATAGTTACATGATTATTTACGTACGCAAAAAAATTACGCTTGAATACTAGATGAAGTGGATGAGCGTATGCATTAAATTGTTTACTAGAATGACTATGCTTACGTTTTTGACAATAAAACTATTTTGCGACTAACTATAGTGTGGCTGTAATTATTCAAAGGATCAGGAAAGGAAATGAATAAAATATATGAGGAAATCCCTGTAATTATACGAAAAATTCATTTCAATAATTACAATCACTAATTATTCAGAAGGATTTCGAAAGACTTCTGAATCGCCTTCAGAGGATGCTAAAAAACTAACCTAACAAATGAAAGGCTACCGAATATGAACAGGATGGTATGAAGCTAAAACAAAACCGAGCGATATTTTGCGTTTCGTTATGGATAAAGTTGATAGCTTTACATGTTAGTTAAATAGTTAAAAGCACTTACGCGCGAATATAAGAAGTAAAAATATCTTTCTGCCATCAACATTGAGCATCTTCCGGGAAGATTTTGAAATCTGTACATAATTGTAAACATCATATGGTTTTGGAACTTAATTGATTTTCTATCAATGAGTTCAGGGTTGCCAACTGAAAGAGCCGAATATTTCCATCTGCGACCCAATCTGAGTAGGTCTGTTGTCACACTATAGTTGCTACAGTAACGGGTTTATGGAGATATTGACTCACTCGATGTTTCTTTAAATATGTTATTTATGGTTAAAAGATGATAAATAATGTAAGTGTATCACTTTGATCTCTTTCAGGAATTTAATAGTACGAATAATTGTGTTGGAATGCGCTTCTCAACATCTCTACTTGAACAGGGTCCAAACACAATAAAAGACTTTTCGTTCGGGAAGAGAAATTAGATTTATTAATTTCAATAAGTTCAATCGAAGAGGTGTTCATAATCCAAGGAAGATGGTCGTAGACACTTTTTTCATGTCTTCTTGGATAACCTTTGATTTGAAGTTTCTGCGAGAACTTTGTTTTCAATGCGTGATGGAATGGTCCTGAGAAAGTCATCGGAGTCACTTAAGTTTGCAACCCTAAATGCGATTCTTTCCTATATTAAAAGCTGGCTTTTGTTTTGTGAGAGTTGATGGTTCGGCAACTAAATAAACGGAATCAAAATTGATTCCTCCGTTGAATTTTGATTCTAAATTACCTTTGATGAGACGCCCAAATATGAGACTGAGGTGGATATACAAGGCTAAGACTAATAAGTCTCGATCTTGCCCTGAAATATAGACGTATTACTAATGCATGAGGAAAGGATGACATGCTTACTTTAAATGCCTCTAAATGTACTCGCACTTATGATAACCCGAAATGAGGCTTATCATGTCTTTATTGATTAATACTTCCACAGTTTTAACGTACGGTTCCGTTGAATATTTCAGTTGGTCCAGTTTGAAGGAGTAACTGCGATAAAATACACGAAGGAAGATGGGGAAATTTCAATGAGAAGAGTCATTGCTCAAACATTTTCATGAAGTGATTACGCTGCACTATCAAGAAAGAGTAGATAATTAAGTTAGACTGTTTCGAGGAATTCTATAGATAGTTTCTTGTCATATTGACCACGGGAAATTGGACAGAATTAGACAGACTTTTAAAAGTTTTTAAAATTTGTATACTTCTGCACTCCTGTGAGAAACTCTTTGTGGGAAAGTATCAGCTTGTTATACGCTTTTCTTCGTAAGTTTTTAATATTTACAATTTCTAAATTTTTGCAAAAATCTGCGAGCATAAGTTGTTTTGAAGGGTCCTAATTTTTTAGAGAAACATGTTATAGATCTTTCTTTTATTGGAGGGGATATTGGTGTATCATTCAAAATCTATGTATGAAAGTCCCACATATTGTTTAAAATTTGATATAAATTGTTTAATACACCAGTTGACTCTCCGTCATAGGAAGCACCACCATACTCAGAAGAATGGCACCATACTATCCGCACGATCACGTCTTTCATTAATCCCATCAGTGATTTCCCTTTCCTCTGAATAGTTCTGCCGCTGCATAGAGCGAATTATTTTATAACACCCCATTCTCTTATATTAATCAAATCAATGATTGGATCTGAATGTATTCGGTTTGGAATCTCCAGTGGCATTCGATTGTCCTCAGTACTTGTCTTCGAAGCCTTACGACTCAGGTCACTCTGCATGAAAAAGCGGCGCGCTTAAAATAATCCTCACAAGCGCTGAGACCTTGTGGGTTCGACCGAAAGTTATCAAGCAGAGAATTAAAGTATTGTGAATTTATTTTATTTATTTATCAAAGATTCACATACAGCGGTGCCATCAATTTATAGTGAATGCCAAAAAACAAACTAAAACTAAATATACATAACAATATTAAAAAAAGAAAATCAACAAATAAAAATAAGATAAAAATATATACACAAATACAAACTAAGGAAATTATTTACAAGGATCTTTATGCAAGCATTCTTTCAAGAAAGCATCAAGTGAAAGCCTGAAAGGGTCTATGGAGGGAATTTAAAAGATTAGGAAGTCGGCGAAATGAACTCAGCTGTTTAACACTACTATTACTATTTTCCATTTAATTTATCCTCAACTGTTGAAGTATAATAGAACATTAGGAGAGGGTGTGGATGAGTAGTGCATCTTCGTTCAAAATCGGTGGCTGACTGTAATAATCTGAAATTCACAAGTCCAAATTCTGGGAAGAGGGGTGAAAACTACTGGAGATAAGTTGGAAATGTGCAAGTTGAAATGTGAGAAGAGGGATTTTTAAAACTTGAGGATCATTTTATAAGGCGTTTGATGGTGAAAATAAGGGGGCGGATTCGCTTTGTACAGAGTTGAATTAAATTGGACTCGATACAATTACATAGGACTCCACTGTCCTTGGAAATGTCCTTCATTCTCAAATCTAAGATGCAATCAAATTTTAGAAGTCATACATGGCGAGAAATAATCTGTAACACAAAAGCTCTTAGCCGTGGCACCTAAAAATTTTGACGGGCTTGCGATGGAAGAGGTCTTTCTTAACACTATTAGTTATTAATTATTTAAAGTCTCCTCTTCCACTTAAGCCAGTAAGTACGTCAGTCGATAATCCTTTAATAAAGCAAGGTGTCATAGCGCGTTCTTTATTTATTGTAATATACCGGCGTACAGACAGTGAGAAAATAAGAGATTGATTAAGAAAAGAGTGTTCAAACAGAATCATTGCCTCAGACAACTTACTTTTCTTCGATACCTACTTTACGATAATGCATTTTGGATCGCAATCTGAGCTAAGGAAGCTCTAAAGAGAGCATTCCTAACCGCGATTGGAGGAATTTTTCATTTTCAAGTAAGTATTTCTACTGCTCTCGCGGTCATAGAGGTGGAAGTTTATGATGACGACTTACGTAATGAGTTCATTTCCCCAAACTGCTCTCTTTTTCGAAATATGATTTTACATATTCGTTAGGAGAGGATTACAACGAACAAGAGTGTCAATTTTCCAGATTCCCTTCTGCGGAGAGACTGTCCCATATAGAGTGGCTTCTGCATTCGCCTTTGAGTAATTAACTCGCTAATTTCGAAGCAGAAATGAGGAAACTCATTTGGAATGCAAATGAAGCGAATCTCGCGACCTCCTGCTTCGTCGCGAATTTTATCTCCAAAGTTGGGAAATCTCTTATTTGCGACGCTGGTTGTTTAGTGACACTATAAATTAAGCTCGTTAGCAGGAAAAGGAGACGTCCGATTAAGAAAATCGTTGGTGAACTCGCCGAGGATAGGTTATCTGCATACGTTTACTCTCCAAGGACTGTAAACATCTCTCGGTTGAGAAATCGTTCCTCAAAAAAGTCTCTAAAATATTTCCTTCCATTTTGATCGTCTTTTATCAGAGCTTTCTTATTGGCGTTTTTTCTTAATCACGTAGGCTGATCAAAGGTGAAGTAGAGTATTGGAAATGAATCGCAGCTCCCAAGTGCGGACTGGAATCTATCTTTATATCTTCAGCTGACGGAATTTAAAGAATTATCTCAGCCCATTTATTCTTTTCTACGACGATTACAGCTCCAGTTGTTTCAATATAAATAAATGAATGACGTCTTTATTTTGGGCGAAATTGAGAATGAAAAAATCTCCTCTTCCATTTAACCCATTGCTAATATTAAGCAAATCATATTTAGAAGTACTGATAGAAAGTGACCTAAAATTAATTCAGAAAATACGATAAATTTAATTTTGGATTTAAGAAAAAACCAAAGTAATGCTTAGAAAACAAACTCATTGCAGGAAATCATCCACAAAGATATGGTTCTAAAAACCTGTATAAACCTACTGAGAGTCAGAGAAAGGGTTAACTTAAACACATTAAAACAGAAAACCCTTATCAAGATCTGTTGTAGAGAAACAAGCACTCAAATAATATAATATACATTACCGGTGAGATGCATAACAGATAACGTAAAATTTAATTATATTATACAGTCAACTTCTATGAAAGTATAAGTAAATGCAGAGTAAAATTGAAAACAAACGCGTAACTTTTAGAATTAATTAGTCAAAATGTCGGAATCTCTATCGCTTATCCTGTCTGAGAATCGTCACGATGTCCGTATCGGAATCTCGCCAAAGGCGCTTTGAGACAATTTTCTTTTGAAAACTTCTTCAATTAAATTTTAAAATGACATTTTTCAGGCTAAATATGGTAGGTGTGTAGTGATAGTGGAAATATCTCTCAATTTTATTTTGATTCGAACTCCTTACGAGATATTAAGCAAGTTATCAGATTGCTTGTACTACAAAATTTTCACGTGAGGGGAGGTTGCTTCCCTTTCTCCCCTTGGTTAAGCCATTTTTTGGTGTGTGGCAGGGGCTGTAAACACTGAACGATTGAGCTTCTTTTTACCACGTATCGCTTGTGGAAATGATCAGTCCATCAAGCGATTTGTTTTTATTTTGTTTTATGCTCTTTGTAGAAGTATCAGGCGTAGCAGTATTTCTTTTCTCAATTCTAATGTAACTGGAAGATTGGAGTGTTTAACGAATGAAAAAGTAACTACTTTTACCCGTAGTTGTTAAAAGTTTTACTTCACCGTAGTTTGAGAAATTATCATTTTTTCATTTCTTCAAGTACTGGAGTCCTACAGCGAAGTCGTACCTGAAGCAATTGTTATTAGGACTTTTTAAGGCGATTTACAAATCTCTTGTTTTACTAATGTTATCGGTATGGCCGAAGTAGCTGGCGGATCGCATTATTCCTCCTCTGAATCTCCAAAGTTTATCAACCAGAGAGGGCATTCGCAACATTTAATCACGGAAACGCATCGCGCTATAACTTCTCGGGTTTCTTCCGCAGGATCTCATTTAATTGCGTCTCAAAAAATGAGTATTTGGGGCCCCTTCTTTGGCCCTTGCATACGTACCGAGAAGTGGCTCTATTAAGGGCCGTTTGGATTTCAATATCGGCAAACAGAAAACATTTCTTAAATGCTAAACTAAGCATTCCATTTCAACTGTTCTTTACAAGCTAATTACGCTCATCAAATATACATAAAAATGTGATTTCACTGAAACATATATAATTTCGTTTATTCTTCCTTTCCCAGGTGGGTTTGCTGCAGAGGAAATATTCTTAGCCCTGTATTGCTTTTCTCAAATCTCATGAACTAATAACGGAAGTGGTCTTCGAGAGGATCCCTCCAACGTGTGGCAGCGGGTGCATGCACCGTGACTATTCCCTAATTGATTCACGTATCGTTCTCGAAAAAAATGAGTTCTTGCATCGATTTGTTCTCTTTTTCCTTAAGTTTTCTCGCTGCATCAGAACAGCCTGTGTAACAAGGAAAGAGGGGCAACATCTTCTTAGGACGTACTCCGAATTTTTTACTTAAATTTAACCTTTGTTTGAATGTTGATGCCTTTGAAGATTCCCATCCTGTCCTCTGAAGGACCTGCTCAGTTATATAAACTAGGAATTCTATACAAAATGTACCGAAATTTCTTCCTGTCCGTCCATACACTTCATGCATACTGATGGTGAGGCAGCGCAAAAGAGTATTGCCATTCTCATCGGGCTTTCTGCTGCGGACTCTTTGAAAACCAACTTTTAAACTTCTCAACCACACATATATAACTCCACGAGAGTTGTCGGTGACAAGACATTTTACTGCTATTATTGTTTCGCTCGGAAGCTGTTCAATCAAATAATCAACTGCAATAGATTTTTTTCGAAGAAGTTAACTACCGAAAATTTGTCTGTGTTGAGCCCCAATATCCAGTCGTCGCACCATTTCATGATTGTATGTAAATAATTCCTTAGGGTAATCTTTCGTCTGCTTTTTCTATTTCTCTATAAATTACCGCAAATAGTCTAATATCGATGGGATGGCCGTCGATGCATACTGAGAACGGTCCCTACCTTGTGGGACGTCACTTTAACCATCTATTACTATTCCTTGTTCTCTGTCGGAGATAAATTCTTTTATCCAGCTAATTGATACCCACTGCTTTTAATTTGTGTAATAATATATGATGTGGAACTTCATCAAACTCTTTCCAAAAATATCGCATCGACTTGTGTTTTATTTTCGGCAGATTTCAAGGTATGATGAACTAGTAACGCCAGCTTTGACTCGCAAGATCGTGTCTTACGAAAGTCATGTTCATTCTTAACTATGAGTTAGATGCTAAAAATTCTTCAACGTTAATATATCTCTAACCTCTTTTCCTAATTTAACTTAAATATGTTGCACTAGCTACTGATAAGTTCGTTTTAGGAAAGGGGTTTAAAGCTCTTTTCAGTCATCTGCTGAATATATTTGATGTTTTATTTATTGATATATTTAATGGTAGAAGTATATTAGAAATGATTAACTTAAGATTGTAAATTACCTTATAATGGAATTAAGTAGAAGTTAATACGTTTTTTACAAATGTTATTTACTAACAATGTCAATACATATGTATATAATGGTATATAGTTACGTGCACATATTATCGTAAATATTAACTTATATATCATTGTGTGTAATATTACAAATAATAAAGTACTTACATTAGTATAAATTACTTATACGAATGCAAATAGAACATTAAAATTCGTAATCACGCTCATAAAAACCGAATTATATGAAAGTATTGACTAAAGGAAAGGAAGATCAGTTTCGGAAGTCTGCCGCATCAATCAGAGCGCCATCGACACTTATCCATTTTTAACACGTCCCGTAGCAGGGAACACCGGTTTCACTCAAGTAGTCACGCACGCCTCCCAAGTTAATTCATTGAATAAAAAAATATGGAAATTTCATCAAAAATTCTTCGACGCTGCGTATTTTTTTGAAGTAGAAAAGGGTTGTGGGGGAGTCGAAGTGTCACACTTCCCCCAAAAGTAATTTCCGGGCGGGAAGGGGGGGCACGAATTTGAGGGCGGGGCACGAATTCTATCAGAAGAGGGCTTTCCAAGAAATCCAACTTTAAGAAGTTATGGAGCAATATGTTGTGGGCGCGTTAAAACGTGCGAATTGATTTGGGCTTCAGTTTTGCAGCGATTAATGCGCAATTGAGAGTATAGTTTCACTCATAAAATTTCACCTACGTAAATACCCCTTCGGTGCGTGGCAGGGGGAGTAAACACAGTTACCACTGCTGTTAATCAATTTTTCCCTAATTGCTTATTTGGTCTTTCATTACAGAGTGAAAAATAACCGGCATTGAGTAAGTAAGACACTTTTTGTGCGAAAAGCTGACCATTATTCAAAAGTAAGGCAATCATCATTTCATAATCCGGTTATAACGCTTATTCCCCTGAAAAGGTCTTAACCGTATTTTACTGTATTTCTACGGAACGACTCTTTCTCAACATTCCATCGAACCACCAAAAGAAGGGAAACTGAATAAAGATTTTCATTAGGTCGCGAAAAATCGCTTTAAATTCTAAATCTATAGAATCTTGATAAAATAGGCGAAAATTTTGTGAAATTCTGAGACCGTAAACAACCTCTTGACGACAAATGAAATTGTTGAATCCAAGTTTATGAATTTTCCCAATATTCTCGGCAAATCTCTAGAATATTTGGGAATTGAAAGTCCCATTTAACCTTTTCCAGAATGTAATGCAAAATGATTTCAGATTTTAGGCAAGTGCATAAAATATAACATGAACAGATTTTTTAACTTGTAAGGCGGAAATGAAAAAGAAAGCAAAAAGAGAGGTAGTTTTCGTGGAAAAAATAAACTTTGATATTATTTTATCAGAGAAGAAATATTTTAGGAAATCACAAAGAGAGGAGTGGCGTGCAAAAGATGCACGATAGAGAGATTATCGCATGGAAGATAGTAAAACAAGTAATTAAAAGACAAATGTATATCAGAAATTTCTAATTAATTTTATCAGAAGTTTCGAATTTCAGACATAAAAGAAAGCTCTTAACATCGTTAATAATATAAATAAAAAGGAATTTTTTCCCCTCCATTCTTCCTTGAGAGTAATACATTTAATGTGGGAAATTCGTCGTAAGACATATGCAAGTATCAAAGAAAGGTATTTGTGCAGATATTACGGAATATTTGTTTCACCACTTCTAGTAAGAATCAACTCTTCTTTCTAGCTCAAAATCATCGATTTTCGTTTTATTTCATTTATCAGTGTCTTATCTCCGAACTTTACTCCGTTGCATCATCCGCTCGCAGACATATAAGTCAGTTAAGGTGCTGAGGATATTCTGAAGTATACATTGAACTACTGTTGTATCACTGCTGTACTATTACTCTTCTTCTCATTCTACCTCTAACGTTATTCCCTTTCTAGAAAAACGTGTTATTTACCTATACTCATTTCTATCATTATAGATATTCTCCGCTTTCTCTACATACAATTTTCTTTAAATTAAACTCTATTCAATGTTTTAAAGCATGATCAGGCATTCAGAAGTTAATATTCATACTGTGCCGTCTGTCACTTGCAGTGTTAAAGGTTTTTTTAAGCTGCAAAATGTAGCTTCCTTTATGATAGCTCAGTGGTGATACATTTTCATTGCGCTAAATCCATTGCCTCATGGATCGCTCATACCTCATATCATCGCAGAAGACAAAGTTAAGTGAAAGATACATTTATCTTTCATCTTATAAATTAATACATTAATCTTTCATCTTATACAAAAAATAAGCACTTTTAACAATAGTACTCAAATTCCACAAAGAAAAATTCCATTAATCAAGATTTGGTCATTTCGAGATCTTGACTAATGATATCAGATATTTATTCCATCAAAGATTAAACATGTTTTTCGTCTAACCTTGCTTATATTTTGAAATAACTCAGCCTTGGATAGCAAACACAAATTCTTCCATTAATTAAACACCGTCATCTAGACGGGCAGAGTCGCAAAAATGTTGAATTTGGAGAGTGACGTCGAATGACATTTACGCCCCCGGGATTAGTAAATGAATAAATGGACGACGCGCTGAGCATCACAAAGGAGGGCAGACCAAAGAAGTGAACGCGTGCGGCCACCTGCCCCCCCCCCCCATTTGGCATAAAGGTGCAGTTGGGGTGGAAGGCCCATTGTTAAGGGAAATAAAATGGGCCGAGATCATCTGAAAGAAAACGTTTACCTACGGGGAAAGCGGCGTTCGCTGAGATTTAAACGTGTATCGATAATCCCAGTTCATTGACCACGGGAGTGTTCAACGACTGCGAGGAAAGTTGCTTATAGCGAAGTCATAACCAGAATGAAATTCTTCGGAGAATTACAAGAGACAAATAGAAGGAAAAATACGTTAAAAAAATGATTGGCAAGAGTAATTTAAACGGCTGATAATTCGAGAATCTTTGATCAACTTGAAATCAACAATTTGAGATCGACTGATTATTATTGCAAAATGGCAATCATAACATAATAACAACAATTGGATAATACTAATGGTTAGATAGTGTCAACAATTAATATTTATTACATAATATAAATTATAATATAATTGAGTTAATTAGATCAAAACAATAATTATTTATTTATCTTTTAAACATGTCGCAAGTGGACAACTGTCGGGTGGTAACGTCACAGGAGTGAAATAATTAATGTAATAAATAATAGAATCGTCAATCCAAAATGAATACAATAATTGAAAAAATGCTTAATGCTTTAATTAGTGCAATAATGAATACAATAATTGATACTATTCAATGCTATCAACAATTAGATTGGTATAATTAATGTAGAATGTAACACGTAAGTATATTCGGTACTGGAAAATTGATACTGGTACATCAAGATAGTCGGAAGCATTAGTTGTGATGATTAGTTATGATAATGTTGTCACAATCACGTTATTCTCGGATGCCGTTATTTCTCGGAGAACCTTGAATATATTTTTAACTACGATAATTCACTTTCAACTTGCAATTCAATTTTAGAATAGCAGTTAGACTTTCGTTTTCATTTCACTGAAGCATTTATTATTTCTCAGTGATGATGCATAACATTATCCATTTCCGCCAATGGACGAATATCTAGAGATGCAACTAAAAAGAAAGAAAAGATTCTTCGTTGCAGACACCCACTGTCACATGCCGTCAGGCTACTTATGTAAGTGGAGGTGACACCTCTCCATTGTGAGGTAAATCTCACACAATCTCCTCTGTTAAATATCACATGCTTCTTTTTTCTCCGATAGGGTTCTCTGCCTTCGTGCTTAAGTTCCTCCCTCTGTAAGGAAAGAACTGGAATTGCGATGGAATAATTAAAAATGTAACCACCAATAAGAAATACATTGGGAAACTTACTAAAAATTATACTTAACTACTGTTCCCTGTAAAAAAGGAGTATGACGTTAAAGAATTCATAAGAAAACTTAATTGGCTATAAAACTCGTCACAACTTTTACAAACGCATCCTGAATTCGATTGAAGCGACTTGAAAATACAACCATAAGTAATATCAAGTTCGGTTTTCTCTCTTGCAGACTCCAGCTCTGCAACAAAATAAAATTCAAAATAATGGTCCTGCGAAATCGAGATAAGCGTAAAAAAATGGACATTGAATATAAATTCTTATTTTACCCGAAGAATATAGTTAACGATTCGAATTTGCGAGAATTACGATTAAATAGAGTGAAATTTTGTGAGATCTTGGGATTGTAAACAACTCGTCACTCTGACGACGAGGACATCCGTAGCAGTTTCTGACAAGAATACACGGGGAATTTAGGCCTAGCTATTTTTAAGTATATGAGGACTACTAGTTCTGGCTATATATATAATTTTCTTTTCAAATAAGTTTAGTAATTATCGATGTGAGAATTATATTACTTTTACTTTTAGAACCTGTTACATTTCTGTTATATTTTGCGTCTTTCGGTTCATTGAAGGAAATGCATGCACCTTCCTAAATTTGTTTTCAAGTCATCAATGTTTACGGATAGTTTTTAAGCGACCAGTGCTGTTATGTTCCTATCATTTCTCCCGCAGTGTCTTATCATGCTCAGATGGGGGGGGGGGGGGGGAGAATTGCATCTCCAAGAACGTATTTTTCCAGAATATATGGTCTATCTTCTCAAGCAAAGATGCTTTTAGATTGAACAATTGACGGTTGCATAACAAGCTCGGGCGGATTATCGAATGGCTCTTATTTTTTCTTCTAGGAATCGGGATAATATTCGCCCACGCATTTCATCCCTTGGTCTTCCAATCTCTGCCCCTCAATCCCCATTTTTATACCTTGGGTACACCGTCGAGGGGAAGTCGCACAAAAGAACCCCATGTATCTCGAACCTCTTTTCTATACCTGCTCTACCTCAAGCGATTCCGTGCTTCATTGAGCTCGTAATGCAGTATTTTGGGGAAATACACCGTCAATCGATTATGTCCAGGGGATACGATTTATGAAAAGTCAGGAGAGCAAAGAACGGCACATATCAAACTTAACGGTTTATGATTTTAATGAAAGTTTCCCCCTGCTATTTCACTTATCATCATCATATGATATATATAAATATATATATATATATATATATATATATATATATATATATATATATATATATATATATATATATATGATGATAAGCTGAGGCGCCCGTTGATTCTCAACGGGGATATATAAATAAGCAGTAGATAATATATTATAACTTGTGGAGAGGAGAAAGAATAACTTATGCAGAGAAGAATCTAATATCTCTCACTTAGCTTGGATCAATGAAAATGTTTTATATTTTCTAATAACTTTTTATCGTTTCAATGTAAATCTAGAATGCACGATAAGAAAAGGAATCGTCTTAGATTTTCTTTCTTTAGGAGCTTCCTCAACTGTGTAAGATAATTCTTCCTTGTAATTTTTCCTGGGTGCACGTCGTCTCGTGTAATAATTACACATTTCCTTATTTTTCCTTTAAATTTACTTATTAAGAAGTATTGCTTAGCTTTACATTGAATCCTGTAAGGGAGAATATTTTGATGGAGACAATACTACTTGCGGTTTGCTCACGAATACAAAAGATCGCCCGTGTAAAAAATGAGGCGTTTGATTAAGTTATCATTTACTCGAAATGCTAATGTAATACACGGTATTAGACGATTAGGGAAGTAGAGTCATGGTTCAAGCACACACTGCCATACGCCGAGAGGCTGCAAGCAGTATACATTAATCAATTTAAAGTTTTTCCAGTGTAAATCACACGTTGTAGCTTCCTTATTTTCAAATAGAGTTGGCAAAGTCGAGGTGATAAAGAAACTTCCCCTAAATGATCTTACGTTGCCTCCTGAGAATCAACACTGCAAATTGATCGTAAATGCAAATTGTAAAATTTCAGAATATTGCTTGCTAAGTACATATACTATCATTCGTTTTTAATCATTACTTTCACATGCACCTGAAATATCGTGTATTCTTATGGAAAAACGCAATACCTCGGACTCAACAATCGCATTCGTCGTCAAGGAGACTTGTTATTACAGCCTAAAAATTTCACGAAATTATCGTTTATTTTAACCGAATTCTCGCCATTTCGACTCGATAATGATATTTCACGACCAAAATAAGAATCTTCATTCGTTTCTCTTTCTTTTGGTGCCTCTCTCGATTTCGTAAGCCTATTATTTCTAATTTAATTTTGCAAACGAAATGTAGCCTGCAACCGATAAAACTGAGGTTTACGTGCATTTCTTATGAGAACGGTTTTTCTAGTCTGGGATAGAACTGGGGACCTTCAGGTAAATAAAAAGTAGCCTATTATCTGCGCAGGGAGTACATTTAACAATCGAGAAAGTTTGAAAGTTGTTCCATTTATGGTTCTCGAGTTTTAGGCGAACATATACACATACACACACACGTAAGTATACTGCACAATTCATTTAACCGTTAAATAGCGCGTCAATGTAAATAATACATAGCTTAATCACGTAATATTAAATCAATCTGACCTGCCTTCCTATGGAAGAAATGTTGCCAAATGACCGTGAGTTCGACTCCAGGTGGATCCGAAATTCTTCCATAAGAAATGCATTGCTGCATTTAAAAAAAATTTTTTTCAATGCCTTCCCGATAAACTGGAAAGATAAAACCCGGTGTGGCGGCGGAGTCGTTTGAAAACATTCTTTTGTTTATTTTATCGTTCGTCTAGTGTTCCTTGGTTCGATGCAAGAGGGTCATTCCGATTCCACCATGCATTTCAAACGGGGAAAACGGAATCTTATTTTAGGACCTTCCCAATAAGATATTGAATCGAAACTTTGGAACTAGTGAGAATGGCACTTCCCCAATACTAAGTTGCTATTCTCTCTCTCAAAAGAGTCCTGAGTTCGACGCTAGGCGGTCTTTTGCGCGAATTTTCGCAATCTGTTTTGAGGCCGTTCTCGATGCGATAGAGCAATCAAAATCACGGTGTTTTTAGATGAGACGGTTTTCCATAGTACCAAAGGAAGAAATGTTAGCAAATGACCGGGTGTTCGACGCCAGGTGGGTTCGAAATGCTTCCTTAAGAAATGCATTGGTGAAATTTTGGACGATTTTTTTAAATGCCTTCCCGATAAGCTGGAAAGATAAAACCCGGAATGGTGACTGAGGCGTTTGAGAACATTCTTTTATGACGTCCATTGTTTCTCTAGTGGTCCTTGGTTCGATGCAAGAGCGTCATTCCGATTCTACCATGCATTTCAAGCGGGAAGAACGGAATCTCATTTTAGGACCTTCCCGATAAGATACTGAATTGAAACTTTGAAACACGTGAGAGTGGCACTTATCTAACATTTCCATGACATTGTCTCTCACGAACGGGTCCTGTCTTCGACGCCAGGCGGTCATTTACACTATTTTTTTAAAAATTGTTTTGAGGCCTTTCTCTATGCAGGAGACTATTCAAAATCACAGCGTTTGCGTTTGAAGTAGTTTTCTATAGAACCAGTGGAAGAAAGGTTGCGTATGACCGTTAGTTCGATGCCAGATGGATGAAAATTTCTCACGTAAGAAATGTATTGCTGCAATTTTTAAGAATTTGCTGGATAAGCTTCGAAGATGATACCCGTAAGGGGAACTTATTGTAAATTTTTACTAATTAGCTTGCAGTATGCAAGCAACTTTTACTCGTATATATATAGGTATATCCGGAGAGTTAGCTATATACAATAGAAGATACATAAATTGCGTAGTGCGTAGTCAGGTATGTATATTATTATTGAGATTAGTACATGTATAGATATTCCATCTATATGTATAGTATACATATAGATGGAAAGCCATTGAACAAATGAACTTCGCATAATCACCCATTTTTATCATACCTGAGGATGGCTAAAAGGTAAAAATCGGTGGTTTATGAAAACATTGTGGAAAATATGAAGACTAAGTTTAATTTACGTAATGTGAAATTAGAGTGTATTCTGCATCATCCTGTTGCTATTTAAGGTGACTTCATGAAAATCGGTAATTATCGATACAAACGAGCTGTATCGAAACGGACACTTACACAAAATATGTATTTTGTAGGTATTTTTCAGTACCTGTGTATTCGTTTTTAGTGTTATGAGCGTTTTTTGAAATGTATTTGGTTGGTGAAATAGAGTAACTAGGTATATATATATATATATTAGACTTTAGAAAGTTTTTTTCTGGACTTAGTAATTATCCCAAAGGGATTGTAGAGGTGAGTTATCTTCAGCTACCTTACGTACGTGCATCTTCTCTAATCGGACCCACATAAGCAACCCTTGATAACCTTCTCCTGCTGACTCAGGGTGTCAGCACTTTATTACCACCCCTTGCATTCTCTGCACGCAGGTTAATAACCGTCACTTCACCACCATCTCCTCACGTGAATCATCCTAATAAATGAGTCACTAATCCTCACTTTTTAGATCTTAATACAGTAGAACCCGTTGAATAAGCTCAAGACCGTATCCCGCTTAATAAGCCGGACCCTTTCACACCTAACCTGTATTAAAATTATCGCTTAAGACGCCTCATTCTTAAGATGCGGATTTTTCCCTTCCCTAAATGCACTGCAACCCCCCTTTAGCCAATCGTTCACCTCATTCAATATGCCAAAATTCTTTTTTGTGGTTGTCTTATTTCTGGAATGATTCCTTGTGGCTTTCTTCTTTGGAATGACTAATTTTGTGAGAGCTAAATTAAGTTATCGCGAAGTAGAACGGTCTGTATTCCCTTGTTGGGGCTAATACGAATCCTGAGAGAGAGTGAGATCTTTTTTATCCCTTTTTTGTCAGCACAGAATTTTTAGATTAAAAATTCTTTTGGCGGTGTTTCCATTTGTCGCAATCTCAAGTTGTATCGAAATCCACGGGAACGTCTATTGACCGATTGAACGTAGACTTGGAGAGACCTCTGCTGTTAAAAATTAGTTATTTTTTTATCTTCCATCTAGTAAAATCTGTTTCATTGTAGAGTTAGAATCACCAAACTTAAGTAGAGAAGACTGTTTGAAAAGCAGACCATTCTCAGAAATGTGATGTAAGGCAATCAGAATAATATATCGCCGCGTATTTTTCGTTATGTATACAGAAAAACGTCTTAGCTAGGTTTAGAGAGAGAGTATTTATTTAAATACCGGTCTAGTGAGCGAAAAATTACGAAATTAAGTTATTGGTAACCATCGAATAACATATTTAAAAGATAAAACTTCAATGAACATTGTCATTTTCAGTGTAATTTCTTGCCCAAATCATAAAGTTAAAAATCACAGCAATATCGTCAAAATGAATCATTTCCAACTACAAGTGCAAATAAGATAAGTAGGTAAAATAAGGAATCTGCTTGTTGAACTAATTTCTTTAAAATCGCTCAAAAAATCTTAAAATAATTTAAAAGGAGTGAGTGTTGATGGTTGAGTGACCTTTCTTGAAATGATAAAGTAACTTCCGGAGTATATTTTTTATGCGATTCGTCAACGAGTAGACATCTCCGGGTGGAAACTTATGAACTTTCTTACGTTCTTCTCCTGGAGCAATATTGTTTGTTAAATTGAAATGATAAAATTTTCTCGCAAAAATACTTTATCGAGGGTTTAGTACCAAAAATATGAATTTGAAAATTCCTCGTTCCGCTACAATTTGACAATGAATATTATGAAATGTTCGTTCAAAAATGAAAGGAGAATTTTTCTGTCCCACCTCGTTTTACAACTCGTTCAGATTATCCACAAGGATATAAGTTTTAATGAAAGTCTTTTATATGTTCCCTTAATTTGAAATTCTACCTGATTTTGTCAGTGCAACAAAGCAAGGACAATGTCTTGCGAATCAAGATTTTTTAAATTGCTTATGTGATTAGAAACATTTCTCACCTTGTACTTATATATTTTTTTCGTATTCAAACTTTCTTATTCGGTGTGAATATTTCGATTGCCTATATTGCGCTGTGCTTTTTGGAATGCTTGCTTTTATTAAATCGTTGTACTTTGAAGGATCTGCAGGTCAAAGTTCCTCATGTGTATTTCAGAAATATATTTTCCTCTTTCCTTCGACTTCATCATCCTAAATATCTCTGTGCTACATTTTAATGGTATAAGTATAATATTTCTAGTCAGTAATGATGGATTACAATGAGAATGAAATTTTATGTTGTTTTCTTCGTATGTTAATGTTAGCCTCATTCCAGGTCGGTGTTCCTCGTGATTAAAATTACATTAAAATTTAGTATAAGAATATCTTAATTTTCAGCTATAAAAGAGCTAGAAAAACTAGAACAAAGTACAGCAAAGAAGCCAATACTTATAAACTAATGGTACCAAGGGTCATCATAGAGGGCTTGCAGTGTATCAATGTATGTATGTACATATACATTGCACATATAAGTGACGAATATCCGCGTGTGGAGGACAAATCCATTGATAGATGAAGAAATTAAGGAGAGGTAGTCCCATCTACGATTCTTCTTCACTTAAAAAAATCAATTTTCATAGTTTCCATTGATATTTTCACAGTTTTCTTTTTATTCTTAAGGCAATGTGCACAGTTAATTTTTGGCTTCTCATTCACTACATTATTCATAGACTACACCTCTTTCACTAGCTCGTCTGTTTCTTGAGCACTGTAGCGCGGTATTATTTAAACAAGATCTTGGAGTGACTACAACGTAGAGCGGTAATGGAGAGTATAGTTCGATAGCAGTTTATCAAAGATGATCAAAACCCACGACTGTGTATCTCTTAAGTATACAAGAAACGAGCATTATAGCGAGTACAGGCTATTCGATCAATTTTTAAGTAATGATTTACATGATGAAATACTTCGTAATTCCCGTACTCAGGTAACGCAATTTTCGAGGGCAGACGTCGAAGAGATTTGGCGAGAGTATGGTGAGAACGGATAGCGATTACTGACCTTTTTCCATCAAGTATCGATCCTAATTAGGGACATTGGTGTTTTCAGACCCTCTGCAATTCGCCATATGGCGATCTTCTATTAAACTAAATGTACAACAGTCTGTAGTAAATGTATTTGCTCTCAGTCCCCTTCCTCCCTGCAAATTCAAGGCCGTTTAGCTTCTCTTAAAAGGTCTAACTCCTGCTTTTATTATAACGCGGTAATATTTGTGTGTTACTGTGTTTGAAATTTTGTAAAAATACCGCAGAAAATGTCGAAGAAGAACAAGAAGTTATGTGCGTATAATCCGCAAAACGGTTAATCGGGAGTTGTATTTAAAAATGAACGTCGAATCCGATACACTGGAGACTGTTTGATATTCTTTTCTAAGTATATATTTTTACAGCTTCTGCTTTATTACCAATATATATTTTTATTGATTTAGTTGTACTCTCGAATACTCTTCCTTTAAATCGTTAATGACAAAGGGTTAGATCTAGGAAGAGGCTAGTATAACTCGCTCTCAAGTAAAAATAAAGCTTAATTCCCCTTTTCAGTCATGCTTTAGTTCATCAGGACACTATGAAGGACTCGTGTTTAAAAAATGAGCCAGCCGTCTGAATCTTATTTCAGGTTAATTTAAGTATCCATCAATCAATGTACACGCACACATAAATTCATGATAATAGAGAAGTATTTGCTTTGGGTTGGCATTAAGTGTGCGCGCAGTCGATGTTTATCTGAGGAATGACGGATGATGGGATACCTGAGCTGAAATGATCCTCGGAAGATGAATGGAGACATCAGGGAGTCCATCGATTCCTGATAAATATGTACATATTCTGCTTTTACTCGAGCAAATCTCCAACGGATTTTCATGTTTACGCCGCAGCCTTTTCTGTTGCGAAAGAAGTTGACTCCATTACATTGCAAAGGATTAAATGAAGGGGATTAATGAACGGAGGATCGGTAATCACTGTTTTAATTAGCGGATGTGGACTGAAGAGAGCTGTATGAAGAAGGGCATTGAACCGTAATGTTCTTCGCTCTAGTTTTCGCTCTGAAAAATCGAATTTCGATGCATTTCCGGTTTATTTATTTACGTACTAACTTCTTCCGCAGTAAGACGCATTTCCGGTGGATGCGTAATCACAAAATATACAATTAATGTCCGTTTCAAGCTCCCAGTCAGTATTGTCTTATGGAAGAAAGGCAAAGCCTCGCGCGCCGGGTCGCCTTTACGCGGAGCTAGGGATTCGGACAGGAATAATTAAGATTCGTAGTCTACATTGACCGATTGAAACTTAAGTTCTGATGAGATTTGAATGAAAATAACATTATCAACACAACAGTGAAAAAAAATCTACATGAGATTGATTTTAGAGCAACCAAATCTTAGTAAAAAATTATTTAGTTGGAACGTAACTCAAGAAAAAATTCGTCGTGCAGTCCAATTTATACGTCGCCTAAAACTTTTTGGTGTCTCACGTGAGGATGAACTTGTCTCGAGAGAAATCGAGATAAATGTTGTAATTTTCATTTGGAGTTTGTTTCGATGCGATATATTGAATAAATCTAAAATTAATCTCATGTAACTTTTATGCATTCAGATGATACAATGATCAATGGAAGAAAAAATCAGCATTTTATGTTGGATTGTAAGAGAGTAATGGCAGTGTCAAAAATGTTCACGGGTGAAAACTCGGCAACTCATTCAATTTTCGCTTTTAACTTAGTTGTTTATGCTGTAAATGCATAAAATTTTCACTGTTGTGTTGATGGTGTTATTTGCATTCAAATCTCATCAGAACTTAAGTTTCAATCGGTCAATGTAGACTACGAATCTTAATTATTCCTGTCCGAATCCATAGCTCCACGTAAAGGCGAACCTGCACTAGGCTAACTTCTTCGCTTACGGCAAATTACATTGAGTTTTTCCCCCGTAAGCCCTCCATACTGACTGGAATCTTGAAACGGACAATAGTTTATTAATTATAAAACGTTAATTACTGTCAAATAGGTTAGGTTATTTACACAGTACTTAATTGAGCAATTTTCGGCATTCTGCAATGATCCATTCAATAATCAAAGAAGTATTTAAACATTTAAAAATAAAGTACTTTCATCATACCACTCTTGTATTTATAGCGAACAAAGTAAAATCCAAACTTTCCTTAAGATTTATTATAGGACGACCATGATTCCGAACCACGTCATCAGCTTCACTTGACATTATATCGCCCGATGATGAGTCGGTCGTCCTATAATAAATCTTGTGGAATGTAAAAGTTTACATTTTACTATATTCTTAATGGCAACCTTCCACGAAGTCAATTAATATTATTCAAGAAGTGAATATGATACTTAGGTCATCCAAGATTTTCCTTGTAGGCCTTCCTCTTCATCTCTCACATTTCGTCACCGCAATTCTGCCAACTTTTTATCCAATACAAATATTTTCTACTTTACTATAAGAGCACATTTATTTTTGATGTTTAGGAAATCCAAGTACGTAACTTGTCCCACTCGGCTGTGCTTCTATTTAAAAAAGAATACTTTGCGATACATTATTACAAAAGAGATAAATGTACTAAAGTGTTCTTTTCGATATTGTTTATCTTCTTCGCTCAACACCGAACTGGTACTAACCGTTCTTTTCGTACTGAAATTATATCCTTCTTAAGGTTTGTGTGATTATTTGTAGCTTTTTGTGTTTACATTGCATTACATTAATTTTTGAATAAAATTTACAGTGGCGTCATTTTCTTAAACAGTTGATGTGATTTACTGGCAGGATAGCTTAGTTGGCTAAAGCAACCTCCCTGTTGGAGGGAAACCCCTGATCCAATTCCCAGTTCCGTAAGAATTTTTTCAAGTCCGTTTTTTCCTTGGAATATTTCTTGGGAAAATTTTCTTCCTTTCTTTCCTTTCCAGCCTTCTTCCATTTTATGGATGCCCTCTTCCTTTCTAGCATTTATTTTGTTTTAAAGGGATGAGCGTCTTTGAATGATTAATAGTTGTAATCGTTTCAATTTAATAATTCTTAAGTTTTGATATTGCTGCTCCTCTTACGTTCTCATTTGCATTAGGTTGTTCTGGTTTTTGATTAAGTGACAGGATTTCTCAGGAAAGACTGCGGTTCATAGAATGAGACCTTCGCTTTGTGCATTTTAGAGCTCAAAGTTTAGCCACTTCTTAATTATTTTCAATAAAACCCGTCTCCTTGGAGAGTGTTAGGCAAATGTCGAACCGATTCCATAGGCCAATCATTTCAGTTTTCAGTACATCGGATTCACTCCTCACACATTCGCCCTTTTCGCGTCCGCAAAAGCTGCGATATTTTATTATTTTATTAGACGGGGTAATAATAATTACTAGGCAAAGTACAGCCTTGAGACCAATCAAGAATGAAAATCCTAAAATATATTAAATTAATTTACCCTTACAAGTGAGGCAACTGTTAATGACACACGTCATACTGTAACATGTTTAGGTGATTATAAAAGACGATAGTTGCCGCTTAATGATCAATTAACTTCCGTGAACTTTTTTCAGTCATCCGATTTCACAAATATAGGTATTTATATTTAATAAATATCCTGTAATTTATCTAACTGCGTTTTAGATACTTATATAACAATTTTAAATCATATAGGTTGTCTGATAGCGATAAATCTCAATTGCGATTATAGATACTGCAGACACAAAGTGAGAATATCCCCGTATAATTTGAAATCTGTATCCAACTACCTGTGGCACAGCAATGGGCGTCGTTGCCAAGGAAACGGCTCTCTTCACCTCTATGGAATGCGGACTCTATTGCACTTTAAATCATTTAAATTTATACTAATTACTTATTAATTCATTCTTAAGTATGTAGAACTCGTTTAGCACTACATTCTTGTATACGGAATCACGACTTAAGCATTGATTATTTTCAAGGAAATTAACCGAAGTTTACGAGAAACTATGTTTCATCACAGATCTCGTGATTTTCAATCGGAAGTGATGAACTGTTGTAATTCTCTTATGAAATCAATTTAGTGCGAGCATTTCTGGAAAATGTTTCACAGCACTGGTCTAATGTGTAGAAGTGTTACGATGTTTTATATATATTCTTAATATTATAACTGTGAATTATAACACTTATCCAAATAAAAATGCATGTACAGTAAAAATTTAAGATTGATACAGGAAGATAGATCTTGAATGTATGACAACGTCGCCTTTTCATTGTGGAGTATTAATGGTTCGCAGAAAACGAGAGAGAGTGAGGAAGAACTCGACAAGTGACACAAGATAAGATGGTGACCATTGGCAAGGGAATTGGTTAAATATACCTGTACACTGTTAAAGCCTCCAACTTGGACTGATTTTCAAATATATATTCAAATATATTCAAATCTTATGTCCAAATATCAGCAAACAAAGAATGGCGAACGATTAGTAAAAGGGGGGAATACACTAACAATGGCACGAATGGGTGATGAAGCAGCGTCGATTTGTGATGACGTTTCCATTCGATAATCTCGAATCTTACACTGCCAATCGTGTTTTTCTAATTTTTTTACAGATGAATAAATTCATGCATAGCATGCGGAAAATAAACTTTGGTTTATATGGTTTCGGATAAACGATGGTTTGGGTCATTGGGAATGTACATGCCGGTCAGTCGGGGTTTTCTATAAATAGAAAAACAGACTTAAGTGTGTTTTTGATGATTTTAACATTCAAAATTGTTCTTTTTTTCTTCTTCAAAAGTGAACCATACGGTATCGACAGTGAACTTTCCGTATCTCGATTGATGTCTGATTAAAACATTGCTGTTTCTCCGTTGGAATGAATCTCCAGCTCATCCTCATTTTAATAGATAAAGAAACCTGGTTTCGACCCAGAATATCAACACCTCGAATCGAATCCCATGAGCTTTTTAAAAGAGGAGCCTAATTTTTATCACAGCGAACTTACTTAGCAACTAGGAATTCGCCAAATTGACGAATTTTTGCAACTATGTACGGTTATTATGCTGTGGCTTGATAACTTAGATGCTAGTATTTGATATAAATACTATGTTATATGAGAAAACCCTTCGTACTTGGTAAATTTAACAAATTATCTTTAGAAAAAGGGTTTTACAAGTAAAGGCATGCGCCTCTATGTCTATTCATCGTCCTCCTATATCAATAAGCCCCTTTGTATCTCTGCCTCTTAAATGCGCGTTGTCATAATTATAGTTGGATCTGTAGGATTGCCCTCCCCTGGACTGCAACCTTGGCGTGGTGGGAGGGCTTGTGTGCTCCGAGGATCCATAGAGCTGTACTGGCTGTAGCAATTTCGATTGTTCTTGGAGGGTCACCCATGCCAGATAGGTCGAAGGGTAGGAGCCAGACGAAAGGTAGTCCACGTAGCGTCTGTACCTCAATGAGGCGGCTACAAAGGCGTCTGTACCCCAGAGGGGCAGCCATTAAGTGATGGGGTCACGTAAAAAACCCTATTGGGGAAGGCAACGGGAAACCACCCCAATTATATTTCCCATGAAGAAATGCAGCCTTGCATCTTCAACTATGACATGATGGCATTCCTCCCAGTGAAATATTCCGGAAGTAAAATAGTCCCCCAATCGGATTTCCGGGTGGGGACCATTGGGAGGGGTACATCGGTCAAGTCTGATAAGTGCAGGATAGGAACGTGGAATGTAAGATCCTTAGGAATTTGTGGGAAGCTAGAAAATGCAAAGATAGAGATGGACAGGCTAGGACTAGATATCTTGGGAGTTAAAGAAATAAAGTGGGCTGGAGCAGGCGACTTCTGGAGTGACAAACACAGAATAATATATTCAGGAGATGACGAAATGATAGCAGGTGTTGGTATCATAATGAAGGAGGAGTGGGGAAAAAGAGTTAAGTCTTATTGGCAGTATAGTAATAGATTGCTGATGATCAAACTAGAAGCAGAACCCACAGACACAGTGATTGCAGGTATATATGCCGACATCCAGCCACTCTGAAGAAGAAATAGAAGGCATGTATGAACAGATAGAAGAAATCATCAGTGCAGCCTGAGCAAGGGAAAATCTAATTATTATGGGTGACTGGAATGCTGTGGTCGGAGAAGGAAGAGATGGAAGCAGCATAGGACAGTTTGGGTTGGGGAAACGAAACGCCAGAGAAGAAAGGCTAGTGGAGTTCTGTAACGAAAAGAGAATGGTAATAGCGAACACACTATTTGAACAACATCGACGTAGAAGATATACATGGAAGATGCCAGGGGACTTAGCTAGATACCAGATTGATTAATCCTTGTTAGGCAAAGATACAAGAATCAAGTGAAACAATACAAGAGTTATCCAGGCGCAGACATAGATAGTGATCATAACTTAGTAGTCATGGAGAATTGTTTGCGCCACAAAAAGAGTAAGAGGGTGAAACGTGAATCAAGATGGGATATAAAAGCTCTGGAAGGGAAGGTCACCAGAGAAAGATTCTCTGCAGCCATTAATGAAAAGCTTGAAAAGCATGAGTATGGGAATGATGCAAGTACTGAAGGAAGATGGAATGACCTGAAAAAGGCAATCACGGAAGTAGCAGAAGAGCAACTCGTAAGTATCAGAACTGATACCAGACGTCCATGGATAACAATGCAGATAAGAGAACTTATGTAAGAAAGAAGGAAATACAAGAACTCCATGGGTGAAGATGGGAGAGTCCTCTACAAGAAACTACGGAACCAAGTTATAAGAGAATCAAAGAAAGCTAAGGAAGAATGGATTGAAAGCTGCTGCGAAGAAATAAATGAAAACATGAGGAAGGGGAACACTGAAACAGCATACAGGTTAGTAAAAGGCCACTTCAGAGAAAGAAAAACTACATGCAACAACATCAGAGATGTGAACGGGAATATGCTGATAGAAAGTGAAGATATAGGAAAGAGATGGAAGGACTATATTGAAACATTATATCAAGGACCAAAACCTCTTGAAGATATATTAAAGAACGAAAGTGAGGTGGATGAAGATGAGCGAGGCCCAGAGATAACGAGAAGTGAATTCGAGAGAGGAGTGAAGGACTTGAAGAAAAACAAGGCACCTGGAGCAGATAAAATAAATGGAGAGATTGTCAAAGTGCTTGAAGGGAAAGTTAAAGACACTCTGTTTCAAATTATCAAGGACGGTTATAAAAGTGGAAGACTACCAGTGGACTTTGAGAAGAGTATAATGGTTGCGATACCAAAGAAAACAAGAGCCGAGAGATGTGAGGAGTACCGAACGTTGAGTCTGCTCTCACATGCATCCAAAGTACTCACAAGAATATTAAGCAAGAGGATAGAAGGAATAATTGAAGCCATCTTATCTGAAAACCAATTAGGATTCAGGAAAAGCACAGGAACCAGAGAAGCCATATTATACCTAAGAAGAATAATAGAAAAGATGTCAACAAGACAGAGTATGTGGCTTTCGTAGACTTTGAGAAGGCCTTTGACAATGTGGAGTGGACCAAGTTATTCCAAATACTGGAAAACAAAGGAATGGACTACAACGACAAAATAATAATCTACCAATTGTACAAAAACCAAGTCGCCACTCTGAGGATGAGAGATGGCAATAAAATAGTAACTAAGATAAATAAAGGAGTAAGACAGGGATGTAGCCTCTCAATGGGAATGAACATGAAAGGAATTAAGGTGAATGGAAAAGAAATTAACATGCTTCGGTTTGCAGATGACATCGCAGTGATAGCAAAAAATAAAGACGATTTGCAGGCATCCCTAAATGCAATAGATCAAGCTATTCAAGAATATAACATGAAAGTGAACAAAAAGAAAACGAAAATCCTAATATGTGGAAGAGAAAAATTGAAAGCAAATATTACCTTACGAGGAGAGAAATAGAGAGCAAGTTGAATCATTCACCTACCTTGGAAGTAGCATAACATGGGAAGGGAGAAGTACCACAGACATCAAGCGAAGAATAGCCCAAGCAAAGGAGGCATTCATAAGGAAGAGGCCACTACTTTGCTCAAAGAATATATCGTAATATGAAAGACAAGGAAACAGTTCTTGAATACATTCGTCTGGAGTGTGGCACTCTATGGATCAGAGACATGGACCATTAGGAAAGCGGAGAAGAATAGAAGCCTTCGAAACCTGGTGCTGGAGGAGAATGCTGAAGATCAAATGGACAGATAAGGTAAGAAACGAAGAAGTATACAGAAGAATAGAAGAGATTAAAACAATATGGAGCATCATCCGGAAAAGAAGAACCAGATAGATTGGACATATCTTGAGACACAATGTATTTGTTAGGAACGTACTTGAAGGCAAAATAGAGGGAACAGCAGCAAGAGGAAGACCAAGGGATGAATATATTAGCCAAATAAAGAGAGATATAGGAAAGAAGAGATATCAGGATTTAGTAAAGTTAGCACTAGAGAGAGAGGAATGGAGGGCTGCAGTCAACCAATCTACGGATTGAATGACCTATGATATGATAGATTTGTACTTTTCCTCAAAAACGTTTTTTTTGTGGAAAAGAACAAATCTATCTCTAACTAACTATAACTATGACGTTCCACAACATCACGGACGCATCCATCGATCGTATGTTAGGTCTGATTGCGGCGAGAGTTGATCACGTTAAAAAAAATCTTCTTCTTAATGGAGAATTGATAATTGTAAACGATTGACCTTTTAGCTACTTACTTCCTTCATGGGAATCTCTTCTACTGCATTTTCGTGATTCTTTACGTCTTTGAGTTTTAACTCCCACTTGTCAAAGCTTTCCTTCTCAAAGAGACCATACATGCAAATTTATATACTTTTGGGAAATGTTTCTTTAACGTGCGGAAATGAAATCCCTGTAGGCCCAGTTATATCCGTACTAAATATGTTCTCTCTATACTTGTTAAATGAAAAGAATCCATTCCTTCGCTATGATGCGTTATGAGACGAGGTATTTAAATATTTATAATGAGATAACACTTGGTATTTTATTATAATTTGATGTTAATGGAATAATTGATTAGAGCCTATTGCGAATACGCAGTTTATACAATTCAGAGAAAAGATGGATGGATATTACATTTATAGATGGAGAAAAACTGTTTAAAACGAAGAGATGAAGGCAGTTGAGAGGATATGTTAACCATATCATGTTTGTATTAGGCATAAATTACAGTTCAACATATAAATGATCTTACATTATCTTTAGATGCTACTACTATTAGTGACAACGGCATGAGTTTCATGACAATTTTTAGCGTTCTTATTTCCAAGATTTGTTTTGAACGATATTAAGATAATTCTGCCTTTCCTTAGAGAAATTTTGTTACTGATAACTGCGTTCGTTTAGGAAATATCAGCAGGAAAATGTAGTGATTTGGGAGCGCAGTGCATATTGAGAGTTTCCGCTTCTATTTTCTTTTATATTCTCGGAACACCGCTTCATTTTCCCCAAGAAATTTATTGATATTGCTCCTTCCAACCCACCTGAGCTCTCTTATACCGTTGCTGCACTCATTTCGTCGTATGGATAGCATCAATTTGCATGCAGTGCTTGCAATTATGAGGATACGAAAGCAGTCTGACAGGGACTCGAACCCCGATCTTCCACTCTCCAAGCGCATGCTATTAAGTATGAATACATTTGTTTGCTGCCAAACAAAGTTGCCTTCCCAAGTTCGGCTTGGTTTGATTTTCTGGTGTTAGGGATGATTGGGCTGTATTGTTTAAGTGCTTCAATCACAACTGAGGTCATTTCGCACGTGACCGTCTTGGGCTTTTACTGGAGTCGCATATGACTATCCGGAAGCACAGGATGGCCATCCTTGCTTAAGATGGTAAAGTAAAACGGGACAATATTATCGTCTTATTTTTCTCGTTTTTGTTTGCAGATATTATTTGAAAGAATTCTTGGTATTTTTTGATGGAAATTCTAAATTAACCAGAGATGAAGTACCTTTAGTTCCTGCGCGGAAATGAATCATAAATCATGGAGGATCGATCAATTTTAAAGATGAAATATTTTCAACTTTGAAAATCAATGATTCTTCACTATAATTCCCACGTACGAATTTTCTTAATTTAGCAATTTTCATGATGAAATTTACTTCGAAAATCTTGGATTATTTGTTGAATTTTAGTTTACTATTTAACGCCAATGAAACTGAAATTTATTACTATCCGACAAAAATTGCCATATATGTCGGACGATTTTTGACGATTTGGACGGTGCGGAAACGGGACAGTCCCGGCGAAAACAGGACCTACGTTCTGCACAGTCCATACCAATAAAATGTATTAAATTAATATTAAAGTGATACGAGTGCATTTTTCATTTCTTCATGGTAAGTGAATTGAAAATATGTCTACGGAATGAACTTTTGGACAGTTGAGGAATAGTGAGAATGTGATTGAATATCAAAGGCCGGCCGAAATAAAGGCAGTTAAAGGGTTTTCAGAGACTAACAAATTCCAAGAGAGAGTATTTGTAAGAGTGATGCCAAGATTTCGGACGGAATTCCTTAAAGGCACAACAGAAGCATCTACTATAATATTGGGGATATTAAAAAAAAATCAATTTTGTTTATGGATTTAGAGTTTCCGAAGATTATTGTTTTCGTTTTAGAGGGATTTTACTAGAGGTTAAGGTTACTTGCCCAGGCACATAATGATTGGATATCAGAGTTGATTGCAGCTATTGCATCAAACAAGTCATCTAAGGTCACTTGGAGATAAATTTGCAGGTCATCAGTAGTAGAGCATATATTTACAGTGTTATTGCTATCTGAAATATTAAGAATATATATTGAGAACAAAAGAGGACCCAAAACTGAACCCTGCGGTACACCACTACTAATAGGCAGCCAAGATGATGGGTCATTGCCAGTTCCCCTAACTGCCTGGCTCCTATCATGCAAGTAGGACCAAAACCAATTTAAAATAGTGGTAGAAAAATTAAGTTCTTTCAATTTATTTAATAAAAGAAAGTGGATGACACGATCGAATGCCTTGCTAAAATCAAAAAAGACCAGGACCATGAATAACTCGTTGTCAGTAGCAAAGCGAGTATCCTCCGTTACTATTATTAGAACAGATTGGGTACTAAAATCGCGGCGAAAACCTGATTGGTACTGGTCGATTTTCTTGATTTTATTTAAATAATCGGAAATCTGATTTTAAAAAAATGCTTTCGAGGGTTTTAGAGAGGGCACAAAGAATGGAAATTGTTCGAAAGTCAACAAGGGAATTAGGTTTGTTTACCTATTTTATAGGTCTGATGAGAGCTTTTCTCCAAGTGGAAGGAAACACTGAGTAAGATAAGGAATAATTGAAGATATCGAGAATTAACGGCGCAAGCACAGGAGTAGCCTTGACAATGAAACCAATCGGAATGCCATCAACACCAGGAGACTGGGACTTGGAATACGATAAATATTTAAGCATTAGTTCGGGTGTCACGTGTTGAAAGTAAAAATTGTTGGGATTAAAAGGAACTTGAGGGTCAAAAGGAATGGGAGATGTAGAAGAAAGGCGATTCGCAGCAGAAGATAACGAGTTAAAGTTTCCATTTAATTCTTCAATTGGATAATATTAGGGGAAAGAATATAGCTTTCTTGACGAATTAGACCTAGGTGCCTCAACTCACGCCAAACCTGATTGGGATCGTGCAAGGAAGAAAATTTCGTAGCGAAGTAATGGCTTCAGACATGCGTGATTTGACAATATTTCTAATTTCTTTAAAGGCGCTATTAGATTCAGTAGTTCTCGATCGTATAAAAACATTGCGCAGGCGATTCCTATGGCTTATTAATCCCTTGATGTCTTCACTGATCCAAGGAGCATGAGACCGTTTAGGCGTGCATAGTTGAAGGGGAGCCATCCGATTTAAACAATTTTATAAGTTAATATTGAAACAATCTAATTTGAAGTCAATATTTCTGGATTTATAAACCTCACTCCAGTCGAGAGCGGCAAGCTCTTCTTTTACGGCAATGCACTTACTGCAAGGTACTTTTCGTGAAATGTGGTAAGATTATTTCTACAATGCGAGCTTAATTTCAAGAATTACATGAATATTAAGCGTAATTTTCATAATAGTGGTCATGCGTAGTTTCAAAGTCCAGTCTTTAAAAAAAGTCTTCGTATTTTTGGCCAGCCAAAGTATAGTGTTTATGACCTCAGAGCGATACATTAATTGCGTAACAATCAGAGGCGCATCTACGAGGGTAGTCTGAAAAGTTTTCGACCCCAGATTTTTCAGAAATCTTCAGAAAATTTTCAGAAAACATGTCGAGAAATGGCGAAATGTCGGCAACTTTTCCCATGTACTTGAATCGGCGCACTTAAAAAAGAAGCGATGCTTCGTTGCTATGGTTACGCCTCCTTCCTTCGGTCCCAACGTGGGAATTTTTTATTCGTTTTCGGATTCTTGGAGACATTTCGGCCGGGTTATTCCAATAAATCACGGCATATCCGATGCGTTTGATGTTACCTTCGCCTCTTTTACTGTCGGATGCTCTCTCCCTTTTTCCCATCATGCCTTGCGCTCCGACGCCTTTTACTCCCTCCTCGACGGATAGCGATTTAAAAAGTCTCTCATCAAGAATGACGGTATCTATTTAAATTGATTACGAAGTCTATAACAACTATAATAACAATAGATATGTCCTAAGAGACCAAACACGACCAAACAGTAGACTGGATGTAACTCTTCAGATAAAACATGGAAAAATAACATGTTTGAGAGACATCTTCATTATAAACATAGCAAACGTAGAAGCCAAAGATATAAATGTTGAGAAATGCATACCATTAGCTGAAGAAATAAAGGAAACACAGTCCAGATTGCCCTAATGGGCAGTAACCGAAGTGATACGTAAAAATTTACTTAAAATTCTGGAAACCATTGGAATAGACATGATGGAGAAGAAATGAAAACTTAGTAAAATTCCACGAGAGAGAATTTCCACGAGAATTTATTGGAATAGACATCTTTTATATCAGTCTACAAGAAATACCATTGTTAATATATGTTTCATAGTAAAAAGATTCCTAAATGAACGCTGAAAATTGAATATAAACAATAGATGAGACCTTCGATGCATCCGGGATATGTTGCCCAGCCTCAGTGCTGAGAAATTCAATGAAAATATAATTCAGTAATAAATAAATGAAATTCACAATCAGAGACGAGGTTTTGTGGAAATTCATCTTGTAGATTGAAGAGGAGCGTTGCACGTTTTCCACAAACAGCTGTAGTGTAGTAACTACTTAAGTAATTAATAACTATTGGCTAAAACTACCTGATGACTATGATTGTTCAACGAAACGTGGTCATGTTGTATTACAGAAAAACGCTTTTTGTGGAAAACGTACAACGCCCCTCTTCATTCTACACTTCTTTATTTCTAAAATTCAAAACTTTATCTTACCATAAAGTTTTAAAGGTGTGCGAATCATCCTTTTTCACTTCGAATTCAAATAGAATCGATTTAATCAATCCTAATTTGAATCGAACTGACTAAATATTCGATTCTACATATCCAATAGGGGTCAACCTCTGTCGATCGTTGAGGGACAATAAAGCTTTGATAAATAGAGACATGATTCTCGGGGGATAGGTACAGTAATAATGTATTTTTCAACGCAAGTTTGTTTCTCTTATTTGGTCGTAAGATTAATAGTCGCAGCTTACCTAGCATCTATACCTAGTTATCTATTGTGTATCTATATCTAGATATAAGTTGGACTCTTGCTTATCGAAAAGAACCCAAACTGGAGCATTCACTATCTTCGTATATTGCTTATATCCCCTGAATTATGATAGTATTGCGAATTTATAATGAGGACATTTTTTGATAAGTTATAATTTCGATATTGTAGTGATTTCTATTATAAAGTTAGTTTTCGTTAGAATTATACTTATATAAAATATGCCACACAAATTTCAGATTACAATAGAAAAATGAAACGAAAAAAGAGTAACGAAAGCATAGTATTGCGCAACTTGCATTTCTGTAAATTGCGCAAAGTAAGATTTTGATTCGGTTCGATGTTTTTGCGAAAATACCACTTCGATATGAATCGGAAATTTAAATGTTCCCATACCTTATTATCAATCTTGATAATATATAGAGCCAAAAATTCATGCGAATTTATTAAGTGTACACTCGAAGTATATCTATTTGAATGTAGCTTAAAATCCGTTCTTTTATGTTTCATCACAAATGAGTAGAAAAACCTTCATTAAGTAAAATTTCCATTGGGTTCCTAATAAATTTTTTGTTTTATTGTCATTATAAAAATAGCTAAAATTGTGTGCTCTTTAAAAAGTATGTCATCTTCTTGCTATTAACTCTTTATAAGTCGCTGTTATGACGTTAGTTTCCTACATACGGACACTGGCCTCTTAAAGTTGCTACGCAAAGCACTCAGTCTTCGTTCTACGGAATTTATTTTTAAAGAAGAGGGCACGTTTCATATCTTGTCAAAGACCATCACAATATCTCCCACCATTTTTGGGATTTATTTTCCAAACATATTTTCTTTTGATTCTATCATCATTTTCTTATAAAATTTTCGTACTTCAAAATATGCTCTTTATTAATAACTTTTTTTGCTTTAGGTCAATATGAAACGAAATAAGAGACAAAGGTTAATGCTGAATGAGACTTTAACCTTTATCTCATAGTTCTTTGAACGCCGAGTTCCTTTTTCTTTCTCGCATGAAACGAAATGTCTGTCTTCATTCAGAACCAATAATGATTCATTTGCCAAAATTATTTATTCTCTTTTACATACGTTCGCAATAATTACTTACAAAATAATTTAAACCTTTTATGATGATAAAAGAATAAAATTATTCATCAATTTTCACTTAATTTAATTTCTAAGATATTTCGGTGTTATTGAAGAATTAAAATAAAAGTATGTATTCCAGGGAAATATTCCTAGTATAATAAAATAAATCGAGTAAGGAAAGTTCGGAACGAAAATTTGTCTCTACGTTTCAGCTGAGTTGCGTTCGGACTCAATGAAGACCTCCATTTCATGTCACTCAGTTTACGCCTCACAGTGTAAGCCGGCCCTGAGGAGCGAAAGATTGGTTCCTTTGGAATTGCCTCTTCTCTTGGCGGAAATTAGCTCTTGCTTTCTAAGTAGATCCTCCTTTCTTTTCAAGTCACACACATTTTATCTCATTTCCAGCGGATTACTTCAGATTGGACTCGAATTAGAGAAAATTGCCCCAAAGAATGTTTCTGCTAATTTGCAAGTTTCTTGCTGTTTTCATAGAGGTTTTCTCGACCATACGCGTAAATCTGCAGTATTTAGTTTGTTAATTGCTATTTTTCAATCTTACATATTTTGTAACCAAATTAGATTGAGGCATAGATATTTCTATTTGTAAAAGCTATGCGAAGTGTACCGTCATTTGCTCTCTCTTAAAATTTAGTCTGAAAGTTTCACACTTCCCTCTGGCGGGCTTTCTTTTTCTGCTCTTGGATATTTCTTCCTAAGAATAAGTAACTTAGATTTTCAAACCTCCATAATAGATTTGTTCTGAATACTTTTTTCATGCTCTTTCTTTTAAAGTTTATATGACGAAGGGTTACATGTAAGAAGAGACCTTATAGCCTCAGTCTCCGAATTAAGCAGTTTTATTATTATTCTCTGGAACTGTTGTATATATTGTATTTTGATATCAACAGTATATATATTAGATAAATGAGGTATAAATAATGAGATTAGTATTTTGGGGTTGGTAAATGGTTGAAAATATTCACAGGAAATTTTATTTTTATATGCTCTCCAATTAATTTGTATTTGAGTTTTTCATTTTCGATGTTGATTCAGTTGTTAATTACCTTTAACAATTTCTTTAACTGTCATTGTAACCAGTATACACGACCATGTTGATAAATATAATGCTAAATTCTGCTACCTTGTTTTTAATATATGCAGCGTCAAATTTATTCATAATAATAAATAATTAGATAACTTGAGTAGAGAATTTCTTTTTTCGAAAGGCCGCAAGTAAAGACTGCAAGAAATTTGTGATCACCACCACCCAGTCATATTTCAGGTAGTGATCTCATACAGGTATTTGTGACTCTAAATGGAGGTGCACGCTCGAATCAAGTTCTTTCATTTCGAATTAAACACATTATCAACTTCTTTTATGCACTCCTTTCCTTGTAATTTCCTTTAGACGTGTCCACATATCTCCATTTCACTAATGCATTTCCTCGTTATTAAGCAAACAATGCAACACATACAATTCATGCATTATGAGGATAATCGTTGATGTACTACATGGCCTGAAAAGTCCCGAGCCTAACAAATAAAAAATCAATTTTTTACCTGAAAACCTTTTTTATTCTTCAGTATAATCTCCATCTAGAGCTATGCACTTATTCCACCGGTCCTCGAGCATTTCGATGCCTTTCGAAAAAGATGATTTCTCAAGTCCTCCAAAACAGGCCTCTGTTTCGGACATGACTTCTTCATTTGACGTGAATTTCATCCCCTGAAGAAATCTCTTCATGTTAGGGAATAGATAGTAGTGGCTGGGTGCCAGATCTGGTGAATACGGGGGATGTGAAACCAATTCGTACTGCAATTCACTCAATTTGACCGTCGCTTTCATTGACGAATGAGCTGGTGCGTTGTCGAGGTGATACAGCACTTTCTTCTTTTTCATGCGTGGCCGTTTTTCCTTGATCTCGATGCCCAAACGGTCCAGTTGAGCAACGTAGTAGTCGCCTGTGATTGTTTTTCCCTTTTCCAAGTATTCAATCATAATGATTCCACTTGCGTCCCAAAAAACACTCACCATAACCTTCCCAGCTGACTGTTGGGTCTTTGGACGCTTCGGACGACTGCTACCCGCTTCCAACCATTCTGCAGACTGCCGATTGGACTCAGGAGTGTAATAATGTATCCAAGATTCTTCCATCGTCACAAATCGGCGCAAAAAGTCCTTTTTGTTTTTTTGAAACAAGGCCAAACCACGCTCGGAATCCTCCACACGTCTTTGCTTCTGGTCCGGAGTCAGGAAACGCGGCACCCATCGAGCGATAAGCTTCTTCATCCTCAAATGTTCATGCAGAATATTTCCAACGCGTTCCATCGATATACCCACAGACTCTGCTATCTCACGCAACCTTGCTTTACAATCGTTCCAAATGATCAGATGGACTTTTTTTATATTTTCTGAAGTGGTGGCCTCGGAGGGGCGTCCAGGGCGTTCGGCGTCTTTGGTGCTGACACGACCACGTTTAAAGTCCGCGAACCACCGTTTCATTGTCGCTTCCGAAGGCGAGGATGTTGGGTAACATTTGTCTAACCAAGTTTTGGCATGGACAGTGTTTTTTCCCATCAAGAAACAATGTTTAATCGAAACTCGTCTTTTTCCATCGTTCGCGAAATGCCTAAACTTCGTGAAAACAATCAGCTGCCATTCGGGAACTAATACATGAATTGTCATGAAATTAAAAACAGTGCCATCTTAAGGTTGGTTCTCAAGTGAAATGTGCAGAAAAAGTTACTAGTGGCGACATCTCTATGTTAGGCTCGGGACTTTTCAGGCCATGGTAAGTCAATTTCTATTGAGTAAGTCAGCCTTTATGCGAATATGTATAATTTGCACGGGTATGTATTATTATTATTTGGTAAATCAGTATTAATATAATGAATGTAGTGGAATGAGTAAAGGTAACATTGTACGTAGGAAAATTCCAAAGGAGATACGGACCTGAAAAAAGACTGCTTTGACCAACTATTCGTTCAGAACAATTTCTCAAGCCGTTTTGGGATGCCCTTGCCTACAAAGTTCCCAAAACCGGCATGTAAACGGATTCCAATTAAGAAATTTTTATACGCAGTTCACCGTTTCTCCAATGATCCTTCGTTCGATGCCTGAGCGCCATTCCGCATTCTACCATACATTTCAATGGCGAGACATATCCGCCATATTGTTTTAAACGCAATGCATCATGGATGTGTTTACAATGGTGATGTATTGCGATTAGACATGATTGTAAGATTTAAAGCCAAGGCGATCGTTAAACTACGTCAATCAAGATTGTAAATACCACGGAAGACTTGAATGCGGATTACAATACAATTAGTTAAAGATAATGGGTGAACAATATATAAAATCTAATATAATAAAATAAGGTACGTGTGTGTGTATCTATGTTCGCCTAAAACTCGAGAACCATAAATGGAAAAACTTTAAAACTTTCTCGATTGTTAAATGTACTCCCTGCGCAGATAATAGGCTACTTTTTATTTACCTGAAGGTCCCCAGTTCTATCCCAGACTAGAAAAACCGTTCTCATAAGAAATGCACGTAAACCTCAGTTTTATCGGTTGCAGGCTACATTTCGTTTGCAAAATTAAATTAGAAATAATAGGCTTACGAAATCGAGAGAGGCACCAAAAGAAAGAGAAACGAATGAAGATTCTTATTTTGGTCGTGAAATATCATTATCGAGTCGAAATGGCGAGAATTCGGTTAAAATAAACGATAATTTCGTGAAATTTTTAGGCTGTAATAACAAGTCTCCTTGACGACGAATGCGATTGTTGAGTCCGAGGTATTGCGTTTTTCCATAAGAATACACGATATTTCAGGTGCATGTGAAAGTAATGATTAAAAACGAATGATAATATATGTACTTAGCAAGCAATATTCTGAAATTTTACAATTTGCATTTACGATCAATTTGCAGTGTTGATTCTCAGGAGGCAACGTATGATCATTTAGGGGAAGTTTCTTTATCACCTCGACTTTGCCAACTCTATTTGAAAATAATGAAGCTACTACGTGTGATTTACACTGGAAAAACTTTAAATTGATTAATGTATACTGCTTGCAGCCTCTCGGCGTGTGGCAGTGGGTGCTTGAACCATGACACTACTTCCCCAATCGTGAACCCAGGAAAAATCCCAAGGAAGAATCATCATACACAGTTGAGGAAGCTCCTAAAGAAAGAAAATCTAAGACGATCCCTTTTCTCATCGTGGATTCTAGATTTACATTGAACGATAAGAAGTTAGAAAATATGAAGCATTTTCATTTAGGATAACATTTTCATTGATCCAAGCAAAGTGAGAGATGCTATTTTCTCCTCTGAACAAATTATTACCTAATATATTATCTACTGCTTATTTATATATCCCCGTTGAGAATCAACGGGCGCCTCATCTAGTATACGAGTACAATATAAAACCAGGAGTTTTTTGAAATCTTAATTCTAGCGACTGGTAATATACCTGTAAAGTCGGAAAATGTAAAGCAGCGGTGGATCCTGATTCAAAAAGTTAACATATTAAAGTTTCTTTATTTACATTGTTAATACAAAGATTTATGAGTAGCATAATAATAATAGTCGTTCATGACAATCGCGTCCGTATATTATGTAAAATATAAACTGAATTCCACAGATAAATATAACGTTTTCACTGGTATCAATTCGTCGAGTTAATTTTCGTCTCCGTCGCATTTTCTTTAGTCTTCGTCTAATCTTTAGTTTTGTTCGGAATCCAGTTAACTGCATATTATATGGTATTTGTCACTGATTTTCCCCGTTGAGATTCAACGGGCAGTATAGCTCGTAATAGTAATAAGAACAAATCTATTGAAAGTTTGCTCCGATCTGATGTTCCCTTAAACTGCACTCAAATGTGCCATCAAACTCCGTACGACAGCTCTGGTGAAAAGCAGTTTGTTTGGACGGCGACTTTTCATTTCCTTGGCGACGGGAAAAAGGAAGCCATTCGAAGAAAATTCAATCAACCATCATTTTAAAGAGGGCATTTAGTCTCATATGTCTTTTGTTTAGGGTGACTAACTTCGAAAAAGACGTATATTAAGTGATAAAAACCAGGACAAAGCCGGACATTTGTTGCGGGTCACATATTTGAAGTTACTTTGCTATTGAATTTCAGAAAACGAGTAAACCACTTAGTGTAAGAGAAGTTGGATGAATAGACAACAATTTCCCGAAAGATCTTCTGAAGAGAAGACGAGAACCACAAATTTCCACTCCTGAATATGGGAATTAATTGAAAAAACTCATTTTTTATCAAAAGATAAAACAAATATTCAATGTAAAATCATAAGTAGTTGTTGTGGAATCATCATTGTTTCTATGCTTGATTATCTGCAGAATTAAATAATTGATCTACAAGACCTGCTTTGAGCGTGTGGGGAAACACGGATCGTTTGAGCTCATCCTTCAGTTTGTTATTATCGCCAAAAGAATGAATTCTTTAAGTTCTCTTATTTTACGCTCACTGTCGGATTAGAGGAGGGTTTCGCATAATACCGATTACATCTGCAAACGTACTTTCTCTGAAGCAAGCATTCTTAATCTAGCCTCTAGTCTCTTTTTTCCAAACTGCGTGTGAGAGCATTATCGTACCGCTTTTTAGCGCAGCGATTAATAATAATAAAATTATTATATTTGGGCGAAAGAGATGAGACTAATATTATATTCTTAGATCAAAATGTAAAAGAAAGAGAATATCGAGAAGAAAACTCTTTAATGTGTTTACAAAACCTAAGTTTATTAAGAATTACAATACACCACAGTAGAAAAACACCCTCAAGGAGGAGGTGAGAAAAACGTGCGAAAATACAGATAGTTTAACTAAATTTTAAAAAGGCATGTTAACTTGGATATCAACAACAACAATCAACAACATAGGTACTCTTTACAGATATAGGGCTCCCGTGTGGGCAGCGCGTTCGACTTCAACGAAAGCGGTCCCGGGTTCGATTCCCGATGGGAGCCCACGTGCGAAATGACCTCAGTTATTATTATTTATTATTATTTCACGCTGCGAGTTGACTTTCGCCAGGTGGCAGCAAGTTGTCGAAGCACTTTTCATAATACTACTACTTTACATATATAATACAAACTGAAAGAAGTTCCCATAAAAATAAACACTAGGTTGAAAAATAAACGGTAAGGAATATTATGAAGTGCAAATGTTTAGGTAACAAGATAGGTCAGTATGAAAAATAAGAGTAAACACTCGGATGAAAATGAGGTAGTATAATTGGATTTTTACTAATGGCCTTTGAATTTGTAACGGACTCTGTGCTCGTTCGCTTATAGAAGTCGAGATATGGAAGTCTGGCCGCCTCGAATTATGGAAGTTTACATGACTCGAGATCATATATTCGAGTTCTCCGACGAATCGAGGTTTTGAGACCGGCATTTCCTTCGACATAAAGAGGTTTTCGAATGTTGAAATCATCTGTATGTTCAAGAAACCTATCAAGGTGTTACCGAATCGTCTCGTGGAAACGTAGTATTTTCCTCATTTTAAGAGGGTGTGTTCCCCATCGCATTCTTACCTTTCCGGACCTTCAATTTTTATCACCACTCTCCCCTCGCATTCATAAAAGAAATGAACAAATTCCTTGCATCCCTTTCTCCCTTTTCCCTTATCTAATCTTCGCACAGTCTCTCTAAAATTTTACGCATTTTCCACTCATCCTGGTTCGAATTTTCATATTATTTCAATGAATTTAAAGAATAGAGGTGCACTTCAACGAACCGCTCACTTTTATTTACTTCCATAAGGTGCTGAATACATTTACTTTGCTAAGAAAAGTGTTGGTTGATGCGGTAGGCAAATGCTATGGTTGTTCATACAGTTGTCAGGGGTGTCCGATCTGTGGAACTATCCAAGTAGGTAGATTGGTCTTTTCTGGAAGTTTCATAGAATTTTCAATGCTAACCGATGATTACTAAAGTGGAAAAGAAACAGATACTAGTTTGAATATATCCCATAATGCGTTCATGGTTCTATTCGGTGATGATTAATGAGGATTCCTATCTATTTTTCTCCATACTGAAGGACTCCAGGTCATCTCTCTGCGGTTTTCTTCAATAAGGTATTTAAAATTACGGTTCATGGTCAACATTGATGGATTTCAGATACACAAAATCAAACAGTCTAGAAAAACTGGAGCGCAGTGTGAAGAACGAATAAATTTACTCCCTTTAATTATCATTACTTTAAAAACAAAAAGAATGCGTACGGCCTTTGTTTCGTCCCATTAAAGCCAAAATCGGAACGAAAATAGGAACTAAGGTAAGAACCTTTTTTTTCCGTTTCGATTACCGGTTTTGTATTCTCATCTGCTACAACAGGAGTGATATTTAACAAAAATATAGAATAATAATATGCGTTATTTTAATTAACATTAAACATTTGATTGCAGAATTAATATTTTGGTAATTTCTTTGAATCATAAAGGGTTAAAACTGAGTATTATTACAAGTATAGTTTATTGAAGGACCACTTATAATATTAGCCTTGTCCTGTGATCATTTTGTCGGTTTAAAGCGGTATTCCCAAAGAAAGACGAGCACTGGAGTTTTTCATTGGAACATAAATGATCAAGCTTCGATATCTTTATAGCTCTTTGTTTGATACGTTTTCTAAATATTAGCTACAGAACTACGAGTTGTTTATCTAAAAAATGTTGCTAATCGAGCGGACAGACTCACAACCAAAACGTATACATTTCTTCGTTCTTTTACGAAAGGCCCCCCGTGGGACCCCCGTCGGGGCCCCCGCAACTATCCTCCCACCGGGAATCCTTTATGTCAGCTCCATTTTATTTTAGAACCTCCCGTTCGTCTTAAGCAGTAATTTCGGTCCCCGCTAATCTAACAAACCCATTCCATCTTGTCCCAGGTACGACAATTCATGCATAATGCATCGACTCCCTCAAGAGATGCCCTCCTCCTGTCAACATTCACAAAACTCGACCCCTCTTTGCTCAGGCCAAAGGTAGCGATCTTGTTCCCTCCAATCCAAGGGAGATTTCCTTCCTTCCGAGATTCCCTCCACAATATTTGTCAACTACTTCCTCCGCCTTTTCATAGCTTCTCTATGCGATTCTATCGAAATGCCAACCCATTGCTGTTTTCTTTGCCATTAAATTTCGAAAGCGTCATGTGAATTGCATTATTTTTGAAAGAAAAAGAGGAAAAAGGTCGAGTTTCGAAGATTTATGGTTATTATAAACGGTTTCGGGATTAGAAGAGGGAGAATGTGAAATGTAAATAAAAATTCATTTCAATATCAATGTCAGTGGGCATGCCGTACATCAATATATTTATAGTGATTTGCTATTCTTTATTATCAAGCATCTATTCTTTTCTGTTTTCTATATATCTCCGTGTATATTTCGAAATTTCTTCTTCTTCCCTCTGTTTAACTTTCTCAATTTTTGTAAATTAATCTTTGTCACAATGGAGTTCACCAAAATATTTCCCCCCATAGCGTCCTTTCGTTTTAGTTGTGCTTATTATAATCGCATAAGATGGAAGCGTCTTTCTGGTCCATAATCATTTTCTGTCTCAAGCGATGATACTTTGTGATGCACTCAGCGGTAAAATATATTTCTTAGATTCATAACAGCAGTTACGAAAACAGTGAATATAATAATAATAATGTGAAATGGTTAAAGAATTTTACAGTAGTGTAATAGGTATCAACTCGTTCATTTATTGAAAAAATCTCTCAAATAAGTCTTTGACTGGTTAAATTGTTCTAGTTGTTAACTTTCCGTGACTGTGGGCTTATAATAAGGTAATTATAAACATGAAATAAATATTTACAGAGGATATATTATCAACATGTTAGTGAATAAATAAGGATATTTCTTGTAAAATGGAAATCTTAAAAAATGACGCCTTTCCAAGGGAGGTTAGAGAGGGACCCTGGTGCTATTTCGATATCCATAGTGTATTTTTGAATTAAGAAGTCTGATAAAACATATGAAATGAGATCAAAAAAATTAATCTATACGTTGTTAATATCGCTTTCTTTCTTGATTAGCTACTAATACCGAAATAATTGCAGTTATTATAATGTTAGCCAGAAATTTGCAGTAATTTTACGTTACCTAAATTGGCTGGTCTGAATTTCAGTTGCGGAACTTTAAATAAAGTACTCTATGCATACAATTGCCTCACTGTCTCAACCGGCCCTTATGCCATTCAAGGCCGAATCTGCCAGATAAAATTTTAGATTAATTAATTTTCTCGAATTTTAATCCATTTGCCCCTGATAACACTACACATAAATTTCACTTCGTTATTTTTTCATGCTCTTATATATTGTAATACCCGACGCTACACCTTGATTACCGAAACACTTTATTTTCACTCTAAAGGCTTAATTTTGCTCAATTGTACTTGATAAATTGAGACAGAGTACGTTCTGAGTAGACAGCCGTCCTTGTTGCGTTCCTATCCTGCGATAGATGCTAGTCGATTCAAGAAATCATGCGAAATTGATCTCCACACGTAAAGAGGGTGTACTTGTAGATTCTTCTACATCCTCACTATCCTCACGATGGCGAAGCAATGTGATCAGTGAGCTCTTTTCCCCTTCTTTCGGAGAATTGCTTTCGTTGAGTGAGTGGCAGGCGAAGCAACTTGGCGGTGTTGAGTCAAATTGCCAAAAGATTCCCTTTTTCTGGATTTTTATTGGAGATGACGTTGAGATCGAGAAGAAGGGAAAACCTCTTCTTATCCTACCCTTCACAGCGAACTAATATTTAAATCCCACGTTGCAAGGCCTCAGACAAAAATATAAGTCCCGAGGAAGAACAGACTAATATAAGTTTTCTCGTTTTCGGTTCGATGCTCTATGCGTCCCTACGGCCGAAGTAAGTAGCCAATGAATGAATGGAGAAAGATACTTTACCAGAGTTTAAGGTTTGGATGTGTTGATATATGTTTGGAAAAGTGGCGGAGGTCATGTTTATCAGAAGGAAGGGAGTTTCCGTGAGATAATTAAAGAATTAAATTGATGGACGTCGCTAACAGGAGAGGGTCATTTGGAATATAGAAATTTTCTATATTTAGACATTTAGAAAGACATTGATTCTGCCACGCATTGTTTGCCGAGACGTAGGGGATTTTCAGATACAGATACCGGACATTCTCAAATCTAAGAAGAACCGTTCATGTGCTTTTAAAGATACCGAAAATCGTCTAACCTAAATTAAGTATCGCGGGCTCCGGATAGCCGAGTGGGTAACGCGTTCGCCTTCGCTCTCGGGTTCGATTCCCGGTGGGAGCTGTACCTTCGCTATGACCTCAGCTGTCGAAGCAATTTTCACAATACTATTATACTAAATAAATACATGAAGATTTTATTATATGGAAATTGAAACTACAAAGTTTCTCCTTTCATTTAATTTATTGTCTATGCAAAAGAGATCATATTATTAAACACTAATAAATAGTATCTAACGGTTACTTTGACTGGATCGTATATTAAGTAAATAATAAGCTTCTGAGAGACTTAAAAGGATAACCTGGGCATAGAGTTATCATCAAACATCATCAAACCTGATGATGACTTTGTTCCTTCTTCAATGGCAAATAGGATACGCCCCTCAAAATGACTTCTTGAATGCATTTTATTGCTAGATTCCAGTAGATCTTAGATTCGAGAATATATCTCTCCTAAGACATGCTCACCTAAGATCCGCTACGGATTAATTCCTTCAGTTAACATCATGCCAAGGGAGTCAAGATCTTCTTTTCCAGCGAAAATATCTTCTCTTTCGGAAGCTCTTTCTTATCCTCCTCTTCCGATTATCCGCCTCCGTTTATATTTTGCTCCCTCTTTTTCTTGTTATCGGCACTTCTCCCCCATATTGTCGCCTCGAAGACATCTTCCCCCCTCGTCTCCATGGATACAGGACGGTGGCAATTTGCATACTAAAATCCCCTCTCCCCTTGCAATGCTTTAATTGGCCGTCAACGATCGCTCTCGTTGCAATTACGACGTTGGAAAACAATATTTATTTACTTTTTAGTTACTTATTTAAATACAGTTTGATAAATTTCAGATGGCAACCTCAACCCCCTATCATAAACTTTAAAACATTAGAAAACGTTTTGATACGTCCGATTCTTTACATGTAAACAACATATTTACAGTAAATACTAAATTCAGGTTTACGATATTTATAGCCTCCCCTATATCAAACGTAAGCATTTGCCTCATTTCATAAATCTTTACGTTCCAGAGTTGAATATTAACACTATTTCCCAAGCGAAAAATTCCTAGCTTAGTGATCGGCATGATTAATATATATTATCTACTTTAAAATTAAGTTTAGTACGTCATTATTTCAATTTTATGATCTTAAAAATAATAATAAGTTTACTGAACTGACAAAAATAAATTCTTTCAATTATTATATATTCGAATTTTAAACTCTATTCTTACTAACAAATTGAAAAATAAAATGTTGGTTATGAGAAATGACAAAGTGAAGCTTTAGTAAAGACGTGAGATCTGACATAACAAAGACAAAATTTTGTCTCGGACTGTAGAGTAAAATTAGAGAATACAATACAATATAATTTAAAGCACAAACGCTTTCGTCCTCCTGAGCCAGTATGCCAATTGTACGTACAAAAAACATATTATATTACTCTTCAACAATAAGAAATAATAACATCGTAATAGACTATAATATATATATAACAGAAACAATAAATTAAAATAAACTTAGTTTAATATTATTAATACTTAAATTAACTTTTTAATATCGAATTTATAAATGTACATAATTAATGATAATGTATTCAATCATAATACTGTAGAAATATTCCTGTATATAATTTTATTGTGGATGATGTACGATAATTTTCTATGTATGTAATATAATAAGACGAAGGCTTCCTGAATGGATAAATAGCGGATTGCCTAAACTATTCATTAGAATGAAGGGAGGTGTGCATGAGTTGAAACAGATCTCAAGAAAAGACAAACATTCCAAGATCGATCTGCGCAAAATTATTAATTAATTAAAAGAACGTGAGGAAATTAAGAAAATAAAGATGAATATACCGTATATAGGTGTAATGAAAGAAATACGAGTAGATTAACGAAAACATCTTTCTGTCGCTTAAATTTGTATTCGATTTGATTCAATTCGAGTTTTGCAGATTTCCATTCAGTTTTTGTTTTCGTTGGACAAAAAATTCGATTCTGTTAGAAATTCCGAATCTTGGCAGATTATGCTGATTGCGTCGCCACAATTTGTGGAGGAAAATACATCTATATTAAGTAAATGTTAAAATTTTTGTAGTATGTTACTTTAAAAAGAAATTAACTCGTCAGTTAATATCGTATTTTATTTTCCATACTATATCATTGTATGATTAGATGCATTATCGCAAACATTGTGTAACGTGTACAACACAATTATACGATAGCTAAACAATAAAGAACAGAGAATCAGGAAATAATGAGAAAGTAAAACAAGGAACGTCTTCCTTTGGAAGGCCCTACGGATTTGCATTTCCTTTGGTTCCTCATAAATACTTGAAGATTGAATTACTCGACGCTTAGCTATGTGTAAAAATCCAATTCAATAAACAATCAAAAAGCAGCTATTTGCCTTATCGACAATTAGCTATCATCCGAAACGTAATTTATTATGTTTGTAATGAAAATATTGCATGACATTATGTAATTATTATATAATGTGTAATTTTGTGATGTATTTATATGTATTTTACATTTATAATAATTAATAATTGTTATCGAACGTAGAATGATGTAATTTGAATTGAATGTAATGCAGATTAGTAATTGCAAGGAATATTCTAATTGTAACTACCCATTACAATCAGTATCTTATACATACTTATGGGCGCTGTTGGATACATGAATTTATGATTATTATTTGGACGCTGATTAATGGATGCTTGATGAATGTATGTCGCGGAATCGATCTGGGTAGGATAGAGAAAGGCATGTTCTGGAATGAATTTTCTGCTTAAACGGTGAACGTGGATGTATTTTGTCGCTTTATAAGAAGTGGTACGTTTGAATCTTCGAGAATTGCTTAACTCTTCCCTTCGTTGTTTGCTCAGTCTTCCTCAATTAAATCAACACTCCTTTCCAAATATCGGAACTTTAAAGGAAAACTTTAGCTGTTTTGGAGGTGTTTCTACGCTTTTGAGAAGTCGAGACAATTCCGCTTTGTTCCCATTTACATCATATCGATTATTGGCCGACGAATTTGCTGTCACCATTGTTCTTTATCCGATATTTAACTTCAAAATGAATCATAGAAAATTCTATTTATGTTGCATGCGATCTTCCATGGCTCAGGTTGAACATTTCACGATGATTAAATTAATTTTCCCGAAGGAAAAGGCACCAAGGAAAATCGGCCTTGAGAAAAATCTGGTGGAACCTGGACCAGAAACTCCCAGATCGCTTTCTCTCGGCTGGTGATTGGGAGAATCTTTTCAGAATTCAGAATTTGTCATGCCCTTTTTTCGTTCTCTTTTGACTTTCAATATTAAAAAATATGTAAACTCATTTTTCAAACCAATATAGTCGAAAGTTGGACCCAAAAATTCTTTCAATATGTTCTTCGAGAAGTGAAAAACTGTGACTTGACTGGGTCTCGAACCCAGGTTTCCCACTTTCCGGGCAGGTATTCTAACCACTGAACCACCAAGTCACGCATCTTCTCTTCTGTAATCGGGAGCTTTTGTTAATTTATTTTTTTAAAATTTTTTAATTTCAATTTAATTTTTCATCTCTCGTAGAAGTTTGGGTCACACTTCGTGTGCATTTTCATTTCCTTTTACCAATTGTGTTCTTTCAATATGTTTATTGAGAAAAATCATTTACATGTGATCTTAACATTCTCCGTATTCTGTTACCTTCTCTTTATCGTAATCACTGATGGCAAAATTGAAGTTCAGGAAAGTGATTCTTCTAACTCTGTTTCCGTTCTCAATCACTCAATATGAAAGAAACAATTTGTCTTCGTCCACAAATTTTATTTAAAAAAAACACGACCGGTTTCGAGGTTAACTCATCTTCAGGTGACCGGAATACATTTAGAAGCAGAGTAATATACTAAGGAAAGGCGATTGAGGGGAAGGGCGTTAGTGGGATGAATGCGGGGGAGGGGGAGGGAGGTGTGGAAGTATAGATTTGAAATATTCTCACTGAAAAGATACTCGTTAGTAAGGTTCCTAGAAAACTGCAGGTGGCGGCGTATCTCTAGTTGTTCCAGGAGGTCAAGCTTCCTCCCTTTTGTACCGACGTTGAGGAGAATGGGGGAGAACGATGAACTGTGGTTGTTGTCGTTCAGGTGCAATGCGAAATGGGAATTTTTAGATCCTTTATGGAAGGAAGTTCTGTGCTCTTCCGTTCGTGTTGCTATGGCCCTACCACTCTGTCCAACATAACAACTATCGCGGTCATTACAGTCGAGTCTGTATATGCCAGATTTTTTATTGCTGCTTGTTTTGTCCCGGCCATTGCATAAGTGCGAGCGGAGATTGGAGGTGGTATAAAAGGCTGGGCGGAAATTTACGGAGGGGAAGAATTTACTAATTTTGTAGCTAAAGTTATCACTAAATTTTAATTTGTAAAAACGGGGGGAATTTTCAGGAGGCGAAACGGAAGGGTAAATTTGGTTAATGGCAAACTGCCTTTGTTTTTTACGAAACAAATTGTCAATCATATGCTTTGGGAAGCCATTCTGTTTGGCAATGAAATGGATGGTGCTGAGTTCTTTCTTGAAATTTTGGGGGGACATGGGGATATGGAGGAGGCGATGGAAGAGAGAGTGAAAGAAAGCTAGTTTATGGGAATGGGGATGATTGGATGAGAAGGGGATGGCATGGTCCGTGTAGGTAGGCTTCCTATGGATCGCGAAGGATACCTCACAATTATTTAAAGTGATACTAATGTCTAGGAAGTTTAGCGAGTGATTTGATTCTAATTCATGTGTAAAGCTGAGAGAAGGGTGTAGAGAGTTTAAGAAGTTGAGAAATTGGAGGAGCTGGCGATTGGTTCCTTTCCAGATACATAGAATATCATCTACATATCGATGCCAAGACACAATATTAGATAGATATTTACAGTTGGAATTAAAAAGTGAACATTCAATTTGATTAACAAAAATATCAGCAAGAAGCGGAGACAGAGGGCTACCCATAGCAAGTCCTTTCTCTTGTTTATAATAGGTCCCATTAAATATGAAGTAGTTTTGGTTCACACATACATTGAGGAGGTTTAAAATACCTTGGATGTAGTCTGTTTCACACTCGAATTTCACTAGCATATACCTAATGATTTCCAGAGTCTCGTTGACAGGCACATTGGTGAATAAGTCTTTCACATCGAAGGAAACTAATTTGCAGTTAGGGGGAAAAAATATTACTCTGCTTCTAAATGTATTCCGGTCACCTGAAGATGAGTTAACCTCGAAACCGGTCGTGTTTTTTAAATAAAATTTGTGGACGAAGACAAATTGTTTCTTTCATATTGAGTATGGAAATGTTCCACCAAGTATCGTCAGAAAGCATCAACTCTGTTTCCGTTGTTTTATGATGAAGGCTCCTATCTATTTTTCCTCAATCCTTTTAATTTTATTCTTTTCTTCGACAAAAATTTCGAACCGAATCGATTCAAATCAGCATAACTCAAATTCAAAGATATAGGAAAAAGTAGAATTCGAAATTAAGTGGTGGAGAATTATGTTTTCGTGAAATTTATCGTTTTCCTTTTTAAAATTTCTTCACGAAATTTAATTACATTCGAAATATTCGCTTTTCTAAAAAAAACTAATTTACTAATCAAAATGACCATAATTAAGAAATAATATCCAATCAAAATATTTTCCTTGTTATAAATTTTTAATGTTATTTTAGAGTATGACGAAGATATGCAGGAGGCGTAAAATATGCGAGCAAAGCATCGAATCGAATAATTATCCGTGTCGAAGAATTTAGTCATAATCAAGTAGCACGAAGTTCAGAGGTTATTTATTTAGATGACCAGTCATCACCAGACCACATCATCATTAGAAACTTCAAGTTAATTGCGTACATGTTAGGAGGGTGAAGAAAAGGTTGAAAAGTAAGGCAATTATTCCTTTTTTCCCAGAATCCTCTTCAGTTGCCTTATCCATTCACTAATCCCTCACATTAATGACCTAATATGAATGCAAACCATTTTTTTCCTAGATATACAGCCTAGTTAAGCCTGTTTAGTTAGCAGTAAACTTTTCGCTTACTATTTACTGGCGCACAATTGAGTCATACGTACAGTGAAATTGAAAGCTTATGCCCCTGCGTATTTACCAGTCCAGAGAAGTCCGCTGTCAGCAGGGGTTTGGGTGGCTGTATATATCTAGTAATGTATCACATTATATTTTCTAAAAGGAGGCATAATGACCTTCTGTCCGTTAATATTCTTACCCGAGAGGGGCTTTCAATTTTACTGTACTCACGACTGGCATTTTTGTAGCAGGCAGGATAATCTTCATTATCAAATAGCGTATCAATGTACAGATGTGATCATTTCAAAGCATTCAAAAATGGTTTATCAGGGAAATATAAATAAATAGAGCAACAACATATGTTGCAGTAGTTGTGACAAATATATGGATGATTTTTCCTTCGCAAATTAATAGATTCCAAATAAATAAGGAACATGTGGTTTTTTCAGCTCCCTTAAATCAGTATTGTAGAGTCATCGACGTCTTGTTAAGGTTCCCCAAGCGTCAATTTCCAAGTCAACGTGCTCTGAAAGCCAATGTCCCCTTGCCAACGCTGTCGTTTTTCAAAGAAAGACCAGTCGAAAAAAGCTTCACCGCTGGGTCCCATTTTCTAACGAAGCAATGCTATCATACGTACTCACGATTGCCATTTATGTCGGGTAATCTTGATTATGAACTAGCGTATCACTATACAGATGTGATCATATAAAAATATTTCTGTATTTAAACATGGAAGTGGATGATCTGAGTTCGAGTCCTGTCGCCTTTTGTTAATCCTTCGGTTTGAAATATCACACATGTGCTGGATTTTCCCATTCTTCTTAGCAGAAGTGATTCGTATTTCACGCAACGATGTGTTTTATTGACTTCAGAAATGAGTTATTTACAGGTGCTTTTAGACTTCATATTGCTTCGAAAGGGATTAATTTCTTGGTTACTCTTCAAATAGGTTTATTTATCATAAAGTGGGCTTAGATAGTAAATCTGATGAATAAAATTCAGGTTACTTTAAGAGGAGACGGAGCATTATTTATGGATTTTTTTGATGCATTTTGAAGATATGTAAATTTCCATCGATTCCTCTCATCATAGGCGTGCGCTTGATTAAAAGGGGAGGATTCGCACCTGCCCCTCTTCATTTACATCCACACTTTCCTTAACATAACTCAGCTGTTCATTTGCTATCTTTTTTATCTACACTTGCTATACATATGTTCCTTATCATGTCCCACTTTCCTAGACGTGCGGGAAAGATGCCTTTTCAATCCATTAGTTGAATTTTCTCTCAGTATATGATCGGATCTTCTATATGATCGCAAATATAATTCTTGCAGCATACCGACTTTACATCAAACGACAGCATCATAAAATATATTAACTACATAATTATGATAATCAACAATGGTTATCAGAATACGTATTTATTTGAGACTAAAAAATATCTTCTCACATCTTATCCTTCGTCGTATAAGGCTTGAACACCAGAAAAAAGAGCGCAAAGGAAACTAATCCGTTGCCGTAAAAACCTAAGACAACGCTCAAGAGCACTCGCAAGAATCTGCTAAACCTATTGGTAGGAAAAGTAGCCATCACGGAAAAGATAGATGTCTGAATCCTTTTCGCTTTCTGTCGCCAACATTTTTAGCGAAACAATTATCTCGACAACGAGGTCTGTCGAATAATTTCCTTCGATTATCATCATATGTCATCCCTCCTGAGGGAATCTATAAAAGCATATAAAAATATGAAAAATGACACTTGAAAACTCGATGAAATAAATTCACTTGAAACATATATGTATAGCCATGACATATAAATTATTTATTATACATTAGTATAACATTGCCATTTATTATTCACAGCGTGGGTCAGCGCTTTTTTGGCAAGATTGTAAAAATTTTAGGCTCGGAAGAAGTGAACTCGTAGATATGGAGAAATTTACTCATAGAGCCACGAAGTGAAACAGGTTGAAATTAAAAGTTCATTTTATTAAACTGGTGAGTTACATTCTTATGTGTTAGTTTTACTTATTTTTATGACAAGAAATCGTATAAAACTTTTCCATTTATAAATAAACGTATTATAGAACTGGTTAATTTTTGTATTAGTGAGATGTATATAACTTGGTTTTCGAAAATATTCCATCATACTGGATTTCACTGGTAGTGTTTCGTAGCGCCAGGTTTGATTAATTTAATATTTTTCATGGAAATACATTGCTAAGCTTTGTTGAACCCTAAGTTATTGTGTAAGTGTAACTGAATTTATAGTATAGCATAGTATTTGATATATATGATCACATGATATGAATCTAAGGCATGTCTGTAGGGTTTCTTAAACTGCAAGAATATCTTCTTCCTTATGTTCTTCTTTCTCCGACGATTCTCATTCAGAAGTGATGCCGAATAAATCCTTCGTTTTCACGAGAAAAACCCTCATAGCATTAGAAAGCATAGGAAACACTTTTTAAAGTAGGTGGATAAAATAGTCAACGGTTAAAATAATTGTAGTAATACACCCTCTGCCACTCACCGTCGGCTGGTTACCAGGTGAAAATATCAACATGCCGCTTTTCTGCAGGGCTATTCTGCAAGCATATTCCAATAATGATTTAGTCAAGTGGAGTTCTTTGAGAGGAAATATTTGTCAATTTCACGTATTCCTCATCCGTTGAGGCAAAAATCAGTCGAAAGCGAGGGAGTTTCCATCGAAACCGAGTCGAAAAGTTGTAGCCAATCCATCTGATACAAACCACGATTTATGCAATTAAGTTACTGATTGTTTACACATTGGGTCGCCAACTTTCCCCCCCTGATCACTAGAGTGTCTAAGAAAAGAAAAACGTCAATGAAAACACTCTGTTAGTGTTTGTTGGGGTCATAGTCTTCATCTAATAGCACTGGGAAAGGCTGAATACGTTGACGGACAAAGAAGACGAAAGGACGTTTTTAAGTACCGTGTATACTATAAACTAGTATGCTAGTTTTAGCTCATAGTTATGTAAATTAAGGCAAACAAAAACTATGTAAAATTTCGTTACGACTTTTAATCAACATGTAATAAATCTCGTGTAGATTGCATGAAATATTAGTTCAGTTTATCGATAGTCACACCGGCGCACCAAAACAGAAAGGAATCGTTATTTTTGCCGGAGTGAAAACTTTAAGTACTTTAACCGAAACCGCAAACTTATATTTATTCCGTTCACAGTTCCCAACGAAGCACGTTTAACTGAAGTACAATGTCCGGTAGGCTCACTAAACTTCGTTACCTATAGCTGTTGGTTTTATTCTAAAAATGTGTGTAATGCAGCGTAAATGTAAAAAGCTAGAAATTATTTAAAAAATTTAAAGAAAGATATTGCGATGGTTGGAGCGGAAAGAAACAGTTGAAATATGTTTGGATTTTTCGTTACTTTCAATGCAAAAAATTTGAAAGCTCGGCCTTGAGATAAAGAGCGAAATTGACCGATCCTTGATTTCGCATTAAGGGTGAGAGAATGCAGAGGGTTCGCTGAAAGGTGAAATGGTCATTAGGCGCAGGTGATGAGGGCGGTCGAGACCAGAATGGGGATGAAAAGAATGGGGAAGGAATTGATGAAAGTGGATTAGAGTGGAAGAGGGGAGCTCCTTTTTCCTCCAGTTGCTATGGGGACGCTCTCTTTCGCCGCCTTTCCGATTATTTTATACAAGTCGATCAAACTCTATTTGGCCTCATGAATAACAATTTGCCTTCAATTTATTTATAACCCCTATTTCTTATTTAATTTTGGACAAGATTACTCGAAAGGTGAGGAGCGTCTTCGGAGGCCGAAGGTTCCTCTTTTGATTACGATCTTAATTGAATTATCGCGAAGCCTGTGTCACTGGTTAAGATAAATGAAGGACTATACTTCGTCCAGAGACCATCTTATGGCCCAGTGTATAACTTGCGGGACTATTGCGACTATTGAAATGAAAAAAAATAGGCTATAACTGATTTTGAAGACATAGAGTAAAATCGACTTCTGATCGTGTGCCATGAGGAATAACGTGGGCCCTTCATGACTCTCTGTGAAATCTTGTTGTGCAAAAGGAATATCGAAAGACAGAGTAGATAAGAAAGTAATATTTAATAAGGAGCTATCCTCACTGCGGCAAATGTTAGAATTCGTTATTATTTCTCCCACTTTGTGACTTCCAGAATATGGTACCGTCTTAGATTCTAGAATATGCTCGAAAATCTTACGTATAATTCTGTTTTTCGTAATAAACGTCCGAATATTTACATAATAATACAAATATATAAATATACGTTATGGAGGGTGGGTGCGATGAATGGCAAGAGAGCGATGTTATCGGTGAGGCCAATGTAGAAGAAGCGGCAAGTATATGAGATCCAGCGGATGAAACGGGTACCACAATAAACTCGAGAAAGTGTAGCGCAAAATAAATACGTTCTGTTAAATAATGCTACAGGAAAAAGGACGGACGCAGGTTGGAAAGGAAAGAGACGCGATTGCTCAATAAATTCATATTTGCTCCCACAGTTTCTCATGTTACTCATCTTCCTATCCTTTTTGGTAATTTTGCTACGTAAAACATTCAACTTGAGGAAAATTGTTGGTTAAGTTTTCATAATCTTTTTATTGGAAAATATGATTTAAGATTTAGACTTTTACCATCTTTTACTGCGACGGTTACATTGAATTGCCTTTACTGGGGGAATCTTAATACAGAAATGATTTTCCACATCTGCTAAAAGAAGATTACACACTGGGCATACTTATTTTGTAAAGTAAAATAAAGAGTGTAATTAATATTACAGTTCCACAAGAATATCACAAACATGTTTCGGCCGATGATCTGAATTTTCTGCTGACGATATCTCTTCTGAATACAACCTGATGTTGGCCTAAGTTTACCGGTCGTGTTTGTGATATTCTTGTGGAACTGAAATATTAATTTCACTCTTTATTTTCCCTTGCAAAATAAATTATTTATTGCAATGACACTCTTTTTGAAGACATAAATAACACACCTTCGTGAGCTTATTCCATTCGCAGCGTCTCATTCTTTCCAAAATCACCGTAATAACAATTTTTAGCACTCAAGGATAATTACAAAGAAGTAGTTGTTTACACCCTCTGAGACATGCCGAAGCAGGGTATTACTGTAGATTCGATTAATTCATTCTCCCTTATTTTGCCGCATCCTGCTTCTTGAGCCGTACTAAAAAGTAGCATCATCCCGTTGGCCCCAGTTTTTCTTGTTGAGACGGCTTTATGCGTTCGGCACGATGACCTGATGAATAACAGTTTTTACACAATTCCTTCATCAGCGACATCATCATAGTCATGAATAGCGTTGCATCTCCATCACGTGCAGAATCTATAATCTTTTAATGAATGAATATACCTTTTCATTAAAAATATTTTATGTATAACTTCGCGGTTATATCGTTCACTGTGAAACAGTTAAACAGAGAATTTCGGTTTCCACAAACTTTTATTTGCCCTGTTTCATCTCAAGTGTGTCATCATCTGGTCAGAAAGGCAATGAAACACGTGGGTACCTTTGAAATTTTAGCGAAGGAAATATAGGTAATTACAGTGATTGTGGGGTTAGAAGGGGAGGTAGGAATTCAACGAAAGAAATAACTATTGAATTACCCAGAAATAAGTTTGCCTTAACCGATTACCTTTGCTAGGCTTTCCCTAAGGTGTGGTCGCCGAAAGAAAATTCATGCGTTGCCTTACGTTTCACAGAATTATAATTCGCATGTCAAAATTTAGAAATTTATATAATGAATTTTTCAATATTTAATTTTTATATCATATAATAAAATAAATAACTATTTTCCAATATTTAATAATAAAAATTTTCCTTTTCCTTACCTTGTATGACTTAGCAGTAAATTGAGAAGATCGTTCGACAGCTCGGTTGTCGATCAAGCGAGCGGTCTCCCGAGAAACATGCAGTAAACATCTTTGAAACAAAGAAATAATAGCCACAATAAGTGATAAATTATCTTTGACAAGTAAATTTAAACTAAGCCTTCTTAAATATATACTATCACGTCTCTAAAAAATTTAAACTTAAAATATATAAATGTATTTTGAAGACGATGAATTTGGGTTAATAAGCAGAAAGAGTGAAAAATACTTTTCTTAAACGATATTTGTGAAGATATTTCGTGTATATTTTTTTTATATAATTTAGTCATAGAATCTCAAAAAGGGAAGGATATATAAGTGATTCTTATTCGCCGGCACTCATTATTTTTGGGAAAAACAAGTTTCTATTGGACGGAAATAATCTTCCGAATGACGGCGGAAAATCAGTTTATTTATTCAAATGGTCTTTCTACGCGTGAGAATAGTTTGTTTGGATTGGGTTAAATATCCCACCGCTCCAACTGGGAGATCTATGTTCGAGACCCGGCATTTCCATTTCCTGATCAGATTTTAAAACAAATGATGAACGATCCTCCAAGAAATAAATAAACTGCTTTGATATATTAATATTCCGTTGCCAAAGGAACCGAATTAATTTAACTAAATCCAAGATGTCGTTAATTCGTATTAATTTGTTTAAAGGCAATGTTAAACATCGTCTATGGGATTCAGTAGAGATTAAATTGTTTATGTGAATTCGCCCAAAACAATTTCACCGCCGATATATGTTAATTCTGTTTACCTACCGCTATTTCTCGAGTCACAGGCTAACATTCACAATTATCTATCGGCAAAATAATGTGTTTTGAGATGAGTAAATCACTTATCATTTATTATTACTACTCGATTCTCTATTTGGCGAGGTTAGGCCCGAGTGTGCCCCTCTTACACTTAACAATGAATATCTTATTTATTAAGATAAAAGAGAGAAAAGTATACATAAAATAAAACTTATAAAAGGAAAAGAGGACTAAAAGGGAGAGATTTGGTTTGTGCAAAAATCTTCACAACTGAAGGTTGATAGAGAAAAACTCCAAGAAATGCCTTGAGGAATTTTAAAAAAAATCAACTATTTAAAGAAACATGTTGCTCTCTTCGTAAGACTGAATTTTGCTTGAAGTATAAAAGGATTCATAAGAATGCCTAATTGACTATGAAAATTCGTCCTAATTTTTCAAAAGTATTGGTGGTTTCCCACAGGAAATATTCCTTGTCATCCCATTAGGTACATCCTTCGCTATTCTATGAATGTTTCACTCTTTTATACGTATCCATCTTATCCGATCACCTCAGGTCTATTGCCCTTTTTGCCGGTTAATCCGACTTTCTTATGCATGTATATATATGTATGTATTCCCCAGTGAAAAAAGATATGTTCGAAAAATGGAGCAACGTTCCTTCTTTACTCGTATTTATTCATTATCCTTGCATAACCACATCTGAAAATGAAATATAATATTCCTCCAAACAAATTTAGAGTCAGTTTCTTGAAAAATTCTGTAATTTTCTTGTTTTTTCACCTTCAGCGAATTTTAAAATGTGTAACATTAATGCGTAATTTTTCGTCTAAAGCGATGTATAATTCTTGGAGAATAAAATGTATAAACTGACATCATATTACATTGCCATTTCATACGTAAGGAGGCTATTGCCAAATAAATTCTAAACAGGGAGGTAAATGTGGAGCCGATTAACATGAATTATGCTGTAACCGAATAAATATGTATATAACATATACGATAATCATTAAATCATATAAGTGTATCACTTTATTCAAAACGGTAGGAGATGGCGAAAGACTCAAAATAAATGCTGTAAATGAAGAAATAACATAAATAAACACGAAAAAGAAATGACTAGCAAAACCTTCTGTTGATTTATTGGAAGGATTCCCATAATTCCCATAATACGCTAATTTCAAAAATCATTCCTTTAGCCTTTGCCCGGAATCCAGGCACCGATCCTTAATTATTATCGGTGCAACGTTATCCCCATGCAGTTGTATTCGCAGGTTTCGGCCAATACCATCTTCTATTGAATTCTCTATCACTTTTTCTCAAAACCTGCCGAATTATTTACGCGCCAGCAATGGGGAGTTTCTTAAACGGCATATCAATTTCTCTGATATTAATACGAAGTAAAACTTGTTTGGATATATAACCGGTATATTTACTATTGAAAACAAAAGAATAAATGATCTGACATTTTGGAGAATGTGAGATTTAAGAGATTTTTTCTTAGAATGTTATTTACCCGTCTTCATAGATTTAACCCAGCGTCTGCCAAAATATATTACCCCGCCGCACACTCCAAGTAGAGTTTTTTTGCAACACATGTACGAAATCTAATTTTAACATAAAGGAACTTAAATTATGAAATATTGAAATCATAATAATAGTGAAATGTGGTTCTCAAAATTTCAACATTAAAGATGTTATCGGGAACTTGGTATTTGTAAAGGTACCCTTAGCCACCGTCGAAACTTTTCTACTCAATGCACGAATAGTGATTTACTCCTTAAGTATATTACAAAAGCTCATCAACCTTATAATAAATAATGAAGTGGTACATTGACCGTCAAATTGGCCACGTCTAGCGGCACCCGATCTGCCAGTGGCATTTAATATGCTTCATATATTAGATCGTCAATGGATCCTTATCAATATATAAGAACTCCTCTAAGCCTGTTGTCACAAGTATATTTCTCCTTCTTCCTGCATTCACATTACGAATTAATCTATATTTTCTTGCTCTTAGAGGATTTTGTACCCCGAGTACAGCAATGAACTATCATTACGAGGTACATTTTCAGACTGAATCTATAAGGCATCAGGTTAAATGATACAATGAAATATTATCACAATATGATGAAGTATAACTACATGTGTGAATATTACAGTGTTAAATACAATAAAGTATTATAATTAAGCTAGATTTTCGACTTGAATGCTTATAACTTCTGGCGATAATTTATGCTTAGCAATTGAGCGTGAAATAATAAATGAAAACAACTTTTGTAAAATGCAGCTAAAGTTAAAATTCCTTACCTTCTCTTCACGATATTATGTATCTTTCCTGATTTTCCGATTCGTGCATGGTTGCCGCGAGATCAAATTTCGAATGAATCCGATTAAAATCGTCGTAAACTTTTAATTTGGTTTCTGAAAATAACAGCCTCTAACCCACACTCACGCTTTTTTCTGTTCGCTGTTCTCGGAAAGTTCTTTCGCAAAATCGAGTTTCGTTTCGATTCCGTCGTCAGAGAAGAGGCGCCACTCGTCTTCGTTCAGGTGTAAATACGCCGAGTTTGACGTGCTTCGACAAGTCACAAAGGAGACGCCCTCATTAGCTTTTAATTCGAACTCATCGTCTTGTGAATTTTTATCGCTTCACTTGAATCCGATGCTTGACAAATGGCCCGAACATGAGTTCCTTTACTTTTTTCCGTACACAAGTTCACCTTGGAGTAGCCAAATTAGTATAATAAAACTCCCGTGTTGATTTGAGGATGAATTCGATTGAATGAATTGATCGAAAGATTGCTGAATAATGAGTGCTTTTGAAAAGGTCCTCATTTGGAGTTGAATTTGTTCCGATGAGAAACGTCTCGAAGTTAAGCACCTATTTAACGTGAAATTGTACACTTTTTATAAAACTCGTCTTTCAGTGTTTGGTATGCCTCGTAAAAGTGGAATTACTCATTCTGCCTGTCTCCATCATTAAGAAGAAAAAGCTCTTATACCACCATTATTTTATTTTTATGTCCTCCTCCCCTAACCGTAGACACCCCCTTCTTTCACATGTACTGCAAAACCCGTTTAAGTTCTCACTTGTTTCCCCTAAAAGCGTCTTAACCCTCTCTAAATATACGGAGATGATGGCCTAAAAGTTGGAATCTATCGTCTTATAATAGTGCATTTCAGAATTATTTCGTTATTCTTCTTCGCCGTAAAGATCTCTTTGACTTGTTCTCTTTCTCTGATCTTCTTTAAAGTATCGGAATGGCATATGTAATAAGGGAGGGAATATAATAAGCGATATCTTTTAAGAGCATAAATAACCTAAATAAATTTACAAAAATAAGCCTTTGTTTGAATCATCTTCCAAAGATTCCTATTCTGCGTTCTGATTTGTCGAAGTAATTTAAACGCATCGCCATTCGTTGTTCCGTAAAATCTCTTCGCCATAATGTATGAGTTACATGAGATGGAAATAACAGGGACTGCTTACTTACTATGATTGCACCATTGAGGTATGCAGTCTCAAAGGGTGGCTATATGTCGTTTGGTTTTCGATAGTTCTTCTGGACACATAAAGGAAGATGGCGACAGTGTGCGTTTGTGACCCTCAAGGAAGTTGAAGAGAAGTGTTTGTCGAATGACGTAAAGCAAATCTTAAATGAAAAAGGAACACTTGTCACGTGATTTAACAATAAAGGTTCCAACTACTATATGACCATCATCAGACGAAGATAGGAACAGAAGAGGTTTTCTTTTTGCTTTCGCTAAAGTATTGTGCGATTAATTTTACCAGATAGTCAATATAATCTTAGAGGTTAAATTTTAAAGTGTACTGAGAAACTTAATGCAAAGGTTTGTGTTCAGCAGAGAAAGGGATGGATGAACGCACCTTCGAATCACATTCTCAGGTTAAGCTAATCTTTTACCAGCCTTTCTAAAGTATACAGTCATGAGTAAAGGAAGAAAGTAACTTCCTTACCCTATGGAATCCTATATATATATATATATGGAGTGTGGCATTTTATAGTTGGAAAAACTAAATTCAGTAACTCTTAAGGGGCAGAGATTTGTTGCAGGAATCTCCATTTGATTGTGAGTCCACAAGTTTCGCATCCCCTTGACGAGAAGTTGGAGAAAGTTGGGGAGGCGAGGGTTCTTCTTAAACCACTGTCTTCGGAGCAGTTTGCATAGCCAATGGATGAATAATGGAGCTTCTCTTCTAATGATTTAATTCTCCTCTCCTTTTATTCTATTCCTTAAAGAATCCTCCTTTTAATTAGCCTCAAATAGCTAAACGATCATTACGGTGTGATGAACCGGAAAGTAAAACCCTTTCTATAATTCCAACATGAAGACCTAAGCTTTATAATTTTAACCGGACGATCATTCATTTAAAAGATTTTCGTTTCTCACTACTGAACAAACAGCGAATGTACTTCTTCGAGCGAACCGTCTGGCTAAATTACATTTTTTGATCCTATTATTAAGAGTACTAAAATTTATTATGTAAATATACATTTTAAGATTAACAGAAGTAAATAACAGGGGCATGACCGGGACTGGAAGCCAGGTCTCTCAAATTTAAAGCTGATTGTCGATGTATGTGAATTTGTGCCGAGTAACTCACCTTTGTATGAAAATGTACTTAAATTCAGAGGGAAATATTTGTATTTTCATAATCTGTAGTTAGAGTTAGGAAACCTTTACAACAAGTTGTGGTACATTATTGTTGTGGCTAATGGACATCTGTATTTCGATAATACATTTTTTGATTAGAAGATATCGTATTCTTGTAGCTAAGCACTATCTGCATTGTATTACAGTATTTTTTTTAGCTAGGAGACATCTGTATAGTAAACGTCAATAACGTTGCGTCATTGTAATTAGTATACCATAAAGTATTACATCATTGTATAATATATAATTTATTTCTGCTTTATACGATTGAACGTTTCTAACATACGATTAGTCTACCGAATAAAATAAAGTGTCAAGGCAGCTCTGTTTTGATGCGTCGGATTAATACAGAGCTGTGACTTCATTTGTTTGCGTACAAAAGTCGATTTTTAATTAAGAATAAATTATATTCGAATGCTGCGTACAAATTTAAGTATGTGCTTGGACGGGAGATTTCTTGGATTAATTTGTTTAGTAACGTTTTCGGTGATGAATGAATGCCGTGATTAGAGAAATGAAAATCGATTGTATAAATGGGAGAGTGCTCCTTTAAAATACGTTATTCGGAAGTTGGGAAAAAGACTTGTGCGGGGAGTCAATTAGAATCGAAGGGAAAACAGTTGAGGGGGATTTAGCGTGGGATTGGTGGTGTGGTGATAAAACAGAGGAGGAGATGAGTATTGGGCACAGGATTTGGAAGAGAGATGGACTTAGGAAGAGTTCTCAGGTGTTCGAGGGAAACTCATATAAAATACTCTCTCATATAGAATTACTACTATAAAATCCTATTTCTCTATTCTTGACTCTCAATTCATACTCTTTAGACATTTCAACTATCAATGTTACTTAATGCATTGTTATGTTTAATTATTACTCGTCGATCACTTGATGCATTGTTATGTTTAATTATTACTCGTCGATCAGTGTCACTTGATGCATTGTTAACTTCGGCAACCAATCGTCATTCTACAGCGTCCATATAATAATAATAATAAGAAGAATATTTATTCCTTTTCAGTGATAAAAATACATACTAAAGTACATCAATTGAGGGAATATAGGTTCCTATGAGTGAAAATCACTTGTTACTTCAAATTCATCTCCTAAAAGAAACAGCATTTGTAGAACTAAAACATAAATTAAACTATGACCATGTGTCTCGACAGATGTACCAAAAAACGAAAATAATTAACTTAAAAAGAAAAAAATTAAATAAAAACATTTATGCCATCCTTCTTAACAGAAATTCAACATCTTTATGTTCCAGCAGCCAATATTTTTATTTATGGCGAATTTAATTTTACTTTCAACAGAAGTGATACACATAGGCAATGTACAATTAATTTTAGAACTTAAGTATATATACGATTGACTAAATAATTCAATCATATTTGGTTTTTGGATTACAGCATTGTACATCTTAATATCTTGATAATAACTTGATTAATTACGTCAAATTCTATTCGTGAAACAGTCTCATTTTCTCAGTCTTCAATTTCTAGGCTCCATTAGCGGATGTCAAAATTAGAGAGGATCCAAAAAACGGAAATTCTTGAACAAGAGCCGTTATTCATTCACTATCTCTTCCGATTTACGGTATACAGTACAGCTGTGTAAACTTATAATATGTAACTTACAACATACTAATGACTTTTATATATTTATGGTAGTTTTGTGCGGGTTTCTTCATGTTCTTTGTGATACATTTCTTAAGCTTCTCTTACTTTTTTCAAATCCATGCCTCCAAAATATTTCCTGTTCGCAATTATTTGAAATTAACTTTACTGTTATTTAATAATTAGGTATGTTTACTCTGAAAATAGGTTAAATGGAATAGGAAAACATATGAAAACAACATTTCGCCCGAAATAAAGACGATTTTATTAATTTATAATTTATTTATGCTAATTAACAATATTTAGATCTGAAATATAATATTATTAAAATACATGTAATGATTACCGCTCAGGTCATAGTACACCTCTAAGCCTCGGAGTATAAATCCCTCTCCAGGGTCCTTAGGATATGTGTAGTGACATAACCACATCCAGCAGATTAGGCAGGTTGGTCCTACATAAAAGGCGACCTTTACTGAATCTGTATTGGTGGTGAGGTTTCTATTGACTAGTATTGAATGGAAATGGAGGGAAGATTTATTTATACTTCAAAGTATAATTTTTGGAAAATTTTCTTGCATGAAATCCGTAGAAACTATTATTTGCATCGTTTGAAATTCTTACGACACGAATTTCGCAATTTCGACATTTTGATAACTCGAAATTTCAGTGAATCTTATTTTCTTTTGTTCTCTTCTTTTGATTGCATTTACCCTTCATACATTTTTATGGTGAATTCGGTTGATTATTGTAACCCAAATTCCACTTTCAAGACTGGTGAAATGCATTGGTCCCTCTTCGAGACCATTGGAATTTTTTTACTTCATAATATGCGAATTCTTTAAGCCCAGCTTAATTTCTCAATTTATCAATTCTGTTATTTTTCCCTTTCGTTACCAGTTGAGCTATTTATGTGTATTCTGAACAGACATCCATTGGCGCCTATTAAAGTGTGATCGGTTTTCGTTTGAAAATGATGATCAATTGAATTTTATCGTATTGCAAAAGAATTATACATTACCAATTTTTCCGTTAAGTTCATCTTGAGTTCAATTTTTTGCTCCACCGTGTTCAGTTCGTGAAATGTCGGTATTCTCTGTTGGTTTCGAAGACTATGACTCATATGATGAAAGAAGGGACTATTTAGTCTCATCCGAATAAAATCGCTTTATCATTATTACGACTCCCCAATCATCCATATCCTTAGAAAATTCTCCATTCAGTCTATGGTTTTAAAAACGTCTATGTTTATATGTACATATTTATTTGTGTCAGTATAAGTTGATGGAAGGAGTCAGTATTGCATATCTCTCTGATTGTCTCATGGAATTAATGTTCAACCCTCTCAAACGCTGCAGATTGTGTACTCTTAATAATCGATGGACGCCAATGAGACAGTCATTCGTCACTTGTTTACCGAAGAGAAATTAAATTTATGAAAGAAACGATGTGTACGCGAAATAGCTCTGATTGATTACACCTTTATGCACATAAGGAATTATTAACCGCATTTATTTGATTTATTTGAGTGGGTAATTTAGAGCGTTGGAAAGCAATTAAAGAGAAGGCCGGTTGCGACGGTCAAAAACTTGGATTAATTGATCGGAAACAACCGGTGAATTAGTGTTTGCGATGAATGATTGCTTCTTAAAAATACTATAGATTTTGTGATCCAAAATTGGATTGATTTGTGAGCAAAATGGACGGAGGAATGAAAGGAAGGCATTCCGGGAATTGTCTCTTTTTACGTGCAATAGAACATCGATAACTCGAAAGTCAAATAAAAAGTCTGCCTCCTTAAGAAAACCGGGATTAGTCGAAGAATAAATAATCCAAATTCTTAGTCAAACTTCTTGACTGGTTAAACATCTATACGTTGAGGTTTATACCAACCCAACCCAACCGTCTATATCTCGAATTGTCCTATCTCAACATCATAGTTTCTGTCATAGCATTTAATTTTTTATCGCATGTGTTTTGCTTTAGTCCGAATTTATTAGTATGCATAGCACACTTATTTTAATCCTAAAGAAGATTTTTTCGTTTTCCTTCCCCATTTTTATAAATCACAACGTTAATCAGATTCTAAAAGTAGGAAAATGTTTAATCTAATGTATTTGTAAGGTTAACGTAGATTTTCGTACCCGCAACGTCTCTTCTGTGTACTCATATCAAACTTACATTTTCTTTTTAATTTCAAACGACGAAGAATTAGATGCAAGATTCAGTCAGCGATGCAATGGATCGCTGACTGCTCGTTATTTTTTCATCTTCCAATACTGATTCGTGAAAAAGGTTCATAATTATTACGACGGATTTCGGTGGAACCCCTTTATTATCACACACAAAACTCACTAGGTAGAGTCCATACAAACTCCGTAACGAAACATAGGTCGTTCAATAAAAAGTTTTCGTGGACTATTGAGTTTTTATTTGTGCGTGATAGTGTGAATACGATCTGTTTTCTGCGGTACATTTTCGATACTTTTCTGTTATTTCGCAATGATCCATTTAACCATCGAATGCTAATTTTAGACAGCTGAAGATTTAGTTTCTTCATTCAATTAGTAATAATTCTTTTGCTGGAAACCATTCGACGCAGTATCGCCATCTTAAGATTTACTTGGGATGTCTGAATTTCTTGATCACGTGTTGTAGTGTTCGTGCACCTTTTTTCCTCTGCACACGCTGAACAATTATCTTCGAATAAATTCTACCATATTTGGCCGGACTTCGTGGAAGGCCATACTAAGAAGTATAAGAAGAAAAATTTTGTAAATTCCACAGAATTTTTATTAAGTCTTAATAAAAATTCTGTGAAATTCACAGAAAAAATTTTCTTCTTAATTATCTTCGACACTTTTATATCCTTATATTTTTCTTATATTTCGCCGACATGAGCCACTTCTTCTTGACTCCGTGTTAAACTTTTCTGCTGAATATTATATTCAAATACTTTCCGTATTTGAATAATTATTATGTTTTACTCTCAGTAGCGAACCACGACCTTTATAATTCAGTAAAGCAATGAGGGTGATTTAAGGATCTAGAACGTCATCAAAAGAAGCATCTCCTTGCTTTTTTATTTCGTCATTTTGTTTCTCATCTTATTCAAGTGAATTTATAGTTCAGGGCATGAATAATTTGTCGCATTACACTTTTCTTATCATCGATTAGCTTTCTTTTGAATTGATATTTCTCATGGAAGTAGGGAATAAATAGTCACTCCTAGTTTGAGTAGAAAATTTTAGTAAGTGATAAATTAAAAATCCCTCGGTATCTTATGTCTTTTCGCCACCGAGAATCGAACCCACGACCTCTTTCACCCAAGTCCTGAGGCCCCGGGTCAAAATTCTGAGAAATTGCATTTTATTATGATTTTGATTCCGGTATTCAACGCGCGGCATAGGAATAGCATAACCTAAAATTGAATGTCGTGGGAAAGGGGTGGCCTTAGACTCAAAGATCAATCTGATGCATCCTTCATGATTTATGAGGGTTGAAATTCGATATTGTTCATAAAAATCATGCCATAGAAAACTCAAGAATAAGCAAGTTTTTGAATCATAAGAAATATTTCCGTAAATTATTATGAATTATGGATATAATTTACATTATATAGTGACAGTAATCGTTTAGTGTATTCTTTAAAACTTTACCTCGATTTTCTCCATGTAAAATTCTATGCTGAAGCGAAAAACAGTTGTATGTTTTAGAGAGTTGATAACCACTGTTTAATTGAAGTCGTCATCCCCTAATTATAAAACCGGCCCTATTCCCAACCCTTCCCAGTAGTGGGGTAAAATAGTTGGCAGACTGTTTTAGACGGTGCTCGACTGGAGGGAAGTAATCTTTAGCAATATACCTTTATTCAAATTTATTGATTATAACTCTCTATATTTGCCCATAAATCAGGATGCAGAATGTTAACGCATCCTCACGGATAAATGTTGATTTTGAACAATTATAGCTCGCAAGACCGTTAAAGTAACGAAGGTGGTCGTTGAATTTCAATTCGTTGGAAATATTTTTCTCATCCGTGCACTGCCTCGGGCACATAATCTTCCACCTCGACGCAGTTCAGGTGGGGTTTCAATTAAGCCCAAAGGACGACGCCATTAACCCTCTCGGATAAGGGTCTCTAATCTTCTCGCCGACCACACCCCCCTCTCACTACACCCATTGTTCTTCCCAAGTTCTACTCTGTCTCCAAGTGACGCCGCTCTCTCCTTAGCTCTGTGTGTGTGTGTATATTTTTGCAATCCCTTCGCACGTGTAATCATTCTCATCGATCCATAATACTGATGAAAAGTGTACCTCCTTCTGCGGCAGAGAAACTTGGGTGTATTACGAGCAGGTGCACTGACGAACCGGTTTTCCGGGCTTCTCCCACTCTTCATTCTCGGTTATTTTAGGAATATATTTGCTAATTTAACTGAACCGATGCCAACATTTCATAACAAAATACAGAAAATATGCATAAATTCACGAGGAGAAAACAAATAAACAAAAAATAAATCAGAGAAATATATACAAGTTATGTTTTTAGTACAAAATTATTTACAAGAATCTTTATAGAGGCATTCTTTAAAGAATGAGTCATATCTAAAAGGGTAAAAAGGAGATAATTGAGTGTTTGGAAGTCAATAGTTCAAGGGATATTCTAAATGGAAAATGGAGGGATGCCATATATTTAAATAGCGAAACCAATTCGGGAGAATCAATGCGGGAATTGATTTTGCCATAGATGAGTGAAAGATCACTAAGATTTATTTGGGGGAAAGTATTTTACTACAGACTCTGTAGAGGTATTCCGTGGATGGGACATGAGATTTATTTGCAAAAAATTAAAGATTGAATTGAGGAAGGCAGCAAGGATTTCGTCCTCGGACAAAAATGAAACTAGGAAAGAAATATCTCAACATATCCTTCTTTAAGAATAACGAAAGAAGAAGACGACTTTGCAGATGAAAACGTGCAACAAGAATAATTCCCAGGAAAGAATGAACAGTCAGCCTTCCACTTCCATTGGGGCGTATACCAATTAAGCCAATGTCTCCGAGAGGTCTGTCTGTTTGGCTGGATAGCTTAATTGAGTACCGGAAAGTGGAAGATCCAGGTTCGAGACTCGGTCAGACCTTTTTCATGTCGTCTTTCCTTGGTAAATCCTAACGAGTAATTCAGGTGCAGATGGGAGGAGAGTTGGTTTACAGTAAAAATGAATTCTCGTGAAAATGAATACTCCTAAGGATAAATCTCCTCCTACTGGAGATCGCGTGAATTTACTTTGGGGACACACCAGCCTTGGTAGCAAGGGCTTCCAGGTTCAGCAGTCAAGGGTTCGATTCCCGGAAAGAGCCCTTACGTGCAAAATGATCGATGCCTTTTTAAAATGCCAACATGATGCACACTTTGATTGGCTACGAAAAAGAACAATTTTATAAATAGAATGGAAATAATACTGTGTTTCTGCCGAATATCTTAGTCTAAATATAAAAGAATCTCTATCCAAATCTTAATAAAAAATGATCATGGCATGAAATTGGAGCTTTTTGAAAAATAAAACTACACTTGACTATCGTTCTCACGTATGAATCTCATGTATATGACGTACAGGAGTTCTTAAGAGACTTACTTTTTGCTTGAGGAATGCATTCAGAAAGAATTATTGGATTCTCTAATAAATTTCGCCGAAAATTAATTTTCGGGAACTAATCATGTTTAATGAGTGGAAAATATGAAAGGGAAATGCTGTCAATTTGTTTGCAGTGTTGTGTTTTGTCCCCGAAATGAGTATGAAAGGCTGTTTGGACATCGGTCTCTGTTTGCATTGGATATTTTCCAATCCAATCAGCGAAGTGGCGTGGCCATTTGTCATAATAAATATGCACGTCTCGGATCGATGGCAAATAAAAAGAAACTCCCAAACCATGGGTAACATGTAAAAGAACACTATGAATGGAATTTCTTTTATTTGTTTATTATTGGTTGCCATTTTCTCACTTTTTTCCGTCTTTTGCTTTACTCCAAAGAATGGTTCCTTGATGCTGTAATCAACCATTTCTCTCAATCCTTTCTTTGAATGCCCTGCAATGAGTTCGGTGCATAACATTACCAGAACCATTGGAACTCTTCCTCTTGCACAAAAATTTCCCATCAAAAAATTATATCCAGCATCGGTCTATCGGTCGTGTCTCGATAAATTTCCGATGAATTTCGTTTTACTCGTTTCAATTGTATCCTGCAAGGTTCTACTTTCTTTTATTTTATTCTATACCTGTTCATGTTTTCTTTTGTGTCCAATGGCTATACTGGGTATTTTTGGAGCATCGCAATTCTTCACTTAGATCCATTCTTTAATTTGATACATTAACATTTATCATTCTGTTATTCTTTGCCATGCAGCTTACTATTAATGTCAATAGATATACTTAATATATTTGGCGCGCAAATGTAGTCTGCCTTCAATATATTGCTATAATATATCCTATATATGCTATATATAATATATGTTAATTACCTTCTTTTAATTGGTTGTTCGAAGTAATTTAAAACTTTATTTCAAGTTTTAAAGTTCATTAAAAGGTTTAATGGTATGTAGATATGTCTTAATATTATGTAATGATTAGAAAAAGAGCTATTTCTTTATGCATCTATTTATTATTGTTGCAACATATATTCATCCAGTTTTTATATTTGATTAATACTTGCAAATTTTAATTTATTTACTCCTTGAACCGTGTAGTATTAGGGTTCCTTGTAAAACTGTATTATTTTGAAACATTTTTCTTTTTATTTGAAATTTGTTGTGCAATAAAAAGGGAATCTTTATCAATATTGTTGGAATAAGAATTAATTTGCAATGTTCTATGTCTTCAATGTTTTTTGTGTAATAATAAAACGCTAATATCGTAGATATGACGTATTAACCTATGTTTTGTAGCAACGAATGCTAATTAATTAATAATTAATTAATTCATATTGTGAAGCTGATATCAATATTGTGATAATTTTAGTAAATTTCAGGTAAAAAATTTGACTTGTTATTGCTTGTTCAATGCGACTCGTACAATAGAGAGAGCATTTTTATGCTCGACTCTAATCTAATCGAGTCTGAATTTGCCATTTCTTTCGCCTAATCTCTCCGATGGTATTTTAAATCTATTGGAATCGTCTCCGCGATCGATTATCATTTCCAAAAGAACTTAAATCCTTCGAAAAGCGGATTGAGTCTCCTCCAACAAATAGATCGGGCGATTTTGGTCTCTCTCTAATTTTTACAATTCATTACTCCGTGATCATTGGCTACATTTCTGATAAATGGAGTCCCCTCAGGACAGAGATGATCGCTGTGTTTATACGAAAGCAAATGAGGTATGAATGATGTTGAATAATGTATTTGATAAAGGTATCTTCCGTATGGAATGCCACGAAAAGTGTTACTCCGCTTCACTTACATGGACTTGTTCCGCTTATAGCATTCTGGCTCAGTGAGTAAAGAAAGGGTAAACTACTTAACTGCAGTTGGAGCGAATGTCAAGGTCTTCATTTCTTGGACTTTTTAATGAATGATATGAATTTCAGTAAAGATATTTTTGCCACTCAGTTTCTTTTACCAATTAAAATCAAGCCGAAAGAATTGGTAAAAATTTGAAAGGTGGTGTCTTGCTTCAGACAGTAAAAGAACACGGTATTAATCTAATGATTTTCATTATCTACTGATAAGATTTTAATATTGAAAAGGCCCTCCTCGCACGTTTAGCTAACTCTGGATTTTCATGCTTAGGAATCCCTTTACCTTACTTTATGATAATAATAATATTTATACTTTATGATAATAATAATATTTATACTTTATGATAATAATAATATTTATACTTTATGATAATAATAATATTTATACTTTATGATAATAATAATCAACATCTTTTGCAGGTAAGCGCAGCCAAACATGCACTGAGGAATGGCTCTTCAATCAAAACGTCTTCGTAAGTTGAAAATGATGCGCACAGCTGATTGGTAGTCCGTCTTTGGACATTGCGAATTCGGAGTAACTTCTCAACTCTGGGAATTCAAAAACAAACTCGTTCTTAATTCCACAGATTTCTCAGTGTGAAAATCAGTCGAAATTAATATCTAGCAGGATTTAGCGATTTATTTATTTCCCTAACATGTTTTCTTGCAGAAATTAAATAATGATTACAAGAAATCATTTATCATAGCATCTCAAGAGAGATCCTTTAATATACGTAGTTGAAGGGGGAATGAAAATATCTTTAGCGTTTGACGCCAAGTGGATTGTTCTCTCTACTTGATATGAGAATTTCAGGAAGTCTGAACGAAATTTCTGAGAAAAGCATTTTTCGATTGCAGACTGTTTTATTCAACAAATCTGTCGTCGGATTTTTTTTGAGTTGTAAAAATGTTTCACGCTGAATTATGAAATTATAAATGATTAAAAAATAGTTGATTAATCGTTGATTATATATATATATATCATCATCATCATCATCAGCCATTTTCAATCCGATGTCGGATGTAGGCCTCCCCAAGCGCTTTCCAATTCTCTCTATTCTGAGCTTCTCTTTGCCATGTCACACCTAAGTACTTAATGATGTCTCTGTTCCATCGGTCCTTTGGTCTTCTTCTTGGTCTCTTCACATCTCTTGGTGTCCAGTTCAGAACCGCTCTTGTCCAACGGTTGTCGTTTCTTCTCGCCACATGGCCTGCCCACATCCATTTCAGTGACCTTACTTTATCTATGACGTCTGTCACTCCGGTCTTCATCCTCACCCAGGTGTTGCGTTTCCTGTCTCTTCTTGTGATCCCAAGCATACACCTTTCCATACTTCTTTGCGTTGTCTGAAGTCGCTGGGTTATTGCTGCGTTTAACACCCAGGTTTCACTTCCATATGTCAACACTGGTAGAATGCATTGGTTGAAGACCTTTCTTTTCAAGACCATTGGCATTTGTGACTTTAGAATGTGTGCATTTCTTCCGAAGGCACTCCAGCCGAGTTTAATTCTTCTGTTTACTTCGTTAATCCTGTTGTTCTCTGCTGTGGTTACTCGTTGTCCTAGGTATGTGTATTCTGAGCAGACATCCAGAGGCGTCCCTTCAAATTTGATTGTTTCTTGTACTGCAAAGGAGTTATACATTACCTTTGTTTTGGTTAAATTTATCCTGAGCCCTATCTTCTGTCCTGCTGTGTTCAGTTCATGAAGTCTTGAAGCTAGATCTTCTCCGTTGGTTGCGAAGAGTACTATATCATCTGCAAAGCGCAGATGACTGATGTATTCCCCATTAATCCGCAGACCTTTCTGCTCCCAGTCCAAGGTTTTAAAAACTTCCTCCAGAACAGCTGTGAAAAGAATTGGGGAAAGGCAATCTCCTTGTCTAACTCCCTTCTCAATCTTGAATTCTTCAGTAACTTCGTGTAGCATTACTGAGGCTGTGGCATTTTTATAAATGCTGCGTAGGAGTCGGATGTACTCTGCATCTACTCCTTGTTTTTCCAGAGCTTCTAGTGTAGAGGAGGTACTTACCGAGTCGAAGGCCTGAGCATAGTCCACAAAGCATAGTACTAGAGGCATCTCATATTCATTCGTCCTGCTGATTATTTCTTGTAGTGTGTGGATGTGGTCCATAGTACTGAAGCCCTTCCGGAATCCTGCTTGTTCTCTAGGCTGGGCAGATGATAGAATAATCTTTATCCGTTCAGCTATTATCCTCATGAATGTTTTGTAAACAACAGGAAGGAGACTGATGGGGCGGTAATTCTTCAGCTCTTCCTTGCTTCCTTTCTTGTGCAAAAGGACTATTCTTGCATGATTCCAGTCCTGGGGGATTCTTCCTTGTTTCAGGCAAGTTGTGAATAACTGCGCTAAAACGTGTGCAACTTCTGTTCCACCAAGTTTTAAATATTCTGCTAACACTCCATCTATGCCTCCTGCTTTTCCGTTCTTTGCCTGCTTTATTGCTGCAGTTACTTCTTCTGGGAGAATAGAGAGGGGATCTCGTTGGTTTTGGCTTTCTTCTTGGTTTTCCTCTTCAACATTTTCTTCCTTCTTGTATAGGTTGCCAAAGTATTCTGCTACCGTCCTTAGTATTGCTTGTCTGTTGCAAGTTCTTGTACCATCTTCCTTCTGTATGGCTAAAATCTGTTTTCTTCCAATTGCTAGGCGTTGTCTGGTCTTCTTCATACTCTTGCTGTTTTCTATAGCCTCTTGCACAATTCTCTCATTGAATTTTCTCACGTCTTCCTTAATTGCCATTCTGATAGCCTTACTAAGCTCGGCGTATTCGATGTTATCCTTTTGTGTATCTGAATTCTTCAGTTCCTTACGTCGTTTCATCATTTGTCGGGTGCTGTCACTTAGCTTTCTATCTTTAGCTCTTCTTGGTGTGCTTGCTACTTCTTCTGCTGCTTCCTTAACAGCTTGCATGACTTTGGTTTCTAGTTCTTCTTCTTGAAGTGCTGAGAATCTATTTTTTAGCTCAAGCTGATATTTATTCTTGTTTTCTTCTAGTTTTTTGATGCTTATTTCATGTTTCTTGCATGAAATCAACTTCTTGCGTTCCATTTGGAGATTAATCTTCAATCTGCATCTTACGATCCTGTGGTCACTTCCAGTGCTAAAGTTATTCAAGACTTCACAGTCTGTTACTGTGTAGAGTTTATTAACCAATATGTAATCTATTTCATTTTTTACTCCGTTGGGTCCTCTCCAAGTCCACTTCCTTTTTGGGTTCTTCTTGTAATATGTATTTGTTATGTACATATTGGTGCATTCAGCAAACTCTACCAGGCGGTGACCACGTTCGTTTCTCTGGCCCAGTCCGTATTGTCCTGCGACGGAGTCATCGGCTTCCTGTTGACCTACACGAGCGTTAAAATCGCCCATAATTATTTTATAGTAGTGGGCTTCCTTATCGTGCTCGGTGCCCAGAGTTTGGTAAAATTTTTCAATTTCTTCTTCGCTGCTTGCTGCTGTTGGTGCGTAAACTTGTATGATCTGAATAGAGTAACGCTCATTTATCTTGAGTATGAGCTTGCAAATTCTCTCAGATATACTTTCTATCTTCTGTACATTGTTTTTCCATCTCTTGTTGATCAGGAACCCGACACCTCCTAGTCTTCCATCCTTAGTACCCCTGTAATAAAATAAATTACCTTCCTTGAGTGTAATCAAGTCTTCTAATTTTCTTCTAACTTCGCTGAGACCGATGACGTCCCAATTTATCTTCTCTACTTCATTCAGTAGTTCCAGTAGTCTGTCTTCACTCTTCAAGCTGCGGCAATTGTAAGTCGCGAAGTGGAGGGTGGTAGCTCTTTTCCTCATGATGGACCTCTGTAATGCCACCACCTCCCGGACATCCGAATGGGTGGTGCTTTTACGTCCGGATAAATTTCCATTACAGAAGCTCATCATGAAAATTGTATTTGCATTTGGGGGATGAAGGACAATAATTCACCAGGCTGTCCTACTGCCGGTTGGTGAATACCACTTTCACAATTTGGCCGGAGATATTGTTGAAGCCTTCTTAGCATGGTTGAACCTGGGCTATGCATCGCCTCCAACCTCCGTTAACACCCCTCCGCCCCGTTGAGGCAAAGAACTGTGGCAGTGTGAGGAGGGGATATATATATATATATATATATATATATATATATATATATATATATATATATATATATATATATATATATATATATAATCTATTTATATATTATTTTAAAACATGCTTTTTTGGTGATTGGGACTTTTCTCCCTTATTACTCCATCAATATATATAAGCGAATGGCCGTTTGAAGGCAGACGTTGTCAGGTTCCTGCGAAAAATAGTCAGACAAATCAAAAATGCACCATTTGTTAAACAAATTGAAATAATGTTTTAATCATCCCGTTGTGTACTGGACGAAAAAAGGCCCGGGTTGCTATATACAGATTCAATTTGTTTACTTAGTGACGAGTGTAAACAAGTTTTAAAATCGGATAAAGCACTCATTCTCGGTCATAAAGTGACTGAAGCAGTCTCGCAATTATTATTATAGTCTCCATGAACGAAAACTTCAACGTCGTACGCAACCATAACAGTTGAATAAGCAAGCCACATTGCATCTTGCGGGAGCAGAACGACAGCCAAAGAAACATGAACATTGCCGAATATGAAAGTATGCGTCACGGTTTTATCATGTGGTATGTTTGAATAATTTTGCATCATATTACTTCCCGGTTTCGTATGTTGCAAATTTTCTATATATCTAAACCTGATATCAAATGATTTTTATTGTTTATATTTCACTCATTGAATAGATGATATTCAACATTTAATCATATTTCTGAGTAAAGAAAAGGATGTCCTGCGATTTCAGAAAACTCACCAGCATGTAGTACAAGCTTAACGAAAGCCCAAGCTTTTATTCCCAATCGCTATCTCCGAAGCACAAAAATGTATTATTTTGCCACATTAACGATGTTAGAGGCTTTCAATGCGGGGAGAATGCTATGCGCTTTGACAATGTAACACAATGTATTCGTATGAAAGTGTGACATTTAGCTTCCCCTCTAGCTCTCCTCTCCCAGATCAGATCACTGCAGACGAGTAGTAGTTATTTTTGTATTTCATGTATGAAGAGAAGAACATAGAAAATAAATAAATAACGTGGATGCAGAGGGTATGTTTCGTTCTTTTATCTTGGTTATTTAAGTGACACTTCATTGCCGGTATAAAAGGAAGTGGTTTTTATAACGACAGATTTAGGTAAAGCTGGCAGTGATATTTTGTATCTTTACCATAATTCATTTAGTCATAAATGCATTGAGTGAATTGAGGTATTCGGTGTAGGATAAGATACATGTATTGTTATAGTGATGACGTGCACTATTCGTGATTATAGTACTATAATAAAATTTTTAAAACATTCGATAACATTTATACTCTCACGTTCTCTAATATAATAGGGATTTTGTTTGGGTTCATATGGTATGGCGTTAGAAAACGCAAGACATTTTATTTGGCTATTGAGTTTTGTTGCTGGATGTGTAGAAGGCGATATCCATCGCTACAATCGAGGTATATCGAAACAGACACTGATAAAGAATATGAAGGTGTGTATTTTTAGGTATGTTTTAGTTTTTGTGTATTTGTTTGTAACAATTAGTGTTTGTTGAAGTGTATTTGGGTGGGAAATTGAGTATCAGTGTCGTCTGCGAAAGTTTTGCACGGGGCAACTAGTTACAATTATTTCATTAAATGTGAAAAACTGTAATTTAGTAAAAATGATCGATGTGGTGACGAGACATCGGGATCAACTAGAGTACTTGTATTCTATTAGTACATGTTCCTCCTTTATAAACTGTTTTCCAATTAGTCAATATCCAAAACATTATGCCTCTTATATTCGTTGTTATATTCCTTTCCCTTACTGACCTCTCATAATTTGTCTTCTAAATTATCGTATCCCTACCAGTTTGACATCCTTGTTTCATTGTTTTACACCGAGAATTTCACTTGTTAAACGTTCCCTTTTCTTACGCCAACCTTCTTTGCTAAATACCCTTCATTTATCCTTTGACCCTTAATCTATACATAAACGGACATTAATTAAACTAGGTTTAACTCAAACTAGATGATTCTAATTTTGTCTCTACCGTTTAATTTCCTTTTTTGGTTTGTGGCTGTTTTTCAATTCACGTCTATTATGTTATCACTCTAAAATACCGTTTTTCAGTTGTATTTGATAAATAAATAAAATAGAAATCAAACGAAACATTGCTTTTGAAGTAAGTTTAAAAAAGTCTTTTGCCTTTATTCTTCTAACAATTTCCAGTCTATATCACGAAGCGCAAAGCAATGTGATTTTGTGATAGCAAAACAGCATGCGATACGAAAATGCTTTCTAATACAATTCGAGAATCCTCGGAGGAATGAATGGAAGTGCATATATTCAGTTTATAAATAAAATATGCTACTCGAGTAAAATTCAAATAGTTATATGAGTCAGCTACTTTGATTTAAGCTTGATTAACTGTTAACTAAGATCGTTGTAGGATTACAAAAGTAAAATAGGAACAATATAAATTTTATTACATAGAAAAGAACTAAATGAAAGAGAAAGGAGTAGAGTGAAAGGAATTGAGGAAAAATGTAAGTCTTATGCAGTATGAAATATTTAGTTGTTTTATGTCAGTGTCTTGTGGGATTTATTTAATTATGGAGTGAAACCCCTGTACAAGGGCGTTTATGAGGGGTCACTTCTGATATGTACAGCATCAACATCTGTAATGATGTGTCCGTTAGAAGGGTTTTTACTGTACTGTAATTTATCCTCTGCATTTCTTGAAGGCGATAAACTCGCTATCCAATGGGAAACAACTTTTCATTTTAACTGAAAAACATTAATTCTAAAAGATCAAGATAATACAAAAGTACTTATCCGGTAAGTTAACACGTAACTGGTAAACAGTAATCAAATTAAAACTCACATCCGCGATTCGTCTTTCGTTAGAATTGCTTTCCTCGCCAACGTTGAGGCGTAACGATAAAACGTAAATTATTCATGGATACATTTGAGAATGGTTTTCTTCGAAAGGTGACGAAGATCCACAGAAAGGTGTCATTCCTATTTTAGTGCCGCTCTGCTTAACTTGATGGGCATTTTCAGTCTTTCATACGGAATTCAAAGGTGTTCCCCATGATCTATAAGAGACGATGATTGGTACAATTAAAGTATTTGTCCCATTAGAATTCACTATGTCATGAACTCAGCTGTGTTTCAAACCAAACCAGGGGTGGGTTAACAGGCCTCCATGAAGAACTTTCAGTAAAACATATTTTAAACGTCTTTAAGATATCCGTTGCCTACATGATTGTTATTTACATTAACGACTTTAAGATTTCTGAATGAATGTGCACGAATTTTGAAAAGTGAGCTAGATGGAAAACTTCAGTAGCTGTCATAAGACATGTAATAACACGAATAATACACGTTGGGTTGCATTCAAAAGATCGAAGCTAACCGAAAAAAATCCGTATTTTATCAGAGTGAAAACCGTAGATGACAGAAACCGGGAATCGTTATTTATTCCGTTCCGAATTCTGGTTCCCATTAAAGCTCCTTTAAATAGGCGTAATTGGAGAAAGGGTTACTAATCACGTGTAATACGAGCTGCAACTATTGAAATTAGAAACCCTAAATCATTCGAATGGAAGTTACTTTGCGTTCGTAGAACTGTCGTAAACTAAATGAAAATATAGTTCTTACTTAGGCTATCTTATGGGAATATTAATTAAGTCCATTATTTGTTATTATTATGTCAGTTAGTTAGTAACAAGAAAAATAACAAATGAAAGTGAAAATAAGATGAAAAATATACAGAAAAAAAACGCGGTATCTCCTACATGCTCGGCTCTCACGAACGTGTATTGCGGGGGCTGCTTACATTTAGATTATCAATTTAAATTAATTATTGCAGCAAAACTAAGTCAGACAACGCCGTTACACTTTTAAATTACTCCACTTCCTGCTGCACCTCATCAAATCTCTGGATAAAATGAGAGTCACTACCTGTTAAGAGTGGTAATGACATTTCACGTGTCAATTGGCCATCTTTTGTTGCGAAATATATGAGGATCCATGCGGTGTTGAGGCCTTGAGTGAAAATATTCCGCGACATGGCAAACGAAAAAGAAAGTCCAATTAGAAGATTGCCGTGGGTCGCAGTGCATGTCGGGAAGATGGCGCTGCGAACCGGATGCCGTCGTCAGAGCAGTGGCAACAGCGCAAATGACGCCAATTGGTGTTCCCTCTTCATTTTGGCAGCACGAACATATGCGTGCTCACCTTCTGAAATGCTCTGCAAGTTGATCCAGAGAAATCTCTTTAATTTTGATTGTCATTTTTTTCTTTAAACGGCTTTCATTGACAATTTTTAGGTTCTTCCTTAGCAAAAGTTCGGAACTTCGCAGTTGTTTCTGAAGTTCGTTTTTAGTAAGTTTTCTCCTAAAATAGGACTCTTCTTAAAGTATGTTTGCCTTACAAGCCTTATATGATATATAAGACAGATGTAGGAGAAAATTCTTCAATAATTTTATCGTGACTAACAAAAAGTTTAACTTATTGTTTGATCTAGTTAAACAGATCGACTTTCAGCAGTTAATAATAGGTTAATGTCATATTTATGGGTATTATGTGAACTACCTGATACTATCCGATAATGGGCATAAACTACGAGAAATAGATACTAGAACGAGTTGTTTTAAGGACTCATTCTTTTCGTGAACTATTCGCGATAATAACAGGCTATAAAATAACTCAATCGTTCGGCGTTTCTACTCTCTGCCAAAGGCAGGGCATTTCTGTAGATTTAGATAGCCTATCTGAAAGCTGCAATGACTTCTCTTACAGGGAATAATGAATCAGCCATTTTCTCAGGTTGATGGATTGGTATTTTATAGAATGAACGGCATCCAAAGGACTTCGTCTTCCGAAGAGACTTCTTTCTATCGCTGTCTTTGAGTATATCTTTCACTAACCTTAGCATTGGCCTGCATCGGAATCGCCTATGTTTAGATAGACAAGTGCGTGTCTTGCCATTCATTTTCGGTTGACTTAGTGAGACCGAAGATTTTAATATTCCTCAAGTTTGAAGTTGGCCTTAAGTACCTCAAGGATCTGCGTGGGATTGTGATTGGAAAGAAACGTAATGCAGGCAATAAGAATAAGGGGATACTTTAAGGAATCTATAAAAAAATTAATGCATGTATTGAAGATGAAATACAAGTTAGTACTGTTAATTGTGGAAATGCATTCAGAATAAAAGAAACGTGCTACCTCAATCTTTGCGATATTTCTGTCGAAGTGAACCCAAACTGAAAAATAGAAATTCTTTCCTGAAAACGAATCCGAAAAACGATATTTATTCCGAAACGATATTATTTTTTATATTATAACTATTTCTAAGTTTTCTTCTGAAATTAATTGTAATGTACTACAATTAATAAAAATTTTTTTCCTTCTATTATTTCAAACGTTTTCATTAATTTTTCTATTCCCTCCTGATATCCACTTACTCTTATCATTCACTATCCATCAAACCGAATATGAGTCTCATCTAAGCATATTTTGTATCCTCCGTTGCAACTCTTTCCGCTTAATTTCATTTAATGAGATTTTACTCCGCTTTTTTGTTTTTCTATCTTCACTTCGATTTTGTACCTACTATAAGTGCAGGAACGCAGTTACTCTTCAGTTGGTTTTCATTTGTTGTTTTACTTTTCCACTGAACGGTCCGCATAATTCGCGAAGTATTTGCATATGAGAGATCCTATCGTGAATTCTTCAAACATTTTGTTTTCGCGATGTTTATTCTTTCGTTCTCCGTAATACATTTATATACAGTCGAACCTCACTAACTCGAAAACCTCTAAAAATAGATAATAAAAGTCTGCCGTTGAGGAAACCTCGATTGGTCTATAAATTTACCTCATACAACTCGTTTTTTCAGAAAACCAACTTAAGTCATGTCTGAGTCGAACTCTAATAGAGTTGGTATTAAAAGTGCTTCGGGTCATTTCGCACGTGGGCTCCCACCAGGAATCGATCCCTGGTCAACTTTCGCCAGAGACGAACGCGCTGTCCACTTGGCTAACCAAAAGCTGGTTTGAACTCTATACTTCGAATTTTTGACGTGCACAACCACAGATTCTTTGGCTGTGCATTTTTATTCTGATTTTCCATTCTAAAGTTCAATTATTTTTAGCCTACAGAGGATATGTTTCGATAAGACTTTCCTGGGATTTAGCGGGAATTATTCACGGGTGACTGTGGTTTTGTGGTTAAAAACTCGTTTAGTCAGCCGCCTGACACATTTTCGTTTTCCTTTTCTACTTCTTCTTACGTTTACCAGCGGCTGAAAGTCTATACGTTATTAAGCAATCCTCAATGCACTATTCATGTTTCCTTACAAATTTAACTTTTTGTGCTGATATCAATTTAGAGAGTATACGACGACGACTTGTGCAGCTTCTTTTTGTCCATTAATAGAGATCTTTATGTTTAGACTAATACAGGATCAGAAGAATACGTTTAATTTCTCGCTTAGACAACTCGAGACGAGGACAGTTGGCTCTATTAAACTTCGTAAGTGACACTATTCCTTACGCCGGATGACTTGAATTTTCGTACACTTAATAGGAGGTCCAATGAAACCTACTTATTGCTTTCGAAAAATTTTCTGGTGAGAAACTCAAATAGAAATAATAAAATGGTATTAACCAAATTCAGCCGTAATTTTCATGAGGATCAGCGAAGATTGTTTTCGCTTGCGAAACCGCGAAATATGGATAGAATAGTTGAATCCGGTAGCACTCTTCGTCCAAAGTCATGAAATCTTAAGGAACTAAGTATTTCTTACGGGTGCGCTCTGTTCGCATTGTTCTATCACTAACCAGTTTTACTCTATTATAAATGTCTTCAAAATCAATTATCGTCAACTTTCTTTTTCAATGCAAAACTTGCAAAAGCTCGCGCCATTCCCCCGTAAGTAATACTTTAAGATTTACGTGGTCTCTTCATACCGTTGGATGAAGTATAGCTTCCATAGTGACCGCTGCTAAGAAACGAATAGATGGGAGAGAGCGTTTGAGAGAAGAAAGGAAAGCATTGAGCGTCTGATTGGGGTCACTCCATTGGATGGATTTGAAGGTAGCGTCACTACCAAGATTAGCAGGTGCCACCTTCTATTGGTCATTCTCGAGGTTAATCTTTCTTCCTCACATGCATTACAAAAGCTCACTTAACAGTTTGATTCTGTGTAGATGATGATTACCAAAATGTAGTCCGTTTGTTATTAAATTATGCTCTCTCTTCTTTTCCTTATTCTGCGTGAGTTTGAACAATGTGCCATGCTTTGTTATTATGAAGACCGAAAATAAAAAACGTTCGGTAATTTGATCCTAACTTAGAAAAAGTGTAACTTCTTGTTTAATCAATTTAAACAGATCGAATATTATAGTTTAGTTATCATTTAAATAATATGGCTTTTATTTATGATTTGTTGATCTTTGAGATGTCACTGAAGAAAGGCTTCAATATGGTGAATATATATTATAAATATACTCTTTACATTTTCATCGCTTCCTTTCTGAGATTTATATGTACCTTTTATTCTTCGGTAATATTCGATCTCGCTAAATTTTGTCCACTTATTTGTGCCTAGAAAACCCAGGATTTTCTCATATGTCTAATGAAAGTTCCTAGATTATTATGTGTTTCATATGAGCCTCCTAGCATAGCATATCATTACATATACAACATAAACAACACTTTCTGGCAATCCAGACACTTTTAGCTAAGAATCCAGATAAAGCAGAAGGAACTGAAAATGTTACACAGAGCGTATTTCCACACGTGTTTCTCATTATCGCAGGTTTCGCCTTTGCAACTCCTGTCTTTATTCACGTATTTTCCTTAAATTATTTTCTTTTCTCATATTGTCCATATTATGATTATTTTGCAATTATTGAAGGTTTAAATGATCAACTGCTGTTTTCATTCATACGGAATCCATCTTCGCAGTTCGGATTTAAAATAAAAATTAGGCTAATTTAAATTTTGACATCCCTGAATAAGTTGTTTGTCATAAAATTTGAACTCTTAAATTCCATCAGTCGAGCCGTTGTATTCTGTAAAACACAATTTCATTTCCTATCGGTCCCATCCTCCTATTGCAATTCCCCTTTTGAAGGCTTTATCTTAGTTCTTATCTGACTGCGAGTGAATTCGCGAAGTGACGACACGTGCAACTCTTGTTATTATTGCCTTTATTGCTCTAATTTCTCTATTTGGAATTACGCTCTAATTTCATCTTTTCATAAGGTGTAATTTGAAATGATGGAGTCAATAATGATAAAACCTAAAGGATTTCAACGTATTCTTTAAGTCCGTATATAATAATTCCAAGATAAATGATAAATATTTCGAACTAAAAATGATTAACTTTTTATGGTATCTCATTACTTATATTTTAAGCTCAAGTTAATTACTCAGGAATAAGGATTAATTGAACTTATTTTAGAAATTTATCGGATAAAAACCTCTTCTACAACGCGCGACTTCTCGTGTCATGACTTCACTTCACACTCGCGACTTCAGTGCAACTGAAGAAAGGTTGAAATTGAAAATGAAAGGTATACTACTATTATACTTCGTCCAATGTCATGAAGAGAAAACTATATGGCTCTGTGTATTACTTACGGGAGAATGGCGCGAGCTATTGCGACTTCTGAATAGAGAAAGAAATTGGGCGATAATTGTTTTTGAAGAGATTCAGCATAGAGTAAAAATCTACATCGATTGACGGAATTCTAAAACCTTGTCAATGAAATGTTTCCAGAGCTGATTGGGTTTCTTATCATCAGAAGTTTCTCAATCTCCATTTAGAAAAAAGATCCCATCCTTAAAATTGGGGATAAAAGGGAATAAACTTTAATTCAAGATAAAATTAATTTCTGATGGAATAGCATGAACAGTACGTGCCTTTTCCGGCCAAGAGTACACGGTTTTATAAGATTTACGTGGTCTCTTGATGACGTTGGATATATGCGATATCACTTCAAGGGAGATGTTCTCAAAGTCTGCTATCGAAAGGAATATAGTTAAACAAGTAAGCTCAGATCGAGTCGTCGCTTCCTGTTGATTGACTTGTAGGAAAGACGAGGGTTAACTGCGGTGAGCAGTTAATTTCCGATGAATCAAAAGCGAACAGAGTCTGAAAACAGGAAACCTAAATTCATGAGCTGATAGGCTGACCTGTTGGGGTCGAGCGATACGAAGAGTAAAAAATGCCTCGATAAGATGACCTCTCTTCTGTGGCTCATCGGACGTCTGATTCATCGGCGATTTGAGCGCTGCTTAAGAAACACACAAGTAAATACCACAACTATTGTCCTGTACATTGCGTAGGCTACATTGAATAGATAATACCTAATGAATATCAACATGTTTCATTGCATTTAAAGTACGATTAAATACATTAGCAGTTTAGTTTAATTTTTAAATGCCGCTAAATCAGGTTATTTTCTTACTACCATCTATCTTGGTCGTTCGATAGCAGGTCTCTAATGCAGTAAAAAGCAAGTCTGTAAAGACCTACGCATACAAGACGCGGGGTTACTTTTTTATCCATAATTTTGAAAAAAGGTGTGTTACATATAAATACAGTACTTGAGCTGGAGATGACTAAGAAGTCCCGACGAAAGATATCAACACTTCTCAGGATCCCGAGCTTCCTAAGAATGGCAAAGTATATCCTGGATGAATCTCATCATTTATTAATTCAGAGGCAAGCATTCGATATTTCTAATCAAATCGATTTATTTAATTCGACAAAAATTTCAAACCGAATAGAATTTGAAAAAATCGAATCAAATCGAATTCAAATTTATACGTCGGAAAGTTATGTATTTCTGTTTCGTTGTTAAATTTCCTACATGAAATTTATATGGTACATACATTTTATATAAGTTTGCTTCTAGCCTAGATACTAATCCACACGACTATAAATACGGAATTATATCCTATTAAAAATGGTTTCCCTATTGTAAATCTGCAATGTCATTTAGCAGACGATGAAGAAAAATCGAGCTCCAGTTTGGGAAATTTACGAGAAAAAACTAAAAAATTGAACAAAGCATCATGCATATAATCGAATCGAGTATTTAATCAATTTTATTATAATTTGATTCAAATGAAAATTATTCTCTCGTTACTAGTAATTTATAAATTGATTTTCCAAATTTATCCATTTTCGAAGGGGCTCTGCTTTAGTATAGTGGCTTACTTTTCCAGCGATGATTTCAACCGATCTCATCGTTCAAATTAACCCTTTTCCTTTCTATCTTGGCTTTCTCATATCCTCTCCTTTGGAGGCCAGAAGGCTATCATTCAACTTTTTCGAATTACTTTCTCAATCTTCTTTTTCAGGAATCCAACTCATATCTTTTTATTTTTCCCTTCCTTGTACTCTTTAATCCTTTTTCTTCATTCTCAGCCTTTTTTCCACGCTCAGAAGCTCTCGTGTATAAGAAATCAAGGAACCATAGCGAAATATTCATTCATTTACATGATATTAGGGGATCATCATTCCAATTAATAAAAATATTGCAGCTTTCAAAAATAAATGTACATCTATATACGAGTATTGAGGTCGTATTGTGATACGACCTCAAGGCTGTCTTTTCCATCAGCTGTGATTTATGTACATTGACTGATTTCTTAATTCCTAGTCATTTTACTAACTTACTAGGTATTGCTGTATTATATTTAAGTGTTATTTTATATTTTTTATTCATTGCTTAGATATGTCCATCACGTATGTGATTGGATGAATTTTAGCTTATTTCTCTTTTGATACATTTCTATCGGTCAAAAGGTATATTCTATATGACCTCATTTTCAATGTCAATTTGGATTTAGTGACGATATATGTAATGGAATCACGTATTTTTTCATGTGCATTTCAACTTTATTTTGACTTGCACTGGAATGTGATTAACGGAGAAATATTATCATATGATTGATGCATAACTTTAAATGTGCTAATGTATTGCCTTCGAGAGGCCCATCTATCTTTGGTAAAGTTATTCATTATGTTATACTCTTCCGAGTGTGGCCACCTGTAAAGGAGGCGAAATTTAAACAAGAATAAATAGATAATAATGAAACAACATATAATACGTTGGTTTCCGGATCAGTTATCCCTTATCTTTACTAAAAACTCAAAATTTCAAAATTTTTTCAAAATTAATTCAAAATCATCTTACATCTTAAGTTTACTACTGGATAAAGATTAGTAAGTATAGTGTAGGTTTTCTGCAGTTGCCTTCTGAAGCAGTTTTCTTATATACCACCTGAAGGAGGCAGTATAGTCCTTCATATAGCATTAGCACTCTCATACCATTCCTTTCCTCTATTCTACTCCTCATCTTTGCATTTGTATTATTTAACCAGCTTTATCTTCCTCTCCCTTTTTGGCAACTCGAATTCATCATCTGAGACACAACTTGTTCTACCGCTGGAATACACTTTCATCGTGTGTTGTACTTGAAAATGTCAGAACATCTGCTAAGAATGGACACTGAATGTTCGCATCTAGCTTTTTGTGTGAAAAATTACTTTGATGACTCGATATTTTACTGAAAAGATTGTAAGTATCAAAAGAGAATCTATCAAGGTAGAAAGGAACTCAAGATAATCATTTCTCTAATCAGAATATGCGCAAGTGTCTTACACCCGCCTTTTTTCTGCTTCCAAGTTGCACTTCCTCGAACATTACCGTCGTATGAATGTATATATATTAATTGACGGAATTAATTCTTCTAAAACCTTGTCAATGAAATGTTTCCAGAGCTGATTGCGTTTCTTATCATCAGAAGTTAATCTCCATTTAGAAAAAAGATCTCAAATTGAGGATGAAAGGGAATAAACTTTAATTCAAGATTTTTATTAACGATTTTAATTCGCATATTTTAATGTGGTGTGTTTTTACGATTTCCATTGTTTTCTCAAAATGAATTACTTCAGTGTTTCCAGTTAATGGCTTCAATTGTGTTGTTTTTGTTTCAGGGTGTTTTCCTGCTTCAGATTTTCCCAATACAATACTTCAGGTTTTCCACAACATCATCTACGTATTTTGTGGAGTTATTTTTATCAAACTGTTGAAATCGTAAGCGGAATGAAGCTGAAGTACGATTACAAGTACTTCGCTTCACTCGTCTTCATGGCAGTGGCATTTATGTCTGAACTACATTTCACTGTTAGATTTCTTAAGAAACAATCTTTGCCTTTTCCTCGCGATCTTTTGCCAGGGATATTTTATTTTCCCTTCTCGGATTGCGCAGCCCATTTATATTAGGATTGATGCACTTGTTACAGTTTGACTTTTAGTCGAAACGAAAATAATTACAATTACAGTGAATTCTTGCAATAATACAATCCAATCCTAAACAATAATAAAATTCTGCAGTCCTAATTACAGTAACAGAACAGTTATTGAATAATAAAATAAAGATATCTTTTAGCTATAACAATAAATTATTACTATACCGATATCTTATAGCTATAGTATTATAATTGGACCCGTTTTAACATTGCTTCAGTTTTAGAGTAAGATTATTATGGTCAATTATTTGGAAAATAAACGAAGGAATGTTTGTAAAATACGAATACTTTGTCGATAGAAAGAATTTTAGTAATGTTGCATACACTTAGAGTGTCTTAAAGCGTATCAAATTAACCCAGTTTATGTTTTAAGGCATCTTCTCGGTTTCATCTTCTTCCGAAGTTGATAAGTACCGGTATCTCACCATCAGAATATGGTAACTCTATCTAGGCTACAACAATACGATATTTCAATGTAGATATCTCCCATAAAAACACATTTTCACATTAAAACTAACTTAATATGGAAAATTGATGTTTACAAGTCGTTGGTCTCAAGATAAGTGTACATATCGTTGAAAAGAATTCATTGAGAGAGGCAGCAATCAAGATAAATCTGACCGATAAGAATGCTGATGAGATGAATGAAGAAGCATGATGCTGCGATGTAGCATAGGATATATAATAAGGTTGTGAATGAGCAAGGCTTTGAAAGGAGTGAGTGTAATAAATATGTCTGCATTTAATGAAGGAGAGTGAATTTGGACTTGTGTTTGACAATTAAGCTAATTGCGGCTGTTGAATATTTTCTCCGATCGTGACATTTTCTGGATTTCTTTCCAGTCGTCTGAAGGTATCTTTTCTTGCTCCATCGGAGGTCATCTCGACGCCGACCGCTTTTCATTTTTTTCCGTGCTGCCATCTGCAGGCCGACGCAGTAATTCTCAGACCCACGCGCTTGTTTACGATAGGGCCATTGTGATGGCGCCGTCCTACTTAAGTGCTCCTTCCAAGAAACCCCTTTGGCTTCTTTGAAAACTGCTCTACACTAATTCCACGAGATTCTCTATCATCCGTCAGATTGGAAGGCTGACAACGGGACTGTCCCGGTTATAACGCATGGTCCCGATCAATTTTTCCATTCTCTTGGAAACTTTCGGAGAAATGATTTAATGCAAGATACGAAGATTTCGATGACGGTAATCATGCAAATATTCATTAAGTAATGTACACAAGTCGAGTATCCCGAAATATGCTCGATGGCAGTGTCCCGGTCTTTCTAGATTAAGAAATCCATAAGTCCCGGTTTCATACCATCAGAGCCTGGTAACCCATTGTATACGCAATCTCTTCATAAACGTATTACATAAAACCCTGTGTGAGATACGAAGATTTTATTATCAGCAACGATTCTATAATGTAGCGGCTTTGAATGTACTAAAGCGTTTTTAGAGCACATGAAATTGATTCAGACGAAATATTAAGGCAACTTCCTCGTTGCCTTAGAATTCAATAATGCTCTGTTTCAAACTATCAGATTATACTAACCTAATTTATTGTTAGTCTCTATTTGTGTATTATACATAGGATTAAAATTCGCTGTCCCGGTATTGATGATTATTCCCGGTCATTTTGTCCCGATTTGAATGGAAAACTCCGATTAAGGAAAGGCGGTAAGGAAAAATGGACCAGAAGACCATATTAAGAGTCTACTGAAGAAGACTATTAGCGTAGGATAAAACAAAGTTTCAGAGCGATGTCCTCGTTTTGCTCCTGTTTAACTCTCTTAAAAACTTAATATCACTATTAAAATATTCTAAATCCAAATTATACATATCGGGGGCGTATCTGGAAACCTTCCCATGGAGTGTGATTTAATGCAGCATCCTTTCATACTCATCTTAAAGTAACATTGATCGTAGTGCGTCTATATTTCTCTGTCAGAAAATCGATCGCTTTGTCATTTCATCGGGATAAATGTGATACATTTACTGTATTTATGAGAACACTTCTCTGTCAGATTTTAGTTATAGAGGCACTCCTTAAATGGAGGAGGGGTGACACTTAAGAGAGTGCTATAACATAATGTGATCTCAAAAATAAGTAAAATCTTGTGGTAGAATCTTGATAATCTGATAAGTCTAACTTGACTTCCTTTTAAATTCAACCGGAAATGTAGTAAAACCCAGTTAAGACACTTTATGGGAGACCAAACGACAATCGCGGCATAGCGTTATATCAGAGTGGTGTATTACTGATATATTTACATCTTATTTTTTTCGGAATAGTCTACTTTTTGCACAAAGAGAACTTCTGTGTTATTTAAAGTTGGTTATTTTTCACTCTATAAGGAAGGAAATTCAACCAGATAGACAATTAAGGAAGATTTTTTTATCAGCAGTAGTGAGAGGGCATCTCTCCGATTCTATGCTCAACAGCCCACAAAACTTTTCTTTTCTGGTTTTATCGATATTTCTTAAGATAGTAATGGAAACCACCACAATTTAATCTAATGTTCTTATCTAAGACAAAACTGATGGAGAAGATCTTACTCTGTCTCAGAATTCGTTTCGACGAAGGAATATGGATTGTTTTGCTTTTTTGTGTTTTAAAAATGAATTCTATCTAACGCTTTGTCGATGCCTATCGGAGTTAGCGCTCGTTGTTTTCTGAAATAACAACGCCATCGAATTCATCAGAAAGTTGTGGAAACCCAAATTGTGAATTTGTTTAAAAGGTAAAAATTAAAAACATAAGTGGCCCTGCTTTGAGAAAGGGGATACGTGACACTGTGACGGAGTCATTAATTCTAAATAAGCCAGGACATCATTTAAGGATTGGTGGCCCTACGGAGTCATCCAGGGAAAGGTTCTTCTGGATAAATCGTATGGATTTGAAATCGTAAGAAATAAGGACATCAAAAGATGATGAAGGGATCAATCTAAAGAAATTGGTGGGTCACAAAATAACGATAAAACAGACAAAGAAGAAAAGAGTTAAAGTAAAATTAAAAGTAGAAAAGAAATCCATTGTCAAAGGAAGTGACTTTATAATTTATGACGTTAAACGTATTCATTTACAAGGACAGAAATGGTTGAGTATGGATTGCTGGGAGGGGATGATTGGTAAAGAAAAAATGAAGATAGGATGAAAAGGGAAAGGGCAAAAGATGTTGGATGATATAAAAAGAGGAGTAAGTTATCAAAAATTAACACGCAAAACGCACCATAACAAAAAACGCACGAGTATCGTGCAACTATGCATCCCTCCTTCTCAGGAAATAAAGGAAAAGGTATTTAAAATTAAATATCAGCATAATTTTACTTATACAATTGATAAAAGGTTTGAAGAAAGAGTGAGGAGAAGAGATTAAAAGACATAATCTAATCGGTCAGAATTCTCTCCTTACCCTTTTCTCAAATTATTTATAAGCTGAATGTAATTGCTTGCTTTTTCTTCTAAATTACCTGAAGATGATGAATGAGCTCAAACCGGTCGTCTTATAATTAAATCGTATGGAAACTAAATTCTTAACATATTTTAAAAAGGTAGATTAGGTTGATACAACCCCTGCCATACGCCACTGTCTCTTCTCTTCGATCCATTTGATCTCTCGCGGCATTCGAGTTGACTCGGTGGTTTACGAACAGTTCATTCGATGCAAACCAATGTGAATTAAAGACGAGCATATGGCGCCATCTCTAATTTAACGAGAGGATGACGAATTTTATAAGATTTGAAGGAATGATGGCGCATAAAATGCATTTCCCCAATTTGGGTATAAGATTTAGTAGTTTAATAATACGACCGAAATCATTATAAATGTTCGCCCAAGTCGCTAAGATGATAAACGTAGCCATTTTCTATCTATTTGTGTATATCATGAAGAAGAGATGAACGTTACTGGAATTTTTTTAAATGCGTACATAAAAAATATGATGTTAAAAATCGTTCTTACATATTTACCGCGTGTAAGGAGCATGAAGCAGTGTTGCCGAATGCAGCAGAAAGCTAAATTTGTTGATTAAAAAATTCATTTCTGTTGTTGAAATAAACGATACATACAGTAGTGGAATAATTCATCCATATTTTTTAAAATGACGTTTATTACAATTATATCCTTGCGTTTTGCCTTTGAAAGATTACTTTCTGATTTAATCGTTGTGAACTATGCGTTCTTACATCCGGCGCCAACAATTTACTAAGAAGAATTTTCATGCGTTACTTTCTGTTGCGATAAACTTTTATTTATTTTCGTTTGACGCTTCTGTTGCACTTATAAGATTTTTAAACCGATACCTTCGAATTTTGCGTGCCAAAAAGAGATCTTAAAGAGGTACCTCAATGTATGCTGCGAGAGGTCATTTCTCAAAAGGGACCACAAGCGTACACGATTTGCTTCGGATCGGCAGTTCTTTCACACTGTAGATCTCCTATAATAGGGGAGGGCATGTTTTCGTTCTTCAGTTTTCCCCTAATTCATTTGGGCACATCCGCTGTTCCTTGCAGATGCTTTCATCGCAGAAATTCTTCCTTCGGTATTTGGCATCCGTTCCATTCATAGTTTCCACACCGATTAAAGGAAATCATAATCCTAAACATCGTGAGAAAATGAAAAATCTGAATATGGCAACTCCGGACGCGATCAATACATGTGGTAAATTTACATTTTGAACTTTCAAATAAGATGATACTTCCATGACTGTAAAATGAGTGAGATCAATTGTGTTTCGGCGCAAACAGCTCTTCATTAGTTTTTCCTCGCCTTCGTTAAGAAGAAGGCTCAACAAGCCTGAAAACAAAGTAACCCTGAAAGCCTACAATATGTTATGACTATGCACAAGATTTCCAGTAAATAATGCAATAGTTTATATGTGTAATAGTATCCTGTTGCTAAAATTTTGTGGTTGTGGGTGTATTCATGTACATTGTTAGTGTGTACAGGGGAGAGCTTTCCTTTGTGCCCGGGTTTTTATATATTGATGTGTCTTACTTGGGTGTTACCTCAAATATTGTTGTGTCTTGTATTGGGTGAATTTCTAATGGTGGCTGGTGTAGTCTTGTTTTGAACATTATTTCGTGAAAATGACATATCCAAAGTGTGGTAACTGTGATAGAGGGATTTATGTGGTATAAATGTGGTGGATGATCTATGGATTGAGTCTTCTTGTTGTTTTGCGTGTATTATGGCGATGCTGTTTTGGTACTCGTGAGACTTCCAGTCAGTGGTGTGTTTGCACATATTGCATAAGGGCGGCCTCCTGACTAACTTCAGAATATAATAAGAACAGCTTCTACATATGCTTCGCCTTTTCTATTTGTTAGAATGCTCCAATCAACGCATTTCGCCATTCGATTGTTTAATAACATCTGAATGTAGTATCGAACCACTCTCGATACGATTCCGATAAATAAACCGAGGTAAGAAGGTGTATTTTTCGCTCCGATCTCGAAATAACAGAGGCAGCGTTTGTTTGCTACAGGGATCCACTCCATGCAGTATCCCTATTACCACTGGCAATCGGCCTAACAGTTCCGAAGATGCCATAAATTTATCGTAACTTCCGAAGAAAAGTTTGGACTCCCCTTTGGCTCCTCGGATAAATTTAGAAAAGCCGTTTTTTTAGGAGCTCCGAATTGAAGATACAATCGTAAAGGAAGGTCCGGCGAGCGATGTCATTGCTTAAAGAGGGTGAATATATTGAAGTAATACAACAGCCATGAATAAAATGGTCCTAAATGATTCTTACTCGCAAATTTCTGACATCTTAACTTTAATGAAAATGCCATCGGGTTTTCTGTTGCCGAAGAGATCTCGGGAAACTTCGCTTTCCCGGTAACTTGCCTGACTGAAAATCCGAGAGAATTTTCTCCATATTATTCCCTTCGAAGGAGTCATGTCTATCTTGACTATAGATAGCCGTTATCAACTCGTCTGACTCTTAATAATAAAACAGTTATGATTTGACCCCCTGATCATTGCTATCGAAATACTCATTGGGTAATTCTTTGATGGAACTAACTTCTATTTTAATTTATCGAAACGTTGGCAGAATTCGGCTATTAAAGAGTTTTTCAAACATCCAACCTCTTATTTACTACCTAATTTTTAATTTAAATATTCATATATAGCTTGTAGCCAGCCTTCTGGAGTGTGGCATGAGGTGCATGCGTAATGAATCGATCACTTTCTCCTAAATATGGATTCTTAAATAATTCAAATGCACATATTTCTCTGATCTTCATCAGAACGGTCTATCTAACAAGGAGGGCTACATTTTCTGTGAAAGTACTTTCTCTGAATTTATCAAGTGAATTAAGTCTTTGATCGAATATTTTTCTTCCAAAGATCCCTATTCTATTTCTATGTTAATCTAACCTTTAGTATAATTACAGCATTAGATTCTCGATAACCTGGGATATAGATTAAACGGGCTGAAACATGAAATTCAGAATTGGTGTAAAAGATCGGATACTGAAAATTAATGCGAAAGCGGAAACAGCCGCTGTTGTGGTGCCGAGTGAAGCACAGTTTTCAAGATCCTATAAATAATATTTTCTGCTATAATTATATACTTTAAGTATATACTTTATATATAAGTACTTGTCCTCTATTGTTCAATTTATATTATTTTCAAATTGTATGGGAATTTTTTGAACGAACTACCCTTGTCACTGTATGTCAAATGGGAATTAGATTAATCGTTATATTTCTTTGATTTATTTATAATTCCCTGTAGAATCTACTTTATTTACAATGGAATGACACTTATCGCTGGTCTACGTCCTTGTCAATGCGTTTGAGAGATAAACCGTGTGTAATAGTTGTTGAATGAAATGGTCTTCCCTTTTATCTAAAATAGAATGAAAGGAAATAAGTGCGCCTCATTGTCTTGAGCGGGTACTGCTGTCAATAGACTGCCGAAAGAGAAGTTAATACTGAACCAGTAAATACTGTGATAGCGGAAGTCATCTTCGATTGTGAACTTTGATTGATCTGCGATTGAATTGCAGCGTTAGCTGATTAAACTCCGATTGGTGAATTTATAAAAGGCAAAAATATTCGTTAAAAATATTTTAATCGAAGAAAAAAGATAGGCCGCGATAACCCGAACAGCCAAAATGAAGTGACGTCATCGCTGTTACTAATTAGCTGCTAAGAAGCTTAGCAGGAGGTATCTAATCTGATACTAATGTAGGTATACTTAAACAACTATCTTTAGCTAACCGATGGAGAGAAACACTTAGAACAAAAATGGTTATTTTTTATATTATATTCTCTATTACGCCAAAGAGGCCTCAAGATCGCGATTCCACCCGAGAACCTCTTATTAAATTTTTAAACCCAAACGTTTTCTTCTTTTTTCAATCTAACTCCTTTTTTAAAATGACGAAGAGTTAGAAGTAAGAAGAGACTGCCTCAGACTCCTCTCAAGAAAGACGTTTTATTACTTTTTATTTTCAAATAAGAATTATGAGATCAGTTCCAAAAATATTCGGTTGACTCTGAAATCGATGGTATGATTTGCAACTTGTGTATATTTTACATCCTTTATTCAATAACTTTGGAAGGAAGCAAAGAGAGGCTCACGCTTTCTTTTCTCCTTGGCACCCCCAAATTCCATTTAATTTTTTCTCTGCCCCTCTAATGAAGATGAATGAAGATTGTCTTTGGATCCCATTTGTATTTCTCTTCCAAAGCCGCTCTCAAAGACAAACGCAGTTTCGTTCGTCATTTGATTCGATGACTTTGAAAGAGGCGCTGCCGTCGCTTCGCCTGATTTCAGCAGTCGCACAGTTCACAAATCCTAATGAATCAGAGGAGATGCTGATAAAATTAGTCGCATATCCACGGAAATTAACGTATTCCATGCGTATTTGCACCTTAACGTAGAATAGAGTATTTTAGGAGTGTTATCTATAGTTATACATTAATGACAAAGGGATACGTGTAATTGAATTGATCATAAAAATAGACAGAAAATACCACTGAGGTTTTTGTTGGCAAATATCATGCTTAAGTGGTGTTTGCAGAGGGGCCATCCTCCGCATTCCCTCAGCTGCTGTTACAGGGCCTTTTTTGGATTCTTCATTTATTCTTATTTCACTCAGTAATCGTGTACGATACTCGACTGCCTTCTTTGTTTGGAGAAAATTGGACTTTTTTAATGTTTATAGAAAATCAAATTCAACACATTATCTGCGCACATTGATGATTGCCACCGGGCAGAATACCTATCTGTATCAATTTCCCTCCTTCATGGCCAATATTAATACATTTTCTTGTATCACTTGTCGAACGACACACTGCGCTCTCGATTTATACCGATTTTTCTGTTAATATTCCACAATGAAAAGGCGAAAATCTTATGACGTTGTGTGACGTCACTTTTTCAAGTTCTCTGTCGCGGAACAATCTTAAATCTTTTAAGTATCAAACGATGGATTCCTCATCTGGATATGCTTTACAGTTTTAAAGTTATCATTATAAATCTCATATCTATGCAATATTTAAAAAAATAGTTTATTTGAACATACGTCATAACTCTAAATATACTAATGTATATTAGTATACACAAATCGTAACCTCGAATTCCGCATACTGTATACGCCGTGTTTTCCGTCGAAACATACGATACAGTATTATTTTATATAATTTTTCATTCTTTTTAGCAGAGGAGCGTCCATCCCATGGTTGCTTAGAATTTTTCTGGAATAAACATCGCTAACCATTGCCGTCGCAACTATATATATTTTAGTAATTTTCATTTCATTTTACATATGAAACGGAGGAGAATGAATGCTGTAATTAATCGTTACAAAGCGAAAATATCTTTTTTGGAAGTAAATGACTCAGTGAGAGGGTGCGCCATCCGTGACGCAAAATTTATTCATATTTTTCGTGTTGTTTTCGTTGCGTGCTTCCGATGCAAAGCCGTTTTTCGCTCCTCTTGTGACATTTTTTCAGTCGACGACGACTGCCAAAATATGCGTCCATTCTGACATTCTTTTCCTTTTATTTTCTTATTTTTAGAAAATAAGTCTTGATACGTTAACCCGTTGCATTTGTCTGAGAAAATTGGGAATTTTCAAATAAATTCTCATCCTACGATCTTTTCCTTTGTCAGTATTTCGAATTTTGGTTTAATCGTGAAATAAAATAGTAATGAAATTAAATTTATCAATCCTAACATCGGTATATTATGAAACCACTCTATTCCTGTTGATGATGATTCTTTAGTTAGCGGTGAATATTTACAATCTTATAAATCTACGCTAAAGGCTTTAAAATATTATGGATTTTCAATAATTTATGATTCACTGGGAATTGATTTTAAAAAATTAAAGTTCTTTACGAAAACACATTTTATTTAAAATTTACAAATATAAAAATCACCTGATCTGGAAACACTGTGACCATTGAGTGTCAAGAAATGCCAAATTAAACTTTTGATTTTAGGTTCAGTATATAGATGACGTCATCCGTCTTTCATGGATATTTCTATGTTATTCCTTCTTCAGGACATTCCGGTAGCAATAAGGGTAGTGGTACAGAAAGTTGTAAAGTTGGAATGTCCTATCTAAATCGGGACAATGTAAAGAGTGATACGCAAAATATTGGCATTTGATACTTCACAGGACGTTGTCTGGATTAATCGGTCTTCTTTTTTATGTGACCCGCGTATGATTGGCCTTCATTTGTTTTGTTGTCAGTCTTAATTAATTCCGCTGTCGTTTATCACCTATTAGTCGCCTCCATTCCTTCGTCGGTGATTCATTTGTAATGCATTTCTCATCAATTTCTTGAGGAATGACTTCGTTGTAGGACGTGAGGAAATGAACACCCATAACACTTCGATATTATTTTTCTTTTACTCTTTCTTTTAGTATCATGTATTGTCATTGTGTCAATTTTTATTTGTTCTCTTTGTTTGTTGCATATTTTTTGAGCTTTTTTTATATTTTGTATTTATACCCTGCTCCATGGAAGTTCCCAGGGAATGTAAAAATCATTAATACAATTTTTACCGCTGGAATTTTTATTATGCCATCCGGGTTATGTCGCGTCACCATCAGATACAGAAAAGAACAGTGAATATATACGTCAACTAGTGAATCTATGTGAAACTTCGTTCCGGTAAACTATTGCCTTTAAAGCCTCACTGCCTCTGATCAATTGCTTCGGACTTCGTCGTAGGACTCCATCAAGTGAAGAAGTGAACAATTTTTATGTAAAGGACATACGATTCTGTGGGTTCACCTTGCGAATTCATTCGATTAAATTGAACTGACCGGTTTTTCTTCGATTATTTTTGTATTAGAATGATGTTGTTATCTGTCTGGTCTATTCATTTTTGATCTTTTATCAGTAAGTAAAGTATGATTTGCAAAACGATTCATTGTTACCCTGAAACAGTCAATTTGACGCAGAATTGGGCTAGAATCGAAAACAGCAGGCTAAGAGGCCATTTTTTTAATTTAAGACTTCAAATTTAGTTTCAAGTTGAAACGAATAGTAATTATAAAATGATTGAATGTTTTTGATTCCGTACGTCATTTTTAGATATCTTTACCTGTTTAAAAGATACATAGCGTCAAACATTTCACAGAAATGGGCAGTCTCGGATTTTTCGGAGAAACGTTCAAGTTTGCTGCTACTTAAAAACACCGTTGGAAAAAGAACGATGTAGCGATTTACAACACTTCTTCATCTTTTGAGTGGTTACAGTTTTTGCTTTCAAAAATGAGGTTTTCTTATTGAAAGCCGGACACCTTTTTTGGACAGTTTTTGAGATAAAGTAAAGTTTACCGTGTTCGTATATCTACGTATGTAGTTACGTAACCCTTTCGGGCGTATGGCAGAGGGTGCGCGCACTCTATTTCATTAATAGAGTTTAAAAAAATTAATCCTAGAACCGACTAAGTTTAGCATCTCCTCCTCCCTACTCATTATATCACTTCGGCTTATTTAACATGGATTTTTCTATGTATATATTCTAAGAATGCTCGGATTCAACAATCGCAATGTTTGTCAAGGGGATGGGTTATGTACGTACAACCGCAAAATCTCGCGAAATTTTTGTTTATTTTATCAAATTTCCACAATATGGAATCCAAATAATTCATGACAAAAATAAGAATCTTTATTCAATATCCTTTCTTTTGGCTTTTATCTAGATATCGTAGGATCATTACTTCTAATTTAATTCTGCAAGAGATAAATGTATGCAATCGATAAAAATTAACTTTACTTGCATTTCTTATGAGAGCACTTTCGAGTCGCCCAGAGTCGAACCGAGGATACTTTTGGTAGAAGATTATCGATGTTTGTTAGGTCACAGATCATCTAATAGTTCTTTAATTTTCATATTTCTATCACTGCGGGAAGGGCGTGAAATTAACGTTCCAATATTTCTTACATGTATTTCTTACGGGAGTAACTGATATAGGATAGATAAATATTCATAGAAGGATGTTTATTAAACAAGATTCTTGGTAGTTTTAGGTAGGGTTCAGAAACAATGCGTAATGCGGTTCAGCGAAAAAAAAATTTAAGAAAATATTGCTGTAATTCAGTCGTTTTATGTATAAAACAGCGGATATTTTTCAATATAAAAGTATTAATCCAACACGAGGAAGTTCATTAATTAAAAGAAGTAAAAGTAATGTAAAAATATTTTGAAAAATCTTGTTAATTGCATTTTATGCATCTCGGGATCCGAAACAACCATTTGAGTAAGTTTTTGGGTTAATAATTCGTCCACCGATGGAACGATATTTAGGTACTTCTTTTTTTCCCTTTCGACCACAATTATAGCGGATCTGAACTCTCTCTACGAGTGGGAGATTCTCAGCTTTTGTTTCTCTGCCTTCGCCCCTAGAGGTCTCATTGATAACAACATTCCGCATCAAAGTATCTGCTTTCCTCTTCTCAGGATTATTTACTCTTCTGATCGTCATTTGTTGGCGTCTTTTATTCGAGCGGCGCTTTTGAAAGTGGTCCAAACTTATTTTAAGGACAGAAACACGCAATTGGCGGATCCAGTTGGGGATGATGACTTTGTAGTTCTAGGAATTAGCTTACGAGGGTTTTGAATTAATACCAGATTGAGGTCTTTTTCCATTGTAATATCGATTTACAATGAATCTTAAATTTGATGAAACATACCTTTAAAATTCGGCGTGAATATACATATATTTGCTATACACTGGCTGCGAAAGATTCAATGAAACTGATTGTAAATACTGCTATAGAAGATCTATGATCTGTATATGATTACATATTCCAAAATTAAACCTGCAGAATAAGCGAACAAATCTTGAGCATAATCATAATATAACAGGATCACTTTCTTTGATGACTTTACCAGCGATTCGCTTCGAATGAGACCTCAGATTGTATGTTGTATTTATCACGACACTTTGGCATCTTCAAAGTTAATAGGAGATGAGTCTATAAGTAATTCTCTTAAATAGACCCTCCCTTAGGGAAGTAAAACCCCTACTCTCCTTGGTAAGTTTCTCGATCAACATCTGTTTGCAACACATTGGGTTGAGAGGAATAGCTGAAGAAAGAAAAATTCGTTAGAAATCTAAAGAATTCAAATATGCGCGAATATAATGAAAAAGAAAAAGATTGAGGCTGATTCCGGAATGTATATGTTACTATCTTTAAATGTAGACTGTAGATAATTGTATTTAAAGTATTATAGTTGATGCCTTCTGGCGATACTTGGTGGAAATTTTCCATAATAAAAATGAAAGAAACAATCTGTCTTCGTCCACAAATTTAAAAAAAATAAAAAAAAAAAAATCCGGTCACCTGAAGATGAGGTAACCTTGAAACCGGTCGTGTTTTTAAAATAAAATTTGTGGACGAAGACAGATTGTTTCTTTCATATTTATTATTTAAATTATTATATGATGAATGTACGAAAATAAAATCTGCTTATCAAAATGACAAACGTGACGTCTATAGTGAAGGGCCGTGAATGAATAATGTGCATGTAAACTCAGTGATGGAATTAAAAACGTGTAGGAAGCAGTTCTTCACGCAGTAGCCTCCTAAAATTCTTATTTTTTACGAAAAGATGAAATGAGAATGAAGTATTTCATTATCAACATTGAAGCTAGATTATCGCTGAAAGAAGCGGGTTATAGTACTTGTTTGAGTATAGCTGTACTTTTATTGTCCTGTATTGTATTCCTTCAATATTATCAGACAGCTTTAAACAGTTTTCGGGAAATTTAAAGACCGACTGAATTTCACCACTGGTTAAAGGTATTGCAAATATTCCTCATTTTAATCAAAGATAAATCACAGTTTGCAGAAGAAGACGAAGCAGACTTTGATGTGAGTGCCATGGAAACAAGGCAAACACGATTGAAAAGGTTTCCTTGAGAAGCCATTTGATTGTCGGACGAAATCAGTCCCGTCATCCTCTGCCGCGTCCCTTTTAAACAAGGGGTGATATTGAATTGATTACCCTTGTGTATGATCCAAGGTCAGGTAATCTCCGGAAGGAATGCTTAATGCTTACAATACCTCTTAACTAGCCCTCTTCATTGTTTTAATTAACTATTGACATTAATTTAATATTCATTACTGACAAATTAGTAACTCTTCCTGAGACAGGGCAACTTTTGGCACTCCAATAACTTATTCTGGCACGCAGTTATAGTATTTGTGGACCAAACGAAAAAATTCCTGATCCCTATGTTTTAAAATTTTAATTACGGACGGAAATTATGCATAAAATACTAAGTGAACTGTCTGAATGCTCCTTGCAAAATATCTCAATTGGTTAGAGCGGTCGGTTCGAGTCTCAGATTTCATGTCTGTTTTTCGTTAGGATCACCCTTAATTTAATGCATAACTTCATTTAGTATACTCGACTCATGAACTGCGTTACATCTTCTCTTAATCCATTTTGACCTCTAGATACGAACACAATTCCGTTTCTGTTTGTCAACGGAAAACATGTTTATTTAGTCTATAACCTAAATAAAATGTAAATAATATAATTAAAAATATAATAAATGTAATTTATTGTAATCGTAAGAAAATGTGGTTGCATTTTTCGCGATTGTTAAATATTGAACAATGGTTATAAAAGTCAAATGTGGTTATTATAATAAGATGTAATAACATGCATAATTTGTTTTGTATTTCGTAATTAGTTTATAGGTAAATTAATTGTAAATTATGGCAATGACTTGTCCTATGCATGCATTTTATTTTGTTGGATGAATTAATTCATTATTATCATTCACTGCATGCATGTTTCACTAAGCATCAGTATTGTTACCGAAAGGCAATAAAAGGCAATTGTTGAGTTTTACTCCGTCGAGGAAGGAATTGGCAATTGTTTCCTCAGGTTTCATCTCATTGTTAGTGAAATAGAACAAAGAAACTTTCATACTCTTGGGATTATGAGTGTTTTTAAGTTGGAATTCGTTTGCACGGATTAATCGAGGTAGAGAGGGTGCTCTCCGCAAAAGCCACTTCCATTAGCGATGTTCCGAAAAGAGTAACCACGGCCACAAATTCAATTTCATCCCCCTCCGCAACCCCTTTCGGAAGGTGAATTAGAACATCAGATCCACATATCGATTAGAGAGAGAGGTTTTCATAATTCGAGTGTTATTCCAAATTCCGTAACACGGCCACAAATACGCAGTTCAGCGCCTGAAGAGATCCCTCAGGTGAATGGGGGAAGGTGAACTGAAGAACGATTGAAAGTGAAATATAAAGATGTGCATCCAGGAAAAATCCCAACGAGAAACGGATATGAATAAGGTTTGACCGGACTGGGGCTCGAACCCGGGATCCTTCCTACCTTTACAGCTGTGTCCAACTAACAAGGAAAACACCAGGTTTGTGGGAAAAGGATTTCGGGGGCACGTTATTTTCTTTAAAATAATGGAAAAATGTCCAACTCAAAGGGCCTATTGTTTATTAAAACAAAGACACTGAAAATCAGAGTTAGGCAACCAATCTATACAATTCAGTACCATGAAGATTTCGAGATTTTTCACTTAGGAAATAATTTTATTCCATTTATTTTTACTTATCTTTTTGCGATTAAATGCCATCTTCTTACCTTCCAAGAATTCTTTACGCTCTAATTAACATTTAATCCAATATACAAGATGTCGGAATTCCAGTATCTATTATATTTTGATGGCTGCAAATTCTTAGTCGAAACCACAAACTTCATTTACTTACACTTCGTTGTGTACACTTTGGGCATCAAGCAATGCAATCTGGCCGGAACATTGTTTAAGGATACTTTGAAGTCCTCTGAGTTGGACTCTGCAATGGGCTCTAAAAGCCTTTTTTAAGGAATCATTGTTTAAGGTTATTTACTATCATGCTGTATTGTCTTTGAAAAGAATCTGTTTAAAAAAAAAATTACATTCGCTCGTTAGTTCAGACATTCGCATCCTTTTAACCTTTTGATTGGAATGAATTCAGTTGAACCGTGCAAATCCAAACTGTACCATACATAATACACATTGTACATACAAAATACACACGATTTGCTCATCGTAAACGACACCCGTACTGACCGAGAACGGCAACTTATAAGTTAGTGAATAACAAATGGAGAGTTATGTGAATGCGAATTCCTTCGAACATAGTCTTAAATGTTGTTTGCGAGAGATTTAAAGATGTGAAAACGCCCTCCTTGAGTATCCGCCCTGGGCCATCTGATGCTGCTTTATTATAGGCTCAAGTTGCAAGCCATGGTTACCATCACCGCATTGTTAAAATTTTTACATCGTAGCCTTGGTTAGATGGCTACTAAATGGTATTATATGGCTAAAAATGTTTACATGGTTTCTCCGAATTTGTTTAGCAATCGCAACCTGGATACTAATCAACATTTTCATAAACAGAGCGATGAGAGCGATGGCATCGCATCTCACCTTCCGTTAAACCCAACTTTTTAATAATCCCTGTGTGTGTACACAGAGTGAGAGAGGGAAGTGGTGTGTTAACCACGATGTGCGCAAGAGCATTCCGTAGGTGAAGATGAAAAAGGGGACGCCAGTGATTGATTTATTGCGACGTTGATTGATCGTCGGAGAAATCCTCTCTCAGCCCCCACCTTTTAATTCCTTTTCAACCCCTCCATTTATTATTACCTCGTCATTATCGCTATGTATGCTCACCCACTCTTTTATTCGTTGAAATTCCGCTATTTGCGAGTGCGCCATTTCGTAGAGGGACTGACGCTATGTACTATCAGTGCATTGTATGTAATATCGCTTGATAGCGATAACATTGTGGTTACATATCTTGCAAGAAAGATATTGCGAGCAAAAAACATGGATTTGCACGGTTCCACGACGTAAAATGACAATTCTATCGAGTTAAGCTGATAAATGTTCAACTCTAAGTATTGCCGACAAGCCCAACTCTATTTTATAGCTGTTCTTAAACCAATGAACTCCACCGTCAAAAATAACGAAACCTCATTTAAAAATGACATGGTGTGCATATGATCCTTCTTAGCCAGAATACTCGAATTGTATGGCTATAATACTTTAATATATTTCCAATTTGGGCCTAAATGTATTCTTTTCGGTATGAGATCAAAACGCACATGTCGTCAGAGAGATGATTTGTTTACACGCAGTAAATTTTACTACATTTACGTCTATATTATCAGGATTCTCGCAAATTCGAAACGATATTCGATTCGATATTCTGGGACTAAAACAATCATTTTTATTCCAATTCTTTTGGTACTTTCTCGATTTAGTAGTTTCAGTGTTTGCATTTTAATTTTGCAAAAGAACTGAAGTTTTCAAGAGTTTACAGCGAACTTTACGTGTATTTTTCGTGATTTACTTTCGATTCGTTTTTAGTCGAGCTTAGGATACTTTTGTTGAATTTACGACGAATTTTCGTGTCCAATTAGGTCTTCTTATGAGCAATGTAATTTCATGCATACATATTCATGTCATCTTACGGGGAGTAATTTACTGTTTGAATTCGTCTCTCGATGCATTTGTCATATTTTATATGGCATTAATTTAATTAGTTTACACTCGTATTCACGAATTCCTTGTCGAAGTAGTTTCCAACCCAAAGGAACATCAGCGCTGTGATGGATACACTACCGTTGTTTACACTGATAATTATGTGTACAGATATTTAACGTACCTTATTTGGGCTTATGACTATCAGTATTAATAATTCACTCATGCATTCATTGAAATAATTCGACAAAGTTATTTGACAAAGAAAATTTATTTGACAACATCCTTCGGTTTTGCGAATATTTCATCGGCGGATTAAAAACAGTGAGAATAAGAATTTCAGACAAATTTCTTTGTAAACAAAGCATACTCTGAAATATCTAAGTATGTAAATAAAATATTACTATGATACAATCTTCCTCATTCGACTCCTTAAGTATTGGTCCGCTCCCTTATTTTTCCTGTTTTTTATTACTACTCTTTTGTCTGTGATGATTTAATCTGATCAACAGTTGTATCAGATTCATCTTCATTTGGCTGATCTTCTTATCGGCGAGATTTTAAGTGAAATATAAGGTCTTTCTTGCATATATTATTCAGGGACATGCAGCCAATATACATTTTGGACCTTTTCACTAATGAAACGTACTTCTGTTAATACTCGCCTAATTACTTGATATGTCCCATTTCATCAACTTTCTGTTCTTGGCGTCTGATTTATGGATCTCACTATATAAAACAATTTCCATCAATATATACATTCAAAGTTAAGCTATTTAATCACCTTTTAGTTAATTATGAATAATTTCCAGTTTTTTTCCTCTACATATTGGATAAATTCTATATTGTAGCCTGCTTTAATTAACCTGCTGTAATTTTTATGCATTGCTTATGATCTGCAATGTATCAATTTTTGAGATATGTAACATTTTCTGTTACTCTTATTATTATTGTATGATAACCAATTTATGATTTTCTGACGATGCAGCGCTTTTTTATGGATAAAAAATTTACATATTATCAACTAATTTCCGTAGTTTCTTTCAGTTTTACAGGATGGGATATTTATTCCCATTTCTGAATCTGATTTTTAGGGAAAGGCTGACCATCATGCTTTTATGTTTAGCTTGCTCTGTTTGTCCATGCCAACAGCTCCGACACAGTCTCTTTCCTTTAAGCAGCACCCCTGTTTTCCGAAGTCTGAAATTTTCGGTCTCCTTTCTTGACTCTGAGATAGCAATAGAGGCCATATTTCACGCCAAACGGAGCAAGGTATTGTGTGCGGGGGCACCTGTTCTGCAAGGGGTTCCGATCGCCAATTGGTATTCCGAAATCGTCTCTTCCCTTCCTGACCGCTCCCTCACTCCGTCTCGATCCATTGCTTCCCACTCGTTTGAAATTGATACATTCGGGAGAGACTCGCTCGGGTACGCCATTGAAAAAAAAATCCATCTGCTAAAGCGGGAAAATTACAATTGTTTTACATCAGCGGATTCGAGGCGCGTCACATCTGATTTCGGCTTTTTTCATGAGTTTTCCGGAAGACAAGAGAAACCGTATTATATAGGGGATCACAAGCAGAAGTTAAAAATGAGGAAAGAAAGGACTGATATCGTCGAGTATTCGTTTACAGATAGAGGGGTTGAAGAATGGTATATGATGCCTGAAGAGGTCTTCAAACCCTTATCGAAAAATGTAAATGAGTTTATTAGAGGTGAATGTTGGAGTTGGTTGTAAAATAGTGGAGTGAAAGTGTAATATTTTATGATTGCTGTAAAAACCCGGTTAAGACGCTTTCCAAGGGAACCAGTGTTGTAAGAGTGATAGCGCTTTACCCGGTATATTTAAAATTTTATTTCTTTTGAATTAGAAAACAAAAGGATCGCTCTTTAAATTTTAAATAAATGCTGTACTCTTTAAAACATGAAGAGACATCTTTACTTTTCATAGCTGTAGGTATTTAGACAAACTGTTGATGCTCAATACTGGCTGCCTTCGCGTCATATTTTTTTAACACGTGAAAGCAGTTTTTCTCAGAGAGAAATCAATAAAGACGTGTATAAGAAGCAAAGTCAGTCTTACACATTAAACGATTCGTTGATTATTTTATCAATGTAATACTGATAATGATTACTGTTTAACTTGCCGATTCTTCAACGGGGATAAAAGATATCTTGTTGTTTTCCAGCATAATTTTTATCTTCTTCAGTTGAGAGTCTTCCCGAACAGTCCAAAACTTTTTTCTCGTATTTTTCTTTCTAATTTTAACATAAAATTCAAATATTTTCCAAAAATGAGCTTAGGTGTAAGAGCCTTGGGCCTTACCTCGTCGAAATAAAGAATTCTTTAATTAATTTTTAAAAATGGTAACGCAGGTTAGCTGTAAAAGAGCCTTATTACTCTCAATCTCACAAAAACAAAGACGCTGTTTCATTATAATTATAAATATTAATAAAAAGAGAAGGCATCTTATTAATAGACTCCCAAGAGAGCTTATCGAGTGCTCCCCAAAGACATCTTACAAGCAGCAGGTAAACTCAACAGCTCTCTAGAGACGCAACTTCCCCGTTTTTTGATTCCCCAAGCGAATATTATAAGTTGAAATTCGCGCTCTTGGTTTATATCTCTCGACTAACTTAGGTGACCAAGTTTCCCTCTAAAGGTGAGGCTAATGGGAAAAGCCTCTTCAGCTGCCCTCTTGGGGATACATGGACGCCTATCTCTTTTCATTAGAGCTTTTTCCTGAACTCATGACAGAGGGGTGCGGACCAGGTGTGTGTATATATGAATTTACAGTAAAGATTTAATAAACTTTAATTTAACTACTTCGATTTACTACGATAATTTATAAAATGTAAAGAATTGTATGAATTTAGAAACAAATTCAATTCAAATTATTAAATAGTAGCATAAAATCTCACTAGAGGAGAAAAAATTGGATTTTTTTCGAAATATTAGTAAGTCTCGGGGGAAACAAAAGGAAGAAAGCAGCATTTTATTGCATGGAATTCTCCTATTAGTCATTGTCTGCAGTCTTCTTTGCTCTTCTATCTACTGATTTTTCTTTTTCCACTTTATGACATTTTTAACTTTCTGTTTTTAAATTAATTTTTGATTCCCATGGACTCATAAGTTCAAACTCTAATTCAACAGTCCATTTTTGTGCAATTCTCCTTAAACCCAGGTTATATGGTCAGCAGCATTAAGGATGGAGTGCTTTACGCCATTTTCATTCAACCTCGCATATTTCTGTTGATTTTTCTTAATTAGCTCTCTCTTGCAATTCTTCTCAATAGTCTACTTCTTTTCTTCATTTTTAGATTTAATTTAATATAAGTATTGTTTTTCTATATTTCGACATCTCTTTCACCCCATTCATTTATGCATGTTCTGTCTCCACGTATGATCTACTTTTAGGATCTTCGATGGTGGTTTGAGTTATTATAAACTTTCCCTTTCGTAGAAGTCTTCTGCCATTTCTTGTACAGAGTTACCATATAGTTTCCATCTTCATCTTTTCCGACAGAAACATTACAGTCTCCGAGTGCAATTAGGTTCTAAACGTTTTGTATTGTTCCCATAATTTTCGCCTCATATTTGGTCCATTTTTCATGTGAATGGCTGAATATTAACATGCAAAGTTTTGTCATTACTGTTAATCGTCTTCCTTTCTTTTTCCACCTCCATTAGTTATATATCTCTCAACCCTTAAGCCAAGTCTTATTTTCACTTCCTACTACAGTTTATGTCCTTAAGAGTGACTTCAGGAGCCTCCAAAACCATCTTACTTCACTCGCTACCAATTTCGTGTTTTACTTCCTCCAGTGAGTACCAACCTTCCCACTTTCACTTGCTCTTATACACTTTGAAATCGTCTCCCGCTTGAGCTCCGAGTTGACGTTGCCTCCGGAACATTTAGTCACAAAGCCTACCATCAACGCATCCCAAATGGAGTGGATTAGCCTTGTATGCCGTTGACCACCTTGAGAGGCCTTCAACTAGAAGATTCCTTTACGTTGGGAATTAGATTCGTTAAGTGAAACCCGGTTAAGACGCTTTTCAGGGGGTTGCATTTTCCTCGTACTTTAAAAGCATGTAAATAGCTTCTTTCTTAGTTAATACTTGATTTTGTCTGCAATTAAGCAATTTTACCAGATTGAATATTTCGAAAGAACTATGTAGACGGTCTATCGACTGAGACTTAAGTGGGTTGCAGTGCGTCTGGGAATGGCAAATTCCGAGTTACGAGCGTGTTTTGTTCGAAAGAGACCGGGTGTAAAATTCGTAATAAGGAGGATATCGGGTTCTTCAGAATTCAATAAGAGAGCAGTTCTTCAATCCATTCCTCCGCTTGAAAAGGTTTTCCAAATAGATTGCATGCAATGGTGGATAGAGTGCCGATGGATGGATTGCGTAAATTGCAAAGGCATTGCGGTGAAAGTTTTAGAATCACATTTTCTTTCAATTTGCGAGAATATATTCCTCGGGTTTGACGTGGGTTCCGAATGCCTTAGTTTTGGGGTTGTGGATTCCTCAAATTCAGAATCTGTCAGCAGCAATGAGTTTGCAACATATTGTCTGTGGAGTGAGGACACAGTAATTATGAGGATAAATTCTCTGCGGGTGCTTCCAAATAGTCAAGGGTGCAACACTTTCGCCTCTGGTAAAAGCGGTCTTGGATTCGATTTCGGCCCATTTGCGCGGAAGGACCTCAGCTGTGGAAGCATATTTAACAACTGTTCTCTTCATTTAGATTAATTGATCTATGCGAAATAAATATACTGTTTTGGGTGCTTCTCTGCTATGGACATAAAAAAAGCATGGATTAGGCTCTAATTCTCAAATAAATGTAACTCATTCTCTATTAATTTCAAATCGCAATTACTTGATGTCTTTTATATTAGGAATTGACTACATGGAAGATAGTCTCGATTTCGCCCAAGCAAAGACGTCATTTATTTATTTATCTATTATGTCTTTGTTCAATGATTTTATCTTTTACTCGACTTCAGAATTATTGTAGTATTTTATTAGACAATTGATCAATCAATTGTCGTATGTATTACATCAATAAATTTATTTGTTAAATTAGGAGCTTAAAGACATAACTTAGAACTGATCAAAGTTGATTAGGTAAGTACTGCTTTTCTGGCTTCATTCATCCGATTGAGAAACCGGTCATTCTCGATCATCTGGTTCTTTTAAGTGCGGTTTTATTTTTTCTTCTGCACATAATTTTATTATGTAATTTGAAATTCAAAATCACCAAATATGAACAATTACAACACAACAAAAATTCAGCTCAGAACAGAATTGTTAATGGGTCAGTAGTTATGCTCCATTGTATGGGTTTTTTCTTCATTAGCTGTATTTCGTATCATTATTTTATTTGTAATGCATTTATGTCGAATCGATTTTTATATTTTATCCATCGAATTCTGCTCGGAGAGATTTAAAAAATTCATTTTTTCGCAAAACTCGCGTCATTTTGAAATTTTGGGAGTATCAACTTTACATATATACAATATATATATATGTACATATATATACAAAATCACACTTTTCTATCGATTTAAAAAGATTTACATTAATACGAAAGCGTATTTTAAGGAGAAATCTGCTTCATCGGTCAAGGTTGAGATTGCTTGCACTTTTACCTTCATCTAGGGGTCAATAGTTATCATATAGAGAATTAATTGAGGAGGGGTTTGCCATTGTTTTCAGGTAAGGAGCTCCCATAGCAACGGGGGATGACATCAAGGGGCCTTTAGGCGCCTGTATAATCAACCTCCTGTTTGATTGCCAAAACGGTCTCTCACAAGTGAGCCTCTGATGTTAAAATTTGTCTCTTGATTACACGTGTTTGTAATTTACTCGGTTTGATTGTTCTTTCACGGCAAGGATGACTTGTAGAATAGAAAGGCAAATCCGTCGTGTTTTCATTGAGGAGAATTGGACTGAATTAGTAGAAGACAGCGGAGGAGATCGGCGAATAAAATTTTCCAATGACTTATTAGGTTCCTAAGGTATCCATACTTAAAATTTTACATTTACTTATCGTGCTTAAATACGTATAACTCCCACTAGAGATTTCCACGGGTTCGGGCGTACATTTTGTACTTGAAGATTGCCAGTCGTACTCTGAATAAACCTTTCTCGTAAAAGAAGTTATTATTTCTTGTTACGATGGAATTGTTCGTTCTTGTTCGAAACTCCCAATATGAAACGATAAATAAACATCATACGTCATAAATATATATAATACTGATTGACAAGAAGAAAATGTCAATCTTCAATTTCAGTTCGTTGCACTGTCTCAGAATTCTAGCATAGTTTCCTCTATTTATTTTTCACCAAAATTTGATCAAGATCTGTAGAAATATATAGTATATATTACAATTGCTTAAGGCATAGGTAAGGGTAGGTGTAAAACTCACAGTTTATAGAAGAAACTACATTAATTTCATTGTAGAGATGGGCGAATCAGAACCAATCTACTGAAAGATCGAATCTTTTAACTCGATTCCAAATTATTTTAAATCGATCTTTAAGAACCGATCTTCATATTCTTACTTTGAAAAAAAGATTGTAACAAAATTGTAATGATTTTAATTATTTTCTCGAAAATGTACAACTTAAGTAATATGCACTGCATATTTACAGACAGATCCTAGAAATCCAGCGTCACGTGACCATTGCAGCCAATAGACGTCGTTGCAAAACAGCCAATGAGAGGCAACACAACGGATCTCATGCGATCGATCTTTCGAAAGCGATCTTGAATCGATTCCTAGCAAACGATTCAATTCGACTCGAGAAATCGATCGATTGGAAATTCCCACCTCTATATCAATGGAGAACTCTATAAATATGGTAAAATTGTGCATTTGAAGCAAAAAAATCATGATAGTTCCATATGCAATGCGTATCTGGTATCTGACGCGTCGTACACAAGGGCTAACCCGAGAAGGGTGTCGAAGCGGAATCGAACTTAAAACAGAAACCGTAAAAACCGTTAAGTGAAAACTGAACTGAAAATCTAAATTCTCGAAACCGAACCGACGATTTTCGACAAACTCTTACTACCTTTTATTCTAAAATTCCATTTATTGCAGTGTAGTTGTAAGAGCTAGAAATAATTTTAAAAGTAAATAAGGCTATGATGTTACTATAGTTTAAGTCCTAACCTGCTTGATGCTGGCAGAAACTTAATCGATATTTAAATTTTTGGTTGAACCGGAGGAAGGACGAAACTGATATAACGGTTCGATGGTGATGAATGAGTCCATGGGAATGTGCTGATGTATAAGGAGTAGCTGAAAGGGGGTTTCTCAAGAAGTATAGCGCTTTCTTTAGGGTAATTCCCGCTACTTATTGTCTTCCATTTTTTAGTTTTCCTTCTCAGATTTATATATGATCGCAGTTATTATTTACGGAGGCATTTTATTCCATGGAAGGCCAGGAGTGACGTCATATTCTTCGTCATTCTTTCAAGAGAGCTGATGACGACCATCTGAACGTAAAGCACAAGTTCATCTGAGGAAACTGAAATTACTACAATAAATTTATGTGTTTAATAAGGAAGATACATATTATTGTTTGCCGCGTCTCATTGTCGTGTACACGAAATTGTTGAGACATTTCCATGGTTGGATACTTAGTGAGTTGCAATTCACCCTGCATATATAAATGAAACATCGCTGCATTCGTGAAATATAACTTCTGTTCCTCTTGTTAAGAATGAGATACTATTTCCTGTTTAAGTAGACTCAATGGTTATAGTTTTTTTGGGTTCGGATCTCACTCGAGTAAAATAGAATATTGTTATAAAAAATATGACAATAACAATACAAGGATAAAAAGCAATATAAGAATAACAATGTAGCACTATACCAATACCAATGTAACTATAACTACATAAAGTTTCGTTTCTCGGTCCGATTCCAGTTTGATGATTCGTACGCACTGAAGTGACTTTTTGAGAACTCCCCTGTTAATTACATGAAAATGTTATAAAAGTGCGATTGCTTTTATTGTGCAGTGTTGATGTGTCTGATTGTAGTGCACATTAATATGAGATGAGGTGAAGTAGCATGGACCGAAAAGAGGGAGGAGAGCTATTTTGGGTGTGATCTGTACTCCAGATGTGTTCTCAGGTTGTTCGCATTCTGATTGGGGGAGAGAATCGGGACTTTCTCAATATTAACGTTTCATAAAAGGAAGACGAAATTTTAGAAATCAGAGCGTAAGAAATTATGCCAACGAAACTTCTTCGGAAAATTAAGAAAATCTATAGCTAAAGGCAATTAAAAATAGCTATGATCATTTCATAAGCGTTTAGGAATTTCAGATGTAAGATTTGAAGAAAGAAGTTATAACTTTGGTAAAATTTGATTAAACATTATTTCTGGGGTATCATAATGTATGTTACGTGTCCTTCATGCTATATGAGGCGATCTTATGCTAAAATTAAAAAAACTACACGTGTGACTCCGTGGAGTGACATTTAGCACAATGATAAAAATATAATGTTTGGCCAAATCCTGTTCAATGACCGTAAGTGTGCTTTGATTGCCAATTTCATCTTTTAATACAATCTTCTTCTAAAATTAAAACCGATATTCGTAATGTCCATAGTATTTTCATAAACGAGGCCCTGAATTTGAGAGGCCCTCAATTAACTATTTTTATTTTTGTGATGCGTTGGCGTTCTGCAAACAATAAATCCGCAAAAAATTTCTTTGCCTCCATTATTTTCTCTGTGTGTTTAAAATTACTTATCATGTGGAAAAAAAGAAACAGAAACCGGTTTTGAACCGGTTAAAAAATTGTGAATAGGAAACAAACCGTAATTTGGTTTTCTTGTTGAACCGGAGCGAAACTCTCTTTACGTTTCTTTTTATATCGCAGAGTTCGATATTGCAGAAACGAGCAACACGATGACAGACGCGGGGTCAATTTTTAGCCATAATTGCGAAAAAGGATGCTTTTTAAGTTCCATCATATACGGTATATATATATTCTTTATTATTAAATTTCACACTTTCAACCACTAAATTAGGAATTAAAATATGTAAGTTGAAGCCATTTTATGTAATTAACCGTATTTCATGCACTAACAAATACTCATTGCTACTGACTATAATCAAGATTGTATATAAATGATAATAATAATTATTGACACATTGTATAGATATAAAAATCGATTTTTTACGGAATAAAAATACAAGGATGTGAGACCCACATATATACCCAAATTATGGGTAAATATCCATTTGTCTCTTTCTTCGACAATGTGGATTGTAATTAAGAAAACCAGGCAGAATAGTAAAGTTTTTATTAAGAGGTGGAGAAGTATTTTCGAGAGTGGCCTTTCCTTCCTAAAGGAAATACCTAAATATAATTACCACCAATTCCAACTAAAACAATAGGTCTTCGAAAATGATTCGAATCTTCAGGAAAAAAGCATTCGACTCAAGGAGAGGCGTGTATAGGGCGAGGATTTTATTCCCTTAAAGCGGATATGGATGAAAATGAAATTTTCGTAAGATATACTTCTCTCAGATCCTCTTCTATCTAATATTCTATGCATGGATTAGTTGGATCTTGATTTTGCCCTTCAACGACTGCTTCCACTTTTCAATTTTTTAATTCACTCGATGTGCTAGAGTTAAATTTCAAAATTAAGCTGAACTTCCTCTATTTCTTAAGAATTTGGAAGGAAGAAAGAAAGGCACAGTTAGTACAGTATCTGAGAAGTGTGGAAAATTGGAAGAAATGAAACCCGGTGTTGAGACGGAAGGGGATGTGCCAACGGAAAACTTTCTTCCGAAACTTCTTTGAGAGGGGTTGTGCTGGGGACAGAACGAAGTGTAGGGAGAAACTGCGGTTGTTATGTCGGGAGAGATTTCCAATCACTCGTGGCATTAAAGTTGGAGAGCATTTTTCCTTAGTCTGCTTATCTGAATTAAGGAGTGCGCCATCTCAATGGTTAAACTTATGGTCAGAAGCTGTGGTCGCACGAACAGGAAACGAAGTTTACAGCCGTGTGTAAGATGAATAATCGGTACATAACTGATTTGGAACTCTTTCTATCGGTATGTACATGTATAATGTCTTCAGTATGCCTTGTTTTGTAGACTGTGCTAAAACCATGTTCCTTTCTAAGCACGAAAGTGCGTGTTTTTTACCAAAAGCGTTTCCCCCAAGGGATATTTCACTCGTTTCGTCCGGGGCACCCAGAGACATATGGGCCCAAGGATTTTTCACGCAAGATTCGGTTCGCCCAAAAGACATTTCACCCGAGGAATACTTCACATAATGGTAAAGAGAGTGAGAAGATAATGCCCTCGATAATAAGAACGTTAATTTCACTTTTAGGGGATCATATGTTAACCATTTTTTGTATTTATCTGTTTTCTCTCGACTGTTTATCAGCTAGTAACTTTTAAATCTGTATTTAAGGCCTCTCTGGCAATGATGTCTTTGTTCGGTTTTTTGTTCAGATCTGGTTCGATGCCCTCACTATTACTAACTATTCTATTTTTGTTAAGAAAAGCTAATTATTAGGTATTCGGTAATTGAAAAAATAAAAGAACCGTCAGTTTAAACAATATGTGAAATGAGACAAGGAAAGATGCATTAATCAATGGAGAAGACGTGCTGTAGAAAAGATAAAAAAACCTCAAATAATAATAACTGTAAAGTGCGACCGTTTTAGGTTTGTGAAACAAAAACTTTTCTTTATTTCTGTCTGCTCTCTCTGGATTTGTTGACGGGAAAGTTGATTTTCCATTGATTAATAGAAGAATTAGATAGTGAATTTCTCCATTTTGGCTGCCAGAAAGTGTTGTGCTCTTCTGAGCTGTTAAGACTCGTATGTTTATTCACACGCGAGTGAAATCGATTATCAGCTGTCTTTCATAATTTTAGTTCATTATAATTGAAAAGGGAAATCGCTCGGTGAGATTGCGTAAATGTACGCGTGATTATTGTGTTCCCTTTTTGAGAAATAATACTGAAATCTGTAATCAAAGAAAGTGAAGACTGACAGAAACCCTCAAGAAATAGGATCGCATCAAATGGAAATTCAAAGAATTAAATATAGAAAAATAGCAAGTACTAATGGAATGAAGGAAGATTATCCTTGCAGAGAGAGTAAATTCTTCGAGAGATATAAATGTTAATGTAGTAATTACGCAATGACTGTCGCTGAGAATCGGTCGATTCACATTTCTGTTTATTTTCCCTCAGCTATTTCTGGATCTCCTCTTATACACATTTGAAACACTTCTTATTTTGCCTTTTTTCCTAAATCGCTCTCGAAAGCGCCGTTTCATATTATTCAGTTCTATATTTATTTAATTATACTTCGTCTCGGGTTGTGTATTTGGGGCGATGTCTTTAAATTCCATTCAAACGGTTTCTTGGCGACTTCTTGCGCTTTTGATCGTCATCCAACATCTTTTGCAACATTGAGTTGGGTTGCGTACTTATTTACCTTAGAATCTTGTTCCTCAAGGTAGTATACGTGCATCGACAGCTGAGGTGGACCCACCGGGAATCGAAACCGGGACAGATTTTTTACTCCATGCGACTGCTCTACCCACTTTGCTATCTGGCTATAGGCCAAGAGTAGAGCGATCACATGGCGAGAATTGGACAATGTTGCGGGTCGCACATTTAGAGACGCAGCGAGAATTACAGCTCCAAGAAAAATGCTGGTTTTATTAATTTTGTCGTCTTTTTCGAAACGAAAGCTGTTACTGAAGGTTAAATATTGTAGTCAATAACTCCGTTTGATATCCTATATAAGTAAAAATGCTTTGATTTTCCTTCGAATGGATATATGCTTTCATGTTAAATATAATAAAACAGTTAATGTGTGATTATAGTAGATACATATGTAATACTTACTTGTTAATTATGGTTAAGCCTGGACTCATTAGTTGTAATTTATGTAAATCTTTTCATGAAACTCAGAATGCCTTGAAACTAGCTTTCGATTTTATTACAGTCCGGAAAATTTTAAATAGAAGTGCATTTACATTGAGTAGGTTAGCCTTGAGTGAATCCGTTTTATTTGTAGGAGAGATTTCAGTAATAAAATTTGTAATACATAAACCCTCATAAAAACTTCTTTCTGAAGATCTTGATGCTATGCGTTTAAACTAAATCTCGATTACCTTAAAAATACCTTGAGTAATAATCTATGTATCCATTTAAAGGTGGTTTTATTGAGTGCGATAAAGCCTTTCTGCAGAGGAAGTGTGAGGCTGAGGAAATTTCCGGCCGTTGCTTACACCTGCCCCTCCTAATGATGTGTTAATTAGCCCCACGGGCAAACTAAGTGATGGAGTTTGCTCGGGATTTCCACCCTTTAAGGGTTTCGGCAGGGGAGAGATCTTGAGGTATTTTAAAATTGATGAATTTTACGAAACCTTTCTACCTTAATTAATTTTGTTGGGAGATTAGCGGTCGCTACCCTTTCTGTCTTCGCTAATCCACTTAATTGCGCTTAGACCTCCCATTTATTTATGCTTAAAATTGAAAATAATGTTCTTTGTGATCCAGTTAGAAGGGTTCCTTCTTTTGCCGATTAAAGGAACGTGTTGCGACCGCATAAATTTCGATGTAATACGATCTAAATTCAGTGTTAATGGCCCTACTCGTTGATTTATTCAATAAACTGCAATTATGTTGCACTCCTTGAAATCATCATCCTCTTCGACTTGTGACACAATTATAATTGTGTTGACTGTCCTGTTTTTACCGGGACAGTCCCGTGTCTGGTCTTACGTCCCGCTCAAATCGTCGAAACATATGCTTTGTCCTGTTAAATTCTTCGCCAAGGATTGTGATTTTTGGCGATTTTCAACCTGTCTTAACATGCTGGAGGAATAGCAGAAAAGTAATGAATTAAATTAGCAACTCTATAGAATGTTAATGAAAACAATATATATTATATATATATATATATATATATATATATATATATATATATATATATATATATATATATACACACACACACTCACGAATGATGAAAATGAAACGGCAAATCATTTCCTCGGCCATTCTTATGAATGACGAATAGGCATGAATTGGATAAACAACCCGAGCCAAAACGAGTCCGAATTAAAACAATCGAATGACTATTCGTTTTTTTCGATCGGTTGCCTCATCTTTAATTTTAGGTGTTATGAAATGCCTATTGAACTTTGGAAACATATTTGTAAGAAAAATGGATTCTGGATAAAAGGAAGGGATGAGTGGAAGCATGCTGAATGGTTTTGAAAAGAATTTGAGTGGTTATAAAGGGCGAAAAGAAGATGGATGAATGAAACGCTTCTTTGAAGTGGGATATATAGAGTAGAACCCAGTTAAGACGCTCTTCATTGATCCCCTGTTGATGGCGCTATAACCGGGATATGATCAAATTGCAAGCTGTAAATATAGCTATGCAGATAAATTTTGGTCTGTTAAATGAGATGGAGAATTAGCTACAGTGGATTGCAGTGCATCTTGGGAGGTATCCATCTTATGGAGCGTCTTAAACAGTGTTTTATCATGTATTTCGAGTGAAAGGGGCGAGAATCGAGGGAAAACCGCGTCTTAAACGGGTTTTACTGTATTTTGGAACGCAAGTATGGTATAATACTAATCAAATTCTAAGAAATTAATACTAATAAATTGATAATGTGAATGAATATTGGATTCGGTTGCTAGGGTGAGAGAGGCTAAATAACGCACGTGGAAGAGATGAGAGGTTATCAAGAGCAATATCCATGTATGCATATCGAGATATCGACTCACTTGTTTCTATAAAATACGTCAGCAATACACACATACGCAGATGTCATTCGATAATTAGACACTTTTTGGATAGGTTTTTAATTCCACTATTTGTTGATGGATGGCAGTCTGGAAAGCAAGACTTGACTCAAAAGAGAACTTCAGTTTGTATGAGTCGGGAATGGGATAACATTTCAAGAAAGGCCATCTTGAAATAAAAAGAAAGCCACAATTTTCCGAAAATTCGTAACTAATCTTAAGAACTCCATTCTTTCTGTCAAAAAACGCAAGAAATATGCCGCGGTAGAAAGGTACGACATAAAATCATAATTATTGTATTAGCTTCGAAACTTAAGAAAATGAAAGAATTCTTAGTATTTTCTACATTTTTTTAACTTTGGAAAATACTGAGAATTTCTTCAGTTTGCTATGATGGCGACAAAGTTCGGTCAGAACACCTCGAGTTTATACTTTGAAGCACAAACGGGAACTTAATCGAATGCATTATAAAGATAAGTACTCGAAGTAATAGATGTTTTCTGTAAGATGAGAACTTCTTTTTCTTACTAGTCGACTATCGATAGGTCGATTGGGATCGATCATCCATAACATACAATGTTTCCGAACCAATATGTTTGCCATTGTTGTCACTTCCTTAATTCCATGGTTTCCATGAGCTTACAAAGTAGATCATTTCGAAGATGGCTGTCGTATCCAAAGGAACTAGAAAATATTGAGAGTCGTTAAACCCCATGGACAAATAGAAAGTGTATCCGCATAATGTTCACCAATAGAGAGTGTATTTACATCATCAGTATAAATCCCGATATTCACCTTGGGAGTCTTCCCACGCGTCACGCTCACTTTAATTCCCGGTGAGTAACGCGACACGGGCTATTAATCAAGCATTACTCGGATCTTAATTGGACCAATTGCCTCTGAAAAAGGGGAGAAAAAAGAATCCCGCTTACGAAACGCTCGGAAAACAACGAAAGCTGCACCTGGAAGCATAACACTTCGTTAAGAGTGGATATTGGCCCCGATGTCAATTGGCCGAGATGGGCATCCTTCTTTTATTATTGTCCGCCATCAAAGTCGACGGTGGCGCTGTCCTGGCGGCCGATCCTCTCACCGGTTGTTACCCACTTAAGCTTCGTTACCAGGAGACGAGGTGAGGCACGGATGATGACGTCACGGATGGAGGTAAAATGGTGCTTTTATTGGCGCCATAAAGAAAATAACTGGATTAGAGAGGGGTTTTTCTCAACTCCGAAGGGTTATCTTTTCGGAATTTAGTTTTAGTCTGAAGTTATTCTAAAACGAGGGCGCGCTTAGTCATGGCGAGCGAAAGAATGAAGCAAAAACAAAAGAGCAAGCCGAGTGCTGTTCCGATCCTAACCAATGAAGAGAACTGCAGGAGAACCAGATGGTCAAAAAGGAGGACATTGAGCGCCAAAATGCCGGACGGGTGTTGTCCGGTCTTTGTGTACTTCTTTCAACTTGTCACAAAATTAAAATAAGTTAAATTCTTGTGTTGACAATTTGAATCTTTTTGGAAGAAAAGTTGCCACTGAAGGCTAAGTCTTGCAACTGATCTCTTGAAGTGCTTTCCATTCCATTTAGATTATCATCATGTTGAATACGTAGTGGAAGTGAGAATATGATATATACTTCTTTAAATGTAATTGCTGGTTCGGTCTATTCCGCAAGTATCCTGCAGATTTAACATTCAGTAAATATTACATATTTTCGAAAAATCAATTTTAGTTGAAACTCGATTCTACAGCTTTCACTATGAGACGTATGAATTATTAAAAACAATTTTCGTATCCTGTCGATGAATATAAAAAGGCATATTAATTCTTTGAAGTTATTTTTTGTATGAAGAGAGAAAAAACCGGACAAACGCCCGAAATGTTCAAACACCTGAAGGACAGAGGATGGCTCATGAAAAAAGAGGACACGTCCTCCTTTTTCCGGTCATGAGATTCGACAAAGAAACGGATGTGAATTGAAGGCAATCGCTAAGGATGGCCTCTAAAGAAACCGCAAGTCTAAACATGACAATGAGGTGTTAAAATTGCTTCTGATGAGCGACAATGAGAGTCTTCCGGGAACAGGTATTCACCATGATAAGCTTCCTGTATGTTTTGAATGGGTACTGTTTTGTTCCAGCTTGTTTAGACCACTTGGATTGCATAAATCACAAAGTTTTTATGCTATTATTATTGGTTCGTTAGTTTACTGGAAATGTGATACCAGTTGAATTGCAAAATGGATCCGATTCAACCGATTGTAGAAATAGCTAACAGCTCTTCATCTCCTGTGAGATTAGGAAATGTTATCAAGAGTGATTGCATAAAATGTCAATGGCGAATTTTAAAGGAAAGATACAAGCGTCAGAAAGGTACAGACCGTCCTTTTTCTAAAAACAAATATGCTGAGTTTTTATGGCGCTTAAATTTGAATGAGAGTGTCTATTCAGTGAAATTTTAACACATTTATATTTTTACACACGAGTTTCGAGACAATTTTGAAGTTTGAAATCCGTTTTATATAAAAATGTTTCATCATTGACGTTATCTACAGACTATAATTTCTGCTCAGCAAAATCAAACTAAAGAATATTTCGTGGAATCGTAAAATTTGTTTTTTTTTAATGTAGTACTTATTTTCCTCCGAATTAGAAGTAAATACGTATATTGTGGTTAAAACGAAACAGTACCTGGGGCTCAGAGGACTATGTCAGTGTTTTATTTTGTTCCATTTTGAATGAAAAACTTCGATTCAGAAAAGACGAGGAATTTTTATGTCCCAGTTCTTCGCTATTAAAATGGTAACCCTAGGTATTGAGGAATTTTGTAATTTAGCGTGGGAAGGACTGTCTTTTGTATACTTTCATTCCATTCGCTGAAACGTCCGAAGAATACGTTCCGCTTTGCCTCTTCCGTCAAAATAATAAATATCGTATTGATTCTGCCGCTTGAAAGAGAGAAACTCTAAATCGTCAAAAAGAAGGGGGCGTTGTTTCCCAACAAAAGACTTCTATTTCAATAGGGAGTTGAATATTCAATTCCAGAAGGAGGAGCACAAGTTGTTTTTGAAGTAATCAACTCGTTGACGAATGCGATTCTTGGTTTATTTATTTCGTATGAATTTCCTTGTGAATAATTAGTTAGAGCCGTGTCTTTATTATGGATTTAACGAATAGTACAATGTTATTAAGATACGAGATAAGATGTTTATTTTCAAAAGATAAAAGATTCGCATTTAAATGTGTATATTTGGAGATATTCTTAGATGGAATCAAACAGCTAATGCATAAAAAACCACATTTACCATCGTTGGCTTGACTTTGTGGAAAGGCATTATAAAATGTAAAAAACTTTCTAGTTTCTACACGATTCAATTAAAATTCTTTAAGTTTTTAATTAAACCTTTAGGAAAACTACAAAGTTTATCTTTGCGTTTTCATTTTCTCATTTAATCTTAACAATAACAGAGAAAATTAAACCTCTTTAGAAAAGTTTCTGTAATCTTATCCACGACAATAACTGAACATTGTCCCGGTATTTTGTCCGGGATTTTTCTTCCTCAAAGTATCATCGGTGCCCCTAGATGTAGAGGTGCCCCAAATGGATGTCAATGCAGGGCAATGAAAGGAAAGCGCATTCCAGCAATTGAGGCGGCGACAGATTGTGTCAATTGAGGCGATGAGTAACGCCTCAGGAATTCGCTGATTCCTCGGAAGAGAGCTCAGGTTGTGAAGGTGCCTCAAATGGAATCTATCGAGTGATTAGGAGAAGTTCGAGGAAAAAGATGTTCAGCCATGTAATTTACATTAACATTCTTGAAATTACTCTGTCCCGCTTAAAACTCGCGGTCCCCATCACTCAAGTCACCTACCGAAGTCCCCTGGAAATCGTCTTAAACGGGTTTTAACGCATTTGAAATAAGAGTGCTCTGAGGTCGTCGTACTTTCGGTGGATAACTTGAGGGAGACAACTCACGGCCGAGTAAAGGAAGTGAGAAATATCCGAGGTGGCACAAAAGGGCCCCCTAGGCGGGGCCCCGTCAAACCAAAGAAGATAGGCACAACGGTAGTAATCGCAACTACTATAATAATAATAAGAGCAACGAATTAAATTTACATATATATAGATACATAGGATTAAACAGCATTATGTTTATGAAAGGAAAAACCCAGGACATTGATTTGAAACATCGTTTATATATCAATATGCTAAAGCAGGACAGTCCAGGTCTAAACAGGACGAAAGGAAAGCTATGTCCATATACATGAACGAGTTTTTATAAATGCACACATACATAAGGTTTCGACTCCTCCCACTTTTTCTGTTTACATACATTCTGGTCTGAGAAATGCAATGTAAAAGAGGAGAGATGGAAGAATGCGAGCAGAGTGGCAACAGCGCAGCATCCTCCCAATTGGGTCCACCGAACACATTGACACACGTCGCTGTTGGAGATTTACCAAGGAATGCCGTCTCTATATAATAACAGCGGCGATTACAAGTTGTCGAGAATGGCATGTGTGATTTTTTCTTATTATAGTGAAAAAGTGTCCGATGAAGATATGAATCAACGGAATCGACTAAAAGAGTTTGTAATATCAACTTGCAAAGAGTAAATGAGGGGGAGTATACGAAAGACGAGTGTCTTATTTGAACGTGGAGAGAAGTTGGCTGGATGAGGATTTTTGGCTAATAAACAGACTTGAGACTTTATTATCGAGACTTAATAGTCTCGTCTAACATTAAACCCGTTAGTTTACATAAAAGTACTTTCTAATAAAGATTTAATTGTGAGCATTCATGATAAGAGAAGAAGAGAAAATTCTAATCATTTATAGAAAGAATTGTTTCTACACTAAGTTTAAAATGAGAAATATATGGTAAATTAAGTAGTCAAATAAAAAATCTATTTATAAATATGCATTACTATTTTAGCGGATGACAGCAGAAACCGAATAAAATGCCAATTTAGGAATCCGTCTTTATCGAGGCGAAGTTTAAAGACTACCAAAAGAACTGACGAAGCATTGTGTATATTCGATCAAATTCCATTCGAAATGAATGAATCGCACAGCATGAGACGATCCATTCTCGAAAATCGTATTCATTGAATTTACTCTTAAAAAATCTGAATTTATTATTATTTTCCGTTGTCTTGCGCATAAACGTAAGTTTACATTACGGATAATTAAATGGCTTTGAGACGATACCTGTGTATTAACAACAGTTAATCTTAATACGCATTCTAACGATAAGAATATATACTGACTTAATAACTGCTAAGAGATACATTTGAATCCTGTGTCGGATTTAGGCTTTTCCTCATCATTGCTCTTGTCCAACGGTTGTCTCGCCACATGGCCTGCCCACATCCATTTCAGTCATCTTACTTTCTCTATGATGTCTGTCACTCCCCAAGGCCTTTCTTGTAAGCACACTCCGTTCCATACTTTGGCGTCGTTTCTCTATCACTCGCTCTGCAGTATAGCTTTCAATTCTTCTTTAAAATATTGATTTAGAATAAATGATCCTTTAAAATGAAACAAAAGAAGGGAAATTGAATGAATTTTCTCGTTTTAGCTCGCAAATGCTATCACGTTGATCAGTGAAACGAAAACTATCTAAAATTTTGTGGATATGAGCAATATTTATCCTTACCGATCAACGCATTTGTTGAATCCAGCGTCACACCTGAGGGATATATAGGCGTATATCATATATATAGGTGTCTTTTTCCGTTAAAAGATTTATCCTTTGTGTAATAATATGTATAACTTCATAAATTTTATTTATCAGTTGCGTTATACTGCGGATATTCGGTATATATATTTTAGATACAATTATAAATTAGCAATTTTGGTGTATATTCATTCAGTACCATTCAAAGTGTAAAGAGAATTTTATTTATAGAAAAAGTAGGTAGTAATTCAATATAATCGCCTAAGTTTAATTTAAAATTTAGCTACCTATTTGCTGACTAGGTATTAGTGAGATTTCACTATGAAGTTTTCTTATTAAAATGAAGATATCATAAAAAATACTTTTGTAAAGAATTGGTGAGAGAATTTTTTCTGTTTTTTTTCTGAGAATTGTTTCTGAGTTAATTTATTCAACAGACGTTACTAACTCTCCATAATAAATGCAGCGAAGCAATTTTTGAGAATTAATTTCACGCACTTTCTGTCCAGGTAGAAATTTAATATTTAGGATTTACAAGGGTGCTAACGGTATGTTACATATCGATATCTTTTTATAAAAGATATAATTGGTTTGACCCCATAAGACTCAAAAATACTCCCTTAAGAAATGCACGTAAAGCTTTTTTTATTACCAAGATCGGGATTCATTCATTCACAAAATTAAATTATAAATAATGGTCCTACGAAATCGAGACAGGTATCGGAAGAAGGTATATTAAATAAAGATTCATATTTTGGTTATGGAATATCGAATTTGATTTCGAGAATTATGACAAAAAATGCTTCATTTTGTGTTCATAAACATCTAGTTTCCCCGGAAATCAAGGCGGTTGTCGAATCTAAGCATCTGCATTTTCGCTTAAGAGATGTCGTCCATATAGGATGAGTGAAGATTTTTAGAAGAGGCAGTTCTTTGTGACCATTGCAATTACTGGAAACGAATCGCAGGGACTACCAAGTAAAAGTATTCTACAATCAGCGGTAAAAGGAGACAATGTTGCTAGGTCACGATGATGGATACAAATCAATAGATTTATATTACAGAAATGAGCCTCATTAGGATGAGAGGCAGCTATTAAAATTTGCACCAAAGCAGGAAGCCCAAGGAGAAACTCATGAAAAAATTATCGAAATCACTGGGACTCGAACACAGTTCCCCACTTTCCGAGCTGTTCTAACACATAATTCTAAATTCTGCAGTAATGGAAAGTGGGACACCAGCGTTCGAATCCCAGTGATTTCGATAATATTTCTTTTTCTCATCGAGCCACAATGAAATCTATTGTAGAGGAAGAGAGGGTTCGATTCCTTCAAATGTTTTTCGAGTCCGTTGTGATTTTCGTGGATTCACTTACGTGCAAATTTACCCTTCCTCACGAAGGGGGTTCTCATTAACACTTCTTTGTTTGGTCTGTATGGCGCAAAGGATACCGCGCAGCCGAACAAAACCACACTTGCTCTTGCCTTAAAAGTACCCTAAACGGTTTGAGGTCTTGGTCGGATAGGTAAGTTGGATAAAGAAACCAATCGCCCGTCAGCCCTTTTCTCAAGACCGTTTTTTCTTGGCATCCATTGTACAGCGTTCATTGAAATTTCATATGGTAACGGTAAAAAAATTGTAATTTTTGAGGTTAGAGTTAAATATTTTAATAATAATTAGTCTTAAAAAACGTATTTTACAACGAATATTTTATAAAAAAGGACAAATCAAGTGACAAATATTTATTGCTGGTGAGAGTGAGATAGATGTGTTTTGCTAATGGAGCATCCATCCATTATAGTAAACAAGGGTTTCGTGGGCTAGTGTTTGAGGAGAAATCAGTATGAGTGATTTCTCTGAATCAGAAGCATCGGGATTATGAAACGGACAGAACCTCTTTGATCTTCCGAGTGAAAAATGAATGCCACTTCCGCCCGGTGAATGGAGATCAAAGACCCATTTGACGGTGAGCCTTGAGGTTAAGTCAAATGCGACGCCATCTTGGATTCGCTCTCCCTTCATCCATTTTTCTCATCCACACAGGTCGAAATTTTCAGTTACACTCTAATATGTGTACTTGGGTTTTTCTATATAGTCATGAACCATTGCCAAGTGCTATTTTTGTTTCCTTTTATAAATTTGAAGCATCCACGTGATATTCTATTTTCCTCAATATTACTATTTCTCTTTCAATCAAGTTGGTTTTTTTTCTAGAGATCGAGCAAACTTGGGATAACTCTTAGACATGTATATTACACCATTTACATAAGGGATTCTCCATCTTTTTTGTTCTTATACCCCGATTGGGTTTTAAGAGAGTTATTCCACACCTCCTATTCGTCATAATTTGAAATAAATTCTTAAATTTATTCTCAATATCAGCAAGGGATTGCATAGTAAAGTTTGCTTAAGAGTACCATCGTGGTGTAAGTTAGGAAATATTCCTGAAATAATAGCAATATTTCAGCATTTATTGCATAATGTAATTATTTAATAAATATTGATCAAGATTTCTTATGGAAAATACAGCAAACACGCTTGAAAAGACTGCGCTCATGACTTTATCACTTTTAATTTGCGGTTTTCTCTTGAATTTTTTTCGGCACACGGCCAACCTAATATTTTTGAAAACATTATTTGATATCGTGATATTTTATTTATAAGAATATAAAGTATATATTTATATAAATCATGAAAAACTGATTGAATGAAAAAATTATGACAGGTTTTCACCCTAAAAGTTGAATAAAAAGTGATACTTGGTAACATAACCCAAAACTTTTGCGTCAAAGAGATGTCGATTTTGGCGCGTATTCTGTAGTGCCTTAGAATGACCAGAGGCTCATTATTTTGGGCTACAATAGAATTTTTACTAAGGGAGCGCATTTAATAAACACAGCATTTTTATAGTTTTCTGTAGGATAAGTAAAATTCCCCCATCCAGAAATTTGTAATTTTGTATGTCTTTTGTTTCTTTGCTCTGCTAAATCAATGGTTCCTCAACTACGAAGACTTAAATGCGAGCAAATTGGATATCTATTGATGATACGTATGGTTACTTTGTTATTTTCGAGTGTCATCACTATACATCTATTGCATGTGTCACGACAAATTTTAAGAGTAAATTAGAGATGAGTTCTTAAAGAAATTGTCTTGGTCGCTCCCGTCACAGCCAAGAAGAGACAAAAGTAAATAGAAGATACATTTTCCTGTTCCAAAAGACGTAAGAAAAAACATTCCATTCATCAAAACGCAGTAACAGAAGCAATTCGTAAATTAAGAGTATCAGATCTTCATGGAGTTGTCCTCATTCACGCCGTCAGATGGTAATTGCTACACATAGGCGCACGTACATACATATACACATACGTGTTAAATGGGCAGTCTTTTGGAACGAAATTCGATCATCTGTCACGTGATCGCCCCTTCGGAATGAAAACAAGATCTGGCAGAGGCACCGGAAGTGCTGATTGATCGCCCTTAACAAATCTTCAGACCTAATGATAATCTCAGGGTCGGACTGGCGCCCCGGGCAGGTGCCCCTTCCTGCGTTTACATTGTGGCCTTGCAAAGGAGCGTGGCAGGGGGTGTAACATTTTACGACGAAATTAGTCGCTTATCCGTGGAAACATGGATCGGCGATAAGGATGCTTCAGTTGATTAATCAAAACTTGAGATATTTATATAGAGCGATTCGTTTATTGTAGTCAGTATTGGCGGATTAAATTAGGAATAAAATGTATGTATTTTTATCCTCTGTGCAAAAATAGCGTTATTCCTTATTCAGGGTTCGTCGAGCTGACGATTAAAATTAAAATTAATTTACATTTAGACCCTGCAAGGTGCCAAATACATGTGGCCGAGTGTGTAAAAACACCGATATTCCTATCAAATTGTAACTCCTATTAGTTATATAAGCCTCAGCGGAAAACGGATAAAAATAGTTATCGATTATCGCAATTATTTCCCTGTAACGCCTTTTCGTTCGGATCTCCTAAAAGTTCTGGAGTACCAAAATTAACTATCTCACCGACGAGCTGATTTCGAATAGCCTCCGTCAAGTCTTATATCACCTCTATCATAGCGTGTCTATCATATGGCGTGTCTATCATATGGCGTGTCTATCATATGGCGTAGCGAGGATTGTCCGGCGAGACTCTGTTTGTGAGAAACTGTGCTCACGTGTTCCAAAACGGTGCTGTCGAATCTGAAATCACTTTCACATACCATCAAAGACTAATTCTATTTCTTGAGATTCCTAATTTGCAAGTCTAGGAGAGGTCGAATTGAGAAAAAAATACCCTATTACTTTTACTCTTTATGAGCATTCCCTCAGAATTCCAGTTTCTAATCTTTGTATCCCATATTCTCTTTGAAATATTACTATTGACAATGAATGTAACTCTTAGGTCTTTATAATGACTCACAAACTCCAAAGGATATCCTAAATTATGATATCGTCTACGGACGGGTGATTACAAGCAAATTCTTCGAAAAATAATTCTTAAAAAACCAATTCTTCGAAAATTATATATGTCAAAATCATAAATATCAAAGGATAATTCATTCATATATACAGCTTGCTTCACTTCAGATTGCCGGCAAGCATTGAACAGTTTGTTTGTCATCCGAAGAAATGATGGTTCGTAGAATCTGAATGTTCACACGTGAAATTCACAGCTACTCAATCCTTGATATTTGAATGGTATGTACCAATATCTGCACCAGTTTGAGATAACTTGAGTCTTGATACTTTAAAAGTGTCCGTTTTCTCTTAACTCTTAAATTTTCAAGATATGATTACTTTTTATTCATTGAAATATATTACGCCCGATATTTAGGCCGTGCTGCAAAATTTATAAGATTCACCAGTTGCCTACTTTTAATCGAAATTCTCTAAAAGGGAGAGAAATAAAATATTGATCGACATAATAGATTAAATCGCTGGCAATTTATGTTTATGCAATTGTATGTGCAGTGTATTTCCAAATGATGTCTTGAGCATGAATGGAATAGTAGCTTCGGTGTAATCAGTCTCGGAGTCGATTCCCGGCGGGGGCAACTTTATTCATTCCACATCTGAATGAAGAGCTAAAAATACGGCGGCGTGGGAGTCGATTCGCTGACCACGTGTCACTTCCCATTTCACTCTGCGCCTCTGAATGTGCTTCGATCATTTTCTAGTGGACAACGGAAATCGAACCCGGGACCGAATTCATGAAAAGCGAACGCGTTTTCTGTTTGACCATGCGGTAGTCTCCACGTCTATACTTTTCTTTAACTTAGCGATTCTCCAGGATACAGCATTCCAGCTTTTCAGTCAGTTTGAGGTCGGAAAAATGTTGTCAAAATATTTACATGTAAGCAAAGAATCGTAATCAAACTCTAATCGTCAGAGAAGGGAAATACCACGTAGAGAGTACAATTAGGCTATTTTGCAATACGTAAATTATTAATTATAGTCAGCATGAATTATGATAAACGTGTTCTCTGGAGTTCATCAGTAGGTTATGTTAGCTATTCTTGTGTTTCTATGTGCGTACACGGAAAAGTACATTCATAAAATATTTATTTTTAATTTTTCCCTGAATATTACTTACTGCCTAATTTTTACTTAAATAAATGCACCATAGGTTGGCCATGTCTAACCATTCAGTTTCCTTTCCAGAACATTCAGACCTGCCACACGCGTTCTGTAAGCCCTATTTTTTAAGCAATAGTCGATAGAATGTAAATAGCATATTTTAGGCGTGATTAAGAATAAGTGTTTAAAAGGGTCCGGAAGTAAGCTAAATATAAATGACTGAGGCATTAGTTGGAAGGAGTGGCCGTCATTGAGTTCGGAAGAGGTCGTTAATCGGGGCCCCTCCCCTAATGGGCCCCCATTCAGTGGGGCGCCCCTTAGAAGATATATCGGAAGACTTCTTCGATCGATTACCACCCGCCCTTCTTTACCTCGAATTTGTTATCATTGATAAGAGGCCTTTTGCATAGTACACATTAATGATGCGAACTCATCCCATCATCTTTTACGGATGTCGTCATCTGAATATAGTGTGTCTAAACTGTACATAACACATTCAATTCGTTCGATAATTCACTGAAATGAGTAAAGAAGGGAGAAAGAATCATATCAACAAATAATCAATGATGTTTATGTAAAAATTTGGTGATACAACTAACACTGAAATGAACAGCCCCTGAATTTCAAACATATTTCATCCGCGAACATATTTCTCCATTCAGATATATTCGAGACTTGAATAATGTTTTATGAGATAATCCTTGACTCTACACTGAGAAATATTTAAAAGAGCCGTTCTGAATATTCAGTCTTCCATGTACAATCAGTGCTCATGTCTTCAGTCTAAAACCAACGCATTTTTCCACTCCATAGTAATAAAACATTAGTATAAATGGCAGCAATAACCCAGCGACACCAGACAACGCAAAGAAGTGTGGAAAGCTGTTTGCTTGGAATCACATGAGGAAAAATAAAACACTAGGGTGTTGAGAGGAGTGAAAAAAATCACAATTAAATACCTTGGATTGATTCGGGCTTCATTTGGTGATACGTCATAAAAAATGAAGAAAATCGAATTGAAAACGATTTAAATTTATACAATACCACAAACAACGGGATAAAAGTAGACCTAGTCTTCCCGTATCCTGTTGTCTGTGGTATGTATTAAAATTGCCGGCGTTCACTAATTTTCTTCATTTTATCTCTGATTAAGTAAGATAACTGAAATTGATGTTAAGATGCCATGTGGGAGATGACAACTGCTGAACATCAGAAATTCTCAGCTTTATAACGAGAGATGTGAAGAGAAGATGGATATCATTCAGTAGTTAGAAGTAACGCTGCAAAAAAGAAGCTCAGAGTAGTCGTCACTAAACGGATACCATTCACGCAATTCTATGGACTTTTGCATCGGATTTCTTTAAATAATTACAGAAAGTATGAAAAATTAAGTACTTGGGGGTAAAGTGGCAAGGAGAAACTCAGAAAAGAAAGCGCTTGGGGAGGCCTAGATGCGACATTAAATGACTGTTGTGTCATTATTCTCTTTTATTGTAATTTTTAATATATACAGTGAAACCTGGTTAAAACGTTTATTAGAGGACCAAGAGAATACCGCCTCATAAGCAGAATATAACCGGTTAATGCTGTGTACATAATATCTTTGAAGATTGGACTGCTTTTCGTTCAAATTAAGCGTCTTATTTAATTCTGGTAATCTTCACTCTAAAATGAAGCATTTTTTACCTGATGAACTACTATGGAAAAATAATGAATTTTTAACAGCAATGGTGAGAGGGCATCGTACGATATCTACAATAAACTCCCTTTCTGGTTTCTTCGGTATTGCGAAACTGAAATCTGAATTTCGAGACAAAAGAAGATTTCACTATATATCAGAGTTGGTTGTGAGTACGGTGATGGTTCTGCTTCATTAGTTATATTATCACAAAATCAGTCATTCCTAAGTTGAACCATTCTAGAGGAAAGAGGACGACGCAGATGACAGTAAATTTCGACTGATTGGCTAGAGTGGGGTCCGCGTCTTAAGCGGTATTTTTACCATGTGTTTGGTGTGAAAGGGATTTGGAGGAAATAGCATGTTAAGCGGGACTTACTTATACTTACTGCATATTATAATGAATGCCCTTTTATATGTATATAAATAAATAGTCGGTCAGTCCTCTCCCGTTGAAATGGTAAGTAAAAAAGGGATTGTTGCGGAGAACGAATCGGTCTCTCTCGGAAGCCATCCATTCAAGTAGCAACGCCCACACACAAGGGGAAACCAAGCGATGCTCTCACACAAATACTTTGTCTTCGCAACATTCACTCTTGCTTGACGTCGCTGGCGCCAGGAAAAAGCGAATGATGAAAGAAGCTGCAGCACTTAAAGGAGGCTCCGGATCAATTATTTACACACTCTGTATTTATTAGGACAGAAATAAGCAATCCAAGGAGAAAGAGTCGGTTGGATATTTATCAATGAGGAAGGTAGCGAAATATCCACATCTACGGATACTGTGGCTTAAGAACTTAGTATGTGATATGGTACAATGGAATATGTACTTTCCATATGATACCATTCATCTCTAGCTCTTGCTGCACTTCCCTTCAGGCCTTTTTATCGACCAAGAAACAAGATGTTCTCCTACACCTACAGCGATACCCTACAAGACGCCTTTCAGCGTGTGGGTTTTCCGAACATTTTAGCCACATTTTTAGTTTTTTACTATCGCGTATCGTTCGTGGAAAGAATGAGTCCTTGAAACGACAAGTTCAAGCATCTATTTCTCTTATTTTATGGTGATTGTCTGAAGTAGCAGGAGGGTCGCATAATACGACCTCTTGCTTTCTCTTTTATCAAGCAATCGCAGAATAGATTCTGCTCTTTTTTCTTTCAAGGATTCCCAACCTCCGTCTGAGAGCATCATCCTAGCACTTGCCTTTTTATCGTTGCGTTTATTCGGTGTAACGCGCTCTTACTGTTTTATTTGTGATATCGGTGAGTCGAAAACTCTTTCCTCGGTGGGCTGGGTATCATACAACAACTTCTGTGGTGAAGATGATAAATTTTCGATAATGCAACAACGTAATTTAGTTTTGACCTGAATACGCTATGTAAGAAGCAATGCTTACTTAGACTTGAAAAAAGCGAAGTTTTACGGCTAATTTTATAATTAAAGATATTATTAATCACGATCAATTGCTTTAATTTATCTACAAATTTCTACGTGGGCGTTTGAATTGAGTAGTTTGCTCTTTGGAAATTGATTAGAACTACACGTCTGCATTGTATTTTTTATGTTGTATAGCAACGCGCGTGTATTGTCGTGTTTTTCTCTTGTAATAAACGTGATTTTTCCATGTACTTTATGCCTTTGATGAAATGTGAAGGACCTGACGCGTATCATCAGAAATAAGTGAATGAATGACTTCATCATCCTGTCAGAGTCCTTCCTGTTGAGTCAAATAAACCTTCCGTTTCAAAGAAGGAAGCGTGTGACCTCACCTTGTGCGTACATCTACTGTATGGGACGAAAAGTGTTGTATTCGAGAAGGTGAAACGTTTTGCAAATAATTGCTATGATAAATCGGTGTTCGGATGCTTCAGGAGGCAGGATGGAAAAGGAAAAAGATTCATACAAAGGCTTAGTTAATATAGGGAGTGTGTGATATAAAGCGCCCTCCTTGTCGCAGAAGCTGTTCTGATGCTTCAGAATAATGGATAATACATTCGGGAATACATTTCTGAACGACAGACGAAAGTAATCGATTAAGGAAGTTGCTGCATCCCCTGCCACACTCCGAAAGGCATGATACACTTGTAGATGTAAATGTGTTCTATCAAAAGGCTTTTCAACGACAAAAATTCGGAGCGGCAAAAGTAGAAAGCATTATCAACCGGAAATCAAAATCGGTTAATGTGATAATCCAAGCAATGGAAATGGTTGAAAGAGATGACGCCATAACTGAAGGAAGATTAACATTTGGGTGTTTGGAAGGAGTGCTCTCCTGAGGGCGCTGCGATCGTGTTTTGTCTCTGCCACTTGAGGGCGCTGCTGCCATCTTCACACCCTTCGGCGTGATTAATCACTTGGCTGCCGTAAAGGACCATGGCTTGTTTAAAGAGTTAAAACTTGATTTTGGCGATAACAGAGACTAAAACTGCTTTCCTAAATGGAAAATCGAAACGAGCATTCGGGTCGTCGAGTTACGACCGATTTGACACTTGAGTATTTTCTTGTTTAGGAATAATAAAACGATGTATTATTCATAAGAATATTCGAAAATCTGTTCTCCGCTCTCTTTGAAGATTTGGGCCTTTAACAACAATCTTATCTGATGGCAGGTTATCTTCTAACGTTTGATGTGCGCAACTTTAAGAAAATATTAACTGATAGGTTTGGATTCACTACCGCTGAGGATGTTTGAAGTAAGCGTTGTTACCGTGGCGTGTTATTTTTAGGAATATGAGGAAGAAAATGAGCGAAACAAACTTGCATGATTTGTTATTTCTCACATTTTTGGCTAATTTTATAGAAAGGGGGCCTTTTTCGATATCTCTTTTGTTCCCATTTACGATACTTAATTACCTTTGGAGATAGTTTGATGTTTTAAAAATTCTATAGAAAATTATTCCAAGTTATCAGGTCCAACATTATCAGCTTCTATTTTTTCTGTTATTTCTATTTTTTTTAATTCCTCTCTATTGATATGTTGTCTTGGCATTGTTCTTTCAACACGAACAGGGTGTTGTATGATGCGTAGTTTAAGTTGCGAAGTGAATTAGTTTAGTAAGGTTGATATCGCGTACGCGTAGGGTGTTGTATGCAGCGAACTTTTAATATTCCATTTTGAAAAACTGACGCTATTTCGTCACTTTATGGACTCAAGGTATTCGTTGCGTAACAACAACATCTTTGCTGTGTGAAAACATGTATTGCCAATATGGAGATATTTTATAGTTTTAAAGTTATATATAGAATTGAGAATTAAAAACTAATCACTAGTGGTAAAAAGGTGTTGTAATTATGGCAACAAACACGGGCGGTACGAATTTTGAAGTCGGTGAAACCGGAGTACATTCGGGTTAAAAAACTTTGTTTTATCTATCCTGAGTTTATCTAAGAGTTTGTTAGACACCAGCAGCAGATTGTGTGGAATGTCTTACAAAATCCCGATTCTTATTTTATCGAAGTGTTAACCCAAATCGTTACATTACCGGGACCATGCCTCAAATGGGATTGCACTATAAGGGACATGCCCAGCAGATATCTTTCAAGTGCCAATTGAAAAGAGTGATTAAATGCGAACATCCTGTGGCGAAGGAAAAAGCAGATAATGCAGTATTGGATACACGGTTATCGAAATGCAATATCCGCCGCATTGTGTTAAATCAGTAATAATCCAGAATTTACGACTGGTTGGTCCGCCATAATTATTGGGGGTTTCAATCAACGATGTACGTCCAAATGAATATGGGGAAGATGAATCGCCCGTGAATGAAATCACGTATTCAAAATATTGGCTCTTTAGTTTGATCCGTCAGCGATGTCACGGCCTGCATTCGACGCTCCTCACTTTCATTCTCTCCAAATTAATGCACACTCACTCAGTCTTTGCTTCCATCTATTCCGCATTATCTGCAATTGTATGAATCACCTTCTGCATCAATCCTTAACTCTTATTTCCCTTTTTGATGCAATTTGTTAGTAAATGCACTCTCCCTGGCTTCTGTATGCCTACGCTTTGTATAATCCTACAATATATCTATCCCTGCGTTTACCATACAATTTTACTTCATGAAGTACTTGGGAAGGGGAGGTTTTATTATTATTGCATTAATTGCGGTTGGACTGTCAATCCGGTGGAAACTTCTTAAACAGTCTCATAAACTAACAGCACGGCACATTCATATACGCAATTCAACAATATACATAATAAAAAATAATTGACATTTACGGAAGATATATTAAGTACGTATAACAGTGAACTACAATAAAAAATTCCCATTTGCGACAGTATTACAACACATTTTATTTCAATCCAGTCATGAAAACCTACAACCAAAGAACTAACTCTCAGTTTCGCCCATAAAAGATGCCATTCCATCATTTATTTATTATAAATATTGTGTATGTTTGCGTGCAAGGTTTTTAATTTTTTCTTTGAATTCAGAATTATTTTGTAATAATTCGCGTCATTAATCGCACGTCACATATTTTATGTCATTATTAATTTAAATATTTATTCTTTACCTTTGAAGCTTAAATAAATCACTTAGAACCTATCAAAGTTGATCATTCATACTGCATTACTGGATCCCGATGCATTTTAATCCTTAGGTCTGAGAAATCAGTTTTGATTGATCTTCTTAATTTATATGCTTTTCAAATGTACACCCTTATTGTTGACATGGTTTGATTACCTATTGAAACATGCGAACTATCAAAACTCAACGAAAAGCGAGAGGTAGAAGTGTTAATGGGACGGCCTTCCAGCAATTGTACCTATGGTATTGTGTTGTTATTTTTGCATTTTGTGATTTGGATTTTTTTCATAAATATGTATCCATATATGTTAACATTAATTTACAAAGGTCGTATAAAAATGAATTCTCTTTTTTCATGAATGCGAATCGTTGGAATTAGTGTATACTGAAACGGCTTTGATTGAAAACTCTCGTTGAAACAATTTCAGTGAGTAATTGGTACGGGTGTTTTCCGCTGTGTGAAGAAGCTGGCGTAGGGACACCGAATCCGGCGCAGCTGTCACTTCCCTAATCCTCATTTCTGGACACATCTCATACCTTGCGACAAAAGGTTATGAAATAAGGGAGAGAGCAAGGGGAGAGCCAGGGCTGCCAACCCAACCATCTCAATTAACGCGCCATTAGTCCCCTATCATATTGATTGCTCGCAAAATATTGCGAAATTACGTTTATCTACATTATGAAGTACATTGCGTTACCGCGATTACCCTTTGTTGGATTTCCGCTTTTTATATATGTTCACAAATGCATTGTACTATTTTCTCACGTAGAACAAGCCTGCTGTTTGCCAATTTATTTTGCAATTCTCCTCAAAACCTATCTTTGGCTTCCGCAACAGTTATTGAATCAAATTAAGCAAATGTAATGAGAGCATTGAATAATTTTGTATAGTTTGGTATTCTGTCAATGGTCGAATACATAGAAAGGGAAGTGCCCTCTGAACCGGCTTCGCATTATCCGATTGATTGATTAACCGGTTCGTTTACTACGCGTGTATACGACTGTTTGTTTACAGATGCAGTATGGCTTTAGTCTACACATTCCATTTTACAGCGATTTTTTCACACCGTCGATATAAAATATGGATCGTCAATTCACTGAAGGTGAAATGGAATGGAAGAGAAACACGGACTTCTTAAAAACTGACTCTAAAATTGTTTGGAATTACGTTAGCCTAAATTTACTTATATTTGTAAGTATAATTATGAATGCAGAATAAATGCGTCATAAACAATAATTTCTCAATCTCTGTATATCACTCTGAGATATTTTTCATGTTTGAATGCATATCTGATCAACTGGCTAAACCGGGAAGACACAAGTTGAGCGGTTGAGTGTGACTTTTTACTGAATTTTAGTATAAAGCATAGTAATAGTCGAAAGTCGTTGGTTCATATTTTTAGTAAACCTTCCCTTAATTGCACATAATTAAAATACGAATTGTTGGAATCTTAAAATCGGAAAAGAATAAATAACATATTCCGGTTTCGGTTCAACATTTTCAGCTCGGATCACTCCGTGTAAATGTCGTGTTTTATACGTTTTGCAAAGGTTTTCATTCTGGTTCGATGCTCTAGCGGTCGCCGACAAAATGCGAATAAAGACCGTTGCAAGAATAAACCTATTTTAAAGCTTAATAATATACAGGTTCATGAAATTTTAAGTCCAAACAAAATATAGCTTTATTAGTGTAAGTAGTGTGCGTTCGTGAAATCTGTTCATTGTTTTCAAGAGTGAAGGCGAGTACACAATCGTGTTGACCCGGAGAAAGTTTAATTGAAATGGAGTGAATTATATGAAAATAAGTAAATGAGAGATACTCCAACGAACGAAAGGAATTATGGTCAAATGATGTCTGGTTTTATATGAAACTGAAAATTTAGCCTTGAATTATTTTATGCTAAAGACAAAATGACGGAACTTAATTAAACTTCTTTAAAAATTTACATCTGATATGGTAAACAATTTATCCTTCTAAGTTAGATGGTGTGGTCGCTAACTCTACAATACTTTTTATACATCTTTTTTTGGGCCTAAATTACTTATGTATTCTTATGAGAAAATTCATAAGATCACATTCAACTATCGACCTTGGTTGTCATGGGGGCAAGTTATTTAATAAAGTTCCCAAAATTTCGTTATCATAATTCTCACAAATCGAAATCAAAAATGATAATCCATGGCCAAAATAAGAATATTTATCCAATTACTTCATATATATCTCTATTTCTTAGGGACAATATTTGTAATTTAATTCATCAAAAGAACAGAAACCGTGCATTCCATATTGGATTACTGAAGCATCTTTAGTCGAACCCAGGGTACTTCTGCTAAACACTTTTCATAGTCATCTTGTATTTATTTCTTGATGGGTAGTATAGTAAATTATTTTTCAAACTAGATTCTCGATGCATGTCTTAAGGGCGATTTGCTTAGTTATCCTTCGTAATTATATGTATGGATTCCAAATCGAAGCAGTTGGTTTCCTAAGCCAAAGGGGGAGAATACAAGAAGTACCGCAGTGTGTTATTCAAGTGATATCTGTCATTTATATTGTTTACTAATTATAATTTTATGAATCCTACGAATTTAAAAAGTATGTACAGGAAAAGTCATTGTCATTAATTTCAATGCATTTAATTAACGCTAATATAAGCAAACTATTCACTAAATACATTTCAATTATGCATCTAATTACAATGACCATATTTACATTTTATAAATATTCAAAGTTATTGTATAACTTTGAATATAAGATATACAAAGAATGCTACACTAGCAAACATTTTATTAAAATTACAATAAAATAAATTTATTATAGTTTTAATTACATTTTTACATTATAACCTAAATAAACATTTCACCTAACCTAAATTACTTTCATTAAAAATTAATCTAAGCTATAGAATGACAAAGAAATATGAAAAATATAATTATATAATATAAAATGACAAAGATGGAAAAAGTTCTTTAACTCACCTGGGAGCATCTTTTAAAGCTATTATCTCGAAGCTCCTACCATTTAATCCTAGCCCATAAAGTAATCGTGTGTAAGAGTACTTATGAATGATATGGGTGGTCTGTATGGAGATGGTCTCTTGTTGGGTTTTCCAGGAGTCGATGCATCTGCGATGTTGGAGAGCGCCTCGTATTTTTAATCACACATGTAATGAATCCAACCATCTGCTGGCCAGAGACACCTTTTCAGAGAAACTCCTCCTTTCACTCCCAAATCCAATTCATGTCAACGGTGATGCTTTATGAAAACGATCATCTTCCTTGTTTAGGACGTGACGTAAGAATCTGCAATAGGTGGAATATTGTTAGGCTTATTGTCCATATTGGAAGAAGGCAGAACTCTGAAGAAGACAGAATGGGTGGCGATTTGGAGGCCTCTTCTTCATTTGAATTCATTCATATCGCCTTTCACTTTTTATTGCTTAACTCACCTGTCAATTTCACTTATTTCAAAATGTGAATATTATTGTATACATTTCATCATTCTCAATAAACATGGATAATTCTTCTACCTTTATAAATATTCATCATCATAGAACACGAAGCTAGAAATATAAGAACAACCCATAGAAATTAACTTTATGGAATTTTATTGAATACTATGAGCTACCTGAACACACTCCACACAAACTTCTTTGTGTGTACATCTGCTAATTTTTGCTAAAAATCTCTCAAACGTTTCTTATGTATCGTGAGTCTCTCCCTACGTTTTGCTTATCGCTATTGTAAAAACGGGATTTTCAAACAATTGTCTCATTTTCAACGTGATCATCTCCATAACGTTTATTATATACCAGTGAATTCCCCCGGCAAAAATGGGATTAATTTAATTTAGAAAAATGAACTATTATTATCACATAAATACGTCAAAACAACACAAAAATGTCTAAGATTAATTTTAATGTATCTTTCATATTATCTGTCATTATCTGGCCTGCAGTAGTCTACTTTACCAACCATTTTTTTAATCATAACATAGTTCATTCACCGTCTCCAAAATGTGGTTAGAGTGCCTGGTTCAAAATTTTAAAACTCCAACTTTTCCAGAGATTAATCCAAAAGTTTATCCTCGGTGGTTCGAATCCTGTTAAGGCAAAATATTTTTCCGAAAAGTCAATCTAAAAAGCTTCATAAGAAGTAGCTAAGAAGTTTCCATAGCTTGCTTGTTTTAATAAAACATCTTTATTCGGTTATGCATTTGTTTATTTTAATGACGTACAATTACATAGATGTGCAGGTATTCATAATAACTTTATAATTTTTCTATTTTTCGTATTCTAAAGTACATAAAACGTCTACTTTAGTTTTAATTTCGTCTAATTGCTTCATACATCACGCGTTGCCACGGCTTGTTTAATTCAACAAAGCAATCCTCTCTCCCCAATTTATTTATTGAATTAATAGTTTACTTTTACTTATTTAAATAACAGTATATCTACGTACGTAACCCTTTCGGGCGTATGACAGGAGGTACGCGCACTCTATTTCATTAATAGAGTTTAAAAAAATTAATCCTAGAACCGACTAACTTTAGCATCTCCTCCTCCCTACTCATTATATCACTTCGGCTTATTTAACATGGATTTTTCTATGTATATATTCTAAGAATGCTCGGATTCAAAAATCGCAATGTTTGTCAAGGGGATGGGTTATGTACGTACAACCGCAAAATCTCGCGAAATTTTTGTTTATTTTATCAAATTTCCGCAATATGGAATCCAAATAATTCATGACAAAAATAAGAATCTTTATTCAATTTTCTTTCTTTTGACTTTTATCTAGATATCTTAGGATCATTACTTCTAATTTAATTCTGCAAGAGATAAATGTATGCAATCGATAAAAATTAACTTTACTTGCATTTCTTATGAGAGCATTTCCGAGTCCCCCAGAGTCGAACCAAGGATACTTTTGGTAGAAGATTATCGATATTTGTTAGGTCACAGATCATCTAATAGTTCTTTAATTTTCATATTCCTATCTCATTGGGAAGTACGAGTAATTAATGTTCTAATATTTCTCACGTCTATTTCTTACGGGAGTTACTGACATCGGATCCATAAATATAATCACAACAGTGATTATTATATTAGATTCCTCTTCTTATGGAAAAAATGAGCTCGGATTCTACAATCACCATGGTGATTATTTGTTTACGACTCCTGCTTCCACAGTTTTCGTATATTTCATTTGATTTCTTCTAACTTTGTATCGACTACGATAATCTTAAATCAATTTCCATTTTATGTTTCTTCTCGATTTTGTTGGACTATTTCTTCCTAATTTAGCCTTTTAAATTGAATGATGTCTGTAATCGATAAAATTATCCTTTTTTCTCGTAGGAGGTCTTTTGAGTAGCCAAGATTTGAACCACCTTTGGTAACAAGATATGGATATGTAACTCTTTTCACCACTGGTTAACTAATGTGTCCCTAAATTTCATATTTCAGGAGATTCGTAATATAAATTTAGAAAAATCGCTTCGATGTGTATGTAAAGTGACTGACATCGGATAAGTTAAAAGCGGTCATCGCTTCTTCCAATGTGAGGACGCCACCGCTGTGACCTCTTTCTCTTCAATTAAACCAAGGTCATTCTTTCTCATTTCTTCCCTCTTCAGCAGACTTGCGTACTTCACAATCAGACCCTTTCCATACATTTCTCTTTCCTTTTGCCGCTTAAATTCTTTCTTTGGTCTGTCCATTTCCCTAGCATTATTCACCTGAAACATCGAATCTCCGTAATTTCTTGCTGCTCTTAGATTTAGTGTTGCCTACTGAAACACCTTCTTAAATGAGAGATTCTTTTATACAACCCGTATAATCTGAATAGGTACCTTTTTTTCTGTCGTCATGTTGCAGTTGCTATAATAGCGGGTTTGAATTACTACGTATATATTGCAGTATCCCATATTGCGATTAAGTAGTTATGGATAAAATATCATACGTGGGAACTTACGCAAATTGTAATGCCTATGACTGATCAGAGCGAAGTTCTTTGAGATTATATCTTTTATCATATTTGAGAAAATTAATTGTGATATTATAGTTATCGTAGGTTGAAAAAAGAACACAGTTATGTGTAATAAAAGAAAAAATATCGTTTTCAATAAGAGATATCTAGATACGGGATTAATTCATTTAAAATGTTTTTCATTATATTTTATTCGAATTAATATTTACTGTAAAAACTGCGAATGTTTCCGTGATTAAGTCGTTTACTCTATTTTCACCGTTGATGGTGAGGAGCATTGCTTCATCCGGAGTCTCTACTCCTAGTTCGCAGCTGCCTAAGACCCTTTCTATTGGAATTTCTTCAGGTCGATTTTCGGAGTTCCTTTTTTACTGAACAATCCGAGTATAAGTAGTATTTTTACAAGTGCTAAGACATGTGAGATAATTTCGCACATATCGGTTCCCATCGAGAATCGAACCCGGGATCGTTTTCACCGAAGAAGAACACGCTGTCCTTTTGGTTGTCTGGAATTCTTTGATTAAACAGAATAGCAGCGCTAATTTATTTAAGGTGATAATAAAATGTAAGCAAGTGTTGTATGAATATTACTCATTATTATGGAGAAAATTTATTTCCGAGGGATTATTCGCTTAAATATTTCAGCGGAAGAAGGAAGTCATTGATATAAGAGCAAAGTGGGGGAACTAATTAGCGTAAAGTCGGAGAAAATCCATTTGGAAAAAGGAGAGAGATGGGTGGAAAATAGAAGAAAATTAGTTTTAATTAAAAAGTTTTAATGCGCAGTCATAAATAACGCATGCACACCCACTAATTCCGGGGGAAACAGAAGTCCTTTCCTTAGGAAATGTATCAGTTAGTAAAATTGAGAGGAATGGCGCAAAGTGTACTTCACTACGTTCCCTTTGATTTTACTAACAACCATTTGATGAGAAATTTGGATGTCGTATTGAGAGATAAGATTGAAGTAAGAAGCAGTGGGAAGTCGGTGTCTTCATTCTCTATGTGTGTATTATGTATTCCTATTTCTTGCTTATCAGTATTTATTATTTTCTATCTGACGACGGATGTATTTTTTCCAGTTCTCTTTATTCCGAGATTCTCGTTGCCACCTCTAAATATAGAACATTTCATTTTTCCTGTATTTATTGGCAGACGTCAGGTGCAAAATTCCTTCAAATAATTCAGATGCGATCCGCTTATACTTCGCGAGCTATTGCGATTTGCGCGTAGGAAAGTTGGGATTTTGAATGTATTCAGCATATTGATTTCTGATAGAGTATTACGAACAGTGTGCGTACCCAAAAGGAATACACGTTGCCTTAAGATTTACGTAGTCTCTTCATGACGCTGGACGAAGCGTAGTGACGATACAGTAAAGAACGATACAAAAATGTTTTGGAATTAACACCTACCTTGAACCTACCTGCATTAACACAATACCTTGATAAATATTTGTCCATAACTTTTCTTGAATCCCTCTAATGTAGTTCTTAAAATCCTAGAATGGGAGGCCTATGGATAAATGAGTGGTAAATAACTCATTTGCAATTTATATAGTACTCTTCGCAGCCACCGTAGATCTAATAGAGAAAGAGAGAAAAATGTTACCTCGAGACTTGAATAAAAAAAACCAGGAATACTGATAATATATCTGCTTTACTTCGGTCTGTTCTCATCTTTTGGAATCACGGAAAGGGCGAATCAGTGAAAGATGAATTTTTATTCGATAGTTTCGGCCTTGAATTGTTGATATTCCATTAAAAATGAAAGTAGTTTAACTTGCAGTTTTAATTAATACAAATCACAAAATACGGAAATGCATGAGCATCAGGTTCGATGATTTGTGCCTCACGTATTGATGACCTGCTGGAGTGCTTCTGTGCTTTGTGATATCGCGTTGATTAAAATAGTAATAGCACTTCTTTTTTCGATGACATATCTGATATATTTAGATCACTCTATCATCAATATTACTGCTTAGAGATTGGGTTGCAAAATCGTTTATTTTTTATTAAAGTAACAATTTTCAACTATGTACGAAAAAATCTATCATATTAAAATTCTGAACTAAAAGAACTTCCCTTCAGTAATTTTTTTGTGATCAAATGTTGGGAACTCCATCTGTATTCATGTAAAAAGTGCAAATAAAGAGTATAGAAATATTATGACGGATTGAAATTTTTCCTTACAGGTAAGAAATCCAATGGCCGCAGTTTCCAACGCCACAGAATTACTGTAATGAGTTCTCGGTCTCAACTGTCGTAAGTGCTTTATCATCTTTATTTAGTTAATAAGTGCGCGACAGTGATTTCATCTTCCTCCGAAATGAGGTCATTTATATTTATCACGCCCTCTCGGAAGTATTCATAGCGATTAATTAGTGTAATTCCGTGTAATTATGGCTTTTCCAATTGATGATCAATTCTCTGAATAAAATTATCGTTTATATTTTGTAAGTACTTGTCTCTTGCTTCCTCCGATTCATTTCTTCTATCATATCTTGATGAATGATATATATTTTCCCATTGACTATTAATACATAGAAAATGTATAAAGTTTGCAAATAAATTATAGACAAACGATAATTTACTTTCCGTTCACTTTTTTCTCGTAAATAAATAAATACGTCTTTATTTTCTTCTTTATGTGTGACTTTAAATACTTTGAAAATACTTACTACTTAATAAATGCACTTGAAGTAGTTTTTTTTTATTTCCTGCAGACTTCAGTTCTTTCACAAAAAAGAATTAAATATAAAGGCCCTGCAAAATAGAGATAAGTATTAAAGGAATGGCAGTCAAGTAAAAATTCTTATTTGGGACGTGGAATATAGTTTTTCATTCGAATTTATAAGAATTACGATAAAATAACAAACATTTTGTGAAATATTGTAGTTTTTAACAACCTCTGACTACCAACACGATTCTAGAATCGAATTTCGCAATTAAAGAAGAAATATATGTTCTTTTTATAGACTCATTTTGGCTTGAAGGATTATTTTTCACCATGGTAGATGTATTTATTTATATAGGTTAAATTAATATCTTTATTTTATGAGGGTGATTCACCAGTCGCTGCGTAAACATTGGTTGACTTCCTTCTAATTTTCACTTGATGTAATGAACGTGATAGTGTATCGAAATGATTTAAAAAGTGCATTTATTTGAATGATTGAAAATTCCCGCGTTACTCTACGATAGCGAAATGTAGCGATCGCTCGGCTCAAATCGTTAATTTCCGCCTCCCCCCGCCGTAATTTGCATGCAGTTTAACGCCACTCTCTCTTTATGCACGGTAAAATTGCAAAGAGACGCCCCTTTTGCATCCCCTCGATTCAGAAGTGGGCAGTGCTGCCAACACAAGGGATTCCGAAATAAACTGGGGTGTTTTCCATAGACGCTCGACAATCGCAGATAGAATGGAGTTATGATTGCTGAATTAATCTGCTGAGAAGAAATTCTAGCAGGTTTTACTTGATAATTTTTCTCACTACCCAACTCCTTTATTATAAGATTTAATTGTGATTCTATATTAATTTAATTTAGTTTGAAACGTTTTGTGCTTTTATTTACGTTCTAGCTAGTACATATTTGATTTTAAATATTTGTATAATTTAATATCTCTTGCCTTTTTTATTGCATTCTAATTGTATTTAGATTTTATATATAAAGATTTAAGTTAACTGTAGATGACAACTGTGAGTTAATTTTGCATTGCATAATTTCTTAGAGTATTTGCTAAGGTTGGGTGAAAGAGATGCCATAGTGGCCTCTCGAAGTTAAAAGAATGCTCAATGTAATGGTTCTGGATTACGAACTTTAAGATTGTTCTTTATTCAAGATATTTTTGATATGTGATATATGAAGGGTTGAAATTGATAAGGCATAAATAAATGTTTACATACATGAAGATCGTAGGTACAAGTCTGATCATACGGAGACCTGTTGAGAGAGATTATACTGAAGCGAATCTTTTTGAAAATAAATACTTTTGATGATTCCCAATTTTCTATATGAATGTATTTTCGCTGCGTTTCATGCTTCCTGCAATTATTAGCAGAAATATGGTGAAAATATACTCACATTATAAATTTAGATGGCATCCGTTTAGTTGAAATACAAAAAATAAAGGTAAAATAGTCAACGGATCATGCCTAATCCGAAAATAATCCGACCTGTTAAATAGCATATTAAAAATACACTTCACCTACATCAAGTATTTCCCCTTCAGTTGTCTGGAGTACATCCACCGTTTTACACACAATTCTTTTATGTATTTCTGCGATTTTTCTAAATTTTTTATCGTTCTTGAAAACACTAAAAGACATTTGGGATCGAATAACCCTAGTTTCCATTATAGACCACCCTTAAATGACAAAACTGGATTTTTTGATTGTTTGACCTCCCCCTTCTCTTTCACCCCAATGTGATACGGTTTCCCCTCCCCCTGAGTGTGACAATTCAAGAGCGACCATTTGTGGAACACTTTTCGCGGAATCTGATCAGATGCAGTGGTTAACCACATTTGTGTAATGCCTTATATTTTTAGGGCTATTTTGCACGCAGTTCATAGTGAGGTGCGAGGAATATAATTTTGCAATAGAATTCTCCTTTTTAGAAAAAGGTATGGTTTCATGCTTTCAGATGTCTTATCTGTAAAATTTTGAATTCCTATCGGTAGGTTTTATACACCCCTCTTATTGCGGGTGTTAGTCTGCTGTGAGAGTTATTTCCCTAATTGTAAGCATTAAGTGGATTTTTACACCGCCAAATTAGAGTTCCATTCCTTCTCTTTTTTAAGCCATCTTCACACGATAAAGGCTCAGATTTAAGAATAGACTCTTTAGCATGAATCCCACCGAATGAAGTATTATTTATATTTCTATAAATAGTTGTTATTGTGATCTACCAAACATAAATTACGGGACAATGAGTGATATCGTTCCAAAGTTTTATATTAAACATAGATAGGGTCATATTTTTGCAATTTATTCAAAATTATGTATTTCGCTAATTTTACATCTGGAGGTTGTTTCAACCACAAACTTCTAATTAGAAGAACAATTATCAAGAAGATGAGTTAACGCTTAACTTTTTGTGATTTTTATTTTCACTGTATACAAAATGTGATTCCTTTCTTTTTAAAGTATCCTCTTTCGTTTGTACTTTTCACTTATTTTGGCTTTCCATTTTCACAGTGATCCATTTCCGTTAAATATCTCTTTTCAAATGCGAATTGCTTTAATTTGTTGTATTTCAAATTTGTATTTATATTAATGGTGCATCGCCGTCCTGTTGCCGGACGGTAAGTCTGACGAAATGTTAATGCTTTGAAATTGTAGAAGAAATTTTTTAAAATTATTATTATTATTATGAATGCGTTACGGGTGATAAGTAGTGAGATCTAAGACACTACTTAGAGATAGAAAGAGAAGTGTAGTTCAGCAATGGGTTTCCTTGAAAACATTGAAATGCGTGAAAGAGAAGAAAATAATAAAAGAGTGATTTACGACGTGCGTATGTTCCGCTCTCATTTTCAGCCGCCAATCGATGGACAGATGGATAGTTGAGAGGCCGTATTTTATGGACATTCCCTCTGCTTTTTCATTGCAGTAGAATCCGATTGCACCCAAGGCCGACGAGTACCTTTAAGTACATGTCTATTTACAGTAGGAAAGATATTTCTACGCTACTATGAATAAAAGATGAAGAAGTGTTACTTTTTCATATATATATATATATATATATATATATATATATATATGTATGTATATATGTATGTATGTAGGGATTTAGAATCAGTTGTCATTTTAGAGGCGAGTACCTTAATTTTGGAATGTATTGAGAGTCACGTATTACGCATTAGATTACTCATTACGAAACACGATCCACATTTGTAGTTTTACTGGATCTATCATTTATTTCCTATGGTCCTGACTTTAATTCATAAAGAACAATTGTGAATGATACCTAAATCATTCATCATCAAATTGTCGTTTTCCCACAATTATCGTTCAAATTTCTAACAAACAAATTCTTTGGAAAAAATCATATCCTTTTCCTATATCATTGAAGTAGTGAAAAGTACAATGTAAAGTAGTGAAAAGGTATTATTAATAAAAATGCTCCTTTTCATACGTATTTATTCTGCATTCATTCATGATCTTAGTATTATGTCTGACTTTTTTCCTTGAGTGAATTGTTGAAGACCCAATTTCTCTATCATCTCATCACTATGCAATTGGTGGAAAATGTAAACCGAATGTTTTCTATTGATAAGCATAATTAATTGCGTCGGAATTATACTGTAAATGATTTTGTATGCCTTTTAAAAATGAGTACGTTGTTTTTTATCTGTCACGTTCCGAGAGGAGAATGGCATATGTAGACGTAGGGTGTATGTAGATGTAGATTATTGTAACTGATAAATATGATAAGAAGAAAGTGTGAGACGCATTTTGGGGATTTTATGAGAAACTAACGGAAAAAGACCGTGTATCGAATCTTATATTCAGTCAATAACATTTTAAATTAAAAAGCACGATTCACACATCATTGGTTTTAACTTCAACTAAATTAACTTAAAGTAAATTTCAATATTGATATTACACATAAAGTAGCTAAACGGCGGCACCGCACTCTCAATTCCCTAAGAACGATGTATAGTTTTGGAATACCTCAACTCACATTTTCATCCTCTTTCACGTGTACCGAAGATGTCTTTCAGATATTTCAGCATATCGATTCTCGTTTCATTTCGAGAGAAATAATTCATCTCCGATACCAATCGCTTCCTCACTCTTGGGCGCTTCTGTGTCTTTGCATCCGACGCTCATTTTCAATGTCTCTTTTGAAGGTGAGAAACCGCAGCGCCGTTTCAATTGAATCGGATTGATGTGAAACTATTTCTTAATCAACGCGCTGTTTCGTCGTCAAGAAAAGAGAGAGGAAATATGGAATGTTTTTAACATACTTGGTGTAAATGTCTCAGAAGTGGCTGCAGGGGGATGTTCATTAAATTAAGACATGTTGTTGCTTTAAATTGGATTCTAATTCTGTTTGTAAATAGAGTGATATTATATAGGAATGTTAATCTGTATAAAACTTTTTGAAAGGGTCAGTGGAGTGTCTTTTATGTGTGCAATTGACGACGATTGTCGGCATAAATAAACAAAGAATCTAAATATCGGTTTACTTCTAGTTTTGCTCCCTCTGCCATTGTAGAACCGGTTCATTCCGCTTTCATTTTTATTTCTTTCAGAAAGTTTCTTTTATAATTCATAGCCTTTAACATTTACATACAATTGCAAAAAATAGAATAAGACTGACTTGTAGTTTGACGAGATAGTTGGTAGCAAATCGTAGTTACATTTGTTTAACTAACCCTACCGTAATTACTCTTAAGTAAATTGTGAATCGTTGGGAGTTGAAAATCGGTTTCGATTCGCTTAAAAACAGTTTATGTGCACAAAAGCTTAGAATGGCGAACGTTCTTCAGGATCGAATTAAATCACTCTAATAACACTCTGATGCATGACGAAAAGGCCCTATCCAACGTCCAAAAAGGCCTAATCAGGCCTGAAGGCCGCACATTCGTCAGGTCTCAGTATGTACAGTATTATCCGTGTGGGGTATGTATGTATGTGGAATGAAACCTTTGCACAAATTAGTAGTTTAATAATTGAATTAACAATTCTTTTAGTCCAGGAACTAGCTAATAGGATATTTGAGTAATCCGTCGATCAATTATTAGATAAATCTATTCACCATTTATTCCTATGGAAAACGCAGTTACGGTTTAGGAATGATTCGGGTCCTTCAGAGGCGAATGAAATTCATGAAGCTTCTCTGTATAAAAATCATGGTTGAAAGGAGATAGATGTTGAAGAATGAAGGGTAAATAAGTGTAGAAATCTCTCAGGAATATCGCGAATAAACGGCACAAAATCCAGTGGCGAACGCGTATCTTTCCGTCCAGAAAAAAGGCAAAATTATCTCCGGCGGCAGCGATAAAAGAGACGCAGTGCGTGGCAATAATCGTCGAAAATATATGAAAGCGGGAGTAGAAAGACAGAAAGGAAGTTGGCAAGATATGGATCGCGCTGATTCATTTTTTGATATCGTCCGAACTATTATTTTTCGAACGCCTTCCGATGGGCGATATTTCACCTTCGGGAGAGAGATACCTGCCTCTCTTTATCTCGCAAACATATTTCGACTCCATCGACGCGAAATGAAACAGCGCGCTCTTTTTTCTCTCCGCTCCGTAAATTCCGTTCACTTGCCGATTACCTGAACAGATTGGCTTCTATTAAATCATTTTGACGTGCGATCGACGGAAATATCCTGTGCGCCCGAAAGAAGCTGCCCGGAAATGTTCTTTGTGATAAAGTTGTTCGACAGATATTCCTCGTGCGAATACACCCCGTTGCATACGTACATAGATGCTGAAAATTGTGAATAAACTCCTGATCGCTCAAACGAATCCATATTGAGTAAACTTCCCTTCGGCGTGTGGCAGGGGTTGCCTACATCCGTCCGTCCGTCAACGGTAAAGTAGATTTTTGAATAGAACGTTTTTCGCTCTCTGGATACCTTAGGAAGAAATATCCAGAGACATTTTTGCCCCAGGAAATTGTTATTCATTTGTTTGTTTATATCACAGTCATTTATTTGCGTCCAAATTATTTATTCATTTGTGATATTTTTGTAACTCGTCGATTTTATTTAATCCACGAATGATTCATGTGCATTGGTAGTATTTACAGGGATAACAAAATTAAGTTAAATAACTTTTCGGCTGTTGATGATGATCCATGGAAACCTGATCGTGTTTTGTTTAAGGATAATATGTATTTGGAAAATTACGACGCTTCTTTTCATTCTACTAGGTAAGTTTTCGATAAGACTTCGAAATGTTCAAAGAAAATACTATAACGATACAGCGTGGAATCAGATTGATATTTTTCGATTCGGATTTCTCTCAGCTTCAACGGAAAGTCCACATCGGTGGAACCGGTTTGTCGAACCGGGTTTTCGATCCGGTCGTTGTAATATTTTAGCCTTATGAAAGCTAGATTATTTCCAACCCTTTTCACTTTACATTGCGTTACACACAATTTTAGGGTATGAAGTAGCAATATATGGTCGTAAGTCATAATTACACGCATTACATTACCTCCGAACACACTTAAATAAGATATGAGGAACTAAATGTCGAAAAGGAATGAAATACGGTTTTCAGTTTCGGTTCGTGTTCGACTCTGAATGTGGCAAAAATATTATTTCGGTTTCCATTTGATGTGTAGAATACGATTTAACAAGGATGATGGAGGACCTCTGGCAGCCACTAGGTGAATTGTCAAAGTAACAGAGTTGAACTGACTAAATATCAAAGTCTACTGGTTGCAATACCACATATCCGAGAGACCTGGGTTCATGTCTCAGTCATGCAGTACAAGAGGATGTCCTTGTTGACTCTCACAGGACTTCTGTTCGGGACATCATCAAACTGTACGTTACTAAGGGTATCTCACTTTTGTTTCTCCTTGGTTATACGATTAGATTTATTCAAATCTTTGAAAAGGTGCCGCCTCGTTAACTTGACTATCGATCACGGAAAACAATCGATTAAAATAAATAGAGCGTGCGATTCGATTGGCGTACAGTCTGGCCCAGTCCCGATTTACGTTGGCCAGAAGCCAGAGTGTTTTCCGTAATGACCGCGAGAGGGTGGGGCTGGCGCCAGCAAGTCGCCGACGCCGGGGTCACTTTCAATCGAAATATTTGCATTTCATTAAATCCCAGTTTGAAAAGATAGCAACTTTCCGAGAATTAGATTCCGATTTTCACGGAAAGACATTCTTTTGATCGAAAATATTAACATTCTGTGCTGTTGTAATTATTTGGTGTTCTCAATTTCAGTCTGACTGCTCTTAAATTCAAATGTGACACCTTAATTTTCTTTGGTTTACTTAATCATAATAAATATAGAACAATACATCACGATAAATGGTAGATTCCTGAAATTTATGCTTAGTTTTAGTGCGACAGTTTTAGCAACTCTAAAACAAAAGACAGTGGTCAATGTCAATTAGTAATGTTTGTATTGAAGAGTCGGTGAAAGTGATTCCAACGGTCCTCCGAGGTGTCGATCAAGTGGGATGTCGGTCAAATGGGATGTCGACCAAATGGGGTTTCGGACAACTGAGTTAAATTGTGTCGGTCAAATAAAGGGATCCCCGATGAGAGGATGAAATATTCAAAAGAGAAACATGCGAATCACAATGTGAATGTATGCGCGTAATTAAGAATATTGTATTTAATATCGATAAAATAATAGTAATATATGTTACTGTAATGAGTCAGTAGATATTGCTGGGTTCATATTCGATTTGCTTGGGAAATAATGTTGATATTTTATTCTGGAGCGTAAATATTTTTGTAATAGTTTAAATATTATACAAGAGAGGCAGAAGAGTAATTTAAATTGTAAAAATGTTGGCTACATGGGGTGTATGAAAGTACTTTTAAATGTTTAATAGTTTATATTAAGGGTTTAAGGCTTACACCTGACATTTTTCATGCCGCAAGTATAGTTTCATTAAAGCTGTACTTTCTCATGTATTCAAGTTTCACTGTATATTTTTAGAGTTAGATTGTATTTATGGCAAGCGTTGATTTCTCGATCGACATCATCGTTTTGCGTTCCTCACCTGTCCGTTTGTGCCGAGGGGATATTTCCGATGGGAAGCAAGACAATTGAGTCGATTTAAGCAGATTGGATGCGGACGCTGGTTTGCGGCGGACACTGTGTGTTCACTCATTTATTCCTCCATCTCGAAAAATTAATCGTTTCTTCGCTCCAACTCTCTGCTCAAATATGACCTCGACGCTTTTCCTATTTCAACTCTGCGGACATCTACAATATACTCTATAACTCACATCATTCACTTGACCGACTGTTATTTAATCGGCATCATTCCATTCATACCATATTTGATCGATACCCCATTTTGCCGACACCCAAGTTGAGCGACACTCAATTTGATCGACATTTCATATGGCCGACACATCGCTGTACTTTTCGTTCACCGATTCATCGCTAATTCGACGACCGACGTCGTTCTGCTCCACTATGAAGATGGAATGAAGAAAATACTATTATTTACCACAGGAAATTTTTATGTAATTAAAGCACAATTCGAAGAGATATTACTTATAATCAGATTGTTATTGCTTGTTTCAACTTGGTCGTCTGCATCAATAAAAAAGTGATAGTGGAAAAAGGAACAAACATTTTCTTTATTTCACATGGTGGTTTTTATAAAATATTTTTGAATGACTTTGAATTTTATAAGATAATAGTTAAAACTAATATAATTTATGTGAGATTTACAGAGTTCCTGAAAAAATCAGCTGTAGGAAAAGTAAACGAACGATGTATATTAATCGAAAACATTTCTTGCGGAAAATACAATATTTTAACCTCAACACCATATTTCAATCCGACAGTATTGACAGCTCTATTTCCTTCTCAATTATACTATCGAGAAATTTCAAACATTCAGTCGCGTTGTTTTCAATAACTTTAGAGTCTGATAGTCCTTTTTCCTTAGAGTTTACGTATATTCATTTATATTCAATATTCCTGTGTATTTATGCCTTCTATTTTAATTACTATTTCACATTTTCCAACTTCCCAAGCATCTTTATAATAATCCTACCTAGTTTCCTTAGACATCTTCTCTCTTTTTTCCTTAGTAAGTTTAACCAAACTCAATACGATCCTCTCCCGAGTGAGTCACCATTATCAATCTTGCATTCACATTATGCTGGTGGCATAATTGCTGAAATTTCCTTCCTCCTCCGTATGTTTAACGTGACATCATCACTCATAATGGCTGCCCCATTGGGGTAATTATGCTGACCATCTTTCGTGTGGGCAATTGACATTGGTGGCCATTTGGAAAGGTGAAACTTAACACGTGTAATGGGCCTTAAAACCCAAGGATCAACAAAACTGAAAAACATCGATAAATAAGGCAGGTTATACAAGCGAACTGAGCACCGCTTGGGGTGGTAAATCTTATGGACCGAAGATCTGGATTCCCATATCTTTATCCTATTGCATTGGCAGTTGACAGAAATCAGGATTATATCAGGTTAAGTCAGCGAGCAAAAGATTTGACTACTTCTATGTAAAGATGACTCTCTAAAACTTGTTGACTTGAATATCCATGATTATCCTGCGATCCTCGGGAAAATTTCACAATTTTCAACTGTCAGCACATAACGAAGATCGTCTTTTTCTTTCATTATGATAGATTTGGTAGTAAATCCTCCACAAACGGCGTTACCGGAAAATTTTAGTTTTTTATCAAAGAATATTACGCGGTGGGTACTTTTTCTAACACACTTTTTACCTTTACCCGCATACTTCGCTTCACCTTTCTATATTACTTTTATCCTTCCATACATCTTAACTGTTCACTCACTATATTTAATCAGCTTTTCCTCAGTCCTTCTCTCAATTGATTTCGAATCTCATCTTTGTCTTTATATATCCATCCATTACTGATTGCGTCCAAACCAACTTAAAACTCCTATTTCATAGATTTCATGTGCATGTGTAATTCATTACTCACTCAATGCTTTTTATGAGTAATCTTTCTTTCTGGTGTTTCGATATGAGAGAATGGAGACAAGTTGAATTCTCATCTCTTTTACGAGGGCATTTCTACCGAATTCTGTTGAAAGAGGGCCGAAGGGACTTCTTTCCCCTCTGTAGCTCGTTTGCCTAATTGACTCAATAGAGGGCGTTCATCTTAAAGGGGAGAAGACAAGTGTCATCCGATGCACTTTACAATTGTTTCATTCTTTTGTGTTTTACGTGATGGCTGAATGCGTTTGAGGCATCCTTCTTGCATGTAAGTGGGATTAAGTATTAACTTAATGCAATTGGAACGAATTGTGTCGGCTCAAATAGGGAGTCAGAATCAACTCTCCGATACTCATAAATTTTACTTAAGTGAAATGCCTCTTGACTGTTGGAGAAGCTTATAAACTCCATCTTGCCGTTTGTATATCAAACATTAATGTATTCTTATTCCTATCAGTTAATTTCTTAGAGATGGGTTAATAGTCCGGTGACAACGTTATTGATTTACATACTAATTTACTTTAAAACAAATGATGCATCACTAAAAACGATACAAATTACAATACCACGATTTCTTATTGCAGAGCATATATCATCTTGCTACAACAATAAGACGCAACAATGTATTATATTATTCAATATATATTATTTACCTGATTAATTTAAATTTACCTATTCACAATACAAATAGCAATACTTCTAGCAACAACCGTACACTTATATTAGAGCTGTCTTCTAGCTACAGCAATACGTTATCACATTCCGATTAACTTCGTGTCAGTAAAAGCAAGAAAGGGTTTGTTCACTTCTTGGTAATTATGTGAGGCGTCATAATTGTGGTCCCTCACTTTGCTTTCAAGTGCACTTGTTCCGCACCCACTAGAGGTCCTTCTTTTCCCCCTCGTCATCCCCTCTTCATCCTCCATCATTTAACTGCTTCCCTTTCTTCGCAACTTGTCCTTTCTTTTTAAATTACGGCAATTTAGATAAGATGCGATCAATTTAGTGAAAATAGTAAAAAAAACCTTTTTAAATTCTTAAGACTGAAATCCTATCATTCGCATTTAGAAAAAGACTTGAAATGTGAGGATTTCTAGAGACATTCATGACCTTCATGAATAACGAAAGGGAAAATTGTATACTAATTCATTTTTATGCCGTTAATTATTGTGTTAAATGTCCTTGCGCTACTTATGGATGAAATGATGGATATTTAAAAATATTTGTATGGTTTTGTGCTTATGATACGATGTATATTAACCGTGGCTGATTCTTTTGAGCCTACCATATTTTCTTTGAGCCTCAGTGAAGAATAATTAAGGGACCCCATTCGCTTCTTTATCTCGAATTGTGGGACCCTTAGTTAAACACTAGTATCCTTAAACAGAAGTGGCTCAAACGTTCTATGATTAAACGCCTTGCCACTCGCTGAAAGGTGTTTTGCAAGCTATTCATGTAGAATCTAAATTGTAGATGTAATTTGTTTAAAAGAGCGTGTGATATAGTCAGGAGTTGGAGATTCTGCGACCTTCAGGTCAAATGTGACCTTTTATGATAGTTCACTGCGGCCTTTTACTCACTTTCTGAAACAAATACTTGCATTTATACTTATTTCCCTGATAATCTCAAGTGGAAAATGTTCTCTTTCGTTTTGATCTGCGAACGAATATTTGTTTTCTCACATAAAATTTTTAAGTTGAACCCAATCTGAACTCTTTAGAAAAGGGAATAATGAGGATGTGGCATTCCTTGTGCTGTCGTCAGGGCCGGCGCAGGCTAAGGGTAGCAAAGCGCCAGCAACAAGCAGAATCTCAAAACCAGACAAGTGGAGTCTTCTCGTGACTCTCTCCTTTTTAAATTATGGTATTTATTAGCCGACATGAATAGATATTTATATTCAGATTGCTTCCATGTGTAGGACTAAAATTAGTCGGAAGTTAAAGGAAGTATAGGAAATTCAAGATTTACGGCTCTTAACGAAAAGAAAATCACTATTTGAGAGTGTTAATTACTGAATTATTGGATGTTCAGATTCATATAGCTTTTCTTAAGGTGAATGAAAGCATGTTTAATAAAAGGGTTTCGCTGTTATTTATCGTGAAGGAACAATACTCGACGCTGATAAATTGTAAGTAGGAAGAACCAAATCAGCGAAGTCGTAATGTAATGCAAATGAAAATGTTGAGAACGAGATCTTAGTTCACTAACTCCCGGAAGAAGATAAAAGGATACTTCTTCATAGCATTCTTTGTTTTATATATTTACGTTAGAAACGGAGATGGTACGAATAAACATACCCTTAATTGGCCTCTCTTCCACCTTAATTGTTTATATCTACGTCGGATTTTATATAAAGAATTTTATGCAATTGTACACAGGATATTTACTGCGAATAATACTACGAGTGGTATTTATTGAAGAACATGGGAGAGAGGTTCTTGAAGGGCTGTCCGAGAGGCACGTCAGCCGGAAAGACGAAATGCGGGTGGGTGAGCGGTAAACAGAAGGGGCGCAGGACTTCCGGTCGGATTCCAACGAAAGGTGCAGCTTCTCATGAGAAGTGCTCTCTTTCCTTTGATCGATTGCCAAAAGACATTTAGAAATAGAAGCTTAAAAATTGAAGCCGATGCTAAAATATGCTCCGTGATTACGCAAGTTTATCGGTGAAATTTCCTCTGTCCGGTTGATCGTTTTATTTAAGAATACACGTTCCTTCCGTTAGAAAAGTTGGAATGGGAAATACAATTTATCGGTTTAAGTTTCGTTGATTTTTACAGGAAAACCCGCTTAAGACGCTGAGCTCATTTCCAGTCATCTGCTATAGCCAATCGTTTGCCTCATTCGATAGAACAAAAATGTTGTCTGTGTCCTCTCCTTGTGATGAGTATCTTCTATTGAATGACTCATTTTACAATTAAAAAAAAGTCGCTTATCAGTTCTCTTTTGTCTTTTAAGAAGTGATCATCCAAAAAAAGAGAAGCAATGTTTTATTGAGCGGACAGATCGTGATGTCCTCTTACCAATGCCGTTCAAAAATCCTCCCTTGGTAAAAACCTTATCTGGTAAAAATTGCTTCATTGCAAAGTGGAAACGAAACATGAAAAAATAAAGCAAAGAAGAAGCTCTTGCGAAAAGTATTCATTCAATTCTTCGAAAATATGACAACATTATACAGCCAGCTAATCCGCTTAAAACGCAACTTTGTTCTCTGAAGAGCATCTTAAGCTGTATTTTCCGGACTCTATTTTGCTTATCTCGCAATTCGACGATACCCTTCTAAAATTATTAAGTGTGTTTAAACTCAGATTCTTCGCTTTGTTTTTCTGCCATCTGATTTGAAGAGGTTATTATTCTTGCAACTCCGAGCGAACAGCATTGTATTTGAGTCGTGCTCCAGATGGGGTTAAACGTGTACAGGTGAGAGACACCGCAATTTAAAATCAATGACCATCGCCACACCCCCATCGATTTCCGCAATGGATACATACTCACTTGTTTGACACTTTCCACACCTGTCACACACTTTTAACGTAGGTCGTTCGACCGATCACTTGGATGAACATGTTTGATCGAAGATCTTCCATGATATTCTTTAAGAATAAATTTTAAAATAAATCTTATATGCAATGAAAGCACTCGACTAGACTTCCGTTCTTACATACATCTACGTACATTATTATTACAATATTATAACTAAGGATAGCTTTATTAATTATATATATTCTGATTGTATTAAGAACATTTTATTAGTTTTCGGTCAGGGCTTTAAGGTAGCTTTTTTGGAAGCCGATAGATAGCACATTCCATTTCTTTACCTTTCTGCCAAGTAATGAATATTTAACCCTCTGTTTTCTTAATTTTAATATTCCTAATAACCTAATTACTTCCATTCTTCCATTCCATTCCTATTTGAAAATTCTTCTGAAAAATAGCATATTGATCTTCTCTTCAAACTATTCTCACCGTTCCTAACTTATTTTCTTGCGCTATTCTCTCCTAGACATAGCGGCTTTCCGTTGCTATGAAAGAATTCAGCGCATTCCAGAGGAATATGTTTCAGGGGACTTGTATCGTTTACGTTTAGACATCATCAGCTTCACTTCGGAAAAGAAGGTTATATTAAAGAAAGGGGTTGCCTTTCTTCCCCTCCCTTCCTTTAACGTACACTATATTTTCCGGTATATGTTACCTGTGTATGTTTACATGCAGACTAAAATAGTCCCCCGAAATATATTCCTGTGGAAAAATTACTGGAAGTTATTCTAAGTCACATTTAGCTTGCAAAAGCTCCCACCGGGAATCGAACCCGAGACCGCTTTCATTAAAGTGGAACACGCTGCCCGCTTTGGCTATCCGAGATTTTCATTCTATTGGCAGCAGCCATTGTTGCGTAATATAAAAACGAAATGGCATCTGAGAAATTACTCCAATGTTGAAGTCTGCAGAATAGGGCGTGTGTAAAACAGCTCAAGTGCACGAAATTCGATTGTGGAATATCGGCAGTTTATGATAAACAACTTGTTCAACGGTAGGGAAATAGTGGCAGTAGTACGTCGCTAGAGTGATGCAAAGGAGATCATGAGAGAGCTGGTGGAGCGAAGTGAAGATAAGATATAAGCAAGTTTCCAGGTGACGCGCCATTTCGCTTTCGTATTACGCAACAATGGTAGCTGATAATCGAATGAAAATGCCACAGTAACAATTCAAGGGTCAATGCTTTGCACTAGTTCCGCTTTGAATGCAGAAAGTTAACATGTTTAGGAAGCAAAGTGTAATTTACATCATGAATACCTTTCTAGTTTGATAGGTGAGGATCAATCCTGCCAACTGAGGAAGATTCTCATGAATGAAGCGGTTCTAAATCCACAGAAATGAAAGATACGATCCGAAAATACGCAAATTCAAATGTCGCAGTGAAAGGCATTTAATGGTTACGTAATCTCTTCATATTTCATCATCTAGAAGATTTGATCTTTATATTCCCTTGTAAAGGAGAGTATTTCATTAATACTACTCGTTCTTAAGATGCGATGTAGTGCTAGATTACTATTAGATTAGTAGATGTGATCATTCTGTCCTAGTTGAAAGTGCTTCTGAATGCGACATCCTGGCTCGAAAGCCATCCGAGAGGCAGTTCCGTAGTAATCAAATTCTATCCCTGGGGACCTTTTATGATAACCGCCCGCTTACTTCCGCTTAAAGCGACTTTAAGCGCGTTTCCTTCCTTCTGTACCTGGTTGCCAAGGCGACCCCTCTCATCCCGACTTCATTTACACTGCGAGGGAAGTCAATTTGGAAAATACTTTATGCTATTGACTATTACGTTTATGAAACTCGGTGTACATCCGAAAACTGCGGAGTTCTGAAAAGAAAAGAGAAGATCGATAAGAATTGTTGCTTGAAACAGCACACCTTAGAAATTTCCTGTTGTTCACCTTGATATTTTCCTGTTACAGTCGCCGCGTTATCTGCTGAACATAAAGATAACTCTATTTTCCTCTGTCGAGGAAGTTACAACAGAAACTCCATTACATCGGCGATTACAGTGGAAAACTCTCAGTCATAACTAGGCAATAATGAATATGATTGAGCAATACTCGGTGGAATTTCTTTATAAAAAAACTTTAATCTTAAGCGTCACTTGTGCAAAATACACAAGATAAATAACAGACCTCATGATGGCGTGATCTGCTTATTTTTCTCGTGGATTTTGTACAAGTGTCGCTATTGAAGATTCTTTCTAAAAGTAAAGGAAGCATTATTTTAGAAACATTTAAAATTTAATTTACAGATATAAGTGCATTTTCAGATCATGTTATACAGAAAATGTGAACACTACAATAAGTAAACATGTGATGTGATTCTACTGCCATATGTTTATGAAGAGAATATACTTCATTTGTCGTTTAGATCGCCAAATTTCATGTTGAGAGCCTAGATGTTTCTTAAAGAGAAACAGAAGTGAAAAATATTGACATGCCTGGGATTCGAACTCTGGTCACCTCAACTGTTGAAGCAATTTAAAATTAATACTACTAAAATATCACAAATATAATGAGGATTACTGTTGCTAGCTACTTTTTATTTTCCCCGAAACTTTAAACGCAGTTAAAAAGTTTTCCAGAATGATATTTTGAAAACTTTCTCGAAGCAATTGAAGACCTTAAATACCTTAAATTTAGATGTAAGTTAGGATAGATGAAAGAAGAGACTTTTTGGTCTCAATTTCTCCTTCATAAAGACCTTTAAATATTCTAATCTTAAGAATTTCTTCACCCCTATCTTCAAAGCCGATTTCTTATAGCCCTGTAATCGAATTCCCATACAACTGCTGAATAAATCAATGATCTTTTACCTCCAAAAGACCGTCTTCTACATCACACTCAGCTGCTCTCCTCATGCCATTCTTTTTTCCTGTACTATTTTCTAACTCAAGAACAATGTAAAACTAGTTTTTTCTTTTTTAATTCGGGGAAGATGCGGAAGAACAAATTTTGGTAATTTATTCAACAACATCTTCCCTAAAGTTTCGCCAAATGACGTTTTATCATACTTGTGTACGTCGCCCATAGATGCAAGAAGTAGTATATTTATGTGAGTGAATAATGGTTATAAAATGTAAATGTGGTGTTGTATGCAATATGTTGCATTATTGTGATAAATTATTGCCAATTATTATTTCAAAGCTTACCGTAGCGCAGTGTCAATGAGAAACTTATAATTAGTAAAATAAATTTTCCGTAGTATGATATTAGAATATACGAACTCCGTTCTAAGCGGTTTCCCGAACCGAAAATTATACTCTTTGAGCCGAATGGAGATCGAAAAATGTAAGAGTGGTGCGAATCCCAATTAGTGAGAGGTGAAAAAGAGAGAGCATGTAAAAGCAGTGTCCTGAAGGGGAGAAACAATCAGTCAGTAAATGGGAGTTAAGAAAGATTGATGCGGATGAGAAATGCAATTAAGAGAAGGGGCAGTACATAGATTCAGCAGGGGCTTCTTCTTGATAGGTGCATAACTTTTCATTGCGGGCCCTCGAAAATAAAATGCTAAGTAAAAGTGGAAGGGAGCCGTAATTACTCTGGAGTTCCATTACAATAATGGAAGGCGAAGAAGATAAAGAGTTAGAAGAGGGGAGATAAGAGAAGTGGTTATGAGAGGGCGGAGATAAAAGCACTCGAGGAAGGACGTGTACCTGCAGAGGCCCCAAGAAAATGACTTTTGGCCCGGAGATGGTCGCATAACTGAGCTCCGGTGATTACCATTTGTAAGACGATTCGACGAAAGGAGAAGAAAAAACAGTTGAGCAACCGGATCACGTCTTTGGCGCTCTCATCGCAATGGGGAACGAATTACCTCTGATTATTTCTTCTTCTTGGAAAATTATGGATTCCACCAATCGACGCCTTCCTTGTTTCGTCACTAGGCGACGGTGAGATAACGGTCGAGCGCAGAAACTCTGTCAGTTAACTGTTTTGACTGTCTTTTCCTTTACATCGGGAATGCATATCGATAAGTAACCAGACTGATAAGACTAATTATACTGTACTCATAAACATATACCCAGATTCCCGCATACATATTTGTATATGCTGTACATACATTATTCGCAGTTGCCGAATTCGGGAAAATGACTCCGCAGAGAGAGTATTTCCATTTTCGCTTTCGTTTGATTGAATCCTGTTTGGGGATGAGTCTTTTTTGATCAATATATTATGATTTGACACCACCGTATCATGAATTTATTTCTTAGTTTTCGTGAGTTTCTTTCAAATGAAATTCAAAACACCAACAAAATCCAATTTAGGATTTAAATGCATGCGAAGGACCGATTTTAACGTTGCATTAATGAAATGTTCTTTGCTTTTTCTCTAATCCCATCTCTTCTGAGTAATACATTTCTTAATTACATGTTATGTCGTCGAAATGTCTCCCACCTGTCTTAAGCCGCGAAGTTATTTCCCAGTCACTCTCCCCTCCGCCCTTCCCCTCAATTCTACTTACGGAGAACAAATGAAGACAGATAATCAATAACCCAACTCCTATCCTTCGTCTCCCCTTCATTTTTATCTTTTGAGTGGGCTGCATTAACACAAAGAGCATTTTCCCTGATTTTTATTATTATTTCCGAACCGAGAGCTATTGAGAGTGATTCAACTCTGGGACAATACGCATGTCCTCACGCCGCCCAAATTCCTTTTAATATCGTTTCCCGAGCGGATCTTCACGACCACCCGTTTCGTTTTTCACTGGATTCTCCGAAAATTTCCGCACGCCATCGGGTTTTATTAAGTCAAGGGTTATTCTTTTCAAGGGTACAACTATTGAAGAGGATCTCTCGTATTAATGGATGAGATGAGAGGGGCTTCATTGTGGAGTCCTTCTGCGACCTGTTTACTTTGTATAACACTCCTCAAGGACAATTCTAGCTATCGTAGATTGCCACTGCTAGAGGTCGGTAATAGCACAAGACGGTAAAATTAACACTTTAATTTATACAATACTACATTTAATACACGCACCCCCACGACCTAGGTTCATCCTATTTCACCTGATGATGATGCTATGCAATGAAACATAGGTCTTGAGTGTGTATTTTATTGTATTAACCAAAGAGTTAATTCAATCATCTTATGTTATGATGGCATACCACCAAGTAAAGGCCGAAACCATCAACGCTGGTCGCTAATGTTCTATCTCTTAAGTCATTTCCCTTCTAATTGAAGAACACTATCCAACATTTTATTGTTATCGTTAAATCGCAACAACTATATGGAATCCAGGGGATGGAACGAGTAAACTCGAGAAAGTTCAGCGCAAAGTGATGCCTTTTGTTAGAAGATGCTAAATCGTTACTTTAGGAGAAGTTAGTAAGAAAGAAGGTTAGTAAGAAAGGAGTTTGATTTCGAACACTCATATAGACAAAATCGCTTCTAATGCGTTAGAAAATCTATATTACGTGATGGGAAACTTGAATGGAAGCTGTAAGGAAGCAAAAGGGTAATATAAAACAATGTTTAGGCTCTATTAGAATACGCGACTAAGGTATAGGATCCCCGATATCAAATTTCTATTAAAAATATTGAGAAAGTGCAACGGAAAGCAGCTAAGAATGTATTAAGGTGATATAAGGGAAGGATAGCGTTACAAATGCGTTAGAGATCGTCGGTTGGGAATCATTAGAGAAAAAAGACGAGGCTAAATCGATTAGTGGGCATTTTAAGAGGAGGCGTGGATGGAATTAAATACTAGGAACATAATCGATTTATGATAATACAAGTGATTCCGAATCGTAAATCAATAAGAAGCTTTATTGTGTAAGATATTGTGGTGGGGTTTTTGTGTTGTAAATGATGCCAGTCAATTTATTTAGCTGTAGCTGCCACTTGACAACAGTAAAACTACATTACATAATAAATAAATAAAAATATGATGCGCTTTTGCGAGATCAAGTTAGCGTGCCACTTGTGATCGTTTATTACTCAAGAATTATGCATGCCGATCCTCTGTGCGACAGTAAAACACGCTGAATACAAAGACTAGGGATGAGCTACTTATTTCGTTAGCTAAGGGATTTCCTTGAACCCAAACCACTTCATATTTTGACGTAAGATTGCGATCTTTCTTGTCGTTAATCGTCTGTATTAATGCAATAGATTCTTACTAATTTACTATCGTACCACAGCACACTTGGCCTATTTTAATATTACCAACATATATGTAATTACATTTACTAATACTTATTAAAAATTCGTAAAATCTTAATTCACAATAATATCCTCTTCTGGTGTAAGATAGCCTTGCTATGATTCGTTTAGATACAGATATTCACAAAAAAACAGCTGCAGACACTAAGAAAGGCTAATCAACAATTAATTAACTTTTTCTTTGTTTAAGTTTGTATTAGATGAATAGTGTAGATGTTCGACGTGTTACATATTTTACAGCGCAGAATTTTGCATCGTAGGTTAATCAGGTTTACATTGTCTTTTTGCATTAATATTCATCAATTTCGTTAGTAAAAATTTCATTTTTTCTGTTTTAAAATTAATAACACGATGTCACGGAGCATTAAGTAGTTCTCAATAATTATCTTACCTCTCTTCTTTTATGTTCACTTTAGTATGGGAGGTCTCTTTGTGAATATTATGTGTTTTGAGAGAGTTCTTTTTCTGCATCTTATTGCACAAAGTCAGTTGGCTTTCTTTTGTTCAGCCGCATTATCGTACCGCTTGCTGTTTTACCGTAGTAATTGCTCATAAACAAACCGCCTATAGCTGTAGCTTTTCGAGTTGGTTGGCACATCTTTTGTGATTATAATTTATATATTTTTAGTGCTGTAGGTACAGTTTTCAGCCCGTAGTCTGTTTGAACCTCATTCCCCCACCGTTAGCTATATATCAGAGAGAAAAATGGTCCAATTACGCTCCCCTGAGGTACGCCTGAGGTAACTTTATCAACAGCATTAATATTGAGAACTATGCTTTATGTACTTGAGTTGAATTTTGTGGAGTCAGACAACGTAGTGACAAGTGTCTAGGTGATTCAATTAAAAAGTATAAATACCACAACTTTTACTTTGACAGATTTCGGAATATAATTCAGCCGTCATCATCGCTTAGTGTTCTTTTTCATTCAACATTTTCCGACTTAAGCCAGTAAAAATGTTGTATTATGCGTTTGAATTCTATTAAGAGAATCATAGCGTATTTGTTACTTACTCTATGCTGCAAGTTAAAATTTATTTTAAGGAAATACTTAGTGGATTATGCTATTAACTTAATTTTCATGTCCGAGAGACTTTCAAACAGCTGCTAGAGTCAAGAATTACCTGCCTGAGATAATTTCAATCTGAAAAATGCAAGTTTACTGTCATGTTGAGAGATTTTCTAGTATTTTTGTAATGAAAAGACTGGATTAGCGATTCCTAAAGTTCTGTCCGTGAGTATAAGTGTTTATCCTGATTGATGTATTGTCCAAACTCGCATATTTTTATCTATCTGTTATTCAATAGTTGAATCGTAATTAATGAAACCGTTGATGGCATATAATTAGTAAAAACTTTTAGATACAAACCGGAACTAATTGAAAGAATCATTAGTCAGGAGTATTTCTACGATAGTCCGAATGTCTTCCATCCATAATCCGAGATTAGCATTTCTAGGCGCTCTCTATTAGAAGAGGCGCTCGTGTATGCGGTGAAATACGGCGCCAGAAAATGCTCGTCGAAGGGGAATCGCCGGACGGACACGGTTTTGTTTGTCGGCGATTGTAGTGGCCGACAGCATGAAATGTATGGGAGGTCGATGCGCTGCTCGCGATTCGGGAGGTTTTTTTCGAATGAAAAAAATCAACAGGCGGCATAAAAACGGGAGCGGAAAACAATGGAGGGGCGATGTGTGTGTGCAGAATGGATGACTTGTTGGGAGGGGAATGCAGGGTAGCCAACATGACAACTTGGATAATTCCTTCGTTTATTACGAGAATGTCACTATTCATTATAGGATAGTATTTCAAGGAATGATTAGTAGTAATTTTAAAAGTTAAGGTTATTTCGTACGTGTAGACCCAGAGAATCGAACCCGGGACCACTTTCACTAAAACTGAACGCGTTACTCACTTAGGCAGCCCTGAGAATGATTAATTAATTAATTAAATTATTTCCGCAGTATGGAAAACGCCAGGTGACAGCCTTAACCCATTGCCATCAGCATTTTCCATTAACATTTTACGCACACCTCGCATTTAGCAAAACACAATATATTTTGCGATAAATGCTGATATACAATACTCATTGCCCCCTCCAGATTATAATTATTTATGCTATCACATAAATCTCCAGAGTGAAAAGTTAACAATATTTCCCCAGCAGAAGTTTAAGAACTTTATAGTTTTAATCAATCATTATTTTTATACATAATCTATAACACAAGTGCATAAATTCATTGCTGTTACGATATCATATCTAAGTACAGTTTTATTAATTTTATATATTAACATTTTAATAGGTACTTCTGCATCTCTCTCTAAAGTCATTATATATAATGTATTAATCATTTTCTCCAAAATGATTTTTTTAAACTAACTAAAAATGAGGTATGTGCAACTTAAATTATGGAACGGGACTAAAAATAAACTGCTAGTGTTTGTGAAGTCTTTCTTTTTTATTATCGATGAAAATTTTGATGGTGAGGGAGGAAGGTCAAGTGGTTTCGTGAAATATTTGTATTTCGATATATCTTTTTTTTGACCGTGCTGAATACCGGATTTACCGGGTGATAGTATTTCATGACAACTGGCAGAGGTAGCTGAAGAGAAAAGAGAATTTGAGTTACGAGAGAATCGCAATGATAACCACATTCCGAAAGCATCGAATTTATGGTGATTGCACGGCGATGTCATGGCAACCAGCATCCATTTCGGTCCTTTGAGCGACGTTTTAAGAACTATTATCTCCTTTTCGAAAGCAACGGAATGGTAACGCAAAGGTGTGTCTAGGAAACATTCAAAGGAAATTGCCAGGACTGGGATTCGAACCATTGAAGCACAACCCTTGCATACGCTATGCTTATTGTTAACCACCATGACTCAACCCAAACCAACTTAATAATAGACTAGAAATGGGGAACCTTTTGCAAGAATGCCTTATTCAATAGTAAATACAAAGAAATTGCGTGCCGATATGGTACCAAGACATAGAATGAGATTATTAACTACATCTAATATCATGTAGTTAATCATGTCAACCGTGGGATCAAGATATTGTAATTAACGTAAGTAATCACCGATTATCATTTAAAAGAATCTGCATTTACTTTCTCTCTTTAAGTGAAGTATATATAACAAAGATATTGCTTTCCTTATGCCACATAAATTCTCTCGCGTGCCGCTTTGGACACGCGTGCAATGAGTTGTTTACCTTTATAATAATATACCTTTCCTTTATGAAACCTATATAAATCTATATAATAGATACAAACGTCTTTATTATCCAGTGGAATTGGGATTATATATTCCCTGCTTCAGTTCAACCCTTGTCTCCAATACATGTACGAATTCAGATTTTAAGCAATGTGATGAATTGTGATATATACAGGAAAAGGAGGGAAGGGTTGGTCTAAAAAAGAGGCATATTACTGATCAGAGAAAAAATAACCACTGTAATGGTCAATTCCCTTTCGATACAAACATCACATTCGTGGAATCATCAGATATTATATGTATAGGTGTATTATACCAGGTAATATACCTTCTTCTAGATTATGTTTATAGAATCTCAATTAATCTCAAACATTTTATTAGTAGTATCTTAATTTCTCAGAGATTCTCAGCTGCGTTTTAAAGCACCTTACGGCAAAACGGCAGTGGAAATCCCAATATATCTTCTATCAAAATTATCCCCTCAATCTTATGCAATCAGATACACACACCTGTGATGAGGAGAATCCAGGTGTATTATCAGAAGGAAAAAAGTTATTACGAAGGTACGATATATTATGAAGATAAGAAGGACCTCCTCAAGAAAATCAGAAGAAAGGATTGTTAAAAAGCACAGTTTGCCTTTTTTGGTGTATGGGTATGAAACGTGGACCCTGAGGAGTTCCCTCCTCAGGGTCAAGAGATTGAGGATATAGAAAATATAGGTGTGACGTAGAACAGGAATAGCAAACTATAAAAAGGAAAACAAAAGCGGAAGTGATGGATATAAAGGGATAAGATAGGATTATCAGTGAGTGAAATGTCCAGATGAAAGACTTAAAAGATTGATGTGAGGTAGATTACTAGGAAAACACAGTAGAGTGGACAAAGATTCAATCTAACGTCAATCGTAGGCCTCCCTAACAGTCTTACAGCTCTCGTAGAGTTTCATGTCGTCGATTTACCCCCAATTACTTAATGATATCTCTGTTCCTATGGTCTTCTTCTTGGTCTCTTCACATCTCTTGGTGTCAAGTACAGAACTACTGATGTCCAACGGTTGTCTCGCCACATGGCCTGCCCACATCCATTTCACTGATCTTACTTTATCTACAATGTCTGTCACTCCTGTCTTCATCCTCACCCAGGTGTTGCGTTTCCTGTCATAGTGATGCAATTTGATCTTCTTGTGATTCCAGGAATCAATCATATACCAAATGATATGATATGGTGAAGACTAGTATTTTTCCACGTTAAAAATGATGGAAATTAATTTAATTTGTCGATAAATGTACTACTATTATAACATACATCTGATGTATGTCAAAAACGTCAAGGATTAATTTAAATGTATCTGTCACAGTATCTGTCATTATCTGGTATGAAGTAGTCTACTCCTGCCAGCCTTTATCTTGGATAATAACTTATAGTAAAGCCAATTCATCATAGAAATGACCGAGTGGTTAGAGTGTCTGGTTCCAATTTATAACTTTTCCAAAGATTAATCCAACAGTTTATCCTCTGTGGTTCGAATCCTAGTTAGAACATTTTTCTGGAAAGTTAAGTTTCGGATTTGCTAAGAATCTTCATAAGAAAAGTAAGAAGTTTCCATAGCTTTCTTGTTTTCTTTAATTTATTTTGCAATTGTTTATTTTAATGACGCACTAAGATATTCGTGTATATATTTAATGAATTAATCGTATACTTTTATCCTATTTAAATAATCGTGTATCAACATACCCCTTACACATAACCTTTTTGGGCGTATGGCAGGAGGTGAGCGCAGTTTATTTTATTAATAGACTTTCAAAAATTTAATTCTATAACCGACTAGCTTTAGCATCTATTTCCCTTTATTCGCTATATCATTTCAGCCTATATAACATGGATTTTTCCTATATGTGTGTATTCAACAATCGTATTCATCGTCAAGGGGACTGGTTATGTACAACTGCAAAATCTCGCGAAATTTTCGTTTATTTTGTCAAAATTCTCGCTATTTGGAATTCAAAGCAACAATTCACGACCAAAATATAAATATTCATTCAATTCCCTTTCTTTTAGCACTTATCTCGAATTCGTAGGACCATAGACTTCTGACTTAATTCTTCTTTTAAAGAAAAAATGTCTGCAATGGATCAAAATGAACTCTACCTGCATTTCTTATGAGAGCATTTTCGAGTCGTCCTGAGTCGAGTCAAGGATATTATTGGTTAAAATATATTCATATATGTTAGGTCAGTAATCCTTTAATAAATCTTTAATTTTTTTATCTCTACCTCATCGGGAAGTTCGTGAAATTAATGTCCCAATATTCGCTCCACGTGTTTCTTACGGGAGTCATTGACATCGGATGAGAAAATATAATCATATCGGCTATAATTATATAAGATTGTATGTGTTTAATATATGATCAGAGGCAATCCTTTATTTGAGCCTCGGTTCGTGTCTAATACGGACACACAATAATTCCTGTATTTGAATAATTCATTAAATGGTTTCCTCATCGATGATTTATTCAACATCCACTTTCTATTTTATTATTAGGAATTCATCGCAATGATAGATATCTGTAGAGGTGTCCTTAATAAAAATGCCAATCTCATTCAGTGCGCCATTTTTCTCCATCGCCGAGGGGACGTCATTTCGAAGGAATTTCGCACTGGATTCATAAATGATGCCACTATTTCTCAATCAAAGATGAAAGGTAAATGCCCCAATTAAGCCGACCATTAATCAATTCTTCTTGCCGTGATGAGGAGCTAATTTGGCCGCGAATTAACGCCGACCATTCCTCTCAATACAACGCCTTTTAATATCATCCTGCCTAAGGTTTCCTTTTCACCAATTTATCGCGAATTCACCATTTTCAAAGTCGATTCTTCCTCTTTGTATATTTCATCATATTTCTCTTTGGTCTACTAAGGTGACTGTCATAGTTTTCACTGATCCCAGTTTACTTTTCCGATGTATTTCGAGTGGTTCTAAAGGAAGAATAAGATATGCTATCAGAGTGGAGTGAATGCGATCCTGAAGATTGTGTGCATTTAGGATTAAAGTGCAATTCATGGAATTTTGGAGAGATGGAGAGAGGGGCTTTTAAATTAGAATTTCATTGTTTTAAGTTTACATATTCAGTTGTAACTTTTCACCGCAACCATCTTTAAATAATACCTTTTTTTACTTTCCATTGGTATTGCTTTCGTCTCTCGTTGTCCAGGAGATTGATGTTTATGGGCCTTCGGGAATCAAACAAGAAATATGGCGGAGTTTATTAGAATCGGAATTCTCGGGGAAATCTCCATTAAAAAACCTCATAAACTATTAATTTATGTGTTATATTGCTTATGATTCACAAAAATTTTCAGATAGCAAGATCGCTGATTCAGTTGCAAATTCATGACTTAACAACGTTCAAATCTGTGATTTGTTTCCCTAATAACGGAACGATGTAGTTATTGACGAATTCTTTATGGAATCGGCTTGATATATCTTCTTAGTTTATGAAAAGTAAACGAAGTGTACGATGTGGAGGGAAGGGCATTCGATTGGAATGACAATTAAAATCAGAAGAAGATGCCTTTTCTCATTGCCATTGAACGACAGCTGCGAAACAAGTTCATTTTTAATATAACATTGATCTAACATTCAGAGCAAGAAATACTCCATTACTAAACATTAATAATCTCAGGGAAATTTAATAAATAACATGTTACAATATAAGAACATATTCCAAATCTACATCAATAACCTGCAAGCTGCCTTTCGGCGTATGGCAGCACGGGGATCATGTAATATCGATTAAGTCTTCAGCAAACATAATTTCTCTGAACTGAACGACCAATCTCAGTTAAACTTCTCATCCACTTTCTTTCAAATATTCTCAACCTCCGTCCGAGAGCTAACCTTACGTTTTGTGCTTTTTAAGCTTAACTTTTCCTTGAAGTATTTTTTAAGAAATCGTATCGCTTTGCGCTTCACTTTCTCGAGTACCCATTTCATCCGCTGGACCCCATATACTTGCCGCCTATTCAAGATGTTCCAAGGAGAAATAAAATTGCTCTTTAACCTTTTCATCGCATCTACCGATGGTGCGCTAGAAAAAGCCGAGCTTTTTAATTGTTTTACTGCAGATTTTTTGTGTTTGTATGCTCAAGTTTAAATTATTTCAAGAGTAATCCCGAAATATTCAACCGACTGGTCTAGATTTACATTTATTTTATTAATTTTGTATTTGTCATCCGCAAATATCCTCACATTACTGTTTATCTCTTCGCTCGAGACATCGATCTATATCAGGAAGAGAAGCGGTCCGATTACGCTGCCTTGAGGTACGCCTGAGGTGACTATATCAACGCCATAAAAAACTATGTTTTATATGCTTGAGTTGAATTTAGAGGAGCTTTACAAAGAAGTGAAGAGATATCTAGATCAGTCAATTAAGAAAGTATAAATACCACAACTTTTTCGCTGTTTCGTATTTTAGGTTTTGGATGGATATGTTTCCTTTTTTATTAACTATTCATGCTTAAAGGGCGTTCATAGAGTTACTAGAACCAAGTCATTTACCGTCTGATACGTTTCCAAACAGAATTAAATGAAAGGAATATTGTGTTGTTGTAAGTTTTGCTAGTAACGAAAAGTCCAGACCAGCGATTCCGAAACGGTGATCCTTGAGTATAAATGCTGGTCCTCAGTAATGTAGTTTTTAAACTCCTTATTTGATGTAATTTTGTTATTTTTCTGCTATTTGTTGAAAGCATTTCATTATCACACCTTTAGCGAATATTTACATATACTTAATACTACCTGAGATATAGATAAAATATGGATATTTAAGCACAAGATACTCACGAACCGCAAAGATGAGCAATAGCCAATCTTCCGCCAACTAAAGTTAAAGAATCACTAGATGAAATCATGCCTTCCTATGGTTTTTCTTAGTATTCCATACGGATAGTGATATCTCTCCTGGAGTGATAATGATTTTTCGAAGGGAGAGCAATTAGGGTAATCTGATGAAGCGTACCTGCCTTCTTTTGTTCATCTCGGATGACGTGGAGTAAGCGGAGTAACCATGGTTATAAATTCCATCTTAATTGACAGCTGAGGGGAGAGCAAAAAATGTCGGTCCGAAGAGAGGGGTTGTTAGCGAGGGCTCCTCCCCATTTCACCAGAACACTCTTTCGGCGCCTCCAAAACACACCCTAAATTCGAATTATACCGAATATCTACATGTCCCCTTCCAAATTTGAAGTTGGAGGAATATTTTCAAGTATAGCTTCTCGAGTCTTTCTGTCTATAGGTCGTAAATCTATATCTTAAAGCCTATTTTTCTAGTCTATTCCATCGATATATAATCCTCAGATATTCTCGATCCGATGTCGGATGTAGGCCTCCCCAAGCGCTTTCCAATTCTCTCTATTCTGAGCTTCTCTTTGCCATGTCACACCTAACTACTTAATGATGTCTCTGTTCCATCGGTCCTTTGGTCTTCTTCTTGGTCTCTTCACATCTCTTGGTGTCCAGTTCAGAACCGCTCTTGTCCAACGGTTGTCGTTTCTTCTCTCCACATGGCCTGCCCACATCCATTTCAGTGATCTTACTTTATCTACAATGTCTGTCACTCCTGTCTTCATCCTCACCCAGGTGTTGCGTTTCCTGTGACGGTGATGCAATCTGTTCTTGTTGTGATTCCAGGAATAAATCATTCATATTTGTTTGAATTCTCAGGATTATTGCTTTGAGTGGTACGATTAAAGGTTGCTACTTTTTTACCTATTCATTTGGTAAAACATTCTAGTTTTACTTCAGTCGGTCACTTGTAAAATGAATTGATACTAGCAGTAGTACTTATTTTCCTAGTATTCTTATTTAGTAGTATTTATTTTCAATTACGCAAATTTATTTTCAACCCCTTCCCTAAGTAGCTGTAATAAACTATTGGGTTAAGTTATAAGAATGCATAACCGATATCTTTACTCGTACCTGGATCCGAACCATGGATCTCCAGATGATATTTTCCCTCACAGAGATGCTTATTTGTTTATGAGTTACCTTCGGTTGTTTCCCATTTCCGCCGCAACGAGCGCTGCAAAGAGTCATTCCGTAGCGGAGGACATAATCATAAAAATTGAGTAATTTCGGAGAAAAGGCGGCCAATTTAGGAGATTGTGCGAGGTTATTGGAGCAATACTTTTTAATCAGCATTCTCTGGAGGATATTATGGAAATTCGCTAATGGAAATTGTCATCTCATGCTCCCCGAATTAGGGGAATTAAAACTTTGAAATACGTTGGAAGGCGGCTTCCGTAATTTGATGGAGGATCTTCTGATTTGAGCTATCACCTGCTTTCTTTCTTTTACACATCAATAAGCATTTGCAGGTGCGAAGCTGCATTTGAATGTGCACTTTTGTATTTCTCTCTCGAAATATTCGTCATACATCAGCTGACGAAGCTAATTCGTTTAGGAAGCATATGAATACCCTGCATAAGACGGCTTAAAGTGTATGGCAGGGGATGTAAACACAGAGCTTTCGAGCTACTTCTTTGCTTTTTGTTGTCATTCACAGAAAAAATGAGTCCTTAAAACGACTTGTTCTAGCGTCTATTTCTCTTATTTTGTTCTCATTATGGGATCGGTCGAAGTAACAGGGGGGTCGCATAATATCAATGACGTCCTCAGAAAATGTGTTTTCTCTATATACGTCAAACAGTCGGAACGTATCTTCTAATCTCCTTTCTTTCAATAATTCCCAACCTGAATCTGAGGGCATCTGCGCTTACCTTTTTCTCGTAGCATTTTTAACGTGTCGTTTTGCGTTACACTTTCTCGAGTTCGCAGGTCCCCTCAGGTTTCTGTTATCCTGGTGGGCGGAATCGATATTTCTCACTTACTCCAAAATACAGTTATGAAACAGAATAAAAGCAGCTCTCATGATGTAAGTCCATCATCTGATGAATAAAATGAATATAAGGAAGAGAAATTATTATTTATTGTGAAAAACATACTGCCCACCATGCTCATTCTGGAAACAACAAAGAATATGCTCTTCACTTTGGTCAAGGGTGAATTTTTCATGAGTGAGAAATTACCAATACATTCTTAATTAGAACATAGCGGAGAAAATATCCATTTCCCGGAAATGTGGTTGGCATAGTTCAGTCGATCTATCGCTATATTATACGCTATACCCCATATAACTCTAAATGATTGAAGTACTAATAAATCGATCTGGCACTACTAATTGGTGATAAATGACGAATTTCATATTATTATTTTAAATTTCTGAACTTATGTTACATTTATAAGTCATTTTAAACACCCTTTAAGTGATATTTAGCTACTTTTCAGGGTTCATCTAGCTTTATTTAAAATTATTATCTCGTACCTCTGATGATTGGCTTATTTTTGTTGGAAATCATTATGTTATGTTATTAATATGCCATTATTATCTATTATGACATCAATCGAATACATTTTCACTTATCATGAGAAAGAGAATTACCACTCGTTTGCCGAAGTCTCACTGTTTGCATCCTTATAAAATCTATGCTGGCGGTTGAGACATTGGTTTAATTAATTATTCCTATGAGAATTCTTAGGAATAATTAATTAAACCGTCGAAACCTTTGAACATCGTACTAGGAAGAATAGTGAAATGGCTACGTAAATAATAAGGAATATATTTTAATGGCGGTAGGTTTGAGTATGATTGTTTGAAATCGTATGCCATTATAAAATAGATATATCGGAAGTCACTCTTTCCATAGAAATAAGATGAGGAACGAGAGAAAAGTCACATAACTGTACCTCAATACCTCTACATGAGTTTACCCCCTTTCCACTTTCAATTACGTTTTAAGACCTGTGTAACCTCGACAAAGATATTTTATCAAAATGAAATCAAAAATTTTCTGTAAGAATTTCCACATTGTTTCTCATCTCTTAGTGTTAATATACAAGTATTCGTATATTTTCCTGTTTGAGTCGTAATCTTTCCGAATGGTTGAACACATAAAGGTAAGAATCGCCGTGCAAAGTAAGAGACCTTCTCTCTTCATTCCTGTTTTATTTCGCAAGAGGATGGCCTCATTTCACGCCACCTGCCCTTCGAAATAGAGGACTATAATGAGCTTCTCTCCGAGAAGATTACACTATTCATTCTCTTGCATTCTTGGATGCCTCATTTGATACTCTCATCCGAGTATCAAAGTACTGCTTCTAATTCCAAGTAAAGTACTTATTTATTACTGTTTTCATGCACTTTTATAATAAATTTCAAGAGAGATAAAGCGATGAATAATGTATTAATATTTTTACAGGTATTCCGCTACGTGAAGTACGATGAAACTTATTAAAATTGTACACAAATTACATTAATACTAATTCATACTATTTATTCTATATGCACCTAAGTTCTTAAGTTATTAATATTATAGCGAATAGCTCGGATTTATTTATTGCCTTGGTCGTCAGGGGGTCGGGTTGCTTACAGTTATGATATTTAAGTCAAGTTTCGTTTATTTCCTCAGAATTTACACAATATGAATTTGAAAACGATATTATACAACCGAAATAAGAATCCTCATCTAATGTCCTTTCTTTAGGTACCTGTCCCAATTTCGTAGGACCATCATTGATACTTAATTTCGTAAAAGAAGTTAAACCTGAAAGAGATGAAAACGTGCATTTCTTATGGAATCCATTCTGAAAGCTGCGAAGTCGATTCTGCCTAATTACAGCACGAAACCCTTATATTCTGTCTATAAAACGGCGAAATTTGATTAACTGATTAAATAGTTTAGGACGGAAAGGAGCTAAATGTAGAATTACAGACAGCACACCTTGAAATAGAAAATAAATTCCATACCTTTATTCAGCTGTCTTTCGGTTTCACCATCTTCTGGTTAAAGTGGAAAACATGTTAAACGAACCCAGTATTCAAACTTAGTAGGAGAAGATTCTAAATAATACAGAATTGTATTCAAGCGGCAATTCGTATTTAAATTTTATTTAGCGGGAGAAAGAACGTCGCTTAGTAGGATTTAAAAGCTACTAAATACTAGGTTTAAATATTATTGATATTATATTATACTTGACTTGGCCTTTTTATTGCATTTGACTTGAATACATCTTATATACAAACTTTATATAAATATGACTGATATTATTTTTGTGTGTTTCTTAATATTTTTTCCTTTTCCCATTATAGGTATGTCATCCATTTGGAATGGTTTCTGATTTGTATCGGGAGCAATTGGTAAGAGTATTCTTTCATCGACGGTATTCTCAGCATCGGCATTTTCGAAAGCAGCTCTTTTAATACTAATAATAATAATAATGCATCAATAGCCATAGCAAACCTCCGACCGCCAAAATAGATAGAAACAGATAATAAGAAAAAGGTTGAGAAAAAGATTTATCCGTTTTAATTATTATATCGTTTATACAAATTCCTAATATTATTTTACCCCTCCGTTTTTTACCGAGTTACGCCTATATTATATATTAAAAGTATTTATTATTGCCATTTAAAAAATGTTTTACAGTTTTTTATATGAAATATAAGATTTTGTATACTAATTAAGAAGAAACGGACATGAAAAAGTCTGACAGATATATGGCCCCACTATTTATTGCTTTTACTATCCATTTATTGATTCATACATCTTATATATATACCGATTTATTGATATATTTGTATTTGTTTTTAGTTATTAGATAATCTTGTTTATGTTATACTTATTCAATGATATTTATCCATTTAAAATTTATTGCACTTGTCTATAAGCCTGTATTTTGAATGGCAGGGGAAGATGGGGGCACTTGGCCTCATCTGGTAAAATAAATAACAAGTCTTAGCAATCTCACCGAGTACTTAGTGAGCATCAGTTACATATGAAGGAGAACGGAAAGAGATTCCTAGAATTTGATTCACTTTTCTAGAACAATTCAGTCGTAGAAAAGTCGTGGAATAAATTAAACTACTCTTGTGCCTATTTTATAATTTATTTTGCATCACTTTTAGCAGAGTCCAAGCGACGATCACCGTGGAAACACTCCCCTAAATAAATTAACGTAACTTAGAAACAATTTTCAGGGCGACGTAAATAAACGTACGAGCGAAGTATTAGTGCGTAATCCAGTTCTCTATAAGTGCAACGCGAGAATATCACTTAAAACGAATCTTTGCAGTCAATTATCAAACTGTAATCTCTCCATCTTTCGTGTGCGATCCCTGAGGGTCCCTTTTATGACCCTTAAAAACCGCTGCGAAAGGGGAGACCCCCGAGTGCTACCTGACAACCCTGGAATTATTAAATTTTTTCCCTCTTTTAAAGGAGAGGGTTTTCACAAAAAGAGCACGTGCCCCAGCGGTTGTCGTGGCTCACGTGGATTGATGTTTTTTAAAAAAAGGACCATTTTCATATATATGAAAAATGAGATAAGAAAGTGAAAGATCGGATTTTATGACGCCATCGACTAATTGCCGCCATTTCGAAGACAATCTTAAGCCTCACATTTACTGAGCGTATTTTTTAGATTTATTTAACCGCCTACACGAGATTATTCACCAATTTATATGCTCATTCTTACCCAATTCACTCCTTTTATAATCAATTGCAGGAATTAGTCGTTCTTCATTTTGATAATGGTGGTTTCTAAAGAAAAGACTCATAATTTGATGAATTTCTCGGCCATCTCGGGTCTGCACATTCGGCCGGTTGCAGTTTTCGTCGGTTAACACGACTCGTACCTATTAACCTTGTGTTTGTATTTATGCACCTACTAACCCTTCGTATTATGTTATAGATGTATAATGCATTGAAAAATGGAGAAATGTTTTTCTTAATACGTATTTATTGTACATTCTTAATAATATTGGAGGCTTCCGGATAGACAAGTGGGTAGCGCGTTCAGTCTTCTTAAAAATGCTTCGATATCTATAGTAATTGTTTTTTGCTACTCCGGGTTGATGGAAAAATCTGCAAAAGAACGTCCAACGAAAATATTTCATTGGTAGAATTTACTCAAACGAAAATTTTCGTATAACAGTGATGGTGTCATATGAAATTAACTCACATTGATACTTATGCATCATCCTGGTTTAATCCACTTCAGAATTTGATAATTCCGTGCTTTTTACCGTTAGAACATAGCATGCTTACTTTTAGATGACCAAGTCAACGGAGGACTTAAAATTTCCATTAATGATGGAAAAAACGGATTGCACTCATCCATTGGCATTGAAATGAGACGGAATCAAAATTATTGGAAAACCTCTCATTGTACGAAAGGAAACGGCCATATAATTATAGAATAGACGCAATTAAAATTAGAAAAAGTACCATGAAAGGCTAGCCAAAACAACGCTCTTAATTAAATTATGCAGTACATTGTTACATACTACTCTTAAAATCATTGTGCTAAATAAGTTGCAGTACAATTGATGCTTACAATAACAAGTAAAAATTGTAAGTAAGACTGTAATTTACAGTTGTAAATAACGATGAAACTTAGAACTGTAAGTAATAATCGTAACTAATAATACAACTTACAATCGAGGTAACAGTTGTAATTAACTCACATTCTTAAGTTATATGTAGCTTACATTTTTAAGTAATAATATAGTTAAGTAACAATTGCAAGTAACAGTACAACTTATAATTGATAGTGACAAAGTAATGAAACTGTCTTGTCAGTTGGTGTTGTTTAAGTCATTCATTTGGCGCAACTCTGAAACCGAATCGTAGATTTCACTTAGTGGCGCAAGCGTCGACCTTTAGTAATAATAAGGTCTTCCATTAGAGCGATCGGCGCAACTGGAGTAGAAAAGGTGATAAGGGGAGAAAGCCCAAGGGGTCGACCCTCATTGCTATCATCCTACTCTTAATTGTTCACCACGACTATGTTCATTGTTGCTCTGCGCCTCCGCAATTGTTGTAAACTCTCTGAAACTAAAACGAATCTACAACTTAAATCATTCGCTACATTGTTATTTGCAATTATAAGTAACAATTTATTGTAACAGTTTGCCTCTTATTATGTACGAGTTTTACTTTTTATGAGTATAGTCCATTGAAAAATTTAATGAAATTTGTGAGGAATCTTCGGAAAACATCCCTCTGACAGATACAACAGTTCAACGAAATACTCAATTTATATCAAACCCCACAGTAAATAGCTATTAGCAACCATTTAATAGAATTATTATATGTTTTCAATAATAATAATATTTTTAACTATATTAATAATATATAATGATCCGTAATATTCAGATGTAATTCTCATAGGCATTGTTAATTAAGTATTGATATAAATTTATCTAGAAAAGCTTCCTCGACGTAGTTAGACATTGTTAGTCATGGAATGTTTATATCTTTTTTACCATTATCCTTTCTTTTTGAAAAATCATTGGGATGTATCTTTGATAATACTATATAGCGTCAAAATATGAATAACGCATTATATAAATGCATGCATTAATTAATTTCTTGTAGGATCCGCTTTTACAATTTACCTGTATTTGCATCGAATTAAAAAAATGTGATTCGCAAATATATATAATGTCCAACCGCCCCCACTATTGATATTTGCAACACAGCGTAATTAATTCGGAAGAAAAGAAGTATTCTTTTTTTCAGTTATAATTCGAAGAAGGATAGTGTTTGCAGAAGGAAGCGAGATTCTGTTTGCAAAGGGCACTCCGCTCATTACATAAGAACAAAAGCCAACAAACGATGAAATGCAAACCGATTTCCTTAGGCATAGATCGATATGGAGTTACGAGGGCTACCGCTTCGAATGCCTTCTTCTTCCCCCGCACAGTATTTCTGTGAAGCCTCGAATCTCACCGATAAAAGAGTTATTTCCGCGGGTGTATTAAACAAGAACATAGACCGTAAAAACAGTTATTTTGCAGGAGTGGAAACAGAAAAGATTGAAATTCTTGAACCTAAACAGCAAATAGTTATTGATTCCTTTCCGAATTTTGGTTCCCGTAATTGCACATTTAACTTTGGAGGAATTGGAGGAAGGCACACTAAACATGTGTAACTACGAGTTGTAATTATTGCATTGCATTATTATAATAATTACTGCACGTATGTAGTGTATAGGAAGAAAGCTAAAAATAGTGAAAAAAGTGAGAAGAATGTTATATTAAATTCCACTTTCAGTCTGTTTTCGTAATCTGCTCATCTGGCGGAAGAATAGCCGAACTTATTTTAATGAATGAACTTCTTACCCTCGAATCGAGTAACTTTCGCAGAATTAATTCTCTTTTAGACACGTTTAACGTGGTCATTCTGCCATTTCCTTTTTATGCGCAAAAGCTATGAGTTTTTATTTTGGAAGAACACGCAAAGCAACACCGGTATCTTTAATAACTAAGTATGTTATTCTCAATGAAAACTATGTTCGCTTGAATGGGGGTAACATCGGCCCATGAGTGAAACATAATGAAACAAACAGCATGGTCTCGTTCAATTTAAAACTATTTATAAAGGCGCAGTTATTTAAAAATATTAATTCGTTGAAAAATTTTATGTAATTAGTTAAGAACAATGCAGATATTTGGAAATGGATTTTAAATTAGAGTAATACGTGAAAAACCCAACCAAGAAAGTAAATTATAAAATATTCGAATTATTATTTATTTGTTTATTTTTTAATTGTCTTTCTTTTGGCCTTTGTTTTGATCCTGAAGGGTTCATCGACTACAGATTGTTGGAAATATTGTGTAGCGACTTTTATCTTCCCCTTGCAAACTAATGCTAGAAAAGTGGAATGGTTGCTATTACTGCAGTTTGTAACGTGATTGGTATTTCTTCGGAGAAAGTTCAGCTGACCACTTAAAATGAACCATCAGTTTTTAGCTGGTATTAAGATATTTCAAACCAATACTTAGTTGGTAACTCAGCGGATTAAAAGAACTAGATTCGGTCTTTCTTTTCTTTTGGGCCAAAGTTACCCCAGATAACGATAATTCGGATTTTCCAAAAAAGATTTTGAAAGTGCAAAAGATACGAAGCACAATTTCCATTTATCAAATCAACTTCTACGAGGTCAGGTCTGCTCATATGAATTACGCATGCATCTTCTTTTATAAATCAACCTCACGATTAGAAAAGGTTTGCAATATGTTTGAGGCAGAAGGCGATCCGTTTCGACACCACCTTAAGACTTCCAGGGATCTGACCGTGCTGTGATTCCCTCCCTCACATTTAGGATTCAATTGGAAGGATTTGAGTTAGGGCACAGTGACTGGTAATGACTACCCTTAACCTTTGAACTGGAAAGCCTAAATCGTTACGTATCCAGACGAAAAGGTCAAATTTAACCCCAAAAATATTTTATTCCTACCATGTCTCTGAGGTAATTGATTTTTCCTTTTTTAGGTATATATGAATCACTTAATTATGTTAAGTCCTATGGAATTTCTCCTTGAGTCTGGAAATTATCAATGAGTTATTTTATGCAACAGTGATGTAAATAACATATAGCATACATATAACAAAGTTTATATTTTATATAATTAATTAATATTTGCAAATTTTAACGGAAGGTAAAGACCGATGAAACAGAGGAATCTTCAAATGCTCAGGAGTAATTTGAGAAAGAGAATATTCTCAGAATAGAGGGAATCGCTTGGTGAGCCACAGATTAATTTGAAGTGCTGGTCTGAAATAAAAATAATGATCGGCTTGTTTGGTAAGGAGATTAAAGGTAGACGTTGTTATGCCCGTCTTACTTTTTAAGGAGATTTTTCGTCGGGGAAAATTTCGATGAATGTAGAATTCTCGGTAGAATTTTAAGTTTTCTACTGTTTCACAGAAATAATTAGCTACTCGATATTTTTCATACTTTGCAAGAGGTGAAATAGCCCCGCTAATTGATATTATAAGATGAATGATGAAGGACATCTCTCCAGGCATCTTAATTCCATCGTCTATTTTTATCTCGGCTCGGCTCCAGCGGACGTGTCCCATATCACCTCAGAAAAAGAGGGAAAATTTCCGCCGATCCTGAATTCATCGGCCATTCTATATTCACATTCAATAACTTAAAATGTTGTGCTAATAAAAGATGAGGGAAATTCACTCACTTCCTTAGTTCTCTGCTTTTATTGGATGCTTATTTAGACTTAGTCTCGATAGCGGTGAACCGCGCCTCTCTTGATATGAATTGTATTTACTTTAACAAGCATCTCACAATATTAGCGCCCAAAGAATAAACGATAAAAGACCACATTAAGTATCTTAAAATGTAAAAATAATAAACTAACAGAACTGTGTTTCCTTAAACATTGTAATTAAAAATGAATTGGGTCCTATTTAGGCCCATCCTTGAATAAGTGACCCTGCCTAAAAGCATTATACTCGAAAATGAGAAAAAGTAAAACGAATCGCAATACGTTTTGTAAAGCATTTCAATGAAGAATCGGTGAAGGTTGCTCGGATGCTTGAGGAAGCAGGAAAGGAATCTTTAGAAGAAAGAAAGCTTAATTGGAGATTTAATTCACTTAATAAATTCAGAGTATTATTAAATACTTAATAAATACTTTTAAAAAAAGTACCCCCAGATTTAACCGATAATATGTGCCCTCTTTGTTACAGAGGTCGTTCTGATACTGCGAGGAAGATCTGGGAAATAGATAATCTCATATTAAATCAAAATGAAGAATCCTCTTGATTCCATAGAACCGAGTCATCCATCGTGCAAGTAATTTCAAAATATATTCTGAAAACAGAAATATCAGTGTGACTGTAAGTGAAAGCCATCGCATATTATCCCCTTTGATGGCCTCAACACCTTCAATAGAAGCTGTGATATTTTTAAAAGTGCTGCGGCCACACATGGGCTTCCACCGGAAATCGAACCCGGGACATCAAGGGCGAAAGCGCTACTCATTTGGCCATTTATTGAAGAACCAGGTTCGAGACCCGGCTTTTCCTCTATTTATATCCTCTAAATAATTGCATAGTATGCCATACATTATATCTTCACTTGGCTTCACGTTGAATTAATTCTTTTTTATTGTGAATTAAGGCGTATTTCAAATTTTTAAATCTATTTTCTCTTTTCAGATTTTATTTTAATCTATTCAAAAACTTATTTTGAATGTGTAAATTGTAAATATCTAATTTTTCTCTGCTCCCAAGCCTTTTAATTTATTTTCTATTTTTTTTACTTTCCAATTTCCATTGATTTATTGCAATCATCTTAATTTAACGGAAGACGGTACTTTCCATTCTCAATTTTGCCAAATATAATCTCCTTCGTCCGTCTGTTTGTATTTCTATGTTCATTCTCAAGTCATTATGATTTACAATCATTTAAATTTACGATTTCTATCAAGCTATTTGCTGAGCAATGGAAAATTTCTCATTTTTACTTCGGTGTAGTATAGAAAAACATCTCTCTATTTAATGCTATCTCATATCTTATTCATGGTTCATGGCTGTGATCATATGATACTGGGGTCCGAGAGATGCTGCGATCATATTGGTCACTCCTTATCGAATTCTCTGTGAACTGGTCATTATGCTGCTCTTAACTATTCATAGAGATTGTTCCGCTGTTCTCTCTGCAGAATAGCATTCAAATGATAAATCAAATTCAGCAGATAAAAATCAACTTCGGGGATATGAAAACGGTGTACCCACTGAGATATGAGTTTTATTGATTATTCATGATTTGGGCTAATTTGGGTTAGTTATTATTGAGCGTTGAGATATCACTCAAAGTTGCTGTGCTTAAGGTGGACACTCATATCTCTGTGAGGAAAGCAAAGGGAAACTCCCTCATCTTGTCAAATACGTCTCATTCCCTCTGAAAAGTAACGAATGATTGAGGATCCAAACAACATTCTGACTTATCTGACTTTACAAACGGGCAGACTTCAAGTCATATTAAAGTAAGTGTTCCAAAAATCTATTAAAAGAAACACTTTAAAGAGTTCCCCCGTGCTATTCGTCGAAAGGACAGATGGAAATTTCTTTCTCTTTTACATGAGAAATTTTATCCATTCACTTACTTGTATGTGAAGCGTTTACCCATTAATTTGAGAAGGATAAGCTTCAATTTTTATGGTAGAAAATTATTTTTATTAAAATTATTAATTATAATATTTTTTCTTTTGCTTGATTATAGAAAGCGTCATCGTAAAGAAATGGGATAGAGATCTTTAGAGGTAGGATTAGTCATAGGAGAAAATTGCTATTTAAGTTCAGAGATAATATCTTCCGAATAAGATGATATCAATATCATTGAACTCTATTGGCAAGGTGAGACAATATTATGACCTCTCTTTCCCCTTACTTTTACGAATGCTCTATGAAAACATGCAGTATTAATTCAAAATTGACACAACCCTTTTTGGATTAGCCAATCAGATACAAGGAGAATAACTTTCTAAATATTCTGTAGGTTTAACTGATTCAAAAAACCACCTTTACTAAAACGATGCTATCGAATTACAGAAATAGTTTGAAGCGCCGTATATCAAGGAGTATCGACAAAAAGTGCTTTCGTGCAGGTACAGAAGCCTTGACGTGGATATCGAAAAGTTGAGAGTTCATTTTTAGTATGGTCCGGTCTCGAATAGAATGAGCCGGGAATCCCCGCATCGTCCGGCGTGTGTATTTTGGGTTCCATTTCCACACCACGCACTCCTACGCGCCACACCTTGGGCCCAATATGACGCCCGCTATACACACGCTTTTCTAAATAAATAAATTGGACTGGCAGCTTAACTAGCGCCTAATGGTGTTTATCTTTAAATGAGAAATTATAAAGACAATTTCGATGTTTCAACGAAAGGGAATTCATTCTTCTCTGCCATTGCCGGCGGGTATTTATATTCATCGGAGTACCATATTCGTATGGCAAGCAACCGAGAATTGAGTAATTTTGGAACCGGGCCTAAAAGAATTTTATGCAGCAATCCTTGATTGTGACTGCATTCTCTATGGCAAGTACAACTCGGGATTAGTAAAGTTCGGAATTGCTACTTTTAAAAGTTCTCATATTTTATTAATTCTCGCAATATTCGATTCCCTGAGAGAAACAGTGTTCTGTTACTCAATTTCTCTGAAAACTAGCGACCACGTGGGTGATAACCTTTTTCCGAAGTTTGCCGATTTGGAGAATTCCTGTGTCTCTTACTCAATTTCTCCACCCAAATACGTTTTAAAAAACACTATAATCACTACAAACGAATACACAAAAACTAAAATATAGCCAAAAACACTTCTTCATATTCTGTATCATCGTCCGTTTCGATATAGCTCTTTGTGTCGATAGATATCGATATCTACACATAAAGAAACTCTATGGTTTTGACCAAATGGTGCATTTTTCATTTTTTTGGTCTGTTTTAAGCAGAAAGCGGAAAATTTTCACTTTATAATCATTTATACGTTCTGATATAATGTTGAGGGAGAAAAGTATTGCTCACTGAAAACGGATGTTTGGAAATAATATATTAGTACACTAATGAAAGCGATTATTGATAATAAGATTTATGTGTAGATGCAAAATGCAATCTTCCTTAGTCGAGCAAAGTATGGAAACCTCGGAGTATGTCGATACAAGCGGAAACCGCGTTTTAAGCGGGATAAATTCTCAAAGTTGGTCAATTTTCACTCTGAAATGAAACAATTTTTACCTGACAATTAGGAAAGAAAAATGTAAAGATATTATCGTATGAGGTGGAGGATTTGCCTTAGTGCATCATGGGATATCCGCCTTGTAAGAGCAGAGCTTCTTAAGCGGTGTCTTTCCTACGTGTTTCATGTTATAGGGACCGAGAGAAAACCGCATATTCAGCAGGAGCTGTGTTTGCATATATTATGCGGTGTTAAGAAAGATAGTGAGAAATGCTTTATCGAGTTGGGTGGTCCTTATTTATGGCGCGAATCCTCGCGGCGGAGCCAGAAACTTCTTTCATCGCCTTCTTTTATTCTAATTTGTGACTCTTCCCACGTGCCAATCCTAATTGGGTGAGCCAATTTTCTGCATTCATAACTTGGGTTGAATGCATTCCATTCACATATGTTCTTTCATTTTTATGTAATAAGCTTTGTATGCTCAATAGATTCTTTATTCCGTCAGGTGAGGGCTTCTATTCCACTTATGTCGAAGTCTATAATAAAAAGAGCCGCCGGTGGCGTTTTTCAGTGGAATATTAACAACATAACATTAACATTAGTTACTGTTATTTTAGTTACAGACATCCTAATTACTGCCATCCCAGTTTCTTCTAGGCAATGTGATTCAGTTTATCTAACATAACGCTTTCTAAATATTAAAACTCAGTTAATTAAAGAAATTGTGAACTTATTTAACGAATGCCTCAAGCTGATGTCATGCATATTAGTCATTAGATTATGTTCATTTATGGAATTTGATCATGCTCTCCATATTAATTTGTTTTACTATTGTTATGTAGAATTATTAATTTTATTCTGTTTGTAGATATCCGTATCTTTTCAAAATTACCTTTACTAACATCCTTACGTAATGTTTTATATTGTTTCATCTTTTAATCGAATTATCTTCCAGCTATTGATTTCATGTCATGTAATTTCTACTATGGTAATACTTTAGTAATTTCCATTTTATACAAAGCTTTCCGTTATATCCTTTAGGTTTCACTATCAGTATAGAATAGCGCAGGTTTTTCACGCCCCCTTCTTAGTTATCCTGCTTTGGATAATTTTTCCAAGACCGGACATTTCCCAAGATCGCATCTCGTCTCGCAGCGATCGCTCGGGCATTTGGAGATGAATCAAAGAAGACCGTAGACTAAAAATTAAGATAGAACTGAACGGCGAAACTAGAATTGGTTATTCGTGTTGAACAAACATGTAAATGCCACTTGTGGACGTCTGCGAGTGAATAGATGCGTCATAAGATGATGCAATATCTTAGTATTTTTTACATTCAAAATTCATTTCAAAGTTTTTTCTCTCTACTTCTGTTTGCCGATACATTATAGATTTTTCATTTTTGTGATTGACTACAGGTTAGATGCATCTCAATAAAGTCCTTTTATGACCTACGAATTCCAGGTTTTCTGGCAGAACTTTGCAGAATACCATCTAAAAACACTGATAAAAAAACTAAAAACGACCGCTTTTGATCATAATGATTATCATCAGGATTAACTCCCTCATTTCCGATCATAACTGACGATGATCGTTATGATCGAAACCAGGGGTCTAAATAAATTTATGCAAAATACTAAGATTTCGTCTTAATTCTATTTTTTAAGATCAAGTCTAATCTATTAATTCTCGGAGGAAAGAACGACCTTAAACAACTACGGTAAAACCCGGTTAAGACGCTTTCCAGGGGACCAATCGAAAACTGTGTAATAATAACCGGATTGTGTAATTCTATGGTCGTCGTTCATATTTGCGATATCCTCATTTTACTCTCTCAAAATTCTAAAGGAGAAATTCACAGCAAACAATTTAATGGACAAGGCAAAGGGGGATGACGCTGTGAAAATGTTTCTATTTCTTTGTTTTCGTACAAAAAGAGCGCCTCTCTTTGTTTCTTAATTTTGGTACATTTTCACTCTGCGAAGAAGCAACTTTTCCTGATCATGTAAGTATGATGATGTAAACGCTTTACGGTCAGTGGATTGACTTAAAGCGGTTTGCAGTGCATCATGGGAAGGAAAAAATCCGCGTCTTAAGCCGTAATTTTACCATGATTTCAGTGAGAGAGAGAACCGCGTATTAAGCGGGATAGAAGAGTTTTATTTCGTATGTTTTAGAGTTTCTCTCTTGATTTCTTGATCGCCCAATTGATATCTGTTCGGAAGTGAACTTCGATTTCCGAACCTCCCCTGATTTTTCGTGCGGGATCATAAAAAAACAAGTGAACGACGAAAAGGGGTCAGATAATGCTTTCGGAAGGGACGCAACAATGGGCTCTTTCGGAGCAAATAGAAATTTGGCCGGCCCTGTGCAGTCGGCGTGTCTAATTCGTGGGTTGAGTGATGTTTGAACAAACTCTTCTCTCTAATCTCACTAATGCTCGGTCCATATGAGATTCAAATCCAAGTGCAGGTGATCGAACAATGGAACCACTTCTCTCGATTGTACTCTAGGACGAATTTACTTCCTCATTTCCCTTTCGTTTTAATCGCTTCGGTGGTGAAATATTAATATTCGAACATCTTACATTAGGATTCAGAATAAATTACGGTATTCACAGTATGTATTAAGTGCAGTGCATTATTGCCTTCTCCCGTCAATTTCCCAATTTATTAAATCTTACGTTCTACATTCAATAGTTAACATGATTTCCAAAGCAATATACAGTATAACCCCTTCTAAGAGGCTATCCCTCTTAATACGCGGTCCCTTTTACTCTAAATGCATGGTACAAATACCGCGTAAGACACTTCGCTACCCGCTTAGATCTTTTTGCACAATAACCCAATCCTCCAGTCGAGAGACCAAATATTGTTTACATTATTCTTTCCTAATCGCATATCTGGTAAAATAGCTCATTTAAGATTGAAAAATGACCAAAATTATGTTAATAAATACGACACTCTTTTTCGCCTAAATGCTAACCACCCATTGAAAAAATCATGAGAAGACAACTATTATTACCTAAGAATAGTTTTCGGACAGCTGTGTCCAATGCAGCAAAGTTCCTTTAATTGTGTAAAGCACAGAACCAAAATTCTTTTCGAATTAAAGAGCCAAAATATGCTTTCGTTTTCTTTTCTTAGTAAAACAGACGCAAATTTATAGCATTTCGCTTGTAAAACGGTTCCTTGAAAAGCGTCTTAACCGTCTTTGTAATATTTGCAAATTTAATCAGTCATGATTACTACAGATTATCTACAGAACGATTACATACTTCATCATTACAGGATGATCATAACATTCAAGATTATTAATGCGTTGATATTACAATACGAGCACATCTTCTTCTAGTCCGTTTATTTGAATCCGTCCAATCGCATCATTTTGCATCGAAAATCAACGCTGAAATTTGGCGAAAGAAAGGTGTGGCAAATCATTTTCAGCAACTTCCATTGATAGAAAACTAAGTATTAACAGTTTAATTTGAGCGTTAAAGCAAAAGTGTCGCTCTTATTTAGCCTCATCCAAGAAATGTAGTACTAAAAGGTAAACTATTCTGTTGTAATGATGAAATTAAAGTTGCGAAATTTGAACGATTCGACGTCACAATGGGAAAATAGCGCAACAGATGTTTATGCACGTTTCATTGGAAATTGAAAGACATTCTTAACCCGAATATTTTCGTCTGCGACCCGAATGATCTGACATTTTTAATGTTGACGCGCTCCAGTTGCTATAGTAACGAGTTTATTAAGATAATGATTGCAATATTCTCAGTCCTGATATGTTAGTTATGGATAATTTTACTCTCTCTCTCTCTGTAAAAGAATACGTTTATATGTGCTGTAATGTGAACCTTAATACCGCAGATAAATTATTTTTCTTAAGTGTAACAAAATATATCCTTTCTAGTATACAAAAATGTGCCTTTATATTGGATTCGGTCATTTCAATAAGTTCTTATTTGAATTTATTCGTTCGAATCAACTTTTTCTGCGAGAATTTAATCCTGCCGATGAAATGTTTGCTTAAATGAATCGTTTACCGTGATTTTTCGCGCTCGGCCGTAGAAAATGATCCGAAAACCCGGAAAAACATAGCTTCATCCGGAATCTCGGGGTCAAAATGCATATTATTATATAACTAACTTATTAGCGTTTTAGATGATGCTGCAGCTAGAAGCAGCTAAGTCTAAAATGTAAGTATATACCGCCAAGTCCAATATATATTGCACGACCAAGTTTGCATCATCAATTAAGATGAAGAAAGGAGGAGGGGAGCGTAGATGGCGGAAGTGACGACGTCTGAGAGAGGCAAGCGCATTCGCGCCTTCCGATTGCGCATGCGCAGGATTGAATGGGCGCCGTTAAAGTAGCATTCGGAGGCAAAGAATGGAGGCATAGAATCGGGCCGTGACAAAGGGACAGTTGGCATGGAAGCATAAACAACGTGTGAGGGGGGGAGAAAAAGGGTCGATCGCCTCTCTCAGGTGACGAATCAAACCACACACACTCTGCTTCCGATTTTTGCGACTTCACGCGCACTACTGCCGCTCATAAACACGCTGTTATTTTCGCTCGGCGTATTTCTTAAAAGGAGATCCGATTGTTGAATTTATGAACTTGTTTATATATAAATTGTTGTCCCTTACAATGCACGTGTTTCCATTCTCATCGTCATATTCATAACATTTCTTATTTTTGTTGACATGAAACCATTCCTTTAGAGGATATTGCGTTGTTGAATGTTTAAGTATGGTGTTGCTTATGGAAACGCATCTTCACTCTTTAATTGTTTACTATTTCACTGTCGATATAAACGACTTGGCGTTGTTATTTTGCTTTAAATTGGAGTATTTCTTTTAAGAAGGTAGCATTGTTGAAACTTTAATTATGACGTTGTTCATAGAAACGCGTTTTTCATCACTAATTGCTTACTTTTACGCTTTTAAACATGTTCTTTTTTATAAAATAGCATTTTTGTTTATTTGCTTACTATTACATTTATGTTTATTATGTTTATAAATACCCCCTTCTTTTCTGGATCCTTTATTATAACTCTGTTTATAAAAACGCGTTCGCATCTTTGAATTGCATAATATATCTCTCTACGTGAATGCGCTCACGCCTGCGATTTGTTTATGACAAAACTTGTTGAGTTACACTTAAATATCTATTATTTCATTTCGTTGAATATATCGCGAAGAAGCTCAGAATAACAAAATCGAAGAGTGAATTAACCTGCATATCCATTGCTTCAATTCATCAGATTTTTATAACGTTTCTCACGGAAGATTAAGTTTTTTTCTTCGAACAAAGAGCCGAAAGCCGAGAAGAATTGTCCCCCTCCACAAGTGAAATAAATAAAAGCCCAATTCCTCTTTGGATTGTGATTCCCCACCCCCCCGGCAACTCTTTCCCCCTCCCCCATTGTTTCTTCAGGTACCCTCATCTGCCCCATCAGCTGTTTGCCAGGTGCTCGCAGCATCACCAACAGTTGCAATCACGTCCAGAGATGCATTTCTCCCTTTTTACTGCCTCAGGGCTCAAAGGGGCGTATCATGAAGGGGAACCAACGCTCTTACGCGAAAATGAAACATTTTTAACTTAGCGTTTGTAACGGAAACTGAGATCAGATTAATATGTACAAGTTGGTGGAATATCATAACAACCGCCTTTAAAAAGAAAACACATCTGCTTTGGAAGTTACGAAGTGATCGTGTCGTATATATAAAATCACCATCCTTTTCCTTACGTTTAGACTGATTCTGCAAAATTATTATTCGAGCTGAATTTGGCATATTTCTGTGACAGTTTTCCTTTGCTACCCCAACTGTACATTTCGAATGGTACTGTTGTCATGACTGTCTTGTTCTCTTCATAAAATTAAACTCAGTACTTTCAGGATTTATCAGTCTCATTTTAAAGTAGCAATTGATTAGGTGGATGTCAGGGGTGGACTATCACAGGGCAAAGATCAGCACAATTCAAATTACTTTTTTTCTTCAAAAGCGTAAATATACATGCTCTAGAAAAGTCAGTTGCTAATATAACGCCTAATCAGTCCCTGGATGCCCTTATGCAACATTTTCGATTACAACACTATTTTACAATGCTATTCAATAGAACTGTACCGTGCTGTCATCATCACCATCATAATCAGCCGCTTTAAATTCAGAAATGTAGACCTTCCCAAGTTTTTTGAAAGTAATGCAGTACTATGTACAGTATTATTGCAATCATTCAAAGATATTTGCTATTGCAGAACATATTTCGTATGGCCATAACAGTGTAATATTTAAATATATACATTATGTGCTACAACAATACAATATTAAAATACATATATCATGCATCTACAACAACACAGTATTATTATGAGATGTTAATGATGGGTAAAATTATCATTCTATCGTTGATTTGAATATGATATTGACAGTACCTGAGAACGCTAGGACACTTAAAAACATTGAGAAGAAAAATGGTTAATTGCATATATTAATTTTCTTTTTGTAGCTGAAGCAGAAAAAGACATTAAGTTGAAAAAGAGAGAGAAATTGGTTTAATGAAGGTTAATTCTTCCACCTATGGTACACCTTGTTTAAAACTTCATTTCCGCCTTCTCCCACAGTAATTTCCATTTGCGGCAACTGGATCTTTAGAGAATCCACACCTTGATGTGGGCAGCGATGAGGGTCAGGGTTTGTGCGAATAGGTTCAATTGAAGGCCGGAAGAGGGCAATAGCCAAGATAATGGACCCGCATCGGAAACCTGCTGGCGATATGGGATTTCGACCGGAAGAATCGTACCTGGACCAAGCGGCAGATGTGCTCTTCTTTTGCTCATTAGGATGCATTATCATGAACGGCTTTTATCACTGCTCTTATCTTAGTTACCGTTGTCCTAGCTACAGTCATCCCAGTTACGCTTATGTTTATGCTGTTCATAACGATTGATGTTAGTTAACTCAGAATGGTTTCCCGGTCCCGTCGGACTTTTTTCGAATTCTTCCTTGGGATTGTTCCTGGGTACACGGCATCTCTTGCAAATATCCTCACCCATTCATGGTTTTTCAGTGTCTAATCTCTCACCAAGACCATAATTTGACATCAGACAATCTCTTATGATTATTCACTCATCTTTCGAGTAATGGGTGAGAAATCTTCGAGTAACTCTCATGATTAACGTATTTTGAAGTACTCACATCCGTCATAAATATGTGGACTTAAAAACTCGCCTTCGCCAAAAGAATAGTCGATATGAGCCATGAAAAAGTCCAGGAGATACGTTACTTTGCGCTAGTTAGGCCTCATCTGGAGTATTCATAAAGTATATGGGTCGAAAAGTGTTGTATTTACGAATTATAAAAGGTAAGTACAACGAAAGGCAATACGTTTTGTAAATAACTGTTGCTAAAAATCAGTGAGGGTTGCTCAGATACTTCATGATGCATGATTATAATCTTTAGAGGAATGGAAATTTGATAAAAGATTTAATTTGCTTAATAAATTCAGAGAGAGTACGTTCATAGAAGATGTAGCCGATATTATTTGCCCTCCTTGTCACAAAGCCCTTAATGACACTGTAAGGAAGATTGGAGAAAAATAAGGCTGGACTATTTCGGTGTATAATATGGACGGCATTTCTATGTTAATAACAAACGTCGATAGTGAACTGAGTCATCTTCAGAAGAAAGAAAAGTAAGTATTTTGGAAGATTTTAGGCTCGTGTTGAATGAGAAAGGAAGGAAATTGTAAACGAGCGTGTAAAATGCGTCGATATCGGCGGTGGAAAATCAGTTTAGGGCGTGGGGAGTCGTGTCAGTGGAAATCGTCTTACAAGCAGTTCCTCCCTCTTCGGATGCTGGACCCATTCCATTTATGAATCCATTCAGTGAGGGGGGAACACGCATCAACGCATTTCAGCCTTTTATACCATGAAAATGCATCATTCGCTTTGATTTATATCTACTGTTCGTTAAATAGTTATGAACTTAAATAGTTATGAAGGGAAATATCAGAATTAAAATTGTTTATTTTATATAAATATAAATTGCTATAAAAATAAAAGAAGTAAAATAGTTTATTGTTGTGGCTGAGAGATATTTTTCTATGATAGCGCGTTATTGTAGCTTGCAGATATTTATATTGTTGTAGATAACGATTCTCACCCCCCATTGTCATGTCCGGGACTTGCTACTTATGTTAGCTACGAGATAATACCGCTCGGATTCATTTCATTTGTAACTCATTCCAGAAATTGAAGCATCTCTAATAGTGCTTCGATAGTTTGAGATGATTCTGCACAATTGGCTTCCCACCGGGAATCGAACCCAGGACCCCTTTCCCAAAACACGCTATCCACTTGGCCATCTGGATTTTATAAAAGAACATAGTCCGGTTTCGCCCTCTATTTCTATGCAAATTTTGTATATAATTATCTATTATATATCTTCCTTGACTTGACGATGGGCCCCAAATGCGAACGCACTACTCACTTGGATATTAGAGAACCTCACCCAGAAATTAATGCCAGCAAAATACATCTCCTCTCTGAGATAATGTGCTTCATTCGGGACTCGAACTTCGACCACTGAGTTGCCAGGTCTTCCGATAGTCTACTTCTAATAATTGACCAATCCGCCTGTCGATATACATTTCTAAATTCATGAGTGATGCACCTGCGTGTTCATCTTCCTCGAGGAAAGTGCTTTTTCTAGAGTACATCTTTCAGAAGCGTATCGCATTACGGTGCACCTTCTCTGCCGTGAGCACAAATATTTGTGCGTCGAGATGCTGACTGCAGGGAGAGCAATCGATCAGAGGGTGATTAGTGGCGGCCGATCTTCTTAATGGAAAGGGCCCTCGACCACGCCCCCTTTCCAGAGGTGCGTTTCCAGAATCCACGTAATAATAAGGGAACACTTGATTTTGCAGAAAGTATGACTTGAGTTTAAATAAAGCCAGTGCGTAACGCTCCTGCTTAAGACAATATCCCGCATATAACGCGGTCCCTTTTACTGTAAAGACGTGTTAAATATACCGCTTAAGAGGCCCACGCACTTCACTGCAACCCGCTATAGCTATATGCGAGTTGCCATATACTACTCATTTGGTGAAATACTTCTTGGATGATCGACTCTTGGGACTCCGAGTGAAAATCTCCTCTGGGCGAATCGTCTTTTGGATGAAACGTCTTTGGATGAAACGTCTGGTCATCTACAGGAGCTGCGTTGGATCGATGGTCTCAAGGGACCTCTCGAATTGACTTAAGAATGGTAAACAGTCTCTCTCCCTTCCTAAGCCCTTCCTTAAACCTCTTATTCCGCAGATTCATTACATTTAAATTCCTCTCAAGCAATAGACAGGCTCCCTTTCGAAATATATTAAGTTAATTAGGCGATCACAGAAAGCTCATTGCTGTTTACGGAAGGCGAATTTTGTAGTGTTGCAAGCGTAAACCTGCTGACGCATTGTTAATTGTTTGCAACAATCTTACACAACAATGTCGCTCGATATTAACATTTTTCAAGTTTACAAGAAACGTCGAACATTTGTACATGACGTATTAATGATGACCAGGAGACAGCGCGTTCGCCCTAGAGCAGTCTCGGGTTCGATTCCTGGTAGAGATCCTTATGTGCGAAATGACCTTAGGAGTGGGAGCACTGATAAACATACTAAATACCAAGTCTAAGCCTTCTTGACTGGCCACTGCGCATTTAACCGGTTTCCGTTTTGGTCGATTAATATTTCTACTTTTACTATGCTGCTAATTTCCTACATACTTTGTGTGCGCGCCAATGTATTTCCGGAAAGATTATTTCCTATGTATTATGAAATGATTAGAGAAACTTTCCTTTTTTTAAAACGTATTTATTCTACATTCATAAATGGTAACAGGTAAAAATTAAGTTAAGCATTTTCCCTATCAAGTTTAGTCATTTTTATAGTTGATAGTTTTAAAGAGATAGTAACAATAAGAAAATTGAGTATGCAAAATATCCATAAGATATTCTTAGGGAAAAATTCTCCACTGTAGGAAAACATTCTCTAAGAAGCAATAAGAATTCAGATGATCATTTCATGATTTTCAACTGATTTGGGAAAATCGATTGCAGTTAATTTGCCTTATTATTCGATGTAATAATTCAATACACTCTTTGCAATAATACTAAGCAATGGAACAGGTTCAATACAGTCACTGCAGGGCATCGAACCGAAACCGTGGAGAACCCATGTTTTTGCCGAACTGTAAAAGATTTAAATTCACTCACTGAAAATCGGTATTTATTCCGCTCCGAGTTTTTGTTCCCAAAAATATACATTTCACTTGTTTCTAATCGAAGGAAAGTTTACTAAACATTTGTAGATTCGACTTCCAACTAACTATGTCTAAGTTTTATTCTAAAATTGTGTAATCTATAATGCATCTAAATGTGTAACTTAGTTTTCTTAGTAACTTGATATTAATCTGCGTAAATATCCTGCAAGCCGCCTTTCGGCGTGTAACAGGTGTAAACGCGGACGATCGAGTTACTTTTTTTAGTTATTTTTGTGTATTTTTTCGGAGAGAATGAGTCCTTAAAAGTCCATATTAAAATTTCCGGACCTTAAAAACAGGATCGGCGGAAGGAGTAATAGCAGAACTGAATCGATGTTTGTTCTTTTTGTCGATCGAAATCCGAGACGATCACGGTTCGATGCTCTGAGTCCTTACTCTTGTTCAATCTTTTGAATCATTCCCACGGAAGGTTCATCTCGTCCGGAGGGCACAAGGGATGGCCAAATTAACGCAATATTCATTGAGAAATTCACAGAGCGAAAAATCCCGCATTTAAAATTCCTCCGCAATAAAACGCCCGATTCCTTTTGTAGAGCGACGCCCTTTGATAAAAAAGTATATCAAAGCGGCGATCGAAGGAAGATACCTGCGCGTCTCATTCCTAACAATATCCTCTTGGTGGTTTGCTTTTAGAGAAGTGGGGAGGCGTCACAGACAAAGGCGAGCGCTGTTTTCCCCCGTCGATTCCTCTTTCATTTTTTGCAGAGTTTCATCTCTTCCTCTTTAGACGGATCGTTTGACGTTCACCAAAAAGGTGTCCCTCCGATGACGTGGGTGCTCTTCCATCGCCACGGCAACAAAACTCAAATCCGCTTCAAAAACTGTAGCACTTTGAGAAATGGATTGTAATAGTCTAACACCGAAGAAATAAAACTTATTGCAATATTAAAGGGAATTGTTGTAATTCTGTTTTCTCTCCAGGTAATCTATGATACTAGGAAATGTACTATTACGTCCGTATATTTCCTTATTTTAATAAGATAGTGATGAAGAATGCCACTGACTGCTCTTCTCTAATAGTATGTAAGGTGCTTAAGGTCACTTCACACGTATTGGCTCCCTCAGGAATCGAACCCGGAGACCTATCTTCCTCTGGTATAATATAATTTTGTTTTCATTTACTGTTTTTATGGTATCGCTCATTACCATTATATTGTATAATTATGTTTGGGTGAGTAATAGCATTAATTCACGTCATTCCTCTTTGGATGCTATGAAAGGCGCTTTTCATTGTGCTGCATAATGACAAAGACCCTGTAATTGTATCAATGAAAGGATACAAAATAAGGATTGAGAATTTGATGTAATTGATTAAGGGTATGCTGCTCGGACTGCCTCTGAAAGAAATCCCGTGATTTATAATAAGATTAAATGAAAAGAATAAAAATGTTGTGAATTTGCATCCACTTCAGAGCTGAAACGATTTAGCAATACATTAAAATTGGACATAAGAACTTGTTGATTTCAAGATATCTAAATTTACAGAAATTTATTAATTTATAAATAAATAATACATTAAAACTAATTAATTCGAAGCTGAAAGTATTACTTTAGAACCTGTTTTGGTGGCGAGGTAGTTTGGCAACCACGAGGTCTCGGGTTCGAATCCAAGGTAGAGCAAGGTTAGGTAAGAGGAAGTTGCGTGATTCGCCCGATAAAGTCATTATTTTTATTATTATTGAGTAAAACAAGATGGAAATTCATTAAATATTTAGTCCATACCTAAAATTAACCTGCTCAAATGATATTCGAATTCCATCTTAGATAATCATTTATTGTAATCAGTTAACAACAAACATAAAGTACATGTTCATTACCATTTCATAGCTCAATATAAGTTGTGTGTGATATTGTACAATTGTATTGTTTATGTTTATTAAGAAATGATTACAATTAATGATTGTGAACGTATATCTACTTTTGTGTACATGAAATAAATGAATCCCGTATAAGTAATTTAACATGAAATTGCAAATCATCAAATTTGTCACCAAAAGTGGCATATATCCGGTAAGGATTGGAGGGAATTCCAAAATACTATCGATCCCTAATCTTTATCCGTAGATATTCTATGATCGATAGGTAAATTATTTCATCTTTTCTTATTTCTTAATAATGTGGGCCACCCTTTTTAGGGTTTTAGTAGTCATCGGTTGGATTTCAGAGATTGTTCCAGTAAGAAATGCATGTACAGGTCTATTTCATTGATAGGAGGCTTATTTTGAAGTATTAAATTTGAAATATTAATCGTACGAAATCGAGACAAGTAAATAACGGTTAGGATGACTTCATACAGTGATACTGCTGGGTTCGACCGTTCTGAATTGCTTCCGTAAGAAATGCAAGTAAAGTTATATTCCATTTCTTGCTGGCGTCATTGCTTTCAGAAAATTAAATTAGAAATAATTGTCCTAGGAAATCGAGACAAGACCATAAGTAAAGAAATAGAATAACTCTCTTTCCGGATAAAACCTTAGTGATTCGAAATCGCTAGAATTTTAATCAAATAATGGACATTTTGTAAAAGTTTGTGGTAATAAACAATACGTCTCCATGACGTCCAAGCAATGTTTAAATCCGAAGTTATTTGTTTTCCCATAAAAATGAATCTATGTCCGTATAGAATTAATGGTGGAAAGATGTCAGTATCAAGGAGAAGATGATTTCAAAATGTGCATTTGCGGTAAACAAATCGCAGCTACAACGATCACGTATGAGACAGAATATTCAAATTAATTGCGTATATTGATCTTATTTGCAGTATGTTCAATGTTAGCAATACTAATCAAGACTATTGCGGCCTTGTTCTATATTTTAATTAATGTTAATAAAAATAAGTAATGCAAGCAATTGATAATTTGTAAAATACCGCAGAGTTTTTTGACTTTAATTTTTTTGGCAGTAATGTAACGTAAAAGCACTCATACCTTTAATACTATACTTTTATTGTACGACAATAGTTTAATGTGTTGTTCTATGATGATGACGAAGAAGACCAAATTCATAACCGTAAAATAAAACTATTGTAGTAATGGTATAAGGGCTTTTGAAGTTACTTTTTCTAATGGATATCTACCATAAAGACTCAATTCTACAAATCAACCACTGCTCGTTTTCTTTAAAGAGTGGAATTCCACCAGAAATCTGCAGCGGAGATTCATTTTAGTTGAAAATAAGTGAAATTAATTCTGCTTTACGGGAAGTTTACTAGTAAAGTAAGCAAAGAACGTTGAAATGCTTCCTTCGGGTCAAAGTGAGTGTTGTCTCCGTTTGTTGTCTGAGATACGCGTCGGAATCAAAGAAATCGTTCCGCCTACGTATCGAGAGCTTTCGAAAGGGATTCGAAGCCGGCTTCCCCGACAAGAGCGCCATCTAAATCGGCTCTCTTTGAAAATGCACCCATTCCTCCTCTAACGCATTGCGATCTTCATTTTTTTCACTTTCGATGCTCTTTTTGGGGAGCTTCAGAAGCGAGCAGTCGAAACCCTTTTCCGCCGAAGATATTTTTAATCGTCGAATCGATTGTGGTTTTGTTCGTTACTCCGCCGGAATTCCTCCTCTTTTCGCCCGTTTCTTTTCTGTGCATAGATATCGTTCCCTTCACGGAATACCTTCCCCTATTTAGCTTCATTTCTTTGTTCTCTAAACTATTTGTGCTTTTCAACCAGCTCTCTTTTATAGACATTCGGATTCTACGCCATTAAAGTTACCCTGATTTCAACCGTCATCTCTATTATTTTTATTATTATTCATAATATTGTCTCAGGTAATCGCTAGGAAAGATAGAGACGTCAATTTCCACAACAACACAAACAATATCACGAATTTCTAACTGTAAAATTACAGAACATGTATATTTAAAAACTCCATCCAATAGCTACAGTATTTCACCTGCTACACTGATTTACAATTTAAACTTCTATATTATACAAAAATGAATAATGAAACTTAACTCACTAACAGCAAGTAACGATTAACTAAAACGATTTCCCAGAAAGTGTACATCCATATACAAACGTAATATGAGCGTATACATTACGTTACATTAAAAAAGAGCGTGGAAAAGGATTCTGCAGGCAGACCGTTTAATTCCTTGATTGCTTTATTCAGAAATGAGTACTTCCGTTTATCGGTGTTTTTGTTTCGTATATTTTGCTCTGCATTTGCGATCGCGCCTACCCAAGTGATCTGCCTCCTTTACTCTGTCACGCAATTCCTTTAAAACAGGAATTCTTCTCCACGAATGTCTTCTTTTCTGACTTCTAGACTTTCCCAGCCTAATTCTCTCAGTGTCTGGGTGACTTTATGCTCTCAAACTCTCTCGCAAATTATTAACTTACTGACGAATCACCCAATCAAAACAGACGAAACTAAATTTAACTTATACTAAATCCCATTTGTTTATTTGGTTGCTAAAACATTGCGGAAAAGTTTTCAATACAAAATTAATGTGGAAGGAAATGTGATATTAAATGCCAAAGAAAGCAAAAGTAAACTTTAGGAATGAAAATTCAGCGATATAAGACTACAAATATTCTAACGTTATAAGCTTCAAAATTGCTTAAATTTAGATTTATCGAATAGAATTTCAAATAATCAATTTTCAGTTCTCAAAAATTTTGCCGTAAAAATTATTTCAGTGGTAATAGTGTATAAAAACTCGATAATGTTTTAGCAACCGAATACACAAATAGTATGAACATGAACATTTATGATAAGTTAAATTGAATTCCGTCATTTTTGACGGGGAGTTCGCCTTTACACTATTAATGCTGTGAAAGAGAAAGACTAAAAGTTAAAAGAGAAATCGTTTACTGGAATACGGTAACGTGTGGTCTGATGTATACAATCTTACGTAAATATATATTAATCTTTTTTTACTGTAATGGTTAACACATAATTTGGGGTTTCGCTACTTTAAATTACAGCCCAGAAAACAAACATGTCACTGAAAAAGTAGAATTCGCATTAAAGTTCACCTCTTATATTAATAAGAAATATGTCACATTCTTAATAGTTGATTGAAAGACTCGACTATTATTTGGGCATATACAGTGATGTAAATATCACTCACGTCCTTCTCTGCGGTATAATCAATGGCTTAACTTCCCGAGAATCCCAAATCACAAATTAAGAAATTGGAAAAGAAGAGAGCAATGCTCCGATTAAGCCTCGATTTCGTGCCATGAATAATTCTCTCCTTTGGTTAATCCGGAGCTGCACTTTCTCATACTCCCCTTTTCTTGTGAAAGGGCTAAAAGCTATTCCCTTTGGGATCCGGGATTGCGGTCAACGCAAGAAGTATGGCCCACAGACGAAGGTCGAAAGGTTGACAGCTCTCCTGCACCCTTACATCTGTGGAATGTATTTTTACAAGCGAGGTGAAATACTTTCTTGGTGAGCCATGAAGTTAACCGAACTAGCAAAGTATCATCCTTATATTTTATTTCTAAACATCTACTTTCGGCTATTCTCCATTCACACTCCATCAGAACGTATAAATGACTGACCATTTTAAAGAGAAAGTTTCCCTTTTCCTGTTAAAGATAGGCCAAGAAATGAAAAATGCAACGATTTGTGAAAAATTCTTGTTAAATTTAAATTTAATCTTACCGTTACTGGGTGAATAGATATCGATATCTGGCGGTACAAAAAGCCATATCGAAATGGACGGTAATACAGAATATGAAGATGTGTTTTTATAGTTATGCTTAGTGTTTTTGTATTCGTTTGTGGTGATTGGAGTGTTTGTTGAAACGTATTTGAATGGGGAAATTGACTAACAGTATTCGTCTGCGAAATGTTAGCACGGGGCAACTAGTAGTATTTTATGAGGATTTTCGGAAAGCATTTTTAAGGTGCCACGTCGTAAATTGTCATACAAATTAAAAGCTGTGGGTGTCAATGGAGAAGTAATAAGCTGGGCAATTGACATTCTCTACGTCAGAATTAACCAGTAGTACTGATCACTTCCAACGTGGTTTAAAATTACCTCCTCAGGGCAGTGAAATCGGATCATTATGAATTTTTTATACATCAACGACCTTAATAATCACAATGATAGTAAGTGGAAGAAAGTTTGGAAAAACGGTAATTTACTGAGAGATAGAGAGCAGAAGCGGTAGATAACCCAGTACAACGATTTGTATAGAAGTACAGAATGATGTGATACCTTGCAGTTGGAGCTTAACATGCTCCGTAGTTGACTTCTTCTAAATAAAATCCATTACTAATGATTATTTTACAGCCTTCAGGGGAACAAATATTAACAGTAGAATCGGTTGAACTCGTTGGAGTAACTCCCACGAATAAATTAACCAACATACATATGGATTAGCACTTAAGAAACTCGTCAAGAGAAGGAACAAAGTATCCGTGAGCGATGTTACTTTGCGCTAGTCTCATGGGTATGCATTTAGTGCCGTAAATTAGAAAAGGTACGGCGAAAGGCAACGACAAATCAATGAGCGTTGCTCAGATGCTTCAGGATGAGAGTATTTAAATAGAGTCGAACAAATGCTTAATTTACATATTAAATATAGAGAAAGTACAATTTTGGAAGCTGCAGTTGATACTATACTTCTCCTTGTTTCATAGGACATTCTGATCAGAGAGATTGAAGACTTTATTTTCGAACGAAACGCGAAAGTAATCGATTAGGGAAGTCACCGCACGTTGAAAGGAGGCTTACATGCGTAACCGAATCACTTTGTTGAGGATTTCGGTTGCTGTAGTAACAGTCACGCCCCCAAAATATGTGAAGTGAGCAACGCAACTCGTTTAATTTTCAAATTCGGTTAAGTAACATACTAGATACGTTAGCGGAAGGTAGTTCAGAAGGGTGAGAATGTAAATAAAATGTAAAATCAGTAAGGAATCGTTATCACCTAGATGAAAGATACTTAGGTTACTAATTAATGCATGGAACTCTATTTAAAGATGGGATGAAATAAAGTTTCATAAACCCTAATTAAATAGGACTCGGTGTTCACGAATTAAAAGTAAAGGAACGAAAACGGAAAACCGAAAAATATTCATTTCTAAAAAGAGTTATAAGAGAATGGAAGGACATACGTGGAGAAATTCTCATTCCAAATTCAAACGTTTTCGAAAAGAATCGTAACAGCAGTATGTGATATTGTATTATGTAGGTATATTAATAATTTAATTGCTGTATTTAACTATGATTTACGTTATGTCTATTTCTTTGCTTATCTTGTATTATTATAACATGTTGTGTTAATTAAAACTTATGTGTTGCTATGTTAAGCATTTCACACTGTGAATCGTATTTTAGCATTGTTGATATTGTTGCAGTGGAATTGTATTGTTTCTTAAGTAACTTTTTATGACGATCAGCCTTAGGGAGGTCATTTTGTTGGGGTTTTCCTTCCGATTAGCTTGAATACTAGGCTGGGTTTTTGCTCTATTCCAATGACTGCCACCAGGCTAGACACTTACCTGCTGCCATACAATATTAATAAATAATTAAGGGGGTATAAACAAGCCGTCCCCTTGGCGACAAAGGCAATTGTTGAACTCGACTCTCATAAGAATAAATGGGAAATATTAGCCCATATGAAGTGTGTGGGGATAGAGAACATTCATTTCATGGCAGGGAAAGCATTAGTAAACTTTAGAAATCGAAATTCATTAACGTATATTGACAGATAATCTAGCCTTTATGCTATAAGATGGTTTAATATTGTAAATTTTGAATAATAATTAATAAATTCAGTTTATCTTTGTTGCTCCAGGTTCTATCACGATGGATATTAACCTCGTAGATTTTTATTTTCGATTAGGGTATTGGTAAATTTTGAATGAGTTGAATTAATTCCTATCATTTTGGACGGGTTAGTAAATAAATAAGGCACGATGGTTGTGAGGGAGGGATGACGTGAAGGCGACCAATTGTGGTGTAAGAGCAGGTGCTAGAGATCGCAGGACGACATCTGGCCTCGTCTCTCCATCCGCAAGATGAAGGATTTTCGCTCATTTATTTAGCTGTAAGACAAGGAAAGGCCGTGTTAGCCATTTCGTTGTAATTACGTCTTTTTTATATGTAGGTTACCTCCGCTACACTCGTTTTAACAATTGCGATGTACGAGAAATTGATAAATTCAATTCATTTGGTGACATCTTCTCATTGCCGTGGAATATCGATTCGAATTTGCGAGAATTTTGTAAAATACATTCAAATACTTTGTGAACTTTTGAGCTTGCAAAAAAACATCTCCCTGACGACGGCCAATGCTCATCCGATGCTCATGTATTTTCCCGTAAGAATATAGAGGGAATTGAAGCCGTAGACAGAAGTAAGGCTGTGAACAGGTCTGTATGAAGAAGAGGCAAATCGGCATTTTTCATTTAGGATGAAAAATCACTGGGACTTATTTACGACATATTAGGAGTGATTTTTAATCAGCTCGATTTTGCACATAAAAGAGTTATGCTTTGCTTTGTCTCGATAAAAGAGAAAATAAGATCGTTGTGAATTGAGAGACAGAAAAAGAAAAATTTGGGGGAAGTAAGTCAGCTAAAATGAAATATAGCAAGAAAATTTCTTTGTTCGTTGAATGCTAGGGTTGTAATGTATGTACATCAGTATTCTTTCCTACGGCTTAATTTTATCAATTTCAGTTCCTTAGTTTTCAACTTCTTATTCAAACATATATATACATAAATACACACACACATATATTTATATATTGAAATTTGAACATTTGTCCGTCAACTTGGTCTCCGAAATGATATGGTAACAGAATATGCTTATCGTTGAGTAAATATTTATTCCTTCGTCTCATTAGTTACGTTAACTATCTTAATTTGTCCATGAGAATACAGAATTTCACCTTTAGCATTGTATTTATCAATGTTTATTTCTCTGTTGAGAATGAATGGAGAGCTCGAGTAGTTTGTAATAAATATCGATTCTATGAATGTTTGATTGACATCACATTCATCTACATCGACAGATGCATCCTTTCGGCTCATGACTCTTTTAGTCGATTACTCTCGCGTTCTCGAAAAAATCAAATCTCGAATCGATTGCTTCTAGCATCTATTTCTCTTATCTTCCTCGCAAGAACAAAGAGGACGCATCGTCTAAAAACGTCTCTGAATTTGAAGTGTTTCATTGAACCTTCTTTCTTCTTAAACTTTCCATCCTAAAACATCGGAGTAAACTTCACCGATTTATCATATCAATTCTTTACGAAACGCAATACTTTTTCGAATTCGCGAATACAACACTTTTTGGTAGAGTCCAATGCAGTGCATGTATACTCAAAGTAAGGCCTAAATAGCGCAAAGTAACACCGCTCGCGGACTCTTTCCTCGAGGTTACTCTGAGATATTTCACCGAATCATCTGTTTATGAAGTTTTTCTTTTGAGGCTGTTCGAATACTACTTTGGCCACATTCGTATGCATCAGAAACGTCTTGGCTATATTGAGGAAAGGTGTGTTACGTCGGAAACGGAGAGATAATGCAAAACATGACAATATGATAGGCCGGATAGCAGAAAAGGATTAATTCAATGAGGGAAGAAAATGTTGAAGAAATAATGATTAGTCGGAAGAATTGAATGTAAGGTAGCAACTTATGTGGGTATACTGCCTTTCACTCTTGTGTTTAGGTCAATGTAGAGTTTCGTTTCATTTTACACTGAAATTACGTGGGCTAATTTACCGCTAAAATCTTCTGTACACTTTTATCTAATATTTCCATACGTAATAATTTCATGCGAATCACTCCAAAATTAATTTCGATAATTTGCGAATCGAAAATCACCGCAGAAGCATGATTGACGTCACCAGAATTGTGGGTAATTAATCGGATTATTTTGGGACTGCTCGTAATTTTAGTTAGTTAGTAATTAATAGTTTAGTTATTAATGCTAGATATTCCATTAGTTTGAAGTAGAACATTTGAATAACGTCAGTGATCCGTAAGACGATGTTTGTTCTACTGGAATGACTTTCGATAAATAGGTAACCGTTTACTACGTTTAAATGACGGTTAAATGATTCGGTTATCCACTGGTTTTTCAATATCTTGGATTTTCAGCGAATACGTCGCGATATTTGTAAAGGGAACGTACCTAATAACTTCGTAAATGTCGGAAATAAGTATTTTACTATGACTGTAATACCAACATTTAAAATTCGTTGAAGTTTAACAGTAAACATAAAATTAAATTGCGCAACGCAAAATCCCAACTCGTAGTAGAAAACTGGAGAGAATGAGATCTTCGGTGAATGAAAATTGTGTTTGAAGGGAATTAGACTCTGAGAGCACATTAATGAGCATTGTCTGATTATTGTATATAATCATATCATATTTCTTCATAAAACGGAGAATTGCACAATTGATGATTGACCAACATACTTAATAGATATTGCTATATTAACCACGGAATAATTGTATGATAAATAATGGATGTGGAGAGACTGTTGATACAAGTATATTTTGTGTTTATGTGAATAAGTATTATTTGTTAGGGAAATATCAGTTTTGTAATAGCGTACAGTTGTAGATGGGGGTATATGTATTGTAATACTTGCTGCTGTAGGTAGATTATACACGTATAACAATATTGTATTGTTGTAACTGCATGATACATGTTCTGTTACAGTAATGTTGTATGTAATTGACATGGAATTATTTACAGGATTATTGGAACTGTAATCATACCATTATTGTAATGTAATAAAAATATTATTGAAATTACATACAACCTTATTGTAACAAGTAATTATATAAACATGTAATTCATATTGCATGTAGCACTGTGTCATTGTATTCTTGCAAAATATTGTAGTAACGACGTTGGTCCATCTGTAATAAAAACAATATGCACCACTGTAATGTTCATTGTAATTCTACACGGACAGATTACATGTTCTAGTTCACTTCACAGCTACAATAGCCACTATAATTCTTTAGCCTCACGTAAGCTAATATTATAATAATCCAATAAAGCTATCTAAAAGATTTTTGTTTAAAAATTACTCACAGCGTTCGATATCAATACAACTGGCACAAGGAGAATCTTCAAAATACACAATTCTTAACCTTCTATAAACACATTCTGATCTTCTTACAATTTATTCGAAGTTTTGAAGAGTGCTCATCGACTGTTTTATCCAAATAAATCTTCTGATCGAATCCACGATGAGATTTGACACTTTTCGCAAAAAATAATCTCACCTTTTGCGGAGGGGCCTTAAAAGCCATTACTCATCTCGTGTCACCGTGTTTCCTTCAGACGCTTGGAAATTTGTCAGGACCGCCATTAAACATTCATAAAAAGAAGGGGACGAATATATTTGCACCTCGAGGACCTCTTGTTCTCCGATATTTATCATTTCGAGATGAAAGCCATTCGTTGAAATGAGAATTGAGAGTGCAATCTTAATGCATAAGAGTTTGTATCCAAAAACGTTCGTGTATCGAAACCTTGTTTCCATACTATCTTATCAATTAATCCGTTTTGTCTTGAAAATAACGTTTGCATACATAAATACGATTATCTTTATTCATCAGATTCTTCGTTTTACACGGTTTTTCCTGTCCAATTTTCCACAAATCGTCAGAATAATCGGCTTGAATATTTCGTACAAAATTAACACGAGATAAAGAGTTACTAATGCCAGTCTATGTTAGGGATATCTATTTCATAAACAGCTATTTCCGTAACTTGTTCATCTTTATCAAAGAATACCTCATTATGATCACAATCTTTTATTACCAGAGAAAAGAGGCGATACCGGTAAATTCTGTCAAAATTAATATTTTTTCAAATCAGTCGAAAGTTGCACCAGAATGAGTCTTAAAGCGCGGTCATTCACATCCGTTTGTGCTTAATAAACTACAGCACTCGGGATTTTTAAAACACCAAGTTTCGTATGTCGATTTTTAGTTCATATCTCGAAGTCATAATGGAGGACCAAAAAAGTTCGAATGTCGATAAGTATGTCGAGCGGTTCGTTAGTAGAAGCACCGCAGAAATGCAAACGAATAAAATTGTATTCTACATGTTATCCTTCTGTTTGCATGTAAAGTCATCAGCTCTTCCACAATTAGAAGCATTCAGGCAATTGCCCGAGGATTCCTTTCTTAAGAATTCCATTAGCGAAGGAAGCAATGATGAGAACGGTGCTTGTTTTTGATTATGAATTCAGTAACTTTTTAGATGTGTAGAATAAAGTGAGACACCGTCCTTTTTCTCCAGAAAACTACATTTTTAATAAAAAAGCAGAACACGGTTTCGAAGAGTAATCGTCATCATCTTTACTATTATTGACATCTCTTCTTCATTCTACATGAAGGAATTCCACAGCACCTCTTACTATGAATTTTTAACTTTTTAGATTTATTTTTGGGTGAATCAGCGACGTTATCGAAAATAAATCGGCATTCAGCAAAACGGGAGAAATCCAAAGTTATGGATTAAAGAACACAGTTCGGTTCCCGATCAGATTTTTTTCTTGTGATTATGAACGCGTAAAAATACGAGGTTTATCCATGAGTAGTTTTGGAAAATCTAAATATAATTTATTAAACATTAGTGATGTACCGAAAGAAATCCCTCTAAAATCTAATTTTCGTGATAGGATGGAGTTACCGGCTCGAGACCTATGATGAGATATTTGAAAAATTCCACGAAATTAGTCGCATGCGTCACTCAGTCATAATGAATGAAACCCTCTCAAAAGAGATAGTCTCGATACCTTGGTGATTGTCCGTTGCTTTCCGCTGAAGAGGGATCTTTTTTTTAATTCTCACATCAGCAATACTTCTGATCGGAACATCATTAAACTGTCCATTAGTGCTCGTTGTGATGAGGTGTCCGTTAGGACGGGTTTCATTCTAAATGAATTATAAATACTTCTTGTAAAAATATTACATTATTATGATAAAACGCAACCCTCACTTTTATCATTTATGTTATTATCCATTGTTTATAATAACAACTAGTTTGTAACAAACAAAAAGTCGAAACAAAATTCTATAAACTGATACTTTTATCAGTTTGTAGAATTTTATTTTATTTCTCAATCCATAATTTCTATTTACGGTGTCTGTTTTTCATATTATACTATATTATGACCGTTTGAAAATTTACTTTACCTCGTTCTAGCATTAAATATATTTTTATTTACAAAATCGTATTTCATAAATAAAATCATCCTTCCTGGTATCTTAAAAATAAAGATATAACTAATAATGCAACATTTTTTGGTTTCTGATTGACCTTCTCGGGTACCGTGGCATGTGTTACATTTTATCATCATAATAATGGAATATTTTTCCTTTTTCTTTTGGTAAAAGATAGAAAAAATAAAGAAAAAATTTCGTTTAATTTTCTAGCAGTCTTATTCAAGGCTGTGATGATATTCAAGATGAATGATGCTGAATAATCGCACTGATTAAGGTCTTATGTTATGTAAAGTGCCACTTACTAAAAAGTCACTCTGCTTCACTTACGTGGACTTGTTCCATTCATTGCATTCTGGCTTGGTGTAAGAAGCAATGGCAAACTACCTCACTCCTCATCTTTCCCAATAAGCCTCATCCCCTCTGCAATGCCCCCCTCTGAAAAATTCAGAAACTTTTAATTTCGTTCTCATTTGTTTCATTTCTCCATACATGTATTACCATACATAATATGTATATATACAACTTTATATTGTAAATTATTTTATTCACTTATAATCTATAGAATAAAATATGTCTGTACATAATACACATACACATACATAATAAACATAATACATAATACACATACACGTATACATAAAATATATACATATATTTATCTACTTGCTAGTGTATTATTATATTCATTTGACAATTATTATTAATATACTGTATAAATGTATAAGAATTACGATAGATTTCGAATATTAATCTTTATTTTATAGTCTAAAATGTATTAAATCCTAAATTACGCTCTTATTTAGTTTAATTTTGTCATGTATTATGTTTTAGTATAGCTTGTGTTATAAATTTATCAAAAATTGATAATCTTATCACGCATAGAAGTGCATGAAATTAATGTTCCAATATTTCTCCGATTTACGGGAGTTAACTGACACCGGATCAATAAATATAGACACATCGGTGATTATTATATAAGATGCTCAATCATTAATGACTTTTTTCGGGTTTCAAATCGTCTTTCTCGGCTAGTGCGGCATATTGCACACTTTATCACCGTAACTTTTCCATTAAATTAGAATCGCAATATTTCAGTTGTACGAATCAGAGTATTCCGCATAGTCTTCCAGATTGAGCGACGGATCTGTTAGAGGGAGTTGAGAAGGGAGCAGAATAAAGCCAGGAAGAGATTAAAGGGGTTTATTAGGTTAAAGAGTGGGCACCTGAGGGGAGGGTTCTCCAGGTATTCGATAATTACCTCCATTAATCTTGACATTTTGTTGTCTTTGCTTAAGGCTCTAAGATGGATTAAACTTATTGGGAATTTAATGCGTTCATAAAACCCCTTGTAAAAGAGGCTCCCTCGATTATGGCGGATAATTGCCTCAGAATCGGAAACACGTTTATCCTCGCGCATTCTCATAACCGAAAACTTTTCCATGCAGTAGACGCTCTCTCCTTAAATTCTCCTTCCTTTTTTCCAATTTCCTTTTCCCGGCAGAGGGCATATAATTCTCAACTCGGGAAACCGTGCTTTTGACACTTTTAATTTTGTCTCCTTTTCGAACCCTCCTTCATATTCCACTGATGTATGTACTGCTATCGCCCCTCCTACGTTTCATATCACAAATCCTGTTGTCTATTGGGATTCACTATTTTGTCTCCATTCACGAAGACCAACGCAATATTTTATCCATCGCATTTTGTTTTCTTTTTCGGCCATTGACAATCATGCCTTTGCGCTCTGTGTTCTACGAAATCTACTCTTATATTTATGGCTGTAAACATCGCAAATGATTTGGACTCTCTCCAATAGTGTCGATAAAATCGCTGTTACTAATATATTTAACTTTGGTGAGGATGAATATCGAATGAAACCGGTTCGACTAAGGCACTAGAGAAACTGGAATTTAATCGGTATTTGGTTTTTCTCTGAACCGAACTGAAAATATATAACGGTTCAATTCTCTGACCACAGCACCTTGAGGGGGAGATGATGGATCGAATTTAGCGGCATATTTTCTTCCTGAATGGTTGCCCGAGATCACTTTCCACATATAACTCTACTGCAGGTCTTGCTTCTCATCTAGTGCCTACGAAACCGGCTTTTTTCAGAATTTGTTCGGGAATGTTTATTATGTGGCGATATTCCATAGGCATTCTTGTTTATATGAAGTTACTTCATTATGTCGCAGGAACGCTTTGGGGGATCGGATATTGAAACATCTACTTATCTTGAAGACTACATCCGTTGAAGAACAAAGACTTGAATGCATTGCCAGTTCGTAGGATGGTGTATAAAAAAGCACGAGAGTATTTTTTATGTAATGTTTCACGGTTTTCAGGAAAGAGTTCTTCATAAAACCAACTACGACTAAAAAAGAATACGGAACGAAAATTATAACGATTCGATGCCTTTGCGTGCAGCATTGATTGCCTTGAATTTTAAAACAGTCTTCTTTCATTTTTCGAACAGAAGTTTGTTAGGATGGCATTCCAAAGGTATTAGAATTGTCGGCAGTAAATAATATATGATCAAGGACAATCATACGAATACTTTTATGCTTACCACAGAATATTTATTAGAGATATATATTTATTGGTTCATTATCAGGTACATTTTGGTACAGACTGTATACCATATTTGATGGCATTTAAGACGCAATGGTGTATAAGTTACAACATCATTTCAGTAGGGTAAACCCAAAAAAAGATGTTCCGTTGAAACTTAAGCAGTAGTTTAAGTTTTGAATTTCCGTTTTCAGGTTACTTTTTTAAGATAATATATTCCAATCTATCAAAGTCGTTCGATATACATAAAGATCGCTCATTTCTTGATATTGTAGAAATGAATAAAACCGTAAGAAAGATGCGGGGTTACTTTCATTCTGTAATTTCGATATAATGCGTTTCGATAAAGGCGCGTCCTTTATACCATGAAATTTGAAAAATAGGATAGAAATGAAGTTACAGGTACAATAATTTAAGCTTATATTATTGCCCCTCCTTCCTGCTTGTATATTATATACGCCGGACTAGACAGATCAACTTTAAGCTCTTCCTTTAAGGTTTTCTAGCGGAATTCATTGGACGGAGCAGCTATTTCAAGAACTCTTAATGAGACGTTTAGAGAGAAGTTTAATGTGATATAGAGGATGAAGCCGTTATATATCGCTCCCTATCATTTTCTGCCTTTTTTGCCATCCGTCAACCCAATTACCTCTAATCTCTCTAATTTCATTAGAAAGATTTCAAAAGCCGTTTCTCACCCTTCATTCCGCACCTGCTCCTGCTCATTTGCATATCTTCCTTCCGAATTTTAAATGCCCAACTTTTTGTTCCCTTCTTTGGGACTTATTCTTGCGCTTGCGTCGGAAACAACGAGCATCGGGGATCGAACCGAGAACTTCCTCGTTGGAATGCTATCGATCCTTATTCCTCCTGTATGATGGACTTTTTCTTAAGAATAAAATTGAGACCACCGGGATATCATATTAATATCAATTTATTAGAATCTGTTAATCCGAACTCGGCTTTATGATAGGTCTCCTTTATAAAGAAAAATAACGAAAAAGTACTTATACCTTTACCACAATCATTTTATTTTTATGCGTACCCTCTTCCCCTCCCAATCATACCTCTCCTTCTCCTGTTTGCACTATAACCCCTTTAAGACGGCTCAATATATGATTTTCTCACACGAAACACGGTCAAATGACAGCCTTGGACGCCCCGTTTAAGACGAGGATTTTTCCCCAGATACTATGCAACTCTTGTTTAGGCAAATTCTATATAAAAAAATATCGAAAACAAATTTTCTTGTCAAGATGCGACAAGACATTTGTCACCTAGTAACATTGAAAAAATGATTTATCCTCAAAGACAAAAAATAGGCAGTAGGCCATGTGGTAGTCGTTCCTGAAGATGACCTAAAGGGGCGAAACCACGGTAGCTTAATAAAATATTGTTGGAAAAGGTATCAGTGTTTTATAGTCATATTTAATTACCAATCATGTATAGAAGCATGTAAAAAATAGCAATATACAGAGTAAACAACAATCCTTTTCTTGTCATATCATGAAAAATTCCCTTCGACGTATGGCAGGGTTCGTGTATCATTCCGAGAATGATACACGATCACTTTCGTGTATCATTCTCGGAAAAAAATGAGTTTTTGGATTTACAAGTTCTAGCATCTATTTCTCTGATTTTTCTCGAAGTATCAGAACGGCCTATGTAACAAGAAGGGCGCATAATATCGGCTACAATTTGAAAGAAATTACTCTATCCGAAGTTCAAAATTAATTGGAACTTTTTTCTTCTAAAGATTCCCATCCTGCATCCTGAGTAAGGCTCACCGATTTTTCATTGTAATTCCTTACAAAACGTATTGCCTTTCGATGCACCTTTTCTAGTTCGCGAACACTTTTCGTAAGATTCCTATAAATGCATACACAAGGTGAGACGGACGCTCTTGGAGCTCATCTCAATGGGATAATCATAAATAATGGCCATCATTGTAACAACCAATTCAGGTATCGATGAAAATTGAATCTGGAACAGAATAATTTTCGTAGCAATTGTTAAAGCAACGAATATTTTTAAATAATATAATATTTTAAATGCTCTATGCAGGTTTAAGAGTTCGATGAATTCACCGGGGTATCTTCGATTCTGAATCTAAAAAAAAACACTCTGTGGTAAAAATAAGAACCTCATTTTTATTTTCACAGTTCCTTCTGCGATTTCCTGCGACAGTTGCCTCTGATTAAATGACGCAAAAGGAAAAAATCTAACGACGAAACTAAGTGTCGAGTTTACGAATATTCCGTACGGAATTTACTGAAATCGGAAAAATAAAAATATAGAGCTAGGAGTAAACCCACGACAGGATTATTGTAATAGCTGCGTGTCTTGAAAGAACGAAGTTGCCGAGGAAGTTCATAGATCGTAAAGTTTGGCATGCGCAGTGGCGGTCTTTTGCAAACACATATCGGTAAAGACGTCGTAAGTGATTCGGAAAACATGAGACATCTAAATTTATAAGTTGGTGTGCGATGCCAAATGCAGGTTAGAAAGAGAGGAAAGCAAAAGTATTTTGGGAAATCGGGAAGGGTTCGAGGCACAATAGAGTGCATAGAGAAGCGTACTGCTAAGAGAGGAAAAAGTACACTGAATAGAAAAATTTATCTATTTTCTACATACTATATATATTCACTCATACGCATGATTCAGTTGTGCGTCGATAGATGGAAGCTATTCCCGTCATGCACTAACTGACGAAAGGCACTGACCTATGTGTCATTCGACATATAGGTGTCATTAAAAAAATAAAGAGAATAAAATTTGGTTGCAGTTGTTACATCAAAAATTAAAAAAAACTACACAGTCATTTCTATTTAATTATTATATCATTAATTTTAGGCTATCTTAACTGGATTTTCAGCAAATATTTGTACATATCGATATTTATGTGTGAAGTAATTTAATTTCTCTCAACACATCTAATTCGTGAAATTGAAGTATGGTTATTTAATTCCAATGCATCTTTAATAGAAGTTTATCCGGATGCGTAGGTACACCATAACAGCAAATTTAGATTCACCATGATATTTTACAATTTAGGATAGAAAGATTTCGGTCACAGATTTCAACTAAGCCTTAAATTGAGTAAATCAATACAGTGGATAAATATTCATTATGTGCCCACAAAGTTACATCAGTGGCCTATCTAATACTGCCAGAGAAACAAAGAAAGTGATTCGTAATGCTAGTTGTCTCAGAAAGATATTTTTCCTTGAGCGGTACGTGAAAATGATCGATTCTTGCGTGGATGGGTTACACTTGGCACGCGTGCCAAACGTGGCACGCCGATGACTTTCTTCTGGCACGAAGTTATACTTACAGGGAAATGAAATATATCTACAAAAAATCTTTTTCCTAAAAAATAGAGATGCGTGAATAGTGCTGGATCGAATTGACTCGATTCGATAAGCATCTTTCTGTAGTTTGTCGTTATATTTCCAAATTTTCATATTCTCTTGCTTCTCATTGCAATTTACCAATTCGGTGTATTATCGTTAAGATTTATCTCGAGGAAATTTCTTAGGTTAGAAGTAATTTCGTAATTATAGTGATCTCGAATAGATGATTAGTTTTGGTTAGAAGAGTACTTATATAATATTTTCCCCAAAAATTTTGTGAAGAATAAAAAAACGAAACAAAAAAGAGTTATGAAAAAATTTTTCCGTCACTTGTATTCGATTTTGATTTTGTATATTTCAATAGATTCGAGTTTTTTAATCGTCGATATGGTTCGAAATTACTGTATTACAAAAAAATTCGATTGGAAATTTCGAATATTCTCTCATTTCTACTAAAACACATCATAATAATTTCATGTAGTAACTTTTACATGATTTGCATAATCTCTAAAAATGAAATTTAAGGTATCAAATAACATATTCTTAAATATTTTTGATTGGCTCGTGGAAAGATTTTGTGTAAGAAATTTGGCTGATTTTCAACGCAAAAAGTTGCTAACCACTGGATTAGGGAAATAGACCTCGGCCACACTCTTAGACAACTTTTATCTGCTCATAAAAACTGCAAGCCACCTTTCAATGTGTGACTCCTACCCTATGACTCTACTTTTTAATCGATTACTTTCGCGTATCTTTTGAGAAAAAATGAATAATTTTGTTCTAGAATCTATTTCTTTGATCTTCCTCGCAGCATGGCTTATTGACAAAGAGGGCGCATAATGTCATCTTCTACGATCGTACTCTCTCTGAATTTATTAAGTAAGTCTTTGATTGAAACTTCTTTCTTTTAAAGATTCCCATTCCGCCTCCTGAAGCATTCGAGTAACGCTCACCGATTTGAATCCCTTACAAAACGCCTTCCGTAGTACATTTCTAATTCGCAATACTTTTCAGCCCATACTCTGCATGTACACTCAAGGTGAGCTCTTATTTACATAAAGTAACATTTCTTCCGAACTTTTTCTCCACTCCAACCGACTCTTCTCTTGCCGAATTTCTTCCCCCCCCTGTATTATGGATTTGGGTCCCCCAACTTAAGTTATTCCGAGATATTTCACCGAATCGGCTGTTGATAAGTTTTGCTTTAATAGAAGATTCAAAACGCTGATCATTTACCTTTTGCGAAGAAAATAGTGGAGGCGGAGAGCGAATGCCTTTCTTGAGAAAGCTTTCCATTTTCGATTCAGTTTCGACCGCTCATTTCACCTGAGACCTCTTTAACGGAGAGCAATTCAATTTTCCCCTCTGCAATATATGCGCTCCTCAGGAACCCCAAATCTTATCGACCCCTCTTCTGAATACAGTCTTTCTATGCTAATTGTGAGTTTAGATAAGTCATCCATGGGAATTGATATCGATAACCTCATTCTTCACTGCCAAAGGAGTTGTAATGTAGAGTAGTATCTACGTTAATTAACGATTTGATGCTGCAAGATGGCAATAGTATAAGACAGCGATTCAAGTCTCTATTTAACTCTAAAACTTGTTATTGCTCTCCGGAAAAAATAAGTATTTTCAGATTGCGCTGAGGCGGAAAACGTCATAACTAAGCGGTGTTGCCATATCAACGCTGCCTCATTCCAACCCATTGGTGCAGCCCTTTCCTCATTTTTTCCAGTTTGTAATAGTTAAAGATACTCAATTACGTCACTCCTAGGAGGTATTTGACCATTTTAAACGATTGTAGAATATTCAACCCGTTATCAGAATACATTAATTCCATTCCTTTCTTTATAGTCACCGTTGGCACCTTATATTGTAGTACTTATCGATTTCTGTCGCACCTCAGACAACACGTGCTCTTGTATTAGTTCTTTTGCGACCCATTAATATTCCACTATGAAAAGGCGACTTTGTTATGATGTTGTGTGACGTCACAACAGTCCTTGCTCTCAAGGTTTATCTCGCGTCATCTGAATTTAACTACGCATTGCATATTTGGCCGTGTCTTATGTAGCAGTTCTTAAGCTGAAAATGTCTGATGATTGTCGATACCATGGTAACTTTATGAAATATAGCATAGTGGTGTAAGATGTGTTTTCATTACAATTGAGACCCACTTCAAAATCGCGGACGAATTGATATATTCTATTAAATTAATGTCACGGTGAATTTTAAGTTTTAATTTATATACTGCAATTATACTTTTAAAAGCCGGTAAATATGATAAATTCGAATTTAAGCAATAGATAGAATTCATTTCCTCTCTAATAGAAGAGTCTGTCGCTAAGACGGACTCTTTGTCCTTCGTCTAACATTTAATCCGGGTTTTATGCGCTTTACATAGTTTATCTCTGATAATACCTGGATTTCAGCTAGTTGAGGATGAGAGTAAAGGAAGGCCAATATAATGAAGAGTCAGTCTAAAGGAGGAGACATTTCCTCGAACGGACAAAAAAACGATATCTGAGTGAATATGAACGGAATTAAAGACAAAAGGGCGTTATAATGAAGGGGAGTGTTGCAGGACGGATCCGCCTCAGGGCATTTCTCTTCAACAGCTATATTTTCCTCTGCAGATCGTCTTCTGTTTATTCCAAACACTACTCAATCATTGGTTATTATCTAACACGGCTTACCTGTCATATATTTTCATATATTTTACCTGAAAACTGCCTTTCAGCACAACTACTCCATCGAGTATTTATGCGATCTCTTAGATAGAGTGAGGTATTTTTTGATCAATTGCGTCTCAGGGCAGATACAGGGTAGATACTTGTCTCAGACAAGTTCTATTCCATTCGCCATGTTTCTTTTCGTCTCAAACTCAATTCTTAAACATATCGAATGAATTAGAGAGCAGTGTTTTGTGAGCGTCTCACCTCTGCCGCTTAAAAAATTCCTCATCCTTTATTGTCTTTCTGGTAAAATTAACTTCATTCTAAAGTGAACAATGGCCAAAATTTAATTTCTAAGGAAGACGCTCTCTGTGTGCAAAAAGCAGACTATTCTTCAAAATTAGAACTTAAAAGCGTTTCACAACCCGGTTATAACGCTATTCTGCTTTTAATCCAGTTTTCGCTTACTTCCCTGAAAAGTGTCTTAACCGGGTTTTACTGTGCTTTCAATCAGCACGGGCTGTTAAATATACCACTTTAGACGCTCTGTATATAAGGCTGCTTTAACCCGCCCCTAGATGCATTAAAACAAAATGATTTTCTAAAATTGTGACGAAGATTTAACCAGCATTAGACAACCCGATTCTAACGCGTATTCAGTCCCCTAAGAAGCGTATTAACCGGGTATCACTGTGTCTCTTTAGACACAGTGATAAGTGCATCAAACTCCCACTCGTGCTAGCTCTATTATTCACGGTCATCCATCTCGCCCACTATCGGCTTACATTGAGCGCAATAGAAATGCATAGACAAAACCGCCCCTCAGCTGTTTTTGTTTTCGGCGCATAATTCGGTGCACCGCCAAAAGTTGGAACATAATGAATATTAATCGCGGCGGCATGTGGACTTTAATAAACAATTTCCGATTCCAATCATGAAAACATAATTCCCCCGACGAGATTGAATTTTCCGACCAAATGGATTCGACCAAAGAGGACTTTGATGTTTGCGAAAAAACATGGCGCGCGGCATCGAACAACGCTCTCTTTTTTGTGGTGCACAGGTGTTTGAAGTGGCGGCGATTACAGCAGAATTAAATCCGATGAAGACACGCACACAAGACACGCAGTGGAATTTTGATATGTGCAGATTAAAGAGAATGCGAGATGAGTGGGACTAATGATCAACTTATTTATTAAATGGACCAAAAAAGATGAAAAATCATGGAAAAACACGGCAGAACTGAAAAAGTCACGCGTGACTCAGAGTTGGTCCTTCCAGTGTGAGCCAAATCACACGGTTATCCTACCTAAAAACGGAGTGAGACTACGTAATGAGTGAATGGACTAAAGCAGTGCATCGAACCGGAAAAACCGGTTTAAGAGAACCGGAGTGAAATGGAATCGGTAATTGAAATCCTAGAACCGGTAACCGTTATTATTTCCGATTACTTATTCAAAACTTATATTCTTATCCAATCCTTATACATAATAACCATCGGAAATGGAGTATTGCAGCTTCATAATTATCATTTAAATTTTATTTAATGGATTTGTTCATTGATTAATTCTTTCGCGACAATGGATTCTTTCTAAAATTTAGTTTAAAAATATTCCATAATATTTGAGAGTCGTATATAATATAAACCTCGGATTATTATATCCGGGTGATAATAACCGGTTCGATTCGATTCTGACGACTTAAAACCGGAACAGAACAGAACGTTGTCGAATTCTTCGAGACGAAGTAAAAATCGACACGAAAATAAGCAACTTCCGTCTTCATTTCTGTGCTTCTCAACTTAAAATCAAACATTTCGTTTTACCCTTAGTTTTCCATTTGCAACCCGAACCTGTCCGTCGAAATCAAGTGCATACAAAAGGTGGGGAAAATGAATATTTCCGCGTCATGAATAAATCAACGCGTATTGACATTTTAGAAAGTGAAGTAGGATGACCGAAATCTTTGCAAACGTTGATACGTCACGCAGCAATTGATTGATCGGAAGGTCTGGGTTCGAGAACTGATAACATATGAATCCACTTCCGTTAATATTGGAACTTAAAGTTTTAGGGAAATCAAATAAAGAAGAAAGAACTGAGAAGCAGTACATTAATTTATTTTTAAGTCATGAAATGGGTATCTGTTTTGACATATTTAATTTATTAATCTGAATAGTTTTGTGCAGATTTTCATACCTTCTCTTTGTGGTTGTTTTCCCATTATGATTACATTCGTGTCATTAAGGGTTTTTAGAAACCACTACTAAATTTTTCTATTTCTCTATTAATGTAGTCGTAGTAGTGCTTTTAGAAATTTCTACGGGTGTGGTCGATCCGTACGTATGTGCCCCCACGGGAAATCGAACCCGGATCACCCATCAGCGTAGGCAACCGCACTACCCACTTGGCTCTCCAGAAGCCACGTATATAAAATAAATAAAAACGGCATATTACTAACATACTAATAGCACTCGCCAATAATATACAAATACCTTTGATCATTATTTACTAATTAAATATATATATATATATCCAGTTAGGGTTGGTTAAACAGAAGATTCCTTCAAAATGATGCCGTTTTTATTTATTTTATATACGAAGGAAAGGGAACGGTTCGAAAATACGTGAAAATGAAATGGAATTATATTCTGAATGAAAGATTAGGTATTACGTTTTATATTTAATAATAATAATAAGCAAATAGCATGAAAAGAAATGATTTAAGGAAACGCTTACTAAGAGAAAAAAGGAAAAGTATACATAGAAATACTGGAGGAATAAATGAGAGGAATACGTGAATGAATTTTGGAAGATTACTTACTGGAATGTTAAGGATAATACAAGTCTTGGGGTATTGTTTTTATAGAGGGTATTTAAATAGAGTCTAATATGCATTTAATGTTCTTTATTTGCATTCGATTATCAGTTGGAATTGATTCGGATGATATTAACCGCCTCTCATTGTGGATTCAGAAGGCATTTTTATTCAGAGAACGTGTTCTCGTCTAATTCGCCTTCTTTTATTTGAATTCGTTTAATCGCCACACTTAATTGCGTCGCCCCTTTTGCAGTGCGTGGCGACCTCACTTTCCACGGAATCCTAAAGAACTAAGCAGCTCACCTGACCCTCATTATGCTATCATTGTACGTGCATAAACACTTTAATTCATGGATTGCTGAAGAATACCAAGATTATGATCACTTTAGATGGGAGAGAAAAAAACATGCAATCCATCATAACGATAACGATTTCTTATGAGAGAAGATTCGAGTCGAACCAAGAATTAATTTAAGTGTACCTCTAATATTGTCAGTCATCATCTGGTATATAGTTCTAAACTTAGCCTTACTTTTATTAATTGATTGCATCAGCAGATTGGCCGAGCGGTTATGGTGTCTGGTTCAAATTTTCGAGTAGATGAAATATCCGAACATTAGTTTAAGAGTTATTCGAATCCTGATAAAGGAGAAAATTTTAGTTTCAACTTTGCTAAAACGCTGAATAAGAAGAAGCTAAGAAGTTTCCATAGTTTGTTTGTTTTCATAAAAGATTTCTTTACTTGGTTACGCGATTATGAATTTCAAATACGTAAAAATATTTTTTATTTATAATATCTCAATATATTTCTAATATTAACTTTTATTTCGTTCTACAAAACTAATCAATCCTTTGATTTCGTTCTCATACGTCTTATTTATTCATACATGTATTACCATGCATACTATGTATTTATTCTTACAACGTTATATTGTTAATTGCCTTATTTACTTATAATCCATAGCACTAAATATGTATATATACATAAAATACTTACCTATTTTTTATACACGCATGTAAATTATTGCAGTCGTTCGTTTATTATTTTATTCTAAGAATTCATAAGTACGGATTGGACTACCGCATGGTCGTCAAAAACACAGTTTACAACCGCAAAATCTCGCGAGTCGAACCAAGGATACTTTTGGTAGAAAAATATCGAAATATGTTAGGCCACTGATCCTTTAATGAATCTTTAAATTTCATTTTCTAAAATTCTTAAAATTCATATTTCTATCTTGTCGGGAATTTGCATGAAATTTATGTTTCAATATTTCTCTCATGTATTTCAGACCAGAGTTACTGACATTTGATATAGAAATATATATCCAACGTTGATTATTATATAAGATAGCGCATTGTTGTAGCATGAAAATATCTGTATTTTAATAGTGTATTGTTGTGGCAAGAAGACTTATGTATTGTAATAGTGAATAATGCTCTATCATTGAAATTAATGTAACGTATAATAAATAATGATGGCTCCGCACAAATAATCCAACTCCTGATTTTTTGTCAGATAACTCAATTTCAAAAGGTAAGTTGATAAAAATGGCACCTAATTTAGCTCGTAAGTTGTCTTTACAGAGGTATTGTCTATTTATGCCAAGTTACGTTCTTCGTGAACTCTAAGTCAAGGCAGTTATGGAAACGATTTTTAAGAGATGATTGAAGATTTCTTTAAAGGGATTTTTAATTTTACAATTTCTAACGAGTTTCTCAAAGCGCCAAAATTGATAACAAATGTGAAACTGTCGTTCATCAATACCTTGGCTTTCTTATCCCATACTGTTCCCTCGATTAATTGCAATTCACTTTGTTGTAGTTTCATTATTGTAACATACTGCTATTTTTAGAAACTTAGTTTATGGAAGTGTTGAATTTGATTAATAATTTGCATGCTGCTGTTTGCATCAGGTGTCATGTCTCATTAGCTGCATTGTTGTATTTGATTACGAAATACATAATTACCCCTGATCAATTCTACAACGTAAGATATCATATGCATAGAATCATTTCATCATTATGCATAGTTAATAAAACATAACTTATATTCAGAAATATCCGTATAACCGCAAATATATAAATCAAAATAGAAAAAAATTCGAGCAAACATTCACACATGTACATCCTTACATCCATATTTATACACATATGAAAACTTGTAAACTCGCTTTGATGAATTTTCAGTCTTATCAAATAATTATAATTTTTTAATATCACCGTTGTGTATATATTTATGTTTTTTTTGTATTTATGTATCCGATGTCAGCAGCTTCCGTAAGAAATACAGGAAACATTTATTTCGCGTTCTTCCTGACAAAATAAATATGTGAAGATTCAATGATGTGAGTTCAGGTGATCCCAATGTATTACATTATGTTTTATGGTGTTATTTTTAGGTATTCCGTTTCTATTTATGGCTATCATTTGATGGACATTTGAGAGCAATCATAGTTTTGATGGATCAGATGTTCACTAATTTAGCTCCGTCATGTTATAAATAATTAAACATACAATGAACTAAGATGTGTAGATGAATCCTGTGGAGCATTGGAAAGAGTGTGGGCATTATGTCTGCAAGCTGCACATCCAATTAATAACGCCCTCCGATTTGCAAGCCGTCGCTATGCAGAGGCACGTATCCGCCGCACCTCAAAAGCGCCCGAAATGCATTTCGAATCGTCACAATGCATTGTTTCGCGACAAAAAAACAAGAGAGCATCGCCACCCGCCTGCGCTTCGGACGCTTTTGCGGGGACCACCTTTGGCAAATCCCCGAAACGTCCAAATTAGGAAATTATGGCGCTGCGAGAGTGTTTGGTCACTTAGCAATGGGATGTGCAACGGCGATAACAGTTGGCCGAATGGACTGTTATGGTCGAGTTTTGATAGGGATTTCGGCCACGTCAAACTGCAAAAATATTTAATGGCCGCTTTCGATTGAATTGCGAAAGAAAAGTTATCGGTGAAACGTGACGATGCCCCGTCTCATAACGCAGATGCGCTTTTGCTAATTACTCCATTGTATCTATGTACGTAAAAACGTCCAATTGTTGACGAAATAAGGTGATCGTTGTCTGAAAAACGCGTTTCTTGCGTTTCATTGTCGCCTTCTTTATATTGGTGCGTCCTTCATATTGTTGGATGGTAAAATCCTGTTTTACAACTACAAAATCCTTCCGCTGCCTGCACAATTTCTTGATTTTACATACCGTATTTTATCGTATTTCATTTTTGTATGAGAGACGCCTTGTTTTCGAAAATTAGCCCCAAAAGTAACGTGGGGACTACTACAAGACAAGTTCGATAGTCACTATAAAAAGTGAGACTTCTAGAACCGTATTTATATAACTGAAGAGTTATTCAAATCATAGTATCTGCCGGTGCGAAAACCGAGAACGAATCGAACGATTGAAATCTTTGAACCCTAAAAAAAACCTAAAACCAGTTTTTATTCCGTTCAGAAAAGGTAAATGCCAAAGAGTAGACTTGAAGGAAGCCCGAAAAAATTCCGTATATCCCAATATAATTTTATTTAATTTATGTCATATGATTTGCTTTAGTGATTTCAACATTATACACTGTTTTCTACTACGTCATTTAGCTTGTATTATCATATTTTATACCCTCTTCTTTTAGGGCATTTTCTTTTGTCGTTCTTTTTATCCAAGATAATACCTTAGATTTTTTTATATATCCACTCTTCATTCTATTTACATGTATAATATTTATGTTATAATTATTATTATTGATGACATATTTGATGAAAGAAGAAACTTTTTAGTCTTAATCTGGCCTAAATAAAGGATGCCGATTAAACAATGATTTATAAAAAGGTGTTAATTACTCCGTCAAATGCGGCATATTAGATGGAAGGGGTGGGGGTGAGTATTAGGGTAGGAAAGGGATTTTAAAAATTCAACAGGAGATCCAAGGCCAATGATCAGCTAGTTCTGATCCTCCATTCATGTCATGAATTATTTAACTTGGATTTGCTGGAAAACCTTAAGACACTCCACCATCCCATCCTCTTGCCATTTTTCCTATAATTTCCGTTCATTACTCTCTCCAGTCCCAATTAGCATCTGTGGATTATTTTCAGAACTCATATTCAAGAAGGAGGAGATATTCTAAGAAATTGCATTCCAAGAAAAACACAATCAATTGCGAACGTTTTATTGATGTCCATTGATGGAGTTCCTTTGTTTTCTGTCACGTGACCCGTCGAATTCCATGGAAGTCCACTCTCATTTCCAAACGGACAATAAACTCACTGAGAGATGCATCTCTTCATTTAATCGCATTCATTTGAATAAATGCAGTCGCAATTTAGACATGTTTGCTGAGGATTGTCCTTAGGATATTTTTCGCTTCGCTCTTTGGAAACAGGTGTTCAAAATGATTCCGAAGTCAAACTTATTTGCAACAAGAATAATTTATAGCTGAAATAAAATTGAGCGATATTGTTGAGCTGCATTGTAGCCTCTAACAAATGAAATTCTCAATGATTTCAACAATGAGACGTTAGAAACGATTGTCGTGGACGACAATGAGAGTACTACTTTAGATCGTCCGACAATTAAGAATAATTCTTATGTTCACTTTCGCAGAAATATATGGAAAAAAGTGAAATTAGTGGCATATTGTGTTCCATTTTTTCCAGTAAGTTCTTTAGCTGAAACAAGCTGTAGTTGAAATCTTCTAATTTAAGCTAAGAATCGTAATTTTTATATTATTATATAATATAAAAATATAATTATATACTGTTACATATCGAGAAGAGAAGCATTGAGACGACCTGTAATGAGGCTAACCATAAAACATGGAAAAAACTACGTGGGATTTCATTTCCATATACTTAATTCATCATTATTTCAGCAAAGACGGAATGCACTATAGCAGTGCTTCAATATGATCCCGTGTGCTCATCTCACACGCATGGGCTCCCACTGGGAAGCGAACCCGGGACAGCCGATGGCGAACGCGCTACCCACTTGGCTATGTGGTAGCACAAAAGAGCGAATTTTCCATTAACAATATTTAGCCGCAGGTCCGTTTAAAATGTGTATGTATTTTGATGGAATCATATTCGGGGTATGATGGAAAAATTTCCTGGTTCTCATCCTGTTTCAGAATTACATCTTTTCATTACTTTTTGAAAGTGTTTTTTTGGTCTTTGTTCTTCTTTGGAAACTTTTGATCTCTCATTTACTCCAAGTGAATTATTTTTTAAAGTAATCTTCCTTTCGTTTCAGGTGAGTGCAGACCTCAAGGTCCTTCCGCCTCTGCTCACGTGCAAGTTGAGTATATTTTCTGAATTATTCCCTCAGTAGGTGTGGGAAATACTTCCTCTAGAGACATAGATTTTATCCAAGCATTCTTATTTGAGTTTGTATTTAGATCTCAAATGCATCTTTTGTTCCTGTGACTATATATTGAGGAATGTCATTTTTTTAAATTTTGCCTTAGGTTCTGGTTGCATGATAATTTCATTCATTTTTACTTATGTCTGATTCTTTCGCATGATGATATGAAAGTTAGTTGAAAATGTGATTCGTCTCTCCTTATTATGTATTACGTGTCATTCACTTGGCCATTCTGCTGTTTTAACGGACTTTTCCACTTACAGAATTCTAATTCGTCGAAGGGGGAAAACTATCTCAATTCTCATTAAATCTAGTACACTTCGTTCCCTCTTCAGAGATTATAGTAATAAAAGGTGAAGTGGTTTTCAGACTAAATACTTTATAATCATCATTTTATTATTTATTTCTTCTTTTGGTTTATTCGCCTCCATGGCGATATCGTTGTAACCTAGCAACGCCCGAATTCAAGTCCTTGACATTAATGATCTTCTCTAAAATATTAATTTTAAGAGTGCTCACGTCATACTAAGATTCTCTTAAGAAAGAGATGGTTATTTTATGTGATTGTAATTCTATCATTTGTTTGGTGGTTATTATTCTTTTTGCTTAGGCTATTGATTCATTTTTAGAAGAATCGCCAATGTAAATTTAAACCTTATAAACTTTGAGAAATGCGTTAATTCGTTTCCTGAGAAAATTAAAAATTACTAGAAAATAAAAATGGAAAATATGTATAATTCATATGTAATATTGAAGTAGATTCTCGGTTAAACTGGATTAGCTTTCCCGAGATATTAAAATTTACAATTGTTCGTATTTTAAGTAATTGGACACAGGAAAACGACGCTATGGCATGGACTGAAACATGGGTGAGGCATTGCTTTCAAAATGGCACTTTATCAATAATACCGTGTGTTATTGATATATATTTTAATAATTTACTTTATCGCTCTATTCATATTGCGTGGAAATATAGAGAATCAATTTTCCTTGTTGGTGTATATAATACGGTATTAGATTAATGGGATTTTTAAAATCGGAATTAGTATATTCCCTACCATTCAGGATAATTGGCAGCTATAGCTCATTTAGTGTAAATGCTTCGTAGTTAATTTCTCCGGTAATTAATTTCCTCTGGTAATAAATGGAGTAAATATAAATATAGCCCTATATACAAACTATATAGTTTGTATATAATTTGTACTAATATAAGCATTAGTTCAACATGTATACAAGTAGACTAGAAACTAGATTGAGATTGCTTGAGAAATGAAGAGACAGTGCGTTTGCAGTCGGTATAATGCGCCCCCACTGCTACATTCCGACAACTAGCGGATAAGAAGAGTAATGGTTGCTAGAACAGATCGTTTTTAGGATTCATTTTTTCCACGAAATATACGCGATAAGAACAAGCTGAAGAAATAGCTCAAACGTATGACATTTACACCCCCTGCCTTATTCCGAAAGGTGGCTAACAGAGTGTTAATGCAGATAAAAAGAGTCCACTCTAATATTTTAGAGACGAAATATGAGATATCGTTTGAGAAAAATGCATGTAAAATTGTAAAGCAGAGATGTCAAACCGTTATCTAAGTTGGGAAAAGGGAATGCCTGTGGATGCATAGATGGGGCCGATGACCCCAATGAGAACAAGGGCCCCATTCATCGACTCACCTTCGATAACCCCGCTGGACCATTTCCTCTCTCGATAAAACCTTTAAAATACATTTCTGTTTTTATACTCATTCCAGAATGGGGATGCAAACGAAGCTTATTCTCTCTGAAATGAAGACTTAGCCAACATTCGTAATGATATGCGTGTGTTCCACTGTTAGCATAATTGTTTGTACTTTCAGTATAACTTCGTATTGCATTAAATCGTTTGCTGCTGGTCAGTGCCACTTGATTGCCGTCATATTTTCTTCATTCTTCCGCTCATTTTTCTCTTCTAATGTCAACAGCCTCTTCATCGTGGAAACATAGTTCATTCTCCCTAAATACATTTGTTTCGGAAAAATTCGAAAGGCACTTGATAATACACAATCTATGTGGCAAGCGTACTTCAGGAGAATCAAACAAATTGATGGAAGTAATAGTTATCGATTTGTTCAATTTTTAGTGCAGTCGAGTCGAACATTTATAATGAAAACAAAAAACGACATCTATATAAAGTGAGAGTGGTAAAGAAAGAAAGGGTTAAACAAGTGCATATCAAAAGGAGACTAAAATAATTTCATATATAAAAAGACACACATGTGTCAACAGGTTTTTTTGTGCGGGCACCTTCTTTCCATTATAATGTGCGGCTTTAATATTTTATTCAGTCCCCGCCGTCGGCGGCGCCACAAGCGCGTCCTCTTTTCTAAAAAGAAGTGTCGGCGGAAGGGTTTTATGCAAACAAGGGAAGGGGAGAGATAAAAATGAGCCGGAGATACTAATTGCTCAGAAGGGGATAAATGGCTCGTTTGGGCCAGCGTAATGTTTCAATTATATCACCGGAGATGCGTTTTATTTCGCTCCCTTCTCAGTGCGCATTCTTCTTGCCTTTTATTTGGATAACAAGACAGTTTAATCTGCCGTGTTAATCTCGAATGGAATGCCAACCAGGTGAATTGACTCCGTGGAATCTTTGATAGATTGCGCATTTAAAAAGCGGGGTATCCATGCTTGTGGAAGCGATGGCACCTGTCTCAATTGTTGACTCTTTGGAATCACATCTCAACTCATCCATCTCAACTCATTAGACGGAAATTATGACATCGTGTTTTCCTCGCTGCAGTGGTGTCAGTGGAAGGTTCGCAGAAATTTATGTATCGAATTCTACTGCGCGGAATCAGTTTGGCCCTGTATATATAAATTGATATATTAATTTTTATTGTATACTGTACAATATAATTATATATTTGGTATATTTATTATATATATTGGCTATTTTATATTTTACATTTATTATCTTAAAATTTTGTTCCCTTAATTATTTATTGCAAACTAAAAATTATATGTAATGGCTACTTAATATAATGTACCTAGTGAATTCCCCCATCAAAAATGACGGACATTAATTAAATTTAGAGAATAATTTACTAATATTATCGAATATATCTGATGTGTGACAAAATATCCGTTAGAAATGTCAGTGATTAATTTACCTGTCGTATTATCTGTCATTATCTGACATGCTGTAGTCTACAAACCTTTTTCAATTTATGTTTTTTATAATTTTTTTATTGTATATAATTATGCATCATCCAAATAGCCGAATGGTAATGGTGTCTGGTTCATATGTTCAAAAAGCCCATATATTTGCAAATATTAATCCAAAAGTTTATCCTCTATGGTTCGAATCTGTTAAGGGCAAAATTGTTTTCCGAAAAGTTAAGTTTCAGGTCTGTAAAGGTGCTTCATAAGAAGAAGCTAAGAAGCTTCCATAGCTTGCTTGTTTTAATTGTTACTTGTTATACTTACTTGTTAACGCAGTGGTTTATTTTTATGACTCACTAATATATTCATGATAACGTTATAATTTTCGTATATTTCGTACTCTAAGATGTATATAAGGTTTACTGTAGTTTTCATTTCTTCATACATCACGCGTAACCATGGCTTGTTCATTTCAACAGTGCAATGCCCCCCTCCCTTACTTATTTAATGACTTATTTCATTATCCGTATATCTGCATACCCTTGTGGGCGCATGGCAGGAGGTGCGCGCACTCTATTTCATTAATATACTTTAGAAAATTAATTATTAGCATCTATTTCCCACCATATCATTTCTGCCTATGTAATATGGATTTTCCTATTTATTTATTCTAAGAATGCATAAATTCAACAATCGCATTGATCGTCAAGGGGACTGTTTATGTACAATCGCAATCCTTATCGCTTATCTCCAGGGGAGTCACTGACATCTGAAAGGTAATTCTATGACTATACTTAAATAATGAGTTTAAATTGTTCAGTAATAAATCCCTTTCCATATGGGATCAACTAAGGGATGCAGCCAGTCAACGGGTTGAAAAAGAGTTACCTATAAAGAAGATAAGGCAGTGAGGAAGGGATATACTTAACCCTTAAAATTCTATCGACTCCCTACGATGCGCGGATCATCAGCATTAATTAAAAACGTAAAATGTTATTCCGGTAGTGCTTTTGGGGTATTTTCCTTTTATATTTACCATAAGAATATGTCGGGAATTTTCTAAGATTCAAGGATTGGATATCGTAATTCGCAGTATTTAGAAATACCCAAAAAGCGTTTATCACTAATGAATGTTCTATTAAGGAATGAAAAGATTGAATAGCCAATTATCTGTGATGCTTCGCCAACTTAAACTTAGTTCATCATGTCATATTCGATTTATCTTAACTTTTATTTCCTCTGATAGCTCTTTGAATGTATATATGTATATATATATATATATATATATATATATATATATATATATATATATATATATGTATATATATCGCTAAATGGACTGTCGTCCTAACCATCCGCATTGTGTTAAAGAGAACGCATAATGGGATGGGATCGTCTTAACAAAGTTCATAAATCAAAGTGAGCATTGGTTTTCACTCGGTGGAATGGCTGATCGGTAATGGGAGAATCGCATAGCGCGGTGAATTATGGGACACCACGGGAGGCGATCGTTTCTTTTTTTTAGAGAGGCCAATGCAAACGAAACTGCTTGTTCAGGCTGACTTTCTTACCCAATATGGACTTGTCAAAGAAAAGTGTATTTTAGTGTAGACGAATTTCTCAATGAAAGGAATATGTGGCTTAAATGATGTTTATTCACAATGTAATCGGTATCTTTCATACTATATACTGCCAATAAGCAATGCTATAACTAAGATAAATGAAAGCAAAAGTTCAACTGCAAACATATCTTACGTTAAGTGACTCTTGTGTGTTATAAAGTAAAAAAAATAATAAAAACTATAATGAATGTATTGTATTGTAATTGCAATAAAATGTTTAGTAGTATAGCAGTATTTGCGATCTTTAAATAATGGATAGGGTTGTGAAATTTTAATGTGGATGTTGTAATTGAATGCATTTAGTAATTATTTTTATATATTAATGTTGATTAATTGCAATGCAATTTATGACAATTACTTGTCCTATTCATGCTATTTTATTTCGTTGCATTAATAAATTGATTATTATTATTGTAAGAGAAATGTGTAGTGCAATTGGTTACGGCTTATCCCCCTTTTATGTGAGCTGTTGAGAAAATGAATGTTTGAATGTATTCGATACTTAACAGTGCGATTCAGACAGTATTTATTTCAAATGGACGAGATACCCTTATCAAGATATGAATCAAATTGAGTTTCGCATTGAAAAGTCGCAGAAATATGCGAAAAGTATGTGAAAAACGAGCGAAATTGTCGCTGATTTGGCTCGCTGGACTTTTACTCGGGGGCCTTTCATCTACCAAAGGGGCCCGGATGAAAAAGTCTAACTGGTCCCCTTCTTAAAAATATATCATTTACTATCCGCCGAATAAAAATGACCTTGTGCAATGGGCCCCTTCAAACTTGGGCCCCCGGATGCTGAATACCCCTCTTTTCCGCTCCTGCCGGGGCCCCCTGATCATTGGGTCCCCCTGTTTATGTCAAGTGACTCGCCATACATAAAAATATATTTGACGTTAAAATTCATTCTACGTAGCGCAGAGCCAACATTTTATATTACATTTCTTCATATTGAGAACTATTTCTTAATCCTATGAAAGGAAACGCTTATTGTAATGAGAAGTTCGCAGTACTTACATAGTACCATCTAATCTAGGTTAACTTTTTATCACCAGTTTTGTTTAACTCCTTGTAAAAAATGTACGTTTAATATAATCGGCCATTTGAATTTCATTGCTGTGAGGGGCCCCCATGAATCACAGGGATGAAATTCAAATGGCCCCCACTCTGGTTGGGCCCATGATGCTGTTAAGAAGGCAGTCCATTTCCTACCAATCGTAAAGACAAACCTTTTCTATTTCACGAATTAATCACCCGTCCGTCCCATGTACTGAGTATTCAAGATCAGTCCTGATTGTCAATTTAAAATTCCATTTATCTGTCATGGAAGATAAGTATCATCACAATTATGAAGGATAAGTTTGGAGTGGCGTCAAAAATCCGACATTGAAATCGTGTTGGAGAGTGTCACCGTCCGTCGCGAGATGGCGTGAGCGTCTTCCTCTTTCCTTCCTTTATGGATGCCCGATTACCTTCTCCTTTTACGCATTTTAGATTCACTCTTTATGAGCGACCTTAACGACTTGATCGATAAAAGCCAATACTTCGATCCGCCATCTTTTCTTTCTCTTAACAACTGCCGCTCTTTATAAGTCCATTCAATCTCTTCTACTTCTTCTTTCCATCGGCACTACAATGAAACGAACAGCAATATGTACGCATATCTTGCATTTGTCAACTCTACAACAGTAACTTAATTGATTAACAATCGTAATCTCGTTGTCCTCTTTGCAATATATAATTGTTGTCGGCACCACAATGAAACAAACAGAAATATACATGCATTTCATACTGTTCAACAATAAGTTTTGGTTATTCTTTGGTATCGTTGTCTCTTATTGTTAGACATTCAGCACTGTCAGCAGCAGTCGTTCGCAATTTGTCGTTCTCCAGTCCAACTTAATCGATAAATATCCACAGCAATTTCTTGCACTTGATGGCTTTTTCTATGAAAATTCTTTTTTTTTTATCTCCATGTGTTCTGGCGAACTTTTTGCGACGTCATCTAGAAATGAACATTTCATAATATTAACCGTTGTGACTAAATATTATAAACTATTGTTGCTGTAAGCAACCAGTTTTCCTAACGACTAAGGCGATTGTAATAAGAATTTCTATTGGCCCAAATGAACACCTTTTATGGTAAGAAGGGGATTTCGAAATTCAATTATGTATTTTTACAAATAATATAACCTTCTATGATGTAGATGGTTTAGAAGCGATCACAAGAGCCTCTTAAGCGGTATTTCTTTCCACATGTTTAGTTTGATATGGAACGGGACTGAGAGAAATTCAGCTGGAGCTTTTTAAACGGGTTTTACTGTATTTCCTTCGTTGAGTAGTACTCTATTATTGCTATTATTATACTTCCTATTCTATATTCTCCCCCTAAAGAAGAAGAAAAACTAACTTTCATTAGCTGCAAAATATTCTAATTTCTGAGGATATCCGCTTTCAAGGAATCAAATGTCCATTAGAAATCGGAATTGGATTATTCTTTGAAGAATGGATGCGTCGCTCTTTTTACGCGATAATTATTTTCGCGGAAAATTTAGCGTCAGAGTTTCCGCGACAAGAATTGACGAAAGATGCAAGGGATAAGAAAAGATGGCGTAGTTGAGAAACAGGGCCTAATAGTCTCCTTTCGGCGTGTGGCAGGGGGTGTACAGTTCTATTTTTGCTCTACTTTCCTAATCTATTTCTTCAGCGTATCCTTAGTGGAAAAGTTAATCGAATTTTCTAGCATTTAATATCTTAATTTTGAGGAGAAAATACTTTTCCAGGGAAACTAGTTTCTTCCTTATAATAATACTAGTAATAAAGAGGAAAACTTCTTTTCCCCTTGAAAAGAAGTTTTCCTTGGTTGAGTTCACTCTTATATTTGTATGAGTAAATAAGGTTTTGCATATCAGTATAGCCTAAATGATTTGTATCTGTGGTGTATTTGTATCCGTATTTAGTCGATAATGAGAAGTATGGGAAGAGCTGTTGTAAATGAATAATAATAATTATAATTTTATTTACTAATTTTGTATGCTAGGCGAGAAAGAACTTGAATGTGACCTGGTTTATACCTACTTGCAATTCTGTGTATATACTCGCAATAATAATAATAATAAATGAATTCAATGAACGTTCGTAACCCTTCAATGCACAAATGTATTTTAAGATACGTCATTGTTTAGGAATTCATCACATTTCACACGTCACCTGACCTACTTGTAATTTATGCTTATTTAATTTAATCGTATTATTTAACTCCTTTATTTTTATCGCTGTGTTAGAGCGTCCTGTGTAACTTAAGAGTTCTCAAAAAGGAATTAAAGAAATATAAAGTAAGATTGGAAAGTGGGCTTTATGAATTGAATATTTTATTCATTGAATAGATAAAAGGTAAGAGTCTAGGACTCCCGTTTAGCCAAGTGGGCAGCGCGTTCGCCTTTGTTGAAAGCGGTGATATGCGTGAAGAGACCTCAGCACTTTAAACAGTTTAACTACGCTGTGATTTTCCACAGGTATTTTTAAGAGTACTTTCTCTGCACTGGTAACCCTCAAGTAAAGCGACTGCCTCTCTACTAAATAATTTCTGTGCTTTCATATAGTTAACCGTATGTATTTCCAAACGGTATTATTAACATGTAATCAATTTCCAATAGATAAGTGTCGAAGTAAATGTTTTATGGGATAACGCTGGCATCAAATTGAGGTATATGTCTATAACACGACTTGCTATTGTAGATAACAGACTCATCCAAACATTTTGCCTAAACTTTCACTGAAGAAATGCTTGCTTCTGGAGAAATGCTTCGGGTCGGTTCTAAATGATGACGGAGACATCATAAGATAGTTAATATGTTTGTGGAGTAGCAGCTTTAATAGGCGTCGTCTTTAGGGATGGCTCACAATCACTTGGTCCCTTCCATTAATCCAGAACGTGACGTGGCAAGCTATCGCTATCTTCACAAAGGTGCCCTGGATTCCTACTTTACTAGGGCACTCAGATTTTTGCGGAATTATTATATGCCAAAGTAAAGCAGACCTATATTTTTATGCTTTATTATCGTATTTACACAATTATGACTCGATTTTGTGCGCAGGACGTAAAAATGCCATCGACTGCGACCTGATTCCCCTATACAAGCCCTATCATTGTGTACTTTTTCATACCTGAACATATCGACTCGATGACGTCGAATCAAGATTCTAATGTAGATGTGCATTCCTTTCAAGATAATTGCTGTAGAATTCCACCAGGTGAAGATTAACTTCTTTTCTCTTGTGCTGTTTGTAAGCACTATGTCAAAAGAAGTTCCTTCGAACACACTTTCGGATTGTCTTCATTTAATTGTTTTTCCAATATTACTTATTATTAGGTACGCCTATCATAGGTACTTTTTTGATCGGAAGGACAGTATAAGCACGAACTATATAACCGTGAATCACTATGTGCATATCGTACAATACAAACGAATTGATTTAGACGAAAATGGTTCTAGAAAATCCCATCTTCTATTTAATCCCTTAAAGAATGTCGAACAATTTACTTAAATTGAATTTAAATTTTAAGCAAGAGTTTAAAATTTTGAACCAAGTACGGCGGAAATAGAAAAAAGGAATTAAAGAATGGTTTCCTAGAGAAAAAACTATATTTCTAGTTACAGAAAAAAAAACATTTCAACTGTAGGAAAAATCCCAAGAAGAGAAAGGGGTAAGAGAAAGGTGCAAAAAGTGGTGGAGATGAAAGAAACAAAGATTCTTATTCTTTGAAATTTTAACTTGAAAGATAGTTCTAATTTAGTACATACTATTAGATTATTAGATACAGAGATGTGTTTATGATGCTTGTTTAATAAACAAATAAATTTATGAGATAAGTCTGTCACTTAAGAAGACCTATGCGTAGGTGTATGTATGTATATATGTAATAAATACGCATATATATTTATATAAATGATAATAGTTGTATTATTATTATTATAAGATATATCTTTCATTACATTAGACCATTTGATATGCTTATGTATATATATTCATTTAAAAATACACGCATGTATATTTATGTAAACAGTTAAACATATAAATATATGAGATGTGTATATTATAAGACCATAGTGTATATTAAATACACAGGCACTTGTGGACAAATGAGCATCACCGGAACAGCATCCTTAGATGAGGTGAGAGAGGGAGAGAGCACTGCTGTGTAGCAGATAAGAAGGCAGTAGCAGCAGCTTCCTGTATAAAGGGGATATCGTTAAGGAAGGTGGGGGAGGCGGAAGGAAGGGTCCGGTGGTTGGTCGGATGCGATAAAAGATTACACGTGGAGCCCTTATTTCTTTCCGTCCCCAATCACCAACGACGCCACCGTGTCGCCATAGCGTCCCCTCCTCCTACATTCGTATATATATATGTAGATAGATATGTCTTTGACTAATGCCTGTACAGAAGTGATTACGAGGAAAATCACGCCCCTTTGTACTTCTACGCTTTACCTCGTACGTTTAACATCATGCGTGTCAAGAAATGATTCATTCAACTAATACACCTTCACGGACAACTTCATAATTTCCCGATCAGAAGTACTGAATGAGGTGAAAGTTTAAAAAGACACTCTTAAGCAAAAGACAGGTCCCGATACTGTCCCTTGTGCAGGGATTTCTCTGTACTTTCTAGGTCTTCCTGAACGAGACAGCAATTACATTACCATTACCCTGAAAACCTCTACATGAGTCTATTCTCTTGAGAGTTTGGTAGAATCACTATGAATGACTCGAACTTACCTTCTCGAATTGTGAAATCCCTGAGTCCAGACGGCCTAAATTCTACTTCCTGGAATTTTTCGTCAACCACAGAGTGTGTGGTTGTTCATCTGTATGGTTCTGACTTAATTAGTAGAGCTATTTTAAGCCCGCAAAAGATAGTTCTGAGTTTTCCTATCCTATTTTTATGAAGAAAAGCATTAACCTGTTTTTTTAAAGCAGGTACATTATTAATGTATGTTAAACTGTATTTCCTTATATCTTCGGGAATTAGATTTTTTAAGTCAATTTACTTAATTGGTAAATTACAGTTATTTTAAACCTCTAAAAGATGTTTTCGCGCTTTCCTTTTCTATCTTTAGAAAGAAATCGTTTATTTAAAATTATGTAAATTATTAATGTTCTGTGTTTTCGTCAGGTCTTTCGTTAACGTCAATCGTTTATGTATTGTACCACATGTAATATAATATTCATAATTTTTGCTCTATTTAATTCTCGATGTGTTCGTTAACTTTTTGTTCCGAACACCCTTTCTTTTTTTACCTTCATCTTCTCGTGAAGTGCTCTTCCAAGCTGCAAGCAAATATCATACTCTACAATCATTAGACAGTCATTGAAAATTAACATTATCGACTACAATCGTTGGTAAAAACGGTCCTTTGCATTACAATACACAGTCTTTAGCAGATATTGGCCTTTACATTACAACCTACAGCTATTGGCAAAAAGTAGTCTTCACATTACAGACTGTATTCTTCGGTAAATATTGGCCTCAACATTGTAGGCTTAAGTCTTTTGTGAAACTCTGCTTTTGTATTACAATCCTCAGTCATCGATAAAAGATAAGCCTTTGCATTACAACCTAAAGTCAATCGCAAAAATGTTACTTCACGTTATAAACTACTGTTATTAGAAAAAGTGGCATTTTAATTAAAGAATACAGTATTTGGCAAATGTTGACTATAACATTATAGCTTACAGTCATCAGTAGAAAACAACATATAAATTACAGCTTGAAGTCATTGCTTCAAATTGGTCTTGATTGCATCGCACTTTGATCAACGCACATCTTAAGTAGAGAATCAGTGGAAATTGAGTTCTAATTTTAGCGCGATTCTCTTGGACGGAGAGAAAGAAGTCCAAATTACGAATCCTTTTTGTGGTGTCAGGAGCAGGTGCGTACAGCAACACCTTTCAGAAGGCACTTCGGGCTGTCATCTCCGCTTTGTTAAGGGGATTCCCTCAATCGCAGGCGAAAATTGAAGTTCTCTCACTGCCTCCCTTGCGCTATATTAATAATTAATAACAGACGACTTCGACGCCAGAGTTGATTTTTAAGCCGGAGGAATATTCCGGAAGACAAATCGAAAAGGAAAATGTTTAACCGCTAAACCGGGCAAGAATTTTTAATGAATGTTTTCTTTTCTCCAAGAAAGATGTGTTTTTACAGAACCATATCTTGTTGAAGAAAGTAATTTTGCCTTAACCAGAGTGAAGGCTTTGTAATGATTGTTATGTCACAGCGGTTTTTTTTCTTGAGGTAAAACAAAGATAAATCTCTTAAGAAAGTTTAAAGAGAAAAAATCCTCGTAGCGGGAAAATAAATACAAGAAATGAGAAATGTTGAGGATATATACGTAAAACAATTAATGTCTGCATAATTTAAAATAGGATAAACAGGAACATTGAATTTTTACAATTGGTGATATCTTGGAAAGGACTATAAACTTTCTTTATACACCCAAATAATAATCGAACTTTCAGTCTGTTTTTAGATCCTGACTTTAAGAGGTCGACTTTTATGTGATTATACTTTTTCAGGGACGAAATCCATGTCAAATCTGTGTCGAAACTATAATTAGAGACGTGCTGCCGTAAAGGCAAAATCTCCGACAATAGAAGCAACGCATAATTTCCAGGTCTATGTTACTAAAATATCAATGGGTAAAATCAAAGATACCTGGATTTTTATCCTCGGCGATGAAGTGGTGGCCTCACTGACAGGACTGTCCCGAAGATAACGGGACGTATCAACAGCCTATTTGACGGAAATGTCATCTCAATCGAATTGTGGCAAATTTCCAAAGTCCGGGAAACTCTTGAGAAAGAGGACGCAAGAAAGCAGTCACCACTTGTTTGATATAAGTAGAATGCACATCACTGAAATATGAGCGAATATTTTTCACCAAATATAATTAAAGATGGAACTCGTTAATTTTCTCAAGTTGCTCGAGAGAGATTTCGCGAATTAACGTGATTAATGAGAATCTGCTCCATGCAAATTAAATTCGCTGCCTACTTTTCATTAAGATTCTTGAAATATCGATTGAGGTGTCGCAAAAAATTGAGCCTTCGAAGTTAGCTGATAATTCGAGGAGTTATGGGATCTACTCTTTGATTCGCAACGGAGAAATGAGAATTGATAAATGCCATACTGATTACGACTTTCAAGAAAACAGTAAATAATCATTGTAAACAATAAGATGTAAAACTCAGACGAGACGTAAAACACATTCAGTCGCTTCATTATTTTGAAATCATGTAGACAATTTACATCCAAATATACATGAAGAATATATAAACGAAGGCTTCAGTCTGAGAGAAACAGAAATAATAATTACGGAAAAAATTCGTCAGAAAGAATACAGACGTAAACCCGTACGGTAACCCAAGCGCTGAACACAAGACATAATTTTCTTTGTGCACCTCATTTTAGAGAAATAAATGAAGGAGGAAAAGTCCGCTGGGACTCTAACCCGGATCATCCATATACCGGGCGGTTGCTTTATCTATTTAGCAACCACGACAGAACAATTTAATTTCTGAATTTAGAAATCGAAGGAGAAATTTTGAACTTAACTTAACAGGACAAAGTAAAATCCCGGTAAGTGGAGGATCCGGGTTCGAGTCTCGGCGGTCTTTTTCCCCTTCATTTCTTTTCTAAATTTAAGCATGTTTTTATTTACGTTTTCATCGTTTATAAAGCTCACTTTTTCAATCATACTCCTCATTTTAGCTGGAAATTTCTCCATGTCCATCGAAACCTTTCACATCCCGGTAAATCCGAATTCCGGTTAATCCGAATTTCGGTTATACTTATTCCGGATAATCGAAGGTCTACTGCAATTGGGATCCCGATTGTCATTTAGCGGTATATATTTTTATTTTCACAGTAAGGTGAAAACTTACCTTAACTTCTAATTTATCATTATTTTATTCAATTCCACAGCCTATAGACTCCAAGCACTGAGGAGATCCCGATCTCTTTGTATAATATCCGTAGGTTGAAATAAAAGGATTTTTATGGATTGAAAGGGGGCGTGTCTCCTTGATCATCACCTTTCTGTCTGTCAATCGAATGAAGATGTTCAATTTGCAGACGTCTGAATGAGGGCCCCTCATCACCACCTGGACATTGGTCATCTCGAGGACCCGCATCATTCGATACATTTGGCTGCCGATCGATGGCTAATTCGTCCTCATTTTGTGAATCATCGCCCGCATCTCTCCAATTATTTCCTTGGAATCAAGATGTAATTCCTCTCTGAAGAAAATGCTGACGGTTTATACGTTTTTAAAGGTAGAATTGCCACCCGTCCGGGAATGAAGGAATTCGTCCGCCCCGAAGAATCATCCGGACAGCACGTTTATGAATTATGAATAATTTCGAAGTCTTTATTTTAATAGCTACTGATGTCGATGGATAATAATGTCTAAAATTCGTTGCTTAAAATTCTATGTTGCTAATTTAGAGAAGTCAGAGTAGTCTGTAGCTATTAAATTAGTTTGAGCCTTCAGAGAAGTTTTTGTTTATATTAACTCAATCTTGATTTGTTTTAAAACGTATAAACAGAAGAAAGAAAGGTTTAACTTTTGAAAAGTAAAAATAAAATTATAGATAAACCTAAGTGTCGATTTGTCTGCTAGAAATTTCACTATTTCATCGAGACTATGCCAAAGGTGACGGAGGCAATTAAACAAATAAAAAATGTGACCAGAAAATTAACAATTCAGTATAGGAAATTATACTTTCAAAATAATATAAATTTTTAAATTGCAATTTTCTTGCTTGTGTTACGTTGCATAATAATTATTACCAAGAAAGATGGGAGGTTGATTTTTCGTAGCTGAAGATATCTTTAAGATTGTTTTATAGACATTTCACTCCCTTGCACTCTTACTTTCTCAATTCTTTTGACACTCCTAAGACTGTCCAGGAATCTGAAGAAGGTAGAGAGATCCCCTGAGAACGTAGGAAATTACACCATTCGTTAAAAGTGTTTCACTATAGGAAGAGGGCATTGAAGTATTTGGAGTATACGAGTATATTCAATCTCAAGTTCAATTCAAAACTACAAAAAGGTCTATACTGAAAGAGGGTTCAACATTTTAATTAATTATCCGTGTTTTATAGTTTAAATAAATAGTTTTTTGACCATAAGAAACACTTTCTTTCGAAGAATTCTTCATCTGCGGTCGGCGATAGCCTTTTGTTGCATCCATGCGTCCCTTCTTTTAATTTGTACAGGCAACTAATCATTCTACCCGACTATTTTCAATCGCCATTTCAAATTGATGCTTCGATGCTACTAGATTAGATATTTAATTATATTTTGCGACTGGATAGTTATAATTTTTGACAGGAAATAGGCAACTAGCTGGGACACTGGATCCCACTTCATTCAGTATAATAGGTATTTTGGCTTATGTACTCGTCTAACCGAGCGAAAGGTATCTTTTTCATTCGATTGACGAAATACACTCCTCACATGAAGCATATATGCGCGAGAGGTACTTTATAAGATACAGAAATCCTTTCTTCCTCAAGAATTCAAAAGGTTAGAATTATGGCTGCTTATTTTCTATCTTATGATCATTTTTCCTCCGTTTGCTTAAGGAGCTTTCGTGTTTCCCTTAGATTCTCCTATTTTTCAGGAGTGGTAATGTCTTAGAAACAAAACACTTTCACTGATGATAAACCATTGTTTATGCATAATCGATGGATGCAGCCGTAATTTTTTATAATACAACATAGTTATTTCCGTCTTCACCAATATTTTTGGTTACGATTTTGCGTTTTAAAGATTAACATTTAGTTTGTGTTTTCAGTGTCTTAAATCTCATTCTGTCCATCGGCTGAGAGCTTTTCATAGGGATTGTCATGGACCTCTTTAATTCGAAAGAAGAAAAGAGCCTTCTCATAGCACCTTGTCACGTGACCGAGTGAGTGCAGCTTCCGCTGGACCACATCTCATTTCCTTTTTATTTCCCAATCTACATTCGCTCTGCTCACTTCTTATCACTCACCCTCATTTGTTATAAACTTGAAAGGAAACAAAGCGTATTTTGATAAACTCTACTAGGATTAACTATTTAACTATACATTTCTCGTTATCTCGAACTATTTCTCATTCTCTTTATTCTGTATTTGAGTAATTTTTACATATTATACTGTCCTTGTATTCTTTTACTATTATTATCAATCTCTCTTTTTATCTTAGTTGCAATTTTCCCGTTTCGTGGGATCTTTTTGGCCATCTTAAGTTGTTAAGATTTTTTTCGCGCTGTAATCTTCCTCTCCTGTTCTTAATTAATCTTTTTTTAAATATTATAGCGACATACGAAGTTGGGTGGAAGAGCAGCCCACATGAGACGCCCGCTGATAAAGAATATCGCTATTGTTACCACTTTGATGCAAAAATAAATGTCTTGCTCGACTTGTAATACGACCACCTAGACACAGTAGTACAGTACAATACGAAGTTCAATTTGGCTTACTTAAATAATGTTTTTGCTACAATAATTGTTCCCTTACTTCGTCTTCTACTTATGCCTTATTCAAACCTTATTTCAATCTCAGTGCCATTGATAGATATCTTCATCACTCCACAATTGAATATAGCACGTTATGATTACTATGTACAATCATTTATGTCTTATCTTTAACTTTACTCGCTAATGAAGTGTCTATCCATATATTCATCTTTTTCTTTATATCACACTTATATTTCTTCAGCATTTCATGTACAACATTCAACCAGCTTTTCCTCCGTATTGCTTTCCCTTTTTTAAACATTCTAATCGCAAACAAACTCATTAATCCTTCTTTCATTCATCCATTTTGTGTATCAAAACCAATGCAAAATACCCCTTTTTATTGTAGTCACGTATGCAAGTCCACATTCTATGCCAACTGTATTTACTTTACTCGTACGATTAATAAATTCAACTTTTTAATCTTCGATATTCCACTCGTTTAAACAACTCTCACAGCATATACATCTCGTTGAGCATCCGACTCGTTCTCACATCCGATCAGAAGGCGCTTTCTTTCTCTCCCTTAGAAATGAAACATGGCGATGGCAACACAGCCTCCGGTTCGGGTCCATTTGGGTCCAGGTGGCGGGGGAGTCGCTTCTCAGATTGCTTTCCCACGCTGTCCCCGAGAGAAAGAGCAAATCACCAAGTCCTCCCCTCACGCGTGTGTCCCGCAAGTACTCGTCCTCGGACCTCAACTATTGTGAACTCTCCCCTCCGTGCAGAGAGATCGATCCACGCATCTTACTGTGCACATTTATCGACTAATGATGCGAATGGGTTTGCATCTTGGGAAAGCATTATTCATTTTATTGAATACAACTCTGTGGACCCTATAAGAATATGCATTATCCGAACTACATATACAAATGAGAGTCAAATAAGACAATCGACGCAAATAGTTTAAAAATTAGTTTACTTCGATTAAGAGTTACAAATTATACATGTTAGTCACAAAAAGTGAACGCATTAAATGCAACGTAAGGTAATTTAAGAGAGCTGTATAAACGAGATAAGAGCTTCTGTGTGAGTCTGAAGGGCGAAGGGTAAACTACGTATGTCAGAAAAGTCATGAAAGTCGGAAGCTAGAATGCGCTGAAAGGGGCAAAACTTTGTTTTTAAAGCATCAAAGTCTTTATGAGGTCACGCGGTATTTGGTACAACGCGGGTTAGCCAAGTGGGCAGCGCTTTTAACTTAGGTGATAGTGATCCCGGGTTCGATTCCCAGTGGGGCCTATACGTGCAAAATGCTGATGAACTTAAAGGAAACTAGTACTACAAACCACACATTTCTATCAGATTACTTGTTTAACGCAGACTCGTACATTCTCTGTAATTGAATGCCTTTTCACTTCACATTAAATACTTTATCGTCTTTTGTGAATGACATTAAATGAGGAGTTGACTCCTTCTGACATCTTAAGAGTTAAGAATAAGTAGAAACAGTTCCATTTACCTTATGATTATGTAACCTGGCTCACGGTACTGTTTTTATTTATTTTTCCGTCTCTTTTTCGTATATATATTTTCTTTTGTCTTCTCCATATGGAAATTCATTTTTCATTTCATTTAATTTTTCTGTATCTTTGTGGAATATCTATATTGTAGTTTAGGTTAACTTGGTATTTTTACTGCGTTTTCGTGTTTTTTTTCACCCAATATCTTTGTGAGTGTTTTCCCATAACTTAGTTTGTCAACCTTAAAGGCTGCAAGGATTTCTGTTTACTTTCTCTTTCTTAACTTTTGATTTTCATTAATCCTTGTATGTACGATATATTTGAAGGTTACGAGGTTAGGTGGTATAGAAGCCAGCATGGACCTATTCTTGCCAAGGGAGTTTATCAATCAATCATCAAAATCATTTTTATGATAGTTATTTTTGTTTAGTAAAATTTTCTGTTGCCGTGCTACATAAACAATTGAAAATATTACTGCCATCTCTTTGGTTTAATATTGAACGATTTGCCAAAATGTATTCTCTTTATGAAAGTAATAATAAAAGTCCAATCGTTGTTTCTTTGTATGGGGAAGGCGTGTTGCTCCTGTTTATATATTTATTTTGACATTGTAACATTGAGGTTGCTTACAATATACCTAGAAGGAGATGTTTTTAATTTCCTCCATCGATCTCATGAATGAATATACTATTATCTATTTGAACTGGCGCACCTGATTTCATTACTTCAAACGATCCTATCTTTTCCCTTTACCCTTGAGCTTGACCTTCCAAATTTAATTAATATATATCAATAATAATATAATAATTTTATCAATTAGGATTGTTTGTAATATCTTTGCTACGTTACTTGAAAAATGTCAGAAGGTCAATACTGCAAGAAAAGTTTCGTTTTTATTTATAGCAGTTGCTGCTAGTTCATCAACAATTTATTAGAATTATGAGAATCTGTCTGTCCTGTATAAATGTTGAGTATTCTTTTACGGATTTAACGTTATCAATTAAAAATATCCTCCATAAGTTATTTGACACTCATGATATTGTCAGTGAAAGTGTATTCTGTGGAGACTTGATTAGAGATACAATATTATTGTTGCTTCTTTGATTAATGCGGTCTTTCAGAACTCTTTGGTACTCGAGCATCTTGCAACCTAGCTCGATCTGTTTTTTATATAGCTCCAGCCGAGAGTACGATTACTTTTCAGTATCTCATTCACTTCATTCAGACAGCTTCATCTCGGCCTTCCTTTTCTTTTAGGAAACGCAATAACCAGAATCTTATCAAAATAGATTGTGTGGGCCTGAACCTGGTGTTATTCCATAACAGCAGAAGCAAGCTGACAAAGAATAAATTTGTTTGTAAAAATGTGTATTAGTATAAATATATTTTCTTTTTCAGCTCGCTTTTCTTGTCAGAATCTTTTTGTACTGAATATCCGTAATTTTGCCAGCATTCATCACTTCCACTTCTGAAAACTCGCGTTAAAACATGCCTTCGATTAGAAATTTATTTTGGTCCAGATTCGTTTATTAACCGGTTATTACTGTAACCTCCGCAGCATCGGTTGTTGTTTGAACAAAAGCATATAATCCGAGGAACTGGATCTGAGGTAGCGATGCGATAGCGACGTTTTCATAGCGCTTTAATTCGAATCCCCCGCATGCGGTCCCTCTACCTATGGCCGTTGATTCACCATAAGGACCTCCTTTTAAATAATCCCCGCCGTCGACGGAGGGCCCCATTCAACGGACACGTGCCCCTTTATTACACCCCCTTCCCCTCGACAGATTGCCTCGATGGGGATCTTCCCTCGACTGCGTCACGCATCACTTGAGGCACTTGTTCCGAATGGCGAAGTCTTTTCTCTCCGCTTCTGTTGCTGCCACGCACGCTAACTACTCTCACTTGTTTCGCCGTCTTCTCATTCACGGACACAATGCCGACAGCTGTAAGTTATGAATCGACCCGCCAAAGGGTCGCTCCGCCTTCGGGTCGCTTCTTCGAATTTCGGGCCTCTTTTCAACCAAATTATTAAGGTTCACGACGGATTCGTGATCTCAGCGACACTGCTTGCTGTCCGACCATCACGAAGCCGTCGTGAATTCTAGAAAGCCTCCATACTAAGTATTAAGGTTCACATTTGATCGATTTATTAAATAAACAAATGCAGAGATAAAATATAATTAAATGACGCATCAAATTATAACGTTCACTATCCGGATGGAACTTTCGGACCGACTTGGTTGGACCGAAGCTTGGACGGGCCCAAAATGAGATGCCGTCAATCGGGCCCACCTTCCGGACCCTTTAGACCTCTGCCGCCAACCGCCCCTCAACCTTCATATTATTACTTTTTTCTTAATAATCTTACGAGGAAGATCCACAGAAGAGGATCGCTAGTTTTTTCATCTTCACGTTACTAATTTATCAAAAAAATTGCGCAATACAACATTAGAACAATTCTGTTGTCGAGTGGAACTTCATTTTAACTTTTGCAGTGAATTCTTCGCTAATCTTTGAATTTCATTCCATGTATTATTGTATTCGTTTGCGTATAAACGTTTATTAGTGCATAAAATATTCGAAAATGATGATAAATAATCTTAATTTAGGTGTTTTGGAGATTAATCAACGGCAGCTATGGATTGATTGATGCGATGTGATGGATTTTGCAACTGTTGTAGTAGATAAAGTTCACAACGAGACGAATCCGCTGGAAAACCCTATTTTCAGCTGAAGTTTGTTTCTAATTCTTGAATTTTTGAAAATGGAAGTTTCGAAGTATGTTTAATGAATTCAGAGAAAAGGTACGTTTACGGTAGACACAGTCCTTTTAACTGATCCGCGCTAGAAATAGAGGAGATGGAAGACAAATCGTTAAAATAAAACAGTCTTCGCGTGGGTAATAAACAAAATAAAAAGGTGAGGTGGAGGAATTCTACGGATTTAGCTACTGAAGCGTCTACCACCGAGAGCCTAGAAAAAGCCCTCTCAAATGAAGAACGTCCATCGCTTACTGTTTACATCCCCTGCCATACGCCGATTGATGGTTTCTATGAAGAAAACGGTTCTTCACTGTGAGTTGTGGTTTATGGCAATTCAATCATGGTAGTATTATTAAAAGTATTTCGACATCTGAGGTCATTTAGCACATGAGCCCCCACCAGGAATCGAACCAGAAACTGCTTTTACCAAAGTCGAACGCTCTACCCACTTGTCTATCCGGAAGTCAAGCAGATTCATTGTAAGGATGCGTTCGTTGTTGCTTAGCATTTTTTCTTGCTGCGTCTATTTTTGTTTGCGATTTCTTAATTTCGATTCGATTCGATTTCGATTTAAACGAACATTTCATTCATTTACATACATTATCAAAGATATATCTCTACAGCATCTCATTCACAACTCTCAAATAGCATTTTCTTTAGATTCAACAGAAGAAGGCGTTGTGTTGTGCGGAACGAAAGAAGAGAAATACATTTGAAAAAGGCCTTTTGTCACATGATGATGGCGTTTTTCTCTATTATCGGCGGTGGAAAAAGTCTTCTCTCGTTGAAGCATTTTCTTCATCTCCCTTTACTTTCGTCCATCCTTTTAATAGTGTGTGTTTGGGTCAAGAGTTCCAAAGGCCAAATGTTCGGTTCATAAGTTTGGGGTTTGTTTTTTCCCTTGGTTCGATTTGAAGACGGCGTTTCCTCCGCATCAATTATAGTGTGTGGAAGGGCTCGAGGGCAAAGGATTTTATTGGTAGCTGGAGGCAGGTGGAAAGGAAAAGTAATACCTGTCCTCATTTCGGAAGTCGCCTCAAGGCTTTCAATCCGCCCCCTGCAAAGCACCTCCACTTCATTAAGACTCATTCACCGTCTCCCCCTTTTGTACCCGCAAATCCTTCCCACACAAGCCCTCATTTTTCTAACGAATTCCCTTTTTTTATCCCAACACCTGATTCAGAAGATGACGAAGTCGAGATTCCTTCCTCACAAGTGTGCTGTTAGGAAGTATCGACGGCGGCGAGTGAATAGACGTGTATTTATGTATCATCATTTTCAATCAGTAGACAGACTCCCCTAGCGTTTCTCTCTATTCTGAGTTACACCCAAGAAATCGATGGTTTCTCTTCGGTCTTCTTCTTGGTCTCTTCATCATAATTATATACTATAGTTAAGTATTTGACTACAGTCTTCAGGGTTTGAACCTCATCCCCCATTGGCTAGAAAAAAGCTTTGGAAGGGATGAGGTGACTAAGAAAAAGAGGATTTAAGTAGTTTTCTTCTGATTGTCTCCCAGAATGCTAAAAGCGGAACAAGTCCAAGTAAAAGAAGCAGAACAGTTTTACGAGTAATTTTTTTCGCAGCGCTCCATGAGGAGAGACCGTAGCCTATTATTCAACGTCACTAACGCCTCAGCATCTTTCACATCTTCACAGCCATGAACAAGTCCTAGACACAAGTAAATAAAATATGCGTTTTTCTCTGTCCTATACAGATGGACGAAAGAAATGTATTCCATTCATCAGGATAATATTCGCTATCATCTGCTTCTTTAATATTCTCTCTATACATATAAACCATATCTAACTCATTTATATATTATATATTAATTATTAATGTAAGTTAAAGTTTGAAAACTATTTTATAAATACCTGTAGATATTAAGGTATTACTTCAGTAATTTTCTTTTAAAATAGATCTGTTTCACTGAAAATTTCCTTGGATTGGCCATTCCAAGCAACTGCCATTCTGAGTATATATTCTGAGTACACCTCCTTCGTTATGACTTTAAAATTGTTATCATTTTACCCTAAAAAACAGCGATTAAGTAAATCCATAGCTTTCCAATATGAGATAGATTCATTAAAGCAGGTCTCCTCTGGCGTGATCGGAATGCACGGTTGAAAAGCGTTTCCTGGTGGGAGGTCTCGGCTGGCAGGTTAAGAAGGAGAGTAAAGTCAGGTGGAGGAGCTAAAAATAAAAGTGAAATGATTTGGAAAAACACTCTCCCCTACGGAGCGACTGTTCTGCCGACAGACTTCCGAATGTTATATTCCCGAGAAAAAATTGTTTTATTTGATACGTGTTTCGCTTGGATCGACTCCAGGTTATCGAGGAGCATTGGAATAGCAAGATAATCCAGTGAAGATTCCTACTTATACACTCACATTCCTACTTAGAATTTCCTACTTACAAATGTAAATCTAATGGTTTTTTTGAAACCGTAGAATTTATAAAATAGATTGAAACCCGTTTAAAAAGCCCTCGATTAAGAAGCGGTCTCCCTGATGTGCGTGGTTTTCTCTCGGTGTCTTTCATTTGAAACATATGGTAAAAATACCGCTTACTTATTGGTGTAAGTAGGGGGAATTGATTTGTATTGCACTGGTCAGTTATTTAAAGCCATATATGACCTCTATCCATTTTAAATAACCTTCTGTGACTTATATAAAATAAAACTAAAAATAATATATAATAAGGGGTATGAATTATAATATAATCAGATACTAAATATCATTTGATTCTATTACATTACACACCCCTTAATAATGAAGGGATTTATTTAACAATTACCTGCAATATGCTTATTAAGGAAAAAATAACTCTATTTAATTACCGTTTTCTTAATTCCCACAAACTAATGAATAAGACAAATATTGTTTAAATTATCTTTATCGTTATTTATTTTATTAATCGGAGATTTTTTCGTCGATTTTTATGATAGAGACATCTTATTGAATGGCAATTTATGATAAATTATTACAGCCATTGTTCATCAATGTCTTCCGCTTGAAATTAAGTGTACTTTAATAGAATCCGCCCTAAAAATGTCGTAGAAAAATATGTCTGATTCAAACGCCCTAGTTTTGTCAATTAACGATGTTATTGAGGTCGAGTTTGTTATACCTCAATTCCCTAAAGATCTCGCTATGAATTCCTGTTTGAAAATACCGAGCTTATCAATTGCCCATTCAGTCCATAATTGGTCGCCCTTTGAATTTTCACTTTCTTTCCACCCTTGAATCAGCTGATCTGCAAACAGATGACGTGGCCCTTCTCTGCCTATATTCAGGATATCCATTCGTGTTTTCTTATCTTCTATTTAATTTCGCTTTTCAGGGGAACACGAAAGAAACTCTACTTTTGAATCGCTCTCAATTGCAGACATTGGAAATTGCAGACTCTAGGGCATACGTGTTCATCCCATCATTTCTCTTGTTTCGGATACATCCCTCTCTGACGTACCTTTTTTTATACACCGCTTTCAGCCCTCTCTCTTTACCCAATCTTCGCTCCCTCCACTTCAAGTGTCGCAAGGATTCGACCTTTGAAGAAAAAGAGGTTTGATGAACTTGAATATCTTCAGGAGCTTCTTAGGATCAGATCAGGGTGAAGACTCTTGGAATGATCCCTATTTCCCACTCACAATTAGTATTACCAGAAAATGTCAGCAGAAAAACCAGCGAAACTGTCGTCACGAAGAAAAGAATCGCAGTGCAAAAGAACATCATGGGTATAATCGACAATCCAAACTTTGACACTCAACAAGATTTACTGTTACACGACCAGGGTCTCGAATCATGGAGTCATCATCAGGTAATGATGACCTCACCTGAAAACCTACTGAAAGTAATAGCTAAAAGAAGAGAAATGACATGACAAGTAAATATAATTGCACAATGGATAGTATGTATATTGATGTTATATATTATTATCGATATATATTGAGCACAATCAGGAATATACATCAATAATCATAGTTAAATAAATTTAAAAATACATTTTGAAGTAAATTGTATAAAATATAAAAATACAGAACTCATAAAGGTACTAATAGATAGGATTTAAATTATATAGATAAGAATTCTGACACTGCAAAATTGCAGGAAAATATCATAAAGATATGACGATTTGAGATGAATATTACAGTTTAGAAGACAATTGTACGTGAGCATGACGGGTCATGTTTATAAATAAAGGCCTTTTTGACATTCCCTCCCTTTGTGAAACCTTCCGCTTTGAGAAAGTCCCGATTCTCTCCCCCAATCAGAATGCGAACAACCTGAGAACACATCTGGAGTACAGATCACACCCAAAATAGCTCTCCTCCCTCTTTTCAGTCCATGCTACTTCTCAGGATATCTCATTCTCCAGCAAAAAGTTTTGCAACGAGCGGATGAAAAGTGCAAATGCAAATAAGAATTCTTGAAATCGCGAATGAGCAATTTAACTCATTACCTGAGGGATTCTCCATGGATATTGCTAAAGGAATTGATGCAGGCGAATTTGCTCCTTGTTAAGATTTCTCCATCTATCGAATCTCAATGAAGTACTGACCTTACAATAATAGGTATGATATGGCTGATTAGCGTAAGTATGACTACTTAAAATTGCATATTTATCATACGATATATGTCCGTATGGAAATCCAGCAATCATAAATGTTAGGACTGAACATTAAATTTTAATTTTCATTAGCACGATAATAGGAAGCGAACAGCATTCAAGTCAAAGATTAGTATGCATTCTTTAGAAAGACATGAATATGAAAAGTTCTCATTCGTTATTTCAGAGCAGACTTTAGAATAGAACGTGAAAAGATATTTAGGAGATATTGTGCGCTAAGATTAAAGAAATAATGAAACACAGTCAGATTATTTGTGCAAATTTCCATTTACCTTAATAGTTTTAGTTTTCCAATCATAGTTAAATTGGTTGTATCCAATAAGTGTATACACCTGTGAAAGGAGCGAGACAGCGTCGCTATATAGAGCTCGGTGACATTCCCAAAGTAACAACCTCAGCGATTGTGAACCTTTGTTTCATCACTAGTTATCTCTACGTAAAAATATAGTGAGAATGCAATTGCTTCGATTACAGCATAATCAAGGACAATTAATTCTTGTGTCGTCATTCAGATAATCGGAGGGCTTTGCTTTTACGAAAATGCGAACAAAGTAATGAATCCTGCATGAATATTTTCGAATATCCAAGGGCGCAGTGCATTCGACTTTGGCGATAATGGACCCGGGTTCGATTTCCGGTGGGAGCCTACGTGTGAAATGACCTCAGCTGTCGAAGCACTGCAGTGCTACTATGAATCCTGCATTGTACTTTATTGTTAACATCAAAGAATTCGATGATAGATTCGCAAAGTAAACGTAGGGCAGAAATATTTGTTGGACGTAAGATGGGTGAAAAAGCGGAGTGTTTGGGCGTAATTACAAAAGAGCGAATCCCCAGTGGAATGAAAGACGGAAAAAAGACATCCGAATATTTGGGATTGCCGGACGGAAGTGGAGCGGAAAAAATCACCAAAGGTAAAGGCGTGTGCAAATAAAAGGGGAAGAACATCACTCGTTTATTCCTCTTTTTTCATTCTGTTTGTGCGGGGACGGTGATTAGCCTTTGGAACCCTTAACTTATTTGCATTTTGCAGGTGGAATACTCTCGCTTCCTTTGCAATTTCACTGCATTTTGCCTCGAATAATGGAAAAAATATTCTCGTGGACTCTAAAGCGAGGATCAAATGGATGTCTCATCTATGTTTATATTTCTATGAGATGAATGACCGCTACTTTTTTAACGCTGTGTCAATGTTTTCATGCAATCATTATTATAATATATTCGTTACAGATAGACTAAAGTATACAAAAACCTATACTTCCTTGCTACAACAGACAATTTTACAACGTAACTGACTCCTAGCTACAACTATACAATATTTCAATACTAATACCCGTGCAAACAATACGTATTAATATATAGCTAATTTACTGTTTACAAATTTACATACATCAACCATTGCTCCTCCCTAACCATATTGTTCATGCAGTTTTGTTTTCACGAAAGATCATTCTATGCTATAGAAGAACGATCTAAAACCGAGAAAAGAAGAAAACATTTTTTCCACTTGCTGCTCTAAAAGCATCACAAATTGTCCATCTCATGACTGGTAAAAAAGAAGTCAATAATTTTTTATTCGTCGATAACATGTGTTTTAATAAACTCTTTTGGTAGAAATTCCGTAATGTATTGAGCATTCAAGAAAATGCATTCAAAACTCCTTTTTCAATGGCAAACTTGATATCATTGGTGGATACATGGAGCAGCTAACATAAGTTGGTGATCAATCCAATACCAACTTGTCTAGGATCAGAGAAGTGGTTTCAGTTAAATCCAGACTGTCAAAATATCCCCTGATCAATATTCATTTACTTCATTTATTATGACAGTATGTCATTTTGAATGAATGCTTTTGTTCCTAGATACGCCGCAGACATTTTCATATCGTTCCTTTTTCCTCTTCTACGATGCTAAATATGCGCTCAGCTACATTCAACCAAGATCTTCCCTTTCCAATACACTCATCCTCTGTCATTCCACCAAAAACATTTCCTTCTTATATCAATCACACACTCTCTCTTTCCTCTCACTGTCCATTCCATCAGTTCAGATATTCCTTACCCTTAGAAAACTACGAATATGAAGAAGTTTATATGAATTCTGCCATTTGTGTGTGCCGCTTACTCCCATATTTCGCACAGAACAGATTTTATTATATATTTGTCAATTAAATAGTAAAATATTCTAATATCATATTTGCTCCAAATGCTATAGCTGTCTATGCAAATCGTTAATTTAAGATGAAATAGTGCCATATGTGAGATCGAAATCTTCACTTCTGTACTTCCACATTCAATATAAAATATTTCGCCGCACTTATAATTAAATTCTTCACTTTCACTAGAGCAATTTCAATCCTTTGAATTTCTCGAATGAGCTCTACTTTATCCTTAATCTTTTCCTTCACGTAGAGCACTTACCCATTTACATGATTGAATATTAATATTTCTGCGGATTTTTGTGATAGGAAATAGAACGAAATTCATGCTTAGCTAAAACATTTTATTTTTTAATTCAAATCGCACTAACATAAATAGACAAGAGATAAGTAAACGATAATTAATCATTCCAACACTTAAATACTAATGAAGTTAAGAATAAGAATGGAAACCCGAAGTTTATAACTAAACGAACTGTTTAGCCTAAACAAGAGTACAGCTTCAGAACATTTTTAGATTCAATGAATATTATATTCGGTATATTATTAGAATAAATAGTATAAAGGTAAATATATACTCAGTGTATAATTCAGCAAATAATGAATCAGTAAATATATATTCAGTATATAATTCAATAAGTAAATACACATGAACACAATACTCACATCCATAGGAATACTCCTTGTAAAGATCAACCAGTAACATAAACATTCTTCCTCTTCATTTTTCATAAACCATTTTTAACGGTTTTATTGAAGTTCGTGCTATTTCCAGTATTTAGTAATTCTTATGTAGGCAATGAATTATTTTTGTTCCGAGATATCGGCGCAATGATCGAAATATTCCAACCATTGGTTAACGTATTATATTCGACGAAAGATGTTTGGAGATGATTTAAAGTATCGCATATATACCACAATAAATATATATTTTAAGTTAAATTAAGTTCTATAATTTTTGACGGGGAGTATAACCACCAAGCGTATGAATAAAAGTGTTGAAATGAAAGAAGTTTGTTTGTGGTTTGGGTACATTTCCCATTTTGCTTTGGGTGTGGGCACGCATGCATGCATTATGTGCCTAATTTATGTTTTCCCTTCAGGTGAGTGCTCGGACCCAGAAAGCAGATACGCACCCCTTGTGGCCAACCAAGCGTTTTCAAGGGCTTCTTACCCCTCTATTTATCCCTCTAAGAAACGCACTGCGGAATTATTTAAAAAATATATATACGTGTCCTTTGAGACAGGTTAATGAAATCTCGGAAGAGATTTACACAACATTTTACTCGAAGTAATAGTGAATTCCCCTAAATAAGTAACTTATAAAAAATGCACTTTACATGTGGGATGATAGAAAGAGAGATTCCTTTCCCCTGTATTCGTATGAGATTCGAGTTCAACAGTCGCTTTATAACCATCAAATTGTACAAATTCGTAATTTTTGTCCTAATACTCGCAATTTCGAATCGAAAGTAATATTACGCGATCTGAATTAGAATCTTTTTCCAATTATATTAGCACTTTTCTCGATTTTCGAGGAACATTATTTTTGATTTAACTCTCCGAAAGAAATAACTTCTCCTATTTATCTAAAGGAAATTTGTTTTCATTTCTTATGAGAATATTTTTACTGGTCGTCTAGAGTTGAACCCATGACGCTTTGAGCAAAAATATCGATATATAATGGTTCTTTTGTCTTCCAACGAATTTAGAAATATTATAATTCTATCTTGTAGGGAAAATGCAGGAAATTAATTTGCAAGAATTGCTTCTATGTATTTCTTACGTTACTTGCTGACGTCCAATAATATTTATCAAGATACAAAAATATAAGCAACAGTGGTTATCATATACGCTCATGATTTTGGTCCTAGGCTGCCGTACAATGAATTTAATTTTTAACTATTCTAAAAGAAACTATTAGGAAATCTTGAAGAATTTGACTTGGGATCGAACCGGGTCTTTTACTGTCCGTGCGGTTGCTATAACCACTTGAGCTATCTCCTTTAAATGCTTAGTACAGACTGTTTATCTCCAATCAGAAATTCCGACATTGTATCTGCACACTTTTCAGTATTGTTTTTTTGTTAATCTTTGACTACAGCAGCAGAAAACCGAATGTTTTTTTTCTGATGTAAAAGAAATTAAATTTAGTAGAATTCTGGTTTATAACGCGGTTTTCATTTGGTCTCCATGAGAACTACTTAATCGGGTTTTACTTTATTCATATTCTTATCAACTTCAATACTTAAATATGATATTTTAAATTTTAAAACTTAATTTCTTATAAATTTCGATTAAAGGCAACGATGGTACAGCTAGTTCCAAAAAAAACTTACCACCTAAGCCGCAACCCGCACAACAGACGTGAAGCTCGATGAGAGCGAGTCTAGAGTTTTCCGCGCATTCTATTGGCTCTTGGAAGGAGAAGCATTCTGACGGCGCCTTTTTAAACCGTTGTGAAACGCGTTGAACGTATTTGTACCGTCTTTATTAGCACGAAATCTACTTTAAATTTAGTGTTACATTTTACTATTATGTCAGCAGCATAGTATTAAAAAATGAATGAAAATCGGATCTCCTTATTTCGGCCTCAAATTTCTGCGTAATTCACCTTTTTCTGGAGGCATCGGGTAAACTTACTTTTGATGCTTCAATTATCCAATAAAAAATTATGTCATTACAAGATTAGAAAGGGATTATATTATTACGTTTTTTATGCTCTTGACGCCTACAGGACGATCATTTAAATTTATTTAGAGGAAATTCACGACTATGACTCAAATAGAAAGATGAACGAAAACTCTGGAAGGAGATAAAGAATAATTAGGAATAAGAACACAATCAACTGTATTTCAACTAATTTATATTGCAGAAAAATGCCTTCGAGAAGGGGAGTATGAAAAAACTGCGAAACCTACTGAGGAAAACAAAGATGAAAAGAAACTTTATCTGGACGAATACACCGAGAAAGAATAATTTTAAGTCAACCTGGTAGAGAGCTCTGAAAATTAGACCCAAAACATATTACAATAAAGTAAACCAAGTAAATTACGATCAACTACATCAGATAATTCCATCAAATATTATAAAAATTTTAAATACCATCAAATCATATGATAGAAAGTAAAATATTAATTGGTGTACTATCATCATTTTCTAAGGTAATTGTTTAAAATTCAAATTTCTAATTTAATATTTTAGAAAATAACATAGATATTAGAATAGTAGCACTCATAATTTAAATACTGAGGGCTACAAAATTTTTTCACGTATCGAATAAAAAATTAATTTACCACGAAATTAACGCCAGCATCTCGTAACACTTTTCCGAAAATATTGTTTATTGCCATTCCCAGAAAAACTATCCCTTTAATTAAATCAAGTTAATGTTCCTTGCAAAATTATGCTGTCCCAAATTTTATATGATGCTAAATCTCTTTCTTGCCCCGTGGTGCAAATTTTGACTCGATTTCTTCGCAGTTGAATTATTCTGCAATACAGAGAAGCATATAATTTGAGCATTAGGTATTTCAGAATGTATGCATCAACATGCCACTCTGTTCTTACTTCCACCAGGCATTCGTGATGACGGTATCAGATGAAGCATTATGATTTTGAGATGAGATTTGGCTGTTTCTGACAAATTCGCGTCTGAGGTTTCACTAATTCTTCCATAGAGAAAGGAGGTCTTTCCTTCCCTCCACTCTGGCCCTAGGAGTATCCCCTATTCATTCCTTTGTTGTTTCTTTTCCTTTTGTTTTGTCCATCGAAAGGTCTTGTCTATTTTCTCAAAGGAACCATAAAACGGCTGATGGGTGAAGGTGAACTCAGCTATGAGAAGAAAACCCCCTTTTCGGCATATTGTGGATGGTCGTATGTATCCGGGGTAGCGAATAGGAAAGCGCTAATGAGGGTTTCCGACCGCACCCCTGCTGAGCAGGTATCTAAGGTTAGGGTATGGTGGCGGCGACCGATCACAAGTAAGGTGGGAAATGGTGGATCCGCGATTTGTAATCTTCGCCGCGGGTATTCCCTTAGGGAATGAAGATATTCAACTCTATTTTTGAGGTAGACGACCTTTCAGGACTTCTTGCAAGGAATACAGTTTAAGATGGTTAAGAAACAACAGTTAGTATGGCAAATCAGAACCTTAAGACTGATTTGCATATTGCATATAAATTCCAGGTTTTTTTATACTTGCATATTGCAGGTTTACACGTTAACACCTGGTTTATTTATATTTACATTAATACCCCGCGATCTGCCGTATGACGTATGTCAGGGGGTGTGAAAACACCCACAACACGATTTCCAATGTTATACTGAAATGATTTTCAAAACTATGCGCTAGGTGAAAGTTAGACTAATGATTAATGATCGCTGCTTCGGTTTCTGAATGCCTCAAGTAAGCTATATAACCCGAATTGTTTGAATGGTGCATAATATGTATAATAATTAATAGAAAAATCACTATCAATAATTATGAATGATGGGTAAAAGGAGTCATGGAAGAATAACTTGAGAAATGAACAATGAACTAGAGAAATGCCATCTAATATTTATTCCTTACGCTTACGAGAACCAAATCGTTTAACTTCTCTTATAACATCTATGATACAAAGTTGATAGAGCGTTGAAGATGATCTTACTAGATCGACTAATGTTTCTATTATAATGTCACTAAAATATGAATTGAAACGTAAATACGGAATTGTAGACACTCTGCATATTCAATGTCGCAGAAACTTGAAGATTATACGCCGATTACCGATAAATTACATCTCTTAAGTTAGGTAAGATTTAGAATAAACCATTGGCTTGCATAGATAGTAATACTAATGTTAGCAATTTTTATCAGTTTGAAAAGACCGAAATCTCTTTCCAAAATAAATTGCTGATAAGAAGATGATTTAGGTACTGGCTTAGTTAACTACTCGAACTTTCTTATAGAACTAAAAGGAGGTTGCTATAAAACATTGAACATCGCTATTGTATACAATTTCGGAGATCCTGGGAATAAACTGATGCATCAAAAGGAAATTTCTGAAAGTATGATAAGCCATTGACGTTATATCCTGTATATTTGAATGTTAACCATGTTTGACTAAGATATTACTCAAATTGGATAAATGAGTAGTTTCTCTGGAGGCAGTCATAAACGGAAAAAATATATGTTCGATGAGAAAATTGAGAAGGTGAGTGAGTGGGTTATATTTTTAAAAGAGGTCGTTGCTCCTACTCAAAGTAACCAATTGGTCGACGAGGAACGCAAGAATTGCCATTACCTATTTATCCAAAAATCTGGAATTAACATACCTCTAACACTTTCGGTTGTTAAATTCATGTGAGTGTATGTATTACTGTTGCCGTCGCTTCTCACTTCCCTATCTCTATCAAAACAGTCCCCCTCTTGAAGTCCTGGTGAATTCATTGCTTTATTCACTTCTTCCAATCACTCCTGTATCTTGCTTTTCAAATTTGTCATGGAATGTGGAGAGATAAAAAGTTTCTCATAGCCAATACATTTTAAATACGAAGGAATATTTTCAATATCACCAAGCGATAAACATGTCGATAGACTAGCCATACCAAACCACCACCCATTCGTCTCAATCATTAAAATTCTGTCGAAAAATATGAGAGTTACGCAGGGCCAGCCATAAACCGAGGGAAGCAAAATTTCAACATGAGCCTCATATGTGCTTCCCCATGTGATATTACAGGGTTGGAATTACAGGTAAAAAGGCCCTGGGAAAAACTATTTCACCAAGTCCCTATTATTTTGCGTATTTTTAACGTTTTCTACATTATAATAATTGTAAACGTTATAATAAACAATTGAAATATAAATAATCTAGGTTGTTTTGTATACATTCAAAATTAATTGAAAAGTTTACATTCATAGCTAACAGTAGCATTCAATGAGCATTATGACCAAACCTCATTCGCACTATCTTTTTGTGTATTTTAGAACTTTTAAAGGTGATAAATATAGCGAGAAGAATGTTTAAGAACGTAATGGTTTGTGACTTCAACGATTTCAAGAGGAATCCACAGGAGAAATCAAGTTTATTTGATTCACACTTCAATGACACCGAAAAAATTAATTAATGAATTCAAAATTAATGTGAAAGATGGTAGTCTTGTATCCGTCATCTTTATTCGTTCAGGAAAATCTATCCTTGCACATTTTCTCTCAATTGATTTGGACGGTATAGTAAATATTCCAACTGCATAGATGATAAAATTTACTGATTTTTTACCGATCGAGTTTTAATTTCGATGCTTATCGAATGAAACAAAATTTATCTAAAATACACAGAGAATGCCTCGAGACTTCATACTACATATTTACTTATAGTATTTTTAAATGTATTTAAAGTAATAGCCTAGATATGGCCATGAGTTTGCCTTACTTTACTTGTGTAGATTGCATTCACACAGGCTGTGATAAAACAGGTGATCGATATGGACTCCTTATGTATATAATTTTAAAGGCTAATAACTGCTCTCTTGAACGATGTATAATATTATCTACTATTATATTATGTAATATAACCCATTATAACCGCAGAGTTTTGCAAGCGAAGGCGTCAAATTCGAGGTCTATATATATTTTTGGTCCGACACCGATTCAAACTGCGCGGAAATTTTCATTCTCCCATCTCAGTCCAAAACATAAGCTCAGAGCGGCTCAAAGGCAGGGTTTGCGAAAATTTCCTTCTTCCTGCTTGTGCCTTTCGTCTCAGACTCGAATTTTATGACAGGAAGGGAAGGGAAGGGGGTTGCCTCGGTATCCTCGGGATAACGGGACCTCGTGTGCTACGGTTCCCTCTTTGCGAGAAGCAAAGCTAGAATATATACTGATTCGTATTAACCATTTTATAATAACTCAATTCTTGCATTACAACATCCATATCATTATAATACTATTCTGCTACGCCAATGCCACCAAACTAAGGATACTAGTAAATCTTTGCAATATCAATAACGCAAATAAATCCATTTCAACTCTGCAAGCGGAGCCAGGACAGAAGCAGACCTCCATGTTTTCCCTCTCTCTCTCTCTCTCACTTCTTAAGGCTCGCTTGCAGGAAACTCACTGCCTGTTATGCGGGTTGCGGCTTAGGTGGTAAGTTTTTTTTGGAACTAGCTGTACGTGTAAACCACGAAGTGGATTGAAACTCTCCGTCGATTATCGAATCGAAAATCAGGAAATTTCGATAGAATGTATCGATTGCTCTAAAATTTCAGTTCGATTGTAATCCTACGTCGTAAAACCCGATGCTGTTGAGGCCAACTTGATTAGCGTGGTCTTCTCCGGAAAGGAGCTTCTCTTTTCTTCCGCAGGGAGGCGCGTTTTTGCCTCACCGCTCATTAACTTTCTCCCTCGACGATGTGCTAAGGTACGACTCAAAAACGCATTAGCCATTCTTATTGAAATAAAATGGTAATCGATGCTCTTTAGCCAAGGACTTAATCTCACAGCGAATTAGTCAGTTTCCTTTTGCATCCACAACATCTTATCAAGGAATCAACGCAGGGCGAATTTAGGCTGATGATATCTTATTTTCGCTTGTTTGTGAAAAATGCTTAACTCGGAATATATACCAACAGAGAGTAATTTGAAAATTAAAGGCTTAAATTCTCTCTTGTAATGAATATTATTTGACTCTTTATCAGAGTGGGTTTACTTTCCTGTGTAACCTTGCATGATATTTTTAGCTGTTTTATTGCTACTGCTTAGATAGATGACGATGTATCGCATATAGGATTCCACCGGGAATCAAACACGGGACCACTTTTACCTCACTATGAAGTAGAACGCACTGCCCACTTGACAATCCGAGAGCCCTGTTATTATATTTATAATCCATGTAAGAAAACCCATATAAGAAGAGATATAGGTTAGATAATGAAATACACAAGCCAAATAAAAAATTTGATATTTGGCGAAAAATTCTTATCAACGAAAGATTAATACAGAAAAGACTAGTTAAGGGAAAACACTCACATAAATTGAATGAATGAAAAAAACATGAAAACAGGGAAAAATAGTTTTAAAATGAAATAATGAAAAATATAAATCACGTATACGCTATGAATAAGAATAGAATCTCTAGGCAGAAGTTAACAATTCAAGCAGGGGAAAAGCGAATAAAAGAAGTCGAAGAAGAGCTAAAACAGTTAAACATGACGATAGAATATACAAAAGATCGGAAAATTTATGAATGCCATCGAAAAGCAAAAATTGGCAACCCCAAGAAAGAAAAAGAAGCAGGATATAAGTGGACGAAAGATAAAAACATAGCGAACATATTAATATTTAGGAAGCAAGAGAGAATAAAAAAATTCATAGAGGTATTCAAATTAAAACGCCCTCTTTAACCGAGAATGATTTTTAACAATAATAAAATAATAATAAAATTGTGATAAAATAATAAAAAATAGCAATATAAAAGTAACAATAATATAATTATATAATGATGACACAGTAATCATAAATAATGAAAGAATATTATGCCATAATTTTAAAATAAAAATAAAAGAATTGTAAAATAATGATAAAATGACAAGAGCATGATAATAAAATAATCTATCACTCTCTCTCTTTCACTCTATCTTTCAACTTCTGCAAGTTTTTGGTGGATGTTTTCCTGTATTGCATTTACTTTTGGTTATCTAACTACCATTTTTTTCTTTTCCTTCACGAAACCATTCTTTTTTTCCTTTCTGTTACCACATTGCTCGTAAAAAATCGGTATCTATTATACTTCTTATCTTCCTTTAAAATCTGAATTCATTTTATGTTTGTTTTTGTATTACATTCTGTACATGGCACTTTCCAGTCCCAGTTTTGTCCAAAAAAGATTTTAGTATTGTGTTTGGACTTTTGGCTGAAACGTCTTCGGGTGAAATATATGGAGACAGCAAAAAATACGTGAATAATGTGTTGAATTTCTGATGAATTTCGAACGAATTTTAATCACCCCAATCAAAAATAGTCCCAATCTCTTTTTAAACTTGTTCTGACTGGATATCAGCGAAAATTCTTCCTTATAGTTTCTACAATGGTCAGGGTATTCTCATTCTTTGTTAGGGCACTTAGGGGGAGAAATACAAGTAAGGATATTGGAAAGGGATGATAGAAGGAATAGTGGGGTCAAAGAGTATCTCACATCCCTTATTCAGAGAGCATTGTATCCCATGAGGCAGTTGTGATTTATTCGTCTGAATGCAATCCCTTGATTTGTAACGGCGATAACTTCCTTTGATCTCATTCGATGAAACAACAAGGCTAAATTCGCTTTTCTGAGGTGCACTCATGTGCTGGATAACTTTCGTGATTCCCAGATTATTCGTTTGCCCTGAGAGACTGCGTTTTATAATTCCATTTCTCTATGCAGTTATCTTTTCGATTGCAATTTTCTTCGGAGAAGGATGCGATTCTATTGTAAACCTTGAAATTTGCGAATGTATCTTAATTTCTTACTTCCCCCATATCTTCTTATCATTTTTCCATATCGTTTTCCATTAAATGCCATTTATTACTTAATATACATAATTTTTAACCATTATCGTTAAGGACCTCATCAATTTAGGAGTCTTATTATAAAATTCTTATTCGGATGTGTTGAAACACCTTTCTCTAATTGTTCCCCTAAAAATATCGAATGATATGGAAATGTTATCTAAGACCTAGTCAAATCTCTGAAGTTTATTGAAGGCTTATTTGTGTAGGTCTTACACCTTTCTTGTATAGTCTACTCTTGAACATCTTTCGAAGAATTTCACGCTCTATTTCATAGTTTTTCCCTCGGTTACTCTCTCCAAGAAAAAGCACAGGAATGCTACGGCGAGTCCGAAACTGGATTAAGGCAGCACCACTTTCGGATGGTCCCTTTGAATTAAGCAATTACCTCGAGAGGACCAAAAAGCCACTTTGAATATTCTCTCCACTTAATGATAAACCAATTTCTGTGAAAGTACTCCAATCTTTGTACCGCAATCTCTGCCTCGAGAATGCTTGGCTTGTCATACGTTTGTTTGCGTGGATCAATTTCAGACCTCTTATTAATATTCGCAGTTAATTTGCCGAATTCCTAAACTTTAATAACACATCTTAGAATTTAATTCTATTTTATATTGCAGTCACACTTAAACTGTGGTTATATTTGTTTCGTTGGGTTCTAATTTAAGTTAATCTTTGAATTTCTGTAATCAACTTCATGAAGCAATGTCAGCTAAACTTTAAGTGAGGACTGGCCAGTATAGTGTAATTGGTCGACATCATTTATTTAGAATTCCAAGGAAACTGCACATCCAACGAATTTCCTATTGAAATTAAATACGAGGATTCTAGAAAATGTGGAAGAGCTGTTGGCAAATGTGACGAATATTACGGGAGAATTAAAACTTATTCAAAACTGCGCATTAGACTATTTTCAACATATCAGTCTTATATAATAACCACCGATGTGTATGTATTTATTTATCCGATGTCAGTACCTCCCGTAAGTAATACAATATAGAAATATTTGAACATTTATTTCACGAACTTCCCAACGAGATAGAAGTATGAAATTTGGGGTTTCAATAAATATCCCGCGATCTAAGACATTTTTCTACCCATAGAATCATTGGTTCCATTCTGAACGACTCGAGAATACTCTCATAAGAAATGTATATCATTTTGATCGATTGTAGGCATCTTTTCTTTTGCAGATTCCGTAATCGTTAACTAAGAGATCCGATAATGAATAAGAATTAGAATAAAGCTTTTCGAAAACATTCAGTTGAAAATCTCATTCACTTATAGCATTAATAACTTTGAGTTTCTTTTAAATGCTTCAATAGATATTCTTTGCGCTGTGTGATTCATTATCACCGACTGATTCATTGCAGTGGATTCATTTAATCGATCATCGGATCCTTAAGTTAGGGCACAAGTTTCGAACTTCTTTTTTCACCTTCCCTTTTAACGGATTAACTTTGTTATATTAGCCACTTTAAACGATGATTTGGAATCGAACAAAGGGAAATTTATCTCCTCTTCTAATCTTCTCTCAGACGATATAAACTCTGCGTCGTTTCATTTTACGATCGCCGTCTTAACGACGTTCTCTCGGCTAATGAACGCTTTCTCACTAAGGTGAGAGGCATATTTGCCACCTCTTCACACTCATCAGCATTGGACTAAAGAACGATCTTACCCTGTCTTTCCTTTCCTTGATAAAATTAAATAAACAATGAGAAACTGAGGTGAGTCCGAGAATACTCGTGATCACCATTGCTGGTCTGTCGCTCTAACCATTACACGATCTTGCCAGAACATTCAGAAATGGAGGTTGCTTTGACAAGATCAATGGTTGGAGTGACCGATCGGTAATTGGGAGATCTGGGTTCGAGTCCCGAGCCTTAACTCATTCCATGTCCGTTTCTCCTTGGGAATTTCCCTGAGTGTACGCATTTGTGTGTAACCCAAAGTGATTAGAGATGAGCGAATGTTTGAAGTTTCGAAATGTTTTCTTTTTGGCAAAATCACCAAACCGAATCGACATCTGAAAATTTCGAAAAGAATCAAATCGGATTAAAATCGAAACAAGTTTACATAATAATAATTATGAAAATAATGTTTAATAACTCTTTTTTGTTTCCTTTTTCAATTTTCTTTATGATATTGCATGATATATTACACATAAGTACGCTTCAAACCAAAACCAATACTTATCGAAATTACTATAATTACGAAATGATATCTAATCAAAAATATTCTTATTATACATTTGTAAAGTTATTTGAAGTGATGAAGATGACAACAGTTTACTGAAGATAATGTGAGCTACAGTCTAGGAATTATACGTGAAAGCTTCTCATGAGTAGGATTACCATATTCGATAGGGAAAAAAGTATTATTTATTTATTTATTTGACCCTTTATTAATAAGGACCGTTAAACCGGAACGTTGCTTTAAAACTTAGTGTCTGTTCATAGTCTTCTTCAGAGAGTCATTTAATTTCAGTCTTCTGACCATCGTTCCTTTACATCTCTCGTCTTTTTTTATTGGAATTTTTATTCAAATCTGGACAAGATGAAGAAAATGACAGGGAATATTTCTGTAAACCGGTTAATCCCAGTCAAGGCGGAATGTATGCCGAACATACTTATAATTGAAGGCATTAATATTAGTCTTTAACTATTGAAGGCTTTGGATATTGTATTCACGAGGCCGTCGTTTCTGAACTTGAAATGAAACCAAAATATTACACTATTTCCTCAACGCTTCTACGATTTTTCGAGTTTCATTCCATTGCGAATTTCCACAATACATCGCCTGATTCTGTGATGTCTTATATATATTTATAGCAATCTGGTTCAATAAACAAAGCAAAAGCAAACTACCTCAATCCTCATCTTGCCTGGTATACCTCACTCCATAACTATCGATAGCAAATGTCGAGGAATTTTCGGATACAAGTAGTTTTCGTGTTGTAGTATTATATTAACAGTGATTGAACGTGCATTAATCACGGTAGCAATTTCAATGTCAAAAGGACAGTGTCTTGTTGCTGTTGCGTTGCTAACAAAATGGGTCTTTTAAAATGTGGAAGAATTCCCGTAGACGATGGCGCGTGAATGCCTTTGGGTGTAAAAGTTGATGAGTCAGAAGGGCAGAGGGGAAGAGGTTCAGGTAAGGAGTAAGTCGATTGGCTAGTGGCCGTGAAAGAGGGGGAACAATGGGGATATGATGGATGGAAGATCCTCACCGAAGCAAAGGTAATAAATGGCACTCGTTGTGAATGAGTAAGAGGGAAGGCGCCATTGCTGATAAACAACATTCCCTCGAAACAAGCGCATTGCCTTTCTGCGTGCACTCTACATTCCTAATCGATTACCTCTGACTTCTTGAATCGACTTGTTCTAGCATCTATTTCTTCCTCATCAGAACGGCCCATCTAACAAGGAAAATGTCTGCTTCATCTTCTACGTATGTATTCTGATTTCTTAAAAATAGAAGTCTGCAAAGTACCACAGAACTCAAGGAATTGAAAAGACGTTTCGACGCTTAAGCTTCATCTTCAAGTGACTTTTGTAACTTATTTTCTTCACTTTCTTTCTATATATTTAGATTCTCTGAGCATTTTCCATAAAAATCGTGTTTTGATATATATTCCAAAAACACTTCAATTTTATTCAAAGTGCTGGCAATCCCTATAGTATATTTTCTTCTGAGACGCCACGATTTCTCTACATGTTTTCGTTAAGTTTCCTAATGTATGTTTCTTTTATGAAAGTGAAATAAATATTATTATTGCTTCGAATAAATAAGGGCGATTGAAGATGACTCTTATGCGTCGAATTTTTATTCCTTGTTCTATGGCATTTTACGGAGTTTCATAGATTAGGAACTAGTTTCCTTGATAAAAGTGCTTTCTTTTTATTCCTTCTGTCGTCATGGAATACCACAAAGTCATTCGTTTATCTATTTATTTTAGTCTTATTCACTGTTGCGACGCCATAATATAGCAATAAGTAGTACTTCTTCCAACAGTAGTGTTTCTTTCTTATTTCATTGACGAAATCATAGCAATATCAAAAGATGTCTTAAACTATTAAGCGTATCAGAAAGTGATGCAATATTTTCAGTTCATTTGTATTCATTGTAAATGCCTCTTGAGGTGTCTCAAGTTGATATCGGCGCCCTTAAGAACTAACTGGATTACTGTCCGTTAGTTTTAAATGAAGGGCATAAAAAGGTCTTCACTTTGAAAGGTAGCACGTGTCGATAACTCCCTGTGGTCCGCTCCTAAGATCCGCTCTATCACATCGATTTTCCCATCCTATTTTTCCCTCGCCGAACAAGGGGCCATTCTCACTTGCCTCGATGGCCGCGCTGGGAGACCATCCTTAGTGACATTGCTTCTTATTCCTTAGAGAGGGCCTTATATACATACCTTATATATATACATACCTTCAAGCCGAATTGTGACAGACATCTATCTCCTTAGTCAGTTACTGTAGTATACTCCAAACTACGACTATCTGGTACGCCGATACAGGAATTAAGTGTACCGCGAACATTTTCATGGCAGTATCGATGCGAAAGCATTAAATTAAGTTTGATTTTTACTTATTTACATTTTGTGTACCATGAAAGAAATTTCCCATCTCCAGTTGGTTGCGGTGTAAAATAGTAAGGCAGACACTGGTGAGTCTGTAGAGGATTCTAATGGCATTCCCGTCCCAGGTATCTTGTAGGTCTATTTTTCAAGTCGGACGCATAATAAGTATCTCGGAGAACGTGTCATCTATTGATTTATTTAAAATTCGCCTAATTCCTTAACTCGCTTCTTCTAAAGACTTCCGCCATGAAGCGTCTTGTTAACACTGAGCTATCAGTCTTAAAATATTGCTTTTGAAACGTACTTTCTATAGCTGTTCTACTTTACAAATTCACCATTCGTCTTCAGATACCTCATTGATAGCCAAACAGGAGTTGAACCAGCGCAGAGTTGCGGACTTTCTTTCGATCCCATTTTGCAATCATCAATCAAATCACAATCGAATTCATTCGTCATTGGATTACGCCGTGTACATTTTCGTAAGTTCAGTTTCGATCCGATGTTTGAAAGAATGTCTTTAAACGATCGAAAATAGAAGCGAAAGTCGTCTCATTAATTTGTCGCAGCCATTTTTATCTGCAAAAGAAAAGTGCCTAAGAAAAAGATCTCTTTTCTTCCGCTCAGCTTCCCTTCTCCATTACTGCGCTCCATCATCCGATTTATCCTGCCCTGTCAATCCCCCCCAAAAACGCCCTCCCCTGTTTCGCCCTCTACTCATCGGACGACAATGCGAAACTGTGAAGACGCCAAGAAGTTCTTCTGATACATCACTATGTTTAGCTCACTGTTTTCGACTCACTAAGTACAGTAACTCCGTTTAAACGGTCCTGCTATCCGAGTCAGTCGGCGCTTTGCTTTCGATCCTTTTAGCAACAAACAAAAGAGGTACGAAAAACCGAACGCCTCGTCTCCAATCGCCGGTGAATACCTCGAAATGAGAAAGGAAGACGGGGATTACTGAGAATCACCCGCATCCTATGCATTCACCCCCCGGAAGATGGCGGTATACTCGCCGTAATACACGTTCGATGTTTACCAGAAGATTGGAGGCTTCCTTTCGAGGAATTGGTCATCGGCATATTCGGCGATCTTTTCGAACATCTTTGGAATGTCAGGTTATGCAAATCATCCAGGTCACCTTTTATCGTAAACTTCGTAAACGAATTTACTGAATGAAAGACCCTATCTGCACTGGTGGACGGCCAGAGAACATGTACAACAGAAGATCAAATGGAAATAAACTTAAATTGTGAAATTGGTTATGAATTATCAATATCTCCTATTCCACAATCCAACGCCAAAATCAATATCATCATGTCGACACTTTGATGCTGTATCTCTCAGAATCTGGTCTTTATTTCGATTTTAATGGAACGTTTCATCACGACCGGGACTCGAGCCAGGATCCTCCATTTTCCAGAAAGGAGCCAATTACTCTACCTATTCACAGTCAACATGCCATTTTGGGAGACCTTGTTTGGCAAGGCGAAAGATGAAAAGCATGTTGAGTATGCTGGATAGATAATTTAATTTGCAAAAGAATCCGCACGGAAAATGGAAGATCCGGGCTCGAGTCCCGTTCGTGTCAGTCTTTTTTCATGCCCGCTTTTCATTATGTTTTTCCTTCCTTATATTTGTGTAAATTGGTTTCTTTATCAACTTTATAAAAATAATAACGACTGTAAGAATCGTTAATGTTTTCTTCTCCAAGCAACGGACAAACAATTCAGACAAAGGAACTTTATGTTACTCTAAAACTGTGTATTTTGTAGTTTTTGAGTAAGAAACAATAAATCAGGAAGATAAGGTATGATTCCTTTTTTTCGTTTCATCAGCCTTTTTAGTAAATATATACAGTTATTGGCGTTTAAAAGCAGCTGGGGTTCAGACTTGAGTCTCCTGAGCACAGGTAAATGCATTTTTGACTAACTCCGCATCACAGAGTCTGCGTGATAAATGTTTGCGAACGGACGTCGAAAAAATGCAACTCGAAGAGATTTACAGCTTTGGTTTGGACATGTGTGTGGAAAGAAAGGGGAGAAGTTGGTTTGATTTACGTTTTTCTCTTTTTTAGAATCTGCGGTTGCAAACAGTTCATTGATGAACGGATGAGGTTTTCTTAAAACTGGTTATTCGAAGAAGGGATTTCATGTGATTGCTGATATCATCAAATACTTAAGAATGAATTCGCATCATCTCATTACTAAAATGTTTTACTGATACGTAGAGATGGGTAAAAGCTATGTGAAGATACAAAAAAGCGATTTTAATAATACGTTATAACTGATATTTACACTAGTATTGCTAAATATACCTCGACACTTAAATTCATTTCGCACGTAGGCTCCCACCGGGAATCGAACCTGAGACCGAAGTCGAGCGCTCTGCCTTCTCGGCTTTCTAGGAGCTCTAAAAAGGACTTTATTTGGCCAACTTGAGACACCAGGAATTCCCTTCTTTCATTTAATCTTTTAGTAATGTTATTTGTTTGTGCTGTCATTCTTTTCTGTAATAGTTTATATTCTTATGACGTTGTGGAAAAAGTCCGCGAGCGATTTGCGCTAGTCATGCCTCACCTCGAGTACGCATGCAGTGTATGGGACCGATTATTGTTGTGTTTACGAATTAGAAAAGGTAGAACAAAGGAAAGCAATAAGTTTTTAAAGAAGTGCTACCACAAATCGGTGAAAGTTACAACATAAGGCTAATGCACCGCTATATGTTTGTATTATTGTATTGTTATATTTCATAGTGTATTACTGTTAGTTTTAGTAGTAACCTTAAAAGTGTAAAAGTAACCTTAAAAGTGCTTTGACAGCTGAGATCGTTTCGCACGTGAGCCCCCACCGAGAATCGAACACGGGACCCCTTTCACTGAAGTCGAACAGGTTGCCCACTCCGGTGGTCTATGGTACTGTTATATTGTATTAGTATAGTTGCAGTATATTGTTTTGCCTGGTTACATTCGCTTGGTATTGCTATACTGTTCCGTACTGTTGCATTGTTTAGCTCGTGTTTTTTCTTTAAGCATTACGACGTATTTAAGAATGAAGTCCTTGTGAACACAAAGTCGATTTTTGTAAGGTCGAGTATATTTGGTAACATAACAGAGTCCATTGGAAACACCTCTTCCGACCTTTTAACACTGCCTTCTTCCAGATTCATTCATTTTACACCCACTCGTCCAACCGAATACGGTACATATAAACGGTGGACACTGTTAGTGTAATTATATCCTATATATGTTATTGATTCAATCGGTTATCTGAAGATGTTAAAGGTGCAGTGAGACGCTCCATCTTGCTCCTTCAGTGGGGCGGAGCTCCTTTTATCGCCCTCTCTCACCTTTCTTCCCTCCATCCATCTTCCCTGTTATTTTTCCATCACACTACGCCCCCCCCCCCTCACTCCCCCCCACGCCGCCGTCCGAGCGTTGCCAACTCTACAGCCGCCGTACCTGTGCCGCTTGCGGCCTACTTTTTCGTGCGGTCGAAACCGGGCATCCTTCCTCACAAGGCCGCCTTTCGGGCCGCACTTGTCATTCGCGCGATCCGACGTCGACGTAGAATCTGATCATTCGAATCGAATCATCCAATGGCGTCCATTTTATTTTCTCTCCAAATCGAGCAGAGATACTGAATTAAACGAGTGCTCGTTTTTGTTTGAAGGCCGCGTTGAACGCTGGGAAAAGCCGCAGATTCTCCGCTCACACTCAGATTGTCTCCAAAGGCATAGCCGAGTATTCTAAGACCACGTGGAACGAAGGCCAAAGTGCTCTTTTCATATTAAACGCTAAAGATAACAGATTTCTAGTATAAGAGTGATGCAATCGCTACTTTATTCATGATTATTTCATTATAAACTGCGAATTCGTTTATTGACACTATGGAAAATACTGTTTCTGACCTCTGGTGCCTAAATTTAAAGGTGATTTAATTCAAGCGATACTTGGTTTGTGCTTATTCATGTTTTAATCCAAAGAAAGCCAAAACTAACGTCGTCCCCTGTAATAAACAGTAACTAAAAACAATATCAGTTTCTAGAGTGCTACCTCATCTTCGGAAAAACCGGAACTATATAAATTTCTATGTATTCCGTCTTGCAGTTGTTCCAGTTGCCTGACAATGAGGTCGAATTCTAGAAACGGTTTTATTTTCTATGAACATATAATTCTGTGGATGGTGTCTCTGTTTATTTTCTTTGGATTAAAATTATTAATCAAATGAAATTTAAAAGAAATCCCTACCAATCCTTCGTGATAAACAAATAATATTCTCGTGTTACCATGATAACAAAATAAGTGTAACTATCCTATTTTAGATTCCTCCCCTTTTCATTATTTATAAAGAAATCTTAACCAAAGGAAGTTTTATCTGCTAGTGTTCTTTAATTTTGCATTCGTCGTGTTTCTCTACGATCAAATTAGTTTCATTCTTTCCTCCCGACACTGATTCTGTTTCCTTTTTACGAATAATATTTTGGTCAATTATTCACCTACCTAGGACATTTATGCATGATTACCTCACTATAATTTGAATCCATTGAGACACAGTAATAACTAAAGAATTAAATCCATTCAGATATGCATGAATTCGCCAATGAACTATTATTAACCTGAATCTACGAAAGTCTCATCGAATATTTTGTCGAAAGTAATGAGTAAGTATATTGATTTCTCCTAGAAACCCACGGAGATAAGGAAAAGAAAAATTATCGACATGACAGGGACTCGAACCCAGACCTCTTGCTTCCCGGGCATCTATCCTAACTAATATTGCTAAATTAATCTCTAAACAAAGAATATCATGCTACGTAGCAAGCATGGCAGCTCAGTGGTTACTATACCTTATACAGGATAATGGGAGAACTGGGTTCGAGTCGAACTTCTTTTTCAAGCGGAAATACTCTTTCTGTATTCTACGAGCCCCATAACTAGCGATTCACTGCTTAGAATTCATTGGTGTACTAAAATAAAGACATAATCACATTTTAACATTACTCATTTGGTCATTGTATTTGAGATCGTCACTGAATGAGATTTCAAACCGTTCATTCGATGCGTGTTTTGGATTGAGAGAACAGTCAGGGCCGGCCCCCACAAAGGGGTGGATTCCCAGCATCCGTGCCCCACTTTTTAAGGGCATCCCCTATGAGGCAAATATTACGTTGTATTTATTTTCACTATTTCAAACATTTTGCATTACGTATAAATAGTTTTTATCACACAGATAGGAATTATTTAAAGAGGGTTAATGTGAAAATTCGCCCCTGGTCCCCCAATTGCCAGATATCTCTCCCTAATGACAGTAAATTTACCGACTTCGATTTAGATAGGAATGCGTTTAAAGCATTTTACAATCCTCGACTTATAGTTGGCTTTTTTACCAAAATCAAGCCTTCATTACATTAATGAAGGATAAGAAATATTAAAATTGGAATAAAGTTTAAAAAAAGACGGAGAAATACTATTATTATATTCATTAGTTAACAGAAATAATAAATAAAGGAAATGTTAAATGTATATAAACATGACACAAAATCTTTTAGAAGTAGACAGAAATCGGAAAGTACCACTTGAAATCCCATAAGGGGATTTTCCGATTAAACATTTGTTTCACGGTTCTTTAAAAAGATATTTTTTGCATATTCCTCTTTACGTGTGCAGTTTAAGATTGCTAAGGCAGACCATTAGGCAGTGTCGCGACAGCATCTGAGCGTTACGGAGCTCAAATGTACCGAAACTTCATCGGAGATGCGATGTATCCGGAATTAACGGAATAATGCGTGAGTCATCGGCCCAACTGCCATCCGGCGAGGGGGTGCAGACGTTAAAGGTGGGGCTACACAAAAGGGAGCTTCAGAAAGGGGGGGACAATGGATGCGATCCGGTCGTCTGCTTATTTAACTTTGTCGTGCATCGAATCGGGACATCAATCGTGCGTGTGCAGAAAAGGGATTTCCATTGTGCTTTTTTAAGGCCGGCGCGTGCCCTGCGAACCGGTTGAGCGTGAGGTTAGCCAAAGGTGAGAAGGGATTGCTCGTAAATCAGGGTGCTGCTGCAGCCGCCCTTTTAAATCCCTCACGAAATCGCGGTGGCCGTGATTGCTTATCCTGAGAAAACTCGGCCACCAGTGGACGCCTTACTACAACTACTGATGAAAATCAAAATACGGATGTTGTGAATGAACTGGAGGTTTGAAAATCCTTTTATTGCCGTGTCTTTCGGTGCGTGGGATACCAGGGAAGGCAGGGTTGTACTTCCAGGACCACCCGATGTGCATTTTGATAACCATTCTTTCATTCTCAGGGGCAATAGAATAATGTTTTTATTAACACACAGAAAAGTGAGAGAAGAAAATTCTAACACGACTGTTGATAAATTAGAGATTGAATAACCTACGATAATCATCTTCTTGAAAGTTGTCCTTTAATGTACCGGGACAAAAGGAAAAGCCGGGACGTCTAGAAAGTGATTTCCCTGACAAATGCTTTTGAGTTTAGTGACAAGGTTAGTTGTTTTTCAGATCTGCGTGTATTATATCGAACAGGAAAGTCATTTTTCTCTATTATTCTTATCTAACTTTGAACCAAATAGTTTGGGTTTTCCTTAACTTTCCACTAAGGAAGGAACGGTGGCTATTTCTAAAATAATAACATGTATTCTCCGTAATTGCAACCTGACAAGGTCAGTGAGATTAAATGAGATTTGTTTAGATTGAAAACTTAACGACGAACGAGAAATGAAATGTCAAACGATACAGAGAGGGGTTTGAAGCGTAAAAAGGGTCAGAAAGGCGCTGTCAATAACGAAAGGAAAAGCTTGGGTCATCATCGCATCATCCACGCAAGAAATAAATCGTAAAAACCAACAGCGTAAATCTTACCACATTTGTGTCTTTACGGTTAGACTCATCAATTGATCTTGGCCAGTTGCAATTATCGGATAGGATTAAACGAGGTTTTATTTTGATCTAAAACTTTGAACCCATATTGCTACTTTGTTTGACTGTTCATCTCTGAGAAAAATTTCGTATTATCGAGAGTAAAGAATGTTTTCGTAAGTGAAAGTCCTTGAAATTCAAAGGGAGAGAACATCGGAGTGAGGAAGTCCTTTCGAAGGTCACCCCTTCGAGTGAACGGACAAGTGCAATCGTGACAAAGCGTGTGATCCTCCGTTGCGGAGGGGATTGCGTTTCTCATCTCATTGTGATTATTCGAATTCTCAAGCGATTTCTTCGCAATCTGTCTCTTCGCTTTAGAAATTTGTAAATACAGTATCCAGAGATGCCGATCTATTTTTGAAAATGATCAAGATTAAGACTGGAAAGTCGATAAGACGAGAAGTGTATCACTAGAAAGTAGTTTAAGATTAAAATACTCAAATAAGTAACACCATGTTCATTTATAAGGAAGTGGATTGATTTAGTGGCACACACACAGGTTGTTATAATCGGGACGAAGTAATAAATTCTACAGAAGATCAGATTGATCAGAGAATTTGGAGACTCGATTGTGATAAATCGTAATATGTTATGCTTATGGTTTCGAGAAATGCATGAAAAGTTGAAGCGATGATATAAGTTGCAAGTATCTTTGCTTTATGTGTTTAATTGAAGCATCGAATCGTAATATTTATCGCTCCGATTCAACGAATAAAACGAATATCTGTTCATTCGATCTTCCCCCGTCGAACGGATTCGAACTGTTTATTTCACCCCATTCATTGTAACATTGTTACTTCTATAAGGTTGTTTTTATCATTTTAAGTTAGAAATCAAAAAGCGGAACCGTATAATTATCGGTTTTCGGTTCAAGAATTTCCTTAATTTCTGTTCGGTTTCGGTTTTTACTGAAGAAAAAATAGTTTTATTCGGTTCGGTTCTCATAGTATTCTTGTGCCCTTTGTGTACTGCTCGAATGCATTCAAAGTTTAGAATTTGACTACTGGAGATTCTTTGAAATATTTCATTGCAATAATTCTTAGTGCAAAAGAGAGCTAAGTATCTTCGGTTCCGCAGAAGGTGAACATTTAGTGGTTAAATTAAGTAATAATCTCAGCCCAATTCGTTCCCTTGGGATATAAAACGCGGCTATTCTACATCTGCACCAATTGTCTTAATCCCTTTCCGTTAATTCATTTTTCTCCTTAATCAACCCTCATTTATCAAATCAAAGACCGAAGAATATATTTTACTTTTAACCACGTACAGTTAAACCCGTTTAAGTCGCTCCCTCTTATAACGCTCTCCCACTTTCACTCCAGAATCCTCTTTGCCACTCTAATAATTCGAAATAAATACTTGAATTGGCTGCGTTCCCGCAAATAAATAAAATACCTAAAAAGTCCTTCTTAGAATTCACCTCATCTTATTTTCCGTTCCATCTCTCGTGCATTTGGAGATTTAATCGCAGATAAATTAAAACTTATTATTGGAATGTGCTGTAAAGAGTCTATAAAAGAAGCGTGCGCGTGGGAGTCGATAATGAGGCCATTAACCCTTCTTTTCCTCGGCGCCATCTCCCTAATATCCCCGCTTATCTAAGAGGGATATATAATGAAATTAAGTGTGGGGATTAAAGCACGTTTCCAACCCTTATTAATGAATTTAATTTCTGCGATGCATCCCAAGAAAATGTCGCAGGGGTTTTGCGCTCTTCTCTTGTGGTAATCCTCCAGAAAAATGTTATTGTCGTAAAAGAACAATTAAGAGGGTCGTTTATGCAGGGATTAGCGTCTGCGGGATATCTTACTCTCGGTTATTATCGGAGAAAAATATTAATTTTAAGGACATTCGGTCGAACCCTGGCTCAATTCCATTGGTGGAATCTCTTCTCTTTTGAAGGCGGTAATTTGCGTTCGATAATATCCCGCATAAGTATATATACAGTGTATATATGCACACCTATATATACATATCTGCATACATACATACAAATAAATTCATGAAGATAATAGCTGAACGGATAAAGATTACTCTATCATCTGCCCAGCCTAGAGAGCAAGCAGGATTCCGGAAGGGCTTCGGTACTATGGACCACATCCACACACTACAAGAAATAATCAGCAGAACGAAAGAATATGAGATGCCACTAGGACACTGCTTTGTGGACTATGCTCAGGCCTTCGACTCGGTAAGTACCTCCTCTGCACTAGAAGCTCTGGAAAAACAAGGAGTAGATGCAGAGTACATCCGTCTCCTACGCAGCATTTATAAAAATGCCACAGCCTCAGTAATGATACACGAAGATGCTGAGGAATTCAAGATTGAAAAGGGAGTTAGACAAGGAAATTGCCTTTCCCCAATTCTTTTCATAGCAGTTCTGGATGAAGTTTTTAAAACCTTGGACTGAGAGCAGAAAGGTTTATGGATGAATGGGGAGCACATCAGTCATCTGCGTTTCGCAGATGATATAGTACTCTTCGCAACCAACAGAAAAGATTCAAGACCTCAAGAACTAAACACGGCTGGACAGAAGATAGTATTGTAATTGCGCCTACGACTCCTTTTGGCTTCTCATCTAGCTTCTCCACACTTTTGCACACCTGGACATCCAAGGTTTGCTGGATATGGTCCAGCGTGAAAGGCACTACTGAAGCTGCCCTCAATAAATTGTCCTTCTGTTTTAAAACATCGCCTAGGTAGGGTCCACTCTGAAGGGCGCTAACGAATCTGCATTCAATACAGTGCTGCTCTGTATGAAAACATAGAGCAAGCCTTTGTGCAGTGAGAGGCTGCACCAGCACCCTTTGACCATTCGGGGGGAGGGCACACCTGGAGGAGTCGGAGTAGCGTCCTGCCAGGGTATATAAGGAGTGTATTCCCAAAGAGAGGGATTCCACTCCTGGTCTGACTATTGCTATGAGTCCCCAAACTGACTTTAGTCTCGTTGCTACGAGTCGGCAGCATCCTCCTGCATCATCCCCGGCTTCTTATTAATTTGATCAAAGTACTTTATCGTGAGCTTAAACTTGTCATTTTGCTGGATTCGCACGTTCATTTCTGTTCTTTCTTCGTGAAGAAAAGCTTCTATCTGTGTGTAGTTTCGCTCTTCATCTGAAGAGACGAATCCCTGTATGAAAAGAAAGGATTTTCCTCGAATTTAGAGGGAATGTATAACTCTTTTGCGAGGCAAGCACATATCAAATTTGAAGAGACGCCCCTGGAGTTCTGCTCAGAATACAAAGACCTAGGAGAACTAGTAACAGCAGGATTAACGAAGTGAACAGAAGAATTAAACTCGGCTGGAGTGCCTTTGGAAGTAATGTAAATATTCTGAAGTCAAAAATTGCCAATGATATTGAAGATGAAGGTCTTCAACCAATGCATTCTACCAGTGTTGACAGATGGAAGTGAAAAAAGTGGGTGCTAACCGCAGCAATAACCCAGCGACTTCAGATAACGCAAAGAAGTATGGAAAGGTGTATGCTTGGGATCACAAGAAGAGACAGGAAACACAACAACTGGGTGAGGGTGAAGACCGGAGTGACAGACATCATAGATAAAGTAAGGTCACTGAAATGGATGTGGGCAGGCCATGTGGAGAGAAGAAACGACAACCGTTGGACAAGAGCGGTTCTGAACTGGACACCAAGAGATGTGAAGAGACCAAGAAGAAGACCAAAGGACAAATGGAACAGAGACATCATTAAGTACTACGAAGTCGAAAAAGGAGTAAGTAGCTTAAGAGTCACTTGGCAAAAAGAATGTAGAAAGAATTGGAAAGCGCTTGGGGAGGCCCACATCTGACATCAAATTGAAAACAACTGATGATATAAATTTATATATAAACTTAACAGTACATAGGCAAGAAATATTTGATCTCATTTAAAAGTCGATCCGCTGCTATGTGGCCAGAAAATCCAGCCTTTTTCACGCTCCTACAAGGAAATTCGAGACCTTGACTTATATGTGTTGAAATGTATTTACGATATATACATAGTCAGGAGTAGCGTATCATTGCATGGAAACTTCAGAAAATCAGGCGGTGTATTGTGAACATTCATAATGGAATGAAGTTCCAATAATTGTACATTTTCCACAATGTTTAAAAGATTGTGGACAAACTACAATTTTTCGAGTTTCTTTTTTGTATTATTCTTTGTGTAACTTGATCTAAATTTCTGGTAGCCAAAGTGTAGACATACTTTTCTGTTCAAAATTCAGAGGAAGGAAAAACTAAAGAAATGATTTAGTTTTACATGCCTGGAACGTACGTTCACACCATGTTGTTATTATTATTAGAGGTTTTCCTTTGCAATCTTTTTGCTTCTTACTTCTAACTTATTTTCCCTTGGCTTATTTTATTTCCTCTTGTTTTCATATTGCTTATACATAATTACAATTTCGTACCAGATTAGGATTGAATTTCGTCCCAGAAGAAGTGGTATTCTCATAAAAACTCTTCATTACGAAACGGAATAAAAAAACGACTCTTAATTTGGTATGGACAATTTATACAGTATATACACAAAGTAAAAGAACTTTGTGGTCAAAGGAAAAAGATTTGTTATTCATTTGTTTATTATTAGATCCATTAACAGCCACCTACCACCTGAAGATGTACACCTACATTGGATACCATAAGAAATAGGAGAAAAAATTAAATACAACTGAAAAGAAAACAAATACATTTAAAATAGCATGAGATTGGAGGAGAATTTAAGGAACCGTGCTATGAATGTATTATTTTGGCAAAATTTAATTTCAATTATTCAATTGATCTGTGTAGTGAAGTGAGAACTCTTTTCCTTATTTGAATACAAATTTCTCACTTCTTCCTTTGACGCTTTAGAAATGCGATTCATAGGGGCTAAAATTAATTTCAGGATTCTAGAATCATAGACCGCCTACATTTAAACTGAAGAAACACTCTTTAATTGACAAAAGACCCGAGAGGACTATCTACAGCATATTCACCGGGGAAAACGTCTTCTTTCTACTCTTTAATGGAATTATTAAATCACAGTCGATAACCAAAATGGGTAAGACCATCGGTAAAAGAGGTCCTGGATTCGATTCCCGTTGGTGAGCATCGTGGGAAAATACTACCTGAGTTATGCGATTGAAAAGAGCGTTCCCCTCTTTCGACGGGTTTGATTATTCAATGGGTACACCGGAAGGTGCCTCTCACAGCACCCGCTTAAAACGCATTTCCGGGCGAAAAGCGCGTTATTAGCGGAATAGTCTTATAACCGGGATAACACAAATTTATTTTTCTTTTTTCATTAGAAAGCGTTTTTTGGCTTTTTAAGTGAAGTGTTTTACATAGATGTATGTATCTTGAGAGTGCTCAAACTATTGCTGTGTAATACTGACTGACGGATAGAAGACTCGACGACTGAAGTTATTCGAAAAAATAAGTGTACACATCTCGTCCTCGAGACAATTATTTTATTCCTTCAGTTTAACAGCGTTCGCGATCTCCGATAGAAATCGAAAAATTGTTAGAAAAATTACGAGAACAGCTACTTCTGGTTTTGTTATCCACCGTAAATTAGATAATATAATAATAATAATAATAATAATAATAATAATAATAATAATAATAATAATAATAATAAAACGTCTGTATTCGGACGAGATTGAGACTGAAAAGTCTCTTCTTACATCTAACCCTTATATTAATATTATCTAAATTTAGATTGGGATATCGGTGTTTTTGCATCCCCTGCCACACGCCTTTGGCGGTTTTCAGGATTTGTATCTAAATGTATAGTAGCATCGTGGGTCGATTACCTCATTCCTCATCTTCTCTAGTAAGCCTCATTCCCTGTCTTCTAGTATGAGGATTGAACCAGCTGATCACAATGCATTGATCACAGGGATTCATAATTCTTTTTCAGACGGCGAGAAATCTCTTTCTTAGCCTCTTAAAGAAATCTCCCAAAGGAAATGAGTCCAAGTCTTTTTTTACGGATCCAATGGCAGAGAAATGCTCCCAACTCATTTTTTATGTTTCGCTTTTTCTTTTCGGATTTTCTCTTTCTAGAGGAGGGACTGTCAAGAAAAAAGTGGTCTTTCATTTGAATAAACACCTCCTCCACTATACATATACAGTCATTCATATCCCCTGTCGTACTTGTTCCATTCGATATATTCGTCACAGTAAAACCCGGTTAAGACGCTTTTCAGAGAACCAATGAAAACCGCGTTATAACCGAGATGGCTGTTTAGATCAACCGGTTAGGATGACTTTTATATTGAAAAACAAAGGGGAAGAGTTTTTTGGTTCTCTAATATTTAAATAAATCCATCACACCTAAAAATAATAATGGTACTTCTTTAGCTTACTTTATCTTCCAAAGTTGAATATGGGATGTCTGGAAAGCTCACGAGCAATTGTTCTTTAAATTTGCCTTTTATTATTAATGTTGCCTTTTTGTCTCCTTTTAGGCAGGGAGCGTACTCCATTATCAAAGCAATTTTTGGTCCATCGAATGACTATAGCGAGTTGTACTTCATCTGGATCAGCGCTATATGCGGTTATCAGAGCGTCTTAAGCGTTATTATTAATACCTGATTGGTGTGGGATAAAACTGTGTGTTAACGGGTGTGTATCTATTTGTCTATATATTTGTCTTCTTTCTCAATTCTTACCTATCTTTGCATAGAGTCGGCCGAGAGTGGAGCCGCACGTTTGCCCCGGGCGCAGGGGGCGAATGATGTTTGTCAGAGGATTTTATGATTCCTTAATGTATTCATCAAATAACCACTTATACCAATATTATTAGGCCGTCTTTCATACTATAGATGAATGCCAGTTAAGAGTTTCCTTGGTAATTTTGTGCGTTTAATATTAAATTTAAAGTAATCGCTGCAATTACAAGTGAATTATTGTGAAATTATAATTAATAAAATCAATTCTAATGAATACCAAACAATTAAGGTGAGAAGACATTTTATGTCTATATGATACTCTACCAGGCATCTATACTTCTCTGTGGGTACATCTTCACGCACATCCATGGATCATTTCATACATTCACTTTTAATCTTAAAACTAAGTTTTATTAATTCCAAGGAAAAAGTGACATGAATGATTCTGACAAGACTGGGACTCGAACTCAGAACTCCGATCACTTGCCTTAATTGCTCGTAGCACTTATCGTTGATGATTCAGTGCAAGTCAAAGATTAAGGAAGCGGATGAGAGATGCCATGAATTACCATTAAAAAGGAAGGAAAGAGTGTTTTACGTTAGTCTTTTAGCGAGCGAATAAATGAAAAATATAATGGGAATGGAATTTGCTCTTCATTTCATTAATTTCTTCTTTTAAGGGAAATATATTAATTCTCACCGTGAGAAATAAGAAATATATTTAAATATAAACTTTGTCAATAAACTTTATATTTCTCTGGAAAAAATACTTAAAAATTACATTTAGTACTCTCAATCCTAACTATACGAAATTATTTAGAACTCATCTTGAAATCGAAAGACTTCTGCAGTAGATTTTTAATGCGAAATGTTTCGTCGACGAGTTGACATCTTCAGGCACCTGAAGTTACTTATAGTATTCATTTCAAGACGGATATTTTCAACAACATGTAAGTATACAACTTGTAAATATTTTTCATTATTTCATTTACAAATTCCAATAAGTAGCAAATTTGCTTCGCAAGGAAATGAAGGGTTAATGAAGAAGGAAGAGAACATGGTTGAATGGGCTGTTTGGACTTGAGGAAGAAAAGGGTTTTAGTGAGAATGGCACGAAAGGAAGACCAACAGAGAAATATTTTGTGGGCACCTCTGTGATATAGAAGTAGTGCACGTTGCTCCCACAAGCATATTGTTGTTATAAGTCTACCTCTCATTGTTACGCGCATCTGTGTTTGAGATTTCATTATTATACACTAGCAGCAATGGGCCCAACAATATCGCTCATTTTCTACTTACTTACTCGGTAACTATCCGAGGTGTGCTGTATATTGTTGTTCCCAACAGTTAATTGTTACCCCTCATTGTTACTCGCATCTGAGTTTGTCGTGTTCATTATTACTTTCTCGCAACAATGAGCCCAAACAATACCCCTCTCTCACCACTTTGGAAAGTATCCGAAGCGCGGTGCATTTTGGGAAGGGCGTTCGATTCACCTTCCTTATCTTTCTCTTCCACTCCATTCTTTCGCTTTGACCTTTTACACCTTCGCCTTATCTTCACTCGTTTTTCATTTCTCTGCCATTGTTTTCATCAATTCGCCGAATCATTCTCTTCCCAATCATCCTCACTCTTATTATCTGCGTCACTTCCGCTCTTGCACTATTTGGGTGTGGCCATTCGCTATTTTTATGGCCAAACCACTTCTCTGGAGCAAATCGTTATGTCTCAGGCGGTGAAAGTGACATTTATACTGCCATACTATACTCTAATGTACTACCTAGACGGTATCCGAAGCTGTGTGCAGCGGTAAATTAGTGTGCCGCGATATGTAGCAAGTGTACCGCTCATAATTGTTGTCGATGGCAGAGTTGATGCAGAAATTTGAGTTTTTGCGAAGTGAATTTATTTTTCCTGCACGTTAAGTTGTGCACGTTGTTAGCACGAAAATTGAAAAATTTACCCACAAACCTATTAATGTTTGTAAATCTCAAATATTATTATGTAAGTACCACTACTGGTCATTCTATTGGTGAGTGTTTGCTGTAGATTTGTAATATAAACTGTTACTCGTAGATTGAGTTAATTTGGTTATTTACTCGTTGACTGCAAGAATATGTGACTTTTGGATTTTAAGCAAACTCACCATCGCCTTTGTAAAGGAAACGTTTAAAAGGTTTCGCAATGGTAAACATTTTGAAAAATATCATTTCAATATGGTTGAGATTCCATAATTTAAGATTCAACGAAACACTTCTTCACACTCATCACAAAATCTGAAATTAGCATTCGTTTGAGTGCTGTAAAACTGATTCCCAACCCTTATTTTGACAAGGCATAAAATGGATTGGTAGGCACTGGTATGGAGTACAATATAAAATACATTGAATACTCAAATGTCACTTTCTCTTGACGCTTGCGTTTACAATCTTTAGATCGGAAAGAATTCTGCTCGACCAAATAATGAAAGAGAAAAAGTTCGATTCGGAAAAGACATTTGAATAGAAGCTCCTCACGAATTTAAGTGAACACGGTTCTTTAGAATTGAATTGCGGAAGGAAAGGCACTGCTTTCACACCAATTGAGCGCCATTTCTACACTTCCTTATCCATGGATATCGTCATTCTTGTAACTTCCTGCAAATTAACGTAAACGGTATTGCCAACCATCGTCATTTTATTATCCATGTGATTTCATGAGGACTATAGTTGATTAGGCTATTCTGAACTCCTCATTAGACTCATTATGCTTCTTTGCCTTCAGATTGCAAATTACCGTTTGATATTATCTACGTAAGCTATATTTTTATTGTTGATAAAATTAACAATAACAGAGAGTAGGATTGTTTTCTTTATTTTATGAACTTCTTATTAGACCCATTATTAAGAAGGTTATGAGAATTCCAATTATCTCAAAACAGTGAAACTCTTATTGTCGAAGAAGTAGTTGTTTAAACCAAAAATCCCTTTCACTTCTCATATCTAAATGTACTATTCCTTGTTTAGTATTTACTCATAGTTGAGAACATAGTGAAAATAATCTTCAAGCAATGAAACTCCTATTCGAAGAAAGTTTAAACCAAAGTTCTGGATCACTTTTCCACATCTTAGCCTTTTGAAAAGTTGAGCGGCGATAAGCTTTAAATTTCTTATTTTTGTTAATAATTACCGGGTGTGGAATTACCTTCTCATCTGGGAGCGGTGTTGTGTTTTAGTAAGGCGTGGGGTCCTTCCGTGCAAGTGTGGAAATTACCTCATTTATTAGGTGGTGCGCTGTCTCTGACACCTCTCCGTTGCACCTGCTGCCGTATTATTGAGCCTCGGGGTCTCGAGAGGGCCCCACCCCTCGTGTGCCAAGAGCAGTTCCCATTCAACGCCCCCGTTCTCACCTTGGGGGTGAATCTTAGGGCGGAATGAAGAAATGGAGGAAAAATTGAAAGGAGTGGATGTGCAAATGAGATGTGGAGAGAGAGAATGTGAAGATGACAGGTAGCCCAGGCAATTAGCCTTCCTCCTTCTTAAGGTCTGCATCTTTGCCTTGTGATTGATTGTGCTCCATTGCTCTCTTCACGGTTACTCCATTTCACTTATCCAATGCAATAGTCGGTGGAAATAAGCTGTTTAAGGAAAGACATAGCCTATTGAAGCTTGAACGTAAAGAAATATTAATATCGTATTTAATAATAACAGTGTCATAAAAATTTGCATGATTTTTTGTACTTAATCTATAGTTTTAAAGACTGAGTAAAAGTTTTAAGGAAGGACGTTAAAAGTTCTAATTACAACTTGAATCTAAATAAATAGTAATATTGTATTTAATGATAACAGTGTAATAAGAATTTGTGTAATTTCATTGTATTTAATGTATAACTTTAACGTCATAGTAAAAGTTCCTAAAATAACAAACTTTTAGCTTGGGAAGTACTATTTACTTGTAAATGGAACTTAACTAAGAAATAAAGCTGGAAATTAAATATTTATAGAACTTAACAAGGAACATAAATATTTATTTAATAAGGTAAATGGGTATACTTTACAGTTGTCGATAAGTATTGTAAATGTAAACATGTTACCATAAATATGTTGGTTACATGTGAGGCTAATGGTGTACGCACATTCGTAATTTCTAATGTTTAGGAGTTTATGTAAGGATGCCACTTGAATTTCGTCATAAAGCAGCAATATTAAAATTCATAAATAAGTCAATAAAATTAATTTAATTATGTGGTTAAATTTTTGCGTTTTCGTAAAAAATAACAATAGTAAAAAAATGAAATAGAACCTGTCTTAGCTAAGCAATCGCAGATCAATCAAAGTTCACAATCGCAGATAGCTAAATAAAATCGGTGCATTAAGGTATTATCTGTTGATATAGGTATATCCGGAGAGTTAGCTATATATAATAGATATACCTATATATTTATAGGGGATACGAATTCTGACCATGTTCCACAAGCGCCATCGACGTCATATTTTTTCGACGTACTGGCCCTACACTCTAGATGCCAGAATAATGCAGACATCGACGCTAGGTGTCATGGGTTCGATGCCAGAAATTCCCAAAAATCGCAATTTTCCCATAAGAATGCATTGCGCGGATTTTTGAAAATTATTTTGAGGCACTTATCGTTAAGATAGAGTAACCAAAATTTCGGAGGTTGAAGTTGAGGTAGTCTTCTATGCTTCTCATGGAAAAAATGTAGCCAAATGACAGTGAGTTCGACGCCAGGTGGATGCAAAATTCTTCCATAAGAAATGCATTGCGGAAATCTTTTTAAATGCCCTCCCGATAAGCTGGAAAGATAAAACCCGGAATGGTGACAGAGGCGTGGGACCTTCCCGATAAGATATTGAATCGAAACTTTGGAACAAGTAAGGATGGCACTTATCTAATATTATTTTGCTGTCTTCTCTCACGATCGGGTTCTTAGTTCGTCGCCAGGCGGTCTTTGGCGCGAAGTTTTAAATTTGAACTGAGGCAGTACTTGGTATGATACTGTATTCAACGGATAGCTTGCAGTATGCAAGCAACTTTTACTCGTATCAATTCTGTAGATAGGATCAGACTGGACCCACCGCATATGAACTGATGTTTATTTTTCTCTTTCGTTGAGCGAAAAACCGGAAATAATTACGGTTCGTTGGGTCGCACATATGTGTCCAACTGGGAATCGAATCCAGGACCGCTTTTACCAAAGAAGAAAGTCTTACCCACCTGGCGAACAGAGAGCCCTGCAATTTTTTTGCTGTCTGTTTTAATTAATAATAATGATTACAATAATCCCTTTTCAGAATACAGAGTACATATCATGATACAAATTAACTTAAGGAATAAAGGTACCTCGTAAGTATAAATCACTTGTTCTGGGGTTCACTTATCTTCTAATTATTTATTGCTACTGAGAAATACAGTATATATAAAAAATATTAATAAAATTAAACTAAGACTGTGTCAGAACAAAAATACAAAAAGATAAACTTGAACATTGAACTAATTTATACCGTATTTCTTAGGAAAAATTCGACTTCTTCATAATTTAAAAGCCAGTCTTTGATTTCTTAGGCAAATTTACATTCTTTTTTTAGCAGTTGTGATACACAAATACAAATTGTAGTAAATTTTATAATTTAAATATAGATAAGATTATCTAAAACGCTCAAAGTAAGGTTTGGGGATTGCAGCAGTGTGTGCTATAGGATGAAATTAAGACCCTGAAGAGAAAAGTGTAATGGATTAACGTATGTAAATACCTTTAAAGAAAAACCGTTCTGAACTGTTATCAGCGAAAATTCCTGAAGAAAGCAGTTTAGTAGTTCAAGAACGATCTGAGAGCGGGAAAATTATAAATGCATTTGCTGGGAAAGGATATCTCTTCCGGATTGAGGTTGAATTCGATTCGAGGCATGTTCTTGGGGAACAGCAAGGAAAACCGACTTAAAACAGATGGTCTGTGATGAAAGTGATCCAGGTGCGACTCTCTGAGATTGGATTCCCACAGAATCCGCTGGACCAAAGCATTACTCATTTCCGCGATGACGAATAAATTACCTCACATCGATTTTCGCCTCCCTCAAAATCCAGTGATGCCCCAGGGCGCCGCTGTCTCTGGGCCGTCGACATTTATTAAGACAACGAGCGCTTCTTCGTGCAGTTATATAAAGTATATACTAAAACGAAATCAATTAACTCTTCGGCTACATCTGAACTGATTACTTTTTCGAATTATTTCTTTCGGTAATCAAGTGTCCTCCCTACCCGAGAAACTATCTATCCATCATATCATATCACTATCATAGCCGAAACACACTTGTCGAATCTGAAATCTCTTTTGACGAATCTTGCAACTCTATCGTTGAAACATTTTCAGTCGGACGCTAATCTTATTTCCTACGATACTAAATTGAGCAGCATTCTTCTAGGAAATGTCAAATTAAGGAAAAAATACTCCATTTCTTTTACTCTCGATTAGCATCCCCTCAGAATTCTAATTACCAAAAGATATCCTGAAATATAAAACATATAGTACTCGGATAACGTAATTGATATGCATGAAAGATACGCACTTCTTTATATTAAAATCAGGCTGCCAATATTTGCACCAAACTGAAATAACCTCCAAGTGGTACATTAAGATACTAGTGTTAATTTGTGACTAAGCATTTCTGTAAAAGAGATTATCATAGTCACCTTTCTCTTTACATTATCAATTAATTATTGATGTAAATTACAAATTAAATTGGTCGTAGTACACATCGCCGAGGAGCTCTCGATATGATGCACACTTCATCGGCTCTGCGATTTGTTTCCTATACATGACTATATCCATTTAATACATTTTTCTTAAATTATGTAAGCTATCAACTCTTCGATTAGTTTAGCATTAAGGACGCTGTCGAATACTTTCCTAAAATAGAAATACGCATCTGTTATAATGCCATCTTCACCTTTAACTACGTCATTGAGGACACATGACCTACCTTTACGTGCTGCCATTGGCTAATTGTCCCCTTACGCATAATTGAGCTCGAAATTGGGCGCTTCAGCAGACTAATCAATGCAGCAGTGAAACTCTCGCATTATACTTATTACTGTTATAGCGCCCCTTTCAACGCACCTCATTTCCCATTGCTCTCTTCTCTATAAAATCCAAATTCACCCGATTCAGCCTACTATTTCCTCGTTGACCTTCCTTCACTCACGAAGATATGTTTAATTTTACAAGATAAAACAACAGATAAAATCTCTGCTGAATTCTTTTTACTAAACTTAAGCAGTTTATGCTAAAGTGAATACAGTTTTCAATCGTTCCATGCGAATGGGAGGATGTCTATTTAACACATTCCTTATGAACCCATCTCCAATCATATTTTAAAATGCTAATTTGATATACTACACGTAGTAGATGAATACAGTGGAATGCTAGGAGAGATCGAATTAAGGAAAAATACGCTATTTCTTTTATTCTCGATGAGAATCTCCTAAGAATGGGAGAATCTCTTCAGAATGCTAAAATGTCAGCTTTCAATAGAATATGTTTTTGGAACTTCTGTTAACCTTTATTACACGAAATGCATATCTGTCATTTGTTAAACTCTTGAATCTTTCTGCCGTTGCTGGCATCGTCATCTCTTCTTTCATTCTGGAGTTAAAGTGACTTAAACCAAAAATTTACATCCCCAACTCACACTAAGCTCCCTATTGAGGTTAAAAAAGCTTCTTTCCTCCTCTTATTTCTTCTCCCGATGATGACAGATCTATGTTGAAACCGGTGGCGTATTTGTAAATATATGTGGAAAATTCGTAAAGATTTATTTTACTTCTATTTTCGTGCAACTTCCTAGCAATTGCTAGAACTGCAAAGTTGCCGAATAGGCGATTCGGTAACTCCTCCTCCAGTCGTAATATGAAAAAGACTGGGAAGAGTAAAAAGATGCGAATTCGTTGGAAAAATTCGAAAATTAATCTGAGCGGGGCTTTCGATAAGTGATTAAAAAGGCAAAGGGTAAATTTACATGGGAGGAATCGATATGGAACAACTGATTCCGGAAACAAGGCGAAGAGCAAGAGATGCAAACAGAAGAGCAATACAAAAACATTTTGGGCGTGTTTACTCGGTGGGCTTCTCATAGGTCCATTTGGGGCCTTGGGAAATTCCACGCTTTATTTCCCTGCTCTGTTGAACCAGGTGCGCCCTCTCCCCATTAGAAGACAGGGACTGCCAACAGAATTATATTCCACCGCTACTCTTTGAATCATTTATTCAAGTGCAGTACAATAAATGAACGGTATTCAACTTTTGCTTTTAAACTACGAATTGAGTCTTCTTCATCTTACTATCCACTTCTTTAAACAGGCTAATCTGTTATATATTAAGTTATCATAACACGTTATTATTTACCTTAACATTTACGATATTATTTATGTGTCCATTTGAGTGGGCTCAAAGTTGATACCGAATGTTTTACCTTCCTTATATATATATATATATATATATATATATATATATATATATATATATAAGGATTGTATCGTTTATTAACGTCATCCTAGCAAATGTAATATGTAATTGAATATTGTAATTTAATATTTTATAAGCCTCATATAAATAACATTAAATTTGTTGGTAAGAATTATAATTACTAAACAGTTGGCCCCAATCAGAAACAACGAGATTTGAAGATTTAAAAGATTGAATAAGTTATTTCCTGCAAAACATAAAGTGAGACAAAATAGGCATATACATGTAATGCGCAAATAAAGAAATATTCTGACAAGAAAACTGGCAATATCAAATTTGATGTCAATTGAATGGTTAAAATAATCAGTGGGCTTAATGTTTAAACTATACGTTTTTCCTTTTCCATAAAATAAAGTTCAAAGAGAGTGTTTTTATGAGAGGCTTCCTTCCGCTAGCGAATGCATTGGGGCAGATATTGTGTTTAACCATAATTTTACAACTTCTAAAATTAAACTTTTTATTCACATTTATACATTTTATTCATAATAAATTTCACGTTAACTCGTCCATTTGGTTGACCATGTGCGAATGTGAATATGTGTGTTGTATAATAAGCATAATTATATATGTGTGTGATTTATATTAAATTTTACCTGATCCTGTGTCCATTTGCGCTGATTACATGTCATAAAATCAATATGCTCTGGTGTTACATCGTGGAGAACCATCGTGTCTCAATGAAGAAAGAAAACTTTGTAACTTTTTCCACCCGATTTTATTGTCTTTTATTATTTTTTAATGGCTTTTTTATAAAATCGTCAGGAATAATTACGTCGTTTACTTTCTCCTCTATGATCTCATAGTAGTACTTCTTTCTTTAAACACGGACAGTGTGAGTGAAACGGAAGTTGTTAATTAAAGATCTTTTATAATTATTATTGGGTTGGCAGGCCTGTGCGTGGGCGGTTGACAGGTAAATGGCGGTGCCGATTTCTCTTATTTATTATGACCACTCCTCCGCACGCCAAACATCCCCAATGCAAACACGCTCTCCCTCTCCACGAAAAATTACCCACAAATCCCTCCATCCAAAAGGGGAACTCTTTTCCGCGCTGAAATGCACTTTACACAAATTCTATCCTCCCTCTCTGACACTCAGACTTCGATGCCCACGGAAATTAAACTTCCCTTTGGCGATGCTTTCCGATGACACTCTTGCTGAAAGTTGCCGAAGAGATGTTATGAATTAAAGTGTTTGGACGGATGCGTCTAATGTTGCATTAAACGAGTTTAAGCAGTCTTGTAAACAATGTGCGAAACCTTCATTAATTAATGTTTAAAGAAACATTCAATCACTACCAAATATTGAGAAAAACGAAATCTATAACTTGTTTTACTCAAAAGTTATAGCCCTTCAAAATGACCCATTTTCGCCGATTTCTGCAAAAATTTCGAAATTACAAAAATGTATACCTTGCGGAAACTTTCTCCGCTCAACAAATATAAATTATGGGATGAGAAAGAGTGTGACGAATTCGATGGTATTATTGACCATTGAAACGTATTTTTCGATTTTCGCTTTGGTTCAATGGAAACACGAATTTTCGGTTCATCAATCTTTTTCCATTTTTTGGACGGTCTAAGCTTGCCTTTTTTGTGAGTTATGTCGAAAATATGCTCTGAAAGTTGCGAGGAAGGAGAGACCCGCCGTATTATGAGAATGGTAAAGCTTGGCTATCTTCTATGTACTCATAACGAAATTTTTCAGGCAAGAGAATTTCTCGTATTCTAAAGAGAGCCTAAATCCAAGTAACACTTTTCGGTTTTTTACCCTTTCCAAGGATTGCAATTTTCCGGTTTTTATTCGGTTTTCAGTATTTCAAAAATAACGATTTTTCCTTTTTAATTTTCAGTTCGGTTCCTGTTAGATATCCTCTGCTAATATCGCAGTTTTGATTTCGTGTCAAATTTTATTTGCTTTCAAACACACGCACTTCTGGAACGAACTTCGATGGCCTAAAAGCATTCGCGAGGAAACAACGGCCAGAGTACTTGGAGTTACGTAAGAGCTAAATGAAGAGCAAATTATTCTGATTTTCCAGGTAACCTTTCATCGCAAACTGCGAATATCGAATTAGCTGAGGGAAAAACCGTATCCATGCTGGCGCACGGACAGAAAACATATGCGACCGAAAATCAAATGGACACAAATTGTGAAATTAGTCATGAATTTTCAATCACTCATATTGTGCATTACATCGTCAAAATCGATATTATCGAGTTGACACTCTTGATGCTCTCACAATATGATCTTCGATTTCACTGAAATGTTTCCAAGTCTAACATGATCGTCGTCTCTATTTAACATCAACTAAGGTTTTACTAAATGCAGTGTACATGTTTATTAGTCAGTTTTTATTCAGTTAACACCATACCAAAATCCTTTTTCTATTCCCGGATGCTTCGTTTGAAGAAAGTATTTAAGTGAAAACCAGTTTATCTGTTTCGTCCTCAAGTGCCACTGTAATGTAGATGCCCAAGCAATGGATTTTGATGAAATATTCAAAGGAAAGAAAACCGGTTCGAACCGGTTTGATTGTAGCTGAAGGTGCGAAACAGAAAATGAACCGATATTCGGTTTTCTCGTCATTCCGGAAGCCGAAGCTTAAAATATTTCGGTTCGACACCTTGCTGGTACATCGGTTAAACAGACTTCATTTTATTTTCTATGTATCCTTTTTCCACTTTCTCAATTTATTCTCAAATTGTAAGTGAATCCCCAGTCTCGAATCAGATAGCGAAAAATGAAAAGATAAAAGTAAGAATAGGGGAAATTGATGAGAAAATCCTTGGTCATCGCTGATTCCTAAAATGCGAATGGTCATCTTCAAGTCGTTAACGATTCGACGGATCCCTTTTAGTTAAGATTTGCATCCCCATGGCGACTGATGGACCACACTCTGCAGCATCCCTGCTTCTTGTAGCTCTCGAGAGTGTCATGTCGGCGGGCGTCATCTGTCCGTGGCGCTCCCTTAACGACCAGGTCAAATGCCGTTCGCAGTTTAATAGGCCAAACCGCCGCCGCCTGCCGCCAACTGCCTCAAGGTGTGTGCACACACAACTACTCAACGCTTTACTTTAGACTACGTTTTATATACTTTTTGAAAGGAATTATTATTTTCACTATTACTTATACTTTGCCTAGTACTTCTCTTTTTTCACCCCCTTTGCGTGTTGGCGTTTTTCCTCGGGTTTTTCTCCATGAGTTGAGGTCACCGATTCTGTTTATTTTTATCTATATAGAGATTAAATACGCTATTTTTATTATTTCTATATATATATATATATATATATATATATATATATATATATATATATATATATATATATATATATATATATGACTCCCAAAAGAGTCCTCTTTGTTTTTCTACAGATATTATTCATATCTGAGCATGACCATTACGGTCGAAACCCGTCTTGTCGAATTAAATCCGTGGAAAATATGAGTTACTGTTTTATAGCTGATTAAGATCTAGTTTATGTCTTTAACTATTTTGTAACTGTTTATCTACCAGTTCGTCTATTAGTCTGTACCAGTATGTCTTATTTCCGTCTCTTAGTTGGTATATATTGATTTATTTTTTTTAATGGAGGTTATTTGTAGTCTATCTTATACAATAGATCTAATTGTATAAAATTAGATATTAGTTGGAAGGTAGGCCATATTGGACTAACTTCTCCGCAATGTTATAAAAATCATAATTATCTTCTCAGAGGCATTAATACTACTGCGAGAAAGTACTATAAGATGTATTTACCAATCTTTCTACTTTTGCTTATCTATCAATGAAGATGAGATTTAGCATTTCGTTCCTGTTGTGTGTATTCACCTCTCAATCCAGTCCATTGTTTTATGTTATCCATCGAGTTTCCCTTCAATTATCAACTGTAGGAGGTAATGTTTATCGTTCCGTAGGATGTGCCCTAGATATGCCCTTTTCCCTTTTTTAATTGTTAATAACAGCTCTTGCTGTTTTTGTATTCTTTTTACTACTTCTTCTGTACTTACTCTTTCTGTCCATGATATTTTAAGCATCTTGCGGTAAGTCCACATTTCAAATGTCTCAATCTTTTTTGTTATTGCTTTCTTAAAAGTCCTTCTCTCATTGCCGTATAAAAGTATTGACCAGATGTAATATTTGACAAAGCGAATCCTAAGTTACAGGTCTAGATCTGTGTGTGCGAGAACTTTCTTGGATTTTTGGAAGGCATTGCGAGCATTTTATCTCCATATCCGATCTCCTATCTTTGCTGAGCCATGTTCCAAGGTACTTAAATTTGTTCACTCTATTAATGTCACAGTCTTAAATTGTTAAGCTGGTATTATGGAAGCAATCTTCTTTCCAACGATATTATGCGTCTTATTTGTATTAATATTCAAGCATATATTCTGGCTGTATTCTCCCATTTGCCAATAATATATATAAATATAAATCATTATGAATTCGGTCATTTTAATGGTAAATTTTGATGTCTTTAACAACGTAATATTAATAAAGGGCCCGATATCAACTTGGAAAACCATAATTATTTATTTATTACATATTATTGATATATCAAGTTATCTTAAAGGATTACAAAAATGATAAGCAGCGTATTATTAAAAAAGAAGTAAACTATGCCCTGTTTAATAGCCCTGGAAATACTACACTGTATAGGTTTTCAAATCTATTAAACTGGACTTAAATTCCTCGTGAAAATGTTTTCGCAACTATCCAGGTATACATACCTGGATAGTTGCGGTAGTAAGAATACGGTCGATTACTTTTGTAAGTTTGAGAATGTCTCAGAAGCGCTGAATTTGATTTCTGAAACTTTTTCATGTGTTCACAAATGAACGAAAACAGCAAAACGACGGCCTTCTCTCGTTTGCGAAGTATTTTCGAATTCTAATCCGATATTTACTTGGGGAACTGCATTTGCGACTACAGCAACTCGTAAATGTGACGATTCGCAACTGTTACCTTTTTCAATTAGTTGGTGCCCGCATTCCTCTGCATTGAAGGACCTCAAGTGTTGAAACTTTCATCCCAAACTTTCCTTTTTCCTCAACTGAGTGTTCTTCCCCATTCCATTCATTTCTCTTTTTTTCTCTCTCTTCCTTTTCATCATTTTCCTCCTCATTTTACTCTTTCAACTTATTTTTTCACGCCTTTCTAAAGATGCCCTTGGATTCCTGAATATTATGAGAAAAAGTACACTTTTCTATTCAATAGTAAATCTCCAGTATCAAACAAGTTTCTCCATACTTCCCTAATATAAATAATAACTGTGATTACAGAAAATTATCACTGCGTATAACCGTTTGGAAAACAGTTTGAATGTCGCTTTTTTAAATTTCGTAAAATTAATAATAATTCTGAAGATAAACGAATTGTATTGGGGTGAGAGTAATTCATACATCTAACCCCTTGTCGTGTAACATTTAAAAGAAAGATCAAAAGAGAAATGCACAGTAGAAAACAATGTCGGGGATTTAAAATCAATTTAATAAGCAACAGAAAAAGCAACATAGAAGCACATTCACATACAAAAAATTACTAATGAGAACAGATGTTAAAAATATTTACTTTAAGAAATAAGAAGCACAATTAGATAATACGAAATAAAAATAGAAGAAAGAAAATTTTATGGTGGCTTGTTTAATAAGCACTTGTGAATTTTATGTAAGTCTGTTATGTTAGATTTTTTTTATTTTAAACTTTGGTAAGATAAATAGGTAATACTCAACTGTATCCTAATGAAGATACTTCAATGAGGACGTTGGCGACGAAACCACAAATCCCTACCTAAAAAGACTCCTATAATTGCATGTGGTATCGATCTGACAAGATAGATCAACCGGTTAAAGCATCCGCCCGGAATTTGGAAGATCCTGTTTCGAGTCCTGATATTGGCTAATGTCGTTTTTCCTTGGCTCTTAAGTGCCAAGTCACCTTTCACAATTTGAATCACATCTCTGTCGGATGAATTCAGTCTTATTTAGATTCTATTTACTCTCTGATAAGCGGCTATCTAACCACTTATCAGAGAATTCAAACCACCGAAACTAGGTTTCGATCCTGGGTACTCAGGGTCGCTTTGACAGCGTATTCCTCCACAGTAAATAGGATGGATGAAAATTTATCAAAGAAGATGTATATGATATGAATACCGGTGGCTTAAAAGGTAGAGAAAAAGGTAATGAAGGAAAGAGAGAATGTGTTTGAGGATCTCAATTATCAGACCGCTTCCAATGAGTGAGGATGCAATAAAATTAGAATTTATTTTTGAAATTGAAACTTACCGCGACTATTCTCGAGAGAATCTTTAAAAAGCCCTTCGTGCGCATGCGCGGTCTGACTCCTCTCGGACACCGTCTCAACATTAACTCTTTTTTATTTTTATATGAAAAAGATTGAGGAAAGCTTTTACTGGAAATGCATTTGCATGGAGCGCCTTCCAACCCTTTTCAACCACTTCCAGGGCGGCCAACCTTCCCCTTTCAAAGTACCAAATTAATATCGCTTTTGTTTCAACTTTTATAAGTGGTATGTCTGGGACGATTTCTCCGGGATTCCCTTTCTCAGAATCGCTGCATTTACCTTCGATTCCTATGGATTCCTTAGAATTCCTTAGGTGTGGATTCACCAATTGACAGCGCTCCTTTTCTCGAGTATAAATTAATAAATCTGAATGAACAGATTTGAAGCATTTTACATAAGGAATATTCGATGAATGGGCTAGATCAATCTCTCAAGAGTGAAAAGGAATTTTTAGTTTCAGAACAGACGAAATAAAAATTTATTATTCTTATCATCTCTAAATTGATATTTTTAAAATTGTATTGAAGAGTATATCAAACTTTCCTGAGAAACCGATTTATGAAGTCAACCGCTTGAAAATTCCTTTCCCTCAACAACCAATAAGAATTCTCATTCAATTAGTGATTTCTTTAACCTATAAGATGTCAGTACTGCACTATGACAGTGGTGTACTGTTGTATCTATGAGATATTGGTATTGTAATACTATTGCTGCAGTTCTGATATATTCACATTGCAATGATGTGTTTTGGAGGTAGATTTTATATTTATTTTAAAAGTGTATTCTTGTAGATAAAGGACATTTTCATCTTAGCAATGTATTATTATAGTTAAATGATATATTTATTGTTATATTCTATTGTTGTAGCTAGAAGATATCTGTATCTAAATTACCAATTCTTGTTAGTATCGTAGATAATAATTTATCATTGAATAGGATTGTTTAGAATTACTGTAGTGTAGTTGTGTAATAAATAACATTTCCACCGAACTATTAGTTTGTTACCTGTGTTTTTGCCTCGAGCTATTTGCGGCTTCCAGAATGTAAACTGAAATTAGTTAAACTCTAACTAATGTATTAAATACAGTATTTGATGCATATCTTATTCCCTTTAAGGATACGCTTGCTATCCGTCTCCTCTTACCTAACATTTCATCTTCAAACATTCCTTAGCCCTCATCCTGCGTCCCATTTCATTCATTATATTCAACTTCTTTCCCTCCCTTATCTATATAATCTCACTCCACTCTCTATTAACTAACCGAGGAACAGCACGTAAAGATCAAAGATAATAAGGAATTTACATTTTCAAGGCATTTAAAGTATAACAGAAAAAAATAAAATGTAATCCATTCTCCTATATAAGATGCTTCTTTAAAAGTTTCAGAAATGCGTCTTAGATTCGGGATCCAAAATGAATTATCGCAAAGTCAGAATCGCAGAGAAAATTTACTTTAAAATTTAAAGCAGTGAATGTATTATCCGCTTTACTTAACTTCCTTTTCCAAATCGTAACGTTCCTTCGTTGATATGCCGGTTTTATATATAAGATATATGAAGAACCAGCACCGCATTCCATCTCAGAAGTATGCGTCTATAAAGTATCATAATCACGTTATCGCTATTTTTCTGTTACTTGACTACCAAAACCTGCGTCTTAGAATATTTAACGCCAACATGCTCACTCAGCTGCGGAAATGGTTGGTTGGACAAAACTTTAATAAGAGCTAGATGAATGGCTCATGAAAATGTCACTCATACCAAGGGCGTCATTTCTTTGTTTTTACCGCGTTTATGGCACGAAGAATCCATAGAGATGAGTGCCATTAGTTAGAAATAAAGTTGGCTGTGTGCGAGAGTGGTTGGCCGTCGTAGGGCGTCTTTGGAATGGATGAAATGAAGTATTATCGATTGCTTTGGGGAGACTTTGAGTGGGGCCGAAACATGGAAGTCCAATTTTTGCTCTCTGCCCTTAATCCGAGGTACCTGGCGGGAGTGCACGTCCCCTTTCCTTCAAGTTTCTCCTCGGTGTGTGCTCAACAGAACATCTGTCGACGTTGAACAACTCTCTCGCCAGAAAGTTCAATCTTTCTAAGCAAAGTGCCACGGAAACTATGAATAATCTTGCTTCAACTCGTTGAGGATTCTATTAAGAAAGGCTAAATTTAAAACGAAATCACTCGTAATAGAAATTGTTTCCTTATATATTTCCAGATAAATTCGCTTCCAATGCAAATGTGCTTCATTTTATCTTTTCTTTTCGTTTCAGGTGAGTGAACCAGATTCTCGTCTTCCTGTGAGTACGTTTTACGTCATCTGCTGAAGAATCGTGCAACGTGATTCCTTCAAGTGATTCCTTGCTTTATTTCGTAATGAAATCGCCAATCATTATAAGTCCATGACACTAAATTCCTCCGCATTTCCTTAGATGCCATTTACCCCCTGAGGATGGCAGTCACCTTTAATGCACATTCGGTGTTTCCCAGAAGGTCCCAGTCTTCCATTCTCCATTCGAAGAATTGGCCCGACGGTCACCGACATCTTCGGCGAGTTATTCGGAGAGTTTTTCGAACCTTTTATTCGACTATTTGCATCCTCATTCAAACCCAACGCAGTATCAGAAAGTTTGGATGAGTAGAATTATTCGCGTAGAGACCTCGATAGCGTGAAATCACGTTAACTCTATGAGTCTAAGGTTTCATCCCCCTGAGATTCGATTGTATTTCTTTTGTATTTGGAGTTTTATCCTTTGAGAGTCCGAAATTAGGCTGAGGAAATATTTCGCTTGGGATTGAAATCCGGAAGGAGCACTTGAGCCGCATCATTGGCTCACCTCACAATTCCCTTGAGAGGATGGAGTCCTCAAAAGAGCTTTCGACGGAAAAAAAGACGTTGATTAAACGGCACTTTATATCTCTCCCACAAATCACGCGCCCCCTCTCCACCTTCAGGAGCGAATAGGGGGCGCTTAAAATGCCCTGAAAGAATAAGTTACTGCTCCTACAGCGCCAATTGAGTTGTGATAGTTCGTTTTTGTATTTCACGATGAGGTAACGTGTGATTTTCATTAGATGGTGCACAAGAATTTTGAAACTTCTTCGACAGCTGAGGTCATTTCGAACGTGCTTTTCGTTCTTACGTTCATTTTGTTATCTTTGAACGATTTTTCTTGGATGAACCAAATACAATAAAACCCGGTCAAAATTTAACATTATTTATCAAGCAAAATAATTAAGATCTTGCCGACGTTTAATCAGTCATTACTAGTATGCATACCCAGCAATGCAATTACATAAGTTATTATTTCAATATCATAATCAATGCTTTTGTATAAAATATAACTTCACACTTCTGTTTGAACTTGTTATATATTTGTTTAAACTCATTATTTCGATATGAATCACTTCTGAATATTGTGACGAAAGGAAACACCGAAAGGCGACTTTTTAATTTGCGTTCTGCCCTGAGAAGAAAGCGATAGCGAAGATCTCACTTCATCTCAGAGTTCGTATCGGCTCCATTCTCTGCTTCGCGACATCTTTATTTTACTCTCTCAAAATTGGCCGTTAAAAAGAATACACTCATGAGGAGGCCTTTTAGAGTCAAGGTTACATAGAAAATGTAAAATGTTCATTCTATCGAAAGATTGGCATTTGCAGTGCATTTGGGGCGCGGGAAAAAATCCGCGTCTTAAGCGGGTAGTAGAGCGTCTTAAGCCGTGTTTATACTATAGGTTTCGAGTGAACGGGACCGTGAGAAAGCCCCTTGTTTAGCGGAATAGCCTCTGCGTCTTAAACGAATTTATTCGTAATTTGTTTTTAAGTTTTATTTTAAAAGCTTTCTCGGCTGCAATGCCTGTAGAGTATTAATGTTTTTATCATATCCACCTTTCCATAAACTATCCTGCGCTTTACATTCCACGTTATTTTCTCTCCTTCCTTATCTACTCATTTCAGAGTCTTAGATTGAGTGCGCTAGGTATGGACGTGCCTTTTCCGTGCATTCTCTCCGTGATTCACCCGCCGATTTCCACTGTTGACTTTGAGAGTGACTCACTTAGTGACCGATCCTTGACCTCTGCCACCTGTGACGTACCAATCTATCTGCATTTATCTATGCACGATGGATACCGTCATTTGTAAGTCACGTTATGACTGCTTTTAGCTTCCCGTTTTATCAGTGTTAACCCTCTCGTTAAATCACTAAGATAAATGTTTGTGAAGTCCCTTTTGGTCGTATTTTCAAATTCGACTTTTCAACGTAGTCACGGCCTCTTGTTGACCCTTTTGTTTAGAGTTATATGTTTTTCTACTCCGTGAATTGTGCACACCTTACGATAGATATTCGTGATATATTTTAGATGTCAATGCACCCGTGTGGCTTTGGCCTGCCTTATTATTCACGATAAAGCTAACTAAGGATGGAGAAGAAAGACTTGGTGAAAATATCAACTCACACCATGAATCAACTCACCCGGTCGCGAAGATTATTTAGGATGGAGAATTTCCTTTATGCCAAATTTAAATAAATATCTTGTATTGCTAAAATGCATATATGTTAGTTAGTTAGTTGCATATATGTTAGTTAAGACCATCAAAATAGATAGCAGTATATTATATTGCTATGTAATATATTGCTATCTATATTGGTGGTCTTATTTTGGTATTCCGTGACAACCAAAGAAGTTGACCAAATAAATCTATTCATACAACAGCACAAATACTTTTTAACATGCTTGCGACCAATGTTTCGATGTATCTTCAGGTATGTGTTAAAAAGTATTTGTGGAGTTATTTGAGTTACAATTCAACAAAAACGTTGGTTGACTACTGAATGCCAAATAATGACAGATAATATGACAAATACATTTAAATTAATCCTTGAATTTTTGACGCGGTATTCTGATGTACATTAGATATATGCGATAATTGCAGTACATTTCTCTTTAAATTAAATTAATTTTCGCCATTTTTGACGGGGGAATTCACTAGTCTTTTATATTAATAGGAAGTAATATATACAAATATCTTTCGAAACGTAACTCTATAATAAACAAACTCGTATCCCTTTATTTACTATCTGAATTCGTTCACGTTATTTATCTCCATGAAAATTCGCAGAGATATGGTAACAAGGATTTAATTGTATTGATAGCTAATGGATGACACTGACCTCAGGTTAGAATTCTCCAAACTAATTATGAACAGTATTAAACAGCTGAAAATGTCAATAGATCTATTGAGAACTTTTTCACATTTGCACCAATTCAAGGTAAAGAAAGATGATATATCTGCAAACACTTCGCAAACACTCTAAGTTTCTCGTTGTTATTATAATAAAAGATATCGTAGTCCGAGTATACTTGTTCATGGTGATATGTTCTAGGTTCAAAATCCTCCTGGGATTTTCTTTTACTCTAAAGTGATTGCTTAATATGTCGAGAGAGAGATAATATGCTTATCAGGAGATACCTACTACGTTAGTGCAATACAACGACCTAGTTATCAATTCTAAGAAACACTCGGAAGCTCAAATAAATTAAGGGAAGCGACATTCATTCCTGGAGACAGAAATTGCGAAACTCTATCAGTGCGAACAGAGGTCATCGCATACGATATCTAAAATCAGCTAAAACTATATTATATTCCTCAGAGACGACCGCCGTTCTCTATAATTTGTAATAAATTACTTTTGAAAATATTCTTATTTACGGAGAATGTTCATTCATCTTCCGCTAAACTAATATGCTGAATAGGTCGACCGCCCAGTGCACGCTTTATTTCGAGGCGATCCACTTCCCTCTACGACACTACAATTTCCACGAAAATAAATTTAATATTCTTCCTAACATTAGAAGGTAATTTTTTCCAATAAAGATGCAAATTCATCTTCTCAATATTTCTGTCTTTCGATTTAGTTGATTATTGTAACGCTAAACAATGTTTCTTACAGCGTTTATAATCTTCATTTTCCACTCATTTTGAAACTTTGTGAAAGAATATTCATGCCAAAGATGTATAATTTTGCTGTTTCCATGACAGTATTTCACAAATGAATCTAACACTTACGTGCAAGGAATTCTACTTCATCACCTTGTTTCTTAGTTGAAGGCATGAAATAAAAAATGACAGTTGTTCCGTTTCTCCTTGTTTACTGGTTTTATACATTCATAAATATTTGGGCATTCATGTACATCCACCCTTCAGAATGTTCTCTTCTAATTGATATCTATTTCGTCCGAAATGCATTCGGAAAATCCTCCGGATTGTGATTCCCGATGAATGCTTTGAACTTGGTTAAAACGGCCGTTTGAAAGGACAATTAGAGAGCTGTTGTTGACCCGAGATGAGTCATCACAAACAGCGCATATCTGTATAACTGTAGAGAACCAAAGAATGGCCGTCCGCAGAAATGTCGAAATGCGTTTAATTCAGGTCCCTCGAGGTCACTTTTCCTCTGCGACGAGAAAAAAGGTCGAAGGAGAAATATTGATGGCTTCTTACTTATGTTTACCACTTTCAGACTCATCGCTTATATTGCGATCCAAGTGTAGATAATCGCTCACTTAGGGCCTCTTATACATGAGCATTATTAGATGCATTAGATTAAATATCACGACGTAATCTAACTTCTACATCCTAGTACTTCTACAATACGTTTACAACTACCCTGTGAATGGAAACGCTTCAGCATTGTTGTCACGTAACAGCTGCGCGATGTTATTGTTGTAATGTTCACAATTGCCTTGTTTATAGGGTCGCGTCGCGTGGTCATAGCAACGAATGCAAATGGTGGCTAGACTATCAGCAAATCGCGTTGTCCACAATTATGAAATTTTAGTGCAAGTTATTAAAATCTGAAGATAAACGTTCGATTGGCGAATAGAGGCGTTGACGCCTGTAATTCATTTCCAGTCGGTCGCCTTCGTAAAACACAGATTTGTCCGCGGATCGACCTAATCCCCCCAAACTATACTTTAAGTGGGCGCCCACATGATCCGGGCCCCCATACACCTTTGACCCACCCCACTGCCCCCTTCGAGGGGTGGGGGGGGGGCTGCAGGGAGGCTTGAAGGACCATTCCATCCCCAGTGGCCCACGAGAGCAGTCGCTCGCCATGGAGCAAGTGATGTGGATTGTGTAGTGAGAGTGATCTTCTTTTTTTTTGGTGCATCGGAAAGTGCTAGTTGGCGAAGTGGCCGAGAGATGGCGAGCAGGAGGAAAAGAGCGGTTACGAGGAGGATGCTACCCACAGGTGACCACCGGCTATTTAGCTGCCCTCTCTCGGATTCATCACCAATTTGCGGATTTTACACTGGATTTGCACTTTTTATCGTTCGAGCGCAGATGAGTTTCCGATTCCCCTCTCTTCCAACTTCCAATCGACGGATTTTCTTTTGCTAACTCATTTTTTCTACTCCGACGGGATGTTATTAACTTTCGTCCTTTTTATATCTTTCTTGACCTTGTTTTCGCTTCGCATCCATCCGTGATGCGTGAATGACGTGACTTCGCCACGCACGCATTTGCTATCCAATGGCTTATTTCAGTTCTTCGCTTTGCGTTCAAAAATGTCATTCGCCTTTTTTTCTTTGTTGGATTCTATTGTTGTTTTGTTTACAACAATCATGTTTTCTGTTGTTTATTGTTAGTTTGGACACTGTTTTTAGTTATGCGCTAGTATCCTTGCATTGTTTACAACAGCCGATTTCGTGGCAACGCTTTCGCATTGTTTATTGTTTATATTTATGCTGTTTGTAACTACGCGCTGTAATATTGTTGTGATATTTACAATATCCTTGTTTGCATCAACAAGTCTGCATTACGTCTGCGTAGAATGCATTTTTGCATTCTTCATAGATACTACGTTTAAGCGCGATCATAGCGACAAATATAAATCTAGGCTGAGGTTTAAAAAGTATTTCGGGGATATGTACGATCAGGTGAATTGCATATAGAAGCATCTTCACTTATCATATTTCTGTTTTTGTTAGGTTCGAAATCAGGAGAATAGGACGTACCAATTGGAGCAAAGTGCACTCAATTGCAGTTTGGAAAAGTTTCCGCCGCACCAAAGCGGTAGATAAAGCAATTTCATTTCTTCGAAGGGCCGCAATCCTAAATTTTAATGTAAATCGTCTCTGAAAATAAGTCCAACATCTTGTAACGATGAAGTTTGTTAGTCGTGTGATTTACCTTGAGAGATTAGAGAAAATCAATTCATCTTTGCAGAGATTTAAGTGGGGACGCTGTCAGAGAGGCCGCATATGGCCCTCGGGCTGCACTTTTCCCGACATCTGGTGCGGATGTACAGGGCCGGCCATACCAAGCAACAGCGTCGCAAGCGGGCGTCATTGTGAACGGAAATCCCTGATTCCTAAATGACAACTTATGGAAACATAACATATTAATTAGTAAAAGTGAGGTTTATTTGTTAGAACACATTTCGTCGGATAATATTGCACTTGAGTGACCGAGTTAGCAAATGCTTGTTGAAATTCGTGCCGATAACATGAAAATATGAGAGGTCGGCATTGTTGAATTGTTTATTGTACATTTGAGACAAATTACCATACTGGTTGATTGTTACTGCAGATTTTTATTGGATTGCGCAACAATTGCGTAAATAACGCAGGTCGTCATTGATAAATTCCTTTGTTGCACTGCATTTCAATGAAATGACTAACCAAATGATTGTTAACACAAGCGTTTGTTGAAGTTCGGAATGCGTAAGAATGAAAGACATGCATTGTGATTGTTTGTGATTTTGATTCCGCAGCAAAGTAACAATTAGGTTAGTTTCAACTCTCACTTGTTCTAGTCCGTTTTTCTTCTTCATTTTTATCATCTTCATTCATCTATCCTCTAATAATTCTTTCCATTCGTCCGAAAAATGCCTTTTCTATTTCTACACTGTCATTCTCTTCTGTTATCTCTTGTTTCTTTCCTTACCTACTGCGTTCTTGACCACCTCAACTTGTTTTTCGTGTATTTAAAACATTCTTTTGTTCCGTTCTAAAGATAAACGTCTTTTGGATCGGGGTGATTTTCAGTCCGCAATATTCCTTAATTGAGTTATCATTTATTTATACTAATTCAAATGCAACAAATCTTTGGTATTGAAGTTATCGAATTGTTTATTATACTGAGCATCTTCGTCAAAAGTATTTCGAAATTCAATACACTTCAATCCTTCTTAACTTTGAAAATGGACATTTGGCTCGTTTTGGCCGTTTAATCCGATTTATTTTTGTGGAAAATGTATTTCCTGAAAACTGTTAACGTAGATGACTGGAAGATGTTCCTTCTAAACAAATATTTATGCTGACTTCGTTCTTGAAAATAAATCAAAATTAAGTCTAGCAGTTGTTTCAAATAAGCATTTTTGGTGTTTGAAAAAATCTGTAACCATTTCATTTTCATCGAACTTTATAGTGCGTCATCTTAATTGATAAGCAATTCTTGGAAAATAGAATACGTAAGCCTTATTGCGTCGTAAACAGGCCGTTGTTCACATACCTAGTAAACAGCTCGGTTAAAGCGAAGCCGGTTAACTCATCTATGCATTCGCCGGTGCCCTCCAAGCTTGGCCGGTTCCCCGCTACGCGCCGCCACCTGCCTGTATGACACAGCATCCCGTGCTCCTGTGACGCTGATTGAAAAGGGCCTTCAAACTTACTTCTCAACCACTCGTATGGCATTCTGAGCCTCACTATACTTTCAATGATTTCTATCAACCAAATCTCAGTTGCTTGCGTTATGTTCTTTCTGCGAGTTCTCAATCTTCCAACTGGACTACATGAAGAACATTTAACGTTTTTCGTAAGGCATTTTTATGCTGGAATCAATAAATTTTAGTTTTGAATCACTTTGCGCAGGTTTACTAGCATTGGAATAGAGATCGGGAAAATGTAACAATATTGACCAGAGAGAAGTATATGTTTACTTTGATTTATGTTCCGAGAGCCTTATTTGTATTATTTTGATGATTTCTTTCTAATTGATTTGTAAGAGTAAGAATCATGAAACGATACCCTTTTAATAATGCGTGTGATACGAAGTTTTCTGAGAGATAGTCCGCGAACTTATAAATCCCGACTAATGTTAAATTTAGGAAAACATGTACAACGTTACTCTCCCTCCATTGTTATGTTTATCATGATTGTTGCGTATAATTATTGTGATACGCAATAGTCAAGAAAAGGAACAATGTGCGCTAGCTGACAAAAATGACGGTCTCTTCTGTAACAATTAAAATCGAAACTTTCGATAAAACGGGAAATAAATCGAGTGAATTTGAATTAATCAAACAATAATATCATAATAGAAAGGGACGGAGTTACATCAAATGCAAACGATGAATACCGTAGATGTGTTTAAAACTTGCAAAGAGCATGAACTATAATTCTGCCAGAATAAAATTCATAGTGTAGATGATGAGAATGTATGAGAGGCATTGCATTCGGTTGAATCCAAAGGCGCCAAATCACACTTTGTCGCCCCAATCGAGTGCATTCATGTATCAAATTGTCAGAATCTGTTTGGATAACAGACGTGCGTATGCGTGCTTCTATGAGACATCTCGCTGTCAGCACTCGGACTCACGTCACTCATTCGCGGAATTTACAATTTTTACGCTTTTCATGAAAATGCTGGAGTGTTTTACTTGACTCTCTTTAATAACTATTAAAGTTATAAATAAATAAATAACTGCATTTATTTGAGAAGTGAGGCTTCACTCATTTCATATGTCTAACTCATTCTGTATTTTACAACTCATTCTTGAACCTTGGATTCCTTTCCTGCTACTACGATTTCCCTACTAGTAATACTATAAAAAATCATTAGAATAGGAAGTAGAATCTGTGAAACATCTTTCAGCAGCCCTCACGAATGGAACACCCACGTCCATAATATACACGTCATCAGGCACTTACGAAACTCGGCTTAGAGAAGGAGAGAAGAAGCGAGCGATGTTACTTTGCGCTATTCACCTCGAGTATGCATGCAATGTATGGTATAAAACTATTTATTCGCGAATTAGAAAAGGCACAACGAAAGGCAATACGTTTTGTAAAATAATTCCGTGTAAATATATTATATGGGTTCAATCTATGATGTTCTATAGTTAAATCAATATATTCTATGATAAAGTTCAATGAAAGACTTAATTTACTTAAAAATTCTGAGAGAGTACGATCGTAATAGATGTGGCGTCCTCATTGTTATATAAGCTGTACTGATACTGCGATCAGAGAAGTAGAACCGGTCGACCCAAATCCGCGAACGATATGTGATTAGAAAATCATAATGCGTTTGCATTCCCCGTCGAAATGCGACTTGCCGAGTACTTATGTAGATATATTCACACTAACATATATAATTTAATTGAAAAAATTCTTTTCTACGGAATATGATGCATATGAGAGATGAGAATGCATAGCTTTTAACATGCCGATATCTTCGGTAAAGTGTACTTAAATTGTCAGCATTAACTTTGACATTTGAAGTTTATATCGTATTATAGGGAAACATAATGTGTAAATGTAAAATGAAGGAACGTTTAGATAAAAACTAGCGAAAACTGGAATCTTGGCCTGAAGAGTAAATACATGTGGATCTACTCTAGACTCTTGAATGACTCCCAATGGCATTGACCCTCCCTTAGGGGGGCTGATTGCCGCCTTAAGCCCCCCACAAATCGCAAGTGAACCCAATTTATCGCAAAGTTGGAATTGGTCAGTTTTTTCGCTATAAAATATGAATGAAGTATATGGGACGAGGTTAATCCGAGGAATTTTAACGAAGGTTGTCTTGATAAATTCGCAACATTTCGACCAAACTTTGGTGATGAGCTTCTTCAGCGGGAATGAGCACTCTATTATTCATTTAATCAGTGACTCTTTTTCCCTTCGACTTCACCAGAAGGTGTTCCGACGCTAACTTTTGACACCAATTTTTCCTCCCTCGCGGAGGGAAAAACTTTTGTAATTAAAAAGGAAATTTCTCCTTTTTTCCTGGACGTCCTTCCTTAGCATCTCCGCTTAATTACTTTCTTACGCTTCGCCAAATTAATTGCTTGTTTCTGAAGCCACGCTTGCGGGAGGTGTGATGGCACCGTTTTGGTCACTTTGGGAATTCCACTCCTTTCGCCCCACTGAGCCTCGATTAAAATTGTGGTTTAGAATCATTATCAATTCATTTAAAAGGAATCATGCGATCTCGATTCTGTGCTTATTCAATTGTGTTGTGCCCTGAATTGAAACACTTGATTTCTGAGAATCTGACTGTAAAGTCATCAGTCCAAAGGCTGATCAGCCCGAGTCCTGAAGCCGAAAACTTTGAATTTCCATTTATCAGGATGTAATCCACTCACAAATGAGACAGTTCATTCTGCGTCCCATATCTCGACTATAAGATAACGTGTACAAGTAAGGAGAAGGATCTTTGCAAATAAGAGCAAGGAAAAATCCCACAGTAAAACGAACTTCTAATGAGACCGGGATTCGAACCAGCAATCACTCTCTATTTTCTATTCCAGTTAAAAGAATGATCCTGTGTTCGATTCCCGCTCCTATCAGCCATTTTTCAAGTCAGTTTTTCCTTGTGTACATCTGAATTTGATAATACTATTAATATGAGCAATGGTGACTTTTTGGAATCACACTATGTTAAGAAAAGAAGCAGCAACTCCCAAAGCGGATTTTTAATTTGAGCGGTTTCGCCAACATCCTCAGGATGCTTCGAAAGATTTTAAATGAGGTTAAGAAGTGTTTTCAAAATGGTTGAATTTGATCAATTGAATTCCCTCGTTTGAGGAAACTTTATATTAACCCGGTCAAATTGTCCTGTTTTGAAAGGCATAGCTTGAATACAGGTGGAAATGAAACTTTTCTCTCTTGAAATATGTAGCAAATGAAGTGTTCATCACCGTCACTTGAGTCATCAGTGCACCCATTCACTGTCACCTGAATCACCTCCAAATGAAACGCCCTCTAATTTCCACAACTTCTTTCAAACACCTCGCTTAAAAATGAAGGAGCAATCACTTTCAAGTGGGTCACACGATGGCCCTCATTCAAGCCAAAATGAAATATAGATTATCAAATATCCCACTCTATTAATATTCTTTATTTTTCCTAAGTTAATACCTTAGATTTTTCTTTGCATCGATTTCTTGTAAATCTTTTCCTCTCTATTTCTATTTAAGCATATCTTATTTATATTCTAATCAAAATCATCGACTTTGTGTTAGATGAATAGAAGACATAATTTAGTCTCAATCTCGCCTTTTTGTACATTCATTTTTGTTAGCCGAGTACGAAAAATAGCGAAGAAATCTTCGTCAGCCGAAAAATAAGTATACCTTTGACTTTAGCCGAAAAATAATTTTCTTTCTGTGATATGCCGTATAATTTCTATTAATAATATAATAACAAGGGATTCGGCTGCTGAGATAATTTAGCTCATTTCAGTCCCAACCGGGAATCGAATCTGGAACCGTTTTAATCGAAAGCAAACGCGTAGAATCTATCTGGGAGCCACTAAATATGCTTTATAATTTGCTATGTAACAATATTATATTTAGGCATTATTTTAACTACTCTTCTGGATGTCTGGTTGTTCTCCCGCTGTGGACATTTTCTCTAAGATATTGCCTAAGGTTTCTCTACTACTCCTTTTGAAGTTTCTATTTGCCTATGCATTATCCCTGTTTTGTTAATATTATTTACGGCAAGTTAGATGGAAAAGGAGACTTTTCAGTCTCAATCTTGACTCATTACGGACTTGACGGACAAATAAATGTTTGGTAGACTTAAAAAACGGAAAATTGAGTGAATTTTTGCATGAACATGAGTTTGGATATGCACATTTTCAAAGTAAGAAGGATAACCTTTGTTGATTTTGAAGGGCATTTGAGTGGGCCATTGCTGTGGTCTTTCGTTATTCGCTATAAAAATCCTTTTCTCAAACATGTTGAGGTGTTCTCTCAGTTATAAAAATACCGAATGCGTAATTTCCTCGTCACACTGATTGCTTTATCTGCGAGAATCCACAGGATGTGGCGACCAATGAAATCATTGGGATTTCCCTTTCCAAATGCGGTCGCTTCCTCTCTTCTTCTTCGCCAAAAGATTCTTCTCTTTTAATTCGCAAATACGTTGCCAATTTCATACAGACCTTCTCGCCTATAATCTATAGATTGCCTCTACTCTGTGAAGTTCCATATAAGGAAAAAGATTGAAAATACTTCGTAAAATTCCATTTGGTTTCGTAAAAGCAAAACTACCTGTTTCAACTACTGCATGCTGTGTTTTTAACACCTATCATATATTTTATGCTATATAGTTATCACCTGATTGTATTTCACTTCTGTATAATCTATAGAATACGCTATATAGTAATTATTTATGTAATAAATCTATGAGATCTACTTTATCGTCATTACCTGATGATAACTATATCGTAGTTGAAACCGGTCGTTTAGTTTTATTAAAACGTGCAAATTTACAGAATGTCTCTTTTTCATTTCATAAGCAGCTCTTTTCAGATTTATATTCCATAAATTTATCGCGTTTCCTTTCATATTCCTTGCCTCATTAAACACGGTATTCCATTACAAGTGAACTGTCTGATTATTCATTACCTCTTTGAAGGAATATCTCCAAGAACGAACATTACGGGGGACTAAGGAGATTTCCGATTTCTGAAAAAGAAGTTGTGACGCATTTAATAAAGCATAATTACTTCGATTCAGACTTTGAAGGTCAAATCAAAGGTTTCGACTATTCCCAATTGGATATATATTAGTAAGTTTACTAATCCCAATATTCTGAGATTACTAATCGAGAGCGGCTTAAACAAGACAGCCATCCTATGGAATCGATCAATCAGTGAGTGAGAATTTCTAAACAAATCATTGGAGCTTAAACAGTTTCTACGTGAAGCAAAGGAGTGGATGAGAGTCGCCTGCGACGGATTTTAATTTCTATGATCGATAGTTGTTTACTAAACTTTGGGAAGATTAAGGGTCATGTAGAAGAGAACCTGTCTTAGACGGATCAAGAAATCTACTCAAGGAGGGGACTGTAATTACCAAGGAAGTGGATTTCGGACAATTTCCTTATGAACACATCTCCAATTTTTGAGTTTTTCAAATGACACTTTTGTCGTGATATATTTAGAGGGACTATAGCGATCGTGGAAGAACTTCACAATCCGATTTTAATTCTATAGTACGGTCCAGTTTTTCTAGTCGGTAATGATAGATTATTTGGGAAATAGATGTTATGTATTTTTTCTTCAGATTGCAAGAACTCTCTCCATTCCAGGATGTCTCTATACGGCATTCATAGATCATACGATTAAAATTGCAATTTTTGGCTTAAATTAGAATATTTCAGGTACAATTTTCAGCTATCTAACTGACTAGAAAAGCTGAAAGGTGGTATACCTTCTTGTTCGATCCTATTTAAATCGCTATTATTGCAAAGCCATCAAACCCCTTTCTACCATAATCATTGTATCCGTCAACGCATTCAGGGAAAAACCTAAACCCAAAAAACAATAAAACTGCTGAAGTGTAAACCGGAAATCGATCCAAAAAATAAAAACTGAAATTCTAGAAACCGAAAACTGATTCCTTTTGCGTTTCTTATTATGCACACTGTACAAAAGTGTAGTTGGAGGAATATCTATATAACTATGAAACCAACTATTACTAAGCTCATTCAAATATGTATCGTATATGAAAAATAACTAGAGAAAAGGAATGGGGGAATTATATTACAATGTTGAGAGCGTAAGAACCGGTTCGACATGGGCACAAGGAGGGAAACCAGAATTAGAATGATTATTAGGCCCTGTATTTGGTGAAGTATTATCCGACAATCGTTATTTTCGTTGAACTATATCGAAAACCATAAATAAAACTATCACGGTTCGTTGCTGTACTCACACCAGAAAAACATTAACCGCTCAGTTTTCGGAGAGAAAATCCGGTATTTCGCATTAACTCGTGGAGAGGGGAAGTGTTTGTTTAGTGGTTGGGATGCGAAGGGAGCTTTTTGATGACGTGTGGGACCGAAAAATAGATGAGTTCATTTGAAAAGAAGACCTCCGTTAACCTTTCCTCGGACACTAATGAAATCCCTTTTTATTCCCCATTCTCTGCACGTCCTCTCAGCCAACGGCTGTTGATCCACCTGCGGAGTCGGGACTCGATCGGGACTGTCCCGATGCTGTCCAATTTTTACTTTTTTTCGATTGACGCAAATTAATTATATTTTTGCAGTGTCCGTCCGTCCGTCCCCATTTAATGCAGAAACAGTTTGACTATAGATAATGGTTTAAATTATTGGTCAATTTTTCTCAAATGAACGACGGCCGGATAAGGCAGAGCGCCGGTTGAATTGATTTGCTCTTTATTGTTGATTTGCCTTGTAAAACTGCGACTGAATGGGCATATTTTGCGAAATATTGTCCCTCGCGAAATTTGCTGTTTTTCACGTGGAATACGTGCATCAGTGGTTCGCATATATGATCCTGAGTTGGGTCCCTGTTTATCCTTATTAACTTTAAGTTGGCATTTTCTTGCATTCTCCTGCCTGTGTTTCTTACATTCTCCTGTTAGCACTCACTCAATTTACAGTTAATTTATCCCATTGTTAATCTTGTAACTGCTATCGTGCGTTTCAGCTACTCCCTAACATTAAATGATAGGTCTTCTTGGTTTAAAAAGTTGCATTATTTACCAGAGACTCACAAAGGGACTCTAAGGGTCATCAAATTCCCCCTTCGCAACGGCTTGCAAATAGTCCCCTAGGGACTCTCATTGTCATTGTCTCAGGGGTTTCCGGATAGACAAGTGGGTAGCGCGTTGGCCTTCTGTGGTTCCGGGTTCGATTCTCGGGGCGAGCCTGTAGGTGCGAAATGACCTCAGATGGCACGTTTATTAACACCTCCACTTACGAACTGAATTAGATGGTAGTTTGTTGCTCGAAACCCAGTTGTTCATTATATCTAATATAATGTATACACTACATCATTATATCTATTTTAGAATGTACTATACTTAGCTTATGTAAGATTGGACTAATCTCAATTTCTCCTAATGATGAATGCGCATTTTATTGCATTTCATTTCGGAGTTTTGTTTCTCGAATCAATTTTCATCCGTTGGTCAGAATGGAGTGAGAAAAAAGTTCATATGTCGAAAAGTCCTTACGTGGAGTTGAGTTGTTCGTGAGTCGAGATTGCGTGTCACGATTCGTCATACACCTGCAAGTACTCCGCACGCAGACACGGTTATTTGGCAAATGGAATGATGAGTGTCCTTTGGATATGTATTTAATCGAAGGATGCAAATAGTTGAAGACGTGGCGCCTTAAGGGAGTGGCCGCACCCTTTTCAACCGGTCGATATCCTTTCCACCGCCCACACTCTTATTTCTTCTTATCAATCCACTACACATCATCACCATTCCTATGCAATTAATACGCCATCATTATGAAAAGGGAAAAATTGTACTCTTTCCACTGCGTTCAATTTAAACAAATAACGCAGTCGACGAGTCATCTTCTTACTGGTCTGGTCATTACCTGGTTACGATTACTGGTTAAGACCGGCTGTGCGTTATTTGTTCAATTTAAACTTCTTGGATAGTGAATAATCTTCGAGTTTCTTTCCATTCGGATCTCTACAATACATCGCTTGATTCTGTGAAGTTTATTAATGCATGGAATGAATGTCTTTTGCGCTGCTTTTTCATTTAATTGCACCTTCATTAAACATAGTACTTTTCTCGTGTTTCATTATCTCAGTTTCGAAATTCTTTGCCATTATTTTAATCTCAACCGGCACAATTAAACAGTTTATTGTGGGATTCATACGGTGTCCTCGTTTAATGGCTTTTAAAACTACCTTATTCCTTCTGCTATTTATCGGTTATGAAAATGAATTATTTTACCATATTGAGACACTAGGCGGCGTCAGAATTCTCCATTGATTTACTTTATATAAGTTACAAAAGATGAGTTAGAAGTGGAGCTACTGATAAATATAATGTACATTAAAATACTTCAATATATCTAGAATTAAATCCAATAATATTATTTTATCTATTATAATGATAATGCTGAATAAATCAATACAATATTTCGCTATATATGTCAGCTATATTCTCAGTTCTTCTTTAAGAAGGCCACCTCTACATTATTCGATCGCTAAATTTGTCACCGTTTGATCCCACTTTTGGACTCCTCTTTGAGCATCCGCTATGGCCTCTAATTGCATCGAACGCCGACCATAAATCATTTTCGCTCCTTTTCTGCACTCACTCACTGCACTTGGAGCTCATTATGCAATATGAATGAGACTCATCTTCAAAATCCTATATCTTTTTATACACTTTATTTCTTAAATCACGTATGTCTTTTATATATACCTCATTCACTTGTCAATCAGCCTTTTATCTTTACCTTCTGAAGCATACACTGATCATTATACTCTTAACTAATATTCTTCTATGCCGCAGTGGGCCGAATGCGGTCCTAAACCGTTTACAATGCGTTCCTTTAATGAAATTATTCATACCGAGGATCACCTCAATGAATAATTTTTTTATTTCATTTTTCTCTCTTCATGTAGGTTAATTAAAGAGGCAAATTGTATATGATTAATTCACACTACGAAAATTAATTATATCTAATTTTCCGTTCTCCTTTATCTCCGAAACGGTTTGAATGTAGACATTTCTTTTGGATTCATTTTCTATGTTATTCATAGAACATCTGCAAAGGTTAGATGAAAGGGAGGCCCTTAAAGAATTCCATGCTAATAATAATGTTAGCAGTTGTTATGAATGTAAATATTTAACCGATCATTGAATTGGTTAATTTCGTGTCTTAGAATGAGTGTATAACGAAGGGGAACAAGTGGGATTACGCAGCATTATTAAAGTAAATGTTATAAACGTAAACATTCAATAGACCGCCGAGTAGTTTCCGTACTTATAATAAACATTCTCTGGCAATCGAAAAGTGTCCTCTTTTCACCTTGGTGCTGAGGGTGTCTGGTTATATTCAGAGGCGATGAGATTATGATGAGGACGTGTATGGAGCAGACATTAACCGGCGGTGGACTTTGGATGATTGATGCGCACCTTCTCGAGCATTATGATCCAAGGAGTCTTTGTTTAAAATAACCGACGGCTGGGAATGCTCAAAAGGAGACCATAAGATAAGCTCAGACGTTGATTGCCTTGGCAAGCATTCAAAATCTCCTACCTGAAACGCATTTTAGAGCCGATAAATTCCCGAGGATATGACACTCTTCTCCGTTGAAAGATTATCCCTGAAATATCCATCGCAAATACACAGGGATTCCCGAAGACCGTCTATTGCATTCCTCTTCGAACAGGTGTTCATCGCCAATTTGGCATATCTTTTGAATCCTGCGAACACTTTTAATGTAGTGATTATTGATTCGTTTGTCGGAGATGCACTGATTAGCAGCGTGATAACGCCATACTGTGTTACACTATTAACAGCACAATGATACCTGCAATTTTAATTAAATAATACAACTTATCACTATTACAAAACATATATCATTTACCTAAAACAATGCGCTTTTACATCACAAGCAGCTTCTGATTATAAAAGTACAATTTAACAATATAGTTGTCTTCTAACTACATCAATACACCATGTAAATACTGATATCTCCCTTAAAAATAATTCATACTCAAGTAAAGGCTAACTCATCAATACAAATTTACTTATATCAACAATTGTTCCTTATTTTACATCTCTCATTAGTCATTCAAGTTGTCCACGGCTCCTAGAACGCAAGCTACCGTAGTGGTCACAACTTTCTATCTCCTATCTAGTGGTCCTAGATACAACTTTCTAGCACCCTATCAGGCGATCCCCTTCTGTACTTCTTCAGCTATATTTTTCCAATTACATAACATCGCGTTAAATTAAAGAGTAAAAATTTGAAATCAACGAAATAATGTTAATCTATCTTATTGCAAGACTGTCACAATCCCAATTGGTGAACTTCCTCGATTTGCTCAGGAGTAAAATGCCGGCAGCAGAAAATCGGATCTGAGTAAATAACGGTTTTCGGTTTCGGTTTTCGGCAAATAAAGGTTTTTTCGATATCGGTTTTCCGTTTCGAATCGATCCCCTTATTTATTTCAACCAATCAATACTTTTTCCAAGATCAATTTTTAATCCAAATGTCCTCATTGTGTTTGTTCGGAAGCTATTGAATAAACAACGGAATATATATAATTAGGGTCTCCCTTTCAGGTAAACTACAGCTGTGCTTGTCTTCTTTCTTGACTTTTCAATTAAAACTCGTATCTTTTTCTTGTACTTTCACTGGTTGCGTCCATTCTTTTATTGTAGTCCACATATGCATTCTTTTACCGTACGTTCATTCTCATCTCACCCCCAATCGGCTTCTGAACCTCTTCATATCTCACTTCGGAAATTCATCGTAACGTATTTGAGTGCGAATAAACGTACCTTTAATCGTTCCCTCTCTCTCCGCTTCGTCGGAAGTACTCTCTCGTGATATAAATGAGTCTCTAGGCCATGTGGTGTGCAGATAACAAGCCACCGCCCTCCATTCGCTAAATTTACACCACCGTCTCACCTATCAATGATAAAAGCATCCCAATGTGACGTAACCAGAGCTGGAAACTATCAAGACTAAGTGAAGACAGGTTCGCTCAAATCGCTTCAATTACCAAACGTTCATTGCAAATACTTATCGGAACAAATGAAATCTCCCTCTGGACGCAACTTCTTCAACAATGCCTTGCATGTGTCCATATTGTAGTCTACGTTACATATGTATACTATTACTGTAGTCTACGTCTAGCACACTTATGTTTGTTTTTACTTTATTCTAACCTTACATATGTAGACTCTTACTGCAATCTCAATTTACTTAAATATAAGCTCCTATAGTAGTGTAATCTACATCGATATATGTATACTATTATACATAAGTATGCTCTTACACAACTGCATATGCAAGTCTCCTTACGGCGTGTGGCAGAGAGATGACCCTACTTTCCTAATCGATTACTTTCGCGTTTCGTTCGCGAAAAAAATGAATTCTTGAATCGACTACTTCTAGTATCTATTTCTATGATCTTCCTCGCAGTATCAGAACAGGGAGAACACACAATATTCTCAACTTTACATGAGGACGTATTCTTTCTAAAATTATTAATCAATTAAGCCTTCGTTTCAATTCTCTAAGGATTCTCGTCCTGCTTCTTGAAGCATCCGTTCACCGATTTCTCGCAGTAATTCTTAACCAATCGCTTTTCATCGAGTCTTTTCTAATTCGAGAATACAACACTCTTCAGCGCATTCACACTCGAGGTCAGGCCGAACTAGCGCAAAGTAACATCGCTTTTTCTTCGCTCCTGATGACTATTCTTTTGGTGTGCCTCTTAAGCGCTCTTAACATGTGTTACATATGGATGTGGGCGAGTATAGTAATTCTAAAATATCGATATTAAATAATTAGTGTAAAAGTCGTACTTCAACCAAAACCTGAGAGGAATGTAATCGGCCTCATTTGCCGTAATAGTTTTCATAGTCACTCTCTTTTCAGTTAACATTAAATACTGTAAAACGCGAAGTTGTACAGATCTGGATTTCATAATTTTCATTGGTAATGCATTTTATCTTTCATATAATATAATTTTATTCTGATATCGCCTCTCGGATGTTAAAGGAGGGCGTTAATTGCAATAGCACCTTGGTTCGACTCTCCCCCTCCTTTTGATGCGCATTAGTATCTGTTCCTCAGCGCACCTGCTCTGGGATACGCCACCGTCTGCTCCGCCCCTTTGCCTCCTCTCATTGGCAAGGTGTTCTCCAGGTATACGCCCTCAAACGCCCACTCAACCGAACAAGGAAATGCCCACCTTTACTAACTCAACCAACACTCATAATTGTCGTTTAGATTCAACGCAAAAATCATCCGTTAATTTCCTCTTTAAAAATAAGTCGAACAGGTATTTTCCTCTCTTACCATTGTAATATTACATCCTTTCGAAAGTCATTTTACAATGAAATTACTTTTTACATACTTCAGATTAAGTCATGTTCTATAACATAACTTACGAGACTAAATGAATAATCATTAAAATATCAGATTAGAAAAACTTTAAAACTTTTAAAAAGTTTAACGCATTCCTTTCAGTTGCTTGTAAGTCGCTGTTATGCATATTAAGTAAATATTAATTAGTATTAAATAAAAACATAATGAGTATTGTAATATTACTCTTAATTACAATTATTTTGTTACCGAAATTCAGAAGGAGTGAATAACGGTTTTCCATTTCAGTTTGGCTTTTCCTTCAACAAAAATAACCGCAATTTTCTGTTTCTGAATGTTTCCAGAATTAACTCATTGGTTATTCAAATATGAAATTGAAAAATATCTGATGCAAACAGCTTTGTTTGGCTAATATAACATTTGCTATAACGAAAAGGGCAAAAACTATCAGCAGCAACTTCCGCAGTGTGTTGGCCTATCTACTAGTATAGTAGGTATTCTTAGAAACTCAAGCGGTGCTTAAAAAAGCCAAATAATATACGACGCACTCTGTTTCTTTTTGAACTCAAATTTTCCGTAACATATGTAAGTACATACATTCATGTTGGGAAATACTTGGAATCATACTTGGGAAAACATGATAGAGTCTTACGTATGTAACTTCTTTTATCTTATTTAAGTCCTCAAATACGCAAGGTATTCGATATTTGTTGTCATAGCTACCGAATGTAATCTCTTTCTGATTCTATGAGTAACGTAATGCGTTGATTGAGTAACAGGTTCCATTATCTTTCTTCTATCGGAAAGAACCATTTGTTCTACTCTGAAAACTCCCAAACGCTGTATTTTGGTATGTTTTGAGGCTGGATCAATCGAAATCCGTCTCAAGAAAAGGAACTCATGAGCTAGTAGCATAAATTGATTGAAACATGTTGGATGTAAATCGAACTATTAGTGGTTTTCTAGTTTTAGAAATGGAGATTTTCGTACTCATTAACGTTTCTAATATATTTTATCTTCTATTACAGGTAAGAGACCCCTAATTTCCAGTTCTTACGAAAGTATTTCGAAGCCTTCCGAAGGTAACTAATTGCTTACTTATTTCTTTGGCTGCATGAGGTATTTACTTTAACTTTGCTTTATCAACGTAAATCGATTCCTCCAACCAAAATCTCCCATTTCTAAATAAGTCACCCTGAAGATTCTTCTAGACATAACACGTAATATTTTTCATTCCGATTTTCGCTTCTGTGCCAAAGAAAAGACTAATTATGTTTAATTTCCCCTTTCGCTCTTTAAGCCAACGAAGAATTCGTTTTTAGTCGCTATAGTTTTGGTAATATAATATCTTTGCTGAAAGTTTGTTTTACTAGTACTAGCTTTATTTTCATTTATAATCTCGTTTCACTGAATTTGAAAGTAAAACCTAACAATAGCCTTAAGTCGTTCTTTCGTAGTATAGTAAAACTACATCCACTGACATTTTTCCGAAAGGTGCATTGTGGGAAACATAAAATCGGAAATTACGGTATCCGGTTTCGTTTCAGGTTCTTGAATTTCATTTATTTCGGTTCTAATTTGTTTTTCACTGCGAAATAAAACAACGTTTTATTCCCTTTCGGTGTAAGTAGAGTTTTACTTGTGGACGTAACCTTTTATCTTTAATTTTAAGTGTACTTAGCCGGTGATTTCCGTTCTTTCAAATCATCGGCTACATGTTTAATATCTTTGACGATATTTATTCTACTAATTACATTCTCTATCGTCATATTTGAGAAATCATACCTAAATCAGACGTCTACAACATTTTCGAGAGGCGCATAATCCATAGAAAGAGTTTTTCTTCTATTGTGTCTTCATTTAATATCTTCAAATATACAACGGCTCGTGCTTAACAATAATTACTGAAGTAGTTTTGTATGTAAGAATACATATACCATAAATACCCGATTATAGGATGCATTTTTCTCACCAAAAACTTAAGTTTAATATCCAGAGTGTGTCGTATCTGAGGATACGGATATTTCGTGGTATATATTACGGCAGATCAAGGATGCAGTACCAAATACCTTGTTACATCTTATGCGTGGGTGTATTCTTTAATTAAAATCCATCGGAAACGCTTAAAAATAACAAAGTCACCATGATGCTGTACACCATCGAAATTTGAGGGCGGGCCGCAGTTCGTAGACCTTAAATCATTGGTGTCCTTGGTCTAGAAAGGGGAATCCCTCCAAAGTGGAGCAAGTGGCGCTGTATCTGGCGCCTTTATGAACTACGGACACCTTAATTGCCACGTATAAAGACGGGTAAGTGGCTCTTCAGATTCGGCTGCATTTTTAATCTCGCAATTGTGAAACAGTTTGGAATTTTGCCCTCCGATTTCAGATCGGATGAATAATAAAAATACTGCGCTATAAAATTGTGGGGAAATGAGCTGTCATTGAATACTTGAGTAGAGCCTTCATTTGCGTGGCCACCCTGGGCAGTCATCATCTGCCTTTACAGCTGTTGTTAACCCTTTAAAGTTTTCTTACGCACGATTACGGCTTCTTTCGTTGCCTGGAGACGCTTAATTGTTTTCGACGCACTTTTATTGTTAAAAATCTGTTGCTAAACATTTATCGCTAAATAATTATCGTTGAACATTTGTTATTAAACATATATTGTTTTGAACCCTTTCGAATACCCGAATTTCTTTTTATTAAACTCAAAATACGAGTTAACTCAGCGAATCCCTGCCGAAAGGCGGCTTGCAGGCTGTTTATGCAGATCTACATCGTTGTGTAAAAGTTCTCCAAGTATTGTTGTGTTGTAAGTCGCAGTATGAATGCGATATCGTTGACGCCCCATTAATCGTCGCGCCCTGAGGCGGTGGCTTACACCCGTTTGACGCCGCCGACAGCTGTACATGAAGCGACGCATGCGCACTGCCGAAATTAAATTTAAAAAACAAATTGAGAAATGAATCGATAAGAAGGCGCGTTCTTAAGACGTCCTTATTGAGTTGACCAATCTCATCCGATGGGTTCATAAATGCATTTCCCATCTTATATTTCGCATTCGAAAGATTCGCCCCTTTCTGCTTCACAAATGCACCTGCTTGTGAGAAAACTGCGTATACTTTATTATGCATTTTCCGAGTTTAAACAGCTTTTCCTCTCTCTTTTGAATCGACCATATTTTGATGACGAGAAACTGGGACTTACCAACATCAGAAGCGAATAAATCGGGACAGTACTTAAAAACTTAGTTAATTCTGAGTTCCCTTTAAGACAATCTTAAGTGTATTTAGTGTCACTACTCTGTGAAAGTTTTCAATGTTTTATTATCGATCAGATCCATCTATGTACGTACAAAGAGTTTGTCCATCAAAGCGGGACAACAACTGACCGGGACCATGCGTTCAAACCGGGACAGTCCCGGTGTAAACGAGACGAATAATAAACCTGCTTTTTCGGAGATCTTTCTCCACTTGTGTTAGACATATCCCTGAAGACGTATATTCAATTGCAATCATGTTAATGATATATTTTCATGTACCATATCAGTGTGTTTCGTAATATTCTCTACAATATTTGTGCGAAAACATTCACTAGGATTCCCGGGTAGCAAAGTGAGCAGCGCTTTCGCTTTTGGTCCCGGGATCGATTCCCGGTGGGGACCGATGTTTGCTATATTACCTTATCTGTGGAACCACTTTTACCAATACTACGCCGGTAACTCGACAATACAAACGTGCAGCAATAACTATGGATATCGTGGATTCATAATAGAAGTACCATTCCATAGTGATTCTAAATAATAGATATGGGTACCATAGTGATTTCGCATCTGCTCGTTGTTAACTACAGTCCGAATCTTTAACAATGCCAATATTATGAACGTTCTTTTTCTGACTTCAATTCAAGATTTGGCATGCAATCGATTGATATCCATCCTTGGTCTTGTCTATAGACATCTAAAAAGTAGAGTAAATTAGAAAACGGTTGACGGAAAGCTATAATTATTTCCGAAGGTTGTAGTAGGTGTTTGGCCGGCCCTTTTGTTGGTCTGGCAATCGGGGCCAGAGAGAAAAGAAGACGGAGAATTGCTCCATAAAGAGTTGGACCACAAAAGCCCTCTTCAATTTCCACGGCGTTTTGTGGCCGAGTCCCATGAGACGGCCTTCCAACTCTCCCTAGGGGAACAGACCCTTCTCATGCCATCTGGCACTACTGCTCCACTCAACGCCACCCCACAATATATATACCGGCTTTTGCTTCAAGTTATGCATCTTCGCAACTAAAATTGTTATGTTCAGACGGTGAAACCCAATCAATAGCATCCCGCTTAACAAGCGGTTTTCTCCCTTTCACTCGAAAAAGCGCGGTGTACGGCTTGAAACCCGCTTAAGACGGGTTTGATTTTCCGAAACCCACTTTAGCCATTCGTTCGCCTCATTCGATAGATCGAAGTTTACTCATAAAACATCAGTGTCGTCCTCTCACGCTTTGCTTTATCTCTAGAGTGGTTTCTGGTGAGTCTTTTCTACAGAATGACTGATTTTTTTGAAAATAATTAAGATATATCGATGCAGAAGTGTCTCCAACCGCCTGTCGATGCGAATTCTGAGATAATGTGATATCACTTTTCCCTCAACGCAGAATTTAGATTATAAGTTCGCTTGTCGTTATTCACTTACGTCACTGTCTTCAGAAGTGAACGTACGCAGGAAATCGAGTGTTCCGTGTGCTGTTGAGTGTAATCTCGGAGAGATCGTGAGGACCTACAAATAATATCTTTTGAAAACTGAAGTTACCCTAGTTTATCCTAGATTGCATACACAACGAGCTACATCCGAACAACTTTATATCCCAAGTACCCTCACATCTTGACTTTTTGACCGTCGATGACTTTTCGACCGCTGATTTTGAATCCATTGAACAACTGCTGCCCTCTTCTTTCTAAGAGAAATCTTTTCTGGTCGAATCGGTTGTCACTGCAATTAGTGATGACCAATTTGATTTGATTGGAAAAAGTGATTCGCCCACTCGTGCTGAGAAAACATTGAAAACGATTTTGTGATCCTTTAGAAGAGGAAATTCCAACTTGATATTCCCAAATTGACTTTCAGATTGATGTTTGCGCAATTCCAATAAAAATCGATTCGTGCATCTGCAGTCGAGTCACGAATAATTCGTCTTCTTTTTAGCTGACGTGTTTAGGGCGTGCGTCAGATGCGGTGAAAATGGATTTTTTAGGGATGAAAATTAGTTGGTGTTGAGAAAATCGTTCGATGGGGTTTTGACCCTGTAAAAGGGTTGGGAGTTTTAGCAAGATGTATACCCTAAGAAAGTGCCTTGTATTTACAAATTTTCTCGTAATATCGGTAAAATTACCTTCCTCTGTGTAACATTAATAATTCATCCAGATAGTACTCACGTGCTATAATAGAGGTATTACTGAAAAGAGCAAATCTGAGCTTGTATCTGTCACATTCTTGTTTACGTTCAAGAATAGTTTACACAGATGAAATCATTTCTTGCTCCTTCTCTGCCATATATAAACCGACAGTTAACTACTTATGCATCACATGTATTTTGACTGGGTTTTTATATACACAGTCGACAACTCAAATTTATAGCTCAAATCTCAATAGTCTACCGAAAAACTTTTCTGATTTCTACTTCACGAGATTTCAAGTTATCGGAATTTCAACGCAAAAAATTCTTCTTATCGAGGTTTCCGTTTCTTAAATGTATTCGTTCAAATAAATATTGAAACATTTTGCGTATAAATTGTAAAGAAAGGAAAAACAAAGACACAAGTCCTGTTATATTCGCATTATATTAGTTCAATATTGGTTATGAAAACAAAAAGAATACATTTGTTATAAAAGATGAATACTGTACAGTACAATAACGATTCATGTTACGAAACGAAATATTTGCTTGCGGTGTAAAAAATACAGTAGAATGACAACGCGCCGACTTTTAAAAACTTTTAAAACTTATGTTTTATGAAAATAGGAAAAGAAAATGTAAAAATATTATGTTGAGTTTAAAATAACAGTGCTGTACGTATAAAGTCAGATTAAAAAAGTACACAACAAAGACTCTGAGAAGTTGCACGTGAAGATATTCGAGGTGTATAGGTAGGTAGGGTATAGGTAGGTAGGGTATAGGTAGGTAGGGTATAGGTAGGTAGGGTATAGGTAGGTAGGGTATAGGTAGGTAGGGTATAGGTAGGTAGGGTATAGGTAGGTAGGGTATAGGTAGGTAGGGTATAGGTAGGTAGGGTATAGGTAGGTAGGGTATAGGTAGGTAGGGTATAGGTAGGTAGGGTATAGGTAGGTAGGGTATAGGTAGGTAGGGTATAGGTAGGTAGGGTATAGGTAGGTAGGGTATAGGTAGGTAGGGTATAGGTAGGTAGGGTATAGGTAGGTAGGGTATAGGTAGGTAGGGTATAGGTAGGTAGGGTATAGGTAGGTAGGGTATAGGTAGGTAGGGTATAGGTAGGTAGGGTATAGGTAGGTAGGGTATAGGTAGGTAGGGTATAGGTAGGTAGGGTATAGGTAGGTAGGGTATAGGTAGGTAGGGTATAGGTAGGTAGGGTATAGGTAGGTAGGGATCCCTAGATTTACAGACGTTTTCATTACAGGAGAAGGTTGGCTAAATTTTTCAAGTTATGTATGGTAAATTTCTTTTCAAGTTTTCTTCAACTTTTAGTGGTTTTCGAGTTATTTTTGTTCTCCTATAATTATTACTTTAATATCTGTATTACTAGTAATCTGTAACGCTTGAATATGAATGAAATTGTCATGAGGTTCCTCCAAAGATGAGAAATACGCGTCCAAAAGAAATGAATATAAGCACAGTCTGTGCGAAAATATGAAGAGAAGTATCTTTTTTGCGGAGGGAATTCATGCAGTGCCTAAAATCTCACTCTTTTGACGGTAAATCTTGGGACCATTTTCGGGACTAAAATAAGGGAGAGTTGTGTTTTACTGCCTCTGAGGTTGTTGGCGGAGTATATCTAAACAGTGTTGCCGGGGCGAGTTGTTTCTTAGAAGAAAAGAATGAACAAAACAAACGTGCATTACTTATTATTTCTAACAAATCTGGTTGATTTTGTTGAGGAGATATTTGGTTGTCTTTTTGATTTCCTTATTTACTCTCGTTACACTCAGTTATTGTTTAAGATGCTAAATAATCTTCTTTTCCGGACATATTTGCACTCTTTTATACCTCCATTTGTTATCATTTCTTTTGCATAATTTTCAATTTATTTCAATGGGAAAACTTTGCTGAAAACTTTTTGAAACTTTTGTATACCTATTTAATTTGTTATAATTAGTAATCTTTTCAGGATTAAGAAAATGATTTCCTCTTAGTTTGAAATTTATCTATTACTATCAATATGTTTTTCACACCCCTCTTCTTGTAGTTAATTTGGGGTGTACATATGTTTTTGCTAATTTCTTGACATGGGTTAAGTTTGATTTGCAGATTTTCACATTCGCACACTTATTTTAATTAATTTCATTACCGTGAATACATTATCTACGTGTCAGTAGTCTTACTTATAATATTTTTGTTATAATGATAAACATGAACTTGAAGCAAGTGTAAATATATGCGCATATCATATGGAGAGACGTGCTAGTATCACGACTGACTGGAAAAGAAATTAGAAAGTAGGGGATGTGCATAATAAAGTGGATGATATAGTGTCCCCGTGCTTCGAAATATAAATAGCGTGTTGATTGGGAATGGCAGATAAGGGCGTCATCTGTATTCAAGACAGGTGAACCACAAATAAGAAACACTGCAGCAGTGGGAAAGAAAGAAGGGCTTATCTAATTTGAGGGACGGCGGAAATCGATGTCATAATCACAAGAAGGGGAAGCATCTCCAAATGTCATCAATATTCATTTCAAATTTATTACTCTTTGCTAATGGTTTGCATTCGGTGCAAAACCGCAAAAATATTCCAAGAAGACAACCGGAAAGCCAAGTGGGTAATGCGGTCGACCTTAGTGAATTCGGTCCCGGGTTCGATTCCCGGTGGTAGATCACGAGCAAAATGACCTCAGCTGTCGAATTTTAAATTAATATTACAGTATAGCAGGGGGTGATACGATTTTTTTTTGTCCTAATTCTCAATTTCATTCGAAAATAAGTCATTTGGGACAATTATTTTTCGTCTTAATATCAACTAAATGAGAAACAGACCTTTTTCTTTTATGTGCCAGTGAATTTTATTGACAACTGCAGGTTTTGATTTATTTTAATGTGAGTTTTGATTTGAAATTATGTTTATTTTAATTTATCTTAGAATTAAATGTTAGAAATTTTCTCGTCCCTTTAAAAACACGGATGACTTTGTGCTTTTTTCAACTTTTTTATAACTCTTATGATAGTCACTATCATATGGAACGAATGCTGACAACTGTCAGCTGTGGAATTCGCTCTTTTTCCGAAGTAAATTACTTAACTTTTGGCTCCTTACTTTAATCTCAAGTCGTATACCATAGATGTGATTGAGAAAGTCCAATAGAATGCTTCCAAGGAGTACTTGACTCACTGCTGAAGATGCGTACGTCGGATTGGATACTAACAAAAGAAGGAAGGAATGCCACGCCCTCTCCCTTGGTATTTGTTGCGAGGCACCTCCGCCGGATGGCACCACTGTGCGCAAGTCAATGATACAGAGCCAAGAAAGGCGGGTTAACTAAACAGATTCATAGAGTCACTTCGATATGAGAGCGCAGCGCTCTCAGTGTACGAAGTGAGCATTACGGAGAAGTCGCGCACAATTAAGTCGTTTAATCATCGCCGATTGTTGACTTGTCTGTTTCTTCCATTGTTTCGAAGACTTTGGCGTAGATTGTTGATTCTCAGTCCAGCCTATGTCTTACGGTATTGCCTAAATAAACTGACGAATTTATTTCAGGAAGGACAGCTTGTTAATCGATCCACTTCTCCTTGAAAATCACTTCTCACATATTTTGCCATATTCTTATGGAAAAGGAACGGCATAAAATCGGAAAATTGAAGAAAAACTTAGTCTTATAGTTTCTTCAAGACAATTCAGTAGTGTGTCATGATTATTCTCATTGAAATCTGTATTTTCCACTGTATTCTTTCTCGCAGTTATTCGTTCAAACCGAGACAACCGAATAATTTATCGAGACAGTTCGTTAAAAGCAGTACAGTCTCGGTCATAAGGGGAAGTATATTCTAAACCTACATAACGTCCTTTAATCCACCACATTCAAGAATACATCCCACATAGAACATTAAATTGGTTTCTCTATGCATTGCTAACTTCACATAAATATCTCATTCCACTCACCTATTGCCATTGCATACAATTCTCAGTTTCGGAAGCATGCCTTCATATGTAGCACTTGTTCTTTCCTTTTAATTCCTTTCTCTTGATCCCCTTCATTCTTCGATCCCCTCTCTCAATTCGCACCCTCAAGACAAACTCACCTTTCATTTCCACATTATTCATCTCAACAATGTTTTCTTTCATTGTCTCCCTGGATACATGTCAATTATTGCCAGACTGATCATTGTTATGTGTCGCTCCCTTTCACAGTATTCCTTTTTCCTCACTCCGTCGCGTGGGAAACCATTTTAATCATGATTATTATTGACGAACACACGCCATAACCAGATAACCGGTACTCGAACCCGAGACCTTGATGTTTTAATGCAGTTTTTTTTATTTATCAAGAATTTAAACTCGTATTTCTGCACTAAAACAGTCTATTATGCTTCGAATTAATTGATCCCTTGCTAAAGGAAACTATTTTTCTCTTTATTATAAGTTTCGCTTAAATCTGCTAGTTGTATTTCGTCAGCTCTATCATTGTATATATTAAGATTCGGTTTGTTTTGTAAGCGTCCAAACTTTTCAGATGTTATTCTGTAGAGCAAAACATGTTCGCATTTCTCGTAAGAAGTGACTGCACGTTGTTGATATCTCGGGAGTGACAATGTGTAAATTCTGCCATTTTTTGTATTTCTGCGATTCTGAAATCGACATTGGAACGCGTGACTTCGTGATGCAACCGAACACTTTATAATTTTTTTGCAGGAACGGTTAGGAAACCGTTGGTGCATCAAAGTTCCTTTTGAAAATTACTGATGTTTGGTTTTCGACCAAAGGTATGACGCGCCGAGGAAATTTGTTGCAAATGCCTCAAAAGCGAGCGAATTAAAGTGGTTTTATTTCAGCTGCCGAATCGCAGTATCTCCTCAAAGTCCACAGGGCCGGCGGTTGCATTTGGGCTTTGTGGAAAACGCAACTAATTGGGATAAACGCCAGAGAAAGGCATTTTTTATCAATTCGACAATCCGCGAATCAAACAGACTCCGTTGAAAAAAGTCTCCGTACAAAAAGCGATGGCTAAACAAGTGAAGGCGGTGCTGCCCTCTGTGGCGAAGGAAAAACAAAAGAACGCCACGGCATCTCGTTGAACAAGCGGTGATGGGGGAGGGGCGTCATGTCCCTTCAAAGTGCATTCATTGGTTTCAGAAAAAGCCTTTTTTCACAACTTATTTTTACCTTTCGATTTTTTACCCTGTGTCCCGTGTGTTTTTCAGAATGCGGTCGTTTTTCGAAGGAAAGCCTCTCTGCTATTGAAAAAGCATTCCTCTCTCTTAATCGCTGCAACAATCATTTTTCCATCCGATTGTTCTTCTCATGCAACAATCATTTTTTCTTTATGATCGCATTATTTTTACGTTACTCCACGGTGCTTACAACAATAATTTGTCCAGTATGATCCGATTGTTCTTACGCAACGCTTCTTTTCTTGCAACAATCATGTGTTCCTCATGATCAAACCATTATTACGCTACGTCACTTCTGCTATTATTCGTCTCTTATTATTCAATTATTCTTATGGAGCGCAACTTTAGTCACAACAATCATTTGTTTATTGTCATACAGTTACTCCTGACAGTTTCATTATTACTTTGTATAAGTTTATTATGAGTTTATTTATTTCCAACAATTGACTATTTGTAACCTTGGTAGCTTGCCTGTTTGATTACCAATGCCAAGTACCAACTGAGTTCTAAGCCCGATGTTCATGTTTTATCTGCTTATAGAGTGGATCTTACTGTCAGTCCATGTTTATTACTATAAATTTGCAGTATTTGCTGCATATAAAATTCTGATAAAATAAATAAATATATACATTTCGCAAGAAGCAACTTTTTACTGCATCCTGCTATCATTTTATATGCATTTATGAAAGATATTTAATAATTTGCTATCAATATTGTTTTGAGTGCCTCTTAAGTCCGAAGGTTCGTTGGATATTAAATTTGGAAAATAGGCTATATAAGGTGCGCAATGCTTTGTCTTAGTTCGTTACATTGAAATAAGCTTTGCTTTAGCTTGTCTCCTTGAGTCAGAATTCTCATTTGAACAAGTCCACGTAAGTTTTGCTCGATGACCCAGTGAAGAACAGTTTTCAAAGTTTTAAATTGGGAATGACCAAAAGAATACGGTCGCCCATAGTTTCCTTTTCATAGCTCAGTTATGAAGAAGCTGAAGAAATGAAATGAAATTAACATTTGCGTCTGCAGATAACAAATGAAAACATTCCATTTATCAATTGATGGCGAAACTTGGCATTTCAGGTAAATACTAGTGGAATGTATAGCAAACAGCTGTTCAACGTGTAGAGTAAGACAAGGTGTGGGATAATTTGGATGTCTGGAATGTGCGACGCCGTGTTTTTTGATGTTGCCGTCCGCGCCCTATAAATCAATCACCGAAGATCAATGACGCAGATGTACCACACCTGTGGACCATCCATACTTTCATTTGTTTTTAACGGCGCCACTGATGCTGCGGAAGAATACAAACGGTGTTTGAAGCCGCAAATACTCTGAAGGAAACTAATTTCATCAAAAGAGGAACAGGGCCGGCGACAGTCGATTGGAAAGTTGTGTTAACGCCTTCGAAAATTGCATTGTTATCGACAATGGCTAGGTGTTAATAATAGAGAGTATTATTAAATGATATCGGATATGTGTCAACAATGTTCATTTTAAATTAATTAAATGTCGAGCAACGCGTTATTGTTGCGAGTGCAGTAATTTTAAACAACAATGATCGACCATTTTAGAGTCAACAATTGAGCGAGTGAGTTCGTCACTTCGCAAACAGAAAATTAGGTCCAAAACCTAGTCATAGAACTGTCATATTTTATCGATTAGGTTTTTCTTCGGTTCTACGGAAAAATCGGAATTCGGTTCGGTTCCGCTCATTCTAAAAACCGGTATTTTTCGTTCCGATCGCTGTAATATTATATCTTTCTGACATTTCGATTTGTTACCTCTGCCTTTATTATTTACTCGACATTTTAATAAGCCAAAATTAGTGATTGTAAGTTGAAGGTCGTAGTACCACTTTTTAGTACAACTTTCATCACAGGAATACTCTAAATTGAAGTGAGCATTGTTGGTAATTAACATTTGGAAGGGAGTGAATGACGGTTTCCGATTTCTGTTTCGGTTCAATGCTCTATTTTAAACTATGATGGACGACTTCAAATTACATTCGACTAAGAAATTTTGACTACTAATTGTAAGATCAAGGCAAAACCAACTTATTGCATAATTGGGATTATCGGAGACAGGGAAAAATGGTAAAATTGGTACTGTGACCAGTGGATGTAGAAGTTAATCTCCTAAGATAAGGAATGTAGTAATAGACTGGTACTAAACCGGATTTAGGTTTGTCGAGGTCATAAGCTATTGAAGGTAATGGGACACTTTTTATGAACCGCCGTCCTTTGTCGATGTTTTTCTTGTTGAATATGCTATAAGGTAATCTACGGACCTAATGGTTATCTAAATCCATATGATGAAATATGTTTCTTATCAATGAAATTTTGAAAAGTGAATTTCCCATTAAATTTCTTTAGGAACCCTACGAGAGTGGGGCCCCTAGGTATAGCTTGTAAATATATCCGGAACCGGAGTAGGTGATAGAGAACCCACTGCCATACACCAATGAGAATATAGATATGTAGATGTAAATGGCTGGAAAGAGTCGCACTTTACGAATCGGAAGTCCAATTTCAAGTGTTTATTCAGCCTGTAAATAAATCAGATTGTTCTGTGTCGAATAGGTGTGCTAGCATCCCCTGCCACACTCCTCCGGATCGTGCTATATGGTCACCTTGTGTGGATTTCCGGAGCCATTCGTTTCCGTGCAGATCCTCCGGTATCAATCGAGAAGAGGTTTTGTTTCGAAGGCAATTTCCGCGAATGGCAGACCGTGTAAAAGGAAAAAAATGAAGAGCGAAATAAAAAGGGCGGATTTATTTGGTGAGGATTTGCGGCATTTTTGAAAGCAGATTTGGTAGCAAAACACGCGACTGTTTCCTCCCTGGATTACCATGCTTTGTTTGCGTTCACCAAGAATCATTAATCAAAGCAACAACCCTAAGCTTCTTAACGAATTCGCCAAGATGTCGCTTAGAACGCTTTTTGATGTTCGTTTGTTTTGTTTGGACTCTTGCTTTCGATTCCAATCGGAAATTCCTCGTTTTTTATCAAACCAAATGCTGCCAACTTCATGGAATTTAAGATACGCTTCGTGTAATTTCCATCACTAACAGGGTACGATTGCTATGATTATTGTAATTTTATTATTGATCTAATTTTGTGTTTCTTTAAATTTAATTCTATACGGACCTTATTTGTATGAATGAAAAATGTCCATCTCATTTGACATAATGTTCACACCTGTGATAATTATAGCATGTTTTTACCATAGTAGAATAAATGCCAATAAATAGGCGTTAAATAATATATATTAACCTTACCAGTTAACACTGGCAAATCGTTTTACTTATAGTAAGTTATTTTATTTCCTGATGAAGATAACGCTAATAAAGGAACAAGTAATAACTTTTACCCGCAACATTTAAATGTTTTATTAGACTATTAGTCTGATCGAAACCCAGGCTGTGTAATAAAACACTTGAGTTGTTAAAATTTGTCACTTGTTCATTTCTTCAAGTCTCTTATAGCACTTGAATCTGAGCTTAAGCAATCGGAATTCACGAATCTCTTTCTATTCTGATGTAAGCTTTCACGAAAGGTGAATCGCCATAACCCCTGATCATCGGTGAGTTTCCATATCTCCCCAATTAAGACGACCAGATTAGTGGCGATTCCTCAAGATTGGGATTTTGTGCTCTGACCTTGGCTGCAAATCCCTGGATCGCCCCAAACAATCCCTAGGGTCCTTTTTCCTAATCTCACTCAGTTTACATTTCCTTCCCTTCTTCCTTCAACTATTCCGCTATTTTTTCGATCGATGAAATTCTCCTTGCATGGACTCCGTATATCCCCCAGGGAGTTTACTGAGATCAGCGGGTGTAACTGAAATGAGCTAGGCTTTACTAGGGAAACGGAAGGTTAGGTAATGTTGCTATCAGATGATACACCTTCCTCTGTTTCTCTGTAGAAAGGAGCTTTACCATTTACCTCAGAGGGCAGTCGTATGCAGATATACGTCATCGTCTATTAAAAAAACGGAATGATATGTTAATAATTGTCCTTCCTAACAGAGCATCGAACATCTTATGTTTCGGTTTGCACTGTAGTCCAACAAAGTAAATTATTTCGGTTCGATTCCGGTTCTCCCGCCTACGTCTAACCGGTTTTTACACTCTGACAAATGTAATGTTATATCCCCCTGCATGTTCCAGTCCGGTTCTCCCGCCTAAGGCTAACCGGTTTCGTCACTTTCACTCTCATTGTAATATTGTATCCATGTTTGCTAGTCACGCCTACTAAATTTTAGTAGTAGTGATTAGTTAGTATCCATATATGTTTAGTGTACCTTGTTCCAATTACAATTAAGTGAAATATGCATGTAATATGTAATGTAACGAAATTTGGAAGTAACACCGATCCTTCTGCCGGGGAAAAAAAGAATCACGGAAAAACCGCAAACCGTTATTCATTCATTTATTTGGTTCCCATGAAAAATTTATTTAAATATAGTTGGAGAAAGATATGTAATTAAGATTTTCATAATAATGTATGTAATTAAGATTTTTAACTATATATATATGTAATTAGGATTTTTAACTATAACTAAGTTTTATTCCCATATATATTGTAATGTAATTTATACGAAGAAGTATACATAATAAGACAAACTTTGAGAACGGAATAATGTAACAATTTTGAGAGTGAAAAAACCGGTTCTAAAGAAAGAACGAAACCGGAACGACCGAAATTCGTTGAATTGGAAAATAGGATAGTTCGATGTCCTGATGATAAGATGAGTAAATGGCTCGTTTACTATAGTGATTCTGAGAGACTGCACGAAGATTTATAATCCTGAATTCAGTCTCTTTTAGAACATGTACCTTTATGAACATACGGTATTGGAGAGTGCACTCATAAATGAAATGAATCTAATATTTAAGTTGGGAGAGACGCGTCAAAGAAGAATTTCGGCTCAGAGATGGAATGTGAACGAATACAGCGTTGCCACTTCTAATTGGCACATCTTTCAAAATTAAGAATGATTCATCTCGTTTGGTAAGAACTTTCTCACGTTAGAGAGCTTAGTGGATGATAATGTCACAAATGGAATAGATTATCTGAATTAATATTATTAATGGGGAAATTTTTATTCAATATTTCAAATCTCAACTGGAAATTCAAGAAGTAGTTTCTCGGTGTCTTCAGTATGCACGTATTTATTCACGTGTTTATACCCTGCAACACGCCTTACGGTGTGTGGCAGGGGGTGCATGCACCATGAATCTAATTCCTTAATCGATTACTTTCGCATATCTTTTGTAGAAAAATCTATTTTGGTGTTTTCCTGTGCTGCAAATCTTTTTACCTAGTTGTTATTTTGCTTTTTTTAAATTCACTTCTTCTAAAGTTTTCCACTGTACATATTTCCATTGAAACACATTATTTATGTTATAAGAAAATCACTGAAGTCAGGTTAGATGGAAGAAGAGGCTTTTAGTCTCAAGCTCGCCTAAAAACGAGACATTAAAAAAAAATGCGCGCATTCACTCAAAATTTCGTCAACCGATTCATTATTTGGTAGTAAAATCCAAAGAACAGCGAAATAAGATTCGTTAACCGAGTTACTCGTTATCCGAGGTATGACTGGAACCCAATTGAGATATAACACCTTTCTTATGTAAATCACTCTAATCATAGTATATACAAGCAGTGGCTCATCCACTGATTCGATATTTACTAATGCATCCAACGCAGCGTAGACTTCTTTTGTTTTTTCGTACCGCTCGTCCGAAAATGATTTCCGATCGAAAAGATGGGTCGTGGAATCCATTAAAGGAAAATTGAAAAAATGAATAATCCCGGAAGATAAAGGAAGTTTGGTCAGCAGGCGCACTTTGGAAGATGAATCGGCAACAGCGCAAAAGGGGGATGGAAATTAATGGAGACGGCTGTATTTCCAATAACAACTGAATGAATATGCATCTCATAACATTCGTAAGGGACGCCGCAGTGTGTGTCTAAGATAATTGCCGACTAAACTAATACGCCTTGAGGACTAGGGTGTGTGACGAGAATGGAATTGAGCAGGTGCAATTGTAAGAGTCGTGTATTGAATGGATTACATGAGTGGAAGATATTTCCTAAGAGTCGTATATTGAGTGGATTACATGAGTAGAGGAGAGTACCTAAGGAACGATGGTCATGAAAGATTTCTGACAAGACAGGGACTCATTCGGGATCTTAGATAAATAGACCAATTCCTTAAAAAAAGCAGAGAGAAAAGATATATGAAATGTGAAAGTTATGGAGAAATATTGAAGGTAGTAAACGAAGGTGTGGTCAAATTTGACCCCAGTTACCTCTATAAAGGTTAAATGATCTATTTATCTAGTCAGAGTATTCAAGAGTGACATTTTTCACTGGTGCACCACTTTACTTGATAAGTTGTCTTTCACTTTTAACCTAGAATTAATGTATGCGTGACAGGTATATGATAGGGACGGTTAACAATAATTTGGGAATGCAGAAAGAACAGAAGGGAGCGAAAGTCAACGATGAGAATGTATGAAAAGGAAGACCGATATGATGAATTCAGATGATGATATGTAAATTAGGGATTCGTTGAAACAGCAAATTTTTATTGAGATGTGATGACCGATGAGACGCAGAGGAGTAAAAAAGAATACATCAAAGACATTATAATCAGGACTTTCGATGGATTTTAGTTTTTAAAAGTCGTTAACACCATTAAAACTTAAAAAGGAATAAGTAAGAATTAGGCTGAAAATAGAGTGATAGTGTTAGAAAGAATAAGATTAGGTTAACTCTTAACTGGGCGAAGTCACGGTTATTCCAGGAATAATCGTTCTATGAAGTAGATGATCTTAATTCATGTATTATCCGGTTCACAGGCTGCGTTTACCTGAGGATCTCAAAGTTCCTTGTTAATCCAGTGGTGATAATATTTGCTCTGAAATGGGAGTCCCTCTCTATTCTGTACTCCAAAAGGACCGCAAACACACTCTCATAATCATCTCGAGTGCCTTCTTGTCAGTTAAACCCCCTCTCTCAACCCCAACTCAAATCATTTCCTCTTCATATATTCCATTGTTTCTACTTTCTACCCAGATAACAGAACTTGTCTTCATTTGTTTGGACGACATTTGCTTACATTTTGACTGTCAATTGCGTTTCTGCTCATACGAACTCTTTTGGTCCTCACTATTAGCATTGCTTCCTCTAACGATATCTTGGTTGGGGATTCTATATCTTTCTAGGAAGTGCATTAAACGCTATTTTTGAGAATTGGCACAATGCGTACTTATGAAAAGACGGGGATTTTTGGATTTTCTGGGCTCAAACCAACGATGCCTGGATCAAGTAGTTAATTTTTTCTGATGTTTGGGTAACGAAATGCAAATATTTTGCTGTAAACAGTTATTTACAGGTAATTTTCGTCGTTACGTATAAGAAGTCGTAGAGTCATCAATGGTCATAGATCAGCTCTTATGCATTGTTTATATATACTCATTACATCACATTCAATTTTGTACGAACGATATGGTGTATCCTAAACAAATACTTTTTTAGCTTTCTTTACTCAATGAATATAATGTGCATTGAATATTGTCTTTTTATTGAACGCTATGAGTGAGCCTACTAAGAAATTACAATATTAATTTCCGCTGAGAATTATCCTCTGGTTAATATTTTGTCTAAACTTTCATGTACTCCCAATACAACTTTGCATGCTACTTATATAAGTCGTTGTAGGATATTTAAATAATACTAGCCAAAAAGAATTTGAAAGAAAGCAAAATGTGATGAATAACCAAGTTAATAATTATAAATTAATGAGAGTTTTTATTTTTAGCGAATAGAATATATGTAACTATCGTAAACAAATTTATTTATATTTTGGAAATCTATAAGTATATTTTGAAAAATGAATAGGCCGTTAGTAGAGCATCCTCATATCTGAATAATACGTACGTACATAAGCGTAGCCTTTTATATGGTATATTTAAACAGAAAACAAGTAAGAGAAATCAGGTGACTGTGTACATATACAAAGAGGAAAGGAACTCCAAGAAAAGGAGATCCATCGATCTGCTTGAGAAATCCCTTAATCCTACCATTAGACCGAGGCTGCCTTAATCCACTCATTACAAGGTAAGGGATTAAAAAATCGAGAATGTCTGCCGATAAACGTTGAATTGCAGTAAATGAATGCGGGTGGTGGAATCATCCGAGCAATTATCCAAAGTTATGTGATTAATTAACACGATGCGATGCTAATTACTCCTTAAATACCTACTTAATCTGAAATGCCTCTTGGTCCATCATTTTATCGCCGTATTTATTTTTAACATCTTTAGTATACAACCCAATATTTTTATATTTAAAACTCAGTATTTCTAATCTTCCTGACTTTTTTCAAGTACGTTTTGTATTAATATTCCTATTTTTAAGTTTATAAACGATTTTAATCCTCCGATTTTTTGTAGTATGTTTAAAATGCCTGTTTTCTTGCGATTTTTAAAATTCACATCATCGTATCATTTTACGTAAATTATTACAGTGTGTCTGCTATTGATTTTATTTTATGTAATTTTCGTTAAAGAATTTGTGATTTCCATGTTATATACACTTCTCCTAATTAACTTGTACTCTCAGTGGATTTGTGCATGTCTTTTACACCCCTATCTTTTTGGGTGTTTTTGTAGATTTATTCCATTTACTTATGGTAAAAGTTTAAAAGTAGTAAAAAGGAACCACGGATTCATCTCGAATTCTCTGTAAATGGCATTAAAAACTCAGCATCCTGCTCTTTTTCTTTTGATTAATTCAGGAAAAATCTTCAGAAGAAATAATTTTGAGAAGTAACCAAATTAATGTTTGTGCAAACCAATTTGATTGAATTTTATTGTCAACCAAACACAAGTTCATGCTATAAAGTAGACAAAAGCAATGATTTAATTGGCTGCAATGCTTATTCTCTATCACTGTCTAGGATTAGATTTTATATATGAAAAGACAATTCCTGCTTTAAATTAAAACTAAATATTATTTTCCATTTATTTGTGATAGAAATATTTGATTATCAAGTAACATTTATCTGTTCTAATGACATTAAATCACCCTCAAATTTAATGCAGTTTCAATTTATTCAACTTTTACTTTGTACGTACGATGGCATTAAACTGAAGAAAACAAAAACATACGACTGTTTAATATTGGAAAAACCAATGACAAGATAAAGCTAGAATTGATATACTGTTTTAGCCATCGGTCAATAATCGGTTAGTAGTACTGTTAAAAATCCTTCGATAGCTGAGGTCGGTTAGTATATATCTATGGGTTACCACTGGGAATCGAACCCGGGACCGCATTCAGGAAAGGCGAACGCTCTAACTACTTGGCTAAACGACAGCTAGAGTCCGTAATATTGCACAGGAGATTTATAATAATTATTATACGTAGTTAATTATTAGTTACATCGTTAATTACCGAATGAGAAGTAATTTAATTCAGGAGGTACAATTTATTGTTGACGTAGCGTTAAAACACAACAATTGAGACACAGAATTGTTGTAATTGGTTCTTAAGGGAAAGGGGATGAACATGCTCATTTGATTACAGGTTGATTGTTTATTCTATATTGGCCACACAGGTTATAGATTGATGTATTCCACTTATTAATTCTCTCGACCCTTCGTCTTTTCATTGGAGGGCCTCTTTACTTTGATGTTCTTTTAATAATCTGCCTACGGAAGTGGCGTTTCGCGAAATTCACTTTGAGCAAGGGCTAAAAGGTATCGAGATAAATATTTGCCTTCCCTCAGATATTTACTCAATTCCTCCTTTAAGATAAGGTATTCTTTTCGCCTTTGAGGAAGACGTCTTCTCAAACATGAATTAAGACGCCCTTTGCTTCATTGGAAACTCGAGAATGTTTTAATGAATAAATGATGTCTGAACTAATTAAAGCCTCCGTTTAATTGAAGAGACTCTCATCTTTTCGGGAACACAACGAAACTCCTTATTCCCTCGTGGAAATCTTTCTTTCATCTCAATTCATTCACAGGTGCAATATTTGCTAACGAAAATTTTAATGTTTTCGTTGGAAATTGTTCGAAGCCATTCCTTGGCTACGTCTGTAGAGTATTTATACATCGGGAACAAACTAAAACAATACTTTGTATTAATTTTTAAATTTTAGACCGGCTTCGATCATGGCGATCATCCACAGGCACAATTCAATGGGAATTGAGGAAATAATACATGTCTATGACGTTTAAATTGTAGGAAAAGGGAAGGGGTGCTGTAGGTCCTGTCATTTTCAATTAGGGAAGTCTTTTAAGATTGCTATGACCGAAACCGGTCGTAAAAATAGAAATTGTATAAAGAACGGAGTATTTTTATTTGATTATAGATAGATTTACACAAAGGTCAGCCAGAACACCTGGAGTTTATTTTTACATCGCTATTATTGCAAAGATATGTGCGACGCAACAGAGATCAAGTTTCACCGCCTCTGAGATAATTAAAAACTAAAATAAAACCGTGCCAAATCAAGCACCAAAATACATCGAATGTCAAAATACCAAAGTTTTAGGATTACCGTTTTGGATTAGTGCGAATAATAAAACAAGAAAGAGATAATATTCTGTATAATATTTGCAGTTATAAACAACCAGTGTTAATTCCACTTAGGCGATTGTTTAGCATTAATAGAAAATGTCGATAAACTCACGCGTGTAACACAGTGACAACAGCAAATGACAATGATCATGTCCTGGGATCATTTAAACGCTTGAATTTAATACGGCACTTATAATGTGTTGCTCTCATACTCAAAATAATTACATGTATTGAAGTAAAACTCGGTTTCAGCTGACCGACTAAATACCGCTTTATTATTGGGTTAGCGTTATGACATTAAATCACAACTTTTCATTTCTTTTAGACAAGAAAACAAAAGAAAAGCTTTTTTGGCTCTATAATTTTTAAGTAGGTTTGCATCTTCTTTATTTTGCTTTACTTGCCACAGTTTCAGATACTATAAACTATTGTTGGGTAATAACCGGTCGACTTCTCGTCATATTTCTCTAGGAATAGTTTGCTTTTCGCACAAAGAGAGTTAATAAGATAAGAATAAGAGTGTTTTGTCATTTGGTTTTGTTCATTTTCTACAAAGAACCCATTTTTACCAGATAGACAATTTCGAAATAATAATGTAAACAAGTTTAGTTCGAGGATTGGCTGAAGTGAGTTGCAGTGCATCTCGGGAAGGGAAAAATCCGCCCTATATGCGGATAGCATAGCGTCTTAAGCGGTATTTTTACCATGTGTTTCGTGCAAAAGGGACCGTGACTAAGAGAAGACAGTCCGGGAGCGTTTTAAACATGTTAAACTCCATTTAGATGCTATGAATAAGTCGGAGGCAAAAGTGCAGCTATGTTTATGATGTACAGAATAGATGTACCAGAATAGAAAGTATCAATGGGAAGAAAGATGGTTGTAATGGATTAAGGGAATAATCGTCTCGACACCAAATGAAGCGATTTGCAAAGACCACAAAGAGGTGGCGGAGACAATTTTCTTAGCGCCTTTGGCAGTGCCCTAGGGCGAACGGCGCGTTAAGAATAACGAGCGTGCTTTGATCCCCGTTTGCCCCCTCCGCCCTGGGCCGTCTTGCGAACAGCACGTCATTCCGTGACTTTTATCTTTTTCACTCCCCCTCTTCATTACTTCACTAATGTTTAGGAACTGCTTCGTGAGGTGAAGATTGTTACTTCTATTATTTGTCTTACTGAGAAAGTTATCTCGATTTATAGACGTCTGAAATCAATGTTGCGTAAAAATATCCCAAGGAGTGCTGCAACATTGACAATTGAAATTATAATCTAAATATAATGCCCCATCTGAATAAACTAAATGGAAACTAATTGATTTATTTGCGAATGTGCGATATTTAGATATGTTTTAGTGTTATATTTATACGTATATCGCACTAAAATATATATAGTTATATATTTTAGTGCGATATTTATGTATATGTGTACTCGTTTGCAGTGATTGGAGTGTTTGTTTAAATATATTTGGGTGGGGTAATAATACCGTCCTTTTTGATATACCTTGCTTATATCAATAGAGCAAATGAGCATTCTATGAGCAAATTCAAATTTTAACTTGATTTTTCGACCAAAAGGTGCATTTTTCATTTGTCTATTTTTAGCAGTAGAAACTTCTTCCCTAAAATGGTGTTTCTTTTACATGTTTTGAAGGAGTGTGAAGGGTGAAAAGCTCACCAAAAATGAATGTTTAGAAATAATATAATTGGATTCCATAGTTAAACAGTTTTAAGAAAGAGTATGTCACGGAAAACAAGAAAAAAATTTCGCCATTCCTTTACTGCGTTTGACAGTTTTTCTGGTAATTTTGACAGCTGAATGCTGAAGATGAAATCTTCTATTGTAGGATACGAATCACAATTTTAATCATCAGATCGTGGGACACTGCATAGAAAGTTCCTGGAATTCTCCCAATACGGTGAAAAATAAATGAATTTGATTCATATATAATCTATCGTTACCAAGAAAAGCGGGAAATTACTATAGCATATCCTAATATGCGATGTTATATTTATGCTTTATAAGTTATTGTGTGAAATACCATTTTAAATGGAATAAGGGTTCTTTGAGATTGTTCGACACTCTGAGTTGCCTTAGGGGAGTCATTCCTACCTGGGGAGTCAACTCTGCCTCCTTGCAGTGCCCCAGCAGAATTGCTCTATGCAGTATATAAACTTACTGAAGTCATTTCTAGTTTTTGTGTGTTTGTAGATGTTAATTTAAAATGCAATTCTTATGATGGAGTACACAGCTAATGCCATTCTTCTTTCCCATTTCAGGTATGTTCAGGATTCTTCTCTCTCATCCCCACAGATATCCGACATAATGTCATCGGATATTCTCTGGAAATGTAAAAATCTCCGGCATAAATTTCTCATCTTCTGATGTATCGAAGAGGTAAGACGCGTGCCTCTATTCGTATACTCTAGTTAGATCGGTCCTTTCTCTATTTAGAACCCGGCATTAGACGAATCGTTCTATTTTTAGCTTCGAATTCTTTACTTATCCCTTCACTTATTAACATTCTTAAAGAAAAAAATATTAGTAATTTATATGTTCCTGTAGGCGAAATTCGGATGGCAATAATGACGTATTATTTACAAACATAGAATATAACGATATAATTTCACATTTAAATTGTAATGTAGCAATCTAGGTTTAGTGCATTGTCATCTAAATTGAAGATACAGTTCATTAGTCCTAATATGTATGTATAAAACATCTTCAACAGTAAATAAATATCGTGTGTACTACAACATAGTCGGCAGCAAATAAACAAAATCCATCTAGAATGCGTATCAATACACACAGCCATACAAAAACACTTTGAACTAAATGTTGGCCAATAATAATGATACTAACATACAATAAAGTTATAAGAGTTTCGGCGTCATCCAGTTATCTGCTTAAGTTACACATTCTTTGCCTGAAACTGGAATTAACTATTTTCCTCCGTCTAATTCATTTTTCGATTGCAAAAACAGTGTCACGTTGGTCACTCTCTATAAAAATCCTTTCTTTTGCCAATTCTTTTCTCATAAATGTGAAACTAAGTTGGCTAAGGTGAGCGTAAAATGGCACTCCACGAATAGTAGTTTCTTTTTGGTGTTTTACGGCTTCCATTTGCATCCTCAGCCAATCACAATAAATTGAAAGGGAGCGCATTACTGCCTCTTTTATTCCTTACTAAACAATATTTATCGGCACAATCCAAACGAGGTCTACGCTCTAATTTTCTATTTCTGTATCGGAGGCCACAGAATAGTGGTGAAATAGGACTTCCTGCGACTACAGCAATTAAATCTTATGAGAGAGACTCAGGTGAACGGATGCCAGCTTTTTCCAATGCTATTTACGCAAAGACGCCGTTTGTATTTCAGCTGCCGACGCTTTAACAATATCCGACGAAGATTGTGTACATTATGTGCATTGCATCTCTTGACAGATTTACTATATACATTGTTATTATATTCATTTTATTTTGGCCACTTTCATTATATACATTCATATTATGTGCATTTTTCTGGCCAGTTCGTTATAGTTTGCAGTGTGTGAGTTATTTCTTATTTACATTGTTTTTCGGTTAATGTTCAATCATATTTGTTCAGACGCTTGCACTTTACCGAATATTGCTGGCTTATGCAGACATTGTTATCAATGTTTATATTCGGAGCATATTTGATTATACTCTTGTTATTTTCTGTCTAGATATTCCTTTTTCTTTGTTTTATTCGGATGGATTGCTTAATAAATTGCTCCGTATGAATTCCAATGATAATGTTCCTATTTGTTGCGTCATCGGTGCGTCACTATCTTTACCTCTCATCTGCAACCTTAGTAATCACGTTGATAGAAAATTTAATTTTTTTTACATTTGCGGACAAAACGGTAATTAACAGGGAAATAGAAACTAGAGACGATAGATAAACCCTGTCGGATGATTTGATAGAATTATGAAATGGTGACTGACAATTGGAGCTTAATGTAGATGTGCGGAAGTTAACTTCTTCGAAAGATAAGTAATTGCTGATGACTTAAGAAACCCGGTTTCGTCAAGAGAATAGGAAAAAACGCCGTGCGGTGTTACTTTGTGGTATCATCTTGAATATGCATGCAGTGAAAAGTGCTGTATTTGCAAATTAGAAAAGGCAATACCTAAAGTATTGCTACGATAAATCGGTAGGTGTTACTCAGACGTTTCAGGACTCGGGGTGGGAATCTTTCGAAGATTAAAACTCCACTTAATAGATTCAGAGAAAGTTCTTCGTAGATGTATATTATGCGTCTTCTCTGCTCTGAACGTAATCGTTCAGAGCATTCTGAAAATAAGAACAAAGAAATAGATAAGTCGCTTGAGTAACTCATTTTCCGCGAAAGATAAGGGAAATCGATTAAGGAAGTAGAGTCATGATTCATGCACCCCCTGCCACACTCCGAATGACGGCTTGCAGAGTGCATACGTAGATAAAACAATCTACAAAATGGAAAAAAGTAGGGTATGATTTATGGCTGTTAATTACTATTACTAAGAATTATATATGAGATAGATTTAGGTGACCATTGTTTCATTAATACAACCGCAACATATTTAAAATCCTTTATAGTAAATTATCATTGCAGTTTGCTTGTTACTATCATCATCATACGTTTGCCATTTGCTGAGTTTATTCGGTACTTTTTAGACAAATCCACTGAAATAGTGTTTCCGAAAGGCTCTGAAAATGCAATGGGAAGAGCAGGAAGTGGTGTGGAAAACACTTGTCTGGGCGTGACAGTTCAAAGGGGGACGTCAAAATAAAGTGAGAGTCACAGGTGTTATTTAAAGCACGGATTCGAGTCTGCCACGATTCCGAGCTAATTATTTTCGCTCCGAAGGTGTAAGGGAAGCGAATTATGTTTCTATAAAAGCCACCCGAAATGCGTGACACGCCCGTGCGTGAATAACAGACTTTGTGTTTCTGTCCCTGAAATGTTGATTATAAACACTCCTTTGTAGAGCAATTCGGATGGTATAAGCTCTCGAATGATGCGGCTTTGATTATTAAATGCGAAGAAGTTATATTCTGCGACAATTATGTCCGGTTCGTGAAAATGTGTCCGTCTCAAGTGACGAGAAATCAATTTCAGTAAAACCCGGTTAAGACGCTTTTTAGAGCACCGAATCGCGTAATATACAGGACAACCGGGAAATTGCAAATTTTTTGTTCTTTCGCACCAGAAAACAATAGTGGGTATTTTTCCATTATTTTAGAATGTTTAATGGATTCGGCAAGAGATTTTTTCACCCGACTGCGGATCCTTTTCACAGTGTCAAAGCAGTCGTATTCCCACTGCTTCATAGAAAAGATCTTTCTTGCCTGTAGTAGAACGCCGAAATACTTGCGAACAAGGAAAAATGATATTTAACGCATAAGGATCCAAGAATTTCTATGTCCGTTTCTCAATTATTTGTGTGCTTTTTCGTCTTTGAATTTTTCAAAAACGACGGTAAACACCGACGAAGAGTAAAAAACATAAGCGGATAATCCGATCACGGATAATTATGAATTCTTTCTGCAGTTTAGGAATGCATAAGAAATGTAAAGATGAATTAAATAACGATTTACGAATCCTACTTGCAATCAATCTATTGAGAGAAATCGATATACTTACGTTCTCGATTTGCCCTCACTACGATCATTATCATCGAATAAACTTGAGCCATTAAAGATCGATTGTGGAAATCCATTCTAAGGACAAGTAGAAATAAAATACACCTTTACATATTTTCCGTAAATACATTTCCGATTTCGGCTCAACTTTGCCATCCTCAGGTGAGGAACCTATTTATTAGCAAATGACTCAGATGGAGGAAAGAAGTATAAAGCTTTTTTATTCCTGTAAAAGCCAAGAAAGTCTTCCTATTTAAGTCTTATTGGTGTTTCTTCCTCACCTGATGATGGCCGAACTATGCCTAAACCGGTAGTTTATTTCTTCTTATATATGGAAATATTTAAAGATTTATTTTATTTCTACTTTGCCAACTTGAGGCATTTAATTTTAGCAATTCAGAAGAGCGCTGAATTGTGTAATTCCTGAAATTCGTTGAAAATTCATGCTAGCGATTTCGAAAATGTCGAATTCCTTTAATTTCCCTGAAAAAAGAAGAGCCATAGGTGTTTACTTTAAAAAGCGTCGAGATTCAAAGTGCGTGAACAAGAGGAATACCTTTGGCCGCTATAAATGAATGCCATAAAAATGCGTGAGTCACGCGAAGCAAAACAAAGTAAATACGCGCCGAGGGAGAAATAAAAAAAGGCGATCGGAACGCCGCTAGTGGCCGAGGTGGGAACTGAAGGTGAGATACCATTAATCAGTCCGTTTTAGCCTCCGATGACTCATTTGCTTTCATTGATCACATTCTCAGTCCGTTCATCTTTATGAAGTTTCGGAATTAAAGGACAATTGGTTTTACTTGATATTCATGCATTGCTCTTTAATGCCACTTACACCTGACATCCCTCATTCAGTCCCCCCTCCCTTTCAGACCAATCACAATAGATATTGGACTATTCATATATTCAATTGGTTGTGGTAAGGAGAGACTATTTAGTCTCAATATTGCCCAGACGTACTATTAATTTCAATCGTATACACAGTATTTTATGTAATAGAATCTATTCTTTTGTTTAATTTTATTATTTCTGATGGCACAATGGTGTTATTCATAAGCGATTTTTTACTTTAGAATTAGAAATAAACTCCTTTGGTCCTATTTTGATTTTCACCTCCTTTTTCTTCATTTCGAACCATCTTTACACATTCGAATGACCCTTCAAGAATGATTTTCTGCATCCATCTATCCCTCCAATTATGATTCAAAAACAGTCCTTTCATTCACTAATAACCACCTGACCTTCATTTTGTGATCTTTTTTTTACAAAAGCACCTTCCGAAACGTCATCAGCGAAAATCATCAGTAAAATCAGCCTTGAAATTCCTTTGCAGTGCACACAGTCCCTGACGGAATCACTCCATGTAAATATCGACAATGGAGGCCTTCCCTCTTCGCATTTCTCCGATATTTTTCATTTAATTTGGAAAAGTAATTCGACGGTTCGCCTCCGATGAATGCGTCTTTCGTTGGAGAAGCGACCGCATGGCGGCGCGATCGTCGCCACAAGAGAAAGCTCATAAAAAAATGTTCTTTCTCATGATTTCCTCTCCTCTTGAATTCGGTCGAATCTCTGAAAGAAAAGGATTCAACCGTGCTCGATTCCGCTTGATGTTTCGTTTTAGTTTATAACAAATCGATCGATGAATATGAAAATGTATACTATCTTAGATAGATTAAATGGCCAATCAAAGGAACCATTAACCAGTATAACTTCACTTTAAGACGAAAGGACTTGAGTTGCCGACAAATGCATTCGATCACATGAAATACTATTTTGAATACCCTGGGAATTTAGGCAAATACGGTATCAATGGTGAGAGTTAGCCTTTATGAAGATGAGGTAATTCTATGATTTGCAGATATTTATAAATTTAGCCCCGTCGTATTTGACGGCAGAGTTTAGTAGTTCAGTTGGGAAGTAACGAAATAAGAGTCCTGATTGCAATGCCTGATTTCCACCCTGACATGTAGTCACGAAATCGTGAACCCTTTGAATAGAATAGAAATGGGATACTTCCGCCAACTATTTCTGCGCAAGATTGGGTCCTTTCTCCTCTCATTTTGATCAGACTAACAAAGTGTCGCTTCCTCTTCGTTACATTTACTCTCTAAGAAAGCAATATTGTACTATAGACAATTAAGGGAGTTAGAGATAAGGTGAAGTAAAGCATATTATTCCAATTCCATCCTTATTCACACGAGTATTTACTATTCAACCCACTGCTATTACCGTTCATTTCCCTAATCTTTGGTCATTTTCTAATGCAAAATGGACGTCAATGTCGCATAAAGATAACTTATCAAATTTACCAAAAGAGTAGACCTGAGTTTGATTCTGATTATTTTCGAACAGAAATCATTGGAAGATGTATTCGCACAATGATGCTTAGTTACGGAGATTTTGCGTGAAACAACGTTCCCATGACGACGTTTAGTTCAAAGAGGATTCGTAACGAAGAGGGAAGAGGTGTTTGAAACGGACGTTGATTGAGGCGCTAAATCCTTTTTAAACGGACACATTTTTGAATTTGAGAATCTCAACTGGAATTCCGACGCGTTGCCAACTTTGCCGGATTCGAATCCCGGAATTGGACAATTGTGAATGATTCAGCATTTCTCAATCACATAACCTCATACTTCGTATACCGACTTTCGTCACTTATCTCCACTTCTTTTCTTTTATGGTAATCAGTTACTATTCGTAATCTAAAATACGCTCGTCTATCTTTGTCTCAAGATACAGCAAAACCCGGTTAAGAGGCTTTTCAAGAGAGCGAATGTAAACCACGTCTTATGCGGGGTTGTCGTATAACCAGAATATTACAAATTTTTCATTTTGCACAAAAAAGTGGGAGGTTGTTTTCGCTCTTTAATTTCTTAAGCAATGCCTTACATTTAAAAAAGGAAAAGGAACCTTCTTAAGTTAGCTTTACCTGCCATGGCTCTATATATCTATAAAGTCCGCGAAATATTGTTGTGTAATACTGGTTGCTTTCTTTCGTTATTTGAGTTACGAAATTTTTCACTCAAGAATGAAGACCTGGTAGACTATTGTGTAAGAATATTATAAACAGATTTCTGTCTTTTGACTGAGGCTGTGGCAGATTGCATTTGGGACGGGAATAATCCGCGTCTTAGGCGGTATCCATGTGTTCAGTCAGTTTACCGAGAGAGAAACGGAAAGCGGAAGCGGATTTAACTTTATTTGGAGATTCATACAGACTCTCGATGAACTGACCAAATAGTATAACATTTAGCTTACGAGAGTTTTCATAATCTCAGCTGTCGAATACAGTTGTGGTTAAGAGAAACAAGCGATGGAGATTCCCCCTCACCTCTCGCAGAGAGACAGGTGCCGGACTTTTTAAATAATGAAGTCCATCGGCATTAATCAACGTCCGAGCCATTACTCCTTCCATATAATATCGGAGGAGCACTTTCCAATCAATGCCAACTGACCACCCATTGTCCGTCCGTCCTTTTATTCCAAGTCTCATTCGTGGAAATGCGGATGGAGGAAAGGAAATCGGCGCATAATCTCGCCTAGCTAATCGCAGATGGCGCCTCTATTTATTTGCCCAAAGAATTCCGTCTAATCCGAAGACACATGTGATGTTTCGTAAATATTTGGGCGTCTTTTGATTAACAAATTCGGCATTCTTCATCAGTAAGACGTTCGTCTGGAAGTCTGACGTTTACTCTGTCGCGAATGTTTTCTTTCGGTGGAATGAGTATTGGGAAAATTGGTCTGCAAATCCTCTGGATTTCCCAGCATTTAGATGAGAAGCATGCCTTGGAAATAGATCTGCGTCAGGAACGGTTTTCAGAAGTCAAAAGCGCAAATATCAGATCGAGTTCTCTATCAGAAATCGTCAGACTTATAAATATGATACACTTAGCCTTTATTTAAAGCCATGGAGAAAGAAATAAAGTATTTTGCGATTTTCACGAAACAATATTTACTCTTACCAAACTCATCATCTTCAGGTTAATATGGCACAAATCTGAAGATGACTAGGATGTGTTGAAATCGGTCGGAGTATCATACTTTACTCGGAGTATATTATCACTAAGTATTTTTATTTCAATCTTTAAACCTAACACCGTCCATTTCATTGCGAAATACAAATATGAATGTGCAATAAATGAATAATTCTCTTCACTACTGCAAAATAAACTAAATATCAGCAAAAATGTAGTAGAAGTTTAAAACTTTAGCAAATTATATAAAATTCTTTCTTAATGGTTAGCATTTGTATAACATTTTGCAGCTTTTTTTCGAATATTCTCAAACGACATCTCAGAAAAGACACATTGCGTTTTCGAGCAATACTAATTTATCTGCACTTTCAACTGTTAATATTCCGAATAGACGACAGTGTTATGATATTGTGACGTCACGCGCTTATGGTTTATATTGCTTAAAAATCTTGCTTCTATGCTCTATTAAATCATGCATTTCTTATTTGCACATAAGTTATTGTTTCAAAGTTATTAATATTTGTGTATAACTCATGTTTCCCTCGCTTGCATGAACATGATTTGTAAACGTATTCGCTGAACAAGATTAAATTTCCAGAAAATATGATTTCATGAGATTCTGAGAGGATATATAAAGATTTTAAATATTCTTTTAACACGGCTTCGTTTTGCACGACAGTTTTTAAGCGAGGGACCCTCAACATGGCGTACCTTCGGTTTTATCCGTCAGAAGCAGTGAGTTGGATTATTTCCGTTCGTCTAAGTTAATAAACACGACAGTCGAAATTACGGTCGCCTCACATAACACCTGTTCCAATGCTCAGTCGGAAATCATAACTCGGTGGGTCAGAATTAGATGGTGTTGCTTTCATTGGCAACACCTCCTTCTTCGTTTGTTTATCTTCTCTTCCAATCTTACCTTTCGCCCTAGGAAATATCGCTATTTCTCACTTCCAATTGAAAGTGTAATTGCCAGCGCATTCATTTCCTCTGCTAGATTTGAAAAGCGTTACTTCGAAATAAACAAGACCGAGGTCGGACCCACAATTTACAGTCGTTGCCCACGCGAACCTATAAACAAGGTTGTTACTAGCATTACATCGCGTCGCTGAGAATTTGAAACAAAACAATGTTAACGATAGTTATGCCTACTATAATTATAAATCAGCCCCTGATCAAGACCACTTCCAACGGAATTCCACTTCTCGGATAGTTTAAAACTAAAATGAAACCCAATTGCATTTTCGTTGTGCATTGTTGCGAGTATCTAATAATGATCATCCTATTTCTGCTCGCAACAATGAAACCTAATAATCACTTTTCACCAACAATAATGAGCGTCTTCCGACGACAATCGGAACTTTCTACGTAAGTAACACTTAAATAGATATATACTGGGGTCTGTAAAGTCTCTGTCCTAAGAGACTATTATTATAATATGAGAGTGTTCAACTAATTCGATTATATTTGTATTTACTCCATTAATTATGTACGGGTAATTCTTACGCAACTGTTTCTTTTCGAAGAAATTAAGTAAAGAGTATTTATTCACATTGGCTCCATCTTGGAATAAGAACAAATAATAAATGCCATGGTGTCTTGGCTGATTAGTGTGACGGTGATGTCATGGAAGAACGGTAGTAAAGGCAGAGCGCTGTTTGAGAGCGGATGAAAAAAAGAACCCATCTCCACTGACAAGTGAATGCGGTTTCCCGGCGGCTGATATGGGTGCGTCATCCACTAACTGCGCGAACGAATTTTTTATTAAACGCTGTTCATCTGTTTCCCGCATCATCCGGTGTTCCCATCACAGCGACGTGACCTCACCTTCGGCGCCACTCTAAGTGACGACGACGCACCATAGGTACTCGAATTCAACATCGCTTATGTTTTATAATCTACTTATTACACTGAGTGGTAGACCTCCATTATGAAGAAAAATGACGAATAAGTAACCTTAATAAAAATCATAATTAATCACATTTTCATGAAGTGTTTTTCGTTGCTTTTTCTTATAGTTATGCGTTTAATTTGTTTTTAACATATAAAAGTGATAAATGTAACATAATTAATGAAACAGTGCATGAGGAGATTTTCAATGTAACAAAAGAAAGAAGACAGCTTTGAAAATTGGTTTATAACTCCGCGAATAAAACATTGAGAAGGAGAGGCTATGAACAAGGTTATTATGAACATTACAACAATAACATCGAATCGCCGTGCAGTTGTAACATAAACAAAACAACAGTACCGAAACGTTTCCATACGCAGGATTGTTGTAAACAACGCAGCGTTGCATCTTTTACAACAACGAGCACTTATTTGACAATTAAAAAGCAAAAAAGTTCCCTTTTGTTTTCTAATGAAATGGTAATAAAATTTATAATATACAGGTCATAACTCGTTTTCTGAAAATCCTCTTGATGGAATTTTACTGTATTCTAGTGCCCGTTGCTTGTCATCGGAGAAAATTTCATAACCGACGATAAGAACCTTAATATGATATTTCTCTCATGAAACCTGTATCAATTTCGCACGATAAATGCTTTTGATTAAATGTTGCAATAGAAACATGTAAATGATTAAAACTAACTTCTCCTTTTATTTCGTTATGAATTTCCACAACGACTGTGATGATTGTACATACTCCTTCTTATGTGAATAGGGAAAGTAGCGTGATCAAAGTGTATCAGATGCTGTTTCGAATGCACTCCCCCAACGCTCTCTCAGGAATAGCGGTGACTTCATCTCTCTCTGCCTTCATCATCATCATCTTGGGTGCCGCCACCGCATTCTTTCCAATTGCGGAAACCTCCGATGGCTTTTTACACGTGTAGATTCCACATGTGTTCGCCACCTTGCCCGCTGCTGCATATTTGCTTTTTTGTCGCGGAATATGTGAGAAACTCCCACTGGTGTCTGTTTTCTGATTTAACCTTTCAGCAGGAATGATATCTCCTACATCTTAAACATCAACATTTATTCCCCTTTCGGCGCAGAAGGTGTAAACATCAAGGGTTTGAACTACTTTTTTATTTTGTTATCATCGCTTATCGTTCGCGGAAAAACGAGTACTTAAAACGACTTGTTCTCTTTATCTTATTTTGTTCTCTTTATCGGATCGGCTCAAATTGCAATGGAGGTCACATAATTACGTTCTCTGTCAACTTTTCTTTCAAGGATTTTCAAACTGAGAGAAAAGCTTGCTCTTTTATCATCGAATCTGTTGTCGATGAATTCTGAGATCGCATCTGAATTTGTTATATCCCAAGTGTTGAGATTATAATGATTTTAATCGTACTTTGCGAATCATTTTCGTAGAGTTGCCATATTCTGATGTAAGAAAACTATCAAATTTTTATGAGAGTAAAACTAGGATTTTGCCTTTTAACTTTCTCTGACTTCATATATTTTTAAAGCGCTCAAATCGTGGGCAGCGTTACAGTTTTACGAAAAATGCATTAATACATGATTATCTCTGTCACATTCTCTCTCTGAGTTTTCCATCAAATCGGAAAACCAGAGAAATCGACCGGGACCATGTGTTAAACCGGGACCATGTGTTAAACCGGGACCATGTGCTAAACCACCATCTTAGTAGCGATTAAATGTTCCATTTCTCAAGAATGCACTCTCTCTGCTAATTCACGAACGTAACGCATCTCTGCAATATGAAGCACGAGATGGTATCTAAGTAACGCCAAGCATTATCATTGTTGAAAGTTTTCTCCTGGCGACAGTTCTCCTAGAAAAGCGTCGTTTCTTAATTGCATTAATTTCCGCTTCCTGGTTAAGGAAAGGTCAAATTTCATAGAAATATAAATGCGGAGAATAGTTCCAACGTATTGGATAACGCAAGGTCACATCGCAATGAAAAGCCATGGAATGCAAATTGATTGGATCTCGTGATGAGACCTGTAATACACATTAATGTCATTTAATTATGAAAATGCACCTTTAAATATAAATATAATAGAGTAGAAGTAGGATGGTATTATTTTCTAAGTATGACCCGAGAAATTACTAAATACCTGAGTAAAAAAGTATGCGAAGCAGAATGTGACCTCTGCATTGGAATGAGGTTAGGAAGACCTGCTGAATGTAAAAAAGATGATAAAGTATGGGCCGAAAAAACTATAGTGTTACAAGCGGAAACGTTGCCATGGTATCTAAGGTTATATCTTTCACATGTGTGCAGCTGCCATCGAATATTCTATCGCACGCTGCATTAATGCTTTGAAATGAATAAGATTTAGCAGTCAGGAAACACTCCTTCAAATCGGGAAATTCTCTACAAAATCGTATTACAACCCTAGATTGCATATGGGATCAGTTACGTAGTTATGGGGGCCCCGGGGGGCACTTTTTGTCGGGGTAAATGACCAAAAATAGGATAAAAATGAAAATTGCTAAGGTAATGAAGCGTAATTTACTCATAAAGAATCGATTCGTGCTGAATTACCCTTTTCTTATTTGATATTTATGTAATTTCACAGTCCTGATATGTAGAATAGAAATCTTTTCCCCGCTCAGATAAGAATTAAATAGGATAAATTTTTTTAAAACGAAAAATAAACCTTTTTGCTCAATGCCGGATTAACGTTTCTCACGTATGATTTTGATGAGTATTGAGAGGGGCGGCAAACTCAGGGTATGCATATGACATGACCACTTGCAATAGAAGTATGTAATGCGCGAGAGGGGAATGTATTTATACGAATGCATCTTGAATGCGAAGAAGGGCGTGGGAACGGGTTGTTGACTTTGTTTGTGGACCTCTGTGGCCAGTGAGGAGAAAACAATTTAAAAGGAAAAAAGCGAGGTAAAAACACGGTGGAGGAGTTTGCTCTTTTGGTAAACGCTTTGATAAAATAAACAAAGTTTGCATGGGAAAGTGGTGCGTGTTGATGAAGGACGGAAAATGTTTGTTTCGTCGCCGTGGAGACGCCGTTTCGAGTCGTGAATAATTGCAAAGACGCCTTCGCACTTTTAATGACTCTACATATCCGTGGAATTAACACGAAATTTATATAGCCGTCCAGGACACATCTTTAAAATACCTTCCAAGTGAACTTCTCTAGCGTAAAGAAATTATAATTTTGTGGACAGAGTCAAGTTTGGTGCTTTATTTCGTTTAAACGTGAATTCATGGATTTCTACACTGCAAATCGGTACTATGCAATAGCGTAAATTACGTATATCATTCTCAGGGCCGGCCAAGGTTATTTGGCGATAGAGTCATGCAGCCGGCACTTTCATGTGAATACGTTTAATAAGTCAATGTTTAAAATGTCTCCTAAAAGTACTCTTGCTAGAAGTAACTATTTTGGCATTCATTATTGTTTAAGTCTGATCCTTCTGGACAATTAAAAATAATCTTTCTCTTTTTATAAAAATCCATACTAAAAAATCTAAAGCTAGAGATGTAAACGCGATGCCAGTAAATTGAAATTTGTAATCTCCTAGAATTTTCCGTCTTTTGATTTCGCAACAGTTTATTTCCATTTAAATTTAGTTAATGAAATGAATTCAAACGATAAAAAGTAACTTTATGCACATTTCTTAAAATAAATACTTTTTAGTCTCCTACAGTCGAACCAAGGATACCTTTGATAAAAAGACATCGATATGTACCCTAGTGAATGCCTATTCATGTATCTCATCGGGGAAAGTGTGAAATTTATATTCAGACATTTTATTTGTGTATTTCTTATGATAGTTGCTGGCATTAAATACATATATATACATACATGTACACTACGGTGATTAATATTTAAGTTATCTTTGATATGTTATCAATATTTTTAATACTGATATTAAAATTAAATTAAATATGTTGATTAATAGAAAGCAAATACACATTAAAAAACGGGCGATAAATGTCGTGCAATCAGTTGTAAAATTCACTTATCAATTGTGCAACTGAAGTAATCGGTGTGCCGCAATGTAAGAATAAATACTTTAGTGTGCCGTCAAAAGGGAGCGATGCTAAGAGTTGAAACAGCGGGACATTGTATGGGAAGCCCCGCGGGATCGTCTGGCATGAATAATTGGACTGGAAATTTATATCGCGCCTTTTAAACTGCTTGGAAAAGTGTCATCGGAAAGATGTTCTCAGCGGTGGAGAATTGGTCCCTTTCCAAGACTCATCTTCAATTAGAACGTCTTCCGAAAATTATATTCTTCAATCGGACGAAATGAATACAAATTGCTGTTGATTTTGTTTAATTTTGATTACCTTCCAAATAAATATTCGATTACAGTTGTAAACTTTCATTGGAAGGTACGATTACTAGGCGTACTCCTTTCCGAGGACATGTCCTAGTTTTAAAGTCCTCCAGGATTTTTCTCTTACGTCTTACCTCTAAGAAAGTCATATCAAAATAAAGAAACCTTTTCGCCATAGTTTCTATGGGGTGTTTATTCAATAGGATACAATAAATAAATGTATGCGGTGCTATACTACAAATTCTGAAAATGATAGGTACCATCGATATGTGTATTGTGGTTCTAAATTTATAAAGGAATTTTTCAATGTCCTCGTTTTGAAGACAGAAAATGCCTTAGTTTTTCTTGTTTTGTCCTAGTTTTTGGTTTTCAGATCCGGTATACTTAGTGGAAGAGGATCCGGATTAGACAACGCTTTTCTGTTCCCATTTCGTCTGGTTTTTGATGCCATCTGACGGAAAATCCAGGAAACTGATACAGTTTATGTTTGAAAGATGTCTATGGGACGCCAAGCAGTCGATTTGTCCATGTTGGATAATTTCCATAAATCACAATTTATATATATACACGATGAAGGATATCTCTTGGTTATTCTTCGCGGGGAAGCATTTCGATGTCTCTCGAGACTGGAGAATTAACTTTGAGATAGTTTGAATACGTAATGAATGATAATGTTAAGAAACGAGGTTGAAATAGAAATAAATTCTGGAAAAGAGAAAATTTTAATTCAGTTTGTATAATCTTTGAATAAACTGGTTAGGAGGATTAAGCATGTTCAATTTCAACATATATACCCCGACTTTCCGAAGATGGATATAATACTTAATGAAATAATTTCTCGGAACTTAACCGCGTCTTGAAAAGCGGCGGTGTTGCCGTGCAGCACTGTTGCCAGCATCAAATAATCAGAAGAATAATTTGTATTGGAGATTTTTAGACTAATTGCTGTAGACTGTAAATTGTAGACTTATTGTTGTGTGTGACCTGTCGCCAAGCAGCTTTGTTTTAATAATCTAATAAGCAAAAATGTAGACCAATGGCGATGCGCAACAATTAGAATGGACGACAATTAGAAATTTTAAAATATGTTCCCTAAAATCCTCCTTCCTACATGTAGACGAAGAGTTTACTTAATGTAATAATTTATCGGACTCAAACTGTAACGCGTCTAGTATAGTTTCAAAGTAAAAATCGGACGGTGTTGCTGTATTGTTGTAAGTAATTGCAATAATGAAAAGACCTTCGAGTCCCACCAATTACAGGCAATAGAAAGCCGCAAGATAAATCGAGCGTTGAACCAGAAGAAGAAGAGGAGGTTTTGTTTTAATAGGCGTCTTATGGTGGGTGGGGGTCACGGCGTTAAGGTCACGGAGGGCCCAGGTTCATGTGAAACACTCCAGAGACATGTGGTCTCTTTCAGAACTCCTTTTTTAACCCCTGATGTCATCTTTTTTTACGCCTCCCAACACACGCGTGTTTCTCGTTATTATAAACACTCGAGTATTGCGAAAAGGGCTCAATTAATGTATATCCTCCAAATCAGTCACATTTATACGTTGTGCATAAATACCACGCAAGCTGATACCTCCTTCATATATGGCATTCCATACTTTCCCATCTTTCGCTGCATGTTTTCATGTCCTGCATTAACCCCTCTCAACCGCAGGACTGCGTATTCGACCTCTACTCACATTCTGTATATTTCCACTTGTATTTTCAAGGCATTAGAGTTATGGATTGTAACAAGTATATATATTCCTTCATAATGATATCGGAAAATTAAATCTTGTATTACTCCAAATAAGTTTGCACTCAGTTAACGGAAATGTCTTCTATGATCTGTCTGGAGTAAATGATTCTTGAAAATAGAATATTGAAAACCATATTGATTTTTGACTTTCAGATTTTTATCTTTATCATCGCGTGTTTATAATAAACAGGGCGGTTTATCCGTTGGTCGGTTAATGCGGTAAAGAAGAATTACACCGTAAATCGCTCGTAAAGGATGGATAATGAGGTATATTAAGAAGGAAGATGTGTTGGATGAAGTGAAAGTGGTCCATGAAATGGATTGAAGCGTTCATATTTGAGTCTCCACTTATCTCTGTCAGCTCGAATTCGAACGCGCTTACGGCAAATAGTTGACGATATAGTGTTTGAGGCGCAAAGCGATGGCCGCCCCACTACCACGGACACCCTGGAGCCGCCTTTTTTGCCCTGGGGTCACGCCGGATGACGCAATGCCCATCCCACTCGGATTCTAGATTAATTGCTCTTCTAATTCCTGATGTTTCCTCTCAATTCCACGTGCCCATCTGCATCTTCTTCGACGCCCACGGATTTTACTTACCACGTCATTTCGCCGACGCCCACTTTACCGACACGCCATTTGGCCGACAGAATACTCAAATGGCCGACACCTCTTTTAGATCGACGTGGCGCGTTTACCGACCCTTATCCCGACTGACTTTGGATACCCTAAGCAGTACTTTATCGACAGCTGATATTCGGCATATCTTTTTCTAAATAAACAATTGACATACGCTCCATGTCATAGATTTCTGATTTCTTAATTTTAGTTTAGCTTATAAATTTGTTATTAATTATTAATAAAGCAACCTTTAATCCATTGTAAGGTCTTTATTCAAGCGACGTTGAACCTTATAAGTCTTTACTTCCATATAACCTGTGATATATCCATATACTCATCTTTTGTTATTTATATTCATCGATTACTAAAAGTTTAACAAGGTAGCTAAAGTATCATCGATAATATTATCATAAAAAAACTGACTGAACTCCGATACTGTTTATACCAGTCTCGATTGTCTTCATTTCGATTCAGACCGAAAAACAGTCCTTTTCTCGGATTTATATTTATAAATATGATATTGCCGATATTTGTTTATCGGCAACTCATTTTTCTTTCATTTACTATTAATGAATGAATGTTATTGTTAATTAATCCATCGTTGACGAATAACGAACAAACATTATTCATGGAAACACTACAATAACTCGCATACACTATTTATGAACACATTTCATCGAACACTACTTTATGTTGCTGTTGTTTAGTAACTGACAGTTTTATGTTCTATCGTTTTTGAAGGCATATTGTAACTTAGATAGAGTATTTTAACAGGCTATGATAAGCCTTATTGATAAGACATTTTCATGTCCATTTCTTCTTTGGAATCCACTCCTCGAGAACATTCAAATGTTAAGGAATCCTTCCCATCAAACGCCCTCGCCCTGGTGAATCACATCCTATCTGACGGCTGTCACGTATGAGGTGTTAAAAAAGTCACGCACAATGGCGTCCATTGAGGCGGCACAGACTTAAAGACACCTATTATTTGTCCGAGAATGAGATCACCGGAAAGACCGCTTCCTCTGCCCAAGGTGAAAACAAGTGCGTCATTTCGGAAATTATTGCGTCTGTCTCCCTCTGATTAATGTGGACACTCCCTCTCAAAAGTGCACTGGGAAGATTGTTCATATCTCTCTGGAATACATGTACAAATGCAGTGATGTCCGGCTGTAGGAGGATATCCTTTTTTCACTTGCTGTCCGTCGTCCTCCAAATATTACAAATTTTTGTCCTTTTTTCAGGCTTTTACTCAATGGTAAATGTATGCATAAGCAAATTTTCACTTTCTATTACTATAAAAGATATATATTTACATTTTGCATTCCGTAAAGGAAGCTTCCGTGTGGCAATTTGGCATTCATTGAGCTAAGCGTTAATTCAATTAAAGGATTGTTTTTAACAAAAGTAATGTTAGAATGTCTAAACGTAATGTAATCACAAAAAGTGTTGAGTGTTACATACGTAAATCGGCAGTGACTCATCTCTCAAGAGTTTCTTTTGAGAGCAACACTGATTCAAGTCCTTCTTCACTCCTTTAATTACTCATGATCCATCATCAAGTTTATTATTTTTATCTTTTTTCGTAATTTCCTTTGCATTAACGCGGCCGTGACTTCACCTCTAATATCTTACATATTTGGATGACGCAGTTAAACCATCAAAAGAATGAAGATGCTGAAGTTATAATTGCATCAAACGACAAGTTTCCATAAATGAAATTCTTATTTTTGTAATACCCGTCGAAAATGTTGCATCTGAAATAAGATAATATAAGAAAATTTAGGATTACCATACTATCTCCTTACCGAGACCAGTTTTAACTCGTTTCCTGCTGTCTATTTCTATCTCTGAATAAAATAGAATCTCTAAATAAAATAATTATAGAGTAATACTATCTAGTCGTTCTTTCCGCAGAGCATTAGAGAAGCTTATAGTGTAGATTAGGTAAGGCTGGTGTTTATACATCCCCTGCCACACGCCATTATAGTGATAGTAATAGTCGTTCATTGACATTATGCATTCACTTTCTTTTTCGTACAAACAGTGAGAATAAATAGATGTTTAGTTATACAAATAGTTTATGCAATTATACATACCTCACTGCAACTACTGCCCTACCATACATATTATACTACCTCATATTACTATGACACATAAATCAATACCACATATTACAAGTATCACACTGTATCATGAAAAATATATCTCATTTTACAACCTTGTTTGCAGCATAGATAGTTTTTAACACCCTTCTATACATATGATAAAATAGTTTAATAGAAAGGTACCAGCATTTACGATGTTGAGAAAGAAGTGAATAAATAAAATTATTTCATTAAATAGTAACATTTTTCAGTTAAGCCGCCATTGGGGTTTCGCGATTTATTTGTCCAAGTGAAGGAAATGGAGATTTCCTTGATAAAATTCACTAAAACGCAAATTATCATAAATTGATGCTGTTCACTTAAAGCGTCTTGAAATCATATGACATTAGTTCAGATTTAGGTTTATGGTGAAGTCCCGGTTTTACCCAAGATTTGAATTCGATAAGTCCGGGTATTTTACCATTACAATTTGTTAGCTCTTAAAAATATCAAGAGATTGTTTCATCTCATGCTGCGTTAATCAATCCAATGTTAACAAGTGCGGAATCAAAATGGTGAAACAATGAAGACGGTCTGAGAGCGTGTAAAACGCTGCATTGGAATCGGGGAGATCTAGTGGGATTAGTGTGGTAGGCCTGAGTATCAGCCATAATCCAATTTAGGAATCGAATTTAACCATTTTGTCCAAGGAGCGGATATCTTTTTGTGTCCGTGAATGTGACTCCAAGCCATTTGCCTCCACAAATCTCCACTCCACCCTCATCCTTGACTTCAACTTCCAATTCTATTCCCCACTCCCCCTTGTGGTGAACAGGGGAGTTTGCTCCTCCGTGGGCAACTGCGTGTGGCTGCGTGAATTATGGCTTCGAGGGCCACGGGGGGCCTTTCCGAGGGCCTTGGGAACCGCATCGGGCCATGCAGGCGAAAATAATTCGAAATGTTTCTTGGGTGCGCTCGGGGGAAAGTTGGCGAAACATTGAGGAGACGAAGATGTCTGTGGCATTTCTTCGTCTCCATGCGCAATTGAATTAGAACTCGTGTCAACTCCCGCTTATAACATATGACGACGGTTATAATGGCTCCTTTTGCATTCACTGTGCGTTCCTCGGGAGACATCCTTGCCGCGGAGTATTTAACAAATATCCAATGGCACTTACAGTTAGGGATATACCAGAGCATAGGGTGCAAGATATGTTTTTATAACGCCCCACTCCCTGTGTTTCAAATCCCGTTACGATAAAACCCGGTTAAGACGCTTTTCAAGAAGTGGAGTTTTAAACGAGGTAGCGTTAAAACCGTGCTTTGTAATTCAGATCGACTTTTGTCACATTTTTTAAGAATGGCCTGCTTTTTGCACAGAAAGAATAAATAATTATTATGAATTAATTATAAGCAATAAGCAAAACAACACATCACAATGAAGATATCTCCTAGCTAAAACAATTTTAATAATTATATTTATATCTGTTACAAATGGTACAACTTCACATCCTTTATTTTTCAAGTTTCATGGTTCAGGTCTTTCTGGTAAGGCCTTCATGGATATTCCAACGGTCCCAAGCGTACGTCACCCTGATTTTACGCCCGAAGACGGGAATTGCCTCATTTTCTCAACCGGACCTGATTTAGAAAGTGCTGTGACAGTTGATGCAGACTGTTGGGGTTCCATTGGGATAGAGAATAGGAGTAGCAAATCGATTGGAAATAATCTATTGCAATGAAACGAAAGACTTGTGTTATTTTCCGGAATTTGTAGGTAAAATTATACACAATTCTGTCTCACTTACAGATAGGAATCTTCAGCGAATGCTCAGGGCATTATATGAACTTATGCAAGACGTATGAGGTGTTTCTATTTCATTATTTAATCTTATAGATTTAATGCTATCAATTTGAACGGCAGATCACTGTAAAGATAGTTCGACTCGTTATTGCCAGTTTTTTCCCAGACATTTTTCTTCTCTCAAAATGCATATTTTGTTTTCACTTTTCCAAAGGGCAGCAACTCAAATAAGACCTCGGATCATATACATATAGATCTAAATCGATACTTTCAAATATGCTTTCTTTATTTAGAAAAAATAGAATTTTTCTTCCTCTTTTAGATTCTTGCTGCGGAAATAGTAATCGTTGTCGCCTTAAATGTTAAACATTATACAAAAAGTACATATACATAAATACAACATAAAGTATTTGAAAAATTGATTGCCTCATTCATCCTTCTTCCTATTAACATCATAAAACACAACTGTGTCTATGTATATTCTATGCAATGTCAGTGTGGATTGCGTGAGCAAAAGAGAAATATTTCATACCTCAGCACTCACTAATTAATATGTTTGCATAATGAAATAATATTATAAAGTTAATAAAAACTTTGGCCGGTGCCACCATGAGGTAGTGGCGCGGACGATGCCGCACTTGTCCTTTGCCTACAAAGTTTCTTAAACAGTTTGAGAAAGTGTTCTTCTGGTTTGATAGCTTAGTTGGGCAAAGCATCCTCCCGGATAGAGGAAGATTGTTGAGATATGTTTGCACAGAAGGAATTACAACCAGGAAAAATCTCAAGGAAAACGGACATGAAAAATGTCTGACGGGACCGGGAATCGAACCCGGGATCTTCTTCAACCCATGAAGGTGCTTTGCCTAGCTTATCTATCCAGAACATTTTCTCAAACCGTTGTCCTACAATTGTTTGAAAGAAAAGAATGATTTCTGTCTTGGTAGGTTAGTCGGTTAAAGCGACCTCCCGGATAGAGGAAGATCCCGGGTTCGATTCCCGGGGCTCTAATAGGTTATCCTAGGTTGAGTTAAGAGGAAGTTTTCACATTCATTGAAAACTTATTCTTCGGCAATATTGAGGTGTAAGATGAGAATGCCCCAAAGAGAGATGAAAATAAGTGAGGAGGCATTAAGTACTCGTTGTAGAAAAGGGATGGAAGAGGTCGTTAGCGTGCGGCGTGATTGTTGCGTTTGTATGGAGTGAATTTCCCGGGAAAAGTTGTTCCCGGGAAAGGAATTTATCCCGCAATATAGTGGACGCTTTGAATCGCAAAGTTTCTCGCATAATAGCCCGGGGCCATTTTCAGACGTCGTCCGCCTTACATAATGCGAAGAAAAGAGGAACTCCGCTCCTTAATTAGAATTCCTCCGTCTTCATCTTGCCCCTTGGCTCCTCTTCTGTGAATTCCTAAACCGTTTTCTTCATCCGATACCTCTGTTTACAATTACATTTCTCCGTGTCCTCCCCAATTGCTTTCCATTGAACGTAATTAATTGGCTCCCACGGTCAAAAGGATTCCTCTTTAATCTTCCCGAGGATTTCCTCCCGATATCCTGCGCTATGATAATTTCATTCTCGCAACACAAACAACCAGATATCAATGCGAACGTCAAACATCTCAGTTTAAATTACCTGTGAGAGAGACGTCTGCACGCTCGAGATGTCTACTTTCGGTTCGCAAATATTTTCCTTAATAGAATTCCAAAGTATTGGCTTTGAATTATTCGCAGCGTTGAGTCGCGGACAAGTGCGGTTTATTCAAGAGAGCTCTTGGCGTTAGTTGGGAATATGCAGGAAGCGATTGAAGTACATAGATGCTTGGATAAAACAGAGGTAAATTAATCTTTGAACATTCAAAAGAAGAAAAGGACAATGGCTTGGTTTACTTAATATATTCAGAGAGAAAGATTATAACGACAAGCAGTGCCTTTTGTAAAGAATTTCTGTGACAGGTGAGCGTTACTCGCCTCAGGAGGCAGATGGGAATGTTTAGAAGAAACAGGTTTCAAACAAAGACTTAATTTATTTGATAAATTCAGAAAGAGTACGTTTTAAGATTATACAGACCATATTATGCATGTAACATAGGCCGTTCTGATACTGCGAGGAAGATCAGAGAAATAAATGCTAGAAACAGTAGATTAATTTTTTGCAATAGTAATCGATTTGGGAAGTATAGTCATGCACCCCTTGCCACACGCCGAAAGGCAGAATACATATGTAGATGAACTTATAATGTGTACCGAAGATCGTCACTTGGACCATTTAGTTCGTAAATGAAGATGATTATTAACAGATATAGTTTTAGTGTTAACACAAATGATGTTGCTCTATCCTTTAGCAAGATTTCTTTGAGGTATTACGTCTCCTGAAGGTAGACTGTTACCCTTGAAATGGCCCTCAGATTACCAAAATTTATTAAGTTAAATCTCATCATGTATTCTTTATAATGGTCCCTCAACTCTTATAAAAACTAAAATCCATTCTTAAATGCACAAATAGCAGATATGGAAATTTATATTTCTCTATGAATTATCTTCGTTTATCCATCTCGCAACTTCATTGCAGTTAAGAACAATTTAGTTTTTTTGATGGAAAATCCCTCAGCTGCATGCTCTGCCTCATTTTCTTGTGCTGAGTTCGACGACAGTGGTTTCTAACTAAAGACCATTCACGCACAATTTTCACCGGATTCGTGTGTCATCTCAAATCGAGTTTTCCCTGACACCTTCCGTCTTTCATGAGAAGTTTGGCCCATTAAGACCGTCCATCCGAATTCACCTCTAAGACTGCGTCAGGGATGAATATCTGAAGGTATAAGGAGCACCTTCCTCTGATTTATCTGCTCCCATCAAGCTCAGTTTCAAAGAAGCTCGTAAAGGAGTTCCTCTAATTGCAATTAAATTACCCGCAAAGGTTTGCACCCTCTCCCACATAACAAATTCGATTGTCTGCCCTATCTGTCTCTATCATTAACTCCAGCTTCCCTTCTCCTGTACCATAATCGCTGCTTTTCCTTATTTATACTTGAACTTAAGCTCTTAAGATTACTCAAAAGCTTTATTATTAAATACTGAAGTACTTTTGCTTTTCTTTTACCCAAATAACTGTGTTACTATCACATTCATAGTACTCCACCATACTTTTCGATCCTTACTTACATTTTTCGATTTATATTTTGTTTCATACGCTTTTATTATTCAAACTAAGTACTTATTTATTTCTAGATCGCAATCACCATGGTGAAGCATTTCCTCGCTCTTCCTCTCCCTTTTGAACCACTCGTATTCTCATTATATGCCATCTTTTCCATCCTCTCCGCAACTTCAAATTTGCTTTTCTTTTTCCTCCTCAAATTCTGTCTTCTTTCTCATTTTCTGTATAAAACAGGTGTGCCGAGTGAGGTTGTCACCCTCCCGGAAATTTCTGCTCAGTATCAAACTTATGCGGTGAATATTCGCATAAAAGGGGCTGATTTCTCATAACTGAAGATAAACGCACTGATATAACTCTCTTATTTTCTTTATATACCCATTCATGTATCGACAAACTTTGGATTAAAAGTTTCATGCAAGGAACACTGAATTTAAATACCTATATTTTATTAATATATTAATAATAGGAGGTGAAATTTTACATATATTCAAATATACTTTTCGAAACTTGGTTCTCAATTAGATGTACTCTTAACTCCTCCGTTTAATTAGTATTTTTGATATAACTTCAAAGTATTTAATAGAACATCAAATTTTATTGTCTCGATTTCTCCCAAAATAAAGACGAAATTCATTTATTTACTGTCTGCAATGGTTTGCGTTATTCATTTTATTTCCGTGATAACAAAACATGGCAAAATAGATTTAATGGCAGTGGTAGCTAATCTAAGACATTGACTTCAGGTTACACTTTTTCAACATATGGAATAAAAATGTTGAAATTTGCAAATGTCAATAGTTTGACAGTGAAATTGTTTTTTTCTCTTTTCAAACTACATACGATGCTCTTATGTTCACAGACTTTTTCGCTGCACACTAACAGCGGCACACTGTTTGGAATAAACCGCTCTACTCCGTATTCGTTCATTATTTTCGAAACCATTGCATACGACTGTTTCTAAATAACCCTTAAAACATAGGATGTACATGATGTTGCGTTGGGCCGCAATAGAAACGTCTGTTCCATTCGTTGGCCCCCCGCAGCCATTCTCCCCTTCACTTTCTCGAGATTTGACGGAGAATGTATACATCATAATAACACGGCGGCGGCGGCGAAGTCTTGAGACGTCTCTCAATGGGATGGGCGGTCGAGTTGAGAACATATAAATTTGAAATTAGCTTGTTTGTTCGCGAGCGTGGGTAAAGAAAGGGAGTGTTTAAAACGGGAAGAGGGTTTGAATGAGCACAAGAACGGAGGAGTAATTAAAGTGAGGGTCTGGTAGAGGCTTAATTTCGTTAAATTCGGAAGCAAGAAGCGAGACGAAGGAAGGAAAGATGGTGGAATTTGACACAAATCGGAGGAGATTCCCGTGGAAGCACTTGCGGTGGAAGAAATCGCTTTCGAAAGGGTTTTCTATTTGTTGAAGGAATACCCGAAGTAATTCCCTAACATAGATAGAGCCTTTATTGGAGAGGTTAGGATCAAGCGGGGTTTGGGCTATCACGTAGCTGTAAAGCTTACATAAAAGAACAATGCTGTAGTGTCTTCATATAGAGGGTTGCTGTAAAGGAAGCAGCATTGCTGACGTGTTCATCTACATCTACATACGTAGCCTGCAAGCCGCCTTTCGGTGTGTGGCAGGGGGTGCAAGCACTATTACTTAGTGTTAGATTATTTCTTGAAGTAGAAAAGTGAATAAATAATTCATATACATAACGAAGAAAGAGAAAGCTCCGTACAGTTATTTACTAGATTCTCCTTCAACTCGGAGTAACTTTTACTGATTTCCATTCTTATAAACTCAGTCTCTTTTTATAAAACAATAAAATGCACTACGAGTTTACAATGAAGATTAAAATACTTGTACAAAACTTCAGTATTTGAGAAATACGCTTTCCTGCGTGCTTCAGCAGCATCTTCAGGTGCATGTTAAACTTTAGTTTGGGAGAAGAGGGAGTGACCACAGTTACGGAAGTGAGGGTGGTGACATATGAGGACCCATCCTGCAGAGGGGAGGTAATGAAGGGGAGAGAGTTCATTGGTAAGGTGGAGGGAAAATATGCCTCTTGGAGAATATGGAAATTTTCCAAAGAATCTGATCTATGGCGGGTTTTCTCCACATGTTTGCAGGATGAAGTTGAAAATGTGAATTGTCCAATAAATTATTAGCAAAGTAAGAATGAAAGGAATAGTTAAAAAATCCTTGTTTTTTTTCATTTACACTAGTATTTATATATGTCTGTATGATTATGTATATAGTATTACAGTTACTGCATTGTAATCTATAAATTCGGAGTGATTTGGAATATTCTACTGTTACGGAGCCATGAATTTAAATCGGTAATGTTATAAAATAATCAACGAGTATAACCATCAGATACCTGAAATATTTCTTTCTAAATTCTTACTAACGAATTAGACTGCTTGCTGAAAGCTTTGTAGTTTCTCAGATAGGATCGTGCCTTAGTTTAATTATTTCCTGAACGCATTTTCATTATTTGTGAATTTTTATGATTATTATTCAATACTAAATATTTATTTAGCTGCATAATTTGTAAAATCTGTTTTTTACAATCCTGTTGCCTTTGCGATTTTATTCTCTTAACCTCTACTTTACCACAAAATCTGGACTTGCCAACCGTGGTTTTACCAATCACAACACTTTTCAGGAGCCTAACCGTCGCGTTTGACGACCGATTATTATAGAGATAAATTGAGTAATATTAAGTAGAAGCACTAATTATATCGACGTCTTCTTTTTTGAAATAAAAAAGACCCAATAGCCTCAACTAACCGTCACTCTATACAAATTGTGAAGAAAGACGTCATTCAGACTTCCTGTAATGAGGGCCCTCAGACGGATGGGCCCTCAGCCAGCCCAATTAATAATAAATCCGTCCTTGTTCTGCGGTACACTATTTCTTACGTAAAAAAGATCAAACTTTTCTTGGTGGATTATTGGGTTTGATATTTCTAAGTAAATGAAATGCAAAACGCAACCCAAAATAGTTGGGAACTACGTTTACTTTGTATGGATGCAATATCCTGTTTGAATGTTTACTTATTTTGGCATAAATATTTCCTGTGTCGGAATATCGCTTTCCAAAATTAAAAGGTCTACTCCGCTGCAGTACAAACCCTATGATTGTGTCCACCGCCACGCCCATATTCCCCCGACGCCGCCACGATTTATTCATATTTCTTCCCTCATTTATTCCCTCTGCATTCCGCCCACGCGTGCCGTCTCTTTTAGGTGTTACGCCGCACGTCCCTCATTCATTTCCTCTGATATATATGAATTCTTAGTGCGAGTTTAATCTCGAATTGAATTCTCCTCTGCGAATACTTGCTACGCATTTTATCCCACTGACTTCCCGCGACGGGATCCCGGGTTCGAATCCCGTTCAAACAATCCATGTCTGCGAGTTTGTGTTCGTTCGACATTTGGTTAAATGTATGCGATCGGGGTCACCTGTTTGAGGAATTGTAAACATTCATTTGATGAACGAAATTCAAAGTAGGAGGCGATGTTTTGTGGAAATTCGGCTTGTGGGATGACTTAATACTTTTTAAGCAACAATTGTTTAAATTTTTAGGATTTTTATAAGGGAAATATCTCAAGCGGAAAAAGTATATAAAATCAGTTACGAATAAAAAAGGCGAATAACGTGTTTGACGCAAAAGGAAATAAAGTCAGCGTCATATTGGTATCCATTTATAAGTTAGAGACCGTTGCTTAGTACCGCAGACATAGTCTAAGTGCTTTAAGCGGCAGTACGGGTAATAGAAGAGATTGTCTCAAGCAGAAAAAGCATATAAAATGCATTGCAAACAAAAAAGAAGAATAAGGAAAAGCCGTGTTATTGGTATCCATTTATAAATTAGTACTAGTGCTTAGCAACGTCCTGCTTAAGGATTTGCGTTTCCTAGGTAATGGGGATTGTGAATGGATAGAGTGATGCCATTGTTTCCACAAGTCTCGATTGTTGTCTCACCTTTTTCATCCACAACAAAGCTCCTCCAAGTCTTTGCTTTCCCTCTCAAAGCCACAAAGAGCCATTCTTTTATTCCCCTCTTCTGTATTTATTTTTTCCAAAAGTAATCTCTCCAAGACACACCTTGAGTGTGAGTTCCTCATTGTGCGAAAGGGCTTTCGCGATATTAAAGGGGGGAGTGTAACCATAACAATGATAATAATAATAAAAAATGGGGAAAGGTGTTTGTGTGGCCCTCTTCCAACGTCTCCATTTCATCTTTTCCACTTCCTTCTTTATCTCTTAGGGAGGGTTTCCCAGAATGCAATTTCCAGTTTAAATTGTCGCCCAAAAAATGAGGAAGCCCTTAACGGGGTTATGGCGGAAGAATATCAATGAAATTACGGCTCAATTTGGTCGTTTTAATTCATTACTCTATCCCTCTTAGCACTGATCATTAAATACCTGCTAAATGCGTCTCCATGCCTAAGTTTCCTTTCGATAGACAATCATCTTCCTCACTTTTCATTGTATTGCCATTACGTGTTCTTTTTCATGTGAGTGAATAAAAGCAATCACAAACTGCCTCACTTTTCCTGCCTTATTCTAACGCTTTTACCATACAGCGGTGGGGTATTCAACTATAATGCGAGCTGATGACTTTATATACAGACAGGTCTTCCTGTTAAAGATAGAGAGGTTGTAGAAAGAAAAGGACGGATCTAGGAACTCCTTCGAGGAGAAGTACTTGCCAAATGGGCAATTTACAATAATTCCCTAATGAATTTATCTCCAGTTAGTGATTCAAATGCCGTATATTCGTGATAAATCAAGCTGATGTATAGCAATAGTGGACAGACTTCAAAAGTTTATTTTTTAATTCAAGTTCCTCGTTAGATCCAGATTAATTGCTAGTTCTAAAAAGTCACCAATCAAGAGTTACATGTCTTAATCGTATCACATCTACATCTACATGTACAGCTGAGGTTACTATACTCCAATGAGAAGAAACTGGAACTTATGAAATTCTGGATCGCATAAAACCTGGACTAAATGGGGCGTATTCACAAATTACAGTTTGACTTAGTGTCATTTGCTTTTGAGACGTTCTAAATGTATTCAACCTCACTACTTTATAAAAATCCGTGTTTCAATTAAATCTTCGTATTATGCATTGCATTCTTTTTCGTGTTTCACAATCAAACCGGGACGACAGAAAAAATGGCCTGGACAATGTATTAAAACCGGGACAGTCCCGGCCAAAACGGGACGTATAAGTGGAAATGTGTGTGTGTGCATCTCTCTCCCTTTTCCGTGATCGTTGTTGCCAGGTATCGAAGTGAGGAATCGATTGATTCTAAATAGCCGATGTTTCCATCGCTGCATTTGATCGCTCCAAAGAGTACACAGTCGCAGTGTTATATCCACCTTTCAAAAGTCTATTTAACAAGTCTAAGGTAAACCTTTCTTCGAACAGTTCCTATCCTACGTCAGCAAGCATCTTAGCCACATTTCTTATTTGTTGTAGCAACGAATAGGTGCGCTTTAAGCACTATTGCCTTAACTATTTTAAAGTGAAAAAGTTAAGTTTTCTATTAGAGGTTTGAAAATTGCTTCGATGGGCGTTTGTGTACGGACTAGCATCCTTGGCATAGAACGGAAAGACCGGCGTTGCTGATTTTCTATCGCCAGCACTCTGATGTTGTGGTTAAGACGCTTGTTTTTTGAACTTATTTTTATTGGTGATTCTTACGATAAAAATACCGACCTGCTTCTCATTTATAATGCGGATTCTTCTCTGTCCCAAAATGCAATGCAACCCACTGTAACCAGACCTCCGCTTCGAATAGCGAATACTGTTTACATCATATTTTCTTATTTGTCTGTCTGGTAAAAATGGTCTCATTGCTTAGTAAAAGATGAACAAAATGAAGTAACAAAGGAAGACGCTCTCTTTGTTCAAAAAGCAGTCCTTCTTAAGGAATGTGACCACTATTACGGAACTATCATTACAGCTCGAGGATTCTCTATATGACAACAGCTATGGCAAATAGATCATATTAAGGATGCTTCATTTCTGTTCTTATGGTGTAAAACAATTGTTCAAAATTCAAAAGACACAAAACCCTTCCCTTTTACTTTCTAATTTAAAGGGAAAAAGTGTACGATTCCGTTAATAACGCTATCCCTCTAATAACACGGTTATGAGTTGGACCGTTGAAAAGTGTTTTAACTGATTTAGCTGTATCTCGAAAAGAAAAGACTTTAGATTACGAAGGAGTACATTTTAATGATTACTGTAAAAGACAAAAAACATCGCGAAAAATGAGGACAGTCGGTGATTTGGTGTACGATTATGCCATCCCGCTCATAAGTTGATTATTACTCTGTCCTCTGAAATAATCGGTGTTCGCTCTGTTCTAAGATGTTGAATCCTCTGCGATTAGCTTTCGGTTGGTGGTTTTCAACAACATTTTACTTCGAGTATGTCTACGCATTAGGAGTTGGAAAACCGCCGCCAATATTTCTTTCAAAGGTAGAGATGCACGTTTGGGTGCAGTTTTCTTTCCCGTCTAAAATTACATCGCAGAGCTAAACATTGCTCTTGTATTGGAAATCTTTGATTTTTCCTCGGGGGCGTCGCACCTGTCCCTCCCCTTTTCCGATACACTTTGTCTACCGCGCCCATTGTGTGGTTCTCACGCCCCCCTTTCACAGCTTCCCTCCGGATCCGACAGCGCAACACTTTTTACTCACCCTTTGTTTTCCGAGGAACTTTTCCAAGGTGCCATGTTTCTCCCTTTGTTCATTTGAGTATCGATTCCCCGCGTAGGTGCCTCTCTTCCCGATTGAAGAAAGGTGTGTGTGTGTGTGCCAGAGCTCTTTTTGTGGCGCCCATGATTGCCGACGTCCTCATTTCCCTCGGGCGCTGCTCTCTTACCACCTGCAACTCACTCCACTATTATTTTCACATTCCGCACGTTTTCTATATCGCGACGAGGTTGCTATTGGCGACGCTAAAACACTCAATCTTCGCAACTGCGGAATAAATTCGGAGAACGGAAATGATGTTGGGATACGTTTATGGAAAGAGTAAAAGTTTGGAGTGCAGTCGATCTGGAGAAGGCTGTATCACCGAAAGACGTGGTAAATTTAACAAATACATTTTGATATTTTATTGTCTACGAATCGTGCTTTTTCACTTCGAATGGACTAAATATTTGATACGTGATATTATATCGTTTTTCGTTAAGTTGGAGTTCGCGTTTTGCTTATTGTCGTAATCCACCAACAAAGTATTGCAAACTTATAAGAAAGAATATTCTTATTAGATACATTTTCATAATTATTGTTAATTTTATTAATTGGTTGAAGCCCACTTATCTAAAATCTGCCATTCAAATTCCACGTAGAAAATTGAATAACAAATCAAAAAGAAAGTAACGAAATCAAACTTTTTCCATCACTTAAATTTGTAAGTTTTGCAGATGTCTATTTGGTTCGAAATCCGGACAAAAGCATAACTCGTTTCTGAATTTCGAATATTCGTACACCTTCTTTGCAATATATATTTATTAAAATTTGTGGCGAAAATTAATCTATCTTCTTCTTGAGTACATACATATACGCAGGGATACTAAAGTATTTTTTGTATTTTGAGATTTCTGATTCAGAGAATGAGCTCAAAATAAACGAGATTGAAGCGAAAACAAATCATTTTCAAAATCTCATTCTTTCCTTCAACGATCAGCGGATGTAATACTTAAAAGGAAGTGCCACATTAGAATGCACCTTTGTCATTGACGTACTATTCAACTATCAGAATATGAAATGAAGTATCACTAGTACTTCACTCAAATATTATAATTTCTCGTTTCTTATCTACTGATCACTCCCAAGTAACATTCAATCTCATTTATGAGTCGAAACCCTAATTTCTTTCTAAAGAATCTAGAATTTTTCATATATCTGCGTTAAAAGTCTGTCTTAGACCCTAAAGTAGATAAAAAGGCTTTGCAAAAGTGAAATATTTACTCTGAGGAGTGAAATTTGCAGACTGCCCGAATTCGGCAATTGCTAATGACATCTATTCATTTACGCATGTATTCACTTACAGATATGGAAGTAATTACTTTATTATACACTACGTAGGCTGATTTATGAGTTTATTATGTTAGTATTTTTATCTTAATTATTCTATATATGAGAAATACGTGAAATATTAAGCAAATTAAAGTTATCAGTATTCCACATAATATATTATGTGGAATATTGTAGTTAGAGAAGGCAGTCACTGACATGTATAGATGTGCATTCGTAGGTAACGCTCAAGATATCGGAAGATTTCATGACTCAATTAAAAGCTAACCAAATGAAATTATGGTCACATTATTTGCCTGTGATCGAACGATTTTCTCCTTTTAAATCATCAATTGGGAATAGAATAACTCCTTTTTAAACTCAAGTTTTCTTCACAATAATCAAGGAATTCATTTATTTATGAAAATGTGCTTTGAGAGATCGATCTCTTCCACCGCCTTTGGAATATCTTTCATAAGCGGAGGAAAACATTCCTCCGGAGCTTATTAAATCGCATTATCGACCTCTCCGCTTTTTTAATCTCGGACTCACTTATTTTTTCATTTCCCTCCTCTAATTCCCTTTCTCTCCCTTATATATTTATAAAAAAGATTATGTCCGCTTTGATGGCTCAGGTTACGTCCTTGCTGCTGCCTTTATGGTTTTTCTCTTCCAAAGGACCCGATTAATTCGTCCCCTCACGTAAGAGGCTGATGAAGGAAGCGATTCCCAGACGTGCTATTCCATCCTTATTATTCTCTGCTTCCTTCGCATGCAAACTTTTTATCCCTCTCCCGAGAACTACAGATTCTTGTGATTAATCTCACCTCCTGCATTTTATTACTCCCTCACTTCGTACTTTGAATCTAAGTGTATCTGCGAATTATCTGCATAATCGAATATCGAACCGATGAGTTCTTTTGCTTCTACGTGACGATGCCTTTGTCCTCAGCTGCTGATTAATCCTCAAGTACTCAGATCCAGTGTATGTGACCCCAATGAAATCTTAATAGCGAAAACTTTATATTTGGAAGTTTATTATGAAAGAAAGAGGACAGGCGAGGAGATAGCACGTTCGCCCTCGACGAAAGTGGTCCCGGGTTCGATTTCTGGTGGCAGCCAATACATGCGAAGTGATCGAAGTTTTTTACTCGAATCGCTTTTATAATAACAGTACTAATAACGAGAGATTAGCGTAATTTTTTTATTCGCATTAATCTAACCAAAGTCAAAATTGATGACAATGATTACAGATTATCTTAACATATGTTTTGATCCTATACGAGTTTTTGCATCACAAAAAATTCAAGGTATTAAAAATGATACTTAACTGAAAGCCGCTGTTCTTGAGCTAACTCGATCTCCAATTAATTTTCACAGATGTTTTGATAAATAAAATAAACGCTTATTAATTGTGTGAGAGCCTTGGCTTAGAGAGCAATCGTATGATATTGAAATCGCATCGCAAGGAATTCTAATTTTATGCTCCATTTTGTTCAACAGATATTTTGCATCATTTTAAATGTTTCCTGAATCATTAAAGTCGAGCATTATATTTTGATGATTAGGATATCTTCAGAGCGATGTTAATTTTCATTACAACTTGATCGGAGGAGAATACACGTCACGTGACTTCTTATGGGCTAAACAATCCTTGCGGGGGGTATTTCTTTTGGTCGTGTTTTTATCTGTAGCAGACTGATATGACCACAAGAGTGGATTCTAGTAAACATCAGGTTGACTAAAATACACATAGTATTGTGTTTCCCATTTTGTCTAAGTGATTTCTATGTGTATTGGATTGTAGCCTTTTTCTTAAAGTAATTTTGAGCACTATAAATTGATACATGATGAAGATTTGGTGTTATATCCTCTATCTTGCAAGTTTCAACTAAAAAGCTGTAGCTAGAAATGTTTTATAAGATAAAGACTTATATGAATATTCGGCCAAACCTTCTTTAAAAATTCTTTATGCTCGTCCTTAAATGGCTAATGTAAAATAAGCATGATATGAATCCCACCCACTTGAGCGTAAAATCCATTGATATCCACACTTGGCACAGAAACGTGTCTCTTACTGTCGTCCACACAATGAGAAGAATGCTTTCATTCGAACGCCAAGGTATTCTCTTCTGGAAATATTAATCATTTCCCCACTGAATGCGCTTCTCACATTTTTCAACTTTTTGTTTTCCCTACCTCAAGGGACGCTTTTTGCACCGCTGGAATTTCGACGAATGGATATTTCCCGAATTTACTGCAACCTTAGGGACAGAGAATTTTCCGGGAATTCATCCTCTTTTAGTTACGTTTATTTTTCTTAACATTTCCTACTTACAAATGTTTCCCAAACTCGACAATCTAGACTCTGTGTATTCAAGAAATGTCATTTATGATAGAGATTTATATTTCATCGCCGCCAATATTATTTCCAGAGTATAAAATTCGCCCTTTTTGTTGATAAAATGATACCTAAGTAAATACGCATAAAACAGGTCGGTATATTTAAGAAAAACAGATAATTTTTGGCGAAATCGGACGTGCTTCTTTGAATTATTTCATTTAAAATAATTCAAATTCAAAGAGTGAGCTGAGAAATTTTTCATCGCACGTCATCTATTGATTTCAATGGAAAACTATTATTAGACAAAATTTTTTGGAAATTCATACTTTGTGCTTAAGGACTTAAAAATCCAAAATTTTAGTTCTGCGTGACATGAAGCGTATCCACATTGAATTTGAGTGAAATTAGTCATTCTAAAGATTTTAAATAAAAGTGAATTGTCCAACATTGATGAGCGATGATAATGGGATAACAATTAAATGTTCTAATATAATTTTTCTTTTTATTTCAGGTTGGTAACTGGTTGAATTAGAGTCTTGTGTTCCCGTGGCAACCAGATTGATCTGTGAGTTAGTGCATCTGAGTGTTAATGAAATGGTCCTGTAAATGCACAGTGAATCAGCTCAATTCCATGATTCGTTGCAATTAATATCCAAGTTCTTATGTGAATTGGTTAAATATACTATATATAATATATTTTAAAAACACATTTTCTGTGTGTATTCCTGTATCTATGAGAAAACTATTCAATGTGTACTTAATGATATAAATCAAATCCCAATAATTTCCCGCTTGAAAATCTAAGAATATGAGTTTCGAATCAGGCAATATTTCTTCGTTGATTTCTCCGCTGTCTTAATCGTCCACTTTTTCTTATTTTATTAAGTGATCGCCTATAATTGTGAACGTGAAGCTACATTTGTAACACATTCGCCATTTTGATTCGCGATTCTGTTTTAAATCACGTTCTCTAAGTCACGCCCTAGATCACTAATAATTGCAACAATTTAGCCATTCGTTGCTTCTCAGTGATCACTCTAACAATGTTTCTTCTCAATCAGTTTTAACTGTAACATTTATTTGTTGATTCGGTCTTCTCTTACACCACAACATTATCGATGGATATCTTCAAAAATCTCGAATTTCTTACGTGAGATACTTGAAAATGTTTTCACCTCAATCTCTTTGCTTCTGTCGTTTGAGTCCACTTTTCAGTGCTAAATATAATATCGACGCCCCCGCGATCGACGCGCCCTGAGGCGTTGGCCGCACTTCGTCTTAAACCTCACGGCGTCCAACCGTCATTTTTTTGTTCAACCAAATGTCGGTTTATTTCCGGTTTCTCTCCTTCCAACGGTTAGAACCGGTTAGAACCGATTTCACCATCCTAATATTATATCCTTTTTAATTTTTAATTCCAGCTTTTTCATTGAAATGACACTACATTGTATTTTAGAATAAAACTTGGTAATAGTTGATCATAACTATGAACATCATAGTGTACTAGTATAATAGTATAATGTAATATAATAGTATAATATATAATGTTGTATAATGTACTAGTATACTAGTATAATGTAGTATAATAAATTTTCCTCCAAGTAAAATCTTTAGTGTTGAGAACAAAATATTTTTGCAGAACAAATAACGGTTTCAGGTACTGTTTCAATGATATCAATATTCTCGGCTCAGTTTTAACAAAAGAGACAGTCTTTTTCGGTTCGATCCCCTAGACGTAAGATACTACAATTCCTTCACCCGAATAGTACAACTCTGTATAAAATGAATCCCTTTGGAGAAGTGTCGATTGAAAAATTCATTCGTTCTCAGGGAACAGGTATTTACTGCTGCTATACAAGACAATGGCCTCTGAGATATAAGGAAGAGTCTTTAATCGGTCCATAAAATAAAGGAATCTCTTTGGGCGCAGCGATTTGATCTCGTCTCCGAATTAAGGAAATGGAAATAAATGTGAATGAGGGGACAATCAGATATCAGGAGGAAATAAAAGCAGGTCGTCACTTTCCATTCCCTTTTATATTGGAACTAATTTCAGGTGAACGTAAAAGGAAGGGACGGCAGATAGGTGGCGCTTCAAAGGACCCCCTTTATTTCCGCTACATCTGGCGGAACGTCTCGGAAATATTATTATTTAAAGCGGTCTTTATTTCCTACTGCGCATCAAATACATTTGGGATTTCAGAGAATTATTTATAACTTTTTAACTTATTAAAATCTCTGATCAGTTTCGTTATATATGGATGTAATTATCTGACAAAAATAATCAGATTCCTTTTCTTGAGTTTTATTATTATTATTATTTCAGACTAAAACGAAACAGAGTTATACTATGCCGCAATTTTGTTGCAAACAGTGCCGGATCTACGTAATAAATAAACAAGCCTCAATTTTTAGGGGCCCAAAACAGTTAAAGGATAAAGATTGGATGTTTATCATGAGCAAATGACTTTAGATGCCTATTAGGACCATAAACTACCATATAGCTTATATTTTAAACATAGAACATGGACAATTTGTCCTTAACAAAGTACAGCTGGAATTGCAAAGGGCCCTTCGTTAGCGTAGGGCCTCAAAGATCGAACTGATTCACTGGAATTAACTGGTGGTGAATGATACCAGCAACTTAAAGTAATTGGTATGGTAACTGAAATTCCAGATGGCATTCTATCCAATTTAGGTACAGAGGTAGAAAACGGATATTTGGAAGAGAATTTTAGAATTGCTTCGAAATTTCTATCCTAATCTTATACTATAATACATTTTCTGCAGCTTGTTTACTTCAAAATAAAATGTAAAATAACGATTCTTTGAACAAAGGAGATCTTTCACCTTTTTTTAAGTAGAAATAAACTACAATGGGTAAAATTCGACAAATAATAAAATGTATTGAGGAAAGCTTTGCTGTGAAGAAACAGGTATAAAAGATATAGGGAAAAGTTACTCTTTACAATTGTATACAGGATATATTTAAACGACCTGTTTAGTCGGTCATTAGGTGAGGAAGGTGACTCACAGAAAGACATATTGTCTATAAAGGTATGTGCTCATTCATTGAAAGTTCATTCATTTAAAGAGATTTCGTCCTCTCCTGACTATCTGTGAGTCGAAAACAGTCGTGTAAATGTATCCGGCGATAAATTTGTAAAGTGTAATTCTGTACATTTTTACATGTATGACTTTAAGGGAGGAAGTCTTTATTTAAAGATCGCATTCTCTTTTGATTGATTGCGGCGGATTATGATAAGACCTTGTCTCCTTGGAGATAGCGCCGTAGGGGATGGACAATAATAAAACGGCGGCACCCATTGTCGTTCGCAGGCAATTGTTTTTACGATTCTCCCAAGGGGACGAAGGGCGATAAAAAAGATTTGAGGAAAAGGGAACAAGGTAGCAATCCAAGCCAACATACGCTTCGAGGCCATGTTTGCAATTGGATTTATTTGTCCCTCCGATAAGAAACCACTCCCTCATTTAAGCATTCCATACCACCTTTTAACATCATTCCATTTTTTATTAAGCATAAACAGATTGCCGCTTTTAATTCTTTTATTGTGTAAGTAGTTGTTACTTTGGTTGTATTGCACTGTAAAACCCGGTTGAGATGCTTTTCAGGAATTACATTAAAAACTGTGTTATAATCTATGGATATTAAAAATCTTTGTTTCTTTCACATCAACGAACAAAAGGGAAGGGTTCTCTTTGTCTTTTAAATAAATGCTTTAGAAACGCAATCTTCTTTAGCTTGAATTACTTGTTACAGTAGATGTATATAGATAAATGTGTAGATAAATAGAGAGGAATGTAGATGTATAAAGAGTCCGCAGAGAAATACTTGTAGGCTTTCCTCATGTTTTTAAGAATGGTCTGCTTTTTGGGCATATACGCCTTCTTTTGTTTCTTATCCGAGCCATTTTCATTCATTAGATTAATCAGAGATGACATAAGATTTTCGATCTACCAAAAGTGTCCTCGCTTCGACTCCAGACGACTCGAAAATCCTCTCATAAGAAATGCAGGTCTTTTTGATCGATTGTGATATAAATGTATTAAAATGTTTATAAACGTAAAAACATCGGGAAATGAAATAGAATAAGAAAGTTAAAAATAGAGATTGGGAAATTTAAGAAAATGAAGATCGAAAATTATAAAAAATTGAATTGAATTATAAAAAATTGATTTGAACTGAAGATCGGACAATTTAAAAATCAGTTGTGTGCAATAATAGTTGTAAATTTTTACATGTTAAATTTGGTTCCGTCACTTTTGACGGGGAATTCAGTAGTTATTTTTTTAAGAATCACTGGTTTAATAGATCTAATTCTGGATGGAGGATCAATCAATATTCTTGGTCTTTGTGGACTAAATCCAAACAAAGGCCATTGGATTTCGGATGCGTCAGTCTGTTTTAAAGCCTTTCCATAAATTTGAGAGCCATGCGTTGCTCACAATTGGCCATCCGATCGTTAAAAAGTTAAAATAACTCGAAACACCTTCGCTGGAAGCATTTCAAAAGGGTCGAATCTCTATCTATAGACACATTGACGCGCACATTTCCTTACTTTTCTCAATAAACGTGAGATTGAGAAACACTGGCCAAAGGAATACTTCGCGCGATTTAATTTTATCACCCGCTGAGTCATTTTCCTCTTCACAATTAAGGAACAGTTTTTACTATGTCAAACGTCTTTCAGTCTTGCATACCGTCGCGTATCTTTGTTTATTTCAGAAAATTACAATTCATCCCTCGCTATTTCAGCCTATATCATTGTCAGTACTAACAATAGTATTGGTTTAATTTCATTGTTGCATAAACTGTCTGGGAAGCCATATCGATAAAAATTATTAGTCATCATTACATAATTGTTGTATCATTACTTATTTTATTACCTCTTTGCAATAAGTATTATTAAGTATTGTTAGTAAAAATTATTGATAAATACTGATCTTAATAATTGTCAGCTTTTTGATTTACTCAAAGGCGATTTTTATTTCAAAATGTTCTACAAACTTTATATGAGAACCTTTTTTCAGTAAATATTCTTAGTAATTGTAAATTTATCATAGTAATGTTGGATTTTTCACTACCGTATTAATTATTATTTTGTTTTTATTGCTGAAATTATCTTCTCTTTTTTAACATTTCTTTATTTTTAACTTTAAGTTAGCAACCTTTGTTTCCATATTCCACATATATACTCAGAAGCGAATCAAAAACCAGCACTTTTGTCTGTTTATTTTCGAGTGCTGTGATTTCAAGTGTGTTCTAAAACCGCCGAATTTCAATGAGCAGTAAATTTTACACCTTCGAATGGAATAATAACATTTTGTAAACCGAAGGAAGAAGATTTATGCATTTGATGATTTCCGAAGATCCTAAAATTCCGTTTATTAGCTTATTTAAGACGATTCGTAAATCGAACGAAGAAACATGGAATGTTTGCTCGATTTTTATTGTGTTTGGTTTGAAGGATGAATAAATATATAATATGTCGTTTTATTACTAAGATCCAGAGTGACTCCCTCCGTTACAATAAGCAACAGTGTTTGCAATTCCCCCTGAAAATCAGCTTGCACCTATGAGTACCTCAAATGGAATTTATTTATGAGGTTCGGTTTATTCCCGCCGCATTTTTATAACCCGCCCTGACCCACCTGGTCGCCCCCTTCAAATATTCACGCTGAATCTGACCCCAGAGATCATGTCCGAGCTTCTTCTTTCATCGCCAATTCATATTTCACACCCCACACATGTTCTGATTATCAATCTGTACATCGACAGCTGCATCTCCTAGCAACACTCCTTCCTCCTGTTTATATCCTTAATTCAGTTCTTCATTTGTTGATCACATTACAGTACAGTAAATCCCGGTTAAAACGCCTTTATGGGGACCGAGTGAAACCAGCGCAGATACAGTTTTAACCGCAATGTGACAAAGTTTTATCTCTTTTCTTATTTTTCCGACGTCGGTCATAAGTACAGCATTTCATTCACCATATTCTCGGTCTTCCTCATATTCAGTCTTCCTCTCCCTTTGCAACTATCCGCATTCTCCTTACATCGCTTTTTTCCACTTCCTTTACAGTAGTTTGTTTACAAAATGTGTTTTCTCGTATACAAAGGAGTGCTAGGAATTTTTAACAAATCATAAATTAATGGGAATTCTATTTCTTTCAAAACAGCCAACTCATACTGGTCAGGTTCTATGGTCCACATATATTTGTTGCTATTTTTTGTCTTAACAGTTCCTCAGAGGCCCAATTCCAATAGTGTTCAGTTTGATTCAACTTCTCCGTGTTTCTTTAAGGCACTCAGAAATAGAAGGAGCATTCTGTAAACCCTTTTCTGTCAATGTAAGAGTATTTGCCCTCTTTCTCTCGATGACATCCTCTGTCTTCGGAATTTCGTTTGGCCAATTTCGACGCCTCGACAAAAAGGTGTTCCTCCGAATTTAGCCGAAGGTGTTGAGTTGGAGTCTTTCGCTTTTTTCACTCCTCCTATTTATAGTCCTTTCGGTTGAATTGTGTCTTTTTTAATGATCGATTATATATAAACCTCTGCGTCAAAACGAACGCCGTGATCGTTTTTATTTTCGTCTTTTTCGGTGGACTTTCGATTGGCCGCAAATGAATTGGCAAGAGTTCTCTCGTTTTCCCTCGCATTGCATTTTGGATTTTAAAGGCTTCAGAGGAAATGTGGTTTGTAAGTGGATTAAGATACCGTTCGTATATTCTCAGTGACTTTTTCGTAACTGTGTTTTTAAACTGTCTCTTTAAGTAGCAAATTTAAAAGCACCTTTATTAAATAATTTATTTATTTCATATGAATTGGTCACATGGCATCATTCTATGTTTGAATCCAAAACAACGAAATATGACAAATATACAGAAAACACGCATGAATGCAGGAGCTAAAAACAATTCAACAAAAACAGAATCAGGGAATTATATACAAAATATGGTTCATGTACAAAATCCTTTCATGAATATTCATGCAATCATTTGATTCCATCTGAGTTCTGCAGATGTCGATTTGAAATTTTCGACAAACAAAAAGATAATTCGATTCGAAATGTGTAAAATTCGCAAACCTGTGATTGGTCGGATTCAAAGATGTGCGAAACCAACCGAATCGAATGTCTCAGTGTTTGGCTGTAACTCCTCGTCTCCCAGAATCCACTGCTTCCCTCTTTTATTCACATGCATTTTTCGTCGCAAAATTGAGACACTTTGGTTAGTAAAAGAGAGAGGGTTTTAGAGGTGATCTTCCTTGCCCTCTGTTTTATTGCATCTCGGGCGTTATTCATATCGACCAATAGTGCCGATGGAGCAGAACGAAATAGCCACACTCTCTGTTTTTTTTCGGTAGGAATCCTACTTTTCAAAACCTCACCACTCCCCGCTAGGGCTTCCACAGTAAATATGCTCATTAATTTTCTGAGTATGAAATTAGATGCAACGGACTATGGTTCCTTTTTCCTTCCAAAAACGATTAAAATCCGATAGGATAGTATTTAGTGTAGTATTTTCGAAGGTACGTATTCGGGTCAAAAGGCATAAAATATGCCAAACCAAAAGTGATGATCCCCGCCAATGATGGACGAATGCAATACGATATTAATTATAAGTACATATATGAATCACCTAGTCTCGGTAACGTCGAATGGACCGTATTTACTAAACCAGAGTTCATTAAAACAGATTGAAACTGAAATAATGCCAAGACAACTTCTTTCGACTTTTTGTCGTCCTTCATTAGACGAATTCTTCGTTGACTTAATCGGTTTCTTTCATCGAATCTACAAATCCGTAGTCAGCAACTGCTAAAAGAATTTCAGTACAGACGTACGTTATTCCTGCGTTAAATTTATGAAAAGTTAAATTAAGCGATTATATTGTTATATCATGAATTTTTCAAATATGTACATACGTAATTTATAATTACTAATTTCAAACCGCTGTTTTCCACTTTAAGATATATATTTTTCGTCTTCTGATTTTCTGAATCAGGATATTTGTAAGCAAGAATGCTGCGTCAGATATCTCGAGAGGCTAATTATAAACATACGCTAATTCAAATTCGCTTAATATTTGTATATTTAAACAATTATTCAAATTATTAAATGACTCACATATTTATCAAAATAGCATTACGTTTTGTTAGTGTTAGTATTGTTAAATGTGCTTTGACAGCTGATGTACTTCCGCCCGTGAGTTTTCATCAGGAATCGAACCCGGGATCGCCTTCCAAAGAAGATCGCCTTACCCACTTTGCTATCCGGGAGTTTTATTGTTAAAAAGAAAAATTAAACATCGAAAGATAACATTAAACAATATCCAAAATGAAAATTTATTCGTAAAAGTGAAATAAAGTCGTTTTATTTTCACAATTTATAAAGATGAATTTTTTCTCATTTTTGCGACTTTTTTTGCAACTTTTTTTTGGTTTCCTCCGGTGACATTTAAAGAAAAACTAAATATGCAATTTCAATCGAAGGGATGAGAGAGGAAAGTTTAAAAATAGGAAGTGTGGATGTCACCTTGTCCGTTTAATTTAACTTGGTCTCCGTTGGCAACATAAGGTCCCCCACAATCATCTCCGTCCAAGCAGTAAAAGGCTGACCACTTCCATAACCGAGGCTACGTGATCGGATCGGAAGGTGCTTAAAGCGAGGAGCCATCTCCATGTGGACACAAGATTACCTTCCTCTCCTTTCCAATTCTTTCCGATCGACGATGGTAACAGATGCCGTGCGTGACTCCGTTTTTTATTAAAATACTCACATTCAAATCTCCCTTATCTCCCTTCATTATAATCTCTTCATTTATTTATTACAAATTCTATAACTATTTTGATATTGTTGCTATTTTTCTGTAGTATACCTATATTTATTATTATTGATTACCTACGTTTATTGTAATTTTGCTGTGCCTCTTATTAGTTTTTTGGTTTACCTATTTTATCATTATTGCGTTATACTTGTATTTATTATAATAATAGTACAACTATATTTATTATTATAATACAACTATTTTTATTATTATCACGGTGTACTTTATTCTGCTTATTAACCCAATTTAATATTCCTAATTGTATTTCTCGCTCCTTTTCTTGGGCAATGATTTTTTTTTAGATTTCATTCACTTTATGTACAGTGAACTCTTTAGAGGAAGTTTCGAAGTTACTCAACGTTGATATTGTTTTCCTACGTATGAAAATATTTTAAAATGAAGTAATTAATCATTAGCAACACGTAACGAGTTAGTGATTGGCTCAGGAGCACCTGTGTAATTTGTTACAACAAAACATTATGTTGTTGAAAACTGCTTCTCCTTTTGTTGATTATGATTTCTAAGCAGTACCCCCTTTCCTGATTTATGTTTTCTATTCTTGTGATGAACTATTTCGTATTAATTTTGAATCTGTGTACTTATAGACACGATAAACAGTCTACGTCGACGGCTGAATTGAGATCAGGAATCAGGCTGAGTGCGCCCTCAAGTAGTGAAATAGCTAAACCAGTGCTTTGATCTCTGTGTTACGTATTAACTCAAACTTGATGGCAAAAGAGGCCGAAATACTGCCAACATTTACCCGTTCAGCCGATGGCTAAATGCTAATAAGCTTACCACGTACACATAAATTCTATATCTACATTCTATGCGTTATAATAACACGTTCAAATTACTATAAAATGTAATTAAATATAGCTACATTACATATCATTGTAAAATGTATACATGATTGTACAACATCAACAATACGTATTATTTTTATTTACAATATGTTATTTTTATTTTAAATTTGTTTTCATTTAAATTTATGTTCCTATATTTCATACTGTATTATCCTTTGAATCCTACAATTGGTGTTAGTATTTTTAAAATTCCTTCAGCAGATGAATTCATTCCAAACGTACTCCCACCGGGAATGGAACTCAGGACCGCCAAGGTGGATGCACTATCCACTTGGCTGCCCGGGTACCGCTCCTGCAAATAATTTCATATGGAATTTATTCTTGATAGTTGTATAAATGATATTTAATAAGAATGCTGCATTTCTGTATAATTATGATCACTGCATGGAGAAAGTTCACCTAACAAATACAAATTGCAGCCTTGTTATAGCATGCGTAGGAAAACAACCAAAGTTCTTAGAGGCCTCCCCATCGCTTTAAGTTATTGTTCATTTTGTGTAGTGTTAATTTATTATTATTGTTTAATGATATTAGTTCAGTATAGTTGTACTCCTTCTTGTGTGTAACTACAGGAGTACAACGTGATATGTTTCTGTATTATTTAAAAGACTTCAAAGGCAGATAAGTTGGTGCAGTTTGAGGAATGGAAGCTAAAATTTGAAGGAAAGAGAATCTTCCACTTCTGGAGGAAAAGTTTGTCCTACTTGATGTTAGAGCGCCGCAAGTGGTGGAATTCGTCAAAATTCATGTGTGCCCATCAGGTCGCCATGGAGAGAGAAATAAACAAGAGCGCTTTTGGCGAAAGGAAAGTTGCCTTCCTTTCATTAATAACTTCATCATGGCTTTTGTCATAATGAAACATCTTCTTATGTGTGTTAACCTTTGCATTTATTAAGATTACTTCAACCTGCGTCTTCAAAATGACTGTTTATCCAATTTTATTAAAACGTTTCATTGGAGATAACTCCGAACTTTAGTTTGTTTTTTGCGTGTTTCATTAATTTTTATAAGAAGAGCTTAAAAACCGTTTTTATTCTCTCCCACAATTTTAATTCTATATTATCCTTTTTTATTATATGTATCTTTTTCGTAAGTCTTACATTTCAGTAACACGGAAACCGAAAAATCGTCATTTTTGCAGGAATGAAAATCGAACCCAAATCAAAACATTAAAATCCTTGAACATGAACCGAAACCGAAAACCGTTATTTTGCCGATAATTTTAAAAATAATAAATTCTAGGTTCACGTAAAATTTACGTATTTCGTTCACATGGAGAGGTAAAATCCAGGTCGACGTTTTTTTCGGAATAAAATGGGATCCGGTTTAAGCGTTTTTAGAACAACCGGAACGAAAACAGTTCCGGTTCGCAGCTAACAAAGTCAAAAACGTATCGGGTCGAGAAATGAGAATGCATCTTGGGTGATTTAACGTGAGAAAGTGCGCCCATGTTTTTTTCATCTACCTCCCTTCTGGTCAAACCGGACCTTCATAACAAGACATAATATAATTTTATGTTTATACTTTGGATATTTATGCGCTGTCCCTCCCTTAATATTCCCCCTCCGAATTGGATTCCCGCCAGTTCAATTCCATTCTCCCCTTCTTTTGTTCATACGTCATTTTCCTGAGGGCACTCGCTCATGAAAAAAGAACATGCTCGCACCACTAAATTACACGCAGATTTACATCTTGTAAGAGGAATTTGTTTTCCTTTTCTTGGTGACATCGGGATTCACTTCAGAGAGTAACTGGACTATGATGGTAAATGTCGAATGCATAACTTTGTATTTGCAAATCGGATGCATTTAAACGGTTCGACTTCGAAATTTTGGGATGGAATATAAATTTTACAGTAATTCCCAGTATAAAATGGGAATCTGTAATACGACAAATACAGTAAAATTCGGTTAAGACGTTTTTCGGAAGACCAAGCGATAGTGTTTCCACCGGTTTGAGAAATGCATTAAACCATATTTGTGAAGAATTATCTGCTTTTCACTCAAAGAAAGTGTCTTGGTCACTGAATTTTGATCATTGTTCACTCGGTAATGTTACCATTTTTTGTGAAAGAGACCGTGAGAAAACCGCGTCTTAAGCGAGATAAGGTCTTAAGTGGAGCGTCTTAAACGGATTTACTGTCTATTGGTTCCGAAAATATTGGAAGAAAATAATTCGAGAGAATGCAGCGCAAGGCGAAACTTTTCTTTAAAATGTCATAAAATAAGGCACTTTTTTACGAATAGCGTTTAATAAGTTGTCCGATAGCCGTTTGTCCGATATCGTCCGTGACATGGAACAGGAAGTCCGGGATTAGGGAAATATAAGTGGCATAATTTCGCCACTTTGCCTCTTTGTCCCTCATCAAACCTAAATCCACTGTACTCCTGGATTCATATTTTGTCCATTTCCATTCTTATAAGGAAAGTTATTATAGATCATTCTAGTTATGATAATCAGAGAATTTCTCCAGTTCAGGAACAGAACTGAAAACAGAAAAAACTGTCATCTTTGCCCGAATGAAAACCGAAAATTTATAATCCGTGAACATTCCTGTTCTTGGACTTCTGACACAGGTTATCATTGAAGATGTTGACCAGTTCCTCCTCTTCCTCTTTTACCAACCACTCTCTGGTTAATCCTCGACTTTCTCGATGGCTGAAATATTCTTACCCTTCCTCACTCCATTGAATTTCAAGGACAATCAGCACCAGTTTCTAAAGATTGAATCTCAGTGCACATTCTCGGAAGTGCCTCGTAATGCGATTGTCTAAGACAAGGGATGAGTTCACCTAGTTTTAATTAATCACGTGTGCAATGACAATCCATTTATTAGGCGCAGATGACAAGGGGTTCATGTTAAGGCGCCTTCGGTACACGAGTTGCCCTCTATCGTCAGTCCACCGAACTACTTGGGCCGAACGGATCAAGCAGTGGCATCCTTAATCTATTCCTCAAAATAAATTAATCGATCTTCTTATGTTTCTCTCCATCTTTGAAATTATCTCAGGAGTATGACATTTGCTGTGGGAATTTTGGCTCTGGTTTTTGATGCACTTTTCTAATCTCTTTATACTGTGTATGTATTTACAGCGTGACTCTCTTAAGACGCTATTCTGCATGACACGCGGTTTTCTTTCGGTCCCTTTAACACTAAGCGCATAGTGATGATATCGCTTAAGACGCTCTGCTACCCGTTTATAAGGCGGGTTTTTCAGACTCACTCTTACTTCCATTTCAGACTCCTTACTTACTTCCGTTTCAAAATCATTTAAATGTCCTTCCTGAATTGTCTTTCTGATAAGAATTGCTTCGCTGAAGAGTGAAAAATGAACAAAAGTCATAAATAACGTAAGGCTCTCTCTCTCTGAAGAGCAGAACATTATTGGCAAGACGATGTACGCAACAATAGTTCATCGGGTTTTACTGTTTGTGACCCGAGGTCATCTGCATTTTAACCTTTCGCAACGCACAATGTCATTACCACGATAAATCGACACCATTTCCATCCAATTTTCTTATAAAACACCTTCTTTTGAAGTCTCTTCTCTTGTCTTAAGTTGTTGCAATGTCAATGTCTTCAGGGTTGAATTTAGAAACATTCCACGGAAAGGGTACGAATTTGCTAAGGGTACTCGCCAAGAGGAGCGAATTCAAACAATTTTATTATTAAGTATTCTCCTTTTGACTTTTGGAATCCGATTCGTCCTGAAAAACGCAGTATAATAATCGTGGAAAATATCATAATCTGATTTTAATTGAAATTCCTCATTAGGCAAATTGCCAGTAATAAAAAGTCAGAAAGGTGAGTCCCCCCCCAACTGGATCCAAGAATGTTTAAACTTTTTCGGTAATCATTTCAAATGCCATATTTACGTTCTAATTTTAAACAGGAAAATTCAAAAGGACAGAATTTGCGCGCAATGTTTTATTAGCAAAAACGGTGAACAAAGAGATTTTGAATGGTTGAAAATGAATGTCACGAAAAGTCACGATTTAAAGTGGTGATCAAATGCTGTGATTAGTACAAAAGATGAGTAAATGATAAAGTGGATAATGTATGCATGGATAACGGAGGAATGATGAGTGCTTCAAAAGGAAGAGGAAGACCAAGAAAGATAGCTAAATGAATGTAGTGAATCAGATGCTGAAGAGAGTACGTCGTTTACAGGATAAAACAAAATGAATGAAGACGTGTGAAATGTACAGTGAATAAGGGAGTGAATTGCTGTGCATTAACGAGACAATCAATAGCAACATTGCAAGTATCATGTTGTAAAGAACGGTCAGGTCATTTGTTAAAGATTAGCGTTGTGTGGATGAAAAACGGCGTTAAAAACTCAATGAGCGTATAATAAGAATGTACCGTGAATTGCTTTAGATAGGAGTGTCTGGATGCTTTAACTTGGTTCCCCTCTTGAGGTCATTATAATGCGCAGGAAGGAGAGCCCCTTGGCAACAAAGACCCTTTCCCCACCTGTCATCTTTTTATCCAGGTATTGTTCGCCTTTAATCTTAATTGATGCTCTCTCTCATCCATCATCCACACATTCCGATCTTATCCTAAATATACGAAACTTATCTCTGGTTTAGAATAATCCTTTCTTTTGTTCAGAGATTCGGATTTGCGAACGGAATTCTTAGAAAGTTGTGCGGATTTTATTCGGGTTTTTGCTATTGATTAATTCGTTGTGAATGGCCTTATAGTCCAGTGGAAAAGTTATTGATCATAATACCCTTGTATAGTTATACAATGAAACAGCTACTTATACTTATGTAATACTTAATAAAATACTGATTACAATAAAGAAAGTTATGGACTATCACAGCGAAAGTATATCATTCAGGCACAAGAGCACAATATTATAAAACATACATTTTCTACAGTTGACAACTAGAAGAGGCAAATAGTTACAACAAAACGATACGCATTACATATTGTTACAACATTACAGTATTGCATTATATGATTCACAACTGCAATAATACGCTATTGCTGTGCGGATATCTTCCAGTTACAACGATATGCTGTTTCAATACAGATACCCACAATTCATTCTGTTACACGTGGAAGCTTAGTTTCTTAATACAAATTTACGTGTATCTACAATTGAACATTACTTAATAGTCTTTATTTACCATGCAAGTTTTCTCATAGTTCATTATCGCAACATATTTGGGCTAGGTTTTAACATAATTATCTAATGAAGTAATTAATTAATTGCTCTAGTGCTTATGAAGCTGCGATTTAAGCATTTCAGCATATCATTCGGTGATGTTCGGATGAATCAAGTAAACTACAACTGATGCTTGTTGAGGCGTAAAAAATCGACAGATTTAGATTTATTCAGACGTGGATTTTTAGATAAGTACAGCATCGGCAAAGATGGAAGCTGAAATAGTTGAAGGCGATTAGAGCGTCCGTTGAAGTGAAATAGGTCCCCCTCACAAGTAAGCCGTAATTTAGGGAATTCTTTGGGAAGGCGCTGGGGTCGGACACTTGGAAACAAGTGAAAGGTGAGCATCGCTTTTATAGTTGAAGGGCTCTTCTGGATCCAATAATTAAAAGGAGAAGGCAAAAAGCTCGCCTTTTAATGCGATGAGTAAAAAACTGAGAGGGGTGACGTCTGCAGGTGCTTGTATTTCATTCCTTCTTGCTATATTTATGTCTTCCACATTTTCTAGTGAAAGCACATTCCATTCGCACCCTCTGCCACACGCCGGCTTGCAGAGTATTAATGTAGATTTCGTCTGAAGGCGTCTTTAGAGACCCCCCAGGGCCGGCAGAGGTCCTCAAGGCGCTGACAAAAAGGAATAAACATTTCCAAGAGATATAAATGCGACATCTGATGGAAATATGTGAGGTCTTAGAAGGTGAAACATATTTAAGGTTTACCTTCCAAGTCTCTACAAGTTCACCATTATTTTGATCATCCTCAAGCCTACAGTAAGACTTTGTAATACATACAGTAAATAAGTATTAATAAAAAACACCCTTTCGTCATTTTTATCGTGAGAATTCCTTCACCAGCTGACATTGTTACATGTCCATAACAAAAGATAACAATGATTAGTATTTTTTATTTAGACCTAGATGGCGCCCCACAAAGTTTAGCCAGAACATCTGGAGTTTGTTTCTTGGTCATTATATTAAAAGTGACTATCTTATAGTTGAGCACACCACAAATGAAAATTCAGGTTAAGCGCCTCTAAATATTGCGTGTTTTACGATAACCAGAATTAAAATATTAAGTGAAGCACTTCGGTCCTCGCTGTCGTTGCTAGTGTAAACAACCAGTCCCTTGCAAACTTAACAAAATGCAATAAATATCCACAATCAACATTTTGCAATCGAATGCAAATCAATTCCTTTGAACAGATTCCCGATTTTAAGAATGGTTTATTTCTGTCACTCATTGGCAGCTTTTCAAACTTCTAGAAACAACTATTAAAAGTTAACCTAATAAAATATCTACCCTTAGCAATGAGCTCATATCGAACACTTTGAGTTGTATTTCATTTCCAATTTCAAGATGTAGCATCCAAAAAAGATGAGTTTCCTTAACATGATGTCGCAGATAGTGATTTCACACACGAGAAAAGCGTATAAGTGTGGTATTAGCAGTGTGCTCATATTGAGGAAGGGAAGACAGGATGCTGAGCGAAGGAATGCGTGCCGATGACGTGGAGGGCGTGTTTTTGCTGTGACAGGTGTCCCCATGAGGTCACCACTTTGGGAAAATTGTTATTCTCTTGCCACCTTTTACTCCGGCTCTCATGTGTAAATTTATGTGTATATATTAATATATGTCTGCTTATATTTCCATCGTTGCCACATCTCCCGGATCTCTCAGTCGTTTGCTGCAGCATATAATGAATAAGAGGTATTGATATTTATAATTCTAAAATACATTCTGAGGATTGGTCGCCGAAATGCGCATTGGGTGATTCTCAGAATGTCTGCAATACTTCGTTTCTTTCTCTACTCGAGGAAGTCAATCGACGCTTCATTGACGTCTTCGGAGAGTTTCTTGAATCTCTAAAAAGGAGCAATCTTAGATAACAACGTTCGTCTGTTTTTCCCGTATCTACTGCTCAGATATCTTAGTTCCAACATTTTTCTAAAGCTAAGGAAAAACTAAATCCTTTTTCAGAATACCTTTTTATTTTTAAAAGGAATATCATCAAGTAAACATAACCATATTTCCTTTCTTCAAGAATTAATAAATCATATTGAATGCACACGTTTTTAATGCATAGTACAGGTTTGCTGAGAAAACTCGAAGGAAGAATACGACGCTAGTTACGAAACTGTTATTAAGAATAAATATTTGAACGTAAAATTCCATAAATTAGTGACACGCCTTGTGTCCCGGTTTCTTATTATGATAATATGTAAACCTATGCATAATAATGTCTAATTCTTTAAGCACTGTAAGTACGCTTACAATTTCTCAGAATGTCTTCTCTGAATTCCTCTAAAAGCACTCATTTCGTGCACATCGGAATGAAATGAAGTTCCAAATATTTGTATTGAATTCTGAGGTGTATATGTCTCCATTATATATCTGCCGATACTTGCGCCCTCCCTTAGTAAGTCAAATCCCAATAAGAGGAGGTGATGATCACTATTGGCAGCATCTTCGTTTCCTCTCGTGATCCGCCCACACGTGATAGCACTCACTGCGGAAAGTGACTCTTCTATTGCTATTTATTTATCCAATTGCAGCCTTAATGGCTCCATCTATTGACCTTCCGCAAAAGATGTTAGTTGGTACGGACTCGAGGTTTTCCCAAATCTATTTCCGAAATCTGTTCCTCGTTTACAGATCGTTTCAGTGAAGTTCCTCTCTAATCATTAGGTAATTCACTGATCTTTATGATTTTTTAATAGCAAATTATATCCATATCTACCTTATTTATGATAATAATCCTCGAAAATAATAATACAAAGCGTAACCGAATATATCTTGCTAACGGCACGGATCATTGTCTCATATTTAGCGAAATTCAGTAGAATGGCGATGCTCCAATTAATGCTGCCACTCAGTTGCTCTTCGCCCCGCTAGCAGCGTATGCGGGTTCGAGTCCCGGCTATGTATTTTATTGTGTACAAATTTCGCAGTGCAACTTGACCTTCGTATTGGCTGCATTTGTTTTCTTCGTTGCTTTTTCGCACTTTTAAGTTAATGTATTCCTTTTTCTGTTTCAGGTATGTTGGCTCAACTAGTTGGTTCAAATCATTACAATATTGCGATAGATGGCGAATGCGCTGTGAAGAAATAAATGCAATTCATGTCAGTAAGTAGAGGTCTTCCCAATATTCTCTATCCTTGATATTTATGGATTCCATTTTAACGAGAGAATAGCAAATATCTGTTATTTCTGAAAGATTTGATTTTACGCAATGTGTTTGTTTAGGAAGTTGTTTCCATAGTTACGCTTGATTTTTCTTCCTTTTCCTTAAAAGTCGATTCAGCGAATGCACCTTATTAATACTACATAAGGAACGTTTGAACGGAATTTCGACACTATTTGTAGTTGTAGAGCTATGAGCAAGAATGCCTTACGACTAAATTTCTTTATTGTAAAGAACTATTAGACCTGCTTAGTTTTGTTTAGATAATTGTTGAAGGTAATTCATTATTAAGAACAATAACCACATATACCCGCGTATGAGACGTATTTTATCTCCAAAACTTTAGATTAAAAAGGAAGTCACATCTTAAAACAGTGTATATATTTTCATAGCATTTATTACGGTAGATCAAGAATACGGTCGCAAAATATTTCTGCGTATTATACTCCAGTATCCTTGGTAATTATAATAAGTCTTTGAATGCCTTGGTAACTCCTTTCGTTGTTCCATTGATTGTTTCCATAGGCGATTGGATTGATTCAAATGGAGTAATATTTCGTCCGATAAGTCTCCGGGCAAATGGGCACCGAAATTCGTTATTCGTTTGTGTTTTTATGCAAAACGGAGAGAAAACAAACAAGAGAAGGTTTCTTCGGCCGTATTTTTTCTGATCTTTACGCCGGACTTATCTTTCGATGCTTCATTGATCACAAACGCCAATTCGTTACCGCCATTTCTTTTCCACGAATTAGTTTTACACATGTTTTACAAGATCATTTGCTCCTGTGAATGCATTTAATCGAAGAAAATTTGCCATTGCGATGATAATTGAGTTTAGTCCATTCAAAAAACAAAGAATCGTTTTCCAATCCAAACCTTAGAAATGGAGGAATGTTTTCATTCGTTGAAATAAACACGTGACGTAAGGTCATGAGGACTTCGATTATTCAGTTTTCTGACAAGCTGTCGAAATTGTGACTGTACAAGTTGTACCAAAAGTACATGTGTTTTCTGAAATCGGATGCTCAACTGAACTCTTTGAATTGTACAAATTGTGTCTGAAACTGAACTGCAAAACTGTTCATTCAATTTGGGACAATGTTCGAGAATGTTCAGTATTGTAAGGATCTAACATCTCGCTTATGTCGGATCTTTTTCTTTGAATTTATTCACAAGATTACGAATCGCCTTGTAGGTTTATTAAATATTCTTTGAAAGCTTCCTCTTACTTAAGTATTACTCTTCTCATATGGACTACAACAAATAAGATCCATTCTTTTACTTAAATCGTTGAAGATTTTTGAAAAGGTATTAGAATATAAATCAAAAATGTTCGTAAAACTGCACAAACAGAAAAAATTATTACACATTTCAAATATGATAATCATTAATAAACTTTTTTTAATTTTCAATCGCAGAAAAATAGGTTTTCTACCTTTGGTGTACTCTGTATATTTAGCTTTAATGAATATCCTCCAAATTAACATGAATTTTCACTCTGTTAATTTAATTTGATAAGTTTCAGCGAAAAGTAAATTTATTCTCACAGACGATTGTGCCAAACATAGAAAATGTTTAGATATGTTTATTCGAAATTCGGTAGGTTACTGTAAATATATTTTCAAATTCCAGTCATTATCGTATACTTTATAAATTTTCAGACTTCGAAGTAAATTGCCAAGAAAATAATTGTGGCTTTTTCTAACTCTAACATTCTATGCCCAATCCCATCCCTCATATAGTGTGTATCATAAATTATCATTACTTCTCATTTTGAGCGTGACTGTTCTGGTTTTCATGTCAGCTCCGTCAGTATTTAAGTTTTCCCAGTTCAAAGGAATTACTCTCACAACAAATACAAAAAGCGAAGCGGGTATTTCAATATTAAAATCATTTCAGCCGAAATTTTCGTAAAATTGTGACCCCTTATGCACTCAAAATGTCTACAAAGAATATGCAAATAGTCGAGACTTAGTTTAAATGTAATGTACCTATTTGATATGCACCGGTTGCTGGCAATAAGGATAATCATATTCTCTCTTTATTTATCAACTTCCCATTTGATTTATTTCTTCACCTTAAACTCCACAAAGATATTCCCTCCACCTGAAGATGCGCCGGAATTCTCAAGTTTCCTCAAATTTAAATAAAATTTCTTTTCCTGAATGTCTTTCTTTTGCCACTGACGTCTCCACATCGAAATTTTTCTGCCGGTGAAAGTTCCGCCCAAAAGTTTCTTTGACAAGTGTCTCTTTGGTAATACAGCCCAACTTCTCCCGATTTCCTAATAAAAAAATCCTCGGGGGAGTGAGGATTATTTAATCGAACCTGAGCGATTCAGAATAATAATTTGAGGTGAATCCCATTCTTCTTCCGCTCCAACTCCGCTATTTTTAATTCTGCGTCAATATGTCCTCCTCTAATTAATGTAGTCCACAAGCAGCCCTGCCTCTGACGTTCTCTTCTCATGCTTCACTTATTCCGCTCTTTTTCTTCTGCGCCTGTGCAGTTTGCTCCTGCCGGGAATCGAACCGGGTTAATAAGCCTAATTTCGGATCTTTAACTTGCCGTCCAGCCATTTTTTTCGCTTCTTATAGAATGTTGTCCTTTTAATACATTGCTACTACCAAAAGTCTTTATTAATTGTGACTCTGAATAATATTACTGAATTGTAATAATTCATAATTCGAATGAAATCGTTGAGTAAAGTTTTAAAGAATAATCTAGGTATGAGATCACTTATTAAAATGTAAATGCTGTTTAGTGATTCGCTACTCAACTTCACGTAAGATATGTGAAAAAAAGAATAAATATTGATATAAGTCAATTTTTAATTAATCAGTTAGCTCATATATGAAAATATATAATTTATAATGGAGATATCTGTATTGAAATAATGTACTGTCGTAGTTAGATGATATACGTATTGTAATAGTTGTGTTAAAATATTATTATTAATAATATTGTGATATTATTATTACCCATTGTTGTATGTATGATATATCAGTCTTTAAATAGGTTATTATTGTAGCTAACATATATCTGTATAGTAATAAGAAAATATCTGTATTTTAATAATATGTTGTTGTGGGTAAGAGAATAATGTTTATTTTACTTGTGTAAATGAATATCCTTCTACCGCTGCTGTAAGTATCTTCAAACTATAATAATAGTTGCGTAATTGTGGTTGCCTTATCGTCATCTTTTTTTAGAATAGTCTGCGTTTCGCATAACGAGAGCGCTCTTTACTTGCTTTTGATTATTTTTCACTTTACAATTAACTAAGCAATATTTCCCAGGAAAGGAAAATTAGGGAAGATAAATGTAAACAATTTACAATCAATCGAGTGAGGCGGAGATTTGGTTACAGCGGATTGCATTGCATCTTGGGACGGGAAAAATCCGCCTTATTGGCGGGTAGCAGAGCGTCTTAAGCGAAATATTTAAGACGTTTTCACTGCGAAAGAGATAACCGCTTCTTAAACGGGATCGTATTAAAGGGGTTTTTACAATAGGAATACGTGATGATCGCCAAGGAGTAGTCTTTCCCTTCCTCTAATCCTGAGCGTCGTTTGCCTCTTTCGCCTTATTTATTTCAAATAGTGGTGCTCCCCTTGGTGATGGAGGGGATTTGGCCGCTGCAATTCCACTGGAGGAGCTCATTACACTGAAGCCGAAATTCATCTTGTGGAAGAAGTCCCTACGCCACCTATAACTATGCCGATTTCCAATTCCTTGTTCTATACATGTATGTACAGTACTATACATGTATGTACAATACAATTGAAGATCAAATCTAAATAATAAAATACTCTGAAGATGGATAAAATGAACCATTGTCTCGATATGACATACGTAACAAACAAGCAGCATAAAATCTACTACATCTAAACTACTATATCTAATCTACTATATCTAATCTACTATATCTAATATACTATATCTAATCTACTATATCTAATATACTATACCTAATATACTATATAGAATGCTACTCGTACACCTAAGCAAGTACGTATGGTTCTGATGTTCTGATTGGATGCGAGTGACTAAACACGTTTTCCACTAACTGATGGATGCGCGGCCATATGCATTTTTCAAAATTCACGGTAATTAAAAAATAATTAACTTGTTCACCACAGTTACTCATAATATTTTCATTAAAACTAAGAATTTATTAATTTATAATTAATTAATAATTTATTCATAACTTCTCGGTTATTTCGCCGATGTTTTAGCATGTTTTAACATGATGTTCAATTTACTTGTTCGTGCAAGATCAGGATAATGTTTTCTTCAGATAAAAGTAATCTTCTAAATTCACTTATTCTAATTTTTAGTTTCCTATGTACATTTTTATTACTTTTTCTTAGGGGCGCTAAACAGGAATCAAAATGGAGCTTTTCTCATTATTGTTACCAAAACAGAGCCGAGAAGTGTTGCAATTTAGGATTGTTGAAGAAATCCAGCAATGCGAATTCTCAACAATCTGAAACACGCTACAAACAGATGCAAAACTACTCTTCTTCATTGCACATTTTCTTCACTCGATCATTCATTATCTTCATCACATTTTATTACTTTTCACACCAATGATACACCTCTGATCACATCCGTCCGTCCTTTTTGACTGACTTTCCTCTGAAATTCCAACGATTGCTTTTCTTATCCTATCGGAGGAACAGCAAACGTAGCAACTTCCGACAATGTAAATGAAATGAACAATATTAATGCATCAGCAGTTGCCGTTGACTGCTGTGGCCTAGAGTACTTGTCCGTCCGTCCGTCCATTTATTCTCGAAATCAAAGTCCATGATATTTGTCACTTTCTTTCTGTTTATATTCCTATAATCAATTACTTTTTCCTGCTGTTGTTTTGGCTCTCACGTTTCACCAATTGATACTAATAAATTGAAATCAAAATGTCCCTTGTTATCACTTCTCTGTCACCAATTCGCATAACCGCTGTTATAGTTCACTAGTATTTCGGATGTTTTTTCGCATAGAAAACGAGCCTTGCTTTCCACGTTTTGCATAACGAAATTTCAAAACGCAGAGCTGTAAATGACTTCCTTTTGAACTCAGTAATTAAGTTTGCCTCCATTCGCCTTTCATTCTCCACGAAAACAGCCGACGATCACTCGCCGTAGCGAAACAAACGCCTTCCGAAATCTCACAATTACGATGCTCCCTCGTCTAAGAAGCCAAAGGATTAAGGGATTGTATCAACCTGATTACATTTCTTTCCTCTGCCATCTCGTGCTTCATGATGTTACCATCTCCCCTTTTGTACGTTGCTGCCTAATTAATTGCTTATCAACAATTACATAGCAACCCAAAGACTGTCTCTATTGGAATGTCTGAAGATATTCAATTCGACAAATTCAGAAGTACTCAATAAAAATGCTCTGTTATTTCTATAATACCTTGTTGTGTGGATTGGGTCCTTATATGATTAGTTGATATATGTTTATATCACCTCACGCTTAACGCAAAACATGGAAGGAAACGTAGAAGAACCGAATTAAATGTCTCATGAAGCCTTAAAAACCCTTTTATGCGATCGCTTAGTTATACTATAAAGTAAACTGTAGTAATAAATATCATTCGTTTTTAGATTACCATGTTCTTAGAATAATTTACTTCACTGCCCGACCGAAATCAGAAATGTTAAGCAAATTTATGAATGAAAAGAAATGTGAAAAATTGGACCTCATCGAGTATTTTTAATTAAAAGTTTTTAAGAATTCGTTTAAAATTTAAAAGTTATGGAAAGATTTTACTCTCTTGAAATTTTTATAACAATCGTTAGGCTTCATGAATTCATCCCAAGATGTCTAATCAGATATTTAATTAGGAAGTTAAGGATAAACACTTGTGTATAGAAAAAATGGGGAACCCGGATAGCCGTGTTGGTAGCGCGTTTAGCTTTGGTGGTAGAAGTCCCTGGTTCGATACCTGGTGAGTGCCCATATGTGCGAAACTGCCTCAGATTTAGATGCACTTTTAACAGTGCTACTCATACTATTACTTATAAGAATGTATGAATGGTAATGATGCATGTATAGTAACGATGTGTGCATATGGTAACAGTGTGTGATAATGTGCGTGTGCTAGCAAAGTGCAACAATGTCGCGTAACCGCGTCGACAGTGAGATTGTTGGTAAATTTTCCGGATGGTCTCCAAGTGACGCCGACTGCCGCAAACAAACTGACGAAGAGATGTCGGCAGACGAGATCGAGAAAGTGGGTTTAGAAGGAGGCCTTTTTCTAAGACTTGGGAATTATGATAATGCCTACGTCATCCGTAAGAAGCCCGATTCAATTAAAAAGGAGAGGGCAACAATTAACGAGGAACCTAATTATTGCGCGCTCACCGAAATAAAAATTCCTCCTCCCCTCGTTGTATTAATTTGGACGGCAAGTGGAGTGGAAGTGCAGCCTCTTACAGAGTGTCGCGCCGAAGAAAACAAATGCTTAATTACGAGAAATCGGCGGGGATTACTGCATGGCGCCGGCGGCGGCCTCTTCCTTATCTCTGGTGACGAATTGCTGGTTAATTTGGAAGGATCGGTGCGTGAGATCCATTCATTAGAGGACATTCGTAAGGCGCTTTATGGGAAATATTTTCATGGCGACGGGAAATGGATCAGAAGACTTCTTAAAGAAGGGCGAGTTTGCGGCTTCGGTTTGCCACCGCATTGTTGCGAATTAATGCCATGGCGCGACGCTCTAGTAATTGCATTGAAATTGGATAAATAAGGGGGGATATACATGTTGATAGATATTTAGCAATTGCAACAATCGAAAGATGTGATGCGATCGCCCTTATAAATTCAGAAAAAGTATGTTTATAAAAGTTGTAACAATAGGTTTACCACACGTCTCGTTTTGACCGGGACTTAGAAATAGTGATTTGTATCCAGGAAATCATTTGAAATGCCCTTTTGTTGAATGAATCTAATTATTCATAGCAAATCATATCGTTGCGAAACAACAATCGTGGTCGACATTGTTGAAACGGCAGTTCTAAGGCAAACAAACACCATCGGCTGTACATTCTTGAAACGTGTGTACAAACAGAAAAGTAGATTGTTTTCGGCATGACAAGTGAATCCGGAGTCAGTCATCGATTGATAACCGGGATTTCTCCGTAAAATACCCCCAATTGTCTTCGGATAAGCCTCGGTAAAGTTGGAAAAATAAACACCAATCACCCGTCCTCTTAAGATGCCCTCTGGAAAACAAATGGAAGCTCTTGAGGTTGATTTGTCCTCTATAATTGCCGTCGCTCAATTGATCTTCCTTCTCATGGACGCAATTAAAACGCCCCAATCTTCGTTTTCCCTTAACGCATTCTTTGGCATTTCTTAGTGCGAATTCCTTATCAACACGAAATTATTATAAATCTTTGCTTTTTTGTGCAACTATTTCGAAGACATCCTCGGAAGAAATCATCGGAAAAGCATATTCATCACTGAACCACAATTGTACCTCAGAGGATATATATATTGGCCACATACTAAAATGTACAAACAGTACTTTTTCTCTTTGAATTGACTCTATTACTCAAATTTACAAATCAAATTCGATTTAGCACATTATCCTCATTCCGTTCTTTCCTCTTAAAATTTCTCAACTTGAGCTCGCGTTTTCCTCTTATCGTCGTCACCCACTCTAATAGCAACTTAATTTTACAATTTAGAAATATTTTTATGATAATAGATAAGATGCAATTTCGTGATTACAGTCATCATTGATTATTAAATAAGTTTCGGTTTTGAACCGTGCCATACGTACTTCATGAAAGAAAATTGGAAAACGAAACAATGAAAAGAATAACGAAAACATAATTTTCCGCCAACCAAATATTTATTCAATTTTTAATTAAATTCGAATTTATCGGATTTCAATTCGACTCGGAAACTTTTATCGAACCAAAAATGTTTCGATTCGATTAGATATCTCGAATAATCTAGTCAAAACCGTCCGTCTTTTTTGAATTTCTTTCCTTCTTGCCTCCGAAATTCTATGGAATGCTTTCCTTTTTCTTTTTATATACTTGTCATAGCAACAATTACAACAAACCTAGCGACGCATCCATCTTCCAACAATGTAAAAGCAATGCAATGGACAATGCGTTTGCCTATTGTTGTATTTTTCGCAGCAATAATGACTTCGAGTCCAGCGACGCGCTGAACTTCCAACAATGTACTGGCAATGCAAAAAGACAGTGATATTCTCGTTGTTGCTAGATACATATCGAGGGAATGTTTACTCTGTCCGCAGTACTTTGAGTTAATTTCCATGGAATCCGCAGGGATATAAAATCGGACAGGAAAGGACTCACGCTTCAATTTTCGACGTCTTACATATACTTATGTATTCCGCCCCCAACGGATACGTCCGCAGTCATTCCTTTTTCTCGTTTATAGCTTTCTTCCATGGCGCCGTGTTGATGTTGGAGGAGCGTCGTGTTTCTTGGCACAGATTCTGCTCCCGGAAATGCGCCTACATCCACCCACCGCGCACTCACATAAGTTTGCCCCATTTTTCCCACCACTGCACTCATGCAACATATTTATTTCGCTCCCTCACTTTCTCCCTCCTTTTTTATGTTTCCTTCGAACATGTTTTTATGCCATTCGCGTTTCATGATACACAAGAGTGTTTCAAAGGGAGAGGTGCTGTTTATCGTATGTGAATGAACGAAACAAAGCGAATTCTGGTCTTGCGCTAACATTATTCGCTATGTAAGAGACGAAAGCCGCTTCAAACACTTGCTTAAATTCACACAAAGAAATGAAAGTCAGCCGGGATTCGAACCCAGATCTCCCGCTTGCAATCCAAGTCATCTCGCAAAGAGCTCTGGGTTCGAGTCCCGACTACGGCGGACTTTTCCTCCTTCATTTTTTCGTCTATTGTTAACTGTGCATTTATATGAAAATAAGATGTGCCGAATAAAGTTGGATTCAGACATTATAGAGCGCTTAAGAAAAAATCATCGATTAAGGAACACATGCAGCGACCGTAGTTTTCTTTCTATTTTTTTCCTTTTCTGGACTGCAAAGAAATAAATACGGGTAACTAGTTTACGAGGCGTCATCAATGTTGCCAAGGAAGAGTTTTCAATCGCAATTTCTCTTTCTTTTAGTGACAAAATGTAATCCTTTCATACAATTCAAAATAGTTAATGTCATATTAAAAACCGAAACTTTCAAATTTTTCAGTAATTGGTTGGCGAATGCGGTACTTGAAAAAGTATTGCTTATCTTTGTGGGAACAATATTTAAAATTTCCATAAACCATTGTCAATAATCATAACTAAATATGTACCCGTTAACTCGGGAATTTTCAGCGCTTAAAGGGTTTGTTTTCTTAAGCGATCAAACAGTAAGTGAAATACTCTCAGGCGCAGATGGGTAGACTCTCTACACACTACGGTGAATCAAAGAAAATATTGGTGAATTAACGTGCGAATTATTTGGCATTTGCCGGTTATATACAAGTGTTATACCTTTCTGAACTTCTCCATTTTTAGTCTTCAAAAATATACTTGTGAGTTCCACATTCTCTTTTATTACATAAACCGATTTCGTTACTTGTTAACATCCTCAGTCACCAAGTAACGAAACCGGCTGTATAGATTAATATAATGAAAGAATTTCAAATTTTTAAATGCCCTTTTCTCGTAATAAATGTAGTAATGTAATTGTTAAAAAACTACAGAAACTGATCTTTGTAAAAACGTGTCAGATTTTAAAGTTCTATAAAAATCCTAAATTCTAAATATTTCTAATTCTAAAATGTATCGCCCCTTCTTTTTAATTCATAAATGGGGGATTCCCAGTGATCCATACTTGTCTCACCTGATCTGACTTGATATAGGCGTGCCAATGAAACACGATATACATCATTCGACGGGCTAATTCTGTCCAATTTTTTCATCTTCGGTTTTACCCAAGTGACTCACTTCCCAATACCTCGATGTCACTTTGATTCCATCCATTCGTCAACGACACAACCCTTAGAAGACCAGCTAAATATACTCCGATGCGACGAATGCTCTCAAATGACGAATATTCTATCAGAATATTCTCTTTGAAGAACCTTCTTTGTGTCCGCTTTTCCAGAATTTTAATAAATTGCCGCTCATAATTTCGGAATAGTTTTGAAAGGGCGCCAAAACAGAAATCGCTTTTTAAATTAATGGCCTTTGAATTCGGATATCTTTCCAAAGATGCCCCCAACGATTTCCTTATTCGGAGATAAGACTTTTTCCTGAGAATTAAATTACGGAGTTGAGAATTGTAATTTGAATTCTCCTTTTTTTAATACGGCGGATCTCGGAACTGTTTCGTATCGTTTAAAATTTCATAATTTAAGCTGCTGAATTTATAAGAGTCAAATAAAAGAAAAGCATGGGAATATTAGCGTTAACACAAGTAAATAACTAGAGAATGCAATGTAAAGCAACCAGAAAATCTCCTTTTTGAAAAGTATGAGAGGGATGCTAATTCACTTTAACTAGAACAGGAGTCTCAAAACTATTGAGAGGCTTAAGTTCACAGAAACAGTTTGGCAGGCTGTTGGTTCCTCATTTTATAAGCCTTCAAATATCTGATGTATTGATTTTAAAAAGTACTAACTGAAGTAGGATTTATAAGTCATTAGAATTGCTCGAAAATAGCAAAGTAGGAATTATAATTATAATATTTTAATATGAATCATATAGCCGTGGCAATTTAATCAGTATAACTGATAATTTGCTCGCGAGTTGTACTGAAAGCCTTCTAAAGGTGGGCCTCAGGCACTTTGTAGACTGCTGATAGACTAAGAGATACCGCCTTAAAATAAACATTTTACCTACAGTTGTTATGAGGAAACTTTTAGGTTTTCCAAGATGCTCTCTGACGCTCTTGGGGTAATTCGTAATACATGCACTTAAATAAAGTCGGTTTCATCAAGAGAATAGTCTGTAGGGGCATTGAGTATGCATGCATTGTATGGGACCAAGCCGATTAATGTTGTATCAACGAATTAGAAAAGGCAGTACCACGAAAAGCAAAAGATTTTGTAAGGAATTGCTGTGACAGATCGATGAGCGTTACAAGGATGCTTTTGAATGAATGACGGGAATATTTAGAAGAAAGAGCTTCAAAAGCTTTATTTACTAATAAATTCAGAGTTGCGTTCTTAGAAGATGAAGCCGATATTATGCGTCCTCCTTGTTACGTAGGCCATTCTGGTACTGCGAGAAAGATCAGAGAAATAGAGAACCAGTCGATTCTAGAATTTATTCGTTCCGCGAGCTATGCGTGAAAGTGATCGTAGAGTCATGGTGTAGGCACCCTTTGCCACACGCCGATTCATATGAACCCACAGAGTTTATGTTAGAAATTATTCATTTATTCTAGAAAACGCTTTCTGACTCAGAGAGCCCTAATAAGAAATGAAATTATGAAAAAGGGAAAGTTTTTTCAGAGAAAGTTTATTTTCTGAATACGTCAGAGGAATCATTCGCCATTCATATTAAACACCTAGCTATTAATTACTTTAAAAACACATTCTTTTACCGCCATAAATCGACCCCACTCACCTACTCGTAGTGCATCAAAATTCAATCCTCACCAATGGCGTCCTTCAGAGGTGCACGATCTCCCGATAATTCCCAGAAAAGAGACTGAGATTTATCATCTTTTTTCTGTGCACCTTCTCCTCATATTTTTCCCTTTTGTCCACTTCCCTTATTGTCCCCCGTTTGTTTTTGCAACAAGGGGGACCCAAGGGGAAAAAAAACCCCGGACAGTGCGGAGCCGCTCTAAGTTATGCACCGTAGCAACGGCTATAAATATGGGAGAGTTTGACCTGATATGCGGTTTGATCCCTTCCGAGATGTATTGCCCACGCAAGAAGTGGAATTCTGTCCTTCCCAATTAAGGAGCGACGCAACCATGAACACTGATTCCAAGATTCGTCTTTATAAAGAAAATGTATGTCTTCCTTGAAAGCCGTTCCGGGTTCGATTCTCGGTGGAAGCTCCTGTACGCGAAATGACCTCGCCTGTGTAGACATTTTTAAGCGATAATACCACTATTTTCCGTTTAATTTTGTGTTAGTTTTGTTCTACGCTGTTGCAATACGTTGTAATCTGAGATTTGGGTGTGGCTCAATGAATCTTCACATTGTACATCTTCTCAGCAACTGCTTCATATTATTCATTGGAAGTTCTACTACTGCTAAATATAAAACGATAAAAGATGGTAGGAGTACGTCAGTGGGCATCGTTGTTGTGACGATGCAGAGTATTTTGTCATTATACTTCTTTTTTCCATGCGATTTGTTGTAAAACATTTGCTGCCTATGGTTGGATGATATGGAAGGAAAGATCTTTGGTAGTCACGGCAATAGCCGTTCATTATTGCGTAATGCATTGATGTGGGGGAAGTTCTTCTGTAGAAGCAGCAATTTGCCCTTACGAGTGAATTGCAACAGATTGCGAGATTTTTCCACGATCGATAAACATTTCTCACTTCTTGGCATTTTCAAAGACGAGCTGGTGTGGTTATTGTCTTAAATCTCATCCTCAATTGCAAGTAAGTCCCTCTTGGTAATTACCGCAACCCTCCCCTGGAGTAATGTTTATTAGATAACAACAAACATTTATTCATCCGAAGTGATGAAGTGATTTTATTTGAATAAAAGATAAAATAATGCAAAGACTTCAACGAATTTTGAATGTTATTCACTAATAACTTCACATGCATGGCAAAAAATTGCCACTGTCTTAACTGCAAGTTGCACTTTTTCGACTCACGTTCGAACAATCATTGCTTAGTTCATTGTTGCAATACATTGTTTGCTATTACTCGACCGACTCACGAGTGACTTACAGAATTGTAGTTATATTTTTTTCCATTGCTTGGTATTCCTCATTCAATTGATCTGATATTCCTCATCAATTACATATAAAAATTAACGTTCTTCCATTATTCTGTACGATTTACCTATAATTTCAATCTTTCAGACATTCATTCATGCAATGCAAGTATGTTGATTACTCTAAGTGGGTGCTCATTGACCGGTCATTCAAGTACTCCGCATCCAGTATTTTTACCGCCCCCTTGAGGGAACCAATGCTAATTTTATTTACGCATGAAATGAGTTCTCTGAGATCGCGCCATATAAACTTAGGCATTTACAAGCGAAATAATACGACAGTGGCGACGCAACTTTCTCAGCGGAACCGAAGGGAAAGCTCCTTCCCAAGTAAATTCGGTCCAATAAAAAACTTTTATTATTAAGGGAAATGCGGCAAAATGTCGTCCTTCAAAAAGCGGCGCAACTTTTATTTGGACACGCCCAAAGCAGTAAAGAGGCCATCAAAACTCGACTTAGCAGCCAATAAAGCAGCCTCGACGCCATCTTATGGGAACGGACGCACCTGTTATTCCCGCCACTGCTTTTTAATCCGAAACAGTTTCACCTCCATCACATCCGAAGGTAATCCACACACACAGCGGAATGCTCTTCAAGGAATGTTTATGCAGCGGCGTTTTATACAAATATGGTGAAAGAAATTGGGAGGGAACAGGTTTAGGAAGGATAAAAATAGGAAAGACTTATAAGAAAACATGCCTCATCTGTATTAATCGAACGACATTTCAGAATATTAATATCAATTACGTGATGAACAAATGTGTCATTCGATGCTTGATATCCTTGTATATTCCACTATAAATGGACACCTGCTGTTTTTTATGTAATAGTAATAGAATGAGCGTTTTAAAAACTTTAACCCACGCCCACCTCAAAACCGAGACCGAATAAACCGTATTTGGAAGGTGTAAATGTTGAATTCGATCCCAGTAAATTATTAAATTTGAACCGAAAACCGTTGAATTTGGTATTCATGAAGAATACAGAAAAACATAATTTTGACTAAAAACACGGCTACCAACATCATGGTTACCAACAGTAAACAGTATTACCATACTAGAACAATGAACTCTCCATTTTCTGTGTGCCATTTTTAAGTAATTGATAAACATTGTAAGAAATAAAAGTGAAAGTTTGGCTTATCTGTGTTTTCTGTTTATCCTCTTCACATCGTTGGTTAAGATAATCGAGAGTTCACAATGTAATGAATAAGAAATATCCGTTTGAGGGACCAATATCAATACATATGTATTGATTTGTATGAAACATTTGATTAATCGATTAATTAGCCTGCTTATTAAAAATGGAGAAAGTACGATAAAATTGTATAATTGTAGCGACAACTGTTATCCATTTTAAATGAAATATAAAAATGTGTCGTGTTTTGTTATATTCCACTTAAACGTGAAGGTAATGCGGAAGGTATATTAAAAAGGTTTTCAACTCCGACACCGATTTTATTCTGTGGTAAAGAGATTTCTCGTTTCCATTACTCTTCTCCAACCACAAGGTCGATGACTAATATATTGTAATTAGTGTATTTTAAGTGAATCGGCATTCGTTTTTGAACTCTTCTTAGTGCCGCAATTACTCCAAGGAGATTAAAAGGTGGTTCTCGAGTATCTACTCGAATATCTACTCGAGTATCAAACGGAAGGACGCCCCTCACCGCATTTAATATTTCGGAGGAATTTCTCCTGCTGAAAGAGGCCAAAATATATATCTCTGGAATTGGAAGTGTGCTGCATATTTAGTTATTATTTCGGAGGGTGTTTGTGCCCTAAAAAATGAATGCTCCCCAACGAGTTCATTAAGGAAACAGAATTACTCACTGTTAATTTTTGGATAGGTCGGCAGAGGGGGCGGTTATCAAATTTATGGTCGGTATGGACTTGACTAAGGTGCGAGCTAATGAGAATCGGGATGCGTAACGCAATTTGCTTCCCTTTTAATCTCTTTAAAACTTAGCTAGGTAAATCTCGAAAGATATTTGCGATTGGGGGAGATCGTCTTCGATATCCGATTCATTCTTTCGAATTACAACCGATTTCCGAGGTGGTCTTTCTTCTTTTAATCGTGCATTCCGTTTTAAAAGTGATTCCGCATCTGTAGCAAAAAAGAGAGGCACTGTAAAGAAGGTAAATAGTATTGATAAAAAGAAATGGAAAGTTAAAAATTATGAATGTAATCGAGTGTGTAAAATAAGTAACACGTGCTGCATTCAAATGTGGGAGGTTTAACAAGATAAGAAGTATCCATAAACAGTGTAATATGTAAGATATATAGCAAGTTTGAAGCAAGATCGAAGAGAAAAAATCGCGGAAAAAACTATTTAACAATTAAAATTATAAAGACTGTAAACAATATGAAGTTTACATTACTAAAATCCAGAAAAATCAATTAAAAAAATGAAATCCACCGTATCTAAGCGAAACTAAGGTAAACATAGATTCTATATACTTGACCGCTCTTTCCACATGATTCCGAAATCGACTTCAGCTTAATTAAATCGAGAAATATCCGTGATGCATTTCTCCCGCATTGCCTGATAAATTCCGGAAACTAGTAGGTCGAACCCACGACCAGTTGATAGCAGTTCCCACTCTTTTAAATGAACCCATCATTAAACAACATCATTTTCTAAACAGTTCGTTCTGTAGTAAATCACTTGAAACTATCGTGATTATTCAACTGACTGGTGAAATGAGGTCATTTGGCTGTTCTCAACAAGAGATTCCTTTCCAAATCACTCAATCAAAGCAGTCTCTCATTCTCACCACTCTAATCGTCCGATTATAATACTTTTCTCTTTTTTAAAAATTAATGATAAAAGGTGTTCGTGTCTCCTTTTCTCTATCCTTTCTTTAGCTCAGAATCTACTTCATGTCTAATTTAGGTTTTGTAAGGCCCTTCAAATAGTGGAGCCCTTTCCATATCCAGTCATTGTTACATTTAGACCCTCAATTAGTCAATATCTCTTTACGGTCACCTGTCAATGACAAATCATCTTTGTGCTGGATGTACGCTATATGATACTTTATGGATTTAAAAGGTATCTCTAGCCATTTTTTTATTTTATACAAAGATGAAGATCTTTATTTTTTTTGGACCCCCAAGTCACTAAAGTGGTTTATTAAGTAGATTGTTTATCTCATACGTAAATACGCCACTATGTACGCGTAGGTGGTACGCTACAGAATATTTTTGCCATGCGGAACTTTAAATGATTATTCCTATCATTACGCCTAAACTAAGAAATTTAACCGTAAAAGTAAATAAACTTGGCTCCTGATAATGGTTATTGATGTTTTATTTCATCTACATTAGCAATTAAGGTCAATTCTCGGTGTAAGAAATGTAATATCAATGTATGTGGTAGATAATATCAAAGTCTCACGTCACAGTTTGTCACCATATTGGCATAATTTTGCTCTATTTCATCGACTATGTCTTAAATAAGGTTCGCTATCCTTCCTCTATTTTGATTCTGCATTGTTATTCCATTGTCAATTTGATTGTTCAAATAACTCAAAGTTTATTTCAACATCCACTGATTCTTTTGCACACTGTTTGACAGTTGCCATGGTAATCGTTATTTTTGCCGATTTAAATATCGATAAAAAGACTAAAAAGGCTTCCTCCTAATTTTTAATTTTACGATTATTTTAACTTGTATTGAGCCTTGTCTAGAATTTATTCATAGCCTAGACTAGATCATCTTTTGGAGCATTTCTCTTATCCTCCACTCCGCCACCCGTTCTTCTGCTGTTTTTGCGGTGCGAATCAATGGAGAATGATTAATATCTTGCCGTCGAATCGAGCCCAATCATGCGCCTCTCTGTGGTTATCGCAAGGACCGACGCAGTTTGCGGTGTTCGACATCAGGCGCGGAAAAATGTTGCGGTTCCATGTTTTTTCGCAGTGGATCTGTGGCCGCCCACTACGCTTCGATGGGCGACATTGTCCATCCTCTCTTTTTATTGCTCTTCCAAGGTCTTCCAGGAAAATAGACCAACGCCACTTTTCCCTTGCTATTTCAAGCACAATTTTGATAATTCATCGTTTCTTCAAATTGCTTCCTCCGCCCTTCAAGAAACCGAATCAAATGCACAAAACCGTTGAATAGGTTTAAAATGACGAACCCTCGATAACCGGTAAACCGTCAACACATTTTTACCTCCGGAGCTAAAATAGAAATTGAATAAAAGAGAAATTATTGCACCCGAAAAGAAATTGAGAGCCGTTATTAATTTCGAAACATTCAAACTGAATTCTGGTTTCAAGCAACATATGAAGTTAACTACGACTTGCAACTAATAAGTTTTATTCTAAGATTTGGTGAAAGGTATTGTGAATGAAAAGCGGTAGAAATGGTGTGAGAAACTCAGAGAAGCCAATGATATTGCAACAGTCGGAGCGGAAAACCGGTTCGTACCGGTTCGGAGATGGCAGAAGTACCATTGTCGCAAAAACCTATTATTACTTAAAACTGTGGTGATTGTTGCGTAAAACAATTGTTCCGTGTCATTGGTTGATATGCTTTTCATTATTATAAAATTGCAACAATGCTACACAACAATGTCATTAATTTTTTAAAGTTTGAAATTATACCGAACTTGAATTTCGGCAACTGCACTGTAAATGTAACTGTAATTGTAGATCTCATTCATTTGAATTTTTCACTTCACACCCAAATTCATATCCCTGCTTATATAAAGACCGACTTCTTTCCTAATTATTTCTTTCTGTCTGGTGAAACGATTGCTTCGTTTTCCAGCAGATTTCACTTTCGGAGATTAATTTAGCATGAAGTTATGCTGGAAAGTACAAGGTGCGTTACAAGGGCTAAAGATGAAAAAGCATGGAAGGAAGTGGGCGGCATGTGGATGGCGGAAGCAAAAATAATGTCGAAACGTATGCACACGTGTCGGCGTTCGTGTTTCTCTCACAACGACCCAAAAAGCAGACATGTCCCAGTCGAGCCCATTCATCCAATCGATTGAGCATCACGACAGACATTTTTCAAAGCAACCAATTACTTTTTATAATTAATAATCATTCTTGAATTGTTCTATCACTGTTTATGTTTCATATGGTAACTTATATACCTATAGATATCTAAAGGCGTTTGCACATTTCTTTTATAAAATATGTATTTAACAAAGTAATATTTTAACTGAAAGACAATTGCCACCCCCCTAGAGATAGTGGGGCTTAACTTATGGTGCCTCTCATCTAAAACAATTCTTCTAAAAGTCCAAATTTGTTCTCACCTGCTTCGGAGAAGTATGCATTCACATTTCCGAAGTAGAAATCCTTTTATGGAACATTTGATACTGAAGAAGAGGAATTTAAGCCTTTTAGAAGATTCTAAAATGAAGGATGTACCAAGAAAGTATTTAGGAAGGAAAAACACGAAAGTAATTGTAATATGTTCACCGGTCTTAGTTGCTGTCGTATGTAAAAATAAGGAAAACGAATCGGTTGGCAATCCAAAGAAGAATATTTTCCATTTTATTTACACACGATTAAAATGAGCATTATTTGAATACTGCTTCAGGACCGCATAGGACGCCCGAAGAGGCCGCAATGATAAACGTGCGGTCAATTGTGCACGGTTTTGATCATATCCCTTTGAATGCGTTTTATTCAAATGGACGACCAGTGATGATCATCCCTTTGAATTGGCCTTTCAAAAGGTGAGCTTTCCCTTTTCTTAATCGAATTCCAAACATCGATCGCCAAATGAACACTCCCTTACACTATTCCACTATTTCCAGCATCAGAATGGAGAGGACCTACCTCCGCTACTATTAAGTAAATTCTGTTTATTTATTTAATAATCCTGAACCATCTGAGTAACACTCACTGATTACGCTTATTACATTTTGCTATAACTTGTCGAATATTTATAACATTTAGGCAAATCTGCGGCACGTGTACTTAAGGTGACATTCATTGAATAAATGATTATTTAATTCTGAAGAAACTTGTGACGGCAGTCTATTCCCTCGTTAATTTAAATAGGGATTCTCATATATATATATATTGCTGTTTGTACTTATCTTTCTCTTCAATAGATGTAGAAAAAGGATTCCATTTTTATCGATATTGTGCTTCTGAAAACCAGAAATCTGAACGATGCATAGAAAATGGTTTCATTCCTTTCTAGGCATCTATGCTTTGAACGATAGATCCGGGAAAACGGAAAGTGTGGGACGATATATTCCCACCATTTAACTACTTATGAACGATAGTGCTTTTTTATGTCAAACTAAAGCAAATTGTTAAACATGAGTTGCGTCATAGTTCTAAATGAATCTATGGGATCAATTACATTGGAAACCGCGTATTGTTCAAATGAATGAAATCGTAAGATCCTCTCTTTTTGCCGCATCTCAGATACACAATTATCTCTTCCGAGTTTTTCAAATAACTGAGCTCTATCGGTCCCCTTCTCATATTTATACGTCCACGTACATTCGTGTATACATACATATATATTTTTGGGTCGGTATCTCTCTCATCAAAAGCTCCCTATCGAACCGAAGTCATAGGCCTTCTGGACCGCGATTTTCCACCAAAACCACTTCAATCGCGCAGCCATCTGCACGTCTGAATGCTCCCGCAGGCAAAACACGCTTTTGCATATCTCTCCGCCCACTCGGATCGCCTCGTTGACCATTCTCGTTGGCCCACATCCCTTCTTTCCCGTCCTCCATAGGGGAAAAGTAAGAGGAAGACCAAGAGAGAAGGTGAGAATCGAACTGGAGACTTCGGAAAGTGAGAAAACAAAGAGAACGAAAAAGAGCAAAAAAGGGAAAACGATCCAAAATAAAAAACTAAAACTATCCGGAAAATAATCGGAAACAAGAAGATAACCGAAAACAGAAATAACTGAAAAGTAACCGAAAATCAGGAAAACGACCAAAAGCGAAATATAATTAGTAAGTAGAGCTAAATCGGAAACTTAATAGAAACAGAAACTAAACTAAAATCGATAATAACTTTATTAAAAGCTAAAGCGAAAACCAAACTCGAACCGGAAAATATAAAACCTTGAACCTGAATCGAAACTGTAAACAGTTATTTTTGCGATAAGAAATGTACGTAAAGTTTATTTTGATCGATTGTGTAATTTTTAGCACGAAAAATAAGAAATAAAGATCCTACGAAATCGAGAGAAGTACCAAAAGAAAGGAAATCGAATAAAGATAATTTTGGTTGTGGAATATAGTTTTGGATTCGAAATTACGAGGATCAGGATGAAAAAGACGAAACATTCGTATAATTTTGTGGTTATAAACAAATAGTTCCCTTGACGATAGTTGAACTCGATTCTCTTACGAATATGTGAGAAAGATGAGGGCTTTCTATTATCTCATACGTACAGATCATCTCTTATAGGTTAGCTCCGTCATTTTCTTCGACGGGAGAATCCACCCAATAAAAATCGAGGTTCAGGTGAGACAGGTGAGATCGTCCAATGCGCACCTGTGCTTCCTCACTCATCCAATAGCCTTTCGCCGCCCACCAAAGCCCACCCACGCCCACAAGGCCTTCAAAGGACAATGCACCGGAAAGGGCAGCCATATACTCCTCAAGAATAACAACTGCAGCTGTGGAATTAGCCATCTGGTTGGGCCCTCACCTTCGTCAAAAGGCCCTGTCACCTACTCCATTTTGCTTGCACATGTTTTATACGGCACCCATCCGGTGGGCTTCACACAGGAAATGCAATAAACAACCACTCTAACTCGCTTTTCAATTGGAATGGAGGTAATTAGCCGTGGAAACTAACCTTTCCCTGGGACCGAGGGAAACTTTGAGGTATTCCATAACAGGAAAAATATATCGGGGATGAATTCTCCCAAGGAATCCATGTCTTACACTGATAACTAAGCAAAGGATACGAATAGTTTCGGCGCCGAAACAAGCGAAGATTTAGCCACAGCATTCTAATTTTTAAAAAAGGATGCATTCCTCTCTGATTTTATTAAAATCCCGCTAAATTATTGGATTTATAATGAGATTAGTTTTTCCAGTGTTAAAATTTACAGGAAATAGATTCTGTGTAAGAAAAACAAACTAAAAAGAAATCAAGTCATTACTTCAAAGGACGACGTTTTCTAAGGCAATCGATATTGCTGTCGAATATATTATTGATTACAATGAGAAGATAGGCTTATTGTGAATGCAGTTGATATCCATTCTATAATAACAACACCATAATATTCAATTCAGAATGCATTTGAAATTCTCACAAACTTTTTATTAAATATAAACAATTTTTTGGCATTTCTTCCATTTAATGTCACGATCGGATATCTCTCATGGTTCCCTCATACTTCAGTAGACGTAGAGGATATTTTAAGTTTTTATTCATTAAGATTTATGTGACATAGAGATAATAGTTCATAAATGATGAGATACCAAATAAATCAGTTACATATGTTTAAGCAATTCTAGGATGAAAAAGAAAAGGTAATATTGTGGCAGATTTTGAAGGATCTGTTACGTTAATAAGAACGATTAATGACGGATAAGTCTGCAATCTCATGATGTGCACGGCAAAACTTCATGAGTTTTACCGCATGCAAATAATGTATTTGTTTTAAAAAGAATCTAAATTATATCGCAAAAATATATGATTTATACTGTATATGAGTTTGGATGCAATTAATAGCTTCCTATAAATAAGGAAATCTTATTATGTCCGTTCCTGTTCATTTGTTATCCTTACATTATGAAAATTGGTAAAAGTCAGACGATGACCAATGAAAATTTCACCATCATCAATTTCAGGATAATAATACAGCAAATGTGCACCCAATATTGCTTTATATTCCTGCTTGTTTCTATCTACCGTATATTCCGTCATATAGTATGCGGTTTTTCACGTAGAGAAGCACGTAAAATTACCCTGCATCTTATATGCCAACGTCTAAATTTGCCAAATCACTATATATTGCATTCCCGTGCATTTGCAAGTCTGAAAATATTTATTTCTTTCATTTTAATGCCCAATTTTTTTCATTATCATTCGCCTCCTTCATTGCGTTAGCCAAAGAGAAACAAAACCGTTTTAATTTCATCCGGAAGATTTGAAAATTTATAGAATTGAACAGCGAAATGAATTGTTCATCCGATTTCAAATTGCGAGGTAAAAATTACCCAAGGTAGCAATTCGCCGCAGTTTGCCAAAATCCCCGGCAGATGTCAGCTGGAGCGCCTTCTCTCTCACTCCAGAAAACGGATTTCTTGGAACAGTTTCTTTCGTGATTTTAAATCCAACGAATCACGAATCAATAAAACACTTTGTCAACACAGTTCTGATTCACTGCGCTTTTCATATTCGTATGCGGTTCGCATGTGCAATTATATTTAGCTCTCAATATTTTGATTAACCTTACTATCTCAAACTATTGTTCCACCTTTTCAGGTGTAATTATTTCTTTTTATTGTTTAACCTGACTGTATATTCCTTCTTCATCGTCTCACTCGATTTCGAAAAAGAACCTCATTCTCGGTCTTCCTCTCCTTTTGGAACATTTCCATGTCTCAATTCGCCACTTTTGTAATTCTGCTTTCATCCATTCTTTTAGTTTATGCTAACCAATGCAAAAAACCCTTTTCATTATGGTCTTGCAGTCCGTTTTCAACCTTTTGTAAAATATGTTCACCCCATTACAAAACATAATTCATCCTTATTTAAATCCCCCTTTTTGAAAATAAAATTCACTAATTTAGAAATCAAGCTTCTCCATTGCAAATATAAGTCAAGTTGTCAAGATTGGTAATTACTTTGCTTGTATTCTTTGCATTGCTGTTTATGAATTCGTTTTAATGGCTCCTCTACCATTTCTCGTGCTGATTTCACGTGAACATTAATTATGTAACTTTATTAATCTGTTGGAATCATATTCGCAAATGAATGATGAATAACATCCATTAAATTTTCATATCTTGAAGAATGAACCGCAGTATTGAGACATAATAAAGTATTCTAAGAAAAATCTATGATAGCTAAAATCCATCTGATAATATTCCATACATAAAACAGCTAGCCAACTGTATAAGATCGATAACGGTACAAAAGTGGTGAATTATCAATATAGCCTCAATATTTACAGCAAAATTCGGCGCAGAAAATTTTTAAAACGGCACTCAAAGTATCGACTTGCATAATTGCTGTGGAAGGGACGCCTGTATGACTCCCACTCCAATACATCTAAGCAATACTCGTAATCAAGTCCAACTCATTCTAAGGTAATACAGAAACTCAAAGAAAGCAAACGCAGCTCATGAAGGTTGACGTCTTATGAGACGCATTTTAAGAAGCACATTTCAGTTGGGAAAACCCTAGAAATAGCGGCACTTACGAAGGTAATTCGATATCCTTGGATATTGCAGAAGCGAAAAGACGGAAAGTGAGCCATAATATTGATAAAAAGGTGCCGTCCTTTTGACGATTGCATTGTGTAGAGAAGCAGGTTGGGGTCGGAATGCATTCAATATTTGGTTTAAATAATACACCTCCGTTGAGAAGGGTCTCTTCCTTTTGCCGTTGACAATGTCTCCCTTCGGAAGATGTTATCGCCTCACCGTTCCATACTTTATTCCGCCTCAATAAAAAGATATTCCTATTATATATGTATGTGGCCATTTCCTCTATCACTTGCTGCCTTCCTTCCGTTCCCTATCTTCCCTTAAATATTCCCCCCCATTTTATGTTTAAATAAAAATAGTTTCGGACTATCTTCCAGTTGCAGATTCAAAGGAGTATGGATATTTTAATTGCTCGATAGAGACGCTCACTAAAATAGATATCAACCAATAAAAGCCAAGTTAAGCAGCTTTCAGAACCCGAGTCTTTTCACCTTCGAATAGACTGTAAAAAAGAATCGCATCTTTCATTATGAGTTGTATCCTAGCGTAAGGTAAAAGTACCGCTGAAATGTCAGCCATAATTTTTATAGTAAATTTATTTGTATTGTGATATTTTCAGTCTGCTTCAACGTGGAAACCGAATTTTGTTTCAGTTCCGGTTTTGCTAACTAACCGGTCTGTTCAAAATCTTTAGAACCGCTTTTCTTTGTCTTTGTTTTGTTATATCCTTCCGAAATCTTGTTATATTGATTATAGCTTTCAAATTTTACGTTAAATTACGCGAAGTTAAAAGTGATACTTAGTTGCAAGTCGTAGTTATACCTGTTTTGTATTCATTCCAACAATTATACTCATGGAAGTCATGCATTTTTGCGAAACGAAGTAAATGACGGTTTTCCGGTTTCGGTTAGGGTTTTAAGAATGTTTTCGGTTCGGATTCGATTTTCACTCTGCTAAAAGGATTGTTATCATCGATCGCCCCTGCACTAATAATTATAATCGATTATCACTTATTCCAGCTCAATTGTTACAATCATTATTGCATTATTATCATTATCATAGCATTGTTATTTCATTATGTATAATCACACGCATTTCTTCTTTTGCTATGTAAGATAGTATAAACATATCTGCATCTCCAACCTGTTTCCATGTGAATTTGAAAGTGCTATTAAATGGGTTCTTTTGGAGTTCAAAGGTCTCTGAGTTTCGGAAGCCATATTTATGCGCTTCCCCCCCCCCCCTAAAAGCCCCCCCCCCCAAAAAACGCCCCCCCCCCCTGAAAAAGAGACATTTCTCCCGACGTCACTGTTATAGTGTAACCGAGCTTCTTATTGATTACACTAAGATAAAATAAACCGCTGATTTGAAACAACTATACGGCAACAACGCCGCGATGTTGCCAAGTTTCATCTTTGACGGCGTTATGTTTCCTTTATTTCTTCCGAAAGAATAAGACGGAGTATATTTTGGAATTCGCTCCCTTTAAATATTGCGCTAAGATGAAAGATATGAGGAAAATAAGCAGAGAATCGTCTGAGATATTTCCTGGAGGACGCCTAATCGTGATTTTGGAAAGGTAATACGTGAAGATTCAAAATTCACGAAAATGAAGCCAATGATGATTTTCGGTATGAATTTGCGATTGAGGGGTAATTATCGTTCGATTTGTTCAATTGTTTTCGTTGGAAGAATTAATCTCTTGTTTTTCCTAACCACGCGAACAGTTTTAGGTAAGAAACATTACTGTCCTTTCCATTTTCGTATTCTGCACAACGTTTAAACTACGAATTTGATTGTTTGTCTTTTGCAAAACGTATGAAATTGATAAAGTTCTTTGCTATTCATGAAATCTTTAATTTCTCTTTTTTGATTCATTTCATATTTGTATTGCTATTTTTCATAATAACCTTCATTGTAACCAAAATTTTATTTCATAACGTTCATTTCTCTCTATATTTTTTTGCAAAAGTAATCCCAATTGTTTTATTTATGTAATACAAATTCTTATTTAGTTTGCCTTTTAAATCTGCATTAAGGTGCTTCCTCTCAATATTTAGTTATTAATATATAGTTAGTTTCACAGGGTTAACTCCCTTCTCACGGGTATTCCTTCCCTTTTCAGCAGTATATAAATTTCCTAAATGAACACATTGGTTTTTAAACCCACAAATAGTTTTCTCTTGCGCACATATCTATTTCATTTAATTTTCGTTACACGAATGTTTAGATGTAAGAAGAGTTTCTATCTCATCCTTATAAAGTCGTTTTATTATCATTATCATGATCGATCTGAGTCACTCCACACTATACTATTCAACAGTACGTTTTAGTAAACAATGTAGCAACACAATTGTTGCAGACATATCGTCAAGCGTTGCAGTCGATTCATTCACTTTGCTGTAATCAATCTGCATTGTTACATTCCTTATGTTGGGATTATTCTGTGCATTTCAGATTCATTTCATTCTGCGATTCAGCAGGTCTGTTGGTGACTCAATGGCACCACAGAGGAAGGTGTTCTTTGGGGGAATAGATAAGTGGAACTGATAAGTGTTCCGAAGAAGAAGAGGACCTTTATTTATTCCCTTCTTCTCCCCTTCCGAACTTTTATAGTCTTTATTTATATACATTCATTTTTTTTAGTATCGGAGGACCACGTGTCCCTTGGGAGCGATGTAAATCTCAGCGAGCAATCGATGCGCTTTTCCCTTCTTCACCTCAAATTCACTCCATTCTGATCCACTCTACACCTCGTCTACAATCACAAGAACACAACCACTGTTGCAACCTATGGAGTGTTTAAATACATATGCGTATTTTTGAAATTTATATATTATAAAATTTAATGAAATTTATATGAAAGAACGAATATTAGTGCATGGATAATTGCTATCAAATGTTGGCCATACATATATCCACGATTCCTATTTATGACTATCTAAGTTTGTCGAGATGCTATTCTATTGGGATATTTCTGACATTAGAAGAATACATAAATTAGTGAACAGTAAGGAACGTATAACGATTAGATAATAGCATGTTGGTTAATATTGTAAGGCGCACGAAGTAAGTACATATACTCATTTAGAAGTAAATGCGAGATCGTAGTTTAGCACTTTTTCTCTCTACAAAACCAATCTTTCTTTCCTTCTCCCTATTTATATTATATTTAAACTATTAATTAAAATGTATGTATGTATGTAAACGTATGTATGCACTTCGTATTACATTCTGACTAGAGTTAGATTTACTATTAGGACTATTTAGCCCCAGTTTCGTTTAGATAAAGAAATTTGTATTGTATTCTTTTTCCTCTTTAATTGTAGGCAATTTTTCATAAAAGCATTTTCCGTTAATAACTGCACAAACAGATCTGATTCTGTGTTCTTAACTCATTGTTGCAACCATCAATAAGACAATAAAATAATCAATACAACAAGAAGACACTCTCCTACGTCATTTTGACTGAACTTCGATTGGCAGCTCTCAATTGTCTGTTTTATTCGTCCGTTTAACTATTGGACTCTTCGATTCGCTTATTCGATCGTCTTCTGTTTCACCTCCGTCACTCATACCGCAGATGTCGATCATTTTTGCTTCATATAGAGGTTTGCGTTAACGATTGGACTTTTGCGAACAGAGTTGTCTTTTTCCCGTTAGAGGTCCTAATAATACCGCTAACGATTCTGTGGGCCATTTGCCCGCTGCTATCAACATGTTATCACCGCCGGGGGCACCTTTACCCCCCTCCCGATAACGCCCCCCCACGAGGAATCGAGTCCCTAGAGACACATCGGCCGCAGAAATAAATGACTGTCCCCCCGAGATAAGTGGCTTTCTGAAGGCCCCTGCGATGAGTGAAGGCAGATAGGCGGATGATGAGTGGTCCTCCTTAAGAATAAACAAACTGCATCGCATGCTAATGGTTTCATAGGTATATTGAGGCACTTCACTGATTTCCGATTCAGAAGTCCAAATTAAAACTGAAAACTTAAATATGGAAGGTAAAAGAGCCTGAAAAATTTTACAGACACAACTTATAAGAACTATTTATAATTTAGTATCTTCGTGTGTTATTACGTTCGCCCATAACCAGAGAACAAAGGCTTCATATCTTACGGATAACTGAATATGGACAGATCATGTATTTAGGTGTATCTTATGATTCTCTACGGGTCTCAGCCAAGACGTTCGAAAGATCGATTATAAGAAAAAACCGAAGATCCAGCTGATTTCACATACATTTCAATAGACGGAAGCATTCATAGGAAGTACACCAAACTATTACTCTATGAATGATTGAAAGAACCATTAAGTGGCCGTTTTCGAAGGCAGGTGGGGAAAGTGGCCTTTCAATCGACGCATAATTTCAGATTCATTTGTTATTTTTGATGCGACCGCCATTAAAATTAATCGTTTTTACGGTGAAGAGAGCAATACGAATTCCCTTATTCGCGGACGGAAACACGCGCGGAGAAAAAAATGCGAATTTAAATGCCCTTCGTTTCAGTACAATTCTTTTTAACCGGCCGACGGATTAACCGTCCTATTTACTATAATGCACCTCTTTCTTGTGATTTTGCTAAATGAATCAGTTTTCTATTAAAAGAATGACATTCTAGAGAATAGTATTCGTAATACCTTGGAAATATTTTCTCTCGTAGAAATCCGTATTTGCGCACACAAAGTACGAAGGTATAAGTCGGATTATTCGGACAAAAAGGCAGCCTATTATATGTGCACTCTCTATTTGGTTAACAGGAGTAGAAGTCTAAGCTATACTCCAATCCATATCCATGAATAATAATCCCCCAGCATCTCTTAATAACTTCTCTTTTATTCTTTTTCTACGTATGCACCTCTTCATTCAGCCTGCTTTTTTCTCGGTCTTCCTCTCCCTTTTCAACCATTCTCTCCATTTGCTAACTTAGCTTCGATTTAAGTCCAATTTAAAGCACTTCTACAATATGTCATTGGTATAATTTCAGTTGGGAGAACGTCTTGAAATATAAGTTACAAATCCGTTTAATTTTTAACTTTTTTTAAGAATGGACCGGTTCTCGATCGAATCTCCTTCGATATTAAATAAACAAGCAGAAAAGAATGAAGGATACCTTCTTTTGTAAGAGGTGGGATCATTTTTCAGCCACAATTCTGAATCAAGGTGCCTCAAATTGTTTTGAGTAATGTAATACATCGATAGTGAGGCACGGAATAAGTGACGTGTGAAAGAGACAGCTTCACTCAATCTCACGCTTTTTTACGTGTCACCGTCTTGGCACAACTCCTTCTATTTATTTGGCGTAAAATCCCATGAGGCTGCTGCGTTTAGGATGTCTTATTAATGGCGCTCTCACCAGAGGCTTCTCAATCGCCTCTTGGACCTCAGTCAAAGATGACTCCAAGACATTGGAAAGTTGTTAAAACGAATATTAAACGGAGTTAATAAGGTGAAGGAACAGTCGGTGGCGAGTCTCCTTGCCAACTCGCACAAATAATATTTACATTGCCATGGATACGATATGAGGTTTTCGAAAATGAATATCTTTATGCTTTTCTCGGTTCTAAAGTTATGATTCGCTCTTGTCGAATTACAATCCGACATAAATAGACTTACTTTAAGCACTGTTTTAACTAGGACTAGGATAGACTAGGACTAGGCTCTTTACGTATGGTCCCGATCAAGATTTCTCTTGTCCCGTTTTAATGTTGAAAAGAATGTTATGTATTAATATTTTATTACTAGCTGTAAGAAAATTGTCTTAAATTACCCCTTTTGCTAGTTCTATACTCACTCATGTTCTATGAATAATACTTATTTCAAATTAAACCTTAGTTATTCAACAATTGGCGTCTTTATCAATTTCAAGACAAGGGGTATATATGTATAGCTTTAAGTCTCGATTCCGCCCAAAATAAAGACGTATTTACTTATTTAAAGCTCGAAAATATCTATGGACTCGATGAAGTAAAAGAAATGTGCACTTAGTGGAGATCTTTTCATTCGCTTTTGCGGTGTCGCAGTGCGCGCAAGGCATTCTGGGAAGAAGCGCTCATATTTTCCTACGCATTGTGACATATTTGACGGCATCTCGTCTCGCCAACTGCGATAAAATTCGACCACACGATACTTTAGTCAACATGTCCTCCTCTTTTGCTTTGACTGACTATTTTAGCCGGATGTAATGGAGAAGATGACTTATTTTAATTTGGATTTCGAAACCCACCTCAAATAGAGGATGAATGAAAGGATGGCTTCCTTTTTGGCCATTCCTATTTTTGGCCTTTTAATGGCCATTACAATTCTTATTCTTGTGACCGCCAATGAAGTCTCACGAAAAAAGTCACAGGAAAAGCAGTCGCAATTAATTATCGGACAAATATAATTTTGGTGAACACAGTCAACTTTTGCAATCAATATTCGGATAAATGTCATGTTTCGTGTATTATTTTACATGGGTAAGCTCCAGCAGGTATCACTAGAATGTTTCAATTGCTTACTCAAATTATTTAACCAAATTTAATGTATTCATCAAATATAATATTCTCCGTTATGAAATTAAATACCATAATGCTTTAATTACCGTTTTTCTACTTGCATTCATCATATTCTATAGTAATATCTATTGTCTCAAAATGTCGTTTTAAATAATTAATGTAACTTCTTCGTTTTCTTTTCTCACTTTTTCCTTTGACATTTTCTCCTGGGTCCCAGATCTCTAGGAAGCTGGAGATACACTTCAGTTATATGGAACATAATGTGAATCATAATACAAAAGTAATAGCTATCAATCGATGAAATTATCGGAAATACATAAATAAAAACAGTGATTTCAGTCTAATTTTGTATTAATAATAGAAAAATAATAAGAGACAGATAACAATAGACCCAAAAATTACCGATCACAAATATTTACTCCATAAGCTATGAAAAAATTAGATAAAGATCCGTGCAGATCATGGAGACGTGGTGAGGAACGATATTATGGTAATGCACGCAGTTTGTCTCTTCTAGTTAATGTTTCATTTCATCCACATTAATACCCTTTTCGGAATGTAATACGTATGGGATTATGTATTCTTTTCCTTTTCCCCTTAAAAGCGAGCAAATGAGAAAATATTTTAACGTCTTTGCATCATCCTTCGGCTTACTTATTGAGCTTTGGTGTGATTATTGTTATTCTATTGTTGATTTTTCCACTAATGTTCAATTTCTCTCGAAATGTATCGATTCTCATTCTGATTGTTGTCTCCGATTGTTGTACTCAAACAAGAATCGCTGTGCTCATTGTTGCACATTCCGAACAGCAAATTCGCTATCAAGAAACAACAAAGAATAAGCTAAACAATTACTCTCTGTTTCAGCCTCCTTCAGAGCAAATTCCTGTTGTATACACTCCGTTTGAAGTGTCAAATTTTCGTTGAAGTTAAGCAAGATATAGATTAACGTCCTCACTCTAGGGTATCCACATATATTTGAAGGAAAAACTGGATGTTTATTACGTGAAATCTCCTTCAATTGCGCATTAGTGTCTATAATTACGATATAGCCTTTATTTAACACATTGTCTTTGTATTGTATTGTCTTCGCCAAAGGACAACTGGATATACAAATTACCTTCAATGGCTTAGGGCCTCATCAAACATTATTCCGTCTTTTCCCATCTTTCTTTTGCGGGAAATTCGTTGAGTTGAACTGTCTCTGGTGTTTGGGAAAACTTAAACAATACTCCGCGACATTGTCGTGCAGTATTGTTGCAACAATGAAGATACAACAATCTCCTAAGCGCTACATCGATATGGAGTAATTTATTCTTGTCAATCTAATGGAGCGTTTTCCTACGTGTTATCCGTCCCATCTTTTATCCGCCTTCTCTTTGCCTCTATGTTTTAAGAATGAAATAGAGGATAGTTAGAGTGGCATTACGTGATCACCCGATGACTTAAGTTTTAGGATCCCTTTTGAATATGGGAGTACTTTGTAAAGGTGAAGAGAGAGACGTGCAAGATAAATGTGGCGTTAAAAGAGGAGAAAATTCGTTTTGGCCATCTTCAAAGCAGCCTCGCAAAGAAAGACTTAAAAGGCGAGGCCTTTTAAGACGGAATGGCGTAAACTCTTTTGTTGCTCTTTTATTTTAAGAATATAAAAGAAATGAGACTGCTAGGTCGCTTTGTGTGCTTTCTCCGTCCGCAGGCGATGGACCAACGCTCTCTCAAGGCAGATAAGACTTTTTTTTTGAGATTACGCCTCCCTCCCGCCATGCGGAAGGGTGGTGAGTGACAGTGGCGCCGCGGCTCGGCGGAAACCGACACCTCGTAGTTTGGGGGTGGGGGAGGCAGCGGCCATCTTAACCCGATGGACAAAAAGAAGTCATCCAAGGCCTCTGTATCCTTGTTCTAACTTTCTCCAGAAATGCGTTACTTTCGCTCATGCAGATCACCACGTATCTACACCTATTCCATTTGATTGGTTCAAATTACAGTCTATTTTATTCGTCAGAGCGGACTTCTTGTGACGTGGATTCTTTAGGATTCTCTTTTTTCGGATGTTTCTTTCGAAGGAGGATCCCGGGATTCCGTAGGCAGAATACTCCCGAGAATTTCTCGAGAATCCGCTGCTCTTCCCGGGAAACACTCGTGTCTAAATGAACTGATTATTCATGAACGGTATTAACGGCTTATAGAGAACAGTCAATTTAACAGAAAAAAATCCTCCTATAAATAAATCAGTGAAATGAACTCACCTTCCAAATGACTTCTGTTGAAATTTAAGGAACATATCTCCTTCTATGGCAGTCAATATTCTTAAGTTTCCGTGAAACATTTTTACGTAATTGCGAAATCGTTTTCCTTTGTGTGAATCCCATGTCATAAAGTGTAACTTCTGAAGTATAATCACAGATTAACTGATAATAGAATTATTAACAAAGGAGGAATAATTTAGGGTTCTAAGATGTTTACAATTCTTCAATGGGCAGAATTTTTAAGCAGTTCTATTTTCCCCGATTTGAATGAAAAACTCGAACTTAGAAAAGATGGAAATTTCAAATGTTCGAAGGAAAAATAGCCAGGAGACTCGATAAGGTCCGTTTTTTGCTATAAAATACGATAAATCTAGCTTTAATAAAAGATCATGCTTTTAGTGATGCTGTGTCGTTTGATCAAATTTAAAGGCAGTAGGGAAGATAAGGGATTTTACTATGCAAAATATGAAACAACATTATTCAGAGTAAACAGCTCCCTGTAGATTCGGGAAAGATTTTTCTTCGCCAGGAATTTGCTGATCATTGTAATACAGTGATGAAGTGTCAGAAAATGCTTCGCAATAACAGAGCGGGAAAGGAAATATAGTTACGTGCCTGTGAATTAAAAAAACCGTCCAATTATTAAGTACTTAAATTCATAGTGGAAGGTTTAGTAAGAGACGAGCATCGAACCGGAAACTGAAACAAGGAAGCCGTTAATTTTTCCGGAATGTAAATCAAACTCGAACTGAATAAATTGAAATCAGAAAGGAAAACCTTACTCAATTACTCTGTTGCGATGTACGGATACATAAAATGCTCATTTGACGTAAGTGCAATTGAAAGAAGGATAAATAAATATGCATAACTATGACTTTCAATTAACTAATGCAGTAAAATCCCTCCTGACTGACTGTTTCGTGATGTCTCGGAAAATATTACGTGATGTGAGAGTTCCCTCTTCAGCGGACAGCAACGGACAATCATCTTTGTCCGGAGACTGTCCTTTTAAAGAGAAAACACTGTATATTTCATGATTATAATTTCATGTTTTAATCTTGATTTTAGCATAATTTAAAGTGAACGGAAACAGCTAGAAGTAATAAAAATAAATTTTAAGAATGCTGTGATATTAGAATGGTATGAGCGTAAGAACCGGTTCGGCGGAAGTAGCGAAACTGGAATCTTTCCCCTAAACCGAGAGATGTGTGAAAGAGAAATCAGTAAGAGTCGTTTATCAGTGTTGGAATTCCTCTTTGGCGAGCGGTCGATGAAGACGCCCTTTAATTCAGAGATCTGTTTTGCATTTCGCCCTTCCATTGTTTGTGCTCCGACAACTGTTGGCCCCCGAGGAAAAAGTTGCTTCCACGCCGGAAATAATTTCGCATCACCTGGCGTCCAAACTTAAGATTATTTCTTCGGAGTTTACTCCGTCATTTCATTCGAAGGAAAAACTTTCTCTAATCGCTTTACTTGAGTTCTTCCACACCTACAGTCAGGGCCGGCTGCTTACGCTGACGGCCCAACCGCTGTAAAGGCCCTTTTTGTCCGTTGGAGGGATTTAAAATATTAGAAAGAGGTTCCTTTATGAAATTAACTTCTTCGTTAAATTTGGAGAAACCATCTCGAAAGAGAAACTCTCAATAACTTTGTTAAATCTTTAAGTAAAGTATAAATGAATATAAATAATAAAATTCTGTACATATCTAAATATTAAAAAGCGGAAAACTCCTCCCCTTTGTTTACTCACATAAGAATACATAAAAACATAAGAAGAAATAAGAATCCGTAATAACCGCTGTTTTCACATAACCCGAGCACCAATACTACACGGCACACTTCTATGGATGGCAAGTTTATTCTACGCTAAAACAAATATTAACGAATATCTGTAATATTCATATAATGTTTATAATTGTACATATACTCACATCTTTCGAAACTTATCTCTAAATTTGGTAAGTCGTTCAGCATACCTCATTCATTATCTTCAATCGTTATTAATTTCCGGCTGAAAAACCAAATTCGCAAATATAGTATTATGCAAAAGCAAAATATAGGATTTCACTGCTGTAATAACTGAGGGTATTGAATTCAGATTATAGTTCTTCAGCAAAATAATCAATAGACATTCAATTGTTAGTAATAGTGATATAAAGACGTCAAAATTTGCAACAAAAAAACTATTGCGAAACCCGTTTAAGACGCTCCCGCTTGAGAAGCTATCCCGCTTAAAGTGCGGATTTTTCGCTTCCACATATGCACTGCAATTTGCTAATTGTTCGCCTCATTTGATGGGCCAAAGATTTTTACTTCGCTCTTGTGTCTCCTCATACGCTTAGTCTTGTCCATTAGTTTCCTTTTGAGTTTCTTCTTTCGAATGACTTATTTTGTGAGGATAAATGGAGGTATCGCGACTCTACCCCACAGTAGGAGCTGAAGTGAACTCTGAGATAGAGTTAGAACTTCTTTATCAGTTTTGTCTCAGGGAAGAACATTAGATTTTTAAAATCGCTTGGAGATGTTTCCAATCGTCGCAATCTCAAGTTATAAAACATACCGAATAAAGAAGAAAAGGACTGCAGTGTTTTGTGGGCTGCTGAACATAGACTTGATGCCCTCTCACTATTAAAAAATAGTTATGCCTCTCTAATTGTCTATCTGGTGAAAACTCCTTCATTGTATTGTGAAAATTGAGCAAAATTCAGCTGCGAAGAGGCTCTCTCTTTGAGCGATCATTCTTCAAATATGTGAAGTAAGGAAACCAAAATCACACAATCCGGTTAAACCTCTTTATATCACTCTTATAAGGCGGTATTACCTTCATTTTCTGAAAACATTCTAATGTTTTAGTGAACAAGGTTTTGTCGTGAAAATGTTCACATTTGTGCCAAAACACGGCACTAAGAAATACTCGCAAACAATTCGCTAAGGTTTCTCATCGACGCTACCGTCAATTTTTTCACGGTACACTTACCTCATCTGGAGGAACTGACTCAGTTCATCTCACTAAGAGTTTCTGCATTTACATTTGGCCGTCTTATGCAAGTCTCCCGCAATCAAATTGAATCGCTCTATTTGCAGGTAATGGCCTCCGCTATCGAGCCGACCGATGTTTCGTTTCTCATTTTTCCTTCCCATCATGCACCTTTATCGCTCACCTCAATGGCGGGCATTTCCATTTCTCATTTCTTGGCGCTGCCATAGGATATTTATCACGAGGGGGCTTCCTCACCTCCTCACGACGAATTACTTCTGTCACTTGGCTCTTCCCTCGGGCATTTTTCTCTTCCGCTGGAAAATTAATTTTTGCCCGCCCCGGAGAGAGGCTAGGTGTAGTGTCGGATGAGCCGCAAGGGATTGTGGGAAGGAGAAGTCAGAGCGGTGATCAGAAACATTTGTCACAAGCGCTCCCTCACACAAACGATTCGATAATTGCTGTATTTTCCAGACTTCAATCATTTAACGGTCATTGCTTTCCTCTTTAGATGATTTCAAAGCAGCATCTCTCGACCTCTCTCACTTCGTATCTGATCGGAATATATAACTCGGTGGATCCATCTCCGTCTTACTATCTCTCAATTTATTCGCTAAATTTAATCAAAGTTTTTATCTTTTTTCAAATGAAGCGTCTTGCTTATACATGGGGTAATCATACAGGATTCCCCCGCGTATATTATCTTCTACCCCTATTTGTATGTTATCTTGTCGGGTTCTGTAAAACATCTCACATAACTTTTAATATTCCACAAAAAAGTGAACATGTAAAATGAAAAGTTGACAATGTTATGACGTTACTTGACTTTTTATCATTTATATTGTGTATAATTTTCATAAAAATTTAATTATATTTATAAACTTTACTATATGTATCATTACATAATATTAGCTCTTCGTTAGAGTATAATAGTCACAATAAGCACCCAAGTGCCGTCTTAATTTTCGGCTTATCTCTTAAGTTTCAACAATCCAACGATTCATTGTTGAAAAGCACCGCTGTGTTCGCTGCAATAATCGTTAATTGTTGCGATTTTCACTTTTGTTTGGAAAAACCGGGAAATCGATCCGAAACCCGAAAATCGGTTCGTTTTTCGACCGGTAAATCGAAATGTAGAGCCGAAGATTTTTGGTCGTTGAATTCTGACTATGATTTGATTAGACCATCACACGAGAAAGTTGCATATTTCCATTGGAATCTTTTCAACGGGGAATGGCTATCTTCAAACAGATGATCTCTTTAATTTCATTTTTCATTATCGGAAACGTAAGAATTTAACCGCGAGAAAATGTGATTATCGGTAGATAAATAATTACTTGACTACGTATATAATAAATATTTGAATTTAAGTCACTTTTCTTTCATGATATTCATTTGTGATTTAATGCTTTTTTCAAATATTCGAGTCGCTGGAATGCAATAAGATAGAGTCTTTCTTGTTAATGTTATTACCCAATTATTTCTGCGCTAAACAGCGATTGAATCTGTCCAAGAGATCCAAGAAAGTACTTGGTGCAAAGGAAGAGGGGAGGGAGGCTGTGTCAACATTCGTGGAAGATGGAACAGGTGGAGAGATTCCCTTGGCGTCCCTTCTTCCAGAAAGGACAAGAAAGCTTCCTCAAAGTCAAGGGATCTTGATAACCATCTCTATTGTTGTTATTGTTAAGTTTTAATTGAACCTATAGTTGGGAGTAGTCGCCATGGTTACGTTTCTACGTATCGAAAGACAATTTATCACGCTATAGATCACCTATGAGCAAATATCACTTTTGACATAGAAAACAATAGAGTTAAAGTGCTAAGGGAAATTGATATATATTTACTACCGCTGGAGAGGAAAATGAGTTTCAAAGCGCTGCTCTTCTCAACTTGACGACGCATTCGATCTCTCAAAGGGGCCTCTCTGAATTCTTTTACTAACAAAAATCCTTTAAAATACTAATTCATGTTCTTTTTGGAGATATTTGAGCATTTTATACAGCTTATAGAAAATTAGTCCAAGTTCAACATTTTGTGAGAGTATATGCTTTTCTTCAAGGTCTGGTAGCAATCTTGTCAAACCTTAAATATAAACCTACGTACATGAATGCGCTCTAGAGTTAATATTTCTTCGCAGCTATTAATATGCAATTATGGAAAGGCGACAATTGTGTGACAAAGTCTACGGTAACAGTCTTACATTTGTCTTATATTAAACCTTGTTTTGTTTATTCGGATTTGGGCTATATTGTGGTAGTTATTAATATTTGTTAGTTGTGCACAAAATCGCAACGTCGACTTTCGCATATTCTCCCTTCCAAATTGGACGATTGAGACGTTTTCCTTGAAAAATAGTTAGTGTTGACAGAAAGGAAGAGGTTGGATTTTGATTGAAGATTAAATAGAAGCAGTTGTATGTGTTGGGATGAAGGGAGTAATCGAAGGTAAGATAAAGTGAAACCCGAAGTATTTGTTTGGTTAAACTTAAACGCATCGTGTTTATCGTAAAGTTAAGTCGAAAAGTGAAGAGCTAAATTCCATGTCGATATTTACGTGAGAGTATCTTAACAAACGTGGCTTTATTTCCATGGAGACTAACAAATAAACAGCGGCCATCTTCTTCGATATGACATCGGCAAGTCTGCGAAGGAAATGCGGTTATTTTCTTTTAATCAGTCGCCGAATACCTTGGAATTGTGTTTCATAACCCCTTTTTCGCTGTAAAAACACGGCTCTCTCGTAATTAAGGAAAACAATCGGCCCAAATGAGAATTGGTGTAAGGATATGCATTTAATTCCCGCTTCCGCCGTCGGAAGAAAAATGGCGCTCTTTAAACAAATGCCGGGCGAATGCGCACTTTGCTTTGAATAATGAAGTTGGCACGTTTCGGCGATAATTCTCCTCAGCGATATTCGCTCATCAGAAAGAAAGTTATTAATCTGTTGTAAGAGAAATTAAATGGCTGTGAAACACGCTGCCATTCCAACGCGTAAAATACGAACTAGAAGGACTCTGCACGGGAGATTAAAATTATTTCCAATTTATCTCAAGCCAAAAATGCAATTTTCTACAACAGATGTATTTCTTATTTGTCACTGAACTACGTTTAGACGTACGCTTATATTATGAATAAATAAAGCAACAATCACCAATATGTTGAGGATTCATAAGGAGATGTGAAAATTATCGAACTCAGGTCCCCCACTCTCCCGTCAACAGCGTCAGTCAGTTCAGTGTTTAGAACCCGCAAAGTGGTATCGATTCCCAGTGAAGATCACTCACTTCTAATTATCCATGAGTTTGAAATCAGATTCATTTTAATATTACTTTAGAGATAATATGTGTTGAATTGAAAAGTAAATTTGACTAACTTTGTTTCTCTCCTTTTTCAGGTGAGTTATCTGTCAACATGTGTTTTACGCTTCAAAATTCTGAAGGAAATGAAGATTATAGTGCTTCTTCAGTAGATTCCATTTGGTGAGACTTTGGCTATATTCTTTTTACAGGGACTATTCATCTATCAATGAATTGTATTTCATTCATCCCTTTTTATAATGCGAGATTCTCTTCTTTAGCTCATTCGTATACGAATATACAATTGCTTTATCTTTGCTCTTTTTATGGTCGAAATTCCACTCTTCATAATTCTTACGAATATTAATCTTTTACTTCAGGTTCAGTTTAACGCAATTTATGTCATATTTCATCTGGTGCTTCATTTCCAAAGAAAGTGACGCGCATCTCTCTTTGTTGTAGCAGTTGAAATTTCATCATTTCCTAAATGAAAACTAATGGATTATTGACAGTTGATTGATAGAATATTGACAAATGATTCTCTTAGGAAGGATATTTTATCTGCGGTTTGATTTCTCTTTCAGTTTGCTTAGCACATGTTTTATCTGAAGACTTAAATTTCAACCATTTGCTACGCTTCTTCATGAATTTGCTGTGTCTAATTATTATCTTCAGATCACAGAACCGTGGTATTTAAACATCTCAGGTTTAAGCTCCGGTTAAACGACAAAATGAGATATCAGTTCCGCTTTTGCTCCTGACAATGTCGAATCGGTAGTTTTAAGTCCGACTATTGTATTGTATTGTATTACCGATACTTCTAAAGGTTTGCTTTTTTTCGATTCTAGTTTTTTCATTTATATTACTATAAAATCAAATTTTTGAAAATAATTGATAATAGTTTGATATATGTCGTAGATAAAGGTGCTAAGTAAGCCTCATTAAAATTAGTCTTTAAATAAAATATGCATCCTTGGGAACCGAAAATCGAAACGGATTAAATAACGGTTTCCGGTTTTGGTCCCACAATTTCAATATTTTCTTGTGAGAACCGGTTTTACCGTTTTCGGTTTTGGTGCCTTTTCCTCGTCGAATCACCACGTTTAAAATGCCCTCACTTCCGCTCTGTGTTTTCTTAAAAGCAAAACAAAGTGATCTCATTTACATAATTTCCACTTTTTCGGCGTCATTACTCCGAGAGAGGTCGTCAATACCTTGCGTGATATAAAAATGCGTTTATTCTCTGAATAATCTGAATTGATAAAGTTGAGGTACAAATACATTATTTTGGTTGGGAATGAAGAGGAGCCGGCCGATAAAATTTCAATAGGGCAGACATGAAATATTCATGGAGTGCTTGCAAACGATGGCAGGGAGCGGAAAAAATAAAGAAGCGATGGAGTCGTTAGAGAGGGGGGCCCCGGCGGGGGCCCGGTGTGATTAGCGAAGGGAAGCAAAAAAAAGCGTTGGAGGTGTAGAGGAAAGGAGTGATTTAAGGAGCAGGCGATGCTAATCGCAATTAAGTCAAATACCGTGGCGCCATTCGAGGGTGGGCAATTCCATAATTAATTAATGAGGTAATTAAGTTAGTGGGGCGATTACCTTCAGCCCGGAAAATACAAATTAAGAAGGGAACGGCTTTCTTTCCCTCTTCCGCCAGCCGTAAATAAACTTGCACTGATCATTCTTCAATCCTTTCCATAGTTTCACTTATTTACCGTTTTTCGAAATAAATACTTATCAGAGCATCCATCCATCTATTCTAGAAGCTTTAATGCGATATTACACATAAGCATGTAGAAATATTACGGCGCCGTTAATTGAGGCGTCGAAATGTAACGCTTATCGAAGTCACGGTGTACGTCATGTTGAGAATTGCGATTCCGTGGTATTATCTCATAAATGACTCTAAATGTATCACGTCACCCGGAATAATATTCCATTTTATTTTATCAGGGCGGATTCAACCCTCTAATAGTGCACCAGCAGGGTGTGGCTATCTAATAATAAGTTACTTATTCAAGATGTATTTGCAGTACGTCTTAACTGCTTTTATTCTACCTTTGGAAACACTTTTCGCCCTGGGATACTCATTCTAATCTAGATCTTTATCTTTCTAATTTAATTACGCCAAGCGAAGCCTATTGGTTTATAGTATTTACTTACTTGACTTGCTTAATGTTGATGTGTTAATTTTTCCGTCTAAGTCTGCAGTTTCGTGAAAACAGAAAATTTAAATTATCTTAGATCAAATTTCAAAATTTGAGTTTAAAAACGGTAGGTCAGAATAAATTGTCAACATCACTGTGAACAACAATTTAAATTTCTGACGATTTCACAGAAATCTATTTAAAAGGACGTGTCTTCCTTGCAAGGCATCAAATTTTATCCATACTCTATTCACTTATTTCCGGTTTTCGCTCAACGAGAAAACCAAATAAAGGTTCAGTTCTGGTTTTGTTACTTCAAACCGATTCGTACCGGTTTTTCGGTCAGACCATTGTAATGCTTCTGAAATTTTGCTGTTTTTATCTAGCCAGTTTACAAAAATTATAAATTTAGTTATATAATACAGCAATAGTTGTCTGCAAATCATAGTTACATACGTTTGGTATCTTCCTCCAATTATATTTAAATAAAACGTGCATTTATTAGAGACCGGAATAGAATTAGTAACGGTTTTTCGTTTCGTTTCAGATTGAAGAATTTCAATTTCTTTGGTTCGGTATTCGCCAATGTGCAAAGAACGGTTTTTCTGTTTCGATATGATAAATCGTCCCCTGCCCAGGGCGTCCATTCACCTCGGGGCGTGCCCTACCATTCATGGGCCATCTAAAAATAACTAATCTTCCTTCTAAGGTGCATTTGAAATGGGTGTATCGAAAGTGGAGTCCGTTAATAATCGCCTTACTTTCATTTCGTTCCACTCGGAGATGAGTTAAGCCCCGACGAACGCGCGATTACGTCGCCCTTATTACTGATATCGGTTTTTCTCGGATTAAAGACGTGTAAGAGGATTCACAAGTGCTTTTTATTATTTTAACGAACCTCCCGTTTATTGAATGCTAAAATGGGATCGCTTTCTTATTCATTAAAGTGATGGCTCTTATCATGAACTGTATTGTCGAAACTGCTTAGACAGTCGATGTCATTTCGTACTCATGAGCTCCCACCGAGGATAGAACCCCGGACCACTTTCAACAAGGGCGCTACCCACTTGGCTATCCATTACATATATCGATGGCGTTATTTTGGTATATTTATATTCGATAGTTGAGATAATTTCGCACATAAGGGCCCTAAACGAGAATCGAATCCGGGACCGCGCTGTAATAAAGCGTTCGTTATATTTTCCGCGATTCCGGAAAGTTTATTTCATGGCAATGCACGACTCAATATATTCGTTCTCTGTTAATACAAAAATGAAATTTTGTATCCATTTTCATTAGAATCTATTTTTCTCAGAGATTTGCCGTTTATTTTAGCAATGGGAACGTATAATATCGTAAAATTGATGTGAATACTAAGAACTGAAGTTCTATCAACTTAATCAAATAGTTTTGTATATTTCTTCTCAATGTGTCAGCATATTGTTGTCATTTAGCTATTTATGCATGGAATAAAAAAGAAGGAATCTCGGGAGATTTCTCGAGAATATTCATTATTTTCGAGAATGGTTTGTAAAAGAGGTGTGGTCGAGAGTCGAAGGAAGGCTCTAAATTAGCACTTAATGAAGTTAGCTGCTAAATGAAGATAAATGGAGATTGGATTAAGGGGTTTAACGAGAGGAGGTGAGCAGAGGTGCTATTGTGAGGTCATCACCTCATTCATTCTCCAATCCTCTATTCTTCTGAATTATCCACTCTATGCATCCCGCTTTCATTATTATTAATAAATTCACTTCAGTTGGAATTTCAGTACGGTGACAACAAAAGTATTTATAATACATTAATAACATAACTATACACAATGCCTCTAAAATATGCAGAATACAGTATTATTGACATTTACAGAAGTTCATCTACCCGTAGAAAATACTATTATGAAACAAATACTTCCTTGCTATAATATCACTCAATATACTACGATACCACAATATATACAACAGTAATATATATTATTATATAATTATAGCATATTATTGTATAACATATTTTGCAATATTACAACACATACAACAACATTACAACTCAGCTGACACGGACCTACACCTGTATCAATCCTAGCACATTTACATGTCATACATGTTCATATAAAGCTAATTAGCATTGAAAATGAACTTACTAACTACAAATGTACATAAATCAACTATTTTTTCTTACTCAAAAACCCTCACTTCGAAAATGCATGTGATCGGATTCGATGATTGGTTGCTAGGGTGACAGATCGTTTACTAACTTTCGTCTATTTTATCAAAATACTCGTAAATTCGGATCGGAAACGGAATTAGAATATTCATTTAATTTTCCTTCTTTTCATACTTACCTCGATATTTTCTCGGCATTTCGGACTTAAATCGCAAAAGAACAGAAGTCCGCAAAGCGAATTTAACGTGTACTTCTTGCGGAAGTCTTTTCAAGCCGTTGTAGAGTCGAACCCAGGAATCTTCTGTAGAAGTAACAAAGATATCTATTTAGGCCTTTTTCGCGTGACTTCACTCTTTTTCTTCAGTAGAAGAAGAATCTTTTTACTTAGTTTTTCAGTGCATTTCTTATGGGCACAGGAATGAAGTGATAATACACCTGAATCAAAGCGGGTGTGCCTGGGAATCGAACGGGTCTTAAGACGTCTTGTGAGTGATTAGGGGGCGTTCAATCGATGCTGCAGAGGATTAGAGGAAATGAGTGGGTTTGTTATGAGCCTTGTATTGTGAGAAGATGTATAAAAAGCAGACACCTATCCTTCGGCGAAATCTCTTAATCCGGATTAGTTTGGGAGAGGTGTCCGTGTGACGTCACTCATTAAAGCCGGATTAGGAGAGGAAGCAGGTGAATCCCCTTCGTTCTGCGGAAAGAATGTCGGCATTAAGTCCGCATTAAATTCAGGTATGAGTAGGCATTTTTGCATGCATGACGTGCACTACTTATCACGCAACTTCTCTTACGACTTTATTTTCGACTCCCTCCAATCCGTCCTTAACAATGAATCTGGTAAGTTCAGAAAGTTTCCGTAAGACGCCCATTGTCGCTCGAAGACGAGCTATTGTTACGTTTCATTGTCGCTGAGACAGTTGATTGTTGAACGATGTTTCGAAACAATGCCGCACTGTTTGAAAGCATCCGTGATACGGCAAAGCTTAGATCAGAGATATGTGCGGTAAGATAAAGTAAAAGGTACAAATCGCACGGAATATTATCCTTAATATTGATGTGGTAAGAAAAAGAACATGTGCGTTAGACAACTGAGTTCCAGTCGAAATGCCGTTCGTAATTCGAATGCTGATTCGTTTTGAGGTGCATAAAATATAATTTCGTGTGTATCAATTTGTATTGAGGTTAACACGTAGAACTTTCTTCCCCAACTTGAACTCTCTCTGCTCCAGACGACTCCGTAATTAAGGATTATTACCGGTTAATTACTTCACTAATTAATGTTTGTTCTCTTTGTTCGTTCGCCCCCTCTTTTCGTAACTAAATACGAATAGCATCTGCTGTAAATACTTAGTCTTTGATGGAACTCTGAGACTGATATGTTAATGCAACATAAGGAAACTCACTTTTTTCTTGGAATCGATTATATAGACCAGATTAACCATACGTCGTTCATGAATCAATTATGCAATTATCTCATTTTAATTTTAAAGGTATCATAATTACTGCAACAATGCGCCATAATGTATAATAGTAGACAGCAATACGACACTGTAATAATAAACTATAATAATTAATAATGATAAACAATGATAATAAACAATAATAATAATAATAAAATACCACCTCAGTCATCAATTCGTAAAACCTGGCTGTATAATTCACAAAATTTCGTTGAAACCGAAATACTTTTTTTAACGTTTAACGGCGAACCATATAATTGTAATTTATAACAATGAATTATAATAATGAATCATAAAAGTAATCTATTATAATAAACTTTAATATTAAACAATAATGAATGCGCACTCAAGGTTTCATCGATAGGTTATGTTATGAGAGTGTGCGTACTTTTGTGAATGTATTTAACTTGCGTATAAAATTTGTATATCTTTAATTTAATCCCTGGATTCAAAGCGCCCATTAAAATGATGTTGATTGCTATGGTATCCAATGGAAGTCGCCAACCATGGCTGTTGGTGGATGAAATAATAAATAAATGAATGTAATGCTCCATTTTGTTGATCAGTGTGTATAGATCACGCGTGTTTTTGCTTGAACCGTGAAGAGTTATTACTTATATTTTGTTCGTGAGGAATCCTACTTCTCAAATCGAGTATAGATATTCACCATCAAGTTATTCACCACGGCCTTAGTTCACGAATTTCCACCTCACGGATGCCTATGGTTTCCTCCACCTTCAGTCCCATTTAATTCTGAGCGCGTTTTTGAAAAATGGAATATTTACTGGGACGGAGTGGTCGCTTTGTCATTCGGGGAACAAAAATATACAAACGCCGAGATTTCCTCAGCCAATCCCACGCTTCTTATCTCTCTCATTTCTTCTTTGCTCCCCCTTTTCTGAAGGCAACGCCCTATTCAATGCACCGCCTATTTATCAACGGAATCACAAAGAAGCTATTTTACAGGTGCACAGACGGAATTGATGGACGAAATTACAAAGTTAATTACTCGAGAAAATTCAACAAAAGATTCTCCCATGAGAAAATTCGTTAGAAGATAATCCCTAAGACTTTTGCGTTATTGCTGTCGTAACAAATCTTTTTGCAGTCGTCACTTTCCTGTTATTTTCACTTGTTCAGTCAGTATCACTTGCGGACAGAGCCCTTATACTCGTGATATAATTTGATCCTCATCTAAATTTAAATACTATAAAATACATTTGCCATTTGAGACACGGGCAAGTGTAGCCACATAAACATATTGTTCTAATAAATATCCAGAAGCCACGTAGGGTGACCAGATGCAAATGATCAGAAAGGAGGACACTGAGTGCTGAATTCCGGACAAAGGAGGACGGGTGTTGCGGGTCACATACTTTCAGGCGCTCTGCGAATTACATGTAATGAGAGAGAAATCAGGCCTAAAATAAGTCAAATGCTTGATGTCGGCAATTTTTCGTAGAATATTTACTATGAAAGGCTACATATTGTAACAAGTAACTCACTTTGATCTCCTTAACACTTAGAAACGCTTCATTTTACCTTTGGATATGATTTCATGTTGAACATAATAATACAATTACAGTGATAATATAGCAAATACTTATTTAGAATGCACTTGATTATTAAGCGTTTCCTAATACCGATCGATTGCTCTTATTGTAGAATGCTAGTTTAAAAGGCAGCCTTTGCGTGTTTTCTACATAGCATTCAACTCTAATATTTTTCGTTCTGGTTTTCTCTCCTCGGAAACGGAAAAAGAAAATATCGATTATGTTTCGGTTAATCTGTTTCTGCAAAATTCGAATCTATTGTTTTCACTTTTATACTGTATCCTAATGAAGATATTGTTTAATTATGTCTAGCCTTTTCTTATACTCTAAATTTTAGAATTAAACGTGCTTAATTTCAGATCGTTGCCATTTGTGTTGATCACCTTCAATTACGATTAATTAAATTGTGTTGAGAACCAAAAGTCAGGACGTAATGAACGTCGGTTCGCGAATTCCGATTTTTCGGTTAGTATTATTAAAACTTATTTAGTGTGCTTTTTTCGGTTTCCATTTCGTTTTCCTGGTTATAAAGGATGAATGAAAATGAAAAACCGCATATAGTCGTACGTAATTCACTTTGGATAAAATATTAAAATTCATCTCTTCATCACCTGCACTCCTTCTTATTCCAAATTGGACTCCTTTTGACTTCTAGGAATGAAATTAAAACGGAGCTTCGATTCGCTTTATTTCCATCTTCTTCCTCCCTTTTTGAGCCTCAAATAACTTTGTTTCGCCCTCCGCCGCCAAATTACTTAAGTTTTAGAAGTTGAAGAATAGTGTTCCTTAATTAAAGCGACGCTTTAAGATTTTTCAATTTTGAATGAAATTAAATGAGGTACTCTCCGAGTCTCATAAAGGATTTTATGATCCACGGAAAAGCTTCGTTTAATGAAAACAATCTCTCACTTGTGGTTCGTCGGTGAGGTGCCATAACAATTTGCTCTTTCCCCACGCCTCAGCCATTAATTGAGAAATCATTTCCTTTCACCCTTTTCATATTAAAGAAGTGCGTTTCCATGGATTCAACAAAGAGGCTGCATCGAAAAGAAAGACTTTTGATAGATAAAAAAGGGAATTACATGCAAAATATATAAGCGGAAGGTTCTTCCTGATTGAGAGTGGACAAGTGGGTAACGCGTTCGCCTTTGGTGAAGGAAGTCCCGGGTTCGATTCCAAGTGGGAGCTCACGTGCGAAATGATCTTCGAAGTACTCCCTTAAATACCACTTTCACTCCGGTGATTATTTCTTTTATACTATCAATTTTACTATAATAAATTATATTTAAGTGTCACCTAGAATATAAACCTTGCACAGGGATTATTTTCTTTAATCGGAAAATTCCGGTTCGACGGTTTCGTCCGGATCAAAACGGAATCGAAACTTTGTGTCTTCGATGAACCGAAGGTATAAACCGGTTCGAATTTTCCGGTTTTCGGAGTTTTGAATCCCTGTTCGCTTAGCTAAAAAAAGCAAGCAGTAAACTTAACGACCGAAAGAAGTGACTAATTCGCGAGATGAAGGCAATCTGATTAGGAATGATTGCATATTCGTTCGCTTTTATCGCGTCTTGAAAAGCAGCAATTTGGAGAGGTTTTTACTTACCCGCATTCGGAGTCAAACCTGAAAAACGTCAGACGGACGTAATTGGTCTGAGAAATGAATGGCGAAGAGATAAGCGGTCCAAAAGAGGGCCTTAAATTAATTGGATCCCTCCGTGTCCATATTAAGGAAACGGATGAGGGCGGTTGCTTAAAAGATAAATAAGTGGGCGAATTAATTTGGGCAGAAAAGTACGGAGCGGTGAGATGAAAGGACAGCAAGGGTCAATTCTTCACAGACGAAATTTCTAAAGATGTCTTTTGTGGAGAAGGTAGTCATAAGACATTTCCGGCGATTTCTTGGCCGCGTGCGACCTTTCCTGGCGTCATCTGCGGCCACAAATAAAAGGAGACGTGTACACTAACAAATATATAGATCAGGGATGTGAAACGTGGACCTTAAGAAAGGAGGACATTACAGATGCCATTTGAGGATTCACTTACCACTGAGGTCGTCGGCTTAAAAAGGATCACTAATCCTTGACGATTCTGAATGAACGTCTTTTCAGGAGAAATCTAGGATATTTTTAGAATTTTATCTAAAATTAGTCCGTTTAACTTAAATTTAATCGGATAAAGCTTAACCTAACGTTTAAACTAAGCAATGCATCAGTTGTTGGTTTTATTTTAAAACTTACTGCATTGCGTATAAAAAAGGAAGAATTAATAAAAGAAAACTTCAGAAGGATGTAATATTACAATTTTCGCAGTAGAAAAAAACGGGTTCGACGAAAAGGAGAAAAACCGGATCTGAACCGATATTTGTTTCATATTTTCGTTGAGCAGGATTAAGAGGTTCTATATCCTGACAAAAACTCATTCTTCAGAAAACTATAAGACAATAATTCGAGCAGAGCATTATTTCGAATTGATAGGCGGATTGTAGTTATTGTTATTCCGGCAGTTAGAAAATTCCATCATCATAATTATCTCTGATTAAACAGAAAGCCCTCTAAAAGATGAACAAGAAATCCGGAGATTAACGAAAGACGAGAGATGATGGTGGTGAATTCGTGATTTGTGACCAATTCACGCCTCAAAGGGTTGGATGAGACGTGACTCTTCGAAGGAATTATCATCTGCAGCATTGATTCATCAAACACCGAAATTAAACGGTGCTTTTGATCAAACAGAATCTCTTTCATGTCTCGTATTTCATTTGAGTTGCGTTTGGAAATTTTAAAATTCAGTTGCACATCACCGTTTCCTTTCGGAGTGACCGTTTGCTTCGTATCTCACTAAGAATCTTCCTTTCCTTAGACTACCCTTGCGTCGGCTTCCTTTTTTCGCTCCTCAGTATCACCACATTCTCTCATCCTCAGAAGGATTAACGGAAGTGAGTAATGGTGACATGACTGGAACTCGAACCCAGTACTCCCACTTTCCGAGCTGGAATAATCCTCCGGGTTTAAAGGTCGCACACAGACATTCATCTTTCGCCATTTTCTTAGTTTCCTTTGAATGGTTATCTCAGAAAACATCGTTTAATGGTTCGGTGGCAGTTGGTGCCTCATGTGGAACTCAAATGAAATTGACACGTTATGCTAGTTCAGTTAGAATACCTGTCCTGGGTTCGAGTCCCAGTCATGTCGTTCTGTTTTCACTTCTGTTTATCCTTCAGTTGTAACACGTACTTGCACTAAGATATTCATCCTTACTCATTCTTTCTCTTTCTTAATAATCAAATTCTCTCTGTTTTTCTATTCCTTCTTCCAACCACCATATCCTATTATAATAGTGTCTACTTTCACTTATTCGTTCTTTTTGTCTATTTTCATTCATTCCTGACTCTCACAACTATTCTTGCATTGTTTAAATGTCACACAATCCATTCTAAATAAATTACTTTGACCCAAATTAGTACACTATTCGCCCAATATCCGCGCATTCTTCAAAAATGGAAACTGGTGAAATTTCGAGGCTATCATTGCTTCAATTAAGTCATATTGTGTGCGGTGATAGTTAATTGTGTGTAATGCATGTAATGCTGTTACAATGGTACAAGTTCGTATGATTGCATATTGTCATACAACTGTGTCTAGTGATGACACGCATTCACCCAAACCATCGTCGTTTCTATGGAATATGGGATATTGTTGGTTAAACATAAGGACTTTATTGAGGTAATTCTCGGAATGCGTGACCTGCGGTCCGTCGCCTCAGCGGCTGCCATCTTATCTCCATAACATTTTAAGTATTTCCAGTGAGTGTTTTAGATAAAGAAGTCGCTTCTTTATGGGATATATAAGAGAGAGAAGGTCCTCCGTGGTCACGGACGCCACCGAGTGATGAGCGACATTAAACGTTCCTTTTACGTGGACGTTCTTTATTGGAGTGGATAATGGCAGGGGATGCGAGATTTGGCTCTCCTTGTCACGTCTTGCCTTCATGTGGGAATAATCAAAATAGTAATTGCTAAGATTGAGGGAAAGTTCTCTGGATGCACTGTATTATGAAGGGCATGTCCTTTGAGACAGTTGAAGGTATTACCTCGGTGATTGAAGAGTCTTTTCACTCTCAAATCATGCAATACCTCTGATCGGGAGGTCATCAAGTTAGGAGAGGTTGTAATAGTGTATTTTGGCAAGACACCTTAATGTTGAACGACAGACAATAATGAGTCCCGGGTTTGAGTCCTGACAGACTTTTTCATTATCCATTTCTCCTTGTGAATTTTCTTTAGCGTGCAAAGTCACCTTTCACCCCTTTGGTTGTAAAATATCCATTATGATTCAAAGCTCATTGGATATATACCTATACTTTGGTTTATCATAATCTCTCATTTTGACCTCGGATTCAACGCATGGTTGGTCTTTTAGCCGTCCCTGTTTGACTTAAAAAATCTCTAAGAGAAATTAAACAATCTTTGGCCCGAATAGTCAGCCTCCCAAAGCATGATGAAATGTCTTGCCGGCCCTGGATGAGGGATTTCCATCAGGGACGGCTTGAGGTAGAGTGGTAGTGTGGAATGAGGTCATGTTGTGATGGAATGGAAAGCAAAAAAAGCTGAGAATTTCATTTTGATTATAAAGAGCAGCATTCAGAACACAATTTACGGGGAGTTAAAACTTTTTATTGAAGAAACAAATTCCTCGGGATTATTTTCTCATCCATTTTGGAGATGGAATAATTTGATAACGCGTCTCAAAACTTCTTCCCTAAGATTCTTTATTTATTTTCATCCTCTCTTTATGGAGCAACTTTTGATCCCACCGTTAAATTCATTCACTCAAAATGTCGTAACGCATTTTATTACACATAAAATTTGGAATACATCCGTTTGCGGGTTATGGGTTTAATTACAAGAATCACTCGAAAACTCTATTCGTTGCATTAATTCGGATTACTTTCCAATCCATGGATTGACTGATTGGAGGAATACTCTTGTTTCTCCTCTATTTTTGTTTTTCCCGTTGTTAATCTAATTCACAGTAAACGAGGATTCATTATTCCAATAAGGATTGTCTTTCTTTTTGCTTTGCACTGCACCAAAAATAGAGATATATGTAATATTTACGATTCACGCATATAATTCTTCTTAATCAGCTTCGCACAATAATAGGAGCAGGGCTATTGCATTCTTCACCCCTTGCAGTCTTGTGTAGTCTTTGTATATGCCAGCAGTGTGCCTAGAATCGAACAAATAGCTTCATTTGAAATCTCACATTTCAGTTTTTGCTCATTTTCTATACAACTATTTCATTCATCACAAGAGAGCCGTATTTTAAATGTCAATCAGAGATGAGTTTAACTCTCAAACGGGTAAACCGGCTTGTTTATATATAATAATAATAATCAGTGAACAATATTCTCTTACAGCTGTCTAAAAGTAAGAACAGTGTATCTGTATGGCCAAGTGCAAATATCGATAACATTTAAACTCGCCATGTATGAAAGCGGAATAAATTAGAGATGTCGGAGGGGAAGCAGTTTTATGAGGGCGACGGAGAGGCGCCTCGGCGCTTGGCGTCTGCTTTAATAGGTGCGGATGCCGAAAAAGGTGGACAATCTTTTAAATCAAGTTTATTGGACTCTGGAAACATCATAGAACCATCATTTGGATATCGGTGGGATTTATTCCCGACACATTTCCACCATTTGGCAGAGGACTCAAGAAGCTGCTTCACTTGGCCGAGTCTTACCGTATTGCGGGAATTATGCGTTCCTTCATCACTTCTATTTCCTTCCGATTTGTCGATAATATACGAATACTAATCGTTGATAACTGAGTATATGTCAGCGTTTTGATTCACTTCTGCTCGACCAAACTGATGCTTATGATTGTCAGAAAAGACTATCAGCTATCCATAAGATGCTTCTAACAACTAGTAATCACGTATTTACGCATGATTTTAATAAGGGCCGGCCCGATAACATAAGCAAACCAAGCAACGCTTTTTGGGAGCTAAAATTTTGATTCTTAGGGCAGTGAATCCGCATTGAAAATGTTCAAATTTCCTGTGATCTCTCATCGACTCAGTTCAGATTCACGAGATTTGAATAATAATAATGTTAAAAATGCTCCGACTGATGAGGACATTTAGCACTTATGGACAGTATTTATTCAAGCATAAAAGTAAGAAAACTTCCGGAGACAAATTCAAAACCATACATGCCTTAGTATGGGCGACAATCTTAAAATTTATCTATTTATGTTCTAAGATTTCTTTTCTGTGAAAGAATATATCGTTGAAAAGTTGTGGGGATATTATCAAGAAAAGCTTATTGCATCGGAAGTTATTTTGAGCTTAAAAATAGACCTTATTTTTCACATCTCATGCGCTAGAATTTTTCTATTTTGTAGAATCTGATGAGAGATATATAAGATTTCCCTTCAATAGCCAATGTTTTAATCACTTATAAATGGCAAAACAGACTCATAAAAATAATCTAAAACTATTGTGAAATATCTCATATTAATATTTAGATATGGAATATATAAAACTCTATAAACTTACAAGTCACGCTTCTTGGCTTAGAAAGATTATATTTATACAATAATCAATATACATTTTTTAAAACGTTAAAATTAGTTCTGACTTTCTTGACTGGGATTCACTTGTTTAGAATAATTGTCAAATGAGGATAATTTTTACGACTCTTTGCGTTCCGAATGTGATTCGTGCAAGTCTGGTTCAAACCATCTTAAAAATCATGATATAGCCGTCGATTTCTCCTTTCGTTATGTACTCAACTCGAGGTCTGCCTATTAATTACCGAGTCTGGATAAAAGATGATGTTTTATAGGAGGTGTTTACGCATCAGTATCAAATGGCACATGTTTAATGCGAAGGTTGTCACCCAAGAGGCTGGCAAAAGCCCAGGCGAGCATCTCACACACGAATTCGTTATCTTCCCGACAGGTGGCGCTCATTCCTCTTTTCTGGATGTATTCAAGCGCTCACTAAAAAGAAACAGTCCCCTCGAAGAACTTCCCGAATTTGCGGACATAATTTGTTATGGAATTAAGTCGACGCTTAACAAATTCGGAGACACGTGTAATTAGAGCTCCTTCAACGCTTCTCTTCAAATTGGACTCTTTCATCTTTTTTCACTTCCGAAAAGAATTTAGTTTACCTGTCTGAGGACATTTTAAGGATTATGAGCTCATGTTCAAGCATTCGCAACTGGGGAACATTTTCAAATACCGTTTGGTAATGAGGATAAAACCCGAAAATATACTTCAAAGTTGTTAACATATCTCATCAGTTCCATCGCTTTATATGCTTCTAATTTATTGCGTCACTTTCTGAAATTGGTTTTTCATCGAAGTGCATTATATCGAAAGCTTCTTTCAAGTTAACTAATTGGAGCGACATTTGGTCAACTTCTTTATTTCATTTAAGATATATTGTTCGAAAATGTTGATATTGTCATTAATTAAACAACGATTAATGAACGATATTTGTAACTAATCTATTGTAACGTGGCAATTGTTGTCCTAGAGATAGATTATGTTTGTGTGAACAATTAAAAGAGTTATAATTGTTTCCAAAGGCCATTGCTGCGTTGTAATTTTCTTAAAAGGACCGCAGAATATTCCACGAAGATTCAGTGGGTTAATGTGCCCACTGATAATCCTCAATTCGCCATATTTACATAGTGTAATTTATCTGTTTTTCAAGGTGCCCAATTTCGAAAAAGGATAATGCCCCGATATTGTTCGTTAAAGAAGCATCAGCTAAAACTGCAAGTAAAGCCGCTGATCTCATAATCAAATGTCCCACAAAGAAACAAAGCTGGAAATACTTGAGTGGACAAATCGCAGGCTAAAGTTGTGAGGGGTTTTGAAGGATGGAGTGGTAATGGATTCCGGAAGAAAAACGCAGATATGCGGCTTATCTGAGGAGCCGGAAATGAAGAAAGTCAAGGCGTGGGAGGAAGTGTTTATAAGGAGGCCTTTGTTCTAAAGAGTGGTGCAGGTGATTGACGGCCATGTTAAGGTTGATTCTGAAGAAGGTGGCGAAGAAGAGGACTCCTTGTCTCCCAAACGTACTCTTCTTCAGTTCCATTGCGCCGGCAATCGGCATGGATCAAGGATTAAGACATGTATGACTGAGGATTAGCCTAGAGTCCTTTAACCACGGGCAATCGGAGCTTAATTTCGGTAAATGTCCACTCTTTGGAAAAATATAATTTCCAATGACCATTCTTACAACCTCCAAGGAAAACACTTATTAGCAGTAGAATCGGTAGAATATCCCTCTCGAATAATATGGTGTACGTACATCCGTGATGTATATGAACGAGCTCATAAGAAAATCTAGTCAAGGGAATAGTCGTTAGAAGCAATGAAAAAGTCCGATATTTATGCCTCTCACCTCGAGTATGTATGTCTTGTATGGAACCATTATACTGCATATATGTTGTATACGATAAAATTAATTAAAAAATTAATCATATCGACAAATCGGTGGGCGTTACTCACTTGCTTCTGAATAAAAGATGAGAATATTTAGAAGAAAGAATAAATCATGCAAAGGCTTTATTTATTTAATAAATGAGGAGAAAGTACGAATTTAGAAAACTCTGAGAATATTATGCTTTCTCAATGTTATACAGGTCGTTATGATGAGGAAGATCAGAGAAATAAATGTTACCCTAGTCCATTCAAGAATTCATATTTTCGGTACGCAAAAGTAACGATTTAGGAAAGAAAAGTCATATTACAATCACTCTGTGCGGAAAGGCGGCTTGCAGGGTACATGTTGATATGTAAATGAACAGCAAACTACGGAATAAGATTAAATTGGGAAATTAATAAAGATAAAATCTTCACAGGAAAAAACTTATCACTACATTGACATTTGCTGTTTCTAACTTATTCTTTTAAACTTAGTATTGTTAATTTTCGCTGAATGCGGCTCAACTAAGCACTGCCTTTAAAGCATTGCTAAGAAGTGTATATTGAAACGAAACATCTCCACTTCATTGCAGAAGCAGAAGGTCCTCTTTAACCAGCTAAATACCTTCTTATCCACTCCTTTTTGCCGTTCCTGAGAACGTCTAAGCATGTTTCTACATTTCCACGAAATATGCATCGAAAGTCTTATCGTCCCTGGGCTGGTTGATAAACTAACGACTGCATTTTCCGGCCAATCAGTATTGAGAAGACGCTTATCTTTGGAAGAAGGCCTTGTTTGGGGAGTTACCTCTTTTCGGGAAACCGAGTTTCACTTCCGCACATTCATTTCATTTTATGGACACTTCCTTCGGATTAATTTGCATTCATTAATTCACTTCCAGAGTGTTTTTCTACATGAAAGTACGCAGAAATAAGAGAATCATTTTGAAAAAGTCCAACTATATCATTTTGTTTGTATCAGGCATACATTCTAGGTGGGGGACTTTATATCTCTCCCCCAACATTCTGCAAGAACACTATGTAATTTGATCTCCCTCAAGATTACGCTAAGACTTTGTACTTACAGCAAGTAAGTTGTAGCAAAAGTACACTTTTCCTTCTTTTTTATCGTTGGAATTATTAACTCTGTCTTATAAACAATATTTTAAGATATTCAACGGGTTATTAGCAATCTTCCTTCATAAACTACACAGATCCAGGCGTTTTAGTGTAGGAATCCATAAAGAAAAGAAACACGAAAAGTTGTACTATTTCTGCATTATATATCTTTCAATCATCCTCTAGTTGAGCCCTTAAAGCGAAAATGTTGGGTTCGAGCCTGTTCAATTCAAAATCCTCAAATTATCTCCAAATACTTCCCTTAGGCAGTTTATTTTTACCTCCTCCTCTGATATCCACAGTTTATGTCGAACAGATCCTGAATTTCCTGTCAATCTCATCACTATGGTCCTTTATTCGTTCAAAGGAGAATATTTCATTAATTTTCCGTGGGTTTGGTTTGAGAAATTCCAACAATGCATCCTGAATCCTAGTGGTCCAACAATATCCGCCCCGCAACAATGCTTCCTTCAGAAATGCCTCCCAACAATAACTTGTCTCCAACGTGAGGCAGATATGGAATGACATTAGGGTGACCGAAGCAGTTGCGTGTCTTCTGGCCAGAGGGAGTTAGCGGCTCGTAAAGTGGGAATGTCCATCCGTTATCTGGAAGGCCTTCGGGAGTCGTTAAAAAGTCTCTCGTCGGAAGGTGGCCCTCGCTCCACCACATCTCGGATTTAACTTTCTCCGATCCAACACTACATCTGCTTTAGTTGTTCAACTCTTGTTGCGTCGATTTCATTATCTAATTTCAGCAAAAACTATTTTCTGACATCTGCTTCTTCGTTAGAGCATAATATGTCACGCATTGCGATCTGTGAGACTGCATTCAGCCCTTCTCACGTTCATCTCGTCATCAATCACGGCTCCTCTTTCTTCTCACTTTCATGTTTTCTTTTTCAGATGTTATAGACAAGTCTGCGATGTTCTTTTTAACCTACGGCACAGTAATGAATTGGGAATTAGTTCTCCAGAAAAAGTACGAAATTCAACTTCCGGTTTTCTGTTAAACGTAAGACAAATTCTACGTCGTCTTTTGCATTTTGTAATCATTATCATAATAAAATGCTATTTCTCAAGATGCTAGATAGCTCGTTTCTTAGTGAACGTCTTCCTTGCAATGTTCATGGTTTATTCGTTCAAGATCAAAGTTAAGAAAAACCATTAGATTCATAAAAATTTCTACCCGAATTACGTAACTGACTATTATTCTAGTATAGGAGTAACTATATTATTCTATATATCTGTTACCAAATCTCACCGAATGAATAAGCATTTGTGGTACATTATGTTTAAATTTGAAACCATCATCAGGTCTGTGGTGAGCTTTTTTACATTTACGTAAACATATATTGTAGAAATTTTACAAACAGTTCGCAAAAGCTCAATGTTTCGCATAGAAAGTGGCGTCAAATTTTTCACAGCATAGTGAATTTGCCGGAGTGAAAACCGAACACGAACTGAAAAGATTCTTAATTAACCTTCACATATTCATTCCAATTTTTATTTACCAATAGTGGCATTTTACTTAAGTGTAATTGTAGCAAAAGTTTACTAAATATTTAATGTAAAAATGGCTTGCAAATAATTATTACTCCTAAGAAGTTCTATTCTAAAATTTAGAGTAAAAGAAAAGAGAAAGAATAAAACAAACATTTAGAAGGATAATATTACAATGGAGATGGCGGAAAAACGGTTTGATTTTGATTAAAGAAGTGATACCAAATGGACAGAGCCGAATGCTGAAAGTTTTTTATTTCAGTTAAAATGAAAAGAGTTACAAATAATATGTATGCTAACAATTTATGGAGCGAAAATTCCGTTTCGAACAGGCTTGTTGTTGTCTGAAGGGGATAAACCGGAATTGAACCGAAATTGGAATATGTTGTTGAACCGGAACGCAAATCAAAAGTACTAGGGTTCGATTCCCTACTGTATTAGAAGAATAAGAAGCTTCTGTGCTGGAAATATTGGAATGGAGGAATCTGCAGATATCTGTCGAACCCAAATGCGACAACAATGTGCTGAACAAAAAATTATGCAAAAGAAGAAGTTTCCTTGGAAATTAATAACCTGTCCTCCGTAAAATGTAGAAAGGGGTGATATATCAGCGATAAAAAGCCGTTTGGCACGCAACTGGCATAATTTTCCATAATTCGAATAATGGAGGAAAGAATATTAAAGTCGAAAGAAATCTCTGCTGTGATCATTAAATTTAAAGCACTGATCAATTCACGCAAAGAGAACGTGTAATAAGCAATGTATTCATATAGACGACCAATAAGGCACATTAATAATTCAACGCATTTCGGCCTTTATTTCTCAACGAAATTTATTTGCCGTAAAATAACTTTTTCTCAGTTTCGCTGCTGAGCTTAAGGATGGAATTAACATCAAATGGGCATTCCGATTTGAATAAAACCTCTGAGGATTCTATGGCGCATCAAATGTAATAAATACAAAAAAGTAAGATTATATACATACAATTAGAGCGGGTCCGAGACACGCTGTTGCCCAGGGCGTCGAGGTTTGGGGGGCAAAACATTTGCCGTTTGTTGACTATTTGGTGGAGCGTAAAAATTCTGAAAAGGTGTGCATACCAGATTAGTTTTATTACCCATTCGTTATTCTTACGATTATATATGAAGGCCATGCATCGCATTTTCAACTGCAAGCCAGTCTCCATTACTCTTTTAAGGAAACAGAATCTTAGTAGTTGAATACCAGATTGAGAGTTTTCATATGGAAAAGTTATTAGTTAACAGAAATAAATCTGCAATCATAAAACACGTTCCTCATCTGTGTGCTTTGTTAGCAAAATTTTTAATTTAATATAAATTACGATTGAATCGAATTTTTGGAATTGATTGAACTGTTCAATCGCTATCCATTCAGATTTAATAGGGAAATATGTATGCTGATTGCGGTACTCTCCGCTTATTTAATCCATTTTATCTACTTTTAGGGATATTTTGATAGTAAAATGAATCTAGTGATATCTGATGGTAAACCACACAAATTCAATTGCTGGTTTACATACCATACGATTGCTGGTTTACTCACTATTTTGTTCATTCTCAATACGATGTTTATTTATGATACAATGGATTCTTTATACACAGTACAATTACCTCCTTACACACAATACTATTACTTGTTTATACACTATACTAATGCTTGTCTTATTCTTGTTAATAAATTGAAAGTATCGGAATTACTCTCCAAATCTCCAAATACAATTTTTTGATTATTTCAAATGAATTTCAAATTTGAATTAAAAATAACTGAGTCATTGGCAAAAATACCTGTATGGAATAAGACCTCGACCGGGGCCTTAGGCGGTTTCTGTATACATATATACTTACTTATATTTTTCAGTTCTCAATTATCCAGATGCATTCACCTAATTACACACACGTATTTCTTTACAATGAATGATTTTTTGATTCATCAAAAGAGGCATTCTTTTCGATCTTTGCTGTTGCACCTTAATATCAGCATCTTCCTGTGATCTGCGTAGAGTCATTCCTCCCTGGGCTGATTCATGAACAGCTCACCGTCTGATGAAATGTACATTTTATTTCTGAGAAGACAGATGATATCAAGGAATCCATTCCTTCCCAAGGTCTAGAATAACATTCACGGAGGAGTATGAATGGCGTCTTCTCCTCTTTCTTTCCTGCACTTTCTTTCTCTGGACTCGTTTTTCCAATTGCGAACTCTTTCCCTTTATTCCTGACGTGTTCCTGATTGATTATAGTAGAAGTGGTAATCGGACATTCGTGTGTGCAATGAAAGAGTGAGGAATGAAGTAGATGTCGATAGACTGCGTTATCGCATGTGACGTCATTAAGCCGCTTGTCATCTCCGAAAGTGATATTCACTTTCTCTGCTCTATCGCTAGAGGTCTCTTCAGTGCAATACGATCTATTATTTAAAGCAGAGTTACACATTTTAATCAAATAGACCAAACGTAGTCTTACCATCAATTGTGAGGGAAGCAGTTTCGTTTAAAATCCATGTTCTGTTCCTCAAATATTTATTTGCGATGAATTGATTTCATTATGCAATTCCCCTAATATGGCTGTAAATCATTAACATACTGAGTGTTGATTGGTGGAACTTCTCCATGACGACACGTAAATGAGTATTTTTGGCGAGTTGTGTATAAATCACCTGATGACGTTACTATGTCGTTTTTCCAAAACAACGTCACTTTAACGTTTAAAAATGATACGTTCCCAATAACCTCGAATTTTGAGAGAATGCTTTTAAGAATTACGGTAAAACCCGTTCTAGACGTTATTCAGTGATAGGAGCGGAAACCGCGCATAAAGCAGGATGGTATTATAACCGGCTTATGCAATGCCTTTTATCATATCCTTAAAGAATGATCTCCTTTTCGCCCAAAGAAAGCTTCTTAGTTACATAATTTTGATCATTTTTCATTCCACAATGAGGCAGCTTGTACAAGGTACTCTATTATGGAAGAGAAACGAATCTCTTTAACAGCAGTAGTGAGAGAATATCACGATCTCTCCTAAACTATGTTCAACAGCCCACTTCACTCCCTTTCTGCGTAAGATCCGCCTCTTATGCGGGAAGAAAATCGTCTTAAGCGGTATTTTAAGCATGTGTTTCCTGTGAAAGGTGCTTCAGCCCAGTGAAAACCCTGTATCAAGCGAGAGCGTCTTAAACGGGTAAACTCGCTGTATCTTAATTTCAAAATATAATTTGTCGCGTACACATTCCTTTGTGTTTAACAGAAAACTGAAATATCGTGAATATAATATCGATGTAAATTCCCATTTCGCCGAAATCAGATTGGCCGACACCGCGATAGACAAATCCTAATCTGTTGAGACAAAAGAAAAACATGATATTCCTGAAGACAGAAAAATCAGCGCCAAGATAACGTCAAAGCAATTTCCCTTTTACTAAGTGCATCGAACCATAGTATTTTTCGCTCCGGTTCAACAGAAAAAAATAATATCGGTTAAATTTTGTTTTCGCTCCTTCTGCTGATGTGAAACGATTCTAACCTTTCTTTTTCTGCTCCGATCATTGTACTAATATATACAACAGAAAGAATTTTTATCGTTCTTTCTTTTTCATTCAGTTACATATACTAATTATTCAATTCTTTAAGATTAAAAATATTACAAAGGTCACTCAAGATGAACAGATTGTGTCCAAAACAAAATGCATGTCACCAGTTAAATGATTAAAAATGATAGAATCATCATAATTGTCCTCCTACTGAATCAGGAGGTGCCAAGTAATGTTAATTATTACAGCCTACATTAAAATGTATATTTAAAAACTATGATTCCTCAAAAATAGCGAACATATGAAAGTACATAAAATATACAAGCATATAAAATCTCTATAATATAAAATAAAACATATATTATATTAGCGCTTATCATTGCAACCCGCATTTAAGTTCCGATGAATGTCAAATTCTATACGATGCATATATAGCACATGCATTCATAAATTCACAAAAATTGTTAATTTGCCTTTTTATTAATTCAGAAACCTCTGAGCGAGATATGTAATAGTTCTATGTTTACAATTTAAACAATCACAGGAAATAATTACAAAGTTACACTACATAGAAATAATTTTATAATAATGCTCGGTTGTAGTATGTTGAAAGTTTAATTTACACATTTTAGTCAAATTTCTCACAATTATACTTGTGTAAATTAAGTGATGAGTGATTTGAGTAGAATAAGAATTGTTGTAAACTAAAAAGTGAAACGGAATAAATACCGTTTTGGTTCCCCGAGAAAAATGACTTATCTTTTCGGTTCGATGGCCTTCTTTAAATGGAAAAGAATGAAATATAAAGTGATAATTTGCAACTGCTTAGAGCAAAGGTAGCGTAAATGGTGGTCATACGTAAGCGCATCCGAAGCATGATCTAATTGATTGAAGGAGGGCATCCCTGGGCGAGACGCGTCCTTAATAGAAATGTCAGTCCACCTATCGGAAGGGGAGGGATTTAGTGTTTAAGAAAGGATGTCAACGGAATTGAATAAAAAAAGAAGGACGTGGGCGTCTCATTGTTTCCTTCATCTCCCTGACGTAAACAAAATAAGATTGTCACTTCTATCGCATTTTGATGTCTCTCGCAAAGACATTCTTTCCTTCCACCTTCTTACCGATGTTCCTTCTCCCTCCATTCCTTCCTGATTACATCCCCTCTGCCTCTTAGCATCTGAAAATTATTCTTTATTTAAACATACCATTTTATATTGAATGCGAAAGTAAGAAAACAAGAAATTTACAGTAAGTATGAATGCATGAAATAAGAATGAAAAAATCGGCTGACGAAAGAAAATTCGAGGAGGTATTATTTGCCTGAATCTTTATAGATTCTTTTAAGAATTCGTCTGAAGGGGTCGGTGGAGACAGTTTATAAGGTTATAAAGTCAATATAACATTGGCGGTTGTACAAGTGATAACCTAAATGTGGGCACATGTAGGGAAAAGCTTTCAGCTGATAAAATATTTAAGAATCTTATATTGCTTATAATTCACGTAAAATATGGACAGAAATTGTTATACTGATAATTATTATATTGATACAAACGAATTGAAACCTTTAATTAATTTATAAATTGTTTTAGCAGTAATTCTCATAAGTGTGGCCTTTTTCCTTTATTGATATATATTAATATATTATCTTTTAATTTTTTGTTTGATTGTGTAAATATTCACAATGAGTTGAATGGTTAAGGAGACTTAACAGTCTCAATTTCACCCCAAAATAAAGAATCCATTTATTTATTCATACTTTTGTTTCCGTGACAATATCACATGCATTTCCTCATCTTCCAAAGAGATAATAATGCTAAAAAGACGGAATCGCAAATTCCAGTCAGAAATTCGGAGAAGTAACGAAATTTTATTGATATAGCGCATCTTTTGCCGGGGTTGCTATGGTGATAATAACTTGTATTAGAGTCACAATAAAATCTATGAAATTAGCAACACTCAGTAGATTGATATTACACTTAATTAATAACCCCTCCAATAAATTGACTCGGTTTCTCTCCACCGTCGAACCGATTCTAACCGGTTTTCTATACGATATTTAGCCCTTCTAAGAGTTGGTATCATAATTGTATAGACAATTTCAATCAAATATATTTGTGATAAACTCCACATTTTAAATTTGATAATTGAGAACGTGATTTTAAGTTACGAATATGCCAATTTTATAATGTGCATGTTGATTTCTGAAATGTAAGTTACGTTTACGTATAATTAGAAAATACTGATAGCTACGTTGTACGGTGTAATCCCTTTTAACCTCGGAACTGCGTATGCGGCCGGTGAATCCCTACGCATTTTTTATATGTACGTCTGTATTTCATCGCAGGAAACATAAGCAAATCAAAACTAAAGAAATACTGCACTTGGTAAGCGATTCCGAGAAACTCTGAGAACGTTGGCAGAGTCATGGAGTCGAAAGTAATTCTTGGAAAATTGAAATGTAAACTGAGACCACACTGCATCATGTCCTTCGACGTCGTTTTGAGCATACCTAGTAATTAGGCCGGTTTTTGACCGGTTGAGAGAAATCATTCTGTCAATGCAATTTATGATCGTGATGACCAGGAAATATGGCTGAAAGATTCTTTAAAATATTTACGACGTAGAAAATACTGGAGATACTTTAATAGTTCCATAAGTGACAATATTAATTTCTAAATCGAAAATATGGAATTACAAAAATATTCCTCGAGAAGATTGGTCTTCATAAATAGATCATTTTTTACTTGTCATGAGGGTCATAGAGCAATTTCACTATTTCCCGAGAACCATCCCTCGGGACTCTGGAATGTAAAGGTGACCATTCCAGGAAAGCAATTCCCACTCTAAAATACTAGTCAACCATATGAATGTCCTTATATGAATACACATATACAAACCCGTACACACACTCGAATATAAGTCGAATTATTCCGTCTGTTTTTAAGACTGATTGTAAGAGGTCAACTTTAATGTGGAAATTTCAGGGACGAAATTAATGTCTATTCTGGATCAATGTTTAATGCATTAAAATATTTAAAATAAGAGCAAAGAAATGTGGACAAATAAGTTAATTAATACTGAATCAGACGTGCTGTTGCAAAAGAAAAACTTCCGATAGTTACAAAAACGCTAACGATAAGTTGAAGGTCTATTTAAGTAAAACTTCTCCTTAGTTTTTTTTGTGTGGATTTTTGAAATGTAAGGTGTGTCTGCACACTTTTAGAAAGATTGGGTCAAGTCGTACATATACTACACTTGGCTGCACATTCGTTTAGAAAAACAAAAATCTAGGGTCGACTTTTGCTGAAGATACGTCCGGATTTTCCAAGAGAGCGAGATGTATCTTGGTTACATACATATATATGTTTGGTCGTCATGATCTCCTTGGACGAAAGGTAAAGTGGATTTATAGTGGAAGAAGAGGAAAGAAGGAAACACCTTGGCAAGTGGACATGACAGATAACTTTGGGGCGGTCTCGAGGGAGTGAGCTAGATGGGGCAGAGGTTAACCCGGCCGGAAACTGGTGGCCAAAGAGACACGGTGAGATTCCCTCGTAAGCCGTTTGATTGGTCGCATCTCCCAGGCGGCCCTTCCTATGAGATCAAACGTAACCCCTCATCATACCTTCACATCCCCCAGGGAACTCTACACGTGTCATCCAAATTTACTCAATCCTTTAACTAGTTTTTGCTCCGTTTTGTTGCTACGCCAACCATCCCCAACTTATTTAACAACTTCTCAGGCCATCGAACCGTGCTATTTTTCTTATCGGTATTACCTCTGAAAATCCAAACATATGTTCAGTTTTCTACTACTGCTGAAGTCCACTCGGTTAGAACCAGGTTTATTTAGCTCCTATTATTTTAATGTAACATTCGTCTGGAAGCTTATTTTATATTCTCTATATTTTTAAACTTACATTAAATTGCACTGTGCTTACATTAAATTTCAGAATAAAATTTAGTACTTAGTCCAAGTCATGGTTGAAAATCAATAATTTTTTACTAACTAGTGCCGCAGAAACCTACGAAACAACATTTTAAAACATTCCTCCACTTCATTCGCCTATTGCATGGACTGGAAAATTGATTGAAACAAATAATGCGTAATTCTAATTTTACAACGCATTTTTTGTGGAACGCACGATCACTTGAAGTTATTTCGACTTTTCCCTAAAATTTCCGCGTTCCCTCTCATTGGCGGAGAAATGACGAAACTTGGGGCAAATAATCTATTTATTGGGGCCAATGCTGTTAGAATGTTTACTGATATTATTACTGAATATATGACTTAAAGGAAAGAGTTGGCCTGTTGGGGAAAAATCCCCTCTTCAGAAAGTTCAAAGAAAAAAATCCACGCAGCGGAAAAAGAAGTACAGGAAAAGCGGAAATATGGGAGAGTATGTATTAAGAGAATCGAATGTACACAATTATAAAAAGATAGTAGAGAATGTGCATATTATTTGTAATTACTAAGTATTGCGATGGTTTAGATGGTATTATGAATTTACCATACGTGTCCATATAAGCATCAAGTCTTTCAGTCTTTTTTTTTAAGCTGAATTTAAGAGGTTTACTTTTATGTGAATACTACTTTTTCAGGGACGGAATTCATGGCTAATGCAGGTCGACTATTTATTACATCTATTTTCTTAATTTAAATTACATCACACTAAATATAAGATAGTTAACTTTGTGATACTTGCCACTAATAGTTATTCGTATTTGACCACATACAAGATACACCTTTTTTATTTTAAAATGATGACCAAATAATGACTCCCGTGTCATTTATATGAAGATCCACCGTTTTGCTCGTTTCTGCGATATCGAAGTAGGTGTGATCGATACGTTTAATTGCTTCTATGGATTGGAATGCATAAATTCAAAACTTGAAAACAGAAATTTAAAAATTAAACGGAACCATAGAGTAAGTGCGCAGTTAACATTTTTTCTAGTGTTTTCCCTTCTGAAATGAGTGTGCGTCTTGTACTGCTGTGCGTCCTAAACGTACTCAAATAACGTACACATGTTTAGTAAACCTTCCTCCAATTATATTTCAATAAAATTTGTATTTCTGGCAAGAAATATCGGAACAGAATAAATATTGGTTTTCGACTTCGATTCTTGTTTACAATAATTTTAGATTTTCGGTTTTTAATGCTGATGAGATAAGGATATATTTCGGTTTACGGATCTGTTCCGCTTGGATGCCCTTGTCTGAATCCGTTATGAGTATTGCTATGAGAATCTTTCACGGTGCAGTTGACCAATTGAAGATCACATCCTATTAATAAACGATCTCCCATTTTTTTCTCTTTATGGTATAAAACCTGTATCGTGGGATCTGAGTACGTGTGTCAGGATATAAGGAAGCGATATTGTGATCACATGCATACGTTTCATCCCTTCCAATTAACATTTCATCTCACAGTCGAGCGATTCGGAATTGGCTGAGTGAGATCGCTGTCAGCCAAAGACACGCGGATTTGACTTCGCTGATGAACGCTTTCTTTCTCTCTATTTACAAGTTTCGCTTTCATATATGTTATATCCAAATCACAAGTGTGCCTCCTGAGCACTCTGAAACTGTCATGCGTTAATGAATTATGTCTATTCGTCTCTTGAATCGAGGAAAATGTGTCACTTTCATTTGCGATATATGAAGGATACATAAATGCAGTAAATTCATTCAAGTCACTATCAGAAGTGTTATTCAAAGAGTTGAGCACTTTCGTGACTTGTTCGTTTATTTCTAGTAATTAGGCTCTGTGAAGAGATGGAAAGCAAATGACCTCACTCCTCATTTTCTCGAGTAAACCTCATCCCCCTCTCCAAAGCTTTAGGTAGCTTCACTTTCTTTATAATTTTTTCTATTTTATTTATATTTACGCATTATGATGACTTTGTATTATAATATAATCCTTTGAATCAGATGCCTAATCACGTAAGGACACATACGTTCTTTGAAAGAACTGTTTCTTTGTGTATTTTATATACATATTTTTTTATTTTTTGTCATTGATAACTTCTTTTTAATCCATTTGATGTTTTTCCTTTGTTTTTCATATTTTATTTTATTCATTATTTATAATCTTATTTATTGTTTTATTACAAGGAAGGTGAGTGAGAAACTTCCCGTATGCATTCAATAAAATATTATCATTATTTTATTCTTATTTTGATTGTTGTAACAGGAATAAAATTATTGCTATAATTATTATAAGTTGGACTCTCTGATAATTTTACGTAATCCTAATTCGATGCTTCATTTAGATTAGATAGCTATCTTAGTTCGGTATCATAAAACGACTATCAAATTTTCTACATTTTAAATTCTTCGGCTATTCAAATGATTAACACGAGTATATTTAAGGGGACTTTTTTATCGACTATATTTATCGGCTATATCGACTACTTTTTTATCGGATTTTTGCCAGTGCGTATTTATGTATGTGTATCAATGAATGTCTATCTTTCTCTTTGACTTGAAAACCTAAAAAATCGACAGTGGAATCTTTAAAACGCTCAAATTCTCCGAATTCTTCCGAAAGATTCGTTTGTCGAGCCATTTCTTTTCAGCGAATGAAGTATTTGTTTTGTTGGCATTACTTACGCCATGTCTTTCCATAAATAATGGCCGTCCTCCAATTTATGTCTCCCTCCACCCACCAGAGGCGCTCGCGTAGAATTACGCATATTTTCAGCGACAACGGAAGTTCGGTTAGATATCAACCTTTGTGCTCCTGCGTAAGAAATGGCCTCTTTCCTTGCGGAAGGAGTGCCCATTACAGGAGATGGAGTATTATGTCCAAGGTACTTGATTTTTGCGATTTATGTCAATGGAATGTGAAAGTCCCCCCTTTTCCAATTCTAATTCGCCGGAATCAATGCTTTTCATTTCAATTATATGAGCCCTACTTGTGACACTCCCTTCTACCTTACGTGTCTTTCTTTTTAAGAAGATTTGAAAATATCTACCTATTTGAAAATATTAACCCATTTCTTACTCTATTTTGAAAGGCATGGAAAGGTTTCCAATACATTGTGAATTGGTAATTGATGTTATTTGCTTCGCATTAATACAATTTCAGATAAAAAGATCTTCTTTTTCATAATGAACGATATTTAATTTAGGGTATAATTTTAATTTGTATTTTATTTCTTTTGCAGGTGAGTGATCTGGTGTTGCATTGTCTTCCACATGAAGAAGATTGATGACCCGTGATTCGGTGAGGCAAATGGAATAGATACAGTTTTACAAACCGATTGCTTATGGGATTCGAATAATTGAAACTTTACTTCGAAAGTTGTAGCATTTATTTATTTAAAAGAGGGAAAATAATCGTTTGATATTTGTTGTTGGAATCAACTTGTGTTTCTAACGTGACCACATCTGTTACCTAGGAATCACTTTTGTTGTTAACAAGCTTTTACTTCAACTGCATCAACTTTAGTGAATTATTGTTTGTATCACCGTAGCTTCTCAGTGTCATGGAAGCACGTTGGCAAAATGGTGCTTAAAATGATGTTAGGATAAAGGAATTTCCTTGATATACAATTACTTCTTTCAACATTCGTCCTGATGGTGTACCGCTGCTATGAAACCCGGTGTATGTTACTTAGCATACTTTTCACTTTGGAGTTTTTTATAAAGTTAACTGTTCTGAGCATACAAAGTAGTGCATTCTATTGTATAGTATATATGGTGTAAGTTGGAATAGATGGATTGGATGGTGCATTAATACATGTGTGTCCTTAAAATGGCTTTAGAGATTCGATAGCAATTTCCCCAACTCCTCACCTCAGAGGCGCCGCTCGGTTCCCCTTTTTTATTCGAGAGCCACCCTTGCGAAACACCGTCTCAACGCCTCATATAAGCTGCTCTCACTTCCTCTTTCGAAACCCTCTCTCACGTTGCGTTTTTACGGAAATTAATAAATTCACTCGCGTCATGTCGGACCGATAAAAATCGAAAACGATGTCTAAAATAACCTATATTCCGACGACGTTTAAATGTTTCAACAATTCAGCCATTTGATCTGTTTTATTTATGTGATCCAAAGAGAGCCTTTATCAAGGCCGTTTATTATCGGTCTCAATATATTTGTGTTGCTTCATTAACAATTATAATAAATCAATTAATCCAACGACATACAAAGCATATGCAGGACAAGTCATTGTCATGGACTGCATTCCAACTATCAGTGATCACTAAGTACATGATAAATTGTGCATCCAATTACTATAATCATTTTAACATTTTATCATCACTGTTCATTGTCATTATATTATTATCATTCATCATTTTAATCGACCCAACACTACCATAAGTAGAGCATAGAATACTTCGTGTACCTCTCCACACCACTGACCTTTGAGGAATAGCCAGGCGGCATTCACCATGTTCATCTCCCACGCATTTCGTACATCACGAGAGGCTTATTAGCGATTCCAGGTTGCAATAGCAATTACTCATATAATCCTCCTCTAATCAGGATATATCGAATAAGTACTATCTCATTGCAGTTTAAATTCAATTGAAAATATAAGCCTTTTGGTTGGTTGGCTAGAAAAGTCGATTTGCCATTTTACATCGAAAATATTAAAAGTAACTCTTTTTATGTTCTGTGAAGATAAAAGTTTCTCTTCGAATTGTAATTACCAAATTGTGCAATATCTATGATATTTCGATGTGTATTATCATTATTATATTATTATCAATGAAATTTGTGAAAACGCAACGGTCTGTATTTGAAAACCTCCGTCCTGTTTGTTAAATTTTAATTTTATATTTCTCATTTTCTCGTCTAGAGTGATAAATTATCTTGGATCTGAATGATTCTTTTAAAATAAATTATGTGCACTGCGGACGTCTCTCTACGTAAAGAAGCCGTTGAACACATTCCTGTTAATCACGGCGGTTAATGCGAAGTCGGTTGAAATAATAATACTGTACAATACTCAGAGAGGAACTGCGGTCGCGCACCACGGGTCCTGATTTCTGAAGGCCTCTGCAAAACCCCAACTTTAAACTCTTTTGACTCTAAGTTTGGTTTTGTAAATGCAGTTATAATTACGTTCAAGTTTAAAATCGGCGATTAAACCTGCTAGTATATTTATATCGGTTATTTTCATTATTTCATTACCACGCTGCATACTTAACATATTTTTAGAACCCCTGTCCCTCTGGGGCCCAATATTTTCTGCGTCCGGGGCCTCAACCGACCTTAATCCTCCTCTTGCAATGCTATAGTTTTAGAGAGCATAATGCATATCGTGTTTAGATATTATCCCTTCAAATACACAAATTCGGAATTTCTCTCCAATTATCCGTCTCCGGTCTGTTCTTGCGGAAAAATAAAAAGTTTGATAGAAGAAGGAAAGGTTAATGATATGCTCTCCTTAAAAAAATAGTCCAAAAAATGAATGGGGTCGTCTTCATCAGCAGTGGGCTTTTTAATTCGGCTTTTGATTGTCATTTGTCGACCGCTCCTCATCCATATTGCATGAGCACGCTCTCTTGTTCCTCAGAATGAAACGTGTGTTTTTCGAGCATCGGCCCTGTGTTCCGCTTCTGCAGTACAACGTGTTCTCATTCAGACGTCCTCGTGTTTCCACGAATAAAACCACTTTTTCTCCCTCCGACCCAACCCATCTTAGAACAGATTTATTGTTTGCCATTTACTATATCTGCCATGCGATTCAAAATACACGCTAGGCCGCGTTTCAAACTACTAGGCCGCGGATCAAACCATCTGGCCGCACTTGAAAGCCGTACTGCGTTCGATATTTCTATTTCGCTCTGTTTCAATGAAATGAGTTTTGGTTCGGTTTGTCTACGGCAGAAACCGTTTGAACCGGTTCGTATGTTTATTTGTAGTATCTTTTAAAGTATGTTCATCGACAGCTTAGGTCATTTCACTTATGTAGGCACCCACCGGGAATCGAACCCGGCACCACTTTCACCGAAGTTGAACACTTTGTTATGAGAGCGCTGCCTTTTATCTTCTCCCAAACAATTGAAATATGACACCCTGAAAAAGTCGGGAAGTTTTTAAAATCCAGATTTAAGAGCTATTTTAAGTAATAAACACGGCAAAATTTTACTCTTACTTGTTTAAACTTTACTTTAGCAGTAAGAATTTTCAGAATTAAAAATATCAAAGACTAAATACATTTACGCATAAATGTATCGTGCAAACCACCTTTCGGCGTATGGCAGGAGGAGCCTCACGCCAAATAACTTCGCTTGAATGCAGTATCTAAAAGAATTAATTATTTCCTCTTTGAACTGAAAAAGAATAAATTTATTTAGAGATGCATTATTACAGTTGAAAATGACGTCATTGTTGGAACGAGTCACCTGGTAACCCAGAAAAAGGGAAAAACCAATATAACTTCAATTCGCAAAAATAAACAAAAGAAATGCTTCTATCTTTCATCGACTCCTCATTTCAGATGTTCTCTATTTCTTGGAAACATAGCAATATATGCGGGTATTATCTCTTGTATGCCATCACTTATTCACACAAATATACATACACGCACATAGGATCGTTTAGCTATAGCTTTATGTAAGTACAGTACAGTAGTAGCTTTTACTTGATTCTTATATCTGAATCATACAGAGGAATAATAATAGTGGTAATAAGCAAATCATTTCCGAAGGTCATAACTCAATGAAACATTTAAAAATCTTTTGATGGTGGATCTAAAAATTCTCCAAAGTTAAAGGGCAACTTACCAATTGGGGGAGACGATTTGAATCTATTTTCTATGGAAATTCTCCAATTAACTTTTGAAAGGCATTCTTTCGTGATAAATGCAGTAAATGCGTGGTGCTCACAATCTGACTTATCCTAGACATACAGAGGGCGCTCCCCCACCTGACTTTCATTTGTTGCGTGTCCGAGGATCGCCTCAGGCAGTTCTGCTGTACACACACTCACTCTCCTGCTATATTTGACATTTTCTTCACACGGTGTTTGCACTCCTTTATGAATCTTCCTTTTACTTTCCTCTATTTCAAAATTCGAAAATTGAGTTTTAGAAATCTGCGAAATAGATTTGAATTTTCCTTCGAGTTAAAAGAGGCGTTATGAACTCCATTATATGTTTTTGGTCTTATGAAAAGCCCCCTTTTTCCTCACTTAAATGCAGAAAGAAGCATCGTCTTAATGGGGAGCATTAATGTCTCCATAAAAATGTTCTCCAGCCGACCTCATGTAACGACCTGGAAATTCCCTGAATATGGAATGAGAGTTTTTTTTCGGCTCTTGTTTTAGCTTTTCGTCGGTGAGATGACTTCATTCTTTCTCCGTATGAAAAAGAATTCCACGGAGTGAATTTTAAGAAAGCTCTCCTTAGGTGTGGTTTGAGAGTGCTTCTTTGATTCAGATTAGAAGAATAGCTCTAAATAAAGTAAAATCCGCTTAAGACGCTTTTATGAGAGCAAATAGCGTTACATAATTTCCTTTTAAACATCGGAATAAAAACTATCTTCATTATCAGAGCATCGAAACATTATGTCGTTCGTTTTTGCACTGCCTAAATAAAACAAACATCGGTTACGTTGATAGCCGAGTAGATAATGCGTTCGAGTTAGATGTCGTGGGTTTGGTTCCCGGCGGGAGCCCATGAGTGCCAAATGACATTAGTTGTTAAAGCACTTGTTTTACTATTACTACTCTGTACCAGTTATCCTCTTAACTGCGAAGGATCCGTTCCAACTGGTTTTTCGGTTATTATTTCTAATATTATTTCCTTCTGGACGTCTGTTTTATTATTTCTATCTTTTTTTTCACTTACCATTTCATAAAATAAGGCGGCTTGTAGGGAATTTATGTTGATGTAGAATAAAACAGTACTAGTTGCTTGTCATAGTTACATATCTTTAGCTAAACTTCTTTCATTATATATGTATATAGGGAGTATTTGTGCATTGTTTTGAAAATTGGAATAGAATATTTCACGGATTTCGTTTTATTTTCATTAACTTCATCATAAGTTCATTAACTTTTTCGATTCGGTTTTCACTTCGACGGAAATTATACTTTTTCATTGCGCTTTATCGCTCGCTTTCTTTTATCCGTCGTTTCCGTTCTGTTTCGATGCTCAATATTCGAATTTATCAGTTTAAACAAATTCTGCACCGATTGTCGACGTGCAGTGTGCATTCGCCAACTGTTAAACCCTTTTACTCTTAATTGTAGACCTGATGGTGATTCATCGAAAACCGTGTCGTGAGAGTGCGTTTGTATCGTTTGGAGTAAGCTGTTGGTTCAACCATTTTACTCAATTATAATAATTGCATTCACATGTTGACTAAACGGGACACTAGCGCTGGATTACTTTCCGTACGTGCACAAATCTCGCGGTAGTTGTGAGTGCACTTCTTAGAATTCGAGGGCCCAAATGTCGAAATACATAAAGAAAAGCGTTCTTGTCCCACTTTCCCCTCCTACATATTACTTTAATTTGGTTTCCTTTCGTGAATGCACGAATGGTGTTTTATAGCCGTGAGACAGTGGAGTCTTCCAGACGGACTCCCCCTCCCCCCCTTCACTCCCTCCCCCTTCACTCCCACTCTCTCCTTTACGACGCACCTTCCACCCGGTAACATCTGCCATCTGCCCAAACCCAAAAAAGGACCTCCTTTTACTCCTCCGCCATCTTCCTTCCTCACCAATGTCACAATCCTTCCGTCACTCACGCATTTTAACCTTCTTTCACTCCTCAACCCGATAACATTTTCTATCTTCCTCCTCTCTCAAATGGTTTCAAAGCCCAAACAGAGCGACGCTTTTTTATTTTACACCTTTTCTGTTTATTTATCGAATAAAACAATTAATTAAGTTCCAATGAAGTCGGTTAGAACGTGATTAACGCAATGATTTCGTATGTTTTGCGGTTGTCTGCTTCTTTGTGATAAATTATTCCAATCCGGTCGTTATTTCAGGTTTCGATTCTTCATTAGTCCGATACTTGAAAACTTCTTGATTGTCTTTTATTTTATCCATTTTAATTGCGTTTTATCTCAAATAATACTTATACTCGGTAATAGACGAATGTGGGTCATTCTTTAGTATTTTTCGTCAGGAAACACAGTCTCCTTTAATTAAGCAAACGAAATTTTTATCCACTCTACAACAAATTCTGTAGTGAGAAAAAGCCACAAAATGAATGGAAAATATACAGAGGCGTTTAATGTGCATCTCCATATCCTCACTTTCGGGTCCCTTGTAGATATCTCCTCTGTGATGTGTCTATATCTTCATACAACTCCTTTCTCCTTTGTTTAATATCATAATTTCTTACATAGATTATGATCATCTTCATACATATATATATCGCTCCTTAATGTTATGACTCGCAATATCGTCATTCCTTTGTTTATCCACAATCCATGGAAACCAGTTGATTCATTTTAAACATGGACTCCGCTTTTCGCGGCAGAGGCGTTGCCCAATTGTGAAGTAGACGTGGCAACAGCGTCCCTTTTTTTCGTCCTTGGCTCTCACCTATGAGGGCAAATCACAGCCACCGATGGACCATTTCTGTGTCTGCGGAGGAGGCGTTCTCACCGAACAAAAGAGAGTCCACAGCGGGGGTCTTCCCTTAACGGTACGTTCACGTGTTTTAGCTTAGCTTTCTCCAATCGGGGCCGTTTCCTGGAAGGCGCAGCTTTCTTAGGTGAACACTTCCGTGCCACACGTGCTTTCCCGCCCTTCTACAGTACTTTCATTTCTCCATGCCTCAGACTATTGTGAACAGTTCGGTTCGCTCCATTGTAAAATCGGTTCCTTATTGCAGTTCTACTCAAACGCAACTGATCTGCAAAGGTCATTATACAACGTATACAATTGTGAATAACAGTTCCATATGTAACATTGTTAACAGTGGTTCATTATTGAAATTCTACTTCAACTCAGCTGATCTGCGATTATTATTATGAAAAATTGCCGTTTCTGTACTTTAATGTGGTTTATTTAATGGGAATTCTACCCATTATCATGATAATCCTCTGGTTTGTCCTAAATAGGCCTGTTAATCTACTTATAGTTACCGAGTGAATATTTTCTTTCTTCGACCAAGTGAGAGGCGATTGGAAAAAATGTCCGACAACCGCGTCAAACGAAATTTGATGGGAAAATGCCATTTTCGGTTGCATTTGCGCTATATTCTTAACCAAATGTCCTGCGATGTATCTGCATTCTTTCGTCTGGTTCACTCAAAGTAGATTAAAAACCAATAGAATTCAAGGAGTCACTCCTTGTGTAAGATTTAAAAATTGTTGCGTTAAAATGTAAGTTGCTATGAGAGATCTTAAATTAATGAAAGTAACGAAATGTAATTATCCTGCAAATAGTGTGGGAAGAGGGGGCGTTTTTTCTGAGGCCACAGGTGCTAGTGCCATGTGCGCTCCACTTGTGTCCTTATTGTCTGCATTTTTTGTCTTTCCACTGACGCCATGCGAACGCTTCACTCGATCTGTGTGTACAACACAACAATGCAACAAGTTGCAACAATGCTACTTTAGTAGTTCCATGGACAGTATTATTGAAGTATATCTCTAGTACTCTACTCTTAAGGCCCTACTTATCATTGTCACGTGATACAAATTAATTTTTTTTATTTTGTGTAAGACGTTCGGAAACTTTCTCACGTTCAATTATACATGTTGATCGGTACGCCCTCACTCAGTTAATCATGTGCATGAATTTATGGTTTTTTTTTCAAACTAACCTTCTCCCCAATGTCTTAGCGATCAATGTAAGTGATACGAACACAATGTTGAGACAAGGATAACATCGTCGTCTGATTGTTCGAATCTCTTGATTAATCTGCTCGATGAATTCGAATGAAACACAACCGGATTTTGTTAGAGATTGTTGAGTGATTATTCTTCACAAATTCGGTCTCTCATTTATGAAAAATACTTCGATAATCAACAAAGCTGCAATTTCTGTTATTTTTATAAATTAAAATATTAGCCTTCCTAGACTTGAGAACAACATAGTCATAGTAATATATAGTTATGTGTAACTTTTGCCATCCACTTTTTCTTGGGTTGTCCATCTTCTGTATAATAATTATACTGTATATTAATCGTAACATGTCAATATAATTTTCCTGATTTCTTTTAAGTAATCAAAGGAAATATGGAAATCTCTTTTCGATGCCGAATGAATCGATATTGAAGCTCTCTTCTGAATGTTACGTTTCATATTTTCTGTTTAAATATATTATCAACGATATTTTCTCTACAACCCTGCATATATTCTCGTTTGTGGCGTGTGTTGTTTTTATGCAAATGAACGAAAGAAGAGTTAGTCAAAGAAATGCGACTTCCACTCCAACATTGATCGAAAAATTATGCCTCAATTTTCAATAATTTCTCGGTATTGTTGAGCCTCGTTCCCAACAATCATTTACCGTTCATGTTTGTTGCTGAGCAATGTGTATGCGCCGGCCCTGCCACCCACCTTTCTTTCTCACGGCTGACCTCGACGTCACATCCGCTCCTTTTTTTCTTATAAATGAAGAGCGGTCGCCTCGTCGACGCCACCGACTGACCGGGGTTAAAAAAGATACGCCAGATTAGGAAGGAAATTCGAGGCGGAAAGCAAAAAAGGCGTATAGGTCGGCAAGAGGTCGCTTAGTTAGAGGGACGCGGTTCGTAGCTCTTTTTTTTTAAAGCCTTTCTCAGAGATCGAGGAAAAAGATGCATTCGGGAAGATGGTTTCATAAGAATAAAGAGATGCCGAATACTTGAATAATTTGAAACATCGTGCGACTATGGATTACCAACAATGGATGGATAAACGTACACGGATGATTGTTTCGATCTGTGTAGGGATAGTTGACTAACGATTGTTTGCTCGTTTCTTTAATTTCCATCTGATCTTACAACAATGGTCGGCAACTTACATCGGATACCATAGCAAAGTAAAGAATAAATACATTCGAATATAAAATGAATACATGTAAAATAACAACAGTAGGGAGTTTAAAGCAGTGAGCTGTAATTTGTCCGCTCATTTGTCATCTATGTAATCCGTTCGTTGAAATGCGAAGAGATGAGGAATCTCCGCAACGTTCTCTTCTCTAGGATTCGCGTTCTTTCGATCGATATAATTCTCAGATATGAATAGACCCACAGCCTTCTGCAGTCCCCATGCAATCGATCCAGATTAGAGAGCATAAATAGGTTCACTTTTATTCGATGGATAATGTAACCCAGTGGATGCCCGCCCACCTTCACCCCGTCTTCCCCCCTTTGTGTCCCCGGTTCGACGCATGTCACCGTGACGAGCAGCTTAATGGACCCCTATTCCATTCTCCCCCAATATGTTAATCTCCCTCCTCCCTCTCTAATTGTTAATGTTTTCCCCTCTGCGCCAAGATGTCTTATACGAACTCCTTTATATCCACTCTCTGTTGCAGTACGAAATACGGTAAAACCCACTTAAGACGCGGTCTTCACCTCTGATAAGTGTCTCAACCTAGTTTTACTTTATTCGTTCCACACTAATTGGTGATTGTTGTGACCAATATAGGTACCGTGGATTGTTGAAATACGAGTTATAATTTATAAAACGTTCGTAACAATTCCCGATAAAGCTGTGGGTATTGTTAAAAGTGCTTCAACAGCTTTGGACATTTCCCTCCCATGGAGAATCGAACTCGGGACCACTTATTTCATAGACGCTGTCCCATTTCAATGCGTCTTTCGCATCCTTTGCCCGCTAACATCTTCAGTGCGAATCCTTACCTTTTGATGCTGTTTATTCAGATGTTTTGTTTATTTCGTAGCTAGGGTTCGCCGCCTGGGGTGAGTCACACCCCACGAATAATAAAGCACATCCATGTGAGCGATCATTGGTCCGTCATGTATCATTCCCCGCCCCTTTTTTTTTGGCTCCCACGCACCCTAGGTGGCCATACGCACCCTTTCTTCGGACCCTCAATGACTCACCTATCGCCCCCACATCTGCTGACTCCCTTATTTCCTTCCTGAATACTCTCTCTCATAGAACATATACGACGATCCAATGCTGAATTGCATTAACAATTTAGATGGCAGTAACACTCCACGAGTTATAGGATTTTCAAGCGTTGGTTGATTGCCGTTTCAAGGCGCTCCTTCAAGTGTTTTTTCGTCAATACCGAGAGTTTTCTGATTAAAAGATATAAAATTTATTTATATTTTCACTCACACGTTCATCAGTTTCTTCAGGTATAACTGGAATTATTTGATGTAATTCTGAAGAATTTTCTTAAACACCTGAATGACAGTATTTGCCCACAATTACGGCACGTAGTCTCTTCTCTTACATTGGCAATGCGTGAGAATAGATTGCGTATGACGGAGAGAATTTCGTTATAAAAGAAGCAATAAATGCCATAGGGATCGTTATAACGAGGGATTCGTATTGTATAATTCGTTATATGCGTGATCGTTATACACGATGTATAATATCCATTTTATCAAAGTGATTGTATGAGAAAGGGCGGAGTGGCGCAGCACGCACCTATGGCACGGCAGGTGCACGCCCACACGCAGGTGAGAGCCAATCAGAGAGACGAGTCCCGCCCTCCGCTACCTGTGTCAGGTGAGATGAGACCGCTCCATTGGCTGCGCACCACGTGACACAGGTGAGGGAGGATTGGACAGGTCTGCGTTTGCTCCCTTTAATTTTGACCTCCCACACAATTACCTCCCCACCCTCACATTGCATTTTTCGAACTAAGCTTTCTTTTTCGACGAGTGCTTTGCATTCGAAAGACGACATTACCGCATTACTTTGTAATATACCGCAAAGTTTATAATAACCGTCTGGTGAAAGTAAATCGTAGATAGTTCACAATAATTATCTATAATGGAGATGCAATGGCGAATTGAAAACATAGACGAGCAAGTAGAACTATGAGGGGATTTCAATGGAGAGTCGAAGAAATTGCAATTAATTCGAATTCACATCAAATACGCGTCAGATTTAGTCCAACGTCGAACACCTTATTTCGTTTGCTATTGGTTAGGATTTTTGGTGCTGATGCACGCCAATGGCGGGATATAAATCTATCTTATTTTCGAACGTCGAACTTTGTCGCCAAAGTAGAATTGATGAAAGATATTATGGTTATATTAATAAACAGCAATCTGACAGATTCTCACTGAAAAAGGACAGCTGTGTACATAGCACTTAGAAAGAGCCATTTTTGGCACTCATCGATTGACTTCTTTTAAAAGTGAATTCGCAGGTTGTCCAATCGAAGATGGCCGTTAGGTTTCTTCAATTTAAGGGGTCTTTATTTTAATTTCCTGCAAAGAATCTTTACTAACATAATATGGAGTGTGATTCATATTTCGGCCTGTGTTTGATAGAACTCCACGATTACATTTGGTGGTTATTTCACGAAAAATTCAAAGTCAGAGCATAAATTCGCGAATTTAACGGAAAAAAGGTCACAGAAATGAAGATGCGAAACATTTGACATCCATTGAAGTTCTACATTAATATGTGGCAGAATGAATTTGTCCAGTTAAGTAATCAACATTAAAAGAAATAGAGCGTGAATCGAATTGTATCAGCAATTATTTTAGAGAGTCGTGATCATCTGAAATGCCACTCGATTCCGTACGCCATTCAAAGACTTTATTGAGTTACTTCAACAGATTCGCAATGCAAGTAGTTTAGATTTCAATGCGAATCATAAAAGTAATGAGGGGTGTTCATCAAACAGACTCGCGTTTCATTGTCGCCATCGTAGCCGTTAGGGGTCTCCTGGGGCTCTGGGGCCCCCACTCATAGAGCATACATTTATTTTATGGGCACTTCCGAAAAACTGGAATTTAAAACATTAGCACAGATTAGATAGCCCGGTGTGAAATTATTGCGAAATTCTTATTCAATTTATATTTATTATTTACTTCGTTTCAGGGAAAAAAAGACTTCCGTCAAGTTTTTTTACATTTCTTTTAAACTTGAAACATATTTTCATTTGCTGCAATTGGCCAGACGTCTTCAGATGGCCCCTACGCTCGTGGGACCCCAAGGAGGGCAGCAGTGCCCTCGGAAGGCCTTTGGGAAGGTCGACAACAGCGTAAGAAACAATGATTTTAGCCCCTGTGGGATAGTTCACCTGCACGAGGAGTGTTTGTGACGCGTCCCGAGAGAGGGCAGCATCGTATGGGACGAGGATTACTCATCTGACGTCCGTTAAGTGGATGTTCCTTTAGAAAGGGGAGCGACGTGGTAATCCACTCCGGAATCACTGCGGAGCCACCGTTCTCTCTTATACGCTTTTATTTACCAATGCAATACGCTATAAAGTACGAATGTTAAAAGGAAATGTGTATGAACACCTGATTTACGCTGTGAGAGAAATCAGTCGAGATATTGGTTTGCTCTTTCCTTATGGACAATCGCCGATTTTCAAATATAGAGGGAAATAATATCGCTGTCTACATACATTTCCAAATAGTTTGGTTATAATTATCTTATCCTAAGTCTAACTTTTTAAAGAACTAACTAACTTACCTCCAGACTAACTTGTAGACTTCCCTGTAATCAATTTTAGAGGACTTGATTTCGTGAGACGCCATTTGAGAATTGAAAGTTGTCCTTCGAATTCCCCTCAATTTGTTTGTATTATTCTACCGCTTTCGGCTTTTCAATTATCCTCAGGTACAGCACAGGAAATGCAGACGCAGGGCCGGCCTCAGATGTATGTTCGCCCTGGGCAGGGAGTCATAGCCCTTCTCTCTTGATAATCAAGTCCATCTTTGAAAAAATAATCGTATTACAAAAGAATATACTGTTTCACAGTTTTCATTAATTTTTAAATAATATTTTATAATAAAATGCATTTGTTATTGCTCCTATTTCTAAGACTGAAATGTCAAACTTGAAGGAATCAAGAAGGATTCTTGATGTTCTGAAAGCAAACAGACAAAATTATAGTTACCATTATGCGTTAGCTGAAAGCAAATACCTACGTGAATTAATCCGTAGTATGTTCCAGTTATATTATTCAGTAGATGTAGTAGCGATAGACTGACTATATGGGAATGGGAACCCCTATGCATTCTTCACCGTTTTATAAGGATAGCCTCGTTTCAGGTCGTCTCTATGCCGTGTATTTCTGACGATTAAAATTGCGATCCAAGGATTAGCATTAGAAGGTTTTTATTGGAGTTTTGAGCTATCAAAGTGACTAGAAAATCTGGAAGGTAATAGAGGTAAAAATACGTATAAAATATGGAGAGAAACATGAACGCGGTGTGCGTATATTTCCGTATAATTTGTCGAGAGTAATGGTTCTTATTGTACTCTTTTTACATCCGTCAAGTGAATGCATTGCTTCGACAACTCGATAAGCGGATTTTCACAGAATTCGACAACTTTCTTCGAAAGAGAGGCTTGTTTTACGACCGTGTTCTGTCCGTACCAAGAATTCTGGGGGCCCCCGGGGGCCCGCATCCCGTCGCAGATGATGTCCGACCGCAGCCGAGACCCTTCTCAAAGTGTTTCAACTTGTTTACTCTCCCCTCCTCCAACACAACTGTTTCTTCTCCACCGTCACTCCCTTCCTAATTGTTGCTACTTTCATAACTGCTAATACTCATTTCTTTCCATCGATGTAGATGGTTCTGAAATCACGTGTACATTTTTTTTAAATCCAGGTGTGACTCTTGAGTAAAATTCACGAACCATTATTCGTTTCGATTTGACCAAAAATAACACATTTCGGTTGTTTCTTATTACTTCGTGTCAACGTCCAACCGGTTCGAATCGGTAATCTTTACCAATGTAACATTATATTCTTTTGAAAATTTAATCATTTCTAGATTTATTCATTTGTATCATTTACTCTAAATTTTAGAATAAAAGTAAGTGATGGTTAGTTTTCTGGTTTTTGTTATGTATTCACAGTCATTCACCTCCAACCGCACTTAATTAATTTTCCTGTGGCATTTTTCCCGGATTCAGCCGCCCTGAAACAAACACCTCGCCTTACTTTCGCCTTCTAATAACCAGTCTTTTCTCTTTTAGTAATTAATTTTGCTTTTTGGAATCACTGACTTGGCTCGTGAAAAGAATGAAAATATTCAATTAAGTTGCACCGAGAGGAAAAATCTCTCAGAAACATCGCATTTTCCCTTCCTAAAGAGTTTGGAGAACCTAATTTTAATGATTATTGTTCAATTTTAAATTATTTGAAGCTCCTTGTCTGTTTAAATGTATCCCTTTGATAGGATGATTTTGCCGTGAGTTTTCAAATGTTAAGGAATAGGTGAGATTTTTTAATCTCCAACAGCCCCTTCTAGTGCGACTCTAACTTTGTGACCGTTTGAAGGAGTCCTGCCCCCAGGGATGAGCAACCAGTGGGGCGTATGTGCTGTAAATGCCTCGAACTGCAAAATAATCCTGTCGACTCCATTGGTGACGATCCTTACACATAATTATGACTGCAAAAATACGTCGAGAAACAAATTCAAACATACACACTTCAATGTAACGTAGAAGTATGAAATTACAGGATTCATAAGAAAGTATAATTGGCTAAGAAAATATATCGTTAATTTTATGAAATTATCTGAGGTTCGACTCTAGAAGGCTTGAAAATACTCCGATAAGAAACGCACGTCATTTTTCCTCATTATATTGCAGAATTCTGTTCTTTTACAAAGTTAAATGGGAAATATCGGCCTTAAAAAATCGATACAAGTATCAAATGAAGGAATTTTATTATAGTGTCTTATATCGACCACGGAATACGATTTTCTGTTCAAAATTGCGTTAATCGTGATGAAATAGACGATAATAATGTGAAAATTTCGTTTCTGAACGAACAATCCTGACGATCAAGGCGATAGTTGAATCCCAGCTTACAATTTTCTAAAAAATACATGGGAAATAGTTGCACTTGTAAGAAATGTATTAGAGTGTTATAAAATTTTAATTCACACATTATGATGTGGCATATGTGAACTATACTAACATGCATTTTTTAAAAGTGTGTTAAATTAAGGACAGCCAAGTGGGCAACGCATTCTATGTTGGTGGTCTCGTGTTCGATTCCCTGTGGTGGCTCTCGTGCGAAATAACATCAGCTGTCGAGGTACTTTCCTAACAAATTAAACTTCGTCATTTTTGACGGGGTACTATGGTAATAATTAGTGGTTCGACTAGTAATAGTTATTATTGTAACAAAGTACATTGCTATACGCTATTGCAGGCGGTGACATCAATACATGCTACAACAATACAAACAGAACAACAAAATTGAAATTATAAAATCGCAGAACATTAATATTTTAAAAACCACATCGAACTGCTACGGTATGTCACCAGCAACACTAATTTACCATTTAAACTTCTATAATGTAGAGAAATAAATAAATGATAAAGCATAAATCAAAAAACCTTCAAACACCATGTAATAATTAACCAAAACGATTCCCAGAAAGCTAACATGAGTAAATTCATCATATTACATTTAAAATGCCTTGTTAAATAACCATAATTGATAAATATACCTTAATTTCTTTGATTTAGCATTAACATCGATTTAATTTGACACCGAATACGAAATATGGATCGGCTGCTGTTACGTCATCAAACAGCAATGATTGCGAAGGGAATAAGCGGGGTTAAATAAATCAAGGAAAATGTTACAAAATGCGATGCATCTTATACTGGCTTCCGATAATCCAATAAGTACCCATACATTCGGAAGGAGAATCAACCGGCAAAATTAACAGCTAATTTTCGGGATTCCTTATTGAGAAATTAAAATTTTTCCGCCCGAAACAGCGTCTCAATTAGAGAAGAAAATGCTTTTTCTTTTTCAATTTCTGCTCGAATGCATTCTTCCGCTTATTAATTTGAGGATTTAAAAGGGCAGCTCATATATATTTGCGCTCGCTCTAATTAAAACGCCGGAGATTTACCGCCAAAAGAGTTTGCGGTTTCTTCTCTCCCTCCTTCCCTTACCTTCCAAATCAAAGTGATTAACATCGCACATTCGCTATGTTAATATCTCTCCTTGCCTCATTTTAAATTAAATCCAACTCAGGTATTACATTTGGATCATTAGAATTCTTTACCGCTGTAAGTGTTGTCTTAATTTGTTCCATTTATTCATAACCTCTTCGTCTTTGATTTATTCAAAGTTTACTTATTCTTTATTGGCTTATGTGTTGTTTTCTCGCTATTATTCGATGTTTGTGTTATTGCTATGATTCAATGTAATGAGCACATTTGCCTATTCTAGAATCTCGATTAAGAAATGTATAGAATAAATATGAAATTAAATAGGTAATTATAAATTTTAATAAATCCTCGCTCATTATTTGCGCAGTGTCCGTCCGTCCGTCCTGCATTTCAGAAACATTTGGATTTAGAAATTCGAGACAAATTGTGTTTTTACGAGTTTGAAACTCCTAGAAAAACTATTCCTATCTATGTTATAACTAGTGTGAAGGCTCGGGATCGAACCCAGGAAACCATAATACGTTTTCATAAGGTATAAACTTCACTTTTATTTTTTTGCTGACTTTATTTCTTTTGTGAAACTAAATTAGAAATATTTGCCGTACGAAATGGAAGCTATAATTAGTACAGTAATCTATAATAATATCAGCTAAGATTCAAATTTACTTTCTTTCCCTTTTTGCGCCGTAATAGATTCCATTATGTACGTATCATCGATTTCCGAGTCGCCTCAAGCCGGCCCTGGCCACAAACAAGCGACAATCGTGGTGTAAATAAGAGAATATCGTCGTCGGAATCCACGTGTAACGATTTTTAAGGTCTGCGCAATGTAAAGGAGTGTGGAAATGAAAGTAGGACGGGCAATTGGGTCATCTGGACATCCTTATGGAGTCAAATTAGTGCGGCTGCTTTACATCACTCGCCAAATTAAGAAAATGAACCAATTACGCATGAATTTATCCTCCTTAGTTCCGATCCATACACGCTCGTAACAATAACGGTGAAGTAGATAACAATCAAAAGACCCATTAATCAAGAACAATAGTAATGGTGGAAATAGATCAAAATACAAGCGGCCGCAGTGCATAAAACTATTTCCATAGTTGCAAAATTACTTCAACAATAGAAGACGATATTGCTTGGTAACGTCCCGTTATATTGTTAATAAAACCATATCGCTCAGAAAATATAAACAAAGATAATAATGTTGAATGACATAATTATTATTACTTAAGTATAATGAAACAGGTGTGGCCGTTCGTAGTATATTCGTAAAACAAACTGGTGCAAAGATATTCCGCCAAAGTATTTATTTTAATAACAAAAACGTCGAAGAAAACCCAAAATTTGAAACACATGAAACGTTTAGACGAGAGATCGAGGAAAATGTTTATTTATATTTATGTAGTAGATTTATTGCCAGTTGTTTTCTGTTTTACTTATATATACATATAGTGATAAATGTTTATATTGCGTTATCAAAGAACGTAAGCATCCCTGAGATTAATTCTGGTCTATGATAGTCCCTGTACTTACAATATTCCATAGAACAGCCGACTTCTAACTTTGTTGATATTTTTTATCAGTTTCTTTTGACCGTTCCACCGGTCCATTTGTGACGTACTTTCATAATAATTCATCGTCATTCTGTCGCACAGCTGTAAAATCCCATTCCCACGGACAGTATGATGATTTCTCGAAGTATGAGTGACATCCATCTTCAGCGGACAGTCACCCTTTTAGTTTCACTCTGCTGAACCGCCCCATCGGGAGTCGAAGCCCTGAGCTTTCGCCCAGCGCTAATGAAAATACGGGTGTAGTAGAACAACTGTGAATATTCGAAAGAATATGTTGGAGGCTTTTTGTCCTTATCAGGTTGCATTTGCAGCACAATTAGTCTCTCACATGGACCGTGAAAGGGATGCGGATTTTTCACTCCGAATTATCTCTTTGGGTTCGGATTAATTTGGGGTTCGCCCCAAATGCGATTCCACGTCCATGAAAGAGGAATACCGTCTACACGGAGGATTTTCGGCGTTTACGTTGATGCTAAATTATACTTATGTGGTACTCGGCGACTCAATCCTCTATTTAGGTATTATAAAAATGAGTAATGCAAAGTATATTAGTTGTGATCTCGCAACATGGTTAAATTATTTAAGGGAGACATTCATTGTATGCGTCTGAATTAAAATTAACGACTTATTTTTGACATTTTCTCATCTTTTGTCCGGATAACTTTTTTACTCCTCTATTGCACCCTCCGATTGGCAAAATTTTGGCGTCCCAAGATTAAAATAATTAGAATTGCATTCAGAGGAAACATATAATTATGTATGAGAGAAATTGTGATGATGACAAATGCTTTCTTATACCCTCTGCTGACCTCTTCTAGCTAAAATTGCAATCTTTTTATGAACATATCATATATACTTTATTACTGACAATTTGTTGCAATTTTTTTCCTTGTGAATATATTACCGGTCACCTGGATGAAATGTAATATTGAGCTTCATTTTAACCATTGTTAAATATAATAATTGCCGCTTCGGATAGCCAAGTAAGCAACGCCTTTAGTTGTTGCGGTCCCTGGTTCGATTCTAGGTGGAAGTGACCTCAGCTCTTTTAATAATACTATGCTAATTATATTTTAGTTTGATGCATTATATATTTGAAGATATGAAATGAAGATTCTTCACTTGTCATGGCCGTGAAAAAATAATAATAAGGTATTTTTTTGCAATTTCCAGGGGTTAGGAATAATTAGGGAAGAATTAAAATGAAATCTATGGATAAAACCCTCACTTACTGGAATTTCATAACTAGAATAATATAATTCAGTATGTAAAATTCCTTTTCATAAATTTATTTTTACTTGAGAAAAACTTACACTTTGGAAATTTAATTGTATTAAGGGAAGACATATTTTACAAATATATAATGCAATTAATTAATCAATATAATAATTTATTATTGTTACAAGACATAACCCCTTCACAATAATCAATCATATTATTATAAATTGTAAATCCTGTAAGATTAGCGCCGAATTAAGAACTTTTGTGAATGTATTTAATTATAATCACGAGGTTATGAGGAAGACGAATACTCACGGTCCGTCTGGGTGAACGGGACGGGATGCGTTTTACGATACGTTTAACGGAAACGCGTGACAATTGAGGGCATTAATCCTTTGGAGGAGGTGTGGAGACACGCATCGAACAGCTCTCGCTGAAGATTATCGATTTAAGCTGCCCACCCACACGAGGGGAACATTGTTTAAGAATGCCTCTCTTGAGTGACCGCCATCACTCACTGCGACTGCCTTTCCAATCTAATTCAGGGAAACATTTAATTCCCATGCTTTTTATCACTCCTTATTCATCTTCGTTGTTCATAATTTTATCTCAATTTCGTTCCAATGATTTCTAATTGGATACTCTCTTTTCCCCCTATACATTGGTTTCGTTTAATTTAAAATATTTATATGTTCATATATTTGTCCCATAATATTGTTAAGGCTAAATGCTCAGAAAATAAATTATTCGATTTCTTTCGATTAGGTTTTCACTCTTTATTTCATTGAATTACACTTCTATATTCCATCGCTAAACGATTCCTCATCCACCGCATATCTCATCTGTACAATATCTCTTTCTCCCTCTTCAGATAAATTTACATAATTTGATTAAATTATGATGCGCATTATTCTCCTCTCTTGTTAGTTAATAGTGTATCTCTTATTCCTAATGTTTGCCTTTTATTTATCTTCGAAATCTGTTGATTAAAATACACACGGAATGGATGAAGAATAACTCCACAAAAATATTGTACGTCATCAATTTCTTATTTTATTTAAGTTTAAAATTAGATTACCAACAGATATCGCTTGATTAGATCTACTTTTCTTTCTGACATATTTGCTACATAATTCTATTCTTTGTCAACCCATTCCAATGTCCTTGTCTGTTAATGGATTTGCATTAAAATACACGAATGTTGCTGATCTCCCCTGATATATTGCCCAAGGATTGTTTCATGTTTTTGTGTATTTTTTGATAAAGATAATACTGGTTTTTACTTCCCATGCATTCCATTTCTTTCGTCGAAAAAAGAAATGTGACTCTAGAGTAATTTATTTTAGAAATATTTGAATTAAAAATCATGTATAAAATATAAATCAAGTTAAATTCTTCGAATAAATAATCATTCTCGACTTCTAAACAATTACAGTGCTTTAGGAAAATCCTCGTCTCTCTAAGAGGAAGACACGGAGCTTAGAACCCTTGTGTATGTAGAGAGGCTTTGCTTGGGTTCATTTCTTATTTAGTGACCGTGTTTTCACCGTTCCCATGGAGGATCGGAGAATGAATGCGAATTAAGAGAGAACGGTGCGAAGGTCTGGGTTTTCCCGGATTTATCGGAGCGTCTTAAGGCGACCCTAAGGCACACGTGGCCATCGGGGATTCCCCGTCCTCGAGTCCGTTAAACTCTTTCGGAATTCCCTTCGCAGGTGCCGCACGCCGTGGGAATCCCTAATCCTCTCTCCTTCTTAAGCACCTTCAATCTTATTTATCATGCCACCGCCCGTTTTTAGGTCAACCTCACACACTCAAAAACATCGCGTATATTATTATTATTTGACCGGGGTCATGACCTTATGGCGCCTCTTCCACCTTTGGAACGTTCTAAGATAATACTAAAAATCCAGCTGAAATAGTACGTTACTTCTCAACGGGGAAGTAATATTATATGTCAGCCATGCCAATAATTAAATGGTCGTATTTTGCTCCTTGCGATTTGTCATTACAATCGCACAAATGTTACAATTCCGAAGAAATGTCTTCCATTCATACATTCTATCATTCATTATACCTTTACTTTTAGTTATTCCTCGTGTATTCTTATGGGAAAATGCGTTAGCTCGGATTCCACAGTCGCATCTATCCTCAAGAAGAATGGTTATCTTAAACTTACACAAAATTTCGTATATTTCATCAAAATTCTCAAACTTTCGACTCGACAATGATAAACCACGACCAAATTAAGTCACAGTTTTCAATATCTTTTAATTTGGTGCCAGTCCTCATTTTATACGGCTATTCTTTCTGATTTAATTTTGCAAAAGCAATAGAATACAGCTGATAAAAGTGAAGTTTAAGTGCATTTCTTATGAGAAAGTATTCTACGGCCAGAATAAGCATCTTCATTCCATTTAGCAACTTATCTTGATTTCGTTGGATCATTATTTCTAATTTTGTGATTGATGTCTGCAAGAGATAATAATGAACTTGAGGTGAATTTTCTATAGGAATGTTTCCTAGCTGTTTTGAGTTTTGCTCTGAGTATTAAACTAAACACAGATCTCCTCGGCTAGATGGTTGAATTTGAATTAACAACGATTAGAGAGGAAACGAAAAAGTGTACAAGGGAAAGAATCGCGAGAACAGATAGAGAACTTCCGGTCTTTTCTCTACTGTAAATTAGAGAATATAATATCATCTTGAGTTAGACAAAGATATCGATGTTTTTGATCCTTTGCCACGCATCTTTAGGACTTTGCAGGGTCGGTTTGTAAATGGAAGCACTTTTATAAAAGTAACGTCGAATTTTCTTAGCCAATTAAGCCTTCTTATGAATGCTGTAATTTCGTACTTCAATATTGTACGGAAGTGTAATAACTAATGTTTAGAATTGCTGCTCTCATAGATGGTTTACTTTCTATATGATCATAATTATGCATAGATATCATCTTCTATCACCATAGTGATTATATTTATATCTTTACGTATCCATTTAGACTACGTCTGTAATTCCCTTAAGAGATACTTGGAAGAAATATTTTAACATTACTTTCACGCCCTTCCCTACAAAATAGAATAAAGAAATTTAGATATTCGTTAAAGGTCAAATGAACGATGAGTGTTTCTTGAAATCTATTTGGGTGGGAATAGATTATCAGTGTCCGTCATGATATACCTCATTTATATCGATAGACATCTACACATTCAGTAACGAAACTCTATTGACATATTCAGATATTAATTCGATCTTTTGATCAAATGCTGCATTTTTCATTTTTGGTCTATTTTTAGCCATAAGTTGGAAATATTTCGATGGAGTGTGAAGGGAGAGAAGCATTGGTCACTTATATAAATAATAAATAGAAAAATCGGATTAATAATAATTTTAATAGATCAGAAATTATAATACTCCGTTTTTAAATAAGATAGCTGTGTTATAATAGGAGGAATGGAATGGCCGTAAATCACGCGTATTAAGACAGCGTTCCTTGGGAAGGTAATAAATAAAGGTGAGGGTGAAGAGCTGTTAACTGAATCGCCACACCGCGCAGAATCCGCGGACCCAAATAGTCCGTCGTTGCGGAGATGGATGGACCAGGGAAAAAAAAGAAAAAAGTGTAATCCCCCGCCTGCCCTGCCCCCTATCGGCGGCGAGGCGAACACACGTTGGTTCGCTTGTGGTTGTCGCCCTGCGATCGTAAATTCGAAGCACAATTTCCATGTCCTTGTCTCGCCCTTTTCCACTAAGTCGATATCCCACTCCACACATTCGATGATTGGCGCCCAATTGCCTTTTCCGCACTTTTTCCACGTCTTTCTGCTTTGATTTACTCTTTCTCATCAATTAAAAATCCGTTTGATTTACCCCGTCGACTCGTCTATTAAATCCCTTCGTTGAAAAGCAGAACCTCTGATTGGAGCATTCATTATCCTCGACTGACTTATTAGCCGAATATATGTCCTATGAATCAACTGCTCTAATTTTTAAGGATTTGGGTTTCAGACGCACTGCGAAGGAGGACGCTTAAAAATATTTATATTAAATATACTATTGACAAATTGTATGTCTTTATTTTAATCTTAAAATCAAATTTGGGACTTTTTCGATCGTGTTAAAAAAAATTAGTAATCATAACGCAATTTCTAACGAATTACATCATAATACTTTGCCTATAATCTTTTGATAAACAAAAGACGGTGGGTAGCCATGGACACGGTAAACAACGATAGTCCAATCGTTACTTTCAAAAACCACATTAATACTAAATATCTGATGAATATTTATAAACGAAATCTTCATGAGTCCTTGTATTGTATAGCACTGAATCCGCACACTTACTTATTATAGTTGACAACGAAGTTTGACAGGAGCGACGAAAAATGTTTGCTGGGAAAAAACACAAAGTAGGAGTAATTCACTCGATGAGTTGTTTTTACTGTAGAGGGCGAACATTTGAAATAAAGTGTTAACAACGCAACCTGGTTGGGTCCTTATAAATTAAAATGTCCGCGGTTCATTCTGATCTTGTTTCAAAAAAATTATACTATAAATATAAGCTATGTATAGATATACAGATTTTACATCCTGATGGCCATCTGAATCTGCAATCATTATTGTCATCACAGTGTTTTCGTCAATTATAACTTGAATTATATATGTTCTGTATATCTTAGTGGATAGTGCGTTCGCCTTCGACAGTAGAGGTCCTTGGATCGATTTCCACTGAAGGCTAAGACTTGCGAATGACCTCAGCTCTAATTTTAATACAACAGTTTTAATCTTCTCTCGATCTCAAACCAGTTAATAATAATTGCTATAAACATAATAATAATGATATAATACATAGGGTAAGGCAATTGTGAGGTCATTCGTAATTTAGTTTGATAATTCGTTGCGTTTGAAGTGGGTTGGGGCAGTGAATAGTTGTGCAGTGATTGGTGGAGAATGTGAAGGGAGATTCCAACACGGCTCTCATACGATTTGAATGGCGAATGGATTCCTCAGCGCCGAGGGAATCTTCGAAACTGGATTACTTGCAATCCTTTCTTCTTTTGTTTCTCCTTTCATTTGCGCCTCTTTCTTTCGGACAAATAAACCCAACCAACCATATTCCTCCTTTTGTACTGCCATCTTATGCCATTGACTCATGCATACATGTATTCGTAATACTTCCCTTACTATGTTTGGAGTGAATTTTTGGAACAGCTTCATTGGTTATTACAATATGAGAGTAGATTGTTGCGAATAGTAAAATAGAATTGGTACGAATTGGTCGTAATTTAAACACAATGCACTGAATCAAAATCCAACTCGCATATAAATTATTGATTTATTCCCATTTCCAAGAGGAAAGGAGGAATACGAGACCTCATGAATTCATCTTCAGTTTACTTTTAGAAAGCAGTATCATCCTGATAAATGTAATGGGTATGAACTAATCGTGCAAATGTTCACAATCAGATATTAATTCAAGTTCAAGTTTAGCAAATTGTTAGCCCTACATAGTCATTAAGATATTTATTTTATTTCTTTCTCCTCTCATTCTATTAATTTTATTCAATCTGGAATATTAAATCTCAGTTTCACCCGATTTGAGATGACGCGTATGTTTGCAAATATTAGCTCTGATTATGATTGCTTTAATTCAGCTGTTTTAAATAACTCTTTTTGGAATCAATTACGGGTGCAATGTCTGTAAGATTTTGCGTCTTTTGTGAGATTTTTCTGATCTCATTGAGTGCTGCTATCGAGTGTATCGCATTACAAGATTACATTTATATACAATGTAGATTTACTTGATGAACTATCAGTTGCTTCATGCCCGACTTTGCTGTAGTTTTACATAACGTAAAGAACGAAATGAGTATTATTTTTCTCAAGCGAAGGAGTTCCTTACAAATTGTACACAAAATGGTGATGTGACGATTTGAAACCACGGATGTAGAATATGTTATTGCAGAAGTGTTTATTGTAATTCTTTATCTTAAGATTGCTTAAGATCCTTCTGAAGTAACCCATTTTGATTTAATTATACATCGACTTTGATGGAAGAAACCGAAAGACCAAATAATAACTGACTTTTGTTCAAAACCTTTCATCTTCGAAGCATTTGATGATCAAATTGATGAGATAATCATAAAGAATCATTCCTTCCGATCTCTCTTGTGAATTCATATAATAAAAAATGTGAATTTGTATTGGACTGATGTAGAGAACCTTCTTTCTTTAATTCATTCACTGAACGCCATGAAAGTATTATTCCTGTCTCCTGCTTTAGTGAAAATGAAATGGAAAACACTTAGAACGTGTCACCGCTTAGAATCTCTTTCCTTTCCGATAGTATTGACGCTAAACTTTATTCATATATGTGGGCTATGCGTCGTTCAAAAAATGTTTCCACACTTTTTTTCTTTGGTTAATATTTCTACGTATTATAATGGCATCGTGAGTTAGCCTACATGGGCCTAACATGGCCAATAAAGGATTTATCTCTCCAATATTAGAAGAAGTCTTGAAGAGAAGAGGCCTTTATAGAATCTTCCTCGTCTCTAATTCTTGTAACTAGGTCGGCTATGAAATGCATTTCACTTCTAATTCTCATTAATTACAATAGAATTAAAAGCATTATCTTTTAGTCTTTTCTTTTATACAATTTCCATAATCTGAACATATTCACCATTCAAGTGCGGCCTAATATGCGGCCCATTCGCGACCTTCTGATGTTTTCCTAGCTCAACCGCTCCTTGGAACTGTAAAATACAGAGTAACATTGTCGTACTGCAATTGTATAACAATAAAATGTCCCACGCGCGCAATAATGAGATGCAAAAATAGATTTTTGTGGGCAATAATGAGCTAATTAGAGGGAGATTATAACCGCGTGACTTAAGAGTTCAAATGATTGTTAAAAATTGCAGAAAAGGCCGTAAAATGAGAAATATGGAATGAGTGAGATAATATCGGTGAATGAGTGGGTGTCTCAATTGTGTACTCTCAGATTAGCGTGCAATATTAGTGCTCTGAGTGTAAATTCGGTGGAGAGGTATTATCCTATCAATGAGCCGCCTTCATTACCTTCCCATAATCCTCTGCTCCCCTCCGCTGACTGATTAAAAATTCCCATTGTCTCCGCCAAAATATTAACCTCACAATCAACTGCTCTTCCCTCATTTTTTGCATGAATGAGACGACATTTTTCATATATAAATTCATGTTTTGTACGGCCCAAGTTTAAATTGGGCAGTGCAAATTGCAGGGGGTGCAATCAAACAAATATATCCACAACCTTTCTGCATTTTTCCTGCTAGCCTCGGCTTAGGGTGCCAATTAGCCATATTTAAGTTGCGTATTTATTTATATATTAAACAATATCGCCGCAGTTGGTCGCAGGGACAGGTGTCGACGTTAATTTGCACCGTATTGAACAACTAGCACATGCAATTTAGCAGTCCACAACTAAAGAACATTAGAAACCCAGTCCTTTAACTAAAATAGTTAAAACACTATGTTAATTTACAAACATAGCATCTGTAGTTTACAAAGTAATCTACAACCAATACAAATACTTAGTGCGTGTAACAAATAACTATTGCAATTTCCCTGAAAACTTAAATATACAGTTACACAAAATGAGTAACGGAGTAAAGTTCTTGCCATAGCAACTTAAAACAGCAGTAAAAATTATTATTATTATCGTTATATTTCCAAAAGCTATAGTTAAAATCTCAAATATTTACTATAGATAATCCAAAATTTACTTGTGACACCCCAAATCGAGTTTTTAATCTGGTCGTCCGACATATAAAATGGCCACCAATAGTAGAACGAAGAAAAGCTTAGTACTTCTTACAATTCTTTTATTTTTTAATGAAAATTAACGACCAGGTTTCAACCATTGAATATGTTTAACCGTTTCACAGGACATAAGTTATGTTTAACCGTTGACATGATAACGAACAATTTTAGAAACCTGGTCGTGAATTTCAATTAAAATAGGAAGAAATCATTATGAAAGAAGTCTTTTATCAATCCTGTATATGATGGAAAGCACCGCCTTCTATTGTGAATTTTATCCGTCTGCGAAGAATTATTGTGATGCGTCATTATTCAAACAGTCCTCACGGCAACGGGTATGAAAATCATTTTCAGTCAGGGTTTATGTTAATAGTCAAAGGTCATAGTCGAAGAGACACCTTGCTAACTAAAGGTGTGAATAGCTCTTTTTCCATTACCCTAGAAACATGAGGTTAGTAAACTACCAGACTTGACTATGAGCTGTCTACCGATGAAGATGGTGAGCATTAGTTGTTGGATGCATTCAATATTTTCATCTCCTTTTCCCTTTAACGGGCTTTTTCTGGAAGAGGACGTCCTCATGGGATAGAAATAGAAGAAGGGACGAGAAGAAAAATGTCCGCAATCTCGTCCTGTATCCGATGATAATTTTCCAGCGCATTTCCCTTGTCCCTCACATTTGGACCCTCTCCGCGAATGTATTCCAAACAGCTCTGCTTTATCTGTCTTTTAAATCGCCTCATCCGCGCCTTATTCCTGAGGTATCAAACGATTCTTAGTCAAAGGTGAGAGCCCAAAGGCGTCCCTTGCAATTAATTCAGTCGAATCTGTTGAATATCTTCGGATAACTCTTATTAATAACTTAAGTTGAAGCACATAAACAAAAAATGAAAAGCGAAAGAATATATGCGTCGCTGAAGCCCACTCCCACTGCTCCGTGATTTCTGACTACATTTGAAAAAACGTAGTGAATGAAGTTTAGAAGCCCAAAAGCATTTTTCCTTCAAATAATGAAAGGCACTGGATTAGACCTTAAGGAAAACATCGATACTCAGCTTAAAATTCTTAATATTTTCGTCCAATCAAAGAAATAAAAAATAATCTGAATTTTAACAATTTTCTATCGCATGTGACACTTCAGTTCATTCGTCACTTTTACAAAGAAATTTATAAGAAATGATATATCGATGAGAATCTATCAAAATTCGGAAACGATGCATAATTGGATTGTGGGGTCCCTGCTTTCAATTTGCATCAAAATGATTTTTAAAAAGAAACGAATCTGCTCAAGAGCATTACGATTCTCATGTTCAGATGAAACAGAACTAATCTTTTAGTTGGGAAAAAGAGTTGCGTTTGACAGAAAAAGAAGAGATAAGATTGATCTAAAGTTAATTTTGAATGAATAATATCTCCAGTCTCTCATTTATAGCGCTAAATAATCATTGAAAAATAGAATATATCCTTTATTTTCAGGATCAGCCATTATCCATTCATTACTGAATCCGTTTATCTTGTTTTTGCTCTCATTCAATCACATTCACTTCCAATACCATTCAACAAGGTGGATGCATTTGCTTACTTAGATCACACAAAAAAGCGACACTCTCTCGTAGTTTCTTTTTCGAGTAATTCGGACATTCTTCGCATGTATACATATGTATCTACGATAAGCGGACAGAAGATTAAATCCGAGAATTTTGGTCAAAATTGGATCGAATCCAAGACGTCCGAGAGTTTCTTCCCTGAGGATTACGAATGCAACATTTTTTTTCTTTATTTATAGACGGCGTCTTAATCCCATCGGGGGAAGGCTCTGTCCGCAGATATGATCCAATCTCCTTTGGCGCCTTTTGCATGAGAATTACTTCGATAAGGGAGACTCCCTTCAAATTCACACTCTTTCCTTATGAGATTTTTTGCTCTTGTCGCATTCATATCGCGCCTTCTGATCTCTTTATTGTGTTTCCGACCCTTTCTCGGAAAACACTCTTGATAAATTCCCTCATTTTTACTCCCAAATTACATTCGACGCAAACCTTTTGTCAAAGCGCAATTGCTGTGTATTGGCTTTAATTGATCTTCGGGTTTTGCAAAGGAGTTGAAAGTTCGTTTTTCATGTGAATCCAACGATTGAAATTGATTTGCTCTGTAGGTTTGCTTACGTATCGTGTCGATTTTGTCGAATATCAGTGGAGGGGTTGTGATATTTCGACTTTATTTCATTTTGAGAAGACTAGGATTTCATTTTCAATCTCATCTGCATCTACATATACACTCTGCGAGCCGCCGGCGTGTGGCAGGGGGTGGCACGACTCCAATTCTAATCAAGTACTTTTACAAACCATTTGCAGAAAATTCTTTAATCGACTGGTTCCAGCAACTATTTCACTGATCTTCCTTGGAGTATCCTGGTTACCAATCGATTCAAGAATTCAATTATTCGAGAGCAATATCCGAAAGTAATTGACTAAGAAAGTAGAGTGTATGCATCCCATGCCACACGCCAAAGACGGCTTTCAGAGTGCAAATACAGATGTAAATGAAAGAATCATTGCTGCGAAATGAGAAGGAAATACTTAAATATAGGATTAACTGGAATATAGTAAACCCCTATTCAGACGTTCCCGCATAATTCGCGCTTTTCTCCTGCTTCTTACCACATGAGTCGCATGGTTTCATGCTCTCTGCCACTTGCATAAGTTGCGGATTTTTCCTCTCTCCAGATTGATTGAAACTCGCTTTAGACAATCTCATTTGACAGACCGAAAAACCCTCTTCTGATTGGTGCGAATTGCTTAAAAATTCTGAAAATTACCAAATGAAGTAACAAAGGAAAACGCTCTCTTAGTCCAAAAAGCAAATCATCCTTCAAAATTAAGACGAGAAGGCAAACATAATTATGCAAGGATACTTCTTTCTATACATCTACAGCTGTATCAAGTAAACTAAGGAAGATTCCTTTCCGTTTCTCATATGTTAAGTCTTCTTTTAATGATTAGAGTGCTTCAATAAGCCTTCACTTTTGTTTTCGAACGTAAAATAAATGAATTTTGTGATATCCCGGTTATAACGCTCTCCCGCTCATGACGCGTTTATCGCTTGATCCCCTGAAATGCATCTTAGCGGGATTCCACTGTCCGTTTTTGTCCGAAAAGCAGATCATTATAAAGAAATATATTATCCCGTTTAATATCCCGGTTACAACGCTATCTCACTTAGAACGCGGCTTTCACTTGGTCCTCTGAAAAGCGTCTTAGCCGGGTATTACTGTCCGTTTGTGTCCGTAATGTGGACCATTTTGAAAAAAAGGAGAATGCGTTGAAAATCGTCTTAGATGGGTATTCCCAAAGCTCCATGATCTTCGCAAACGAAGTCAATGTAACGTCAAGAAGTTGGGAAAGTCGCGCAATTACTGGTGTGGAAAAAAGGGCGGAATGTGGCGAAGAGGAGAAAGGCACCTTGGCCAGCGTAGCCGGCGGCGGGCAGTGGCTTTCTGGGTGGACGCACCCAAGTTTCGGACACAATGATGGCCCCTTCATAAGGAAGCGATATGAGAGATGTGTGTCCCCCCACCGCACCCTCAGCTACCTTTTGTTACCGCAGTCGCCTCCGGCTTCTCAGATGGAAGCTCCTTTTTATTTGGAGACGGGGTCATAGAAGACCTTTTGTTGGCCACTGCCTCAGGCCTCCCAACGGACAATGGTCCGCGATAAAGACTGCTATTTTAATCATTCCCCATCAAATTATCGAAACTCTTCCAACCTGCGACCTCCTAAAAATTACGCTCTTTTTAAATAGTCATGTTCCATCTAGATTCTGGGATCGAATTAGTTTTCCTCATCATCTGCAAAAGAATGTTATAAAAAACTACAATAATTCTATTTTATTGTAATTCTAATAAAATGTATTGTAGCATAGCATGTGTTTTGTGTTTGTTAACAATTGAATAATAGTTATGAAATGCAAGTGTGCTTACTGTAATTAGATGCATAATTAGTGATGTATTTTGTAATTAGTGTCTGTGATAATTAATTACGATGCAATTAATGCAAATGACATATTCTGTATATGCATTTTAATGTTTCTGGATTTATAAATTGATTGTTATTGTGATTATTATTAAAGCGGAACGAGTTGAAGGTTCTTAATGATGATGATTTACACCCAAAGACATTTCATCGAAGACTTCCTAGAAGTATTCCACCAATAAGTATTTCAAATAGCGAGTAAACTATGAACATTGAAATAGCGTGAAAATGAATGCAATTCCTTATAATGAATGAATTAATAATCATAATTAAGAATATTTGATGCTTCTGTGTTTTGAATTTCCTTCTTTTAATTTCAAAATGTTTTTATACTCTTTTCCTCCCCATTTCTCTGTGGGTATTTTCTTATGGGTTATTTTTGTCAAACTTCAATTGCAAATATATTCTCTCACAGCTTAGTTTATATTTGTACATATTATAATGACATACGAAGTTAATTGGAAGAAAAACCAAAATTGGTCTCCTGTAAATGTTCCATCTATCTATTATTATACTAATGTTAACATTATCAGTCCGATGTCTTCCTACGATGGGTTTGTTAACAACAGAAAGTAAAAACGCGAAAAGTCATTCCAGTAGTGTCAATGGGTAGTTAGGTAATTAACCGTTAAAGTCAAACTGTGGTTTTGCCTAAATTTATCAATGTTTTCCCACTTTAATAAGTTAGTGTCAAAATCGTCACGGAATTACCAGCGGTTTCAGGTTCTAAAGTTTCAATTTTTTGTTCCGGTTCAGTATTCAATCCGGTGAAAATGTCGGTTTTTACGGTATTAGGTTCGGTTCGATACCCTGATAGTACATCTGGTAGAAAAGACAGGCTGCGAAAAGCAAAGCAGGAATTGAGGAGATTAAAGAGATTTATTGGGCAATATATGAAGCATTCTTTGTAAGGTTCCGTCTTTGGACGTGTGCATATGTTTTAAACGGCTAAACTAGGATTTCCTAGTTAATTCTGTAATCCCGGAGGATAATAATTCGTGTGCAATGTCATTATGATGGCGTCTGGTGAAAGAGTCTTAGCGGAGGCTTATTAGCGTAAAAAAAGAAGAGATTCCAATCTCAGTCTGTACCTTTCGCCCCGCCAATCTGCTCTGTGACTCATCACCGGGGGAGTGAGCATTGTTGACGGCTCCAGCAACAATGGGGAAGTCCGACAATGAGGAGTGGCCGGGGGCAGATGATGAGAAGGAACCTCATCTGGAAGAATGTTCTCTCATTGCATTATTTAGGGAGATCCATCCCACGACGTTAATACCCTTCCTCCTCAGGGTAATGAGATCCTCCACATTTTTAACATTTGATCGGCAAACTTCGCTTGACCGTGCTTTCGGATCGATTCTTAGAATAGCCACTCCTTCGAAAAGTTAAAGAAAGTCCTAAATATTATTACTTATCGGTTCGAGAGGAACTAAATGTGCGAAAGTCTTGTTTTCCAGCATTCGATTCGTCTGTCATCTGAATTTTGAGATCCACGAATATTGCTGATATAAATAAATTCGTATTCAGTAAGTCGGCCTTGGTGTGATTATGTTGATATAACGTATATTTTTAACTAGAAGTCAGCTATCTCTATTGTAATATTGTACTGTTGTAGCTACTATGTATCTGAATGGTTATAGATAGATTATGTAACAATGTATAGTAATAGAATTGTATTATGTAATTCGTATCGTATGTAACTCCGTATTATTGGATAAAAATCCATTCAAAAAATAGCATTGTAATAAATTTGCCTGCGGGCAGCATCTTCAAAAAAGGATTAATAATTAAAATAATATTTCACACATTTTGAGTTAAATAGACTTATATGTTAGATTTGCACTAAATGATATGAATGCCGACAAGTGAATTCTGCATTTTATTCGATATCATATTTTTTTATTTTTGTGCGTGATATGTCTGTTTGTTTGAGACGTATTTGGTAACATTTATTATCGTTAAAGCTGTTTTTAGGGAACTTTGTCTATAAAGTGAAAATAGTGGTCCATAGTCTACATTAATGACAAAAATGATGAAAAATTATGGAGAACAAATTATTGTTGCAACTGATGTATACATTTACATAATAGCCCTGTTAGAAACCAGTGGCGTATGGCAGGGATTGTGGAAACAATGACATATCCAACTGCTATTAGATTCTCCAATTTATTAATTCTTCACGCTAAAAATGAACAGAGTTAGTTATCTCTATCATTTTCCTTTTGCTTTCTCTAGGAATTTGCGAATGTTGCTTATTGAAGCAACAAAATTAATGATTTTGCCAACGGATAAATGTTTCGAATAACTTCCGTCCAAAATCAAGTCCTTCAGCATATCCCATTCGAGGGACACTATCATAGTCAAAACACTGCTGTCGAATCGGAAATTTCCTTTAACAAACCTAGTTGCTCTATGTTGAATCATTTACATTTACATTTACATTAATACCCCGCTAACCGCCGTAAGGCGTATGGCAGGGGGAAATATCTCTTGATTAGAGACTGATGACAATACAGCATGAGTAATTATATTAATAATTGAGGATTTCACATTGTAAGGGTTCCTGGATAGCCATTTGGGCAGCCTATGGTGAAAGCAGTCCCGGGTTCGATTCCCGGTGGAAGCCCACGTGCGAAATGAGTTCAGTCGAAGCGCTTTTAATAATACTGCTACTTTTAGATTGTAATTTATTAGTATTTAAAGTTATTCAATTGCGACAATGAGCTTGTTGCGCGGAACAATAATTGACGCCGATGCGGTAAGTGAACAATGAAGAATTAATTGTTGAGTGATTATTGAAAGATGGCTGTTTTGAGGTGCGCAGTAAAACGGAGAGAAGTGGTTCTAATCTGAGTCCTTTCCCTGAAACTAAGGGGGTTCTCCTCAGTTTCAGATCACTGAGTGGATAGAATCGCAAACTTATCTCGGGTTCCCAGAACGCCCTTCGTAGCGGAAAAGCCCTTACTGAGTCACCTTCATCGACCCACACTTATTCACCTTTGGATTCCAGATGAATGCATGCATATTCATCCGTCCAAAGGTTGCGTCGGGGGAGATCCACTGATTGCGAACCAAAAAGCTATTAACCTGTCTTCGCCCCTCATGCCTCTCCTTACCTCTATCCGATTATTTACACAGCCGTTTACTTAATTATGATATGCTGCTCTTGGCTTTCGTATTATGCTCTATTTCCTACTTTTTCATTCTTTATGAATTAATAGAAGAGTCATGGTACATGCACCCCCTTACGCCTTACGCCGAATAGTGCCTTGTATACATATGTAGATGTAGATGGAAGCAACAGTCACTTGATGGAGTCAATTTCTCATTATCAGAGTTCATGCAGCCTAGAGAATAAACAATTATAATAATATACGAGTAAAAGATGCTCGTATATTACAAGGTAATGGGGAAATACCACTTTAATTTGCTTTATAAATTCTCAAGTTCACCTCAGTGTATTTCTAACGGGAAAATGTAACCGAACCCAATACCGTTTTGCAATAATTCTCAAATTATATTACGTTTTGAAATTTTCGAAATACTTAGATAACTTTTTCATATTTCTTAATTGTTGCGAGCGAAGACGTTCTATTGGCTGTGCGGGTTGAATATTGCAGTTGATATTTATTGGCTAAAATTGGAATCTACGTTTCGGTGTGGAGTGAGTCGATTAACAGGAAAATCCGCAGAGTGGCGTTCGAATCGACCTTTAGAGGATTTTAAGAGAATTGAAACGGATCGGTAATCCCCGTTACTGAGGAGCTTAATGTCTTCGAGAAATTACCTGACATTTAAGCACAATGCTCCTTCTCTCTTAATGAGTTGTGTCTGCAATACTTTTCTACCGTTGATCATAATATAGAGCTCATACTTTTTAGTTTAACATTAAAAGAAAATTTCGTTCGAGAGTATCAGAGATAATCTGAGAGTACTTTGGGAGTCTTTACTCTTCCATCACTTCCATGAAGACATTTTGAACCGTATTCTATATAAAGCGAGGACTAAACTCAGCAAGTTCAGGATTTATTGTAAACAATCTCAATATAAAGTAGCAATTGATTACGTGGATGTCAGGGGTGGATCTCTGGCTATCAGTGGAGGGGCTATCAGAGACCCTAAGATTACACCAAGGTCCCTACTATGAATAATGAGAATTAAAGCTCGATTTTCTTCATTAAACACATTTAAATACATCCCATAGAAAATTCAGTTCCTTTCCTACGGTAAGAGTAACAAATATATAGACTTATAAGTATTTCCATTAATGATTACGAATTATATAGTGACATCCATTACGTAGTATGTTCTACAAGTATGTTTTAGAGAGTTACTCTGCATAAAATTCATTCTGAAGCGATAATTAAATACCTGTGAACACATCGTCAATATTAGAAAAGAACTGAACGTAATTGAGATTTCATAAACACAGTCTTATCGAGGGCCCTTAATAAACGAGGCTTATTTATACTCGCTCAAAATTCAGTTTCTCGGGAAGCTGAGCACCGACCAGGATTCGAACCCGGGACTTAATCCACAGGCAGATGATCGGCTTTAATTAGGAAAGCAGCGCTGCATTGACCCGCATAGTAATTAAAATTCCGTAAAACTCGCCATTGGAAGGAGCCTTAGGGAAAATCCTGGTTATTACAATCTCCTTAAAGCGGAAACTGGTTCATTAGAAGTCATAAGCCTGGACTATTAGTGCGCTATCATAATGCATCTCGTCTCTCTGATTAAGAGGTGCGACTAATTAAGTTCTCAAAAGCAGCCATATTCTTTATTTCACTCTCGACTTATTTTTACGGCACTCGCACCCTTACATAATCCACCGCCCGAGGACTTAACCCGGAAGGGATAAAAAAGTAAGGGTTCCATCGGTCACTTGGGGGGTGAGAGGAGCCTTAAGGTACCCCTATTGTCCGTCCGCCCCTCCGGCCCTGGGCAGCGGATCCATCCACGCGGATAATTAGACCACCGAATCCAACGGAAGCTATGAGTGATTCGCAGGGCCGTTTTTCAGCCAACGATTCAATGCATTCTAATGTATTCGGAAGGACTTCCAAATCGACGGGATTTTTCTTTACCATCAAATTCATTTCTCAGCTGCAATTTCGATATTAAATGTGTTCAAACCCCCGATGCCTAATTGAGCATGGGATCGAAAAACCGATTTACCGTAATTTAACCGGAGTTTAAATTAGAAACGGGATCGAAAATGGAATTCTTAAACGAGAAATGAACAAAAGCCGAAACAAACATTGTTTTTATGAAAACCGGTACCCGAACCGGGAAAATGAAATCGTTGAACCGCAATCGAAAAGCGATCTTCATTTGATTTCTAGTTCCAACAATGCGCATAGGGAAAGGGCTCAAAATTGTATCCACAAAATTAGGGAAGACAATTGACAATCGAAATAATTGTTGAGAAACACTGTACGGAATCTAAGGCTGTATTTCCGGTTGACCGATATTGCTTTTTTTAGCATTACAAATATAATCTATCATTCTTAGCCTGAAATGAAACGACATGATGGTCATTTTAATTTGTAAATTGAATCGCGTGAAAATTACAAATGTCGTTCTTCACTTTTAAAGGTTAGAAAGTTACTATGATTAAATACTAACTGCTTCAACTGTAAAAAACTTTAATAAAACTTTGTAATATACTCTAAAGGTTATGTTTAGAATTGGAAAATCTGTGACGAGATAAAATCGGTGAGGTAGATCTGTTGGGATGGTAATTTCATTAATAGAGTTTTACGGTGATAATATAGGATTAAAATTTTTGTCTGGTATCTCTGTGTGGAGGAAAATATTTCATAAATTTCGATGATTTCAGTCGCTAATGCTATTTGTGATTGGAGTGAATGCGACTGATATATTGGAAATTGGGAACGCCGTTTATTTTAGGAATGCGGTATTTTTTCCTCGAATATAAAAATGTGGGCAAGTTTTCGCTGAAAACGTGGAGTTGCTCAAAAATAAAATAAGTATATCCTTCCCCATTAAAAGTTGAGGAAAAGTAGACAGGAAGTAAGAGGATTTCCAATCCTGGTTTTAATATTGAGACTGCGTTGCAGCTTATTATTTTCCAGGATACGTCGCAAGAGGAGGAAATATTTACAGGGATTAAGGAGAATGTAATTTCAAAGAATTGCATTAATATTACCTTACATTTATATTACATTGCTAAACAAGGAATTTGCTCAGGTCGACCTTAAAACGATTATAAAATTGCTTACTATGTATATATATATTGATAATTTCACGTCAATATGTATTTTTAACTTAATTATAATTGAAAAAGTAATACTTATTTTAATTTTTGATGGGTATCCATCCTTGACAGGAGCAGTCCCTGATTGCACACGAGAGTAACTCACTATTAGAACTCTGAGAATTATTATTTCTGTATTAATTTTGAAACAAATTAAGGGAATCACCGATAAATTTAATACTTTTGAGATACATTTTATAACAGTTTTCATACTTTCATTTAATTTTTTCAGCCAAGAGATTGATATGCAATTTCCTTTTAATTGCTGTATAATTCCTTTCAACCGGCCAACTCTAGGATTACATACTTATCGGTTGTCGTTTTGGATGGTTAATCTTATACAATTTATTTTTGTATTTGATTATGTATATTCATGTGGAATAATATTTCCAAGGTTTTATGAATGGAAAATAGAAACGTTGATGTTCTTAACAGATATACTATATCACGCATTTACACATAATAGTATGTAAAAGTTAAGCGTAACATTTTTCCAAATAAATTTAGAGTCATTTTTTTAAAAAACCTATTAGGTTTTGTTATTTTCGCAATGCGTAACTCACTCTTTTCTCATTTAAAATGCCAAATAATTCTTGGAACATGGAAAACGTAAAGTATTAAATCGCGTTTTTATTCGTAAAAGGCTGTTCCATACATGCATATTAAGCAGACCGGATACGAAGCCGGTTAAAATACTGTACCTTATTTGATAGCAATAAATTTCAAACGATCGTTGTGTACTTATGCAGCTTTGGTGCATCATTACTTGACAATATCGGATTCAAATCTTTCCTTTTTCTCCTCTTCCCTTTTAATAAGTTTTATTTTATGTATTTTTCTCTATTTCATATTTTATTCAAGTTGGGAGAGAGGGCCTAACCTCGCCTAATAAATAGTCAACTAATACTAATTGCTTTAATATAATTCTAGTGAATTTTAGAACAGCTAATCGCCACCGCTGTAGTCCTCCATCTTCCTTTCCCAATATCTCCAAGGAATGTTATCCTTGTCGCTGAGATCCCGTTTCCAGATTCAATATTATCGGTGGAGAATCAGCAGATATTATTTTGATAAGCATTCGATACGCACATGTGTGTCGGGAGGGGAGCGAATATGGCAAGCAATAAAGAAGCAAAATGAAAAAAGGAAACATTAGGATATTATGAATGGAGAAGGTCTCTCGGTGATGCAGACGATAAAGTCTTCTTGGAATATGTGGAAAGATGCTTCGGCATACGGCTTCACCTTGATTGCTTAGCAACGAAGGATCTAAACTAACAATGTCCCTTTCGACCGACCTGGGCAACCGACAACGTGTTTCCTTATTTCTCTGTCTGCCCTCATTTAAACATATAATTACAAAGAAAAAGAAACACCCATAAGAAATGAATTTAGAAACTAATTCAAAATCATTTACTACAGTCACTCTCAAGAAAAAGTATGAAATTTCTCAAGAAGACTTGTTTGACTATGAGATTTCCTCGTTGCTTTTATAGAAGTATCCTGGGTTCGATTCTAATCAGCTAGAAATACATACCTTTTTTAATTCTTGCATTTCTCTTTAGTTTTTTACAAAATTAAATTAGAAAGAATAGTTGTACGAAAGAGAGATAAGTATGAAAGGAAGGGAAAATTAATGAAGATTCTTATTAGTATTATACATGTATTATCGACTTGTAATTCACATATTCTGGCTTAGAGGAGCATATGTATCGATCGATAAACATTTTTTGATGAAATTCCGTCACATTCCGTCACGAGGAAGATACCATTAGTATGGTAATAATAATAATAATATTTAATATTATTTAACCTTTTTGGTGGGCTCATGTCAGTATGGCCTCTGCTTCACCCAGCCTTTGCAAATATTTAAAAAAAATTGTACAAAATTAACTCACAATTATTATCTACAGCTAACTTAAATCTGGAAAAATAATATTGAAAGACAAGCAAAATACACGAAATATATTAAAATTACTCAGTTTAAAAAATGTACAATCTAAATTATAGTAAAAACGTTAAAAATGTACAAGCTAAAGAAAAGCACAAATAGTTTCACAGTAGGTCTAAGCACAATTACATAATGTATACATAAGAGTTGGGTTGTGGGAAAAAAACTCCCCAACTGAGGCTCTTTGGAGAGATGTATGCTTGTATATAATAGCAGTGCATTGTGTGTGCATTTCAGTGGAGCTGTCGGATGAACTGTCGGAGGAGACGGATGAGATGATGAGCCCGGAAGAGGCGAAGGTGCAGACGCGGGCGTCGAAGGAGGTGCGGATGAATGGTGCGGTGAAGAATGAAGAAGAAGAGGGAAGCAAAGGGAAGAAGAAGGAAGAGGGAAAGAAAAGGAAAAGAGAAGATGAGGAAGACAAGATCAGAGAGTACTTGAGACGGAGCGACACCGCCGTCATCTTCCCGGAGCCTCCGGCAGAGTCCGCCACTGAAGCAGGTTTGTATGCCTTTTCTTATCAACAAGTACTTCTCCTCAAATGACTTTGAAATCCATACGCCAAAAATAGTGAGGATTTTATTAATGTACAAGTTTCTCGTACACCGTTAACAGTTCTTTTAGGCGACGTGAAAACGGAAGAGTCAGACCGTTAAGTTTCGTGCGTGCGCATTAAGGATTTTGGAATATACCGGTTGACCGTTAAGTGCCATAGATGAATTTCATTAACTTGTTAAGAGATCATTCTTAAAAATAGTTTATGTTCCATATCGCAATAGAAATGACCGAAGGAAGTACATCACAGGAATGAAAAATACCGGTTCCAATTGTGCGGCGAAACCGGAATATAACTCATATTCCTCGTTCAACCGAATCGAAAACTGGCACTAAGTGTTATTGGATTCATGTGCAATTCCGACTTCCAGCCAACCATTACTAATTTTCGTTCTAAAATTTAATGTAGAGTAATGTATATCAAAAAGCAAGAGCTTATAAAACAAACAGAATGATATTACAGAGCAGTTAAAACTGCTCTGCAGGAGAAAAATCTGAATTTGTTATTCCGTCGAACCGAAGCATATTACCGATCGATGCTTCCGAGCGAATGGCAATTCATAATGGATCCAAAAATGTGTGTAATCTCATCACTCCCACTAATTCTGCGGTTATTCTTCGAATTCATCTGAGGCGCATTCTCCGGATGCATTCCTTTGCAGCGAAAGTTAAACTTATGAAGTTGGAGGTGGCAGTAGCACGTGGTCTTCAGACGGTGTGCGGTTGGGAATAGTTGACCCCTTTAATTTGGCGAGGGGACAGCAGAGGGAGTTTTGTAAGGCGAAATGAGAAGTTGCGTAGGGAAATTCCTTCGTCCAATTCCTTCCTCCATTTCCTTCTTCTTCTAGAAGTGCCCGCATACCTCCTTACTTCCCCCCTCCGCATTGTTGCTATTCTAGCGTGAGGGAGCGGTCAGCCCTTCTCAGAATCGCTTCCTAATGTGCATATATACTCTCTCTCTTTGAGGCCCGAAATCCCAGTTATTTTCTGTTATCAATTATTCAAACGCCAGCCGTGGTAATCGACCGCTCACTCGAGTGGATCCGACGACTGAAAATATTTCATGGCATAATTCAAATTGTACATACCTACGTCTGAATGCTGGAGGGCCCCGCCCATGGGGGCCCCGCATCTCTGGGTGCCTTTGAGAATCTACGCGGCCCTCGAAATGAAAGAAGTCCATCCAAACTCGGAAATACTTTGCAGAATAATTCTGACGATGACTGGCATCGGATCAAAGTTCCTTTTTAAACTTAAAATACGTCAAAATTTACTTAATTCGAAGATTTTCCGAGAAGAGAGACGTTAAAGTTTATCAGTTTTGTAAATCTAATTTGAGGAAGTTGTTAAGACTGATAAATCAAAAATCTTCGACAAATACAATTATTTTGCAAAAAATATTTTTCTAAGTTTAAGATTTGCCACAAAGTTTTTCTTATGGAAGTGCGCAAGTGTAAAATAATTTCATAACTTATAAAAATAGAGGTCAGCTTTTGTCCGATGTCCCGTAGAATATACCTGTTAGGTATTCTCATCTGTTGAAAGGTAATGACGGAAGAGAAGAGAAAGAACTCATCCTGAGGATGGACGTAATAGAGTTTAACAAGAAATACCGGTGAGGAAAAATGACATTACATAAATAAATAAACGACGTATAAACTGTGGAAGGATTTGAGACAATAAAATATCCTCTTCCATTTAAGCCTTGGAAATCATATAAATAATAGTTCATCAAATATGAATTTTAATTCTTAGAACAAAAGGTGAATTTATTTGTGGATTAAAAATAACTAAGTGAAGCTTAGGAAAAATAATCCACAGCATGAAAGCACCCAAAAAGAATGGGTGTGTTGAAAACCTGCATAAACCTAATGAGACAGTACAAACAAAACAACAACAAAAAATGTCAAAACAGAAAACCCTTACCATTATCTAGAAATAAAAAAAGAAAAGAAAATTATAGGAATTGAAACCTATTGTAGAAATGAAAACATGCAGATAATACACACTACCAAACTAAACTCTAAAATCTCTCATATAACTACTGATAGAATTATGGATATGGACAGCCGATTAAAGAGACCCGGGGTTCGATTCCCGTCGGGAGCGAAATGACCTCAGCTGTCGAAGCACTAAAATAGTATGTCAAACATACTTCTCTTCGACAACAGCAGTATTACTAAAGAAGATATGGAGTCACTAATTCACGAAAAGAGATTGAGATTGGAAACTCACGTCATAAGGGCGACTCCCAGGAATCTGCGCAGAAGTTGATCTTAGCTGGATGACCGTCTTAAGAGGGCTCAAATGGGCCATTATTCCATTGAGACACTTCAAAGGAGAATCAATGCAACAAATGAGACATCTCGCGGCGATCGAGAACATAATCATACTCTGCATCCTTGCAACGAACCTTTTTTAACCCGAATCGTGCGAGCATTTCTTCAATTCCTACAATCCGTTTTATTTTTTCCATTTTGGTGAAGATTTTGGTAAACTGATATCCCAAAGAATTGATATCACTCTCTTAAATAACAAAACATGGAAATTGCTAAGAGTTGCGTACTTTATAAAGCAGCGCTTTCACTCAAACGTTTCTTGCATTGAATTGGTGCATATTTACATACTCCTTATAGAAAATAGAAAATTTTGGAGATGGATTGCAATGACTCTGAATGATTCATTGTAAATGAAGACTGTACGGTCTTTTAATTCTCTTTCTCAACTAAATTTCTCTTATGAATTCCGAAGCATTCGCAAGCGATGGACGTGATTAATCAATGAACAATTGAAACGTTTAGAAGCATCGAGAGAGACCGTTCCTACTGTTATCATACTATTCGTACTGTTTTATCATCCGTTTTACTCCATCCGATTTACTCTTAAAAATAGATTATCGCCAACTTTCTTTTTCTTTGCGAAATTCGCGAAAGTTCGCGCCATTTCCGTATTAAGTAATGCACATAAGATTTATATGTCTCTTTATGAAGTAGGACAAAGTAAAGCTAGTTATTTACTTTATGCATATACTAACCATGTCTAGATTTAATCAGCTTTTCAGTTAGAATTATAAAAAAGTGCGAATATATCTGTACAAATATCCTTCAATTACAGCAAAGTTTTGCAGTTTTGGTCCCAAGAAAAAGAAAATGACATTTAAACAAACATTTTAAGACAAAGTTTCGATGATATTTTTCTTAATCATATCCTAGTAGATTAGCGAAAAGAGCATCTAACGAGAATACTCGGAAATAGGAAGAGCTTCCTTTGTGTTTTCCTTCTCTTTTCCCTCCTGGGAATTATGAGAAATCCTAAAAATCTGTGCAGGAATTTATGTGCGTCGGAGGAGAGAATGTACTCAAGGTATGGGCTCCTATAAAGGCATAATGGTGGCCGGCCGTACTTAAATGCCCGCCAGGAGAAGAAGAAATTGTTCTTGGAGAAAGGGAGCGGTACCTACAAGTCTTGACGAAGAAAGGGGCCGTTCCGCCCCCGCGCGCCCCCCTCTTTTGTTCGAAAACTATGCGCAGTCCCGCCCTTTGACCCCTCGGGGGGCCGATCTCCGGAGATCTCGCCAACTTCTCTCTTTATCTACCACATAATGCTCCATCTCCAGATCCCCTTTCATGTAGTGCACGACGCTTGTTTAGCTCGCAAGAGGGATGTCTCGAAATTAGTTACTGCGATTCCTACTCCGTCGATAATACGCTCTTTCATATCCTTCCTTCCTTAGATTTAGTCATTGTATAATGCAGTGCCACTTATGTGAGAAGTTTGCTATTATGAAGTAAACCATAGAAACTGCATATGCTATAGTCGATTAGCACTGCAACACTCGTTGGATTAATGCAATAAATCAAGTTTATTATATAACAGACGCGAACCCAGGACTTTTGGTTATGGTTGGAGGAATTCAACTAAAGATTGGTCCTAAGATAATGTTGAACTTGTTACTATTTTAGTTTGCATAAATACCTCAATAAAATGAGAAAAAAGTGTACTTTTACTGCAAATTATTTATTCTGCGTACTTCAATCTCACTATAAGATTGAGAGCAATCAAAGGAATGATGAGAATTGAGGAGAGAGTTAAGCCCATCATCTGGATGCGCGCCTGATAGTGTGTAATAATTGTAAACAATAGAAAAAATTAAATGAACAAAGTATTTAGGAATAATGTAATAATTAGAAACAGTACAATAATTATTAACAAGTGACTGCAGATGCACCTCTTCTAAAAGGGTTATTATCAATAATAGAATAATTCATAAACAAGGTATAAGTATTTATAGATGATGATTAAAGTCAAATTTTAAATGAAGGAGATAATTGCCTCAGCGATGACCTCATAGTTTCTGCATGACGCAGATGACTGCCGTCACGGCGTGTCAGGAAGTCGCTTTATTGATTGTTAAATCCCATCTTTAATATCAAATTCGAATTCTGTTAACTTAGAAATAATCTGAATGATACTCTTCTGAGATGAATATATATCTCTCTATATTTTATACCATGCCGTGACGTCATCTGGGAATACGAATCGTTCTAATTATGACAGTAACAGTACTCCTTGAAATCGGTACTTTAAAATTTGAGGCGAACTCTCAGAGTGATCTTTTCCTTTAATTCGTACTGTGTACTTAAATCCCGACTTGGGAACGAAGATTATTTTAGAGCGGTATTTTGGCAGTCTGATAAGTGAAGGATGAAGATTAATTGCGATGCGAAGTTTGGTGGGAAAGAGGAGTGGTTAATGACGTAAGAAAGGGTCAGCCCGCATTTATTCCTTCTCTATTGTCTTAGCGCAGTCCTCTATAATGGAGTGCCTCAAGGCATTCCTCGGACATAAGGGAGAAAGCACTCTGATCGAAATGTGGACATTCAATCCAACCCTAATCATATTCTTCTATCCGACGGAAAAATGAATCGGTTTACTCTTGCTTACATCCAAGTGGTTTGAATCGGTATTTTTCACTCTGGTATTATTATCCCTGACTTTTGTCCTTTAGATTACACTAAGATAAAAGTAGGTTAAACTTAGCTGTGATTCGCATTCACAAAAGTTTAGTAAACCTTTCTCTAACTAAACTAGTTACACTATCGTAAAATATTGATCGATGTAAACCGAAAATCGGATTAAATATCGGTTTTCGGTTTAAGAATTTCACTTTCGTCGGAATTGCGGTTCTTTTTGGTCTTCTATTTGTTTCAGTGCCCTGCATAATGTCGACATGGAGGAAGCCACGCGACGGAAGTCAAATAATGGGAGTAAAAGATAACATATCGGTAATGAGGACATTCGGAACTGAAGAGTCTGATTTTGTAATGAAGTGTGCAAAGATAGGAGTGAATTTAGAGCAGTGATGCCAATTTATTTTTGAAAATTTCGATGGAAGTACCTGTAAAAGTAGCTAAAAATTCAATAAACACAGAAAAAGTATTGCCAAAAAAGGAGCTTACGCATAAAACGGCTTGAATTCGCTTTTATAAATGAAGCATAAGTGATAGATATTGCATAAATTAAATGTATGATATTAGTCCTGATTAGTTATTAGATTAGTATTTTATCAACTGATGCTCTTTTGAGATTAAAATAAGGAATAAGTGATTTGTTTCTAGTCTGTACAGGAGGATGTATGAATCACTACGTCCTAGAAAGGTTGCAAGATGTCACTAAAACAAAAAATAGTCGTTCAAAGAAGGATTCTGAGGCCATTAGATAGTCACGCTTAAATCGTTACATTCGTAACCATGATGTAGTTGCGATAGAAGATAGATGAGGAGTATCATTAGCCTGATAGTATTTTACAGTAACTTTCTAACCGTAATTATGTGTGTACCGGTTTTCGCTCCTCTTCAATTTGAACGTCAAAATTCGGTTTTCTTTCAGTCTCGCTCCGTTTGAAACCGGTTATAACCGGTTTTTCACTTTTATAAAATAATTCGTATGTAAGATTTACGTTAAGAGTTATTCTTTTATTGAATTTATTTGTATTAAATCTTAAAGCAAAGCTAATAATTCAAAATAAATAATTATTAAGAATAGGTTCAGACATTACAATTTAATGGTTCGTAGATGAGTTGCAATTCACCACTTTATATTTGTTAAGTATGATTTCTGCAAAACTTGATGAGAATGCGAATCGATAATCAGAATGAGAAAAAAATGGATTTCCTGTTCGACGATTTTTATTTTACGGTTAACTTTTAATTCCGGTAATGATTCCGGTTTTCCGGTTCTATTTCGATGTATACGACAGCAGAGAGGCCAAAAGTGGTTCGAAAGGAAAAGGAAGAGCGAGAGAATTCCGCTGAAAGAGAAGCAATGCAAGTATTTTCATGGAAAGTGATGAAAAGTACAGTTTCCAAAGACAGACTGAATTCGATGCTTCGTAAATGGGGACGTCTTAGAACATGCAATCAGAGGCTTCTTTCTGTAATGCAAATGTCCATGATAATGCGTATTCCCAACGAAAGAGCTTTTCTGAGCAGAAGAATTGAAATCCTCGGCGGCACCATTCCGCGACACCTCAGCGGCTGACTCCATTTCTAATCTTATCTCTCCAATCCCAGGAGTGCACCATCCCTCTTATCTTCTCTTAATCTCCCAAGTCCCTCCGAATCTGCCCACGCATTCATACTTCCCTCTTTTGTTTTCTCCTTCCCATTTATCTCAATTATAGCGAGTGGACGATTGGCTCTTTTACATTCCCTTCCCTACCTTCCTTGTCTTCTGTGATACACGTCTTTCGAATTATATGTCCTCTTGGATAATTTCTTAACGGGGACGGTGAAGAAAACGGCAGTGAAGTGGGGCGACAAAGGAAAACAAGAGGACCCATTGCGAGTGTATTCTTTGGAAGGAAGCAATAGGTTCGCCCTTAGAAAAAGTCACTTCTGTTTCAGGACATCTAAGAATGATAATAATATCCAAAAAGAAATAGTCTTTATGAAGCTCAAGCGTGCAAAGAATCGTTTATATACTGATTCGGATTTATAGTGAGGGAGTAGAACCGGAAAACGAACCGAAAGAACCGTTATGAGTGAAAACCGAACCAGAATAGAAAATAAATAAAGTGCCTGAATCGAAACTGAAAACCGCAATTGCATACGATTTTCGGTTCTCAACAACATTTTACTTAAGCGCAACTGAGGGGAGGTTTTCTAAACATGTGTAACGACGACTTTCAACTAACTTGTATTCTAAAATGTAGTGTAATACGTATAGTGTAGGGAAGGAAATTACAAATAATTATACAATTTTCAGAGAGACATAAATAATAATATGGTAGGAGCAAGAATAATGGTTCAAACCGGTTCGTCGTTGGAAAATGGATATCGGCTCTATAGTCAACCTGAACTGATATTTTTATTTTTGGGTACGCATGGCGTTAGTTAAAGGTTTTTATTACGTGCGGAAACCTCTGTGTTTTTTCATGGAGTTATTTAACAATTTGTGGAAGTTTTTCATGGTATTTATATAGTAAATATAGGCATCAATAGGAGAATCCTTTGTCTAGAGTTTTTTTTATGAAGTTTTGTATAATTAATTTCTAATGCATTCGCTGTAATTAGTAGTTAACCTATCTATTGTCATGGCTGTGATTTGTAAGTGAGAATAACTCATATTATCAATCATTACTAATTATTATGAATACCTTAATTATTCTTACGAAATAATCTCACAAAGCCTCTTAAAAATGTGGGCATCTAAATAAAAGTGAGCTTACATGATCCAGTTCTACACGGGCCAATTTATGGTTACAACTATTCTCATACCGTTGAAATCGATTTCTGCGTGAATATCTGAACAGCAGTTTGAATAGATTATTTAAATAGAAAATGGATTTAAAAGCCCGTCCGTCATGTTGATCATAAACGCTTCCGGCCTAAAACAGATGTAGATAAGCCGTGATTATACTGTAAAACCCCGTTTAAGACGCTCTCACTTATTGGTCGGTTTTTCCCCATCCCCAGATGTACTGCGACCCCATTTGCCTCATTCATTTATTTCAACTCTTTGCGTTATCTCTAGAAAGGTTTCTTGTCAATCTCCGCATTCGAATGACTAATTTTTTTGCAAATAAAAGTAGAGTTATCCAAACCCGCCATAGGGTTACGAAATAGAGTAAGTTCTTCTCAATCAGTTTTTCTTAGTGCAGAACGTAGATTAAAAAGTCGCTTCTCGATGTTTCCTTAGCTCATTATCTTAAGAAGTAAACATAACGAAAAAAACCAGAAAAGGAGTTTTTCGTTGGCCATTGAAGTTAGTCTTAGAGTGTAATAGAGACGTTGATGCCCTTTCATAAATGCTTTAAGAAATCCTTATTCTTTCGGAATTGTCTATCTGATGAAAATTGCTTCATTATGGAGTGAAAATGATTAAAATTAAGTAACGAAGACTTTTTGTTTGTGCGAAAAGTTCTTTAAAAATATGATGTATGGCAATCGGCATTATACATCCACGTTATGGCGTTATTCCGCATAAGATTTGCTTCCAAAAAAGTCTTAACCGGGTTTTACGATAATAAAAAACTGATCCTCGAAAATCCAGCGGTGGTGAATGATATATAAACTTTGAGCTCGAATAGCTGTGGAGGAATTCATACGTCGATTAGGAGGGGTCACGTGAGGCAATCGACCCGTAAAAAGGCAACTCAAAGGCGCGATCCTGAGGAGCGGCCATGCATACCTGCACTGCATTAGATGTATTACTCGAATTAAAATTCCTCCTTCTGATTGATTCCTTCGCTTATGGCTTTGGAAAGTGGCGCAGACAACGGTGTGAAAAACTAATCTCCTCTTTAGAAGACTCGGATGAAAACGTTAACTCGAAGAACCCTTTTTAGCCGAAGGGCAACCATCTTGATTGCTTGCGTTCCAAGTTTTAGGAAAGAATAGGAGTTTCATCGACAAATCAATCAAAGTAGAACATTTTACGTGTGTATAGTTTTCTACGAATATATATATATGTATACAAATAATTTCTTTCTTAAGCTTTACTTCAATCTAGTAGATTAAATAAGTAGACACTTGATTATTATTAGTACGGCAAAAAGTGAAATTTCCCGTTGCGAAATAACTGAGAAATACCGAGAAAATGCAGTTAAAAGCTTACCAGTTTGGTATTCTCACGAAAAAGCGCTGAATGTTCCACGAAGTCTTTGTCTTCATAATTTTAAATCCGTAGATATTTTCTAGGATTTCTCTGCTTAGTTGAATTAAGTAAGAGACTACTATAATCTATAAATATGTAATAAGGGTTTAATTGATAATCGGATATAATATGAGCAACACTCTGTATCATTACAGAGTAATGCTTTCAGTTTTCATCATCATCTACATTCTATGTAAGCCGCCTTTCGACGTGTGGCAGGGGGTGCATGCACAATCACAAATCGATTGCTTTCGCGTATCGTTCACGGAATGAATTCTTGAATCGGTTACTGTTATTATCATTGAAATATATTTATTACATATATTAATTATATCAAATCAAGTGATCAAATCTCGTTTGCTTTACTTATCCTCCATTTAAGAAAAACATTTCAAATTTATTACTTTTTTACTATTTTTGTTTTTAATTTTAATTTTCTTTTCGTTTCAGGTGAGTTACTTCAAAGATACATTTTTAGTAGATCTGGTGATGAGCTTTAGCGTCTTCTCTAAATGATAAGGTCTGTATCCTTTGTTTTCCTTACGGATAAATGAGCCTCTCTAACGTATCTATCAGAAGAAAAACATTCTTTTTACTTCATTCATCTAAATATGTTCCCTACATCTGCCTCTCGGCGTGTGACTTAGTACGCAAGCACCATGATCCTACTTTCTTAATCGATTACTTTCGTGTGTCGTTCTTGGAAATATGAATTCTTGAATCGACTGGATTTATTTATCTATTTTCTTGATCTTCTTCGCAGTATCAGAATGGCCTATGTAACAAGGAGGACGCATAACATCTCCTAAGAATTCAATCTCTGTGCATTTATGAAGAAGATTAAACCTTTCTTGAAAGTTGTGGACACATAACCAAGATGTTTCTATGGTTTGAGTGTATCTCAAATTCTTTCTTCAGTCTGAAGCAGCATATATCTTATGCTCTATTTTTTTAATTTTCATATGCATCTCGGAGGCAATGAGCGATTCAATTGTTATTATATATTCGACGAGTTAAGCCATTATTTTATGGAAATCCATCAAGATGAAGATAGCAATCCATGCTCATCTGGAGAAATTTATTACCGCTTACAACTAATTATTTACATACTCTTGTAATAGATTTATATAAATACTACGATCAGTTCAATAATTTATTGTTGGTGTAGTGACGTAACTGAGTAATCTATGGCATCTGTTTTTATGTATTTCATTTACAATATCGAATTTCGATTCTGATAATCCATGTCAGAGGCTGACCTTTGCACTTTAGTGCCTCTCTTTAATCCGTCCGTCTGAATGCTAATTTCTCCTCCTACTTTGCAATATGCACTGTAAAGCTCCTACTTCGAAGACCTGGGTTCGAATTTCGTTTACATTTAAGGGATATTCACGTGTTCATCTATAATAATAGCCCCTGGGTGGAAATGTGTCGTCCGAACCTAAGTCATTTTTCCACACCTATTATTTGCACAAGGTAATGGATTAATATTTAGCAGCATTTAACATGGAATGTGTTTCCTTAGGTTCCGTACGTCATCATAATTGAAGAAATAAAGAAGTAAATGAAGGAATTAAAAGGCACTCGCTAATAATGATTCCGCTCCAATCCCTGTTTTATCGCTTCTTCTCTGGGCGAATCAAAACTCCCGAAAATTACCACCATCCAATAAAAGAGCCCTTCCAGAAGATTCCTTTATGGAGGCGTTTAGCACAGAGGTTCGGATATATTAAATTCCTGCTCCCTCCCACAACCCAAGTTGCATCTCCTCAATTAGGATTAAAAAGCCCCGAGTCCATCAAAGCGGGCGCAATTTTCAATAGTTTAAACTTCGACTTAAATTGTGTCGTAAAAGTGGACGGATGGAAATCGCCGTCCATTTCTATGGTTTTATTTTTCTCGTCCGTGTGATCGGACGGCACTTATCTCCTCCACAAGTGAATGTCAAAAGGTTCATCTTTTTCACTTACAAGTAATACTTGGAACGTGATTTCGGGCACTCTTTGTATTTGTCCGTTATTTAATGCGCGCTCTGATGGAGTGGCAAGCGTGCTATATAATAGTATATACTATATTACTACATTGTATTATTATATAATAGTATATGCTGTGATTATGGTTTGATATGAATAAACTGTGTTCTAATAATAGCAATCAGATAGGACAGAGTTCAGATCTTACTGAACTTTTTACCGCTTTTATGAAAGACTTTTGCGTTAGTTTAATTATCTATAAATAGAAAATATACAGGATTTAATTCCCATAGAATCCATCACTGCTGGCTTAAAACACGGGAAAGCACAGTAGAGTTCCAAAGATCTGGGTTCGAGTACCGGCTTACTTTCTGGTTAGGGAATGTTTATGAGTTGGTCTGTAATTATTATTATTATTAAAATGGATGAAATTGTAATGTAATTGGGATCAAACTTCTGTTTCTATTATATAAATTATTATTATTAGTTTTCCTTTAAGTTGACTGCTAGCTTTCGTTCTTTTTGATGTCGCTAAATAAATTACGTCTCTAAATACATTTTTGTTCTTTGTTTTTTTTAATAATGCTTACATGAATTCGTTTAGCGTTTAGATCCCCTGCCCAGAAAGTGAATTTCCTTAATTTGAGTCCCAGTCAAGTCGTTATCTTTCACTTTTGTTTAGACTTTGATTTTAACTTTCTGCTAAACTTCTCATCGTCCAAATTTTAACTCATCCTTGATAAAAAATATAGGATACATAGGGTAGTGTAGTAAAGTCAATGTCATTTCGAAGGATAAGCATTTTTCGTGTCCTTTTCCCGTTAGAACGTATAATTCTTCAAAACTCTTTCTTCAGCAATTTTACACGCTTGCCGCAACGGGACAGTTACTAGATTTTCTTTCTTCTGCATGTGTCTTGGTGGTTTGTCCTTATTTTCATTTTGTCGGTTTTACGATGAAAACAACTGAAAACACCTCAGTACTGGCACATTATGGTTATAATTCATACATGCATATGTATATCGTAATACTCCCCATAATTCCATATCCTCGAATACATACATTCAAATTCCTCTTGCTTCACTTTCGAACATATTTTGAGATTCATTATCATACAATAGCTTAAACCCAGTCGACAGTATTTTCTTGAAGATAGACTTGCATAGGCGCATTTCAATTTCACTATCACTTCTCAACATTCAGCATATTCAAACAGCTTTTTCTTTCCTCTCCCTTTAGAAATAATCACATTCACCTTCTCTCTAGTTTATACCAGGATTTGTTTTATTTTTGCCAGATAGTTCGTTTGAATTCCGAATTCATTCATAATCCAGTAGTTAGTGTCTCTGTTTTTGCTAACAATTTACTCTGAATCTCGTTTGCTTCTCCTGACCAACTTTCGCTACAACACTGACAAGATATGTTTAATGAAATCAATACGTTCTGGCGTTACTTGGTGGAAAGCCATAATAAATTATACAACTTTGTAATTTTCCACGTATTTTCTTTAATATTGCCAACCGGTTTCGTAAGAGCTTCTTACATCTTCATCCTTCTTACATCTTCATCCTGAAGATGTAAGAAGCTCTTACGAAACCGGTTGCCAATATTAAAGAAAATACGTGGAAAATTACAAAGTTGTATAATTTATTATAGATATGTTTAAGACGCTAAGAGAGAGTACTGTATTGTCAATTAATTAATTATCAATTATTGTATCGATTGTTGTATAATGTCGGAAATTGCTCAGTTAATTATTGTGTAAATAACCAAATCATTTTAATATTGTAATTAATATTATTAATATTGTAATTAATATATTTAATATTGTAATTAATATTATTATTGTATATTAATATTAATAAACTGATTGTATATTGTGGGCTTACACTTCCACCAGTCTTATGTCTTACTGCGGCGGAAGTTTGTTAACAAATGTGAAAATTTCGCCAAGAAATTAATTTTCACAAGTACATTGTTTTGAATGGCGTACTTTTAATCGGAAATGTATCGCAACAATCAAAGCATTCTTATCGACAATTGTAGTCTAATCAGGGCGTGTTTATGTTATTTTTAAATTAATTCTCCAGATAAGGTCGGAGTAATCATGCGGAATTGTACAGCTAGTTCCAAAAAAAACTTACCACCTAAGCCGCAACCCGCATAACAGGCAGTGAGTTTCCTGCAAGCGAGCCTTAAGAAATGAGAGAGAGAGAGAGAGAGAGAGAGAGGGAAAACATGGAGGAGATAGTCTGCTTCTGTCTGGCTCCGCTTGCAGAGTTGAAATGGATTTATTTGCATTATTGATATTGCAAATATTTATTAGTATCCTTAGTGTGGTGACATTGGCGTAGCAGAATAGTATTATAACAATATCGATGTTGTAATGCAAGAATTCAGTTATTATAAAATGGTTATTACAAATCAGTATATATTCTAGCTTTGCTTCTCGCACCGAGGGAAGCGTCGCACACGAGGTCCCGTTATTCCTAGGAAACCGAGGCAAACCCCCTTCCCCTCATAAAATTTGAGTCTGAGACGAAAGGCACAAGCAGGACGAAGGAAATTTTTGCAAAATCTGCCTCTGAGCCGCTCTGAGCTTATGTTTAGCACTGAGATGGGAGGAAGAAAATTTCCGCGCAGTTTGAATCAGTGTCGGACCCAAAATGTATAGACCTCGAATTCGACGCCTTCGCTTGTAAAACTCTGCGGTTATAAGGGGTCGTATTATATATTATAATAGTAGATAATATTATACATCGTTCAAGAGAAGAGTTATTAGCCTTTAAAATTATATACCTAAGGAGTCCATATCGATCACCTGTTTTATCACAGCCTGTGTGAATGCAATCTACAAAAGTAAAGTAAGGTGAACTCATGGCCATATCTAGGCTATTACTTTAAATACATAAAAAATCTATAAGTAAATATGTAGTATGAAGTCTTGAGGCATTCTCTGCGTATTTTAGATAAATTTTGTTTAATTTGATAAGCATCAAAATTAAAACTCGATCGGTAAAAAATCAGTAAATTTTATCATCTATGCAGTTGGTATTTTTAATATACCGTCCAAATCAATTGATAGAAAATGTGCTAGGATCGATTTTCCTGAATTAATAAAGATGACGGATACGAGACAACCATCTTTCACGTTGATTTTGAATCCAAAATGAATTTTTTTGGTGTCATTGAAGTGTGAATCGAATAAACGTGATTTCTTCTGTGGATTCCTCTTGAAATGGTTGCAGTCACAAACCATTACGTTCTTAAACGTTCTTCTCTCGTATTTATCAAGTTCTAAAATACACAAAAAGATAGAGCGAATGAGGTTTTGTCATAATGCTCATTGAGTGCTACTGTAAGCTATGAATGTAAAATTTTCAATTAATTTTGAATGCATACAAAACTGCTTGCATTGTTTATATTTCAACTGTTTATTATCACGTTTACAATTATTATAATGTAGAAAACGTTAAAAATACGCGAAATAATAGGGACTTAGTGAAATAGTTTTAGGGCCTTTTTACCTGTAATTCCAACCCTGTAAGTATCACACGGGGATAAGAAGCGCATATGAGGCTCATGTTGAAATTTTTCTCCCCTCGGTTGATGACTGGCCCTACGTAACTCTCATATTTTTTCGACAGAATTTTAATGATTGAGATGAATGGGCGGTGGTTTGGTATGAATAGTCTATCTACATATTTATCGCTCGGTGATATTGAAAATATTCCTTCGTATTTAAAATGTATGGCTATGAGAAACTTTTCATCTCTCCACATTCCATGACAAATTTGAAAAGCAAGATAGAGGAGTGATTGGAAGAAGTGGTTAAAGCAATGAATTCACGAGGACTTCAAGAGGGGGACTGTTTTGATAGATATAGGGAAGTGAGAAACGACGGAAACAGTAATACATACACTCACATGAATTTAACAACCGAAAGTGTAAGAGGTATGTTAATTCCAGATTTTTGGATAAATCACAATAGGTAATGGCATTTCTTGCGTTCCTCGTTGACCAATTGGTTACTTTGAGTAGGAGCAACGACCTCTTTTAAAAGTATAACCCACTCACTCACCTTCTCAATTTTCTCATCCAACATATATTTTTCCGTTTATGACAGCCTCCAGAGAAACTACTCATTTATCCAATTTAAGTAATATATTAGTCAAGAATGGTTAACATTCAAATATACAGGATATAACGCCCATGGCTTATCATACTTTCAGAAATTTCCTTCTGATACATCAGTAATTCCCAGGATCTCCGAAATTGTATGCAATAGCGATTTTCAATGTATCGTACCAATCTTTTAATTCTATAAGAAAGTTCGAGTAGTTTACTAAGCCAGAACCTAAACCATCTTCTTATCAGCAATTTATTTTGGAAAGAGAGTTCGGTTTTTTCAAACCGATAAAAATTGCTAACATTGGTATTACTATCTATGCAAGCCAATGGTTTATTCTAAATCTTACCTAACTTTAGAGATGTGATTTATCTGTAATCGGCGTATAAACTCTAAGTTTCTGCGACACTAAATATGCGGAGTATCTAAAATTCCATATTTACGTTTCAATTCATATTTTAGTGACATGATAATAGAAACTTTAGTCGATGTAGTAAGATCATCTTCAACGCTCTATCTATTTTGTATCATAGATGTTATAAGAGAAGTGAAACGATTTGGTTCTCGTAAGCGTAAGGAATAAATATTAGATGGCATTTCTCTAGTTCATTGTTCATTTCTCAAGTTATTCCAAACTACGAAATTTTTAGCTCAATGTAGGGACGAAATAAAGCATAAAAAACAATTTATATAAATAAAGTAAACAATCATTGACGAAGAGCTTGATTGATATAAATTGACGATAGGCAGCGTTACTTATTTTTTCATTTTTGTTGTTGAATTTGTTATTTAGTATAAGCTAATACAGTTTATACCATTCACTTTAAAAGCAGAATATAGAGATACTAATTCTGATATGATGCACCCAAACATTGTCAACTTTATGTTATCATTCAGATTTTCCGAAGGTCCTATTTTAACTGGAATGATCTTCCTTGCATTACTATTTAAAAATACTTTGAAAAATTTAAAAAACATCTTCGCAAAGTTCGTAGAGAATTATGATGTGCCTAGGATAAGGGTGTTACGAAGGTCCTTGGAGTGAATGTTGGAATAATGGATTACATATAGAACCAAGAATATTTTAACAGCTAAGGTATGAATTATGAGAATTAGAGGAATATTCTCATGTAAGTCCGGTTACCATCCGTTGGTTTCTATTTTTAACGTGTTCTTCCATGACTCCTTTTACCCATCATTCATAATTATTGATAGTGATTTTTCTTTTAATTATTATACATATTATGCACCATTCAAATAATTCGGGTTATATATCTTACTTGAGGCATTCAGAAACCGAAGCAGCAATCATTAATCATTAGTCTTATTAAACATTAGTCTAGCGTATAGTTCTGAAAATCATTTCAGTAACATTGGAAATCCTGTTGTGGTTGTTTTCACACCCCCTGACATAAGTCATACGGCGGCTCGCGGGGTATTAATGTAAATGTAAATAAACCAGGTGTTAACGTGTAAACCTGCAATATGCAAGTATAGGAAACCTGGAGTTTATATGCAATATGCAAATTAGTCTTAAGGTTTTGATTTGCCATACTAACTGTTGTTTCTTAACCATCTTAAAGTGTATTCCTTGCAAGAAGTCCTGAAAGGTCGTCTACCTCAAAAATAGAGTTGAATATCTTCATTCCCTAAGGGAATACCTGCGGCGAAGATTACAAATCGCGGATCCACCATTTCCCACCTTACTTGTGATCGGTCGCCGCCACCATACCCTAACCTTTGATACCTGCTCAGCAGGGGTGCGGTCAGGAATCCTCATTAGCGCTTTCAAATTCGCTACCCCGGATACATACGACCATCCACAATCTGCCGAAAAGGGGGTTTTTCTCCTCAGAGCGGAGTTCACCTTCACCCATCGGCCGTTTTATGGTTCCTTTGAGAAAATAGACAATACCTTTCGATGGACGCAACAAAAGAAAAAGAAACAACAAAGGAATGAATAGGGGATACTCCTAGGGCCAGGGTGGAGGAAAGGAAAGTTCTCCTTTCTCCATGGAAGAATTAGTAAAACCTCAGACGCGAATTTGTCAGAAACAGCCAAATCTCATCTCAAAATCATAATGCTTCATCTGATACCGTCACCACGAATGCCTGGTGGAAGTAAGAACAGAATGACATGTTGATGCATATATACTGAAATTCCTAATGCTCTGTTAATTGTCGTATCAAGCAAATTTTATACTTCTCTGTATTGCAGAATAATTCAACTGTGAAGAAATCGAGTCAAAATTTGCACCACGGGGCAAGAAAGAGATTTAGCATCAGATAAAAGTTGGGACAGCATAATATTGCAAGTAACATGAACTTGATTTAATTAAAGGGATAGTTTTTCTGGGACTGGCAATGAACAATATTTTCTGAAAAATGTTACGAGATGCTGGCGTTAATTTCGTGGTATATTAATTTTTAATTCGATAGGTGAAAAAATTTTGTAGCCCTCAGTATTTAAATTGTGCTACTATTCTAATACCTATGTTATTTTCTAAAATATTTAATTAGCAATTTGAATTTTAAACAATTGCCTTAGAAAATGATGATAGCACACCAATTAATATTTTACTTTCTATCAATTGATTTGGTGGTATTTAAATTTTTATAATATTTGATGTAATTATCTGATGTAGTTGATCGTAATTTATTTGGTTTACTTTATTGTAATATGTTTTGGGTCTAATTTTCAGAGCTCTCTACCAGGTTGACTTAAAATGATTCTTTCTCGGTGTATTCGTCCAGATAAAGTTTCTTTTCATCTTTGCTTTCCTCAGTAGGTTTCGAAGTTTTTTCATACTCCCCTTCTCGATAGAATTTTTCTGCAACATAAATTAGTTGACATACAGTTGATTGTGTTCTTATTCCTAATTATTCTTTATCTCCTTGCTGAGTTTTCGTTCATCTTTCTATTTGAGTCATAGTCGTGAATTTCCTCTAAATAAATTTAAAAGTTCTTCCTGTAGGCGTCAAGAGCATAAAAAACGTAATAATATAATCCTTTTTAATCTTGCAATGACATAATTTTTCATTGGATAATTGAAGCAGCTAAAGTAAGTTTACCCGATGCCTCCAGAAAAAGGTGAATTACGCGGAAATTTCTGGCCGAAATAAGGAGATCCGATTCTCATTCATTTTTTAATACTATGCTGCTGACATAGTAAAAATTAACACTAAATTTAAACTAGATTTCGTGCTAATAAAGACGGTACAAATACGTTCAACGCGTTTCACAACGGTTTAAAAAGGCGCCTTCCTTCCAAGAGCCAATAGAATGCGTGGAAAACACTAGACTCGCTCTCATCGAGCTTCACGTCTGTTATGCGGGTTGCGGCTTAGGTGGTAAGTTTTTTTTGGAACTAGCTGTACATTTCCGTGCGCAGGGAAGTTAAAACTCAGGGGTTTGGTTGTTAGAGATTGGATCGAGAAGCCACGCCCCCTGCGAATCCTCTCCATCCATCTTAACCTCCCTCGCAGGATAAAAATTACGACTTACGCCACCCTCCGACGTCCCTTACGTTCGCTTATTTATTAAATTACTACTAGGCGAAGGGGCCTTTTGATAGACAAGACATTTCATCGACAACGAACTATGCTCGCGCGATTCTAAGGATTTTAAGCGTGTTAGTTTAAATGATCAACTTGAAAATTATTCATTAGAAGAGAATTAAGATTAGACTGAATTTTTCCCTCGATTCTCTGCTTAAAGTAGATGCATATGTATTGTGATCCAGCGTCTCATTTCGATAGTTAACTTTCTCCAGATTTCAAATAAAAAAAAGGAAACCAATCTTTGGAACGATTGCGGCATCAGAAGCCTTTTTGGTATTTATGTTGAATTTTAAATAATAATTATATCTTGTATCATCTTTATCAATTTCTAACTTACTTTTCGTTCTTTCAAATTATTTTCCTTAATATGCCAAACCGCAATAGGAAAAATCCGAACGAAAGCAGAAAATTATCAAATGGCCAGAGGACGGCAAATGAAAAAGGAGGACGTGTCCAGGAAAAGTATGGCATGTCCTCCTTTTGCCGGACGTCTGGTAACCTTCGGTAGCTGTGTTAGTAGTGTTTTTAAAAGTGCTATGAAAACTAGGGTTATTTCGCACATATAGCCCCTCACCGGGAATCGAACCCGGATCACTTTAACCGAAGTGGAATGTGAAAGAGGACTGCACGGCCATATTCGTTAATAAGTAAACCCGAGCCCCACATGGTCCTTATATTGACTGCATTTTTGGGCCAAAAATCCATTTCGAGGAAAAATCTGAAACCCAAAGCAAACCCGAGTCCGTGCAGACCTCTAAAACACGTTTCTCACTTTGGACTTCAGTGGCATCATCACAGCCCAAGGAAATACTGAGATACACATTAATGTAATTAGGAAAAGGGTTTGGGTAATTTTACACAATAAGGCACCCAGATACAGATTCTACCAGATAGAAGAAGATCCCGGGTTCGATTCCCGGTCCCGTCGGACTTTTCTTATGAAATTAATTCCCTATATCTCGAGCCAGATGAAATGTTTGATTCGCAAACATATGAACTGCCCCAGTCTTTCTTCTCAAAAAGGCCATCTTTTCCTTTCTTCCTCTTTCCTCGACCATCGCCATCAGACGATTTCCTCTATAAAAGCATAAATAAAAACAATACCTTCTCCGCAACAAAAATCTGCGTTGATTTTTGCTCGCATCAGAAGGAGCATCGTTCGTTTGGCGAGATTACGTGGGAAACTTTTGAAGTCTGCGTTATGATGGCGCTCTCTTTTGGGGCCGCGTAAAAAAGGATCCTTAATTCTCGTGTGAGAAGAAGTGAGGTATCTTCCCCTAGGGGAGATCATCCGCCCTTAAAAACGGTCCCTTTGAACAAACTCCTCATCTCTCGTAATTTTATTACTCACCCCATCGCCCGCACTTAAACCTCAATTTTCTCTCTCCCCTAATGCGGGGATTTCCTGCGAAGGTGCTGTAATCTCTAAATATGAAGAGACAAACTTTGGCGTCTTCTTCGTTACTGCCGCTTTTTTCGAGTTGCATTACGAGCTCCTATCGCGGAAGCTGCCGAGATTATTCTTTCTCGGGACATCCGATGATACGCTCTTCGAATGACATTACGCTCCCTCGCCTTAATCGAGAGACTTCTTTGCATCTGATAAAAGTGCTTGTTTTTCCACGAGTTGGGGGAAATGCCTTCCGTGAGGCTGGTTATTAATACGATTGGAATGGATTGCATGCGTGGAAAAATCCGGGAGGTCATTAACTGGGGTGTCGAAGGGGAAGGAATAAAATGATGAAACGTAAGATGAAATGGTGTTATCTTCTTTACCTATGCTGATCTCTATATTGGTGTTGTTATTCTGAGACTACGACGCCGTATATTGCATACCTTTCGTTCTGGAAAGATGCTTCTTTCGTATTATTGTTATTTTCATCATTAAAAATATTGCAAGTAGATGCAAGACCTGGTGACTGTGGAAACAGTAAATATGTGGCGTTTCAATTCAATGCAAAATGTATGTTGTTACAAAGAAATAATAGTAATAAGCGATTTATCTATGAAATATGCCATATGTGCCATAAAAATGCATAAAATATAACACAAAGCCCCTAATGCCACGTAAATACTTACCGTAGTGGTTATGTATTCCATCTTTTCAGTTCTAGATCCTACATATTCAAGGGAAGATAAACTATTTTATGCTGGTTACGCAGCATCTCATATTACCATGGAATCGCTCTTTTCCAACCGCAATCGTCGAAATAAACCTTCCAAAATACGTCCTATTCAATGCCGTACCTAGGCATACCTTTCAACAGATCTTTCTTAAGTTCCTGATTTTCCTAACTGAAAATTCATTTCTGGTATTCGTCGATTAAGTTTTCTTAATGCTCTATAATTCTTATCTGTCCCTTAGTACTTCAAATCCCAACACGCAATAGACTATCAATTCGTGAAAGGAGACTTAGTTAAGTCGTCTTGAATAAATCTGCTCTTTGTAAACTCATCAAAATATCTCAGGTTGCCGTAATTGTCGTGATGGCTGCATATTGAGGATTTCATCTGGAAATTGATTTCGAAATGAAAACAAAGGACAGACGGCGTAAAGGGACAATCAGAGGGCGCTGTTTATGGATATGGAGTTATTGGGTGTCAGTGGAAACAGTTTAACTGCCCTAAAACAAGCAACGGAAGCTTACACGGAGCTTCCGATAGGTGTCTCACTTCCCCGTGTTTCTGTGTGAATTCGCGTGCTCCTGATTGGTTCAAGTGTCATAACGGAAAAGATTAAAATTCACACATTTCATATTGAATATTGCTCGTTACATATTTACAAACTATGGATATGAATTCGATCAATAGTAGAGATATCACCGTTTAGCAGATTTTACTTCAAATTAATTTTAATGTGCACGAAACCTTTTTCTTTAATAAGGAAGTCTTTAAAAATGAATTTTTACTAGAATCTTAATTGAAAGGGCACTTGCACCAATATTTCCCCTGATTTCGAGCCTCATTTAAAGAGGCCGTATATATGAATTGCACCTTCAGAGCTATTAAAAGGAAGTACAGCGGAGTCAGCGCGAATGTTAAATATGAAAATACATGTTTTGGTGGGGGTGAGAGCGAATCAAAGCCAAAGATCGCTTTTAATTTCCGACTCCCCCACCCGACGTCAGACAAGAATTAAGTTTGGCTTTTGTAAATTAAAACAGTCTGCCGAATCGGGAAGAGGATTCTGGAGGATAGGGTTGCCCGTGGTTTCATTCTAATTAATTCTGCTTATAAATTCCGATTCAAACGCTCGCAACTTCTTCCTCCCAATTTTCATTTTCCTCTCTCTTCTTACGTCGATTCTCTTCCTTCGATCTCGTGTTTAATTACGATAATTAATTGATGACGCCACTCTGTGGGATAACTAGAGGTGAGCATCGAAACATGTTACTCTAATTGCGGTCACATTAAGACTGTTCGTTTAATTATTTATTTGTTCTTCTCATTCAGATAGATACGTCCATATGGAAACGTCAAGAAGCAATAATGGAGACTAAAATGGTGACGAACAATGTCAATTAATTGTCAATAAACGGGACGACATGAACTAATTGTAGTCTCACGTCCTATTTTAACCGGGACGTGTGGGATTGTTCCCGATTTAATGGAATATTCAGAGATGGAATACAATGTTAGATATTTTAAGGAAAGAAATCGATTTCAGCAGATTTTCATAAAGTCGTGACTCTGCTCCCACTTATGTATCTTAGAGAGACATTAAATTAACTTTGACACAATTTTAATGCACCATCCCGGATTTACTCATAGTGGTGGCGGAATGGTTAAAGTGGCTCCAACACTAAGGACCCGGGTTCGAAACCCGGCTAACCAGATATTTCTGGTAAGGGAATGGTCGTATGTGTTCGTCTATTGTTCACGCCCATCCTGCATTGTCCATAAGTGGATTTTGGTGATTGAAATAAATGAGACGAGAAAAGTGCATCGATTTGGGAATTTTACGAGAGACAAACGGACGGACGGACAAAAATATTAGTCGGACATCGTGTATTAATAGAATATTTAGTCAATTCGATTCGAAAAGCATTCGTAAAAACCTCGTGGACGATCATATCCATCGACTACGAAATTCTTGGACATTCGTATTCCGCGTGATCTTTGAAAGAAAGACGAGTCGTATAAAAGGCGCTTTATTTCTCTTCCGCGCGGAGACAATTAAATTGTGCCCTCCATTCACTCTCACAAATCCTCTTTCACTTTCATGAATCGCTGCTGCCATCTGCAACAAGACGTTCTTCCGAGAAGCCAATTAACTTTGGAGGATTTCTTACCCTAAATGAATACCGCTCTTCAATCTTTACTTTATTTTACATCGATAAGTTCTGCTATAATTATCTCGGCCGTGTATATATTTGTATACTATGGTAACTTACGAATTATTCTACGCACGTTATTTTATCTTTTATCAACATTTCGACTTCTAAATACGAACTTAATTTCGTGAAATGAACCGAAGAAATCGAAAATATATGATGGAAGACAGGGTTTCGAGGTACAAACTTTTCGATCTACGAACTTCGAACTGGAACGAATTAGTTTCATAGCACCACTTTTCTTTTGCATCGGAAATTAGTTGCTTTCTCGAGAAGTACGTTTAAATTACATTCTTCGTTTCATTTGCAATCTCATCCATTCGAGAGATAATTTCTCGTTAATCATTAAAATAAATTTCAATAATAATATTTATTAATACAATGCCAATTATATCACTCAAATTATTGTCTTCGAAATATTAAAACAAAGAAATAGAAAGCAATAAAGGGAAAGAAACTGAAGGTGAAAAGATATGATACAGAAACAAAAAAAAACAGAAATAAGACAAAAGTATAAATAGATAGAAAAATATATATGAATAATGTAGTGAGTGATATTCGGGAACCATAATGATAATGACAATTATTCACATTGATAATTATTGCGATCGATTAATTTGTTAACTTTTTATTACAAAATAATTTTACAAAAATTTGGCCAAACAACTTGCTGATGCGATTGCTTGAATATTTCTATCTAATCAATCAAATATCAATTCTTAGGAAATTTCGTAACCATTGCCATATATTGAGTCCTCATAAATTATTTTAGAGATTGTTTGTAAACGAAAATGAAGGCGCCCTACGAAAACTTCGTAATGCGTAACACAAACTGCGGTTCCCTAGACGACCCCTCATTTTGTGCGTGTCTCGGGCCGGCCCTGTCGGTGGAAATACGCGCCATTCTTTCATATAAAAAGCAAGAGAAATATGTTTCTGACATCGTCTGATCACTCGGGTGAAAGTATTTCCACTTATTCTCTATTAGACTCTGTGTAGAGGTGTGCGACGTGGTTTTGATAGCAAATCTGTGGAATGGCATCTCAATGAAAGTGAAACACCCAGAGACATGATACAGGAAGAAGCGCTTCAATTTAATGGAATGCCTCGGACGGACAAATTACCACGATGACGTCACCGTGCGTCAGATGCTCGTAATTACGCCATCTAATGGGAGATTCCAAAGACAATTGGTCGGAAAAGAGGCCAAAAACACTCCCCAATACCTAAATCCATTGATGAATGAGATTTTGTTAATCCAAAGATGAGTGAATCCATTGAGCAGCTCTCACGAAAGCTTACTTCTACTGGAGTTTTTCTTTGCTCTCTATTTTATTTAGAAGATATTTGAAAGTTCACACATCTAATATTGAATATTTCGTCTGATTAATGTATATCGTTATCTTCGGCATTGATTTGTATGACTATTTCATGTCCGTTAAAGCTGTAATCATCCCTTTTCCTTCACTCATCGATTGCGGATTATTTATTTCCGTTTCTGTCACACGTTCAACTTAAGACAGAACGGCAGAATAGTGTTATCTGATATCGGTGAAGGTTCATAAGTAGATTGCATGCAGATATTAGTTTATTCTACTATAAACTCTACTATACGGGAGAACCATGTTTTTGTTAGTATGCTTATTTATCTGCATTAAATATATCATAATTGGGCGTTACCTTTATTTGTGTATTTATTTCGGTTGCTAGTAAACACGTATTCTGAATCTCAGCTCTCTCACACTGATAAGATGCTGACCCAAAGAGACTGGAATCCTGTTTTTACTTCATTCGTGCATTTAAAATAATATTCCGCCTGAGGAATCTCTCTAGTCAAAGGAGCCCTGCGTCTTTCTAGTGTTTGCAATGATATTCCCCCCACCGAAGGCGCACGCGTGCTTCTCCGATGCGTGTGCGTTGTCGCATTGCGATTCCATGGCGACTCTGTGGCGACGACCTCCCCCACCGCCCAAGAAGTAGCAAAAGGTGAAAGTGCATTCACTCAGGTAGCTCCGATCACGCCTTTGCCCGTTATACGGAAAAGACAAGCGAGTCTTCAAACACCGGAAGAGTTTACAAACATGTTGCTGTAAACAAGATTTGGTTGTAATCAGAATGAGTTGACCTGATTTCGTGGAACGCTATTTGATTAATGAAAGCTAGATTTCGTATTTTCGTAATATTTGAAGAAACTATGAATTTAGGCCTCTCCAGTGCTTGGTGGACTGACCTGAGGATGGCCGTAATGAAACGTTTGTTAAAATACTGTGGTCAAGCCGAAGTCCAGCTTCCATTTATTGCAGATTTTGATTGCTATAACAGTTGTTTCGTTGATAATGTTCTAATATCGTCGCTAAAGCACTTATATCATTATTAATTAATATCTTATTAAATCAATAACAACCACTCTAAAGCAATAAATAATATCGTCACCAAAGCAGTAATTTCTTTGGTAGTGATATTGTTGTTGTAAAACGAAATGAAGAAGTATAACACGTTATTATTTTATATTTTCAAATAAGAAATCTCTAGAAGAGACCGTAAAGCGTACATACATTTTCGTTTTTGTCTTCAGCTTATGCGTGCTATGGTGAACTCTCTAGAAAGCGTTTTGAACATCAAATAAAAAATCTACGAAGAAATACTTTCCCAGTCTTGTATATTACTGAATGAATGAAGATTAAGCAACGAGAAATATTGAGAATTGGGTGAAAACCTGTGAAGTAATGCGTTTATTTCTGGGCTCGAATCCAGGTCTTCTTGAAGAGGAAAATGGATTTCCCATGAATTTTTACGGCCATGTTCTTTGCAAATTCTTTCGCAATTATACAGTGGACGTATCCCCTTTCAATTGCTAATAATTAACTTTCACATCAATATCTATGTATTGGCTGAAGGTTTAACTCTAACACAAAGTTTAACGCTAACACAAGCTCAAAAAGCAAGAAAAATTAATCTTTAAATTCCAATAGTATTGTGATTTTCTTGTAGAACTGTCTAAAACTCGCCAAATAGCTGTTAAATATATTTTTCTGCTTTTAGAAAAGTTATGCTAACACAAACTCGAATAAACTGCGATCTAATAAGGATATCTTCTTCTTTTGAATGGGGGCCCCGTGGCAACCCAGGGCCTCATAGAAAGGTCTTAGAGCATCGTAATCCCATTCCTTTGAGTCAATGCGCTACATGGGAAGAGAAAGATCGGTCTCCCAATACATAGAGCAGATATAATAATAAAATCACACACGCATTAGTATATATATATCGATCGATGAAGATTGGATTCCCCTTTGTTCGTTAGCAACCGAAATTTATTGATAGCAACGCGCTCATGAGTGGGGATGTCCGCATTTCTTGTGTCCATTAGCGGCGTGGCGTGATGTGATTGTCGCGTGGGTGCACGGCGTAGGCACGTTCAAATTGGAGGCATCCGCCCTCTGCGCATCTCACAGGTGAAGCACACACATATCAATGCACAAAGAGAACCTTATAAGACTCATCTTTCACACTAAACATTAGGGAGGAAGGTGTGTCTCATATAGATTTTATAAGGTTTCTGTTTTCATAGGTTAAGAATACGGCCTAAATAACCTTTTTCGTCTGCGGTTATATACGCAATCTAAGTGCGGACATTTGTAAAAGCCGCACTGAACGTGTAAGCCGCAGTCCTATTCTTCTCAACCCATCATTGTCCTATATTCCTCATTAATTAAAGTAGCTCTATGTTGTCTAGTGCAATGTATGTCCCCATATATTCAGTTGGTTTTTTTTAGGTGAACCGCACCCAGAGCTGTAAGTGAGCAATTAAGAGGTGTGAGTGGGTGAGTCGCCTACTCGCTCATCTCGAGCCACGGTAATTGAGGAAATGAAACAGTACTTCACGTATCACTCTTGCCGTCAATTAAAACGGTTTTATTTCGCTCGAGAAAAATTGCGTCTTTCCCACTTACGGGTTAAGTCAACGTTTGGGAAATCCCAGTGTCATCTTTTCTAGAAATGTGCAGAGAGGGAAAGTTATATTATCAAAGATTTTCTAGGTTTGGAGAGAAAGATAGAGGAATTACTGAATGAGGATAAATGAAATCTATAAGCCTCTAAATGCAATATAAGACCAGAGCAAAGATAGTTTTGAAATACATCTCTCGAAAGATAAAGGAAATAGATACGTCGCTTCGGGTTATTACCGATTTCAGATAACTTAATTATGTAACGCATATCTCGATGATTATTATGATTATTATAAATATTGTGATTATTATAATGATTTTGATTATTTCGGTTAGATTCGAAATTTTAATGATTGTCATATCTGATTGCCGAAAGATGTGACGCACGAATCGTGCCTTTTCATTCGTTTAGAATCGAGTAAAATATTCTAATTTCGAATTTAGTTGTTATCGATGCTTTCTCCGTTTGTTTCTCGTCAAATTCACCCAAATAGAGATCGCATATTCTTAGTCCTCTGTTGTCTTGGGGTAAAAAAGCATTGAAAATAAGGATTTATTAGATCGCATACATTTTTCTTTATTATAGTTATTTTGATTAGTCCAATAGTTTGTGTTAGAAGCGTAATGAAATAGAATGCGCCTTACAAATATCATACTGAAAATTGCAAAACGAAACAAAAAAGTAACGAAAATATTACATTTCTTCGCTCAGATTCAGTTTTTGATTCGATTGTAGATTCGGTTCGAAATATTTGTCGAGCAAAACATAATTCGATTCGAATGGATATTACTACTTTGCGCACACCGATATAGCATTGGCGTATTCATAGGCGAATGAATTAAACCTAAGCGGAGTTGTAAAGGGAGAAACAGCTGCAGCACGCACCTCTTATCTATTTGTGGAAGAGCATTTGTACGCAGAGAAGTTTCCCCAAAAGAATAAAGTGTCGGTCGCAATTAGTGAGTGCACCCAAATGATGGCAATGCAATCGATAACACCCATCAGTTTGAGGAAAGTGTAAAAGGAGTGCTTATTAATTGAATCTACAATATTAAGATGGGCGGTCCAGCTGTGCTCTAATTGTGCCGCAGCTGCACGCGCCAATGCACGTTTCCTTCAGCCCACGCACCACCGTGGGCGGACCACCTTAAGTGATCCATCCGCTTCACCTTCTCCCCTACTTTATAAACTATTACATTTTAAATCAACGGATTGCCATTTCATCCAACTATCGTTAATTCGCATACCTTACGCTCTTACTACACCAGAGCTTCAAAAACAGTCAGTGTAACTCTTGTGTCTAATATATTGCACTCAGGATTCATTAAATTAATATTGACTATGTGGAATTTTACAGCAGCCATTGTGAAAGGAAAAACACAGTAACTTCCTCAGTGGATTTTGCATTCGATAAGTTTCGTCAACGAGTTGACGTGGAGAAAATGTGTTCCTATACATGAAATTATTTTTACATCCATAAAAATTCAAAGGATTAAACTGCATGTACACGTTGTTGTTTCGTGTCACCTGCAATAGGAGACTTTAAAGTCCCGATTTTACCCAATATAAAATCTTTATTTCTTCATGTGTTTCTCTGTTATGTGCTTCTTACTGATGAAATTGTTTTTCCTATCCCCTCACGCCTGCTTCTACCTTCCCAACTAACTCTTTTCACCCTTACCCCAACTTTCCTTCTTACTTTTATAACCTTTATACATTGATGATTTTGAATATTAAGATCCTAGTCTGCTAGAGAAACATGTTGCCATATTAAAACTGCTTCGGAAGTCTACGAAAAGTGTTATTTCATTATTATTTATGTGTTGTTTCCTCCATTTATCTCATTTAACAACGTTCGCCTCACGTCTTCCCCTTTGCCTCAAGGTTGACCTGATTTAAAACTTGGTTCTGAAGTAACGAATTGTGGATTCCGTTGTATAAATAATAGTTCTTGGTATTTGGTTTATTTAAAATTACATTTTATTTATCGTTATTATTGATTGTTAAAATATACCCGATGATGTTAGAATTGGCTTCGAGAAACAGCGTGATACAATATAGTTATAGCTACATAATTATTATAGATTACGAAATACATCAAAATATAAGTATGAAAAATTAAAATAAATCAATATACGCCACGTTATAAATCACAATAGAACAACATTTATACAAATATATATGGAAATGTATATGAAAACTTACACTGGAATACTTGATGAAAGGAATGCACGATAAATGCTCGTTATACGAAAGTATCGCTTTTATTATTGGTCGCTTATTTATGATGCAATTCTATTGGTTATGCACTATTTGCATACGAAGAATCTCCTCTTGATGGCAGTATGGAATACATTTATGTGTGTGTATGATAAGAGAGATAACACGTAAAATGAAGTCTGTGAGTGTATGAATTCCCCACCAAATGACGGTTTCATCAAATTAAATGACTTGGTTTGGAGGTCCCCCTGAATAGATTTCGGTCCAAATTAGAGGTGTAAACACGTCTTGGAAGATATTAAGTCGACCCTTCGTCCAGCCAAGCCGTGTTTACAGGAAAATCACGTCTTAAGAGCGTGCAGCGCATTTCGTGACTGCTGCACGTGCGCACGCCCGTCCAAAAAAGCACACGCTCTTTACTGTACAGGCTAAAGGGAAGCCTTTGCTTTCCATTTTTAATTTATGTGATCTTCTGAAAACTCTTTCGGATATAATTTTCTTCGAATTTCAGGACTTCCTAATAGAGTCAGTCATAAGGTGTAATGCTTAGTATCAGTTCTCCTTTCACAAGTGAGGTAACAATTTCAGATACTTACCCCACCCTATTTCTTCCCTTATTCGACCCCTTCTACAGTATTGTTGTCCGATTCTATTACATTCCAACCGCCAAAGCGTCAAATATTGTTGCTCTCAAGAAACTCGTCGTTTCCAACGTATAACTTAATGTTAAGAATACATTCCAATGTAATAGATTCAGTTCTGAATATAATTGATATGCTACATTATGATTAGTCTCCAGAGATGGTTCAGTGAAGAGCATCTAGGTTTGCTAAAGTAGAATTCGACAGCGTATTTCTCGATCTCGAATGGGATTGGCTGAAAAGACGAGATACTTGATTTTGTGACTCCAGTTAACAAAGTTCTCGAAGAGAGATGGAAACAGGGTTTACAGAAAATAATCGCAAGATCAGAAAGAAGAACAGCAGATAGAACAGATTGCTAGAATATTACGGCCATTAGATTTAGATAGGGATTATCGGTGTTTGTGCACCCCCTGCCACCCACCTTTGGCGAATTGCTGGATCTATTTGTAAGATGTATATGTACCCTGAGGGGTGCTCAGAAAGTTGAAGCCGTACAGTGTCTGGAATAGCTTTACTCCTAGATAGAAGATATATTTAACCACTACCGAAATTATTGCTCATAATCGCAGCAAGTGAACCAATATTCTCCACAAACTCATTTGCGTACAAATTATTTTTGAGCTCATTCATTTTGAACGCCGCACATTTTTTCTTCTCGAATGGCGTTATAACTATGGAGATGTCCTGTATTGTTATCGCCTCTCCCGACGTCCCGACAACATTTTCGGGACCAAATCTTCCGCTTATTTTGGAATTCTAAACTATTTTTCACTTTCGATTAATCGACCGAGACATTTGTTATCACTGAACTGTGAATTCGTCAATAAATGTGATACATGAGCGCTAGTATTTCTCAGGATATCTGGTTTCTACTGGTATTTTATGAAGATTTTGTGGAAAACCTGTAGAATTTCATACCGAATAATTCATATTTGGTAACTATAATTTTACTGTTTGTATGACTATATTTTCAAATTCTCCGCCCGTATGCATAAAAGTTCTTCTGTATTTTATTTTCTAAATAAAAATAACAAATTTTTCTGACATATAAAACACTAAAAATCAATTTAATTCGGGCTCCTGAATAGCCAAGTTGGTAGCGCGTTCTCCTTTGGTGAAAGCAGTCCCGGATTCGATTCTCGGCAGCTTCTCTTTCAGCTGTCGATTTTTAAGAATTACACTAATCCCATTTCATGTTAGTATCAACAGATACACTAAAGCAAGGAGAAGTATTTCAATACTCCTATCTAGACGAGGACTGAACGTTAACATTGTCCTGATATGTCCGGACTGTCCCGTATATTTCTACTTCAAAGTATTGAATATCCTGGTTGTTACCAAATTGGTCCATGGACAGCCTAGTTAAGATTTTAACATTGCGTCAATTTTCTTTTCCTTTTCGTTCAACTTTTCTTCTTACTGATATATAATAGAAGTACGAGGGAGTAATCGCCACAATAGACAACTTCTTCTTGTGGTTCTCCTGCGGAGTATCAGAGAATGTAGTAGATATGAATGTAGGCAAACCCTGCCTTACGCCTGTTTGCAGGGTCAGTATGTAAATGTAAAGACATTTTCTCGGTGCACAAAAGAATGCATCCAAGTGAGAGAGAGGGGTGCTAAGTGAATGGGGTGAAGAACGGAAGTGATGCTCATTTGTCTAGCGCAAGTGACACTTTGCCGGGGAGTGTTTATCCTTGGCTGACTCTCTTTAAAACACGTCATCTCCTTACATTAATTTTAAAATACGACGAATCACTCCGAAGGTTACACTTTTGTTTTCGTACGCCAATTCCATAAAATGCCTCCTTGTATTGGGATGAATCGGATTTTAGGAAATGTTTATCAAAGTTAAGGATAAACGGAGGTGAAGACGGAAACACTGTCATTTCCATTCCTCCTTATCTAGGTTAAGTGGGTAGAGCGTCCGCCTCGAAAGTGGAAGACCCTGGTTCCATCATGCTAAGTATTTAATTGGGATTTTCAGGCGAAAACGAAAAAGACTTTGCAAAAAGAAATGTAATGGACGAAAATGAGACTGAAAAGCCCCAATTAACCGATGCAATTATGCGAAAAATAGACCAAGTAACAATGATTAAAAGAAACAGTTCATCGACGTAGGAAAGTTTAATTTAAGGTTTACTTATTTATATTTTACGAGGTAAAACAGCTTTTTACAAGTTTATTAACGTAAGTTGCTGAAATAAACAATCGTCATTTATTAGTTGAAAGAAGAAGCATAAGAAAGAAGGAAACTTTTGGACAGGCTTTCATTCTATTCCACTTGTTTGTATAATTTCATTGCCATTTAAAATACTTTTCGTAACTATTTACTTTTTAGCATTTTCTGATTAAAGCACATTTTTCTTTAAATGGAGAAATGAAGTGAGTGCAACAACTTTGACTCAAGATGCAATATTACTTAAGCTGTAGAGCACCTTTACATAAAGTACTGTTCCGATTTCAACGCTGCTTTGCAATATTTTTTTACGAATGCGTCAGGCGATAGTCTGAAAGGGTCTATAGAAAATGTTCAGAATATTTCAAAGTCTATATAAGTAGGGAACTTTGTGCAAGGGTTAATATAAATATAGGAATATGGAGAAGAGGGGTCAGTATAGTTACAATAGGTGGAGCATGATATTTAATCGGCGGAACTGATTCTGGAGAAGCAGTTTATTATGTATAAAATTGCAAAATCGCTTTCGGAATACCTGATTGTTGGTGGATTCGGAATCAGAGTTCTTATTTCCGGATGGTCATTCCACTCTCTTCGTTTTTTTCGCACGACATAAATCGAATCGGTGACTGTTTTCGCATGGGCGCTTTGTCGGCGCCCCTGATGGATCATCTCGCTTTGGTGGAAGCAATGAATGCAGCCTTCGAAAAGACACCGTAATGAAAGTTGGAAGGGAAGAAAAGGAAGAGATTGTGGCGCCACAGAGCGTGAACACGGAGAAGGTCAGTTCGCGGCTATTGTTTCTTTTGTTCTCTATATTCTTCGCCTTCATCTCCGTTCGTAATATCTGCTCCTTCTGTCATCTCCAAATTCTCTTGTCTCGTTTTCATTTCTTTTGACGGCCTCTCCCTTCTCTTGTTATTACGACAAACCTGATGTGCGGCTTATATTGCTCCTCCTTTCCCGGACAATAGGCGCTTCTTCAAATGTAGAAATCTATGGACTTCTGTATCTTCTCCGCTTAGAAATTAATTTTCAGGACGTCGTCTTCATCAAAATGCAAGCAGTTTTAATCGCGCCATGTCCGCTTCGCCGTTATTATTATTTTGCTGGCGAAATTGCGTTGTTTAGCTGCGCGAATTAATTTCGGTTATTTTGACTTTAATAATCGCTCCGTTTGATTCATAAATGGAGAGGTTTTCGTAGAATGAAGTGACCATCGGAGTTAACATAAGAAAGAGTCGCCGGACATACATGAAAATTAACTGTTTACTGTCCTCAAGAATTGGGACTTGACGAATGAAGATGCTTATATCAGGGCGCAGAATTCGAACGGAAAACCAAAACAACTGATATTTAAACGGAGTGGAAAAGGAATCTGTATCGGAAAATTAATATGTTTGAATATAAACTGAAATCTGTAATATTTTCTATTCCGAATGTAGGTTCGAATTCTCATCATTTGTGGCATGAATTATATTAATAAAACACATTCACCCGTCAGTTGCAACTTACTGGTTATTAAATTTCAGTTGATGAATCTATTTTATGCATATTTAACCTAGAAAATTTCTTCTGCATCAAAAGTTTTATTCTATCTAAGATATACCATAACTACTCATAACATAAACCTTAAACTGGAAGTTTTGTCGGAGCGAAAAATAAAACCGGCTGGAAGCGGTTTATGCTTTAAAACCGGAAAATATTATTTTGATTTGATGTCCTGTCTTCATCTACATCTCTACATTAATACCCTGCCTACCCTCTCGGCGTGTGGCAGGGGATGTAAACACCGAATGTTCGAGCCACTTTTTGATCATCTCATTTCTATGATTATGCTTCACCTAATACTGAAAAGTAATCATTTTGAGCGCAACGCTGAAGTTTATTCGACTTTCATTACATCACCACATCACTTGTTAAAACAGTCAAACATCATAAAAACTACAGCTTTTCTAAATATTCATCGATACCTTAACATATTCATCATTTGTTGTAGCGTTGCTCTATCACCCCAAAAGTATAAGTCCTCCTTCAAAATAAAGGAATAAAGATTCTCTTGCTGATAAGTGGTGCAGAATCCGAAGATGGCGCCGAATAAATGCAGATGATGGCGTCTTGAGATGGCCCCTCAGCGACGCCGACGTCGGAGCCTTTAAATTTAAACCTCCAGTTTCTGCATAAGAGATACGGTACTCCCGAGGTGTGGCACGACCTCAAGCCAGAATGAATTCCAGTCGTCAATACTGCACGTCAATACGGCTGTGCAGTATTGTTGCAAGTATTAAACAATGAAAAGTCTAGATGAGTGTATGACACCAACAATGGGAAGAAACAAATGACGAACAAAATGGAGCGCGTTCCGTGAACTTTTGAATTTCCTACGTAGTAAACATAAGTACATTAATTAATTAGTCTTGAATAAAAGAACTGAAAGCTTAAAGAATTGGATGTTACTTAACTATGGGGTAAAATACCCTAGTTCCTAACTAGTTGTAGTTTTGAGGATCCAGAATTTCTCAAAAATTATTCGGCTTAATCAAACGTGTACCTATTCTCAATTCCATTAAGCGTAGATTTTCATTAACTATGTCGAAATTTTGTAAATTATACAAAGTGGATTCGTTTTGAAATTTTGAAACGAATTGTCCAGATGTGCGGTATTAGAGGAACCGGCGAAAGAAAATTTGATTAATATTTTAAGGAGAAGGTAGCGTTATAGTGGGTTGGGGTTGCAATAAAACAAACTTCAAATTGTCAACCCAATATTCTTTCTTATTAACTCGTTCTTTTATGATATAACTTATTGAATATTAATTATATAATATTTACTGTGATATTTTATGTTCGCATTAATAATATTATTATCCAATGAGTGTATTCGCAGAAGCAAATGAAGTAGTACTTCCTTACAAAATGGACCCCTGTTTGTCCTTATAGGTGCATTCGTTTGAGTGATTTGTAACAAACAAAAGGCGTTATTTAGAGAATCGTTAATTTGTCGTCAATGTGGAAGAGACAGCGGAAAGGGGAGCTCCACGAAGGAAACATTTGTCTTTGGCCGGGATAAAGGAATGAGCGTGGCGTGAAGGAAGTTTAAAAGAAGGGAGGCGTAAAGAACGGATAGGGGATTACTGAGAGGGGCAAAAAAAGCAGGAATTATGGTCGGGAGGTGGATAAGAAGAAAACAAGCCGCACATAAATTAGCATTTAACTCTCTTTCGCAGACCATTTCCACCAAACATCGCGGCGAATTTGTTAATAATAATCGCTAAAAGAATATCTATTTTGGGAATTGTGGGCCGTTTCGAACCTTTGAGGGAAGAATTGCGGCTTGTTTTGAAGATATTTCGACGTCGGAGTTTTACTTAGACATGTGACTTCAACTGCGTCTGTGACGAAAGGAAAACATATCTTTTTCCTATTTAATATTTGATCGAAGGCAAAATTGAATGTCCAACGCTGTTTTAACTCCGTTTGAAGATTCGCAATTTATTATAATTGCTTATATTTTGCGATTTCTAAGTTTTCATATCGTTGAAATTCCCCATGAATGAGATTCCTTCGGTCATTTACCCTATTTATGTATATATTAATAATACATTTATTGTAATTTTAGCATAAAAAAATTATCTTATATCATGCACGGAAAAGATATGATAAACCATAAAACTTCATTATATTTTGCTTACATGGAACAATGGAATTAATCATTAAGATAAATTAATTATATTTTGAGAATTAAACGACCTATGATGCAAAACCTCCCGTATAAATCCTCTTCTTTCATAAGTGTTTCAATTGCATTGATGACTGTCTCGTTTGATTTAATATTTGCAAAAATCACGAAGAATTATTCTATTTTCCATACCCTGTATAATCATGTGCCGTCTTACTCTTTAGACGAATAAAATTAACGACATAAAGTAGCCGAGAAAACAAAAAAAAAATATCTTTTGATCAAGATTATTTGAAGAAATCGGGGATTCGTACAGAGAGTGAGTGTCTGATTAGGAATAAAAGCGATTTTCTTATTAAGAATTATTATCAATTATCGAAAGGTTTTTTAACCATCAATTAGAATAAAATTCGAATTTCCGCTAAATTTGTATTGTCAACAATTGATAGGTACTTGTGGACATATTAACAATGAAAATTGGCAAGTATTTACTGAAAGTGTTTTATCAACAATCGAAAGTTATTTGTCAACAATATAATAATAAACATAGCGAATTTTTAAACAGCGATAGTCAACAATATGAGGCGATAAGTTATTATCGATATGGAGGGAGTTATCGAGCGCTTCAAAGAAAGGCTTATCCTCAGAGTAAAAAAGAAGAAGAGCGGAAGGCGGCATTAAACGGCGGCGGAGATGTAAGACGTGTTAAAAAGTTGCGGAAATTTATAAGGTGCGGCTGCGGAGAATATATATAGGGCGTAATAATTGGAGGGAGACTCACTTAATTATGAGAGCATCTCTTCGACGCATATCAAATGCATGACGCGTTGCTCTGCCGCGTTTATTGTTCGCGGTGGGGATTAAGGGTAATGCAGCACGCGTGACTGACGCTGCTCCTACTCTACTATTTGCCTTTCGAAGCACTTCTTTGCTTATTATTACTATTTATTTAATACTTAATAAACTTAAACTTTAGTTCTTGAGAAGCTGTGGCCATTTAACTTTTGGGTCTCCACTGGGAATCGAACCGAAGTCATTTCCCATTTGGTTATTCATAAACTCTATGATTATTATTATTACTTTAAATATTGCCTCCATACTATTAACCTTTTATAAAATGGATTAAAGCATTTATCAACAAATTGTCACCACAAATTGGTGAGTGTGTCTTCGTTTTCAATTCAACCTGTTATCTAATGTTATGATTGTTTGTTGATATCGATTTGATTGAACAGCAGATTTGGATTGTAAAAATAATGGATTCTCCCAGTTTTTCGTTGTAATCACCATTTCTACCTTCGGGTTATCAGATATCAAAGTTAGAAGAAATTAACGAATGGAGCGTTCGAGAATCTGATGAAGTCAGCTAAAATCGCTATTTAGGAATGAGAAAGTTAACTTTCGTCGATTTATATTTGTTCAACAAGTAGCGACCGATGCAACTGATGACTAAGCAATGCCTTTTGCGAAAAAAAGAATTAAATTTTATGGATAAAAAGCGAGCAACTATAATTCTCAGAGAATTTTATTCTTTTTACGTTGGTATGCGTATTTATGAATCTAACATTATGGTGATTATGTTGACATTGTAAGTACGCGTAACAACGTCTTTGCTTTTTTTTAATCACTCATCACCACATTTTATTAAAAACCACTGTTAATTTTCCATATTATTCTGCTACACTTTTGAATTATCATGGAATAATTAGCTTATTATCTGGGACGCAGTTTAAAACAAAATGTAGGAAAATCCGGAAAGTTCATTAGTTTTTATAATTCGCGTAAGTTATGCATTTATAATTTAATAGCGCTGTTAGAACCTTTTTGGGTGAGTTTTTTGTTAGCTGCAATTACTCCAATGTCGGCAAAAGGTTATCAATCGAAACGGAAAATATTTGCTGAATATATCTTTAAACATTTTCGAAACGTTTAATAAATTCTTATTTACTCTTTTACCAAAAATCCCGGACAAATAATTCCAAGCTGCCAAATTATAGTGAGTATTCAGACGGAAAACATATTTTCAGGATAAAATTCTGTTTTCTTAACTTTTATTTGAAACTGAATTATAAATAAATTAAAAGTTGGGATTCGCGAAAAGTGATGATTTTACGGTACGTACGTATAAGATCCAACATTTATTAGCCGTAACTTTGGCTAAGAGGGAAGTAACACCGCGGAAAGGAAGTAAAATTATCTTTAATTTACTGTACAGTCATTAGTTTTTTAGTATAAATTAAAATGCAAATACTTTTGAGTATTACCCGCTATGATTTTCTAATAAAAATGAAAATTTACCATTAAATCTCTTCGATTTTAAAATAAGTCCGTAAAGAGCAGTCATTTCCACCAATTTTGCTGACCTTCGACTGATTTTAGTGGGGAAAGTGGCTCCTTATTTATTTATCGAGAAGCGCGCGAAGTGCCGTAGAAATATGCTTCCGCAGTCGCCATGCCAACGTAAATATCTCCGCCTTCGCTTAGTTTCGCTTGGAAAACGCTGAACCGGAAACGCTCCTTTTGCTACCATGACGTATTTCCGTTTTTTCCAAAAAGAGATCTTCGACAACAATCGCATACCTTGACTCATATCCTTCGCTGCTGCGGATTTGGCACAACAATAGTTTATTATTGGATTCTTGATCGATATTATTGCTCATCTCAAACAATCCAATTGACATAAATTAAATAATTCGACCGCCATTTTTATGAGCGTCACTTCTAAATTGTTGAATCACTGTTTATTCCTGTTTTATTAGAGATGCATTGGAGGATCCAGGGGGGGAATCAAATGAAATTCCCCCCTTTTTCCACCATGTCTTTGTAGCATTTGCAATTTGTGTAAGATCTGACAAAAGGCTTGAGTTCTAATCAGGTTGTGAAGTTTTTCCACGATCACTAAGCGTGTGTTACATTTATCATGATAAAGTGGTATTTTAGAAGTTAGCTGGAGATGAACTCGTAAGGAAATCGTCTTTAACTCCCTTCGGCAAGTTTCAGTATCTTTGTCCTCGTATAAATGTATTCTGCAAAGAGAACAAGTGAACACTGAAGAATTTGAACTGTGGTATTGTAGCGGGTTTGCGTGAGAAAATATTTTTCGTAAATATATATATTTAGCTTAAAAGTATAGGGTTATATTTTACTTTTAAAACTTTCTTTCTAACAAAAATTAGCCCTTCAATTTTCTTCCGGAAGTTGTCCAAATATATTTCTTAAATATGGTTATGTCTTGATAATTTCAATTATTTTATTACATTGTATTATTATAAATTTTATCACGTCAAGTATAAAAATACTATATTAGAAAGAACTTGGTTGGGTGGAATTCCATTGTTTAAACTGTAGAATACCATAGATAATATATGAATGTACAATCCACAAGAAAATTCATTCAAACACAAAAGAAATGTAAATGAATTCGCTCTCTATTACAATCTAATATAATAAAATAAGGTGTGTGTATGTGTGTATATGTGTATGTGTGTATGTATGTTCGCCTAAAACTCGAGAACCATAAATGGCACAACTTTCAAACTTTCAGGATTGTTAAATGTAATCCCTGCGCAGATAATAGGCTACTTTTCATTTACTTGAAGGTCCCCAGTTCGATCCCAGACAAGAAAAACCGTTCTCATAAGAAATGCACGTAAACCTCCCGTTTATCGGTTGCAGGCTACATTTCGTTTGCAAAATTAAATTAGAAGTAATAGGTTTACGAAATCGAGATAAGCACCGAAAGAAAGAGAAATGAATAAAGATTCTTATTTTGGTCGCCAAATATCGTTATCGGGTCAAAATGGCGAGAATTCGGTTAAAATAAACGGAAATTTCGTGAAATTTTGAGGCTATAAACAACGAGTCTCCTTGACGACGAATGCGATTGTTGAAACCGAGGTATTGCGTTTCCCATAAGAATACACTGTGATTTTAGGCCCATATGAAAGTAATGATTAGAATGAATGATAGTATATGTTCATAGCAGGCAATATTCTGAAATTGCATTTTCGAACAATTTGCAGTGTTGATTCACAGGAGGCAACGTATGATAATTTAGGGAAAGTTTCTTCATCACCTCGAATTTGCCGACTCTATTTGAAAATAATGAAGCTACTACGTGTGATTTTAAATTGATAAATGTATACTGCGTGCAGCCTCTTGGCGTGTGGCAGTGGGTGCTTGAACAATGACTCTACTTCCCTAATCGTCTAATAACGCGTATTACATTAGCATTTCGGGTAAATGATAACTTAATCAATCGCCTCATTTTTTACACGGGTGATCTTTTGTATTCGTGAGCAAACCGCAAGTAGTATTGTCTCCATCAAAATTTTCTCCATTATAGGATTCAATGTGAAGCTAAGCAATCCTATCTTAATAAGTAAATTTAAAAGAAACATAAGGGAATGGGTGATTATTGCACGAAATGACGTGCACCCAGGAAAAATCTTAAGGAAGAATATTCTTACAAATTTGAGGAAAGAAAATCCAAGATGATTCCTTTTGTTATTCTGGATTCTAGATTTGGTTTCAAATTCTAATCATTTTGAAAATATTACAATTATTATATATTATAAAATATGCAAATACATTTTAATTTAGGATAACATTTTCATTGATCCAAGCTAAGTGAGAGATGTTAGATTCTCCTCGGCACAAGTTATTACCTAATATATTATCTACTGCTTATTTATATATCCCCGTTGAGAATCAACGGGCGCCTCAGCTCGTACTACATAAGACAAATGGACTACAATGACATTATAGTTGCAAGAAAGTTCTGCGGTTGAGTGAAACAAACTCTTGATGTATCCACGGAGTAATTGAAAATTCCGGTGTTTGAACGCAATCAATAATTATATAATTGTATAAATACGTAACTCGTGAATATCATAAAGAAGAGTACTGTAAATTATCCGTGCATGTTTCACTTCAGTAACCTGGATAACCGAGAGTACAACGCACTTTCGCAATCACTTTTTCCTTCGCAAATGCAATAATTGGATCCTTTGGAATCTCCCCGATTTGTAGAATTCTCATTAATGTGTAAAGATGAAGGTGGCCCATTAAAAGGGGACATCGGAATGGAAGGACATTAATTACGATGTCCCCGTCAGGTGACGCTCTTATTGGTGTTGATGTGCCTCTTTATCTAGTGCGTATCGAAGGGCAATACCAGTCGACGTCAGCTGACTTAAATTGGCGCCCAGGATTAATCTCAATTGGTGTCGTTTATTTCGGACATAATGGCTATCTTGTGAAGAGAATTCGATTTCGAATTCCAGACTTTCTATTTATTTCAGGCGATTCCGAGGAAATATTCGGGGCATTTAAATAGCCCTCAAGATTGGCTGCCCAACGAATTACACTGTCCACGACGCCGGAATTGAAATTACTTCTTCTTCGTTAGGAACCGATTTCTTTTCTCTCTTTTACTGTTCTTTCCTTCCTTGCGCTTTCGATACTTCATCTCTAATTCCTTCTCGTTTTCCAAACCCACGTTTTTACCGTTTTCCTGTTGTTCTGTAGTGCTTCGTCTTTGTTTCTCAAATACGACATCTCAAATAAGACATCTTCGGTTATTGAGTTCCCAATTATCACTCTTTAACCACTTCTAAACCCTCTGAATTATGAATCGAAACATTTGCTTGCATATTTGCATTTTAGCTGCGCTTCTTTATTACGTAATATATTTTCAGTAATCTTATCGCAATTTTCAAAAAAATACTACGAGTTATTTACATAAATACAATTCAGAAGGAAAAATATTCACGTATACTATAATGGAGAGTGTAATGAACATTGAAGAATTATTATTGTAATCATTGTTGTGAAAATCGTTGTAATTATTATTGAAATTATTATTCTAATTATTTTTCTTATCATTATTACGATCACTATTATAATTATTATTCTAATTATTACTGCAATTATTATTGTTATTATTTTCTGATTATAAGTAGCAATAAATGATAGGTCTAAATCTTAATGTTGACTTGTCAACATCCCCTTTCGGGACACATTCCTAGTTACTCATAGAATGCATTACTTCATATATATTCTTTCTTCTTCCGTGAATATTTTTCCAGATTTGCATCTCTCTAATTCTATCTGGAATTTTTATCCCTCTCTAGGCGGTTGTTCTCATTATAATTTTATTCGATTTTCAAATTCGTTGTAAATTGGCATTTTCAGAGAAATTTAGAACGAAAATTTGAATAAATAAAATAAAAGAATCCTTCGATTGCTTCTCTTCGACTCTTCTTTGGTCCATCACTTCGATCCCAGGCCTACTAATCGTCCTTGCTGTTGTCATAGAAACATACCAAACTTATTTCATCTGTGAGAAAGAGTAATAGAAGTACACGAGTGATGGAAATGAGTGCATATCAATCGTATGACAAACGTTTCTTGACTGCTCTGATAATCTTCTTCTCAAGGAGGCCTGTGTTACACTGTGTAAGGAAAGAATTACGTTATGATTTATCTATTTAATTCAGTATGGCTGAAGGAGATTATTATTCTTTTCTTAAGAAATTATTCCGATTTAAAAACGATTTTCCAATTGTCAGCTTAACACATTTTGTGTTTAAATATCGTCCATTTGAAGAATTCCATCTTTTTTCCATAAATTATAGTGCCGTCTCAAGAAACGAAGATTTTGTCCACTTACTTCGAAGTAAAATGTATTTTGCGTTATCTATATATCGTTTCATTATTTAAATCACAACTGTCTTAGCGTTCAAGGCCCCACGTATGATTCTCTTATTTCCTTGCTTCTTCTGAGAATTTAGTGATCGCTATCTGTCGTATTAAATCTCCTCCTTGGCTACCTGTTAGCATCCACCTGTGGTGTTGGCAATTGAGACGCAATGCGGTAGAAAAAAGCCCAAATCTTAGCGCCAGTGGGGCGCCTCGACCTTTGGAGCGCAAATTCCGTCCTCGGACCCCCGCAGATCCAAATTTACTGCCCACCGCTGCACTATTTATTACTCTTTTTTTATTCTCATCATTCTCTCCTTTTTGACGTCACATTCATAACCGACGCCTCCACACACTCGCGTCCTTCCCTACATTTATCCTCTCTTTATTTCGCATATTCTCTACTTATACTGTCTTCGGCGAAAACCGCTATTTTCACCGGAAATAAATCCGAACTGAAACTGGAAAATAAAAATTATCGAATGGAAACAGAAAACAGCTAATTAACCTGTTCTCTTTAATTGTGAGCGAAGAAAACCTTGGCCGATTTGATGTATTGTTGTAGATACCACAATTGCTATTCTATTGAATTTAATCATAAAATCGATGGTTGAAGCCGTCACTTTGTCAAGCAAGGATGCGAAACGAAATGACTTTGTAAATTGACACTGAAATTTGTTACGAATTCTATTAGTTTGGACTCAAGGAGCCATCATCGGGTTGTCATCTTGTTTTTCATTCTTGTTAATTCACTCGGATGTAATTGAAAAAGTAAAGCTCTCAGGTTTTAATTGTAAGAGTGATAAAATTGGTTCGAACCGGTTCGACGACGGAAGATAAACCGGAATTCGGTTTCTAGATTACCGGATTAAAAATTATCTCGGTTCTATGTGCTGGTTCAGTGACTCCAAATTCGAAATCCCTTTCACACGTTGAGTTTTTGCTCATTCTGTTATTTTTTCATAAAAACTGCATAATTGGCCATCACCGGTAGACATCCTACAGAGATGAATTGGCGAGGTAAAATAGCTGTGCAGTTACTTTGCTCTTGTTAGAAAGGCATTGTACCTAGGCTCGGAGTAATATTCCAGGACATCACAAAGAAGTGGAATTGGAAAAAGCGCTGGGATTGAAAAGTGCTTCCCCTTCCTCTTACCCACAATGCAACGCTCTCACTTTTCCTTCGCTTTTATTTCTACCCACAATGCATATCTCTCACTTTCACGCCAGCTTCAAAGCGACGCAAAAAGCTACTCCAAGGTGCTCATTTTTCAGCTATCATATCAGCTACGCCCAGGGCATTGACGTTACGTTACCTTACATACTTTTAAATACTCCACGTATACGGAGATGTGAATAAAACTTTTTCCCAGCGAATGCTCAAACAAAAGGCAAAAGAAAATAAACCCTTAGCTACGAAAGTTTGTTAAGTATTTGACGAATCAGAAGTAACAACTTTCATCGCTTTAATAATCAATGAAACGTGGTAAACATAATCTGTTATATGTCACGAAATTAATTGGGAACTATTAACATAGTCGATATCTGAACTTAAGAATTTCATAAGTATTAGTTTGCGGTTTAAGTCGTCAAAAGACGGGAAACTGTCTACATTGACGAATTCCAAAATGTAGTGGAACCTCGGTTGACGAATACATCTCATCTCGAAAAATCGAACAGAGCAAAAAGCGTCTTGAGTGAGGAATCAAGGAAGGCAACGAAGTAGTTGGCAAGGTTGGAGTGTGCCAGTTCCTAATTGGTGAAATTAAAATTATCCTGGAAATCCAAGGAGAGATTTATTACACACTATGTGCGTATCTTTCAACACGCAGTGTCATCCATAGAAGAAAAGAGGAAAGTATTTGCAGATGGGGTGTGGTATTGTCTAGAAGGAGAGGTATGTAAAAATGTAGTGGTATACAACAAGCGCATAAATTATGTATGTTTTTGTTTAAATTAACAATATTTAAGGGTCAATATATTTAATATCGATTCTATCTAAATAATTTGGTTTAAGAAAATTTCGAATGAAGGCCTTCAGGAATGAAATAAAGGAAAAACCGCGAAACATTAAAATTGGAAAATCTTGTTTATATATCTTTGTATATTATCCTCATCGTGTTCCTTCCATTAGAGGTCACAAATCAAGTAAAACTACATATATTCGAACGCAAAACAACACTCAGCTACGAGCTTATCGATCGTGTATGTTACTCTCTCGATTGTAAATTGTAGTTTACATCTTATGATTTGGAGCGCATCCAAAGATCGCGAATCGCGTGTTTGTCGTGGGCGATTCAATCAAGCACTAATCGTTGGCTCGCTCGTGCCTTGAATGCCTACGTCTCCCCCTTCCACATGAGAAGGGCCAATGGGGAAGAGCGGCGCCAGAGACGTCGGCGTCGAGGCGCCTGGCGTCCGTCGGCTCGGAACGTGGCCTGAGCTCCTAATTGGTGGTTGAGTCTGTACCATTCACTTTCTCCCACTTAATTAGAGCAACCCGTATGCCCTCCATCTTGATTTATTTGCTCTTTACCTGCGATACCCCACTTTTACTCCATCCATCGTATTAGCCATTAAAAGGTACGCTGTTGGCATCGGAAATTAATTCTATGAATAGAGTGTCCTTCATATTGATTGTATTCGATTAAATGGATCTTTATTTAGGCCTCCCTTGATTAATGTTTCCCTGCAGGAAATAACCCAAGAATGGACTGAAATTAGGCCAACGGAAAAAAATATTGCATAAAATTGGCAATCTTAACGCAGAATCCAAATAAAGAACTAGGAAACGATTAAAAATGTGAAAACGAAAGCTGCAAATATTAGAAAAATATAAGATTTACACCACAATCAAGGGATTATACTTTTCTTTTCCGATATTTTCATTACAACATATTTATTAATGTTTGAAATAAAAATATCTTACAATATAATTCATTTATGTAAAAACCTGGTGACTCCTGGTTATTCTTAGCTTGTATACCCAAGTTACACTGTGAAGTAAATTAACTGTTGAAAAGTCATTAAGTGAAACAAATGTTACTAAGCCTACAGAAGATAGAACAAAAATTTAAAGGGCTCTATGTGAGAGTGTCTAAAATAATTCCAGGATTACTTCGAAATTCTTATGTGGCGGTTCACCATGGAAAAGTAATATCCTTATACTGGAAAGCTTTTCTTTAATCGGAGTAAATAGTCTTTTATATTGATATAAAAATGTTTGTGAAATGTATAAAATGTAGATTCATCTTTATGTAGCATTCCCCAAATAGCAGAGCAGCTTTTTAAGTCTGTACTTTTAGGAGTCATAACACGTATATGAATATTTATATTTAATAATTAATGTATATCTAGTTATGTAATGTCACAAAGACTTGGGGTATTATTAAAATCATGATGGCATCAGTTTTGATCATCAGCAGAAATAAGACAAATCTTGGATGAATCTATTTGTATCAAAGAAAGGAATCAGCGAATGTATAACTGAGTTTCTTTGATCTTACTTTACTCGTTATCATTATCTCTGTGTACTTCATGACATCTTGATACGTCTTCTCATCCAATAAGTTCAACCCATTGACCTCATCTAAGCTGACATGAGAGAAAAAAGCAAGTCTTGGAAGTTTCAATCAAATTCACTTTTTTGGAATTACGCAGATTACAAATTTGAAATTTAGAAGCAAATCGCCGGTGAATCGAATGTTTGTGATTTTACTTTCTTTATTGACGTCCTTTGGTCACAACACTTGCAAATCCTCTCCATTGGGCGGATGTCCAATATTTTTTTCAAATCTTCCGCCCTCTCATCTGAAAGAGTTTCCAGGAAATGCTTTCGAAGAATGCCACGTAAATAAAACATTATTAATCATTTTCTAAAGATTTTACCGATGTACCTACCATCATATTTGCGTGTGTCTTCTGTTAGCTCAGCAGGGCATTGAACTGTGATGGAATGCAGACAAAACCAGAGTGATATCCTAAACCGAACGGAAAAATTTTAATCCGTGAAAGAGAACCGGAAACTAATATTTTTCGGTTCCGAATACCAGTTCACATTCTCATCAAATTGAACAGAAATTATGTTGTTTTTTTAATACGCACCTCACTTCCTAACTTATTTTAATAAATGAACCAATTTTATGATTATTTCTTTTATAGTAATTGTCAAGAGAAATTCTATATGAGGATAACTCGCAAAATATACATTTCGATAATAAATCGAGAATTGCGATGTATATTCTCATTCAACGACAATTCTTTTCTTGTCGACCTTTCTCTACCTCAGCCTTACAACGTTTGTTTCACTACCTTTGAATATAACTGACGTTGACAATGATAAAACTTTTCAAATGTTGTCAAGGAATGGTTATTCGAGAACAAGGAGGTGGAAAATTTATTTAAAAGAATTGAGTAAAGATCATCTTTTCTCCGCAGTTTTCGTTTCGGAAAGAAATCCGTGCCCAGCACTGCTTCAGTTTGATTCGATCGAATTCCGCGAATCCGTGATGCGATCGTGATATAAGTCACGGGAGTGCAAGAGAAGTAACGAGGCAACAGTTGGCTGAGGAATATTTACTTCTACGGGATTAAGCTGACGGTTTATATAGTGGCACGTAATGTTATTCTGAGAACACCGTGGTTACCAATGGAGGTCACATTATGCAGGTCTATTGGACGTCAATGTTTGCAAGGACATGTAAATGTAAAGTTTATCATCAAATACTGAATGGGCAGATAGAGGCTCCGTATACCCTTAAATGCATTTCAGAACCCACAGCAGTTATTTATTAGCATGAGATGGGGACTTTGGTTTAAGACGTTTTGTCTTATAAACAAAAAATGCTTTAGAAATTACTAAAACATCTATATTCTTCTTCCTTGGATTTCCTTATATTTTATTCTGATAATCTCTTCATCAAAGTGTAAAGTATTTATTTAAACAATTGATGAGCCAAAAAACTTCTTTTGTTTTCTAATGTAAAAGAAATGAAACTTTGTAATATTACTTTTACAATACAATCACGCATATAACACGGTTTTAACTCGGTTCCCTGGACGTCTTAACCAGGTTCTACTGAGTAAAATTTACTCAATATGTTTGTCGATTAATTCATGATTTTAAGTTAGCTATAATTCTTTAAAAGTATATAAATTAGATAAGTTAAAAAGTAGATAAATTTGAAGATTTTAGTTGGAAAGACTGCTCAAGAAATCTAGCCCATTATCAGGGAATTAGTGATGCAGTTTAAAATCAATAAGTGTCGTATGGAATATGAAATGTATTTGGGCTGAGGAATTCGGCCGTTGGAAATGAAGGGGGAACAAAGTAAATCCCTCTGAGGCACTCCTCATTGGCATTCGGAGGAAAAAAGACGCCGTGTGTTGCCCACAGATATTAACGGTCCTCTATGCGAAGGCATGCGAAGGCATGTGATGATATGCCCTTCATTTATCTCGAACCTTTAATTAACTGTTTAGCCATCGATCCATATTTACTCTTTAGAGATTCTTTCATAAAATCCCATCCTTGGAAAGAATGTGCTTTGGAAACGATCTATATTCACGTGCTTTAATTCGTCGTTTGAAGGAAATCTCTTTACATCTAACTATTCCTTATATTCTTGTGAGAGCATTTTGTACTCATTGCTGTCGTAAATCTCCTTCAATCTAATTTGAAGATGCTTCTCCTATTCCTATTAGATCTAAATGGAAGAACAATAGATTGTTCTCAAGGAAACCTGATTTTTGTATTAACAGAGCGAAATCACCGCAAAACAGAGTATTTTCATCGTTTAAGCCTCATCTTCAAGTGATGCATATAAAGCCAAATATTGAAGGGTTTCACTTGAAGATGATGTTTTAGCGTCGTGTGGTTTTTGTTCTCCGATATTTTTACTCAGTTGTTATTGAAAGAGGATTTAGTTTCCTTAATAAAAGATGATTCCTGTTCTGTTTCATAGAATGCCTCAGAGTTATTCCCGATTTATTTAATTCTTATTAATTTATCCATTGCCTAATAATATCTTGATTTTGTCTCCATCAATCCTTTTAACACCTCATTCTGCGCTGCATATCTATTTTCCAACTTTTCAGTCACTTATATTTCAATTTTCATGACTTCACTTCTTTAGCATAATCATCTTTCTCCGCTATACAGTTAAATCTATATTATTTATATTTTACATTTATTGGAGTTTATATTCTTAACAATGGTTGTCCATGTTTTAGATCATTGCGCGATACCTAATATTGATTGATATACATACTTTATAGATTCCTTTTTGCAGTGTATTTAAGCCCTCATCACTTTAATTTCGTCTGCCTGTGTGCGTTAAAAAATAAGAAATTTCATTAATTAAGGATTAATCTCATTATCATTTTTAGGAAGCAATTACTTACAGATATCTCGATGCTTTTGTTACTTTCCAAGTCACCTATTCCCTCTAATGAAATGCGTTCTGCATAAGTGTTGAATAGGGTTGAAAAACGTCTTCATAATTTCCCCACCTATTCAGGAATAGCTCATTAGACCATCTTTCCAGTAGAATATCGATTCGTAAAGTTCAGCATTTGCACCCGATTCTTCGGTCGACAATTTGCCGCTGTGGAGATCGTTCCCATAGAGACCCCTTCAACTTCTTCTTTCTCCACTTCATTGAGGTGAATTATTGGATTATTATTCATCGTATTTATTTCCGAGTGCTTAGAATTGCAAATGAATGCGCGTTTACAGACCACACAAAAACGGGATATCGAAATAAAACGCGGCAGTGGAAATTTTTCTTTCTCTACAAAAAATTAGTAAATTCGCCGCCTGAATGTTAATCCGCAGCACTTTCTATCGAAGGATTTTTTCATATCAATACCGCGTTACCACAATTATCTTCACGATTCTACGTTGTTTTAATCTTCACGGCGGAGTAATTTTCATGTTTCTAAGCGGCTATGTTAATTTCCCTGTTGTTATGTTAATTTATTTTCGTTTCCCTTTTAATTATGTTAATTATTTCGTTTTTATGTTAATTTTGTTATTGTCTATAAACTCATTTTCCCCGTGGGATCCTGAACCTCCCCTCTCCCACTTATTTCTTAAAGATTTGGCGATAGAATAAGACTAGATGAGGTCGTTTCCCTCTCGAATCCAGAATACTTTAAGTGAAGATAGACAAATGGGCAACGAGTTAGACTTTTGTGAAAGCCATCTCAGGTTCGATTCTCGGTGGGGGCTAACGTACGGATTAACTTGTTCCTCTATTATTTGTCTTCAAGAATGCAAAGTACAGAACGGTGACCTTCTGTGTTAAAGGATTTACCATTAGGCGCTCTAGGCGCAAACCCACCGTTAATGGGACCCGACATAATCGTAATTTAAGATGGAAAATCTCTTTTTGGGCCCTCTTGAGCGTAGGGCCTCTGTTCTGCTGAGAGTCGCCCTCTCTAAGTAACACTTTCCGAAGAATTCGAGTGATAAATACCACTATCAAGAGCAGATATAGAAACTCTGCAAAAGAGGGATTACTTCTGAACTTATCCCCAACAAACTTTTAAAACGCCATTTTTTCTTGAAAAAGTAGTACAGGTAAAGAAAAGCTTCGCAATTAGTCTTAAATTGAAGCTCCCTCTTAGATCCTAGGCTACTTTGTAGTCACCTAGGAGGGAATCGTCCCTCCCCTCCCTGAATTCATATCTATACTCAAATATAAATGACTTTCGTATCATAACAGTCACGAGTATATTCCTTATTCTCTGCTTTTCTAGTTTTTCTAGCATAGATTCCGGTCTTTTTTCCTCCAATTACTCTGTCGCATTCGACAGAATTTTAAAACCCGCCGCTCCCTTTTTCATCTGAACTTTCTCCCGAGTTGTTTTCTTTTCCCCCTCTGCCGCACCTGACCCTTCTTCTGTTTCTTTTTCCGGAGACTGCTTCCGGCGAAGCTTTTCTTATGGTCTTCCCTTTCCGCGGGCTGTTGTCCCACAATGTTGTTATTATAGCCGCTTCTAATATCACGGCCAACTTTTCCCCCTTCATTTTCATGATTTTTCTCAGGGAAAATTCTTTCGGGGATTTTATTAAGTCCTGAGGCAGGTGCGTGGGTGGGTATCCATCGATGGTCAGTGGAATCGATCCTGACATCGAGACAAGTAGATTAATTATGAACACCTTGGATGTCAGCAATACTGCTTCTACATATTTATGAAGGTATGAAGGCCGGCGATTCTACGGCAGGGCCGGCCGTACGATGCAGGCAAACCAAGCATCGCTCAGGGAGGAGTAATGTTTTGGGAAAATCTTCATTATTAATATCTTTACTATGTCTTTGATTCCTTATAATTTAATAATGAATCCGCTAAAGAATCAAAGCTTTGTAATTTCCACAGACAATGAATTTATTTGTTGCGACTACTTTCTTACTTGTACAAGTCTATCTGAAGATGTCTTTTATGTTGACGAAACGGATTCGCCATTCAACTGTCACCGAACATAAACATGTAGCATAAATTGTATAGCGATTCGATCTGACTAAGATTTATCGAAGAGATTTTAAAAATATGTTGTTCGTTGGAAGATCCTCTAGAAATTGAAGTACATGGTGTAATGTTAATGGTTTTACCTCGAAATATGCAATGAATGAATTAATTAACTCATGATTGAGGCGAGATTAGGCTCAAGTTGGCTTCTCTTCTACCTCAATATATACGCTGAATTCCATGTTTAGCATTGATAACCCTAAACTAAGTTCGGGGAAAACAGGATAAACGATTGGGAATTCCGGCTTTAAACCACTGTAGCAACTAAAGCAGCCTCACGGATCTCCCGGGTTCGATTCTCGCTGCCGTCATACTTTTTCAACACCGCTTTCCCTTGGCATTTTTCCTGGATGCACACCCTTGTGTGCAAAAATGCCTTTGCTTGTATTTGTTTCTTATCTGGCTTTCTATTCACTTAAACGAAAATCGATGTTACACTGAGAATAATCGTTTGAATGCAGTCGGATATTCAGCATCTTATCGCAATGATGGAGATTAAAGCAAATGAAAAGTATTCTCTTATTGCACACCTCTTTGGGGGGGGAAAGAGTGCTTGGGGTTGGAAGATGGGTCTCTAGTGGCCGTAGAATAACTTGCTTCGCTATGGGAATATTTGCAATGACTCCGAAGCGTCATATTCCACCGATGATAAGCTATTCATTTCCAAGATGCCCTCAGAGGATCCAAGTAACCAGAGGATTCCTTCAATATGCTTGGTATATTCATCAATACTCTGCCTTTCGGGCACGCCGAGATAGTTCCTCATTTGTTATCATCGTTCGCGGAGATAATTGCTCCTCTAAATGACTTATTCTGGTATCTATTTCTCTTATTTTACTCTCTGCGCTTTCTCGAGTTCACGGGTGCCATTTTTATTCGCTAATATTATAAAGTATGCTATAAAACAGATTGTAATATGTATATCATCTATGCTAGAGTATACTTTACTTTTATAATGTTATGTAAAAAGTAGTATTTCTTTCATGCATTGGTATGATAGTTGCAATATGTGGTATTGATGATTGTGTCGTAATAATGTGATGTGCTATAAGTATGATAATGCAGTGATTTTAATGAAGTATGTACAGTTGTATAATCTAAATAATACGTATATATCCACTCTCAGTGTTTGTACTGAAAATAATGTGAATATGTTACCTCAATAACTATTACTATTTCTAGATAGTAATGAGTGAATTGGTTATGAATGGGTGAAAATAATAAATTAATATGATCAATCCTGACTCCGTGGAATTTTGCTGCTACCAAATTTAAAACACTTCGTAACTTCCAAAGCAGACTATTATTTCGACACAATTCATTAACTTGTTGACGTCTTCAGGTGAAAAGTACAGAATATGGTTAAAATAATGTCACGTGACCAAAATGAATGACGTATGATGTGAGAGCTTGTGATTCGAAAAGGGAGACCAAGTGAAGCCGAGGTGGATGAGATGAGAATTCAGAGAAAGAATGAAATGGAGTCGTATTTATCATGCGCTTGGGAGCGTCACCTCATCTTCGACGAGTTTTGGAAGAATTTATAGCCTTACGCTCTTTATAGTTTCGTCCTTTATCGACAGGGGGCGTGGTTATACACAGTTTTCGGGTAGTCACTGCCCGCTGAACTAGGACTTCTTTTCAGCTTCAGTATAATTATAGGATTATTATCAAAGAAAAGAACAACAGAAGAGATCAAAGTATTTCTCAATTGAATCTCATTCTTTTTGTCGAAATGCAACTGAGAAAAGTGGTTCCAATGGCAAATGAGACTAAATATTTCAGTGAGAAGAACTTTAATTTTGCACAGCAGCCCCAATTTGCTTAGAATTGTCGTATCTTATTAGTCTCTAATTATGTACGCGAAGTGTAAATGACAGCTTAGGGTTTACGGCTTATAATAGAGGCAACATCGTATGACGATCATCTTCGAAACGTTATCATTTTATAGCTTACTTTGGGTTATCATATTCTCACTGCGAGATGACTTGTTTTGAAGTAGAATTGGCTAATTTCGCATGCTTTAAAGCCACTCTAAGTGCGTATAGCGTCACAGCTTCATGAACATCTACATTTAAATAACATCTATAATTAATAACATCATTGCTTTAATTTTTTAGTTTTTCAATTAAATCGGGATAGCTTGGAAATATATGCTGTTTATTTCACATAGTCCACTTTGTCTGTGTTCGAATTCGATGGCGTTCCTGAATTTTCCCGATCTTCTATTTATTATTACAGAGGAAGAGTCCATTTCCTTACTTCTCTGAACTTGCGCGTTACATCCTTAGAATTCTCTCCTATTTTATTTAAAGTCGCCTCCCTCCGTGATTATGCAGATTTCTAGAATTATGTATCCATCGAAAATTGTGTGTGGGGGGAACATTAGTTGTCGACTAGATGAATGTAATTATTTTATGCGCGGGCATCCATTACGGACATCGCTTTATCAAATTTCTCCCTTTTTTGCTTGAGATTTGCATGCCAAGTCGTCTGAGGTGCCATAACGAATAAGAAGGGAGGGGAGCTTTATGAAGTGTCTGAGGGTACGGTTATGGGAATGCGGTGAATGGCGAACGGTATGCGCATTGTTTTAACGACGTAATGAGCGCAATATTATAGCTGCTTATAACAAAAGACATAAAAAAGAGATACGTGTAATGGAGTTGGCTACATCCTTCGCCCCGCCCCTCTCACGCTGTTTATGACATCGCCTTATATTGCCCTCCTATTCAATGGACCCAATTGAAAGGTTTTGCACTGAGGTGTTCGATCGCATTTTATAAGCTTTCCTTTTTAAATCTTTCGTATCGGAGTTATTTGCTCTGAAACATCCTTAGTTTCGACGGATCTGTCCTTTGATCGATTTAAGTATGACGTTAACTATTAAATTATTGCCATTTCAAGTTTAAACAAGGGCTCACAGAGGTTCTCCATGCAGAAGCGTCGCTGGTGCGTTGTAGAGAGCGTTGTAATGCCTCCGATTGGTTTGTCTTTCATCCGACTCTTTGAAGTGAATCAAAACAAGAATGAGATGACGCTTTTCTTTTGTTCTCTCCCTCTCATCTTCCCTCTCTTCCTTTCTTACTTTTCTATTCGCTACGAATACGATGTCACTCCACTCGGTACTTATTCCACCAATTCTATATCATAATACATTTGAGAAAAACTACCAACCTCCGTTTCCCTTTCGTACGTGATGGATTTCCACAAAACTTTGTCTGAAGTTCATGCGATATCTCTTTCTTCATTTTACAATTAAATTTAAATTTTCTCCATAAAAACTATTGTGTGAAATTCTATCATTTTTTCATGAATCTTTTCGTAGATCTGCTTTATTCCTCTGCCTCATTTCTCAATTAAGCATAAATTTTATTACATATTGAATTTTAATTCATTACTATTTACTTTTTAATAATTAATGATTATTTATGAATGTTTGAACTAAGATCATTGTGGATAAAAATCTAAAAAAGTAAACCAATCCTCGCATTTCTTTGATTGTGATCATTTTTCTTGATTTGCGCATGAAATTATCTTATTTATTTAGCGAATGGCGACAGGTATAATACATCATCTACAATAAACTTACAAAGGATACCCATCTTTAGAAAGAGAATAACTCAATAACTTAAAGATTTTTTTAAATTGAAGATAGTTTCTATGAAATTATGCGAAACCAAGAGTGAAGCTATCAATTTATTGCTAAGAATGAAATACAATATGGTACATGAAGGGAACTAATCAAGATCACATAAATTATGATTTAAATTTAAGTCATTATAGAGCGGGCTGTTTTCCTTTATAGAAGTATTTTATTTCATCCCAATAAGAGATAAGTCTCCAATCCTTCCATATCTGTCGAATGTTTTGATTTGCTGGCCTCAGTCGTTTTAATTATATGATCTTTTCCTATACATGGTTCTTGAACATATTCTGGGTCTTTTGAGACATCTTCAGGTGCTGATATACCAATGCAAGGTCGTATTCGAGTGAAATTAATCAGATTATGGAGGAGGTGGTGGTGTATTTTCAACATTAACTTAAATAATTAAACTATATTTACCTTCGCATTATTGTATTCGTGACATCGTTATTGTTAAGCCAGAATTCGTGAATTATCCGCCTCTTCATGTTAATGAGTGATCTCTCAAGTCAACTACTTTCTCGTCCTAATGAAAATAGGACACTAATTAATGAACGATGCTAAACTTTATGAGTAAAGATATTTATACTAGTGTTTTTAATGCAGTGAAAATGACATTACCTGTGTTTAATTCTCTGAAGTAATTTTCTCCTTTTGGTAATCACTGCCAATTGATTCATTACGTCCACGTATCGATTTGTTTGCATACACTCGAAACGGGGACAATCGATTTTCGCAATAATTTAGCTCTCTATTAGTAATCAAGAGGTTTCCGATTAATGCCAAAGCACAGTGCAATTCCAATTATTATCCGTCATAGAATAATCACGCATCAACTTCTAGCAAAAGTAAACCAGGAAAATTTTACACGAGAAAACTATAAACTGTTAATAGCTTTGCAAAATACTAAACAAGTTATGGTTTCACCGTGGAAAATGTTTCCTGATTTCTTACTCCTAATAGTTATAAAGCATTGTTAATCGAGCTAAATTGTGAGTAAATAATCTCTTCTTACTTCTATTCATTCGTCATATAACATTGGAATAAAAGAGATAGCTTGAAGAAAGTTCACAGAGGAAGACTAATTTGAGGATTTAAAATCTAGGTTGCTGCCTAGGAACAAATACCTTTCAGCTGGAAAACACCCGCAAGAAGGGGTGTGTGAAAAACCAGCGAAACCTACAGATGGTTAAGGAACAGAGTTTAGGAAAGGGCAGGATAAGATATCTGTAAGCACATATCAATGATTATTCACTTTACATAGCTAATACTAAAATAAAAACGTATACATAAAAATAAATAAGAAATTAACTGTATGAATGTAAAATAAATATAGGTTAGAATATATATAAAGAATACAAGAATAGCTATAAAGAACTAAAATTAATTAGAAAGAAAATTTAAAAGATCTCTTGTCTTCGGTCACATGGATTAATACGAAGACACTTGCAAATCTGCGAAAATTATTGATGAACTTGTAGTTTTACTGTTTTCGTATATGAGTTATGTATGTGTATATGTTACGTATATGTATGTAAGGATATATATATGTTATACAGAGTGTAACTGATTGGCAAGTCCATGCATGTATATTAAATGTGGACAGAAATGTAGCGAAAGGAGATGTTTCTTTGTGCAATGACGGCGTGTTAATTTTGACACCGCATTCGTGTGGCACGCACACGCTTCGTCAACCGCTAAGTCTCCTTTGTCTCCTTTTTAACACATGGCGGCGGCGGCGGCGGTATATCTTTTATTGGGGGAGGATAATAATGGAACGGTGCATTGTCGTGCTGCTCCCCCTTCTACCGCACCCCCCTACACCGCACCCATACCACTTTGGCCCATTCTTGCTTCTAAAATACACGACTTTCTGCCGAATTTATTAAATCATCCTCTACGTGTGAGATTGTATTGCCTTTTCCAGTTCTGCATTTCGTAAATACTTAATCACTTTGGTGTCTAATATGCGATTAAACGAAGTTTCCACTAATGTTTGTGAAGGTTAAAGAATGGACAAAAATTAAGCAAAATATAGTAGTGTTTCTACAATTTCCTATATCATTTGTTAGCATTGTAAGTAATTAATGTTAAGTTATGAAAAATCTTATGAAGGAACGTTTTTAATATCGGAAGTTTGATAAGATATCATAACACTGAGATGCTTAAAATGAAATTCCTACAAACGCACCTTAGAAAAGTAGTTATACTTATGTATTATATTTCTGTAATGAGTTTGAAAGGTGAAGTTAGCTATCGAGATTATAACCAAGGGTCTTGAGATATTTTGAAGAGGTTTTGTTGGGCAACCGAGAGATCACTGAAGGGCAACCACTTCCTCAAGGGTATGAGTATCCTTCCACTAAAGTGGCATATGTTTGGTTCGATTCCCGATCAAGGCAAAAATGTTCACTACCGTTATCCTTTGGATTTTTAAAGTCCCACTTCAAAGGGTTAATGGAAACATGCAAAGGGATAATAGAAGTCTTCTGGGGTATTTTTCAGGTAGTCAGTCAGGCAGGAGGGTATTAAACCTGACCCTATCTCAGGGTACACCTCATTGGCGACACGACTCTCGCAGCAGGGGTGTACCCTGACCTTGCAGTATACGATTTAAGAAGTATTCACATGGGCAACACTATCTTCGTCGCATCACTAGTCCATGGCGTCTTATGATCGACGTTCTACGATGGAAATTAAAGTATTTGAAAATTAAGTTGATAAAAATATGAGCTACATCCAGCTTAATGCTACCACCCAACCCAAGTGGCAATTGAAGAGTTCACCATGCATTCAATCCAAGTGTGGATGGATCTCAATGAATATTCTTCAAACATGTATCCAACTTAAAGACACCAATTATACGTCTTATATTTATCTTCATCCAACTGCTTTAACTTGTTTAAGAATCTTTTCTGAGATTCGCCATGGACCCATCATTCCCCCGAGGCTGTTTGGGAGGTCCACACCTAACTGCCTTCCGAGAGAGAATCGATTATTGTTTACAGAAGGGCTCCGTTTAGGGTTTCCTAAGTTGAAATTCATAAGTGATACGTATTGGTTGTCGCGACTTTGGTTGCTAAGAAACTGCAAGTTCATCATGGAGCTACATCTGCAAGCCGCCTTTGAGAAGGGGTTGTATGAACCACGACTCCCCAAAGTCCTAATACCGCACTTCCTTAAAATGATAACGTAATTCAACGTCTCATTTCTTACGCTGGCTATCCTTCGTTTTCTTAAGAGTCGAGCAAATCGCAATTAGTAATTTATTCATCAAATTTTGCTCCTCAACGGGAATAGCTTTACTTTCGTTATCGATTATTGTCACTAATTGTTCTTGGAAGAAAACATATTGTTGAATCAACTGGTTACAGTATCTATTTTTCTGATTTTCTGATCGCGGTATTAGAACGGTTTATGTAAAAGGGAAGAGTCATATTATCGGCTACATTTTCTAAAAACGTACCCTCTCTAAATTAAAGTCAGTCAAGTGTTTGATCGAAGCGTTTTTCCTCAAAAGATTCCCGTTCTGCCTCATGAAGCATCCGAGAAACTCTCACTGATTTGCCATATCAAATCTTTACAAAACTTATTTCGTTTTCTAATTAGCGATCACTTTTTACACGGCATGCACACTCAAGTTGAGACCTGATCATCGCTGTAAAATCCGAAAATTATAATTGATACTTTCTTGAATTCCTCGATTTTTTCGCGAAAATCAGAACAGTCCAATAGCGTGCAAAAAAGGTCATTCGGTCTATTTTTAGCATAATCTACGATTTGAGCTGACGTTATTTGAGCTGTAAGTTTCAAGAAGCCGTCCAATTTCCAAATTTATAACCATATCGAAGGATATGCATTGATGGGGAGCGCTAGTCTGAAGTATGTTCAAAGAGAGCTGATTAAATATTAGTTTTGTTTTCGATGAACATGTTGTGACAGAAAGCCTCGAAATAGCTTATCCAAATGAGCGAACAATGTTCTTATCGGAAAGTTAAATAGTTAAAGGACCATAACATCGTGAAAAATGAAGTAAATTTATGATAACAGGCTTTTTTTCTCGTTATCTCCACGTTATACATTAGGGAAAATGTTGCTTCGAAGTCAGCATGTTGAGAAACGCTCTTTTTGATCGAAAACATCTCTATCGGACGCTGTAAGATGCTTAAAACATTGTACTCCGAAGGCGCTTGTTAACGGAGCAGCCTTCTTCATATAGATTTCCGATGCACCTGCTAACGCATTCTCTCTCATGAGATACGGCTGGAATTACGGTGTGGCGGATACTTTGCTCTGATTTTACTTGCACTTTAACCAACGCTAAAGATTCTTTTAAGTGACTTATTCGAGGAATTCCGCTGTTTAGGAAGTGAGATCACCTGCAAAGGAAGTGGCATGAGGGAAGTAGATAGCCCGAGACAAGATAGCTCTTCACCGGAAAAAAGAAATCGCTGACGTTAAATCGTACGTGGTTGGCTATATGGAAAATGTTCAATGTGAAGTGCTGTTTTGTGTGGCTGTAAAACTAAGGAATATAACGGCAGCAAAGAATAGAAGTGATGGATATTTGGTGCCATAGATGAATGATCAAGCATAGTTACATTTTACTGTATATGAATGTTCTCATTTTAATTAGCACAGTGTTTAAGAGCTTGAGTACAAGCGCAGTCACTTAAGAATATATTATATCAATAATAAAATAAAGCATTCGCTGTGTATAATTCTTATGCAAAGCAAATATCGGGAACTTAGTTATGAATTAACGGAGAGTTTTATACAATTACCCATAAGGAAAGGAAGAGTGAGAATTACGTATCTATACACAAATATTCTTTTAAGTAATCATTTATTACTTCTCTTAAATAGGTAGAATCGTTCAAAACTCTTTTACTAACTTCATTATAACAGCAATATTTAATATGTATTGTTTAGCATTATTTTGTGCACTAATTTTTATTTTCTTTTCATTTCAGGTGAGTTCCTTCAAAGATAAATTTTAAGTACATCTGGTGATGAGATCTCTTACTCGTCCAGCATATTCGTCTTCTCTAAATAATAAGGTCTGTGTTCTTAAATTTATTGTACGGGGGAATGAGTAGCTCAAACGATAGATATGGAGGAAAAGCATTGTTTTTACTTGGTTTCATTCATCTTTACTCAGCAAGCCACCTTTCGATGTAACGCTGTACTCTACTTACCCTATCCGTTACTGTCATGTATTTTTCAAGGAAAATAATGTTATCTTGAACGGACTTGTTCTAGCATTTTTTCTGATATTCAATCCAGAACGGTCTATTTAAAAGAAAAGACGCATAGTTTCGGCTATATAGTCTAAGGATGTACTTTGTCTGCATTTATTGAATAAATTAAGCCTTTCTGTATCATTTAAAGATTCCCATTCTGAAGCATTTGAGTAACACTATTTATCGTAGCATTCTATATAAAACGGACTCCCTTTGGTTGTTCTCTTTTTAACTTACTCACTTGAAGTCATAGCCTCATACTCTGTGTGCATACTCAAGTTAACTAGCGAAAAGTAACATCTCTCCCGCACTTTTTCTTCTCTTGACGAAGGCGAGTTTCTTAAGTGCTTGTCTACACATTTAAATATGCGATTATCTCGTGATAAATAATTGGTGAGGGTTACTCCATGATTCCACTGCCATTAAATATTACCTCGGAGGCGTGCGAATGCATTTCTCTGCATTGATCCATAATTTCCTAACTTTGCACCATTCTATCCAGATGTTTGAACAGAATTAAATTCTTGTCTCGGCTTCCTATTAAAATGATGTGTCATCTGCAAAATTTATTGTCAATCTCATTGTTGGCAATGAATACTCATAAGGGGACTCGTGAGTCTAAACAAGAGTCGAAGTAGTATGTAACCTGTCCAGTGTTCTTTTGGTGTAAGTAGGGCATCGAACCGTAATATTTTTTGTTTTTGGTTTCAATCAAAACCCAAATATCCAGTTTATCTCCTCCTGCCAACTTCGAATCTGTTCTAATCCTTGTTTTTATTTCCGACTATCGTGATATTACATTTTTCTATACATTTTAAAAACCTTCTTCCAGCCACACTAAGGTGCATCATTGCGAATCGGAATAAGTAACGGGTTTCTGTTCAGGAATTTCAAATTTCTCTTTTCGTCCAAATAAAGGTTTATCGGTATTCTTTCGCTTCCGCATTCACTTCGGTTGCAAAGATGAAATGAATGGCCAGGAGAGGACAAAAGAGGAGATCCGTGTCTAATTAATGTAATTGGATTCCGTGTAATTAAGAAGCGAAGCACAATGAATTTAAAATATAAACTCCGTCTCTCACGCAGTGCACCACAAAGAGACTCCTTAAAATGCGTGGCTCGATATCTGTGTATAACAAGGTCGTCTTGGAAACCACACTTCGTATTTATCAAGACAAAAAGCGTTCCTTAACGAGAGATCCACGTGTCTGAGTCTTGCCCCGAGGCACTCTCTCACTGTACCTGAGTCGTTAGCGCTTACAAAATCCAGCCTCGTTCCATTTCTCTGTCACCATTTTTTTATTAGTTTTTACCTCCGTATGGATCGGTAGACTCGAGAATATTCAAGTCGTTAGGACCTATTATATTTACGTAATGAATTATTCCTCAAGATGGCAAGTGACCTACTTATTTAAAAGCGTAAGAAAATTTCAGAGCTTTTCCCATTGAATGAGCACTCTATTTATATTCGATAGAGGACGGTTGTTCTCAGATAACAATAGATACTAACCTAACACAACTTAATCTAGGGGTGGATATATCTAAAGCTAGCTGTAGCTACTATCTGAAGACAAGAGTACGCAAGTTTTAGTCACTGGTTTGTCGACTGAAAGCGATTTAACGTCTTCTATGGGATTCTAACAGCTTTCATATGTTAAGTCAAAAGTAAATGTAGGTAATGTAATTGTACTATTTTATGCGTCATCTCATCTTTAAAATTGTATTGGGATTCAGCCGATTCGCATCGACTCGAGCGAACCGGTTCTTCGAATATCGCGAGTTCGCCGAACCGGTTCTTAAACCAGTTTATATTAACTTATCCCGTGATTTCCAATCCTTACGAGAGAGATGTAATGTCAGTGTTACTTCATAAAATACCTCTGTTTGGCCACAAAGTTTCGTAAACAACTTTTTAAAACCAAATAACAAGATCGAAGCCGTTCGTTTAAATAATAATTATTCACAGTACTCAGTAATATTTTAGTTTGTTCTAAATGGTGTTCCACAAAGTTCGGCCTGAACACCTGGAATGTATGCAAATTTGTAAATTAAAACAGTAAGGAAAGATAAGCACATACCGCAATGTTTGGTCGTATACTCATCAGGGGCAAGTATCCAAAGAACCCATTCCTAATATTATTGAACACTGCCCTATCATTATCTTTTATAGAATTTATTTATATGAGCCCTGTCATTCTCGATATTCTCGAGAATTCTTTTTCATGACCAATTCAGCACTGTTTTTACCCCCATAATTATCTTCTATAGATTTTGTTTCTCAGAGTACACCTCTGCTCTCGTTCCCGAGATTCTCGAGAAATGTTTTCCACAGCCAATCGATGATGACCATAGTCCAACAAGTGTTTGCGGTTGTGGTCAACAAAAGAACAACTTCTGTGAGCGGACCCAAGTTTACTCGGAAGAATTCTAAATAACAAATCTCCGTGTTTCTCCTTTTTCATCCCTTATCTCTCGTATGTTATAATTATGCCCGCTAGAATTCCGAACGTATGTGCTGCTGAAGAAATTAAAAAAGGACGGGGAGTATTGTTTCTCCCATAACTCCTTGGAACAATAATTATTCCTCTGCGTTTTATTTGTTGGGTGATGATCCGCACTCTAATGGACACCTTTGGTTTTACCCCCAAGGAGAGAGGGGGGAATGAGGCCCTCGAGGGAATCGAGAGATATCGGGAAAACAAAATGGCCCTCAGGGAAAACAAATGGAAGAAAGGTATCCTCCTTGGCTTAATTACTCGCACCAAATATTCTCAATCGGCAATTTTCCCCTAAAATACGCTCCGTAATCACGAGATCTCCTCGGGGCCATGCTCACATCTGCAATTCCCCCCTTCACTTTTTAGCAATTTACTAATTGCATACCGCCAAAAGGGGGAGTGAGTGATCCTCCGGAAGAACTGTTATTTTTGCCGGAATTTGAATATTCTCTGAACCGGAAACCGTTTCGAATTTCGGTTTGAATTCTGATTAGGTTTAACGGTAACAGTGAACTCGTGTTTTCATGGACTTCTCGGTATTTTCTTCCTCTCTTGCCTCAAATGCATTCATCAAAGTAAAAACCCGGTTAAAAAACCGGGAATTCTCAAAACCCGGGTATAACTGTGGCTGTGTCTACTTAGCAAGACTGCAACTTGCTAATGAGGATTTTTATTTCAATCAGCGAACTTATTTTTCTCTTATTTCTATAATATGACGCCTCTTTTAAACTAAATCCATGGTGCGACTTCCTTTTGAGGGACAAGGCTAACCGTTGTACAAATACTAAAGGATAAAAAACTGCACTTTCCAGAGTTGATATATAGAATTCCACAAACTGTAATTTCCACAGAATTTATTGATAAAACTTATAATTCTAAGTCCAAGGATGTTACAATATATCTTTTAATCATTTAGTATTTTAACCCCTTCCACAAAGTTTTGCTTTACCATATCATATTTACTTTGGGATCCAAAGAGAAATGTTTAGACGTTGTTATATCTTGTAGGACCTCAAAAAGAGGCCTCGAGGCTTAAGCCTAACATTGCTAAGCTTTGCCAATGTGTAATGACATGGTTTTATTCCTCCTTCAGAGCTTTAAGTAAATCGATAACAGGGGAGACTTGCAATTTTCTCGGAAAACCCCGATGAAAATAATTATTTCTCCCGTTCTCAAGATACCTGTTGGCACTGCTGACATCCGATCAAAGCAATAAGAAAGAGGCAAGAGCAAACAAGTCCGATGTCTCTGTGTTTTCCAGTAGACGGTGTAAACATCCCGCTGTCATTTGGATTGCTCATGTTATCTTCATCTCAGCGAAACTTTACTTTGCTATCACTCGGAACTGCATTTTTGTGCCAGATTATCTGCTGACCGTCAATCATCAGCTAAAATAATCCTCGATCTATATAAATTTAACAATCCGATGTCAGTAACTACCCTGAGAATTGAGGACTTATTCAGAAAATAATTTATATCACTTCTAGATAAGAGAGAAGCACGAGATTTTATAACTTATCGGCTGTTAAAATTCGTCTTTTCTTATAAAAGTGTCCTTGGTTCGATTCTAGAGGACTCGAAAATACTCCCATAAGAAATGCACCTGCTCGTATTTATTTTTTATCGTTTGCAGCCTTAATTTATTTTGCAAAATTAAATTAGAAATAGTTCTACGAGATCGAGGCAAGTACCACGTTTTTGGCTGGAAATGGCGAGAATATTAACGAACTAAATGAAAATCTTGTGGTTGTAAACAATCCATTCCCATGACAACCGAGGTCGTTGCTGAATCCGAGTTCATGGATTTTTCCATAAGAATACAGGGGAAATTTAAATGTCCATTGCTTATGTTAGCTCTTATTAGAATATATGTGGTGATAATATTCATTTAGGCTCCTGTGATACATTTTTTTGAGAATCGTCGAGTACAATGCCTGATTCATCGCTTAACCACTAAATGATATATTCCAATGTGTCTGTATATATATTTATACAATAAATGAATTTTCCATCGTTCTTTGATCCTCATCAATGTTTTGCCATTTCTTGACAAGTAGTTTCCCTAATTGCTCTCCGTATTTATCGCTAAAATCGATAGACGGCCAATTAATGCATAAATTGCAATTAGAACGAACGAACCGTTCTGAGAAAGTTCGGTGCCTTTAGTCGGAAAAATCCCATTTCCATTTAATGCGGAATCCGTCAAATTTTAATTTCAGGACGGACTAATTGCGTTCGGAGTTTGAATTATATGCCGTATCGTTGTTATTTTCTCGGTTTCGTTGCACTTTGATTGAAGGAATCCAATCCACTCCATTAGCACATAACAGCAGTTGCAGCGCTCGGAAAAACCGCTGTTTATTCTGCCCTCGCATTAAAAGCAACGCATTCGCCTCCCCATCGAACCAATCAAATCACTCGGAATAGAAAACGCTTAATTAATTTTAATTTTCTCTCTCTCCTCGATGGCCAGAAGCGGCTCTGTCATTAGCGATAAACACATTACCACGGAGAAACAATTACATCTTCGCTGCCATCCATTATGCTCGCCAACAAAGATCGCCATGTTACGCTCATTTTTCGTTACATCTTGGGACCAATTTCTGATTTACCTCGAATAAACACTGGCCAACGCTACATTTGCTTCATCGTCTATTTGGACGCCCTTAGATTTCCAATCAAGTACTATTTCCATCTATCGTTCACCTCCTCCAACAGGGCGACGAACCGAAAAATGAGGTCATTTCTGTCGGAGTAAAAACTGTGCCAAATTTCTTCAATCCGAACCGAAAACCGGTATTTAATTCATTTCGATTTCTAGTCCATAACTATTCTCTTGTCAAGGAAAAGGGTATATTTGCACCTAGGAAAAATCCCAAGGAAAAATGGACTTGAAAACAGTCTAACGGTACCGGGAATCGAATCCGGGGTCTACCCTTCCCCTAAAGCAACCTCAAGAACAAAGGAAGATCCCGGGTTCGATTCCCAGTTCCGTCAGAAGTTTCAAGTCCCTTTTTCTTGGGGATTATTAATATTTCATCTGTATGCGATTGGAGCGAAGTTTATAAACAAGTTATGTCCAATCTTACAACTAACTATTACCATATATTACTCTATGCTATTACTAATTTACATTCTAAAATGTATTCTTATGTAATGATATTTGTTTTCCTCGACGTTTTTCGCTTTTTTAAACGTTAATTTGATTATACTGTCAGTGGTGATGGAGATGATATTCACACCGGACCATTCAAACACAGTTTAAGGAATTGATCTTGGCTAAAATGATCCGTTTGATTGTGTGATGGATTGGGGAGCAGCTGTGTCCGTCAAAAAAGAGAGCGTTTACCTTTTCCGATATCCGTTTTTCCCATCTGCGTGGGAGTCCTCTGGAACAACCAAATGCATATCATCGATTATGCTGCGCTTGGATCGATTAGGCGGCTGATTTACTTCCAAATAGTGACATCGTTGATTCCTGCTTCTCTCACCCCGATTCATTCATTTAATTTTCATGTCTCTTCACAAGTATTAGGGAAGCTATATGGTCGAATTATATGAAATATCCTTCAATTATACCAGCAATGAAAGAAGGAAGGTACACGGATGACCTGTATAGGTATAGATGACTGTCGATGGTTTATTTTTTATCTGATCCAATAACAGCCATCATCTACAACGACCTAGAGACGGGGCAATCCCCCCCCCCCTTTGGTGACTCTTTGTACTTTGCGTAGGGTCTGACAAGAAGTTTGAATTAAGAAACTTTTTCCTTGTTCACTATATATATGACCATCTTTCATTGAATAGTGTTTTTATTCCATTTTTCACTCATGTCTCTAATCATAATTCACTCATTTTATCTCGGTCTTCCTCTCCCTTTAGAGCCACTTGCATATGCAGTCCAAATATTCCCTAAAATGTACACCTGTATCACCTCTTCCTTTGCCATTCTGACTGCCCATTCATACGCATCTTTCATGTGGAATAGTAAAGGTGATTCGAATTCTCGCCACGTGAGCGCTTTAATCATTTGGCTTTTTCTCGTCGTTATTCTATTAATGCGGTAATACATGGGGAGTCGTGGAGTGCTCTCGAATACGTGTGCCGATTGGCTAAAAGTGCTATAAAACACGCCCGGTTTGTTTCGATGACATGCAAAGCATCCGCGGATAATGCGGCTTGGAAATTTGGGCGCTGCGTCGGACGGGAACAGGGCTTGTTTGGAAAAGTGAAGCGAGAAAAATAAGAGATGGATGCGAAGCCGTGCGATAAATCGAACTCGTGCCACAACCGCAGCGTCATTAATACAAAACTGAGACCTGATATCGGAGCGTGATTCATCCGGGAGCGTGACATTCCGACCGGTCATTACGGCGTGAGGGGGGGACCCAGTAACACGTCCCCCTCCCTCAGCCGTAACTCAGCGTTTTATTCCACGGGAACATTTTTTTGGACACGAGCCATCTCTACGAGGGAAGGTCTTGTGTGTCACCGGTGGTCGAGAGATCTGCGGGAATGGGTTTTGCCATCAAACAATGGATCAATTATACATCAGCGCCCCCCCGCCGTGATTCCGCTCCCCCTTTTACATGCGCCCGCGCTAATTTAATTCTTTAATGGCACTACGAGATCAAAATGTGCTTTTCCTGAGAGTATGAAGGTGAGCGACGGCAGGACACGCATTCTTCCCATACAATCCACATTCTCAGAGGTGCTGTCGTTTGTCATTCGTTACTTGACTCAGAATTGAAATGTCCTGCGAAGCCATAACTTTCGCATTCCTCGTTTCTGTGCTAAAATATTTTAATGAAGGCAATGCACCGTTTGAGTGCTACATAAATTCGGCCTAGTGAAGAGACGCATTCCATCATACATTCCCAATCCGATCTCCCTTTTCGAACATCCCAATTCATCCTTTCCTTGATTGTGGAGGAATAAGTTGTGAAAATGCTCATCATAGGTTTCAAAAGCGATCTCCATCCGCCACCGCTTAGAACCATATGATTCCAAATACATATGCATTAATCAATTATTGTATTGTAAGACGAAGTGCCTTCGAAAATCGGAACCAAAAAGAATAAATCGATGCTCTACTTGAAAGACATGAATTTGCTTAGCGATGTAACAAATCACCTTAGTTCATCAAATAAACATTAAATTTCACATAGACATTAAGGACTTTCAAATAGTTATTAACTACCAATGTAATGATCCTCATCTTGGTTAATTCCTAGATACTCTGTTAAATTTATTCAACACTCTTTTACTTATATTTAGTTGCATATTGCAGTATACTTAGCATTATTTATTAATTTGTAATACTCGTGCATTTTATTGTTTTCCAGCATAAAGTTTCGTTCGTGTATTGCATTTTTAAGTAATGCAAATAATTTATTGTTGTGAATAATTTGTTTCACACTTAGCGTCCTCAGCTTTCCTTTTTAAGAAGGTCCAAACATTTTGTGTAACTCTTCCTTGCTGCACGCGTCCGCCATTGTTATAGTTATCAGTAATTAATCTCGTCTTACCGATTGCTGTGGCAGTGCGATAAAGCACTTCAATCAATCAAACGATTCCCTTCCGAATTCATTCCGTCGTCTTCGCCAATAGTCTAAATAAATCCGGATTACACGTAAATTCGAGAAATGAGAAAGTGAATCTTCATTTCTGCTTTGCTTTCTTTATGATCACTGAAGAGGCCGGACAAGAGGGCCCCCATTTTATGGGCCCCCCATTCTTTAATGCCTTCTAGTTTTCTAGTCAGTGCATTGCTTAAAATTGTAGTTGAAATCTTTTAATTTAAGCTAAAAATTGTAATTTTAATCGTCCGATCGAGGATAGGGACTATGAATGCAATTCATACAATACGAAGAAAAATACTTCTATATTACGTATAAAGTGAAATATAATCCATCATTACTGACTGGAAATCCTGAAACTCACAGTAGAAAAAGCGAATTCGTGATTTAAAGAAATCAAGCAATATAAATAGAAAACATTTTAAGACGTCAAATATCATATTTTATTTATAAACCTTGAGATAAAGGAGGGGGAAAAAATGAGGCCCAAATGGAAAATTGCTAAGTGGCCTCCACAGATTGCGAAGAAATTCTGCTATTATACCGAGCACATGTTGTTTGGTTTATCTATTACAAATACTTTTCCATATTTTCCTTTCCACGTGGGGTAAGTGTACCAGTTTACCAGATCGAAAACTATGTCAAAACAGGAAAAACTGAGGCACTTTCAGTTTTCAAAACGAGTACATAACAAATTTACCTTAGAAAACCACGAGTTTTGCAACAAGAAAAATCTACACACCGCGAATGTGTTTTCTATATCTTTGTCCATCTATGCCTGACTTACATATTTTCTCTTTCCTTTAAGAGTAGAATATTGTATAAAAAGTCCAAAGATAATGTTTTCTGTTCTCGCAAACTCTCAAAATAAACAAGTGCATCTACATATACTTATATATTTTTTAAGTTCAAGATATATTGATATTCCGGTTATTACGCTATCCATCGCGTAACGGTCGATCCCCTGAAAAGCGGCTTTTACTATCATATATTTTCTCTGGCATATTTTTTTCAAAACAAAGTCCCAACATTAAAAAGTTTTTTGCGTTGAAAGCTAATAATGTTTTAGAGAGTAAATACTTAAATATCAATGTTTAGGGAGTTTCTTTTATTACAGCGTCAACAAAAGGTTTGGATAAACTCGAGTGCTGAAACGTGAAATCATAGGTTTTCCTTTGATATTCCTCAGAATTGTGATTCGGAGGTGATCAGTGAGTCTTCATCGAAAGTGCCTCTGTGATTGATAGCGCCATTACGCCGATTGCCTTTTTCCCATCTGCCCGACCAACTGTTAAGTCAACCGATTACCAGGTACTCGCAAATATCATCTTTTGTTTTTATCTATCGCCAGAGTTATGAGTCTATCAAACATTCTGTCCAATCGTCTATTTCGCCCGAAAAGTACCTCAATTTCTAAGCGACGCAGATGTTCATATGCTCCTCCTTTTCTTATTATTATTGTTTTCTGTTTTATCATTTTATTCCACTTAATTGGGAGTATCTTCTGATAAATGTGACATAGTATGCTGTAAGTATATTAATGATTATTTAGCTCGGTTTACTTATAATTCTGTTGTTATGTAAAGTACTTAAAATGTTAACTCGTACTGTAGAATTGTCGATATATTTATAATAGAATATTAATATTTGTTCTTCGTGCTGCTTTTGGGGGAAATATGAATCCTTTCGATCCCATCTGCGTTCTCCACTAACTGACGGATGGCGCGGGAGTACGCTTTTTTCAAAATGTACATTTCAACATTCAAAGAAATAAGCTTGTTTATATTGCTGCATATGTTTTTATTTGAAAGCGGGATCATGCATTATTTTAAATACTCACTCACTACCTTTTCAAAGTAAAAAATTTTGTTTTCCTTAGTTACGTACGTTTTTAAAAATAAAAATCTATCGTTAATATCCATCTAATTATTACTTTATTCGTTACTCATTTGCTATGTAGCCCATATGATAGCCTGTTTTGATAAGTTATTATTATAGTTATACCCCATGAAGTATATAGTCTTTTGGTCCGATTCGAGTTAGAAATCTTGCAACCAATAGATTAGAGTTGCATGTATATAAGTGTATATATCTAATCATAAGACGGTGATCAGCGAGTGAGATACATTCACCATTTTAACCTATTTTCTTCTCGGTTACCGTAGCGTATCGATCGATGAAAAAATACATATTTGAATCCTGAATTCCCCGATGTTTCATATCTGTTGCACGGTGATTTCGAGAGCGTATTTCCTCAAATCCTTTTTATTCTAATTTTGTCTTTTCCTCAATCTGCACCGAGCAGTATCTTTGTTCCAATTGCGATTTTTAGCGAAGTAAATCCGTGTGAAGAGTAGCATAAATTGCAGGAATATTGGGGATGCTAACGAAAGGATGATCTGACTTAGTCATGGGCGATTAGGCAATTGGACTCCCAGAGATGGGGAATTTACGTCCGTTCGATACGCCATTCAGACACGTGCTTTCCCTATCGGGCATATGCTCTCTGAAATATCAACTATTTCTGAGCTGTTTTCATTGGATATCAAATTCATATGTTCACTTCGTGGAATTACTTGCAACGAGCCAGCTTAAAATCAAAAAGAAGAATCCTAGAAAATCAGTCGAGAAGTGCTTTTTTTCTTTCTAATATGGTCTCATCAATTTTAGCTGTATGTATTCAATGATATACGATATCGACTGTTGTAGTTTTTATTAACGAAATGAAGGGACGTAACCAAACTTGAACATGAGTACTTTATGAAAATCCACAAAACAAGGCTATATTTTATGAAAGTAGTGATCAGCATCGTATGTACCGTTATGTATTTATTTGCGGCACACTAAGGTGCAGCGGTACACAGTTTGGAATATAATATAGATCAATTGACTGTTAACCATAATTATTTACTCCCGGAAAGTATTCAATGTAAGAATGTAGGTGTGAGTCCACATAAGAGATGTGGGTGCGGGAGGGTGTGGAAATCCCCTTTAGCGATGCGGGCGCACGCCGTCTCTTCGGATGATCACTGCCCCTAAGAGTGTTGACTCGCTCTTTCCTGGATCTCCGGAATAAATAGTTTTACATTGTTTCATCCGAGACTCCTTTTATCCCTCATGTCCTAACGCCCACTCCCCAATATGAAAAAGGAATAACTCATATTACATTAAAGCAACTCCACTAAATTGTCGCCTACAAATGTCGTTGTCGCTCCGTTTCTCTCCAGTTTTGAATGTTTCCATGGGCGGTTGAGTTTAACAGCGGAACTCTCTTTCGTCAGAAGCAGAGATGGATTCTGAGTGACTTAGCAAAGGATACGTTCTCAATAACCTCGAATTAGCATTGTTCTATGATTAAGATTCAAAATTCGACTCACAAAATACTTGATGTTAAGTAAAGAACGTTAAATTTGGTTAGTGTGCCGCAATTATGATGGGATAAGAAAGAGTGGTCAAAGATGTAATTTTGTGGTCGTCTGAAGAAGTGCTTCGATTCCCTAATGCCTCAGGGCGATTCCAGACAGATTTATTTATGAAGGACGTCTTTCTACCCCACGCATTCTGAGGATTGGAATCATAAGTACAGCAACTTAACTCATGCATAGTGAAATGCGATAAAAACGGACTTCACCTGCATTTCGAGAGGCATCAAACCAAAATTAATAAGTAGTGTTAATAATCGAGCCACACTGTGAATTTTATTGAAATGCACAAGTTTCGTTACGTCCCTTCGAGAAAAACTACGGCAGTCAATACCATGCAATAGTTGATGAAACCATCTTAGAAAGAAACCAACTCGGCTTCCTCATATTCGGATGTTTGCTTCCACCAAGTGAACGTAACATTTTTATTGTGATTCATCCAACAGTATTCGTATTACATAGAGCAGAAATACATTTCTGTCCGATTACACGAGGCCTGCAGAACCGCATGTGCAGGCTGAAATATACATTTCGAACTAAAAGAATACGCTCTTGAGCGATTGCAGGACGTTTTAAGGATAAACATTAAACTCAGAAATACTCTATGCTTGATGTTGTGTTTCGTCGATTTGTTTGTTTTAACGACGTCTCGTCTACGCATTGGTAGGCTTCCTCAATCGCGGAATTCTACGAAACTACATTAAGCTTAGTCGCAAATACATAATGTATCGCATTGTTAATTTTTCGGGTTTCACATTGGAATAAATGTCCTTATTAATTTATAAACTTGCCATAATTTTACCAAAACTCTTAATCCACAATCGCTTTTACCTTTCTTCTTATGAAGGCCTTATCTACCAACCAATAGATAAACTCAATAAAGCATTTCGTCATATTGGCGATACGTTGAATCGAATAAAGAAGAAAATCCCTATCCAATGATTCATCTTCAAATCCTACTAAATGACGAAATATCTCGCAAAATATAGTTCATAAGCATTGAGAAATTTTCAAAGTATCGAATGCCAGAGGGGCGCAGCCGTTTATATGCATTCGCATTGGACTTCCTCTCGTCGCGAATCCGCTTTATATATAAGAAGATTGCACATAGGTAGCATACAAATGTGTGGGCGAACATAAAAGACTTTTAGGAGTCATTCCACATCCACTGCTCTTCGCATCGCTCTTATTTCATTAACAACTCACCATCCGCTATTGGTTACTTCACTAATACTGGTTCCGACCCTCACTACATTACATGTCGGATACATAACTTAAATATTTCTCGATATCCGCTTCATAATTTTGTAATTCAATAGCGGTGCATACTAAAAACTCCACCTAAATGCAATCTTTTAAATATAAATTATTCAATTACGATATTTTTTGCATCTCCGTTTTTCCAATTTCTTTGTTTATAAATATTTTATTAAGTCATATTTAATTGTTATTTGCATTGAATTCGAGCTGTTTTCCTCCTCATTGCACAGTTCTGTAATTATCACTTTCGTGTAAGCTGGCTCGTTTGATTTCTAATTGTTTTTTGCTTTTATGAGTATTCCCCAGAGCACAATAAACGCATTATTATTATTGTGAAATCTAGAAAAACCCTTTTTAAAAGAAACTCAAGTTTTTGACATCTATCGATTTTAAAATATGATGAAAGTGATAAGAAAATCTTTTTCATGAAGGGAAATTGAATTCGATAAGGCTTTTTCATGTGTGATCTATAATATTTTTAACTTTCACTTATAGACTTTATACATAGATTATATTTTTAACCAAGGCTTTATCTAAAGACTTTCTTAAGTGTTGAAGACTGCGAGTAAAGAGAGTATGTTGAATATCAAACTGGTCTCCCTAAGCGAAGTTCAATTTTGAACTATTCTACAGTTAGCTTTTTTTAGTTAGTTATATAGTTATTTTGAACTATTCTACAGTTAGTTAGTTTTGCTAGAATCAATGCTTGGTCATCTTCTTCTTAACATGAATGCATGCAATTCTTTTAAATTAATTCTCAAGTTTATGATTCCTTTTTTTCTGCAGGACTGCGTTTATTAAATCTTATTTGATATTTTTCTCTTCACTTCATTCAATTTTATTCTTCTGATATGGGCTATTTCAACAAAGATCCGATGTTCTGCATTCATCATCTAAAAGTTCTGAAGAGTAATAAAAATAAAATTTTGAGAAAAATTTGCTCACAAAAATACGTTTTAGCACATTTTAAGTATTGTAAAAATCAATATACTCGTTTTTTTAAGTGTCCGATTTCACGAAAAGGTATTTAATTTAGGGACACCATGCACTACGGATGACGTCAGAATAGCAATCCAACGATAGACAAAATGATTTTACCATACGAAGCATTTACTACAAATATGTATACCCAAAGTCTTCCATTAACACGAGGAATTTATGAAAGATTCAATGAAGAAAGCGATTTACACATTTAAAGATGAATGGAGAAGCAAGACTGGACAAGTCCATTTAGATACACCCCATTCTAGAAATCCCTGATTCTGCAAAAGTCAAGCAATACCTCGAAAGAAAATTTTAATACCTCAAATTCCATGTTTTATTTATGTACTATTTCGTATTGCAAGGGAATAGGAAGCTGTATAAGGGCTCATATGGAAATTTTTCACTCAAGCACCCCTTGCTAGATGTCAGAATAGAACAATCAGCTTGACTTATAGTGTTTGCCGCGAGATAAGGATTGCACCCTCATGTCTTGATTTTCCAACTTTTATTCTTACTTTTACATATAGTAAAACCCGTTTAAGATGCCATTTCATCACGGAACAAATTGTATAGATTTAAGAGGCTCTTGTACCCGCTTAAGACGCGGATTTCTACAAATGCATTCCAACCCCGTATAGCCGATCTTTCCCCTCTTTCGATTACATTACTTGTATCTGTGTCATCGTCCTCTTTCCTGTCCCTCCTTGCTAATGTCTTCTTTTGAAAGACTAATTTTGTGAGAATAAAATCAAGATATCGCGCAGCTGAGCAATGTATATCCCACCGTGGAAGCCAATTAGCGCTCTAAGTAAGATCTTCTTTTTCATTTTTGTCTCAGGGCATAACGTTGCATTCAAAATTCACTTGGCAGTTTTCCTTTCGTATCAATCTTAAGAAGTAAACATATCAAATAACAGAAAAGAAGTGTTTTGTAAAGCGTAGAATCGGAGAGATCGTGATGCCCTCTCACTACCGCTGTTGGAAAATCTTGTGTTTCTTTCCTAATTGTCTATATGGTAAAAACTGCCTCCGTTTCGAGTGAAAGATGACGAAATCAATTAACTATGACGCTCTATTTGTGTGGAAACAAGATTGTGACGCAATGCAACCAGCATTTCATTACTCCCGCTTAAGAGGCGGTTTTCGCTTGGTTCCTCGAAAAGCGTCTTAACCGGGTTTCACTGTAATTACAAAAATGATCCCACCGTCGTAATATTTCTCAATTTCTCCGTTAATTAACATCGGTAATAGTGAAAATTGAAGTGGCACTTTGCAATATTGCGTGATGGCAATCTGTCGACGGAGTGGCGTCCACCTTAAAAAAACCTCCATCCACTCATTCCATCCCATTTCAATTCGGCTGGCTTCTTCCTTTTTATAGCCCGCTTTTTCAGACTATCTCACAATCTCTTTGTGTTCCCTCTTTTGCTAAGTAAAGTAATTTGTCTGCCTTGCTTTGTCTCCTTGCTCTCGGTTATGTTATTGGGATGCTCCCCCAATGCATAATTCCATTGCTCCCCCTTTTTAGATCTTTCCACCCAATCTCTTCATTCCAAACACTCGTCTTAATCGGACACCCTCATGTCTCTTCAATTTCTTACTCTTTCCCCCAATTTTTCTGCTGTTTTTCACGTATTTTCCTGCATCGCGATCTTGTATAGTAGTTCTTGCTGGTTTCAAAAATTTAATTCCAAGGAAAATCGGACTTGAAAGATACAGAGAATCGAACCCGGTCCCGCCAAGACTTTTACTTCACTTTTACTAATCTAACGTAAAATTTTACTTATCGGGATCTTTCATTTCCCGGGAGGCTGCTTTAGCCAACTAAGCTATCTGAAAAGAACCGTTTTGGAATCTTTTTTAGGTAGGGGCAAACGTTCGATTCCCTGTCCCTTTTTTCAAGTCTTTTTCCTTAGGATTTTCCTGGGTGCGCCCCTATGTGCAAAGATAGCCATTTTCCTTGTTTAACAGTTTAATTAAATTTTACTTATCTAATCAATTAAAACTCTATAGGAGAACGCCCATAAGCGTAAAAATCCTTCGAATTAAACAGTAGAAACACAATAAAACTGAAATTTAAAAAGATAACAGAAAGGAAGAAGTGAGAAAAAAAAGTTTAAGCAACACGTTTGTGAAAAATTGACCCTATAAATGCAAGTTCATACAAATATACAGCTGAAAACAGATGCTGAATTTAAATTACAAGATATAAGCACTATAATAAACAAAACGAAAAGGGTTATAAAATGTTCATGACAACCTCTCAAGTTTATGTATTTATATTTTGATTATTATTTACATATTACACAGGTATCCTATGCATAAATCATTGCCGACTCATAGAAAGAATCTTAATGTGATGAGTATAGCTTAGTGTTATTTAGTGTTAATAGTGTTATACAGTGTTAATGTTATAGAGTAGTAGCTTCGTGGCTGTTTAGAATCCGTTATTACGCGAACCGTTATTACGGAAACTTTTATGAGAATAATTATCCTATATCTAGGGAGAAATTTTCTTGAAGTAAAATTTTATATAACAGTTTTTTACTCTAATTAGGAAAAATGAGCTAATACCGATTTTTACTATTTGATTCGAACAAGAATCAAAGTAGATAATACCTCCCTGAATAAGCCGATGTAAAGAAACTTTTTCGTGCACCCTTAGAAAGATGAAACATTGAAATGTAAATTTATTAAAAAACATATTGAACATTTAAATGCGTTCTTTTAAATGATTTAAATACCAAAATTCAGAGGCTATGATAAAAACTCAAGGTATTATTTTCTTGTTCGATACTTTGGATTTACTTTATTATTATCCAATTCACAAATGCTGTTATTTATTTGTGCGGGGGACCTTTCGGGTACGAGCAAAGCGAGCTGTTATTCCGAAGCATACATATATATGGTTAGAAATAATCTCTTTGTTATGAAATCGATTGAATTAGAGATGCAAATTCCCTCGGTTTTCTTGTTTTTAGAGTCGCATGGATTCCCCTTTGAGATGAAATCGATGTTCGAGACGCAAATATTTGCGAAGAAGCAATCTTGGAAAGGTCGCGTGCCAACCGCTGATCCCATTTCCACTCATCCTCTCTGTTTGCGTTACACCTTTCATTGATTCTTTATACGGCGTCAAATGATGTGATCTATTCCAATAGATTTCGACGGAAACGTATCAGAAGAAACCCTCGATTTTTCGGAAATTCCTTTTTATTCTCTAATGTGTCATGGCTTAATTCTCGTTGAGTAAGCGATGGGTAACGTCCCATCCTTCGAAAAGGTGTTAGCTTTTCCTTTGATATTTGCGGAATTCGACGAGAAATTGAAACTCAATAGTTATCATTACCGATATCAGACAATTTATAATCTGTAAAGATTGTAAGTTGTACAACTTTTGATCCTAGAGTATGAAGCTAATATACGAGTCCAAACACACATCACCACCTAATTATCTTTGATAAATGTGATTAAGTTTGACGTATTTTGGCCTAACTTGGGTGATATGATCATTGAGACGGAACTAAGATACTTAGTACCTCCCTCAGAACAAAGTATTTCATTCCTTTTCTCTAAATTACACTAAGGCTAGGAAAGCTTAGGAAAACTTGGATCTTCTCAATGAAACATAAAAGATATGATTATTTAACGCATATTATTTACAATTTTGTGTTTTCCTCTAGTAACATCGTTCTTCTTTAACTAGATAACTTTCTAGTTGAGTGAAGTTTTTGCGATTAGTTCGCGTTGTCACTCTTTGACCAGTATAGAGGCAGGACTTCGTTCATATTATCTAGAAATTAAGAATAACTAAAATAATTTTCACAATAATATTTACTCAGACGGCCGGTTTCGGCCGGTACTTCATTATCATATTTTCATCATACAGTCATTTATTACTACTTTCTTTGAATTCATGGAAAAAAATAGAATTAGAAAAGAAATGACGTAGACTGGCCTCGAAACCGGACTCGGAACTTTTGAACTTTCTCTCAGATTGATGTCCACTTGGTAGAGCTCCCGCCCGGTAAGTAGAAGAACCGGGTTCGCGCCCCGCCCCTTTTCAATATTTACACTGAGTGCGTTTCTATTTTTCCCGGCTTCAAAGGTCCTTTCCTCATTTCCAACTCCAATCAGCGCCGCCTGCACTTATTTGCTTGCACTATATTATCAGAAGCGCGTCCGCAGCAGCTTCGCTTTTAATGCTTCTTTTGTTTTGAGACGGCGTCCCTTCATTTGCATTGGCTCGCATTCAAAATCCGATCGAGTCGAGGTTTCCTTTTCGTATCTGATTGCCCATCCATAACACCTTTGCTCTTTCTTCTACGCGACGTTATTTCAATCTGTTTCCTACTTAAATACCCAATTTCTCTCCTATGAATTCATTTTTGTTCCTGACAACTTCAAATGTTTTTCCTAATCTGGCTTCAGCTGTTGAATTCGATTTACTAAAGCGTATTATTCATTTTCATATGAAATTCAATTGTTCAAAGCATAAATTTCACGCCATTCCTACACGATTACGGATTATTTTCGCTCAGTTTCTGTGAAAACGCACAATTTCGGTTCTGTTCCGGCAGAAACCGTCGAACCGGTTCATTCCGATCCGATGGAATAACATCTTAGAGAGGTTTCTAATATGCAGGACACTTTTACAGGATTTCTTTTAACTATATTCGAGAATATAAACTTTGATTCGATTGAAATAATGAAATTACCCAAAATTTCCCTTTGCCAAACGCCGAAAGGCGGCTTGTTGGGTATTTATGTAGATGAAAGATGAAGTTGCGTCTTTCAAAATTAAATTTTATTAAGTAGTCGCTGTATATGTTGTGTAATATAATGACTGTTACTTTTCAAAAGAATTTGAACCGATAATAGGAACGGAATAAATAGCGATTTCGTTTCTCCTTCTACGGTTTTAATTTTCGGTTAAGGTTGGCTATTGACTCATATTTCTTTTCAGAATGACACGTACAGTGAGTTCTCTTGCATTCTCCCCCTCAAACTCGAGTTTTTTATCCTAATATAAAGAAGTCAGCCTTTTCTTTTGTGTTTTTATGCATAGACGATTCAAAGCCGGTTAATTATACTGAAGATGCATTCATGTAATTCTAATTTCCTTTCTTTGACATCTTCCATCACCTCTCCTTTTTTCTAAATTCACTTACGAAAGCATCAAATCTCAGAAAGTAAGTCGCGTCGAGTATGTGTTTTGTTTATTTCAACCTGTCTCATCGCCCTCACTGAAAAGTCCTAAACCAAGTGGAAAACCTGTACTCAAATATCCTCCGAGTTGTAAGGAAGGGGTACAGTTGTGGTGATTAGCGGGCAGAAGAGGAAATAAATAAAGGAGAGACGAAAACAAAAACGCAGCGACGGGCGCATGCAAATTGAATGTGTTTCCCTCCTTTCTTCGAATTACTGCGCTCGTTGTTTGACAAAATTAAGCAGCGTCTTGTTTGCTCCCTTTCTCCGCTCAAATTAAGTTATTTCGTATGCGATTCGTCTCCAAAAATCGAGGTAACTCTCCCGAAGATGAGAAAGTAAAATAATTAATCCGGTTTTTCATCGTCTCTGCGAGTTGGTTTATTTGGCGTTCTTACAAGATTAAAAGTACTCTCGTCACACCTCTTCTGCTTTTGGTTTTTCCATTCCTCACAGTCTTCCCAGCGGAGTGAAATGCGCTGATAAACATTACAGCATGTTTCAGAGTATCGAACCAAAAACAAGAAAGCGATATTTTTGAGAAAACTAAACCCGATCCGAAAAAAAATTGAAAACCGAAACCAAAAGCCCTTATTTATTCTGTTCCCAAAAATGCACGAGTTAATTAAATCTAATTACAGGTTTACTAATCGTGTTTAATTTCAATTTGCAACTATTCATTCTAACCTTTAAAATAATTTAAGGAAAATAAAAAGAAAACCGCGAAAACTTTCAGATGGATATTATATTACAATAGGGAGACGAAAAAGCCAATTCGAACCGAAAAACCGGAATTGAATCGAAATTCGGTTGAACCGGAGCGAAGATTGGATCGAAAAATATTGCGGTTCGATGCTCTGGAATTGATAATTGATAATTGATAATTGATCTGGAATGATAGCGTAGGTCACATATAGTACAGTGTGCCAGTAATCTAGTCAATCTTTGGACAAACTCAGTAAATAAGAATTTTCATGGCATTTTACAAAGAGTAAGAATGATGAATTCTATTATCTGTGTTAAAGCAGTTAATTTCATTTTATCATAGCCATAAACTAAACTTCAGAATCGGATTAAAGGCCTCAAAAAAATACGAACTTTTTAGTCAGTAGTTATGAAGCGGGGCCCAGAGCGCGGTGTGCTGGACTGATTGTGGGACAAAAGTAAATGAAAGATATATTTTCCTATGCTGGAAATTGAAAATATTCCATTTATCAAGATATGGAATTTCAGTCGCTGTGATCCTCTATCAGTATGGTAATATCCTCTGGGGTTGAAACTGACATTCGTATGAAATGGCCGCTCGCTTTCCTTCCAAGTATTTTCAGTCTCATAAATATATGTATTCTCTCTCCATTTCTTCCAAGTTGGTCCCTTAAATAGTACCTTTTAATCTTCTTCTTCGTTGAGGAATGCTAAGTTTCCCATAACCCTTTTCTTTTTTCTCCCTAACTCGGAAAAGGTGTTCCTCTCCCATCCTGCTTAATTAATGAGCACAATTTCGCTACTTAATTCACTCAAAAGCACTTCCGCATAATTGCACTTTCCCTCCGACGGTTAATTGATCTGATTTTATCGTCGCGCTTTGCTAATTGAAAATTGCCATCCAATAAACTTTGGAGTACTTTCAAACATATCGCAATTAACCGCCGCAATTACGTAGGAAAGTGCCTTCCGAAAGTGATTTCTGGTGTCCATTCTTCTCGCGCTCTTTTCCGATCCGTCGATTCCCACGATGCCAATTGTTTTAGGATTGAATTCCAAATGAACATCGGAGAGAAAGGATGTATTCCCGAATTATGAACGGAAATTGCCTCACGCTAAACAGGGCAACGAAACCGGGAAAACCGTTATTTTACAGTATTTTAACTTACAGAAAAGTGTAAAAACCTCGAATATCAACGGAAACGGATATTTTTACGTTTCGACTTTCGGTTCGCAATCTCAAACGTAATAGTTGTGGTATTCTCAAGTAAATTATGCACTGTCGAGTTGTTCTTCGTACTGTGAACAGGGGACAATACTATGAGGATGTGACATCACGCGATCTCACACCTTTGCATTATAAGACTATTGCTTATTTAGATATGCTTTATAGTTTATATTTATGGTTTGGCATACATAACTGTTATATTCACATTCTAGATCCACGGAATATCATGTCAGTTAATTCTATCTTCTAAGGGCAACTTGTAAACCAGCGGTTATATTGTCGGAGCGAAAGATAACGGTTCTCTTCGGTTCGACGGTTTCTGCCGGAGATAAACCGGAGTCGAACCGAAATTTTGTTTTCGATTGAACCGAAGCCCTGGTTTGTACGGAATTCGTGGAACTTCATAAGAGAACTTTCCAAATGATTCTATCGAATCAAATGTCTTCTCCTGTATCTCCTTGATCCATTCTTTTTTGTGATATAGTCGGTCGTTCCAATTAAATATATGAATCATTTAATCCCATTACCACAGTATTCTTTCCTTGATAGAATATCTTGATTAGTGGAATATTTTTATTAGTTTTAGAAACATGAAAATAAATCATTCTTTTTATTGTATTCGTATTATGGCAATATGAGAGCCACTGACGCATTAGTGGTGCTGCACCATTCGTTATCGAATATAATCTAATCTTTGTGTAAGAGGAAGGTAACGACTTTTATGTAAGAGATTATTATTCTAGTGTTATTTAAGGAAAAATAGCGAAAGGAAACCTATGGATTTCTGTTAAAATGGAAACTGTCGATTATTTGATATAATTATAATACATGTCGAATATGAAGTACAATAGAATAGAATAATAAATGATCGTACGACAATGTACCTTATACTGTATTTCCTTCATTTCAGGTAAATTTTCTGAGGTGTTATTGCTGATAAATTGGCTGATATGTAATCATGGTAATACTAATCTGATGGTGAGTTGCAAACATACAGCGATTACTTTAGGTGGAGAAATTTTAAGGATTCTCAATGCAAGTTCTTGAAGTTGTGTTCCCACGACCTGAAAATCAGTACTTATGTCTCAAACGTTTACATCTTTACTAATCAATTGCTAAACCAAATAAGTGCTAACGCTCGAGTGATTGCTGATTAACTGCTCACTAATTCCCAAATAATACATATTTTATACATAAACGGACACCTACGAATTCTTACTAACGAAGTAATCGTCCATTCGAGTGTGCGAATAAAACTTCATCATTTTGTGTGATCTATTCCTCACACTGCCACTGATCTGTGTTTAGGGTGTCGGCCCTGAGGCGGTGGACCATCAATACACATTATCAATTCCACTCGGTGTTGCATATCGCTTTTGAGAGAAAAATGTAATTATTCGATGTATATATTTTTAATCAGAAGTGTTATTTCCTGAAGAAGCGGTAGTTTGAGGCGGGATGTGATGATCCCACATCCCTAGATGAGACTACGTGACTCATGTGATTAGCAATGTTCCTCTTCCTCACCTTTCCTCCTTTTTGCGCAATAACTTTCGCTAATATTTGCAGCTTTTGTTTCTGCGATGAATTGTACACAATATATCGCTATCCTTCGATAGAGATCGTCTTATATAATAATTATCCTTGTACATACTTATATTGTTTATTTACCCGATGTCAGTAACTCCCGTGAGAAATACATTGGACAAATTTTCGAACATTAATTTCACGCACTTCGTTGCGAGATAGAATTTAGGTATTCATTAGAGGACGGTGACCTATATGGATCAATATTTCGATATTTAGCTACCAAAAGTATACTTGGATTGACTCTAGACGACTCGAAACAGCTCTCATTAGAAATGCTCGTTCATTTTCATCAATTTCAGACTTTTTCTCTTGCAGAATTAAATTAGAAATAATGGTTTTACGAAATCGAAACAAGTACTAAAAGAAAGGAAACGGAATAAAGAATCTTATGTTATTCGTGGATTTCGATTCGAGATTGCTAGAATTGGGAAATAGCGACGAAAAAGTTCTAAGATTTTGTACGCATAAACAAGCATTCCTTTGACGACAAAGGTAATCGTTGAGCTCATGCATTTTCAGTAAAAATTCAAATGATGGCCCATATGTATGATGCAATGCTCAGAAAATGAACTCCTTTTTGAAAAGGCTGCTCTTTACGATTCTGTTATTTACAATGCATTCATCATTTATATATTACAAAACTTCATATAACTTTACGATTCACTCATTCTGAATTAGAGGGATCAAATATATACAATAGTATACATACAATTTTACATAAGTTAAAATAGGTTTTTGATGAAGGATTCATTAGTTTATTGACATTTACGCTAACCTGTACAAGCATAGTTTGTTGTTTTGCACATGAGTAAATTCACATTACGCTTTAACTGGCATGTTTACTTGGAATTAAAAAAAAAGACTTTTAGCTTAGAAAGATGGTACGTGATGCGGTTTCAGTTTTTTATTTTCCAAGAATTATTTGGCGCTTTTGATGATAAAATATTGCGCATTTGAGAGTTCACTTCAAAAGAGAAAAACGTTTTCAAAAACCGACTATGAAATTCTTTGGGAATGCCACTCTAAATTTTTACACATCATTATAAGCTAGTGAATTTCCCCGTTAAAAATGATGGAACTAAATTTAGCTCGTAAAATGTGTTCATATATGTGCATATATTTGCTCCTTCTGAATAATATATGTATCTTTCCCATACATTCGAAAGAATGTTGAATTCAACAATCACATCTGTCGCTATGGAGACTGGGTGTAACCGCGCAATTGTTTTGTACTGATTCTCGCAATTTCCAATCCAAAGTGAAAGTACTTGAATAACCCGATCAGTGAACGAAGACCGAAAAAGTTATTTTTCGAAAAGCGAAAATTTGAAATCCTTAGGCGTTTGCACTCAAATCGTAATTATAATAACTAAGGTTCGACTCAAAGACTGTTTGCTTCATATATGAAAGTTATTAATGTCAGAATACACTGTACGATTAAGAGGGTGTGTTTGGAAGGAAAAGGTGAATCTCCTTTCTGCTTTTTCGGTGGAATAATTTGAGGAACAGAGAAAAGGCGGACCCCTTTTTAGGAGAGCTTTTTCACTTGTCCAAATTTATTCAGATACACCTTCCGCTCCCTGTCTTCGCCACGGATGCTTACATTTTCTATTTGACGTCCTCTAGAAAAGCGACACTTCACACTGTGTCCTTAGCTCTCCTTCCGAGGCTGTAATCATGAATGAGGCAAGATGAGGAGTGAGGTAGTTGCACTATGAGTCACTTGAAGAAGTCATTACAACGTCACTCATACATCAGTAACATTATAATTGCAGCATTATAGATGCAAAGTAAATGAAAGATGTATTTTCCTGTGTTATTTACTTCGATACATAGGAAATATATTCGATTCCCTTGAGATATGGATGCAAGAACATCTATTGTCGTGTCATTGTTTCCCTAATACAGTATTATTGAATGTATTGCTAGAGTAGTTATGTCTTTGTTGGACGAATTAGTCTCTCTTTTTCAATCTCACTCAATTTTTCAAAATAATAAATAAATTTGTTTACAATGGTTTAGTATTCAAATATGTTTCCATTCAAAATCAAAAATCATACTTTAATTTATACCTAATTTTTTACTTTAGTCATTAAATTCTGTATAAATCGCCTAAATTTTTGTCTGCTTTGAAAGGATTTCCAGTCATTCTAACATGATATTCTTACATTAAGGATTTACATACATTCTTAAATACTCCCTCTATCAAGAGTACTCTTCCAGTTCCTCAGTGCAACCAAGATTCGAACCCAATGCCATTTTCTCCCTTTTGGTCCGAATCATTGGAATCCGCCGATTCCTTCGGGATTTCCCCTTGTGGTTTCCTGTTGCGTCATCCAGTGGTGACATCTATCGGATTGACCGCAACTCTTTTCGTGATCCACTCTTACGCAAACACTCTATAATTATGTCAGACACTCAATTGTTGAAACACAATTGTTGTCGAACAACTACAAAGACTCTTATTTTTATGATTATGCCCCGTTATTGACACACTCAATTGTTGAACCATACATATTGTTGTCTATCAAATGTGATTCTCGAAATTTAACTGACAGATATTGTTGATTTGCATCCCATGTTTCCATAGATAATTATTCTTTTTTTATCAAAGTTGTAATCTGCGCCTGCGAAAATGATTCACATTAATAAAAATCTACGAAAATAACAGAACCTGTCGAAGTTAAAAATCATTCTTTAGTAACAATGGAAAGGGTTTCTTTTTAATTAAGCATGGGTTAATTGATTTATATAATAATACAATTATAGATTTAAAATGGAATACATACTTATATCAAAGTAAGAACACATAACGTAATATAAAATCCAGCTATATTGTAGGAATGTGAGAATGTAGTACAACAATAATATACTTTGTTACATACATCCCTTTTTTTAAAGATTTTACAGAGTATATGAATGGAGAAATATATGTATATCTAACGTAATGTTAATAGATATCCTCATTATTAGCTCAATATTAGTGATTAAGGTTTGTCTATTAGATGCAATCGAGTCTCAGGATAGTCCAAGCAGAAGACGATATCTTTAAATGGAATACCGTTTTTTGGAGCACAAAATAATATGAAAATCAAAAGTTTCGCAAATGCGAAGAAACCTAGCCGTCGGTTAGTAAAATCACCGAAACAAATGCAAAATTGAAAAAATTCGCGATCCCTTTGATAGCCAAGTGGGTAGCGCATTCGCCTTTCGTGAATGTGGTTTCGATGCCTCTGATTTTTCTATCCCTCAAATGACTTCATTTGATAATATCTGGACCCCTATTAAAAACAGTAACTCTTTTACAATTTATAACTTCGTTAATCCACCGATGAAGCTTATAAGGAGAATAATTCTATTTTAGTGGAATATTATGGATAGTAAAACTTGGAAAACGATCGATTCGTTTAACGACTGCAATTTGACAGAATTATTTTAATGCAAGTATATTGTAACTGATTGCTGGAGTATATGGTAAAATACGTCGAAAATTAATATATTCTATGTTTCTACGATGAATAAATTGATGATTTCTGATTTTCGAATATAACAATCCATTTATTAAATCTCTGATGCAAAATACTTTAACGAGTTTTTCAACAAAAATATCGCAGTACGTTTTATAAAGTAATTTACATTTTAATTTATCGCTAGGTGTTTTTATTTTCCTTCTGAAACAGTTGGTATGGAGGAAATAGTCGGTTATATCCGCCGTTTCGGATTATCCGGCTAGATGAGGGCTCTCTTTTTTTTCTATTTAACTTCTCTCATAAGCCGGGAGCGTAAATAAAAAAAGACCTTGTGAAGGGTCTTTTGATAGCCGTCAGCATACCGGCAATTTAATGTGAGGTGTAACTTCCATCGAAGTTGAGGAATCCGCTCCGTGGTTACGTCCTAATGGAGGAAACTTCTTCACTCAATATCGCTCCCATCTCATACCTCACCCGTGTACACGCTATTTAAACATCCGACTCTCATATCCCTCTATTGCGCGCTATACATCCTTTAATTCCATTATTCATGCGCCCTCCATTGTTGTAGGAATAGACTCCTATGTTGCAACAAATTCATTGTTGTAAGTCGGATTTGAATTTCCATTGTTGAAATAGTTTCCATGCTAGGAGAGTCCCATTCCACTGCAACTGGGATAAAAAATGTTTCAACAATGGAAGCATGTTAATGTCAGGTGACATAGAATTTGTCATCCAACAATGATTGCTTATTGTATTGTAATTTCAATTTATATCATTGAAATAATTTGGGTGCAAGAGTGTCCCCAAACATAACTGATTTCATAATGATAATCGAAACAGTGAGATCGTCGATACACGCCTTACCTTAGAATGTACGCCACATCGTGTATCATGAGCACAATCGTGGATAAAACCAAACCTCACAAATGTCGCACTCACTTAACCGCATACCTCATAGAATTATCTCTTCCAATTTCCACGAATTTGTTAAGGAAATCACGCGGACGATGCACGAGAACCTCACATTCAATATGACACCTCAATATGACATCAGGAATTTATTCTTAAAGAAAATGGAATATCGTTTTCGATTCTAATTTGCGAGAATCATGAACAAACTAACGAAATTATTTTGATTGTCAACAATCCGTTCCCCTTGACAACCATGACGATTGTTAAATTCGATCTCATTCATTTTTCCATTAGAATGTGGGAGGAAATAATATAAGAAATATTTTAAAGTATAGAATTAAGCATTCCGACTCAAAATGAAAATGTTTAATGTGATGTACATTTTAAAAGTATCAAATTAAGTTCCGTCATTGTTGACAGGGGAGTTGTCTATTGACTTAATAATGGTCAAACTTTACCAACTCATTACGGTTTTAATGGAGATCGCCGAATTCCTCGCACCTCCAATATTCTTAATTAGGATGGAAAATTCGGTGATAACTCCAGAGCACCTTTATCCCCAGGAGATTACTTTGCGGTTCTGCATTTCAAGTGGAGAAATTAAGAGGAGTCTGAGAAAGCCTTTTGCCAAATGGAGGAGAAAAATGTAATGTAATTACGGAAAATTTAATTAGAACTAATTAAAAGGAGGAGGCTTTCGCTTTCTTGGGAGGGGGCGTCGCCGAACTGTCGTGGAAATTAATGCTGGTTATTTTGCATGAGTGGGGATTAAGAAGAAATTGGAGCCAAGTTGGAAGGAGTAATGACGAGTAAAGTGAGCTAATGAAAAGTTTGACGGATATGCTAAAGAGTTTAAGACTGGTCCATTTCGCAACGGTGATTACTCTTTAATATCGAAGAATCCATTTGAATTATCTTATCGAAAACTATTCGTTCAACTAGAGTACTTCCTATCTATATGTAAGCAAGTGGTCAGTTTGTATATGAATCGGATTTTTATCGCGTATTATTGCATCGGGTGCTTATTGTTACAAGAATGTCGTTACGGTCATTGTTGAAGTGGTAGTTGTAACACAAGGCATCAACAATCGTCGGTAAGTATTGTTGCAATGCGCGTAGAAGGACAACAATTGATGCTTTTGGCATTGTAGCGATGGTTAACAAAATGTTGACAACTATCTATATCATCAGCCTTGCGAAAGAATGAGGCTTACTTATCACAATGAGGTGTGAGGCCCTTTCTTCTTCGCCTCCTAAACTCCCCAAAGCGTGAGGAATGTTATCTCTATTATCAAATTAATATTCCATCTTTTCCTTTCCATGGACCAGGGCCGTCAATCCCCCGGGGCGTACAAAGCAAAGGAGTATCTGATAATCAGAACGGCGCAAATCAATAAGAACTCTTCTTGTAAATAACAGCTAAAGATTCGATTAATGCTAAATCAATACTCAATTAACGAAGATTAGTAAAATATTAATCAGTGCAATGACATTAACAATTAAAATTACTTATTTCGATTACTACAAGATTGAAAACAATCGATGAAGTGAGAATAAATAACGAATGATTGTTGTTACGCAACAATGGGCACCGCCGATTACGCGTCAGAGGAACAATGAACAACAAACGATGAAAATGCGAACTTAAACAATTAGGAGCCCTCATCAAAGGAATACTTCACATTTCTATTCCCCTTCTCGGCTGCCTTAATTAAGGTTAATTAAAAAGGAAGAAAAGATTCCGGTGGGGTCGTTATGGGGCCCAAACGGGCCATTTTTCCCAAGTGACGCGATTTCCATCAAATTAATTTCCATTTGCTTATTTTCCGGTCGCTTATGATTTCACTTGTTTAATATTCGCATTCTTCGTTGTGGAAGAGAAAATTATCGAATTCCACCAAAGCCTTCCTCAGCTGCGTAAATATATATAACAGCACCTCGAGTAAAGTATGTCTATGATTCCATCGGCTATTTATGATCGAAATATTATTTCCCTCTGAAAGTAGTCAATATTTCAACATCAGAATGATATTCTGTATTTAACCATAAAACTGAAATCTTGGGATTTAAACCGAAATGGGGATGTTTTTCCGTTCATAATTAGTGCAACGGTAATTAGACACGGAAAATTAACTTGAAATTCAATGTCTGGCATTTAAATCTTAATATCTGAAATTCATAGAATTACTCATTCGACTCTGTGGTAGATCTCTGTTAGGAATAAAAATAATGCACTCAGACCATTTCATTACACGACCATGGTTTCGACCCATCTCCTTATTCCTTCCACATCGACAGCTTTATTTTAAACGGCGATTAATTTCTTGTGACGCATAACATAAACCAGAGAAAATTTCATCGCTGTGAAAAAGCCGTTGGAACTGTTTCTGCCGGAAAGATACCGAACCGGAATTCTGCGTTTACATTGAATCAGGGTAAGAAGCCTCGGAAAGATGCTTATATATGCAAATGCAGATAAAACGCGATCCGAACGCCTAAAGAAAACTTTTGTTGCGTGGGAGACATTGTTGAGTAATCGCAACAATGCTAAGCGATGCTATAACATGGAACTATTGGAGTCGCGACCACTTTTCTGCCGAAACCGGAATCGAACCAAAATTCCCTGGAAACCGGAACTGAAATTAATACGGTTCGAAGCTCTGGATTAGCTAAATAGAGATGTAAATCTCAACTAATTGCCGGTACTTCTCATATCACTGTAACCGTGGTCACACTTGTTTATTGTTAGTCAGCAATAACAATCGATCGTGAATTCAGTCTCATTTAGATAATAGTCTCATTTCAGACCGATAACAAAGTTAACCGGCATTGAAAATACCTTCTTTTTTGTGCGGAGTCTCATTAGGCAGTGGACATGGACTCACATGTCCATGGAGGCCCTCGGGGCAGCCGAAACTTTTTCATGCACTCGAGAGGCAGTGCAGTGTTGACGGACCGTCTGTTCCAATATGCGCCTTCCCCGCAGCGATATTCAAGCTAAGAAGCGCATATAGCAGGTAATTACACCCAATCGATCCTCAGCCTCTGTTAAGATAAGTATTTTATATTCGTCCGACCGAAGGATTTCTTACCGGACACAGACTTCTGCTGTGCCTACGTGGATATTTCTACTTATATTCATACACTCATATGTACATACTTTCCTCAAGCCCGTATTATTTCTTTGACCAAAATTATCACAGTTTCAACCTTCGTGAAGCTATTCCTTCTTAATATAGCTGCCTTAACAAAAAGCTCTGTTTATATTATTGTTTACATTTTCATATTGTTTTATATTCTTGTTTAAAATCAGAATTTATTTCATACTTATTGTATTACATTCGTACAAGGATTCGATCCTTACAATAAATGCGATTGTACAGCCGTCTATATTCGGCCGTGTTTTAGCAGAAGTCTCTCGTTAAACGCGAGATTATTTCGGAAATTGCAAATATATGTGAGTACGAAAGAATTCAGTGAAGCTCGGCGTCGAAGAAGAGTGAATTCACGAATTGACCGATTCTGAGATTCGAGATGTTCACAGAAAGTGAAAGATGCTTCCAGTGAGTGTATTCATGTTAACTTTGTGTAATACTTAATCAGGTTTAACCAAACTCAACTCCAAATCACCACTTTGAAGTGATTGTCGAATATTTCGATCATATTCAGGTGAACAGAACAAGATCAGTCTGGAACATGTCAAAAATCAGGAGCGCATACAAAAGTTGACATTGCAGTACATTCATACATTTCGCTACAATTTAGTGTGATACATCATTATATCCGTCAGGATACATCACTGTTCAATAGGAATCATCAAATAAATAATAACACTTATTTAATAACATCTTTTAAGACACTATATATTTTCATTCTTGCTATAATTTTTCATGTATGAAATTTCATTCCCATGTACTGTGGATTTGCTTCAAACATTATTCTGTAAAACCCGTTTAAGACGCTATCCTGCTGTTTTTCTCGATCCCAGTCTCTTTCGCACTAAAATCATGCTTGAAATACCACTTCTCTCCTAACCGCTTATAAGGCGGATATTTTCCTTCCCAAGATGCACCGCTGTATTTCGCCACTTTCGATAAACCAAATATTGTTTTCATTACTCTTTTCTAACTGTCCGTTTAGTAAAAATTGCTTAATTTTAATGCGCAAATGGCCATGATTGTGGAGGATGTTCTTTTTATACGAAAAGCAGACTATTCTTAAAAATTATGACGAAAAGACAACCAGTGTTACGCAGCAATAGTTTGCGGACTCTTTGCAAATCATACGGAAAACTAATGAAAGATAAATATTTGTACTTTCCCGGTTATAACGCGGCGTTCCCTTAAAAGCGTCTTAACCGGGTTTTAGGACGAATACTTTCGTCTCTATAAACATATCGATCCCCCAAATGAACATATATTCATTACAGGATCGTTTTCATCTTGGATTTGTACAAAATCGAAGAAAGCGATTGTCCCGTATGATCGGTCCATGTCATCTCTAAGCGATATTTGTCCGCGCAAAACAAACTTCATCTTTTTCAGAAGGGGATCTTTTTTCTTTCGATCAGAATGTGCTTTTTCTGCGGCGAATATTGCGGTCTGCACTGGGCAAATAAACACGAATGTCACTCTTTCGTGACAATTTGAAATGACTTCCTAAGGTAAGGACATGACATCCATTTTAAGTTACGTTTAGATGAAAAATGTTCAATAAGACACGAGGGAGAGATTAATAGTTGAGTTTAAACAAATGATTAATTATGCGCCATTGCTAAGTCAAGCAATTTAAACTAGTGAAGGATAAGCAACTGCAAGATAAAGATTGGCGAGGAATATGAAAGTTTAAACAGATCTCAAAAATTATGCTATTGAGTTATTTACTAAGTTTTTCGATAGCGAAGACCCCTGTGGCAGGGACGGAAACACACGTCTAAAGTGAGGTCAAATTTATATAAAAACACTTTTAACATTTCGTAAATTAGTGCGAGGGTGGTCTGAAAAGTTTCCGACACCAGATTTTTTAGAAAACATGTCGAGAAATGGCGAAATGTCGGAAACTTATCAGACCACCGATGTATTTCGTAGATCCGTAGACAATTCGTAACTATATGTATAATTATAAATGATTTGATACTTCATAACTAGAAGAAAGGATATATTGGGTATAATTTATTTTAAAGGAACCGAGGAAAGTAGATTCCATATGATAAAATAAAAAATATTGTAGGGACGTATTTCATTCGAAGTGTAGGAAGTGTTTTAATATGTATGATGGAAATACCAAAATAGACAAACGATATAAAAAGCTCAAAAGGAAGACTCTAAAGGGAAACTATTGTTGCGTCTGAGTGAGGTATGCATTGTTGAAGTATCGCAACAATGCTGTGCGATAATACCGCTCGGTTTTATTTTAGCTTATCCAAAAGGCGGCAAAAGCTTGCTTCTCGAGCGCCCCTGGTGGTCCTCAAAAGAAGGAGAAGGTTCGTTTTAAATAAAGGTCTGAGTTGTAAATGATGGTCCTTTTTATAATGTTGAACTGCAACACAAACGAAAAATCAGGGCATAAAGAAGTTGATGATTTCACGTTTTTGCATAATGATGATGTGTTTGGAACGAAATAATTAGAATTTAATATGTCGAAGAATCAAACAAGTCAACGACTGAATGTTTCAGAACGCGTGGAACCGACTGCATTACGAGATTCGTGATTGAGGAATTTATAATATTGCTATGAGTTAAATAGCGAGTGAATCTTACAACGTAACAACACTGGAAGGGGGGAGAAGTCATCATAGCGAGTTCATTGTTGTATTGAAGAGGTGATTTAACACGGATCCGAGAAAATCCGACTCGTTGTGGAAAGTTTTGCTAATTATTTGGAGCAATTCATCAGAAGATGAAAGAAACGATTCCTTCCTTGGCAACTTCTTTTCTTCGGGGTCGATGATACACTCTCTGTGACACTGAGGGGGAAATCCCAACTACAAGGACGACCCCTAATCTATCCATTCAAGTTTTGTTATCATTTTTATTTGTTTTACGGCAATAGAATTCTGTTCTCGCGTGAGTTCGGCGCCTATCCGACCGGGACGCCCTTGGCAGTCGCCAATGAATCTGTGCGCTCCCACTTGTCGGTGCCAAACTTTGACTAAAAGTTTGATTTCTCCACGTTAATCGTGTTTGAATGGAAGTGTACTTTATTCACATCGTGCGGTATCAAGCATAACATCCCTCTGTCCATCATATACAGCATAAATGGCGTGTGGCAGGGGGTGCAAACCCAAGTATGTTTTTCATCACTGCCGCAGAAAAGATGAGTCACGCATGTCATTTATCTCTAACGGAAGCAAGAGTTAAATCTCTCTTAATTGTCGACATATCCGGTTCACTGCATACAGGTACTCGCATATGTACTCACGTGTTCTTTCGCATCTATTGCTATCGCTTGCTTTTTCACGCCCTTTTTCAGTGGGCGTTTTCCTATAGCGGATAATTTTTCACTTAGAATCTCGGAAGTTATTTATATATCTACTTCTCATTTTCCCCTATCTGTTTAGAATAAGTATCTGTGTATGCAATATGAACTTAGGCGTTCTGGCTTAATTTTGTGGAGCACCATCTAAGAACTGTAATTGGTGTTTTACAAAATACTGATTTATACGACTGCTTTCGATGATGACGATCATCCTCCACTATTGTCGGAAATTAGGGAATTTATACATGTGTATTGACAATCGGAAATGTAAAGATGAAGCAACTTGAATGAAATGTGGCGATAGGTTTTGGTCTCAATCTCGTCCTAATTAAGTCGTATTATTATTATTATTTACAATTCAACAACGTCGCCTTCGCTTAGCAACGATCCCCTTGGTTGCGATGTGCTTTACGTAATTTCATTCCGCGAAAGTGAAGCATTATTGATTCACCAATCACGGCTCAAAAGATCGCCACGAGTCGCTTTTTTAAGCGTTCTCTCTGAGATCAGATGGCCGGCCCTGATTACAGGATCGGCCGTCGTGCGCCGCCGCCCTCTCAAACTTTTCCCCTACGAATGTAGATAAGAGAGAGCATATTTTGGTGTGGAGGTGGTCTTTCGCTTGGGTAGGCGGTGCGTTGGCGTCCGTCCGTCCGCCCAACTCACCTCTTTCTAGTAGTGCGTGCGCCCGTTGGCGGCGCCACTTGCCCGACATATCTGCTCTGGTGGGAGCGGCATTCGTGCTCCTTCGGCCGCCTCCGCCGCCCCCATCCCACGGCCCCCCGATCCGCTCTTCCGCCCCCTTCCCCCCTGCATCCATTCTGACTCCTCCCCCTTGGCAGGCGAGGGGAGCGACCGCGGCCGGCCGCACTTGCAAGAGGATGTTCCGTCGGTGGTGATCTCTCTGGAGATGGTAGCCAGAAGCAACATGTACGGATGCTACGGCACGTATTCCTACCGCCTCTGGAGTCTGGCCAACGTTTGGAGCAACTGTCGGTGTGAGTGTTCCGTCCTTTTGGAGGGATTTGTATGCTCCACGGAGAAATGTTAGGTTGGTTGCGAGTGCTATCAATGTGAGACGTCGAAAAGATATTGCACAAGTCTTTTAGGTGACTGTTGAGATGCTTGTAGGAATTCCTCGCGCTGTCCGCTACTTGTTGTTGTCCGAGTCCCGTGTGATGTCCCGCCGTGCGGTGCGTAGTGAAACGTGGACTCTTGGGGTGTGGCGTAGTGAAGGAAGAGATGTTAAAAGGCTTTTGATTGACGACCGAAGGCAGGGAGGTTGCTAAGGAACGGAGGCAGGATGCGCGCTGAAAAGACCAACCGAGTTATCGATGGAGTTTGCGAAAAAAGTTGCGAATTTAGGGCGTACGTCTTGAGAAGGCGGCAAAGTGCCGCTCGTTTCTGCAACGCAATCGAATTATAGTGAATCCTGATGTAGTGTTTGATCTCCGCGTTAAATTTCCTTCCGTTTCCATGGAAAAGGGCACCCAAAATATCCTGCTTTGGGGTTTGTTTTCAAAGAAGAGAAAAGCGCGGGAATCTGACCTCCGCTCCTCTCGGAGTTGGCCGTCCGCAATCGGCGATTAGAAAAGCACGATTATTATCATTAAAATCGATAATTAACACGTACTCTAGGAACAGGTTTACTTATGCTAATATTTCGCCTGAAATACAACGTATACGATAGTTATTCTGCGTTGAAATGATTTGTGAAAGCGCAATTTTATCGCATTGTTTAGAAAAGATAATCTTCCTCAGTTGATAAGAATTTGAGGTCTTTAAATTCACTCGTTCATACGATAATTTCTCACTAATTAACTGCTTATTTTCTGTCGTTGCTATATCTTTCCTATCAGTTTTATGTAGATGTACTGGTTTGTACAAATTCTTCAAATACCTGCGTGTAAAACGCACTTTTTCATACATAAATGAAGGTTAAAAAGCAAGGTTCGCTTTATAGGATGGCATAGATTTTCCATCGTATTTATTTTGGTAGATCAAGATTATGATCACTTTGCTGCGTCTTATACGCAATAATCCATCTTTGCGGGTCCGTCGTGTCCTTTACATGCATTTTTTGTGATGATTTTAATCCTTTTTATTGTTTTAGGCCAGGAAAAAGCGTGCTCGGAACACCCCTTATGTCCGCATGACATTTGACGGCTTCCCAATGAACATTCATTCGTGTAATATTCGTTAAGGAGGGCCGTTGGAATCAGGCTTCCGGAGTAACTACAGGCGATGTTGTGTCAAAGTATGAAATAATGACAAATCTTGATAAATTTAACTGAACGACGGTTATATGTAAAAATTGTTTATATAATAGACAGAGTGTCTTTCGGGCATCGGCCAGAACGCCCCAATAATGTTTCTGTTCATATAAACCACATCTTCGTCGCCAAACGAAGTTCTCAAGTTCCGCAAAATATTCGCAAACCATCCTCACCTGTTTCGCGACAAGTTTCTGTTTCATTGGCTACATTTCGATTCTCAATATCTTTTCGATTTTGCTTATCGTATTAATTTCCTCAGTTTTCCATTTTGCTGTTTGTTATAATCTTTATTGAATACAGCCGTGAGTATAACATACTTGTGAATTTATTTCTCCCTTTCCGCTGTGTTTTCCACTGATTCTTACTCTTTGATTACCTAACGTGATCCAACTAAGCTTAAGTTTTTTTGGCACTAATCCTATTGCTCCATGTAAAACTCACCTCATTCTTCTCTTTTATTCACATTGCTAAGGTTCCCATAGTCTGGTTGTAAGAAACCGGTACTTGTAGAGTTTTGGAAGGACATAAACCAGGACAAAACCGGGAAATCGCTTTAAAACATAGTTATGCTCAATTCTCTGAGTCATTCGTTGTATAATGAGCTACTGGTATTGAGTGAGCAGCGTCGGAAAATCATTTAATTATAATTAAAATACTTCTCATTTTGTATCTCTGAATCTGCCAAAATTCCATATTTAAATTATTTAATGAGAAATATTTAAGCGGTACTTCCAAGCTGGGATTTTCCGCTCAAAACGAAGTCTTCTAAACCCGTTAAACCCTTCACATTTCTCTTTTAAGTTCATGCCAATCGCATTGGGAGCTTTCTTTCTTGCTCTTTTATATTCCATTTCTATTCGAACTGTGCAGAAGAAACTGCTGAATGAACGTTTTAAATCCTGAATTTCTATCTGCAGATTTTCTAAATTCTTGAGCTCGCAATTGTATATTTGTGTTGTTGCATGAATGAGATGTGATGCAAATGAAAATCTCATTTTTATTTAGAATTATTCGATCATGTAATGCATGCTCTAATCATCCGAGGGTTGTTCTGAATTAGTCTTCTGTGATTTCGAACGAAAGCATCCCCAGTGATGTAGTCCTGTAGAATTTTTGCACATGTCCAACGAGGATATTTTCCGCGTAAAAGAGTGATATGCAAAATAGCATTTTCTGGTCGACAATGAGCGTCCTTTAAAATATTTTCATTTTCTTCTTTTTACATAAAGTTGTCTTTTGCTCCTTTCCTTGTCAAAACATTCCTTGTTCCTCCTGCATCTACGATCTATATCATCTTATGAATGTATTTTATTCTTATGAAATATCTTTAAATGCCGGAAAGTTTCAACAACGATATCTTTTACCTGTTAGTATCAGTGGGTTGGCTTGTTTCTTTCTCATGGAGCGTTTTCCTAGAATGACTACTTCCTCATAACTTTTAAATACCTCATTCCGATGTATCCTTATTAAATGGATTCACAATTAATAGTCCTTTCCCGAATGATCTTGGAGTCCAAACAGCGGTTCCTCAGCTGCGAATGGCGGCAATGTGTACCTTTCTCAGAAATATTTGCTCAAAATTTAGAAAGAAATCTTTTAATGGCATGCTCACCTCACGTTACACATTTGTGGTTTTGATGATTTTCGCTGCATTTATGTAAGAAGTGTAGTGAGAGTTGAAGCGGACACCTATCATCCCTTATACAACTCTCTTGCTTCCCAAAAGAATGCCCTCAACAATTTTTTCATCTATTCGAGTCTCATTGACGAATCAACTACTTGCTTTTACTTCCCATAAACCGGAAATTCCAAATTTATTTCCATAGCTCTCACTGTCAAAGGCTGTTATCATTTAATCAGTAGATCATGGATTTATAAAAGATTGCATTCAATTACTTTATTAATATTATTAATTCATCCCTTGCAGATGGGCTAACATTCCGGTGGCAACGTTATCACAGTAATATTGCACAATAACAAAATGTTACCAATGTACTTGTTCCCTAGTTTAATGATACGCTGCTACGCACAAAATTAATTACACAACATATTATTGACTATTACAGAAAATGTGTTAACTAGCTACAGCAATATATTTTACAATTCCTGTACGATCCAACTGAAGCAATACGTATATTTCTTAGCTACAATGTAACATTACAACACATACATCTTCTATCAACAACAATGGAATATTACAAACTCCCTAATTGTTTAGTTTTTCAGGATTTTTGTTTCTTTTATTAGAGAGTAGAAAAGAATTCAGTAAATTTTCACTCAAATTTTAATATACGACCTATCTCGCTACCAAAGAAGCATCTGGCTACCTGGGTATGAAATTTTCCCTCTTTTCTTCTGGCGATCCACAAAGTAACATATCCACTTCATTAGATTTAAATTTATCCGAGAAATTCTCATAATTAAATGCGAGAGAGTATTACCTAACCTTTTAAGCGCTAAATTCAATATTTCTCATTTATTTAGTTATTTATTTACTTATTTCCGCCGCAGTTTGGCGGAAGTCTAATGGCAGCGTTTTATATAAAAGTCATATTTAAAAATAATAAGAAATACAACGATTCACAATACACAATCATTTATAAGTAATATAGTAATGATTAAATGGTTAAAAAATACACTCTTTGTTGAAATTGAAGAAGATTGTAGTAAATCGTGCAAATTATGCGAAATGAATCGTGAAAGTGCTTAATTGTAACGTTGTCTTTTTAATTGTAACGTTGTCTTTTTCAGTGTCCGTGTCGGAGGCGGCGCGAGAGGAAGGCACGGCCGTAGACGCCGAGTACTTCGCCAAGTGCCCCCATTGCAACAAGGGTTACGTGGACCAGCGGGCCTTAGCGGACCACCTGGCCTCCGCCCACGCCGGGGAGGTCCCCGCGCTGCCCCCATCCGCCCCCACCGCCCCCGGCCCCTTTGCTTGCGTTCAGTGTGGAGACGTCTTTCAGCAGAGGGATCTTCTCGAGAAACACGAGTTACTGCACTCTCCGAGCGCGCAGGTGGTGAGTCAATTCCCTATCATATTAAACAAGTATCTGTGTACATCCATGTAACAATAATTAAAACTATATTTTAAATGTGGCGAATGAGAAACGTAGCATGGAAAGCATAGTTACGATTGTTTTAGCCAAAACGGATTTTTATGAATTTGCGAATTGTTCCTCAAGCTTAATGTTCTCCTAAAATAATGGTAAAATTTTCAAAATGGCTTTTAAAAGACAAGTTTATCTATTGTTTCGAGACTAATTAGTGCCTTAAATATATATTGAGCATGTGTGATTAATCGTTTTCTGAGGAATGCTGAGATATCAAATAATATTATTGAATTTCCCCTATTGCTGTTTATCTTTCAAACGATCTCATAAATCATATAAATTGTTTTCCTGATTAAGTTCAGACTTATTCTACACTTTAATTCACCTGAAATACAACTTAATCTCAGATAGCAAAAGCACAAAACATCAATCTTGAATTATTGGTATTCGCATCTTCTTTTTCCCGGGATTGTGGGAGTGGTATATTGAACGGAATCCCGGGATTGAAATCCCTAATGTATGTCTATGTGTTAATACTTCCTGTTTCTGCCTTTTTCATCTTTGGAACGGATATCGCTCTGAAATGATAATCTGTATCATCATTTTCATACATAGCAATAGTTTCGGCATCGGCTCTTTGCACTGTATTTGTGGTCAAACTCTACTCTGCTTTCTTGACTTAAACGTAGACTCTTTTGACGCGCAAGTCGCCGATTTTTCAAACGTAATTTATTATTTTAATGCTAATCATCTCCATGACGACGTAACTGATTCGTATTCCGAACTCTGATACAACATTATTTTGCATCTCTTCGACATTTAGCGGCATTCAATTTTCCATTGATTTTCAATTACTTCCATGTTATACATAGCTTTTCTTTACTCCTTTTTGCTGGTTAAGTTTGCGCACATCTCCCTTTTTTGTAGGTCTATTCTACCGTTCTTTGCTAAGGTGGGATTTCTAGCACATCCGCACTCCTCGAGTTTTCCTCTCTATTTACTCTTAATCATGTTTTTATCAATATCATATCCATGGCCTGTTTAATCAGGGGACGGGAATCATTTTCCATCGGAAAACAGAATTAACCGCAGAAGACTCTAAAGAAAGGCCGCATATTAAACAGTCAAGTCGCTCTTGAGTTGCATATTGCATACATTCAAATAGTTTAACTTTCGAATTTTATACGACAAAATGAATTCGTTGGCTTAGTGAACTAATGGAGAATATTTCAGTTTCCTTTTTCACTTTTCATCTAGACTAGAGAAAAATCTTATTCAAATACGGGCATGAGTTCCCGGACAATACGGATTCAGGAAGTGACTGTGCGTCTAAAAGAGGCCACTTGTCACGTCTGCTAAAGATGGAAGAATCAATTTCAACATGAAATAATAATGATTTTTCGGGCTTGAAATTCTTGCAGATGTTCAGGTAATGCAGTTTGATAGTCTCAGAGTGAATGTAGCATGCTTGTGACGGCGTGAGGGATTAATGTTGAAATTTGAATAAATATGCTCAATATTTATCAATAAATATAATTTATTTTACATTTATTAATTATAATTTTGTTGGTGGAATTATGCAGCACGCATTAGCTTGATGACGTCAATGTTCAGATGAAATTAGTTTTAACAAAAAATTCTTTTCTGAAAATTACAAAAATTCATAATTCAAGAATGTTGAGATTCTCCGGCAATCGTGTTATTCTTACGGATAATCTTTTTCTTTTCTAGTTTTACCCAATTATTTCCTCACACCACAAATTAGAACGAATATTTCTATTTCCTACTTCAGTTTTGTAATTGCTATGAGAATTTTAGCGCATTTGAGTTGCAAAATGTTCGCACCTTATAGCCGAACGCGAATTTCTTGCATTTATATTCGCAATTTGTCGTTATAAAAGTGCGCTTCGTTTTTGGATTTATTTATATTTTATTTCTTTATTTTTATCATCAATTGCGCTAATATTGGACCAATAGACAATTGGTTATCTAAGATATAATTACGTTGTTAAATGCACAGATAATAAAAGACAAAAAATTCTTACAAAGACAAGACTGAAGTGAAAAGCTATCAACTTCGAAAGAAAAACACTTCAAATTAATAACTTCTACAGGAGATTCTTGACGTGACGTATTTTTAACGTGACCTGATGACGATGGCGAAATATGTCGAATTAACAATATTTGTACGTTACTAAAATTCTTTCTTTTCAAGATGGTTCCCAAGCAATTCCACGAAGTCAAGTTTAATCGTATCAATTTTCGGTTAAAAAAAAGAATATCCAGGGCCGACGGGAGACACGGGCGCGTCGGGCAGTCGCCCAGGGCGCCCATGTTTATGGGGCGCTTCACGATGGCTATTTTTATTAGTAAATTATCGGATAGGAAGAGGATTATGGTTACCTTTCCAAGCGGAGGTTCCTCTCGATGGAATGCATTGGCTAACTGACATACGAATATGCTAAAGCGGTTCAGCAAAACCGCATGTTTAGCGTCCGCAGAACCCTCGTCGTCCCTTTCTCGTAGGAATCGCCTCTAAATTGAAACAGCCTTCTCAATAGCCTCTTTGCGGTTATTCTTCTGAAAGATTAATCCTAAGTTGACATTTATTTTGATTGATAAATAAGGAAAGTAGTTTAGCAATCGTTTAAGCAGTGATATTCAGTCCAATCGAAATTATTTAATCGGATGAAAATTTAAACCAATTCTTGGGTCGCTATTAGATCGGATTTGCTTTACGTTAAGCATCATCCGTATTCTTAATTTTTATTATGATAATATTTGGAGATACGATAACGATGTCATCTTAATAATCACAAATTTTTTGATTATTTCAAATTAAAAACAAAAAATCGTCCAGAAATAACGTGAGATCGTATTGGAATTACAGTGAGTGGTCAGCGTATCGCCTCCGTATTTGCCTTCCTTACACGTTTTAGACCTTCAGCCTATGCACCCAACTATTTTAGACCATTCAATTTAGGTCCTTCCAATACTTCATTATATTATCGTTAAAGTTTTTCGAAAACATTCTAATTTTCCGCGTATGTATTGAACTTCTTACTTATGATCGGAAGATGAGTGACGAAATCTCAATCTTAAGCATATGCTTAAATTGAATCATGATGATTTCTTATCTACAGAAATGTTATGTCAAACAGCGGTTCGACAGCGCATGGATTCCTGCTTCGTCATAGTTTCGTTTTGTTAAAAGGACGGAAATGACGTCAACTTGTTCCAGTAACAAGAGGTGTTGGGAACGACTCAATTTTGAGTTCCGAGAACTCGCCTTCCAACTAATTTCCGCATTTTGCACTCTTCTTTTAGCTTAATAAACATTTCTCTTAATTTCGGCTATTTATCTTTCTTAGAGGCTTAGGAAAGCAATCGACCTAACTTACAACGTGGTATCAGAATGTTTGAGTGTTTATTCCATTATTTTCCTAGAATAAATGTTGGATTGATTTTGCCGGTTAGTTTGCCATCATGGTCATCGTTTCTCTGTTCTGTTAGAATTGCTGTCGTAACATCATTGTTTTACTTGGAGAACTGTGAATTACGTTACTTTTACAAGAGATTCTATGAAAGTTTTTGTTCCTTAAAATGATAATTGGAAAGGGAAAAAATTGCTTAATCAATTGTGCGACATTTTTAATAAGGAGGAAAATTCATTTCTTGAAAGAGAGGGTAAATTCGTGAAAGTAGAATTTGGTTGAGTTACCTCGAGATGACAATTTAGGTTAGAATCATTGCATATTTTTCCTCCAGCCAGTTTTTGCGTTATTCCTTGATGCATATATTTATTGTATTTATATGCAAAGTTATTCCCCGGCTGACTTCACGCGAATTGCCTCGGTTATTGCGTAACTTCGAGATATTACTGTATAAATTAGTCTATTTCGTCCAAAATTCTGCCGACTGCCTTTAAAAGGAGTCTTTGGCGGTTGCCTAATAACATATATAACTGAATTGCTATATTATAATAGGTAAACCGAATCTAATCCATTCCCATCTATCCATTTATAACCGCCCCTTGGTCAGTGCGAAATAGAGCGACTTGCGTTGATATAGCATTGAGTCTGTAATTGTAAAGTACCTGATTTCGCATTATATAAATGCGTAGAGATAAAAAAGAACTTCAGTGTCGATGTTTAAGATATGTGTCAGCTGTCTTATGCTGAGGTTATTCTTCCATTCATTATTGCCTTCTAATAAATAATGTATACATGCTTTAGAAACGGGTGTTTGCGTTGCTACAAACATTTTCGATATAAACAATTCAGAGGCGTTGTTACAAATGGTGTACCGATTCAGTACAATTAGATTACGCAAATATAAGTATACTTTCACCGAACTGTCCCGTTTTTAACGCGTGGTCCCGGTCAATTTTTTCTTCTGTCCCGGTTTGATGGAAAAATATGGAGAAAGAAAATGATCTTAAACACGAAACTTTCATCTAAATCGTTTAAACACAACTTTTCGTTGAGAATTCAGAGAAAGAACATGAACGTCATGTTTCGTTGATGAGGCGCCGTTTCTTAGCAACGGGATATTTACTAATTCAATCCGATTGTCATTGCGCACTAAATGCAATGACGGAAGAGGACTTTTCATTTCATACTTTTCCTACTAACACATTTAATTTGAATTTTGTTCTTAATCATTAGAAGACTGAGACATCATCAGCAGATGATCCTCATTCTGAATTCGTATGAACTGATTGCATATTTTTTTCTTCGGCCCAAACGAATATTTGCACCGTAATAGAGGTCCGTTAATACAAATTAGAGAAGTGGGATTTCTTGTATGGCGTATGAGATCAACTGCAGATAAAAAGTGATTCTTACTTCGTACTTAATATTTAAATTCTTACAGAAAACAGCATTGTGGAACGTGAAAAACAATCTGTCCAAATCGGTGCTAATAATATTCAGAGATTCAGAGAGTGACGGCGAAGTTATAGCTCTATTCTTGAGTACGGAAAAATATTTTACATTGAAAACGAAGAACTGTCATTTTGCAAAACAATATGAAAGGTATTTTATATATCCATCAATCTATTATATTTATATGTCCATCATTTTATACATACAAAATGACGAACCACGGATGCGATGAATCTAACGCGACATTATGCATATCGACTGCAAGATCACAAGTCACAAAAAGAGACAGAAATTGTGAAAAGGAGTTTGGCAAAAGTATTAACCGTTAATTTACACACCGAAATAATTTTTGAAACTTAATGGAAAGGGAAATATTCGAAGATTATCAGGGGTTGCGTCTGTGCTAGGGTCATTGTTCGTAGTCATCTGCATGTGTAAAGACGCTGAAATTGTTAACCAGAAGCACTGGAAGCCATTGAGAAAACAAAAGCGGGTCCCGTTATTACACTCCGAAGGAGTTCTCCTAATTAGGTGAAAATTATAACCTAAAATTTTTTTAAGTTTTCAAATATCTCTCTAAGAGAAGGAGAAATTTAAATTGTATCCTCTAACTTCAAACTCTAAATTTAGAATTAAAAAAATCAAGCAAGAGTGTATCTATAAACCTATCAATGGTTGCGGTACATTGTGGTAATATATTACATGTATAACTAATCGAAAGTATTAGTGCCTGAATCCAGTACGTAAACTATTTTTCTTGAATTTAGAGGCGTAGAAATCGTGTATAACATATTTTTCAGTTCTTAGCCTGAGTTTTCCACTTAACAGTCAACATTACTAAGTTGCGTTTTATCATCAGAATCTCCATTTATGAACTGATCATAATGCGGTGAAGCGAATGAATGCCTCATTTGAATGTAATGCGATTGGCTGTGATGTTACGTTAACGAACATTACCATTTTGAGTTCCCATACAAAGATGAAATAATATGAAGTCTACTAAATTATGAGAATATATTAAAATTTGACTTAGATAAATATTAGGAAGATAAGACGAAAAACAAAAATTTTCCGTGACTTATTAATTAACTCTTTGCTCGATAAAACACACTAAAAATTATGAAATTCGTTGTTCAGAATTCCCATTTTCGTGGTTTGGGGAAACAACTAATTCTTGGTGTGATTCATTCTAATCTTCCGTACACTGGCACAAATATAAGCATCCCAAGCCGCGAAGTTAACTTTTCTCTTTAACATAATTAATAATGAATAACTTATCCATGAAATTTGTCCATCGGTTATCCCTCTGAGTTAAATTTGCAAAACAAGCGATTTTATTTGATTGGAGCTCAGATTAAGAACTAAAAGCGAATTTGATCAACGTATTCTCTGCACTTTTGATAGTTGGATGTAGAAAACTAAGCTACTAATACCTCTTTTACTTTAGTTGGACAGGAATTGTAGGTCTGCCACTTATCAAGCTTACCATTCGTCCCGTTTCCGTCGAGACTGTCCCGATATGGTCCCTGACAAGTCTTGAAGGAATAGACCCTAGGAAGAGTGTATTCGAAGATACAACGAAATGAACGAGAAAAATCATTTAAACGAAGATTTACTTAAAGTAGTACACAAACAGTCTATGGAAATCGCATGAAAATAAATCATTAAATAATACTTCAATGTGAGACTACAATAATCATATCTTATTATCATATTCATACATATGACTACAAGTTTGTAAGCTACGAGAATTTCTAATTTAATCAAGTAGTCCATGTTTAAACTGATTATTGCAACACATTTTCTTGTTTTCTCGTTTAGAACGGTTATGCGTCTGCATCGTTACGTTTTTTATTCGGTGACATCAATTGGAATTGGAGGTCCCGGCTAAAATAATATATTTTGAAGTTAGAAGATGCAATTAAATTTAGAGAGACGATTGATTTTTAAACTTTTAAGTTCATCATTTTGCCATTTGTTAATTAGACTCTCCCTCAAATTCGGATATCGAGAACTACCGTGACGAGACCTGCGCCGACTTCAATAGCTCTTTTAATGTGGAACAAATCCAGGCGCTCATCTCAGTCTCTTATATGACCACGCAAAAGGAAACCCCAGTATTAATCTTTGAATTTTTCCCATTCCGCTCAAATTTCAAATAGATGGTATCAATATATAAACGCGGTGATTGTGTGAAAAAGAGATATTCCATTTGATACGCATCGGATTACTTGTAAAATAAGAGCAGATTTCGGGGAAACCAAACTGAAAAAACAGTGAATAGCTAAAATGCATTTTCACTGAAAATAGGAAATACCGTAAAATTATTGATGTATGAGCCAAAATTTATGGTTCGTGGGTGCGCAATTTTACCGATTTGGAGCATTCTTATTCTATTAGACATTCATTCCTGTAACTACCGTTTCAAAATGGACCCCAATATAATAAAATGAGGGACATTTCTAATCTTATGAGCGCTAACAGTGATTAACCAGATCATTAAAGTTATGTAACAAAATTATATTCCTTTCGATGATTCCATTACTAAAACCATCGCCGATTCTCAGAGTCCAATGTATCCTTTGTTTGTTGTGTATTAAAGTTACTATGGAAGCATCGTTTTCATTTTATTTTTGCGTCGCTAAGGAAAAAAAAGTACCAGCGCTGATTGGCTGAAAGGAATTGAAAACTTTGTCTTTGAATTGAAAACATTTCAGCAACTGCGGTATCTCGATGGTAATAAAATAAAATTTTGGATACTAAAACAGTAAATACGTAAGTAAAATTCACTTTGAGAAGCTGAATCACCTTAGGAAGGAGTGACTCTAAGCAAAATCCGCAATAGTATTATTTCTTGCGACTAGTAAAATGCTCACGCTCGAAGATGTCAATCCTTTGTCTTCATTCGTACACCAGAATTCTTCCAAATCAAGATTGAGCGTATTAATTTTATTCCAGGAATTTAAAGAGTTACAAGATCTTTTTTCAGTTCATCTGGAATCCAGCAGCAATGTGGTCGATGATTAACATAGGCAAATCGGAATTAATTTTCAACGAAAACAGGTACACGAGGAAATGAACGATACGAGAGAGCGGTAAAAGTGGAAAATGTGTTTCTTTATTTGAAAATAAGCGCTTTTTACGTAATTACAGAGAAATTCGATCTCAAATGAACGAAAGCATTCCGCTAAAAGTGACAGCGAAACGTCAATCCGTTTGTAGAGATCTTTAGAATTATGTAATCAAGTCTTGATGACATTGATTGCGTTAATGCTTCGGACCCGGATGGAATTTTTCGTGGAAATTCGAAAACAGAACAATATTTTCGAAAAATAATTTTCTACTTTGCCAGATGCCATAGTTTGGTCTTTTGTATGCCTTTAATTTGCTTTCTTCTTTGAATAGAAATTTTCTAGATAGAGAATTTATTCATGCTCATGTAGTAGTATTATAAAAGTGCTTCGGCAGCTGAGGTCATTTCGCACATGGACTCCCACCGGGAATCGAACCCTCTTTCGTGTTTGACTTTTAACAAGATGCTGCTGAATAACGTCAAATACTTATCGAACCGTAATATTTCTGATGGTTGGTTTTATTGTTTCTGGCTTTATTCATAATACAGTATATTACACTACATTTTAGAATAAAACTTGGTAATAGTTAGTTGCAAGTCGAATTTACACACATATACATATTTTAACCTTCCTCCATTTATATTTAATTGGAATGTGAATTGCTGGGACCCTAAAATGGAACGGAATGTGGGTTTTTCACAATAACAATCCCTTCGATGCCCTCCTTATCGAATTCAGAGATTCTGCAATTACGTGGAATACTGCCTCAATGTGGGAAACAAGAGCAAAACCTCAAAAGCCCTTGTTATCCAACCTTGGGACAGGATAACTATTGAAATCCTTTACAATTTCCGATGTCAAATTTACTAATTATTTTAAAAAGCCGCTTTAGTATCTCATCCTGGCAAGCGTTGCGATGTATGGCTGAAGCATATTGATTACATCCTCAGACGTGAAAGAAATACTTATCAAATGCATGGAATCAATCAAAGAGAACTGCCGAATTAGGTTAAAATCGCGTATAAATTGACCACTTTCAACACCAAAGAAAGCGAAAAATATTTCATCGATGAGATTTAATCCGATCCTCCGGCACCTTCACTCCATTGGTTCAATGAATCCAAAGTATTTCCGTATAATTTGAATCTGCAAAGTATACGGAAAGCATAGTAAATATAATGTAATGATTGTAATGTAAGCACATTTCTAGTCATCATTTTGGTTTGAATTAGAAATGCCTCCACGAAATCATTTCGTAAAGTATTTGTGGACTTCTTCCGTTTCGTGGAATTGGACGTCCTCCTGAAAAGATATCCGCTGAATTCAAATTGAGACAGTAACATTCGGTAAATAAACAAATTCGATTGCATGCAAACTTTCTCGCTGACTTGGCTGTTCTCCTTCTCTTTCCGTGATTACTGCACCTGTGAGTCATTTATTATCTCCTTTTATCCCTTCTCTTTCTTTATTTCTCGAAATTTCCATTTCCTGTACGCCATTCGTTTTTGGCATATTTCTCTACCATATATTGAGATCCTAGTTACCAGCTCAACTGCCCGTTGATTGTGTAATAAATAAATATCATACTAATCGCGACTTAATAAACTCCTCCAGTACACAACATATGTAAAAAATTAATGAGACACTGTATCAAGTACGGTAAAACCCGTTCAAGAGGCTTATTAAGCGATCTTCTCTCTATCACAAAAATACCACTTAAGACGCTGTGCTTATAACGCGGATTTCTCCCCTCCCTAGATACGCTGCAACCCGTTCTTCAGCCTCATTTGATATCCGGTGAAAATTTCATCGTTATTAAGGACCACTGCTCTAACCATGGTGCTTTCTCGAGGACACAACGTTTTAGGGAGACTCTGGGATGTGTTAACATCATCCGACGGACTAATATAAGGTTCAGCTTCGAGTCTTGGCTGCAATGAAAGAAGACTTTCTTCAATTCGTTTTATCCTTGGTGGTCTTCTACTTCATCATCACTCTACACTACCGAAATATCCTTTCGTTATATTCATTAGGAGGTTTATGTTTGGATTTTTCAAGAGTATCTTCGTTGGAGAGGTAGTAGAAGAAGCACAAGTAGGTAGAAGCACTAGTTACTTTTCGAGTGGAATTAATTGTGCTTCCCTTCCCCAGGGCACTTCTGCAACAACTCACATTTCTAGGCACGCTAAATCACACGTTCTTTATATTTCGTCTAAGTTCAATTTGAAGGAAATCACAAATGTGGAAGAAAATAATTTAGTATTATAGAAACGAGATTCTTATACAAGAAAACTACAGCGCACATGTAATTTGGGATTGGAAAAATATATCACTTTCGCATATTCCGCAGCCGCGACGAGTCGAAGAACTTAATCCAAGGAATAGCGCTTTTAATGAGATTTGATGCTGCAAATTATTGAGATTAAAAATCTCTCTCCTGCGACTTTTTAATTACGTGTTCGTACTTTTTAGCTGGAATGGATTAGTTAGGTTGCTTTTGGACTTTTGGAGGCTTGTTCATTTCATAAGAAAGGAACTACCAGTTCCTTTCTTCTGATATTCTTTGGGTTGGATCTTTAGGATGGCAACTTTCTTATGTATCAAGAAAGAAAATTCACAGTGATTTGCTAAATTCTTCATTTCTGATTGACTTGGTTTACTTCTTTATAAATTCAGTGCTCTTCAATTGCTCAGGCTCTTCCAATTCAAAACGTTTATTCGGTGGTAGCATTATTATTATATATTTAATGGAAAGGATTTTTCCATTCATCTTATGGTACAGGACAGAGGAAAGTGTATAAATCTCTCACTTCTGTCTCAGTCATGTTCACGTGATAAAGTGAGTACATATTAGTTTTTCTTGATTGTATTCCATGGAATATTCTTCTCATTGGGTGCTGAACTTACAAGTTTTCATATCATTGTGCATCAGGGATGATAACCTCATCTCGTCTCCTATGGTGGAGGGGTTTATTTTCAATGCAGCCTTTGCCTGAAGTTTCTCCAAATTCTATTTCAGCTAATAAAGCAGACTTTTCATGCATTAAGCATTGAACCAGAGGACTGATTGTAGAATAACAATGCTTGTGTCACATTAATGCAAATTGTGCCGAAATATAATTGGGATGGAGTTGTAACCTTTTTTTACCTTCGTTCTTTCAATTCAAGCAGTCCTGCAAGACGTGTAACAAGACATTTGCAAATGTGTACCGACTGCAACGACACATGATCAGCCACGAGGAGAGTGCTGTGCTTCGTAAATTCAAGTGTCCCGAATGTGAGAAGGCCTTTAAGTTCAAGCATCACCTCAAGGTAAGGGTCTTTCTCAATATCTACAGGTCCCCCTAAGAAAGGGATTACAATGCAATTGAAGCTGTCATTGCTTCTCTTTACACATGCTGTCATAAGTTACTCATCTATCTGAACAACCTTTCAAAACTTTCATTTGCCACTCCATGATTCAGAAATATCTATTTGAAACTTGGAGGGAACTTATTAGTGGAAGAGCACAGGGCCTTTCTTTGTTTACATCTTCCCATGTTACTAGTTAAAAAATCCCAATATACTGTGCAGAGAAGCATTAAAACAGTCTCTAAATATTTTAAGAAAGTCAAAGAAGAACTGATTAAAAAAATGCCATTCACACAAGAGTGTCATGAGTTTCATTATTGTATTTTAAGTATCATTTCTGTAATGTATCTTGTCTAAAGGTTTTTAATTTCTTCTGTTTGCAATTACGAAATTAAATTTAATGTTTATAATTATGTAATGAATGTTAAACTATATTTAATGAACTTAAAGATAATTATTTGTTTTGGCATATTTAAATATCTTGTATTCAATACGTAAGCTATTTGTGCCCAAAACCTACTTTTGAATTGATATAAACTATTACTGAAATAAGACTAAATAATGTATGGATATAAAATAAAATATGCTTCATAAATAATTTGTTTTTTCCATGGCAGGAGCACATTAGAATCCATAGCGGAGAGAAGCCTTTTGCGTGTTCCAACTGTGGGAAGAGATTCTCTCATTCTGGATCATACTCCAGCCACATGACCTCTAAGAAATGTCTTGTAATGAACCTTAAGGCAAGTACTCATAACTTCCCTCATAAACTTATTTATTTACCCTCAGGGTGTCCCAAAAGTAACAATGTATATTTACAAGTATTTGTTGCCAGGAAACAGTGCTCCACAGATCAATGTAGTTTTAATGTAGTTGTAGTATTATTTTTTTATATTTGTTTGTAAACCTGTTTTCCATAAGAGGTTGAAAAAAAGTTGATTATGCCAATGAAGCATTGGGCCTATATGTTAGACTAAGGCCAAAAATAAAATCAGACATAAAATATTTAGTTGGAAACAAAGGAAATATTTTGTAGGCATGTTCCAATCAGGTCAAATCTGGTCTGGGGAGTTAAAGAGCTGCCCATGCGTAGCCTAGAGACTACGGAGACTAAAACAGGCTTGAGAATCCCATGGTTAATGCAGAGAAGGTTATCATCTCAAACAGAGATACAATTAACAAATTCCTTTTTTGTGCAGGTGGGCAAAGGTCGCTCAGGAGGTCCGATTGAGAAGTTGCGTTCATCTGGAAAGCGTCGTGACAATGCTCTGCCCCTTCTACCTCCTCCACCATCCCCTCAGCTACCAGTGGACTTTGCCATCCATGACTCAGATGGTGCTTCCCCATTATCCTTCTCTGGTAGTGATGGAAGCCCTTCTCTGCGCAGACATCTTCTCTCTCCCCATCATAGCATGGTTGCAGCGGCTGCAGCAGCTGCTGCTGCAGCATATCTCCCAACGCCCCCTCCCGGATACCCACCATTGCCTCCCTTCTTTCTGCCTGCAGCTCCTGCACCATCGCCCCATCACCACCACCACTTTCCACTTCCACCACACCACCTCTCTCCAGCACTCACACATCTCTTGGGTAAGCATTCATTCCTTATGTTTCTTAATAATATGAAATTATTAATGTCTTTTGGGAATTTTTTCAATGCCTGGCATATGCTTACTATGCAATCAATGTTATTCTTCAAGTCATCTTGAGTATGACTATGGGTGTTTCACAGCTGGAGAAATTTTATTTACTGTATTGATTTTTTTAAGTAAAAATTATCAGTTAAATGTAACATCTTGACATTTAAATTTCTGCAATACCAAAATATATTTATAATTGTTACCCATTATTTAGAATTTTAACAATTTCTGTCTTATGATACAAATAATGTTACTGTGAAGAGAATTTCTATGATAGAAGTTGAATCTCAATAATTATTATCTGTCTCTCTCTCTATTAGCATTTTTAATAATCAAAATTTTATTGAATATAATCCTGGCACCTTTTATACTTATATCTTTCTGATAAATAAATAACGACTGTTTTCTTGATAACTGCGAACCTGAGAAAACATGTCATTCTAGTTTGATTTTTCAACTCTCAGTTTACTTATGACTGATTTACCTGAGGTATTCTGCTGGTTTTAACCTGAAAGTTTCAGTTTCGTAGCAAGGTAACTCAAAAGAATCAGAATTATTTGGCTTTACTAAAGATCTTGTCATTGACTAATATTCCTGAAAAGTTCCTAAGAATTAATTACAGTTGTGATAAGAAGAGCCTCTTGTAAGCTTGTATTTATATTTATTATTCTTCATATTCAAACAAAAATAATGGCAATGCCCTCATAAAGGCAGCTGCTACATCTCATGCACATATTAGAAAATTTGTCTATTCCTCAATGCCATCTTCCAGAAGCCAAAGCTGCTATTATTTACGTTTGCACCAACATACCTATTTTTCTCTATAAAGTACCATCACAGTAATACAACATTTTACCTGTGGGTATCAAGTATTGTGGTGCTGTGCCCTCACCTATTGAGTTCCTCCTGGCTGGTCTATCTTATTTCTTGTCTTCCTCATTTCTAAATAAATCTGTTGTATTATGTAGAGAGTATCTTCCTTAAATCTAAAAAGTATATTTTATAATTTTCTGTATGCACTTACCAGAGGTCTCAATCCTTCTGCAGGACATCCAATTGCTGCCTCACCTCCTTTATCTCGTTCCACTGATGATCCTGATGGTCGATGGGAAGGGTGCCAAAAGACACCACAGTCTGACTCTGAAGGCCAATCCACCCCTCACCAAGGTCAAATGGACTACCGTGAAGAATGCAAGCAACGGGACAAGGAAGTGAGCAAGGAAGAAGTGGAGCCTAGGAACTCAGATCAGGAAGATGGAGAGGAGGCTGAAGAATGCTGCAGTGCTGCATCTCCTTGTAGTGCAGCAAGTGGAAGCTGCGAGAGTGGTGCAGGACGCGATCTTGAAGCTGTGAAGCGGATTCTAGCCACTGTGAATGCATCAGTAACCAAACAGTTGCTGGAGGCAAACATGCAAAAGTTGACGGCTGCAGAGGAAGAGACAGAAAAAGAGAAGGGTAACAAGGAGGAAAGTGAGGAAATGTTGGAAGATGTGAAGAAGACTGTGAAAGAAGAAGAGGAAGAGAAAGAGGAAGAGGAAAAGAAAGAAGGAAATGGTGCTAGTGAAGGACTGGCAGCTAAACTAGAGGCAACAGTGAAGGTAGAACCAGAGGATGCTGAGGATGTTGAAGAGGAAGATGGCATTGAGGAAGAGGAAGAAGTCTGCACAGGAGATGACTGCAAAAGTGAGAAAGATAGGTCCTTGAATGAGACAGATGATATGATTAGGGAATCAGAAGATGTGCCAGAAACAAATGGTGAGCATGGTAGCCAGCAAAGTGTGCGCAGCCGCAAAGCCCGTGTGCGGTCATTGATAGCAGATGAACAGCTGTGTGTTCTGCGCACCGCATATGCTGCAAACCCAAGACCAAGGAAAGAAGAGTTACAAAGAATAGCTGCAACTATCCGGTTTCCAGTGAGGGTGGTTCAGGTGTGGTTTCAGAACAACAGAGCTAGAGATCGGAGGGAAGGACGCTCTTTCCAGGGTCCCACCCTGGTTCGCTCAGCATCTATGTCAGCACCTCTCTCCTTACCCTCCCCCCCTTCCTCTCTGATGCCCCTAGATCTGTCTACCAAGAGGTCTAACAGACCCCCGTCATCTCATTCAAATCCTGAGGGATCCTCCCCTTCACCGGGCTCAGATGAGGCTATAAATCTCAGCAGCAGATCATCACGTAGCCCTACTCCTGCCCATCCTCTTCCCAACTCCTTGCATGCTCACTCACACCATGCTCTCATGTCTCATAACTCTTATCCATCCTCAAACTCCCTGGAAATGGCCTGCTGCTATTCTGGCTCTTCTTCCTCCTCAAATTCCTCCTCTTCAATGGAATTCCGCTTGCAGAGTCCTGCACCTTCTACACCACCATGCCTACCTCCTCACCCAAGGCCGGGACACTTCACCGATAGTCTTAGACATGGTTTACACCATCATTACCAAGCAATGCACCATGCTAATAATATCTGTGGAGATGGAAGGACCGAGGAAGAATCTGCTGAGGTTGTAGGTGAATGCGGGAGTGCAGTTAGCAAGTTGGCAAGGATTCTGTCCCGTCCTCCCTTAGGGCTTCCTGGGTCTGCTGCTAGTGGTGATGCATTGCACAGTCTACTCAGTCCACTCACCTTGCCTCTTGGTCTCCGTATGGCTCCTCCTTATGAGGAAGGTAGAGATGAGGGAAGTGTTCAGCCATGGAAAGAAAACCAGGTGAGACTGTCTACTTAATATGTAAGAACAGATCAAAGGTTTTAACTGAAAAGATTCTGGGCTTACCAAGTTTGTTGTATAATATGCAAGAGATACATTTTTCCAATTTCACATTACTTATGCATTTTATTTTGCAATCTATTTTTTGTTTTCCTTGATAGACTTTCCTTGATCCCTACTATATTCTAACAGATACTTTCTTTTCTGAAGTGGTCAATTAATCAATCATTTCCAAAACCTTTTCCTCCTTTCCTGTTCAGGACAAGTTTATCTCTCATCTTGAATAGTTTTATATTTTTATTGTTTATAATAGTTTATGTATCTGCTTGAATAGTAGTATATTTTTGTTGTGAAATAGAATGAAAAAAGATTTTTACAAAATAAGTAAGGGAAGGGATTAATAGAAGATTGTTTTGATAATACAAAAAATATTTTACCATGCATTCAGTATTTTTCTATTCAATTTAAATTGCTTCTGCAACTTATAAAGGCTTAGTTAAGTGTACTGCAATATATATATATATATATACAAACGTGGTTGGTCTGAAAAGTTTCGGTCCTCAGATTTTTCAGAAATTTTCAAAAAACATGTCGAGAAATGGCGAAATGTCAGAAACTTTTCAGACCACCCATAAATATATAATATTTATTTATTTATTCATTTATTTATTTATTTTTACATGCACACACTCACACATACTTCGAACGTTGTTAGGTTAGTTACTTCCTCCATTTTTCTAATTCTTTCTTATTCAAGTAGTAGTATTTTTAAAAGTATTTTGACAGCTGAGATCATTTTTCATGTACAAGTCTGGACTAGGAATTGAACCCAGGACAACTTTCACCAAAGCACACTACCCATTTGGCTGTCTAGGAACCATTTTCTAATTAAAATCTTTCATTAACGTCATATTGAAATGCTTTCCTTCTTCATCCCTTTCACCTTAACTCATCTCAATCTCCCTCTCTCCTGTTACCCAATTTAGTTTGATATTCTCACAGCATTAATAATTACAACTAAAACTTTTTAATTTTTGCTGTACTATATGCAATTTGCTATCATCCCTTACTAATTACTGTCATATATTACTATCTGATTCTTCATTTCTATCTAATACCTTCACATCTCCTAATATTATTTTCTTCTTTTTTCCACATCTTTATTCTTGTCTTGGAACTTTGACCGCAGTAGAAAACTTTCTAATCTTAATCCCATGCCTCTGTTTCATATTACTATTTTCTTTATGTTCCACAAGCTTCTTCATAAAACTTTTATATTCCTCACTTTTCACTGTTAACATAATCCCCTTCCTATTTAAGGCTACCTTATATTTATAAATTAATCCAGCATGTTCAAAAAGCCCTTATAATATACTCATTTTCTTTCATGATAAGCTGCTTTAAATCTATACTTTCTCTATGATTAGATTCACATAATTAGATAACATATATTATATATGGAAGTATAGAATAATGAATATTTAAGACTATATGTTATTCTGTACTTGTATCAATGCTGCAAAGCAATACCTGAACAATATCTATGTGTTTTTATAATTTGAAACTATCCTAAATGTGGCAAAGGAACAGGGTATGTGTGTGCACACAAACAGTGTGCAACTTCATATGCCTCATATTTCTTGTGCGGTTTGCTGTATTTGAATAGCTCAGTAGATTTTCCATTTCTAATGAAACTTTATCTATTTTCCATCTTACCTTATCAGTTTGTTATGATCTCTATTAATCATCATATTCACTGTACACAATTTTAATAATGTTCTGAACACCTAAGGGTTACTACACATCAGTTTTTATATTGCTTTAACAGCTGGTAAAACAACTCTGCCCATCCCTTTTCAAAGATGTAGTGATTATTTCTACATCAAATGAATCCTTCTATCAAAAGTGCATTAAGTTTAAGAAAAATATATCTGTAAAATTCCAGGGAATGCTGGACTCTGAAGGTAATGACATAGAATCTGTGCAAGGACCAGAAGAGTCAAATCCAAGACATCAGGAGACAGATGTTGGAGGTATGCCCCCTCCAAGCAAGAAGCAGAGGAGAACAAATGCTTGGAAGCAGCACTCTGTCGGTGGGAAAATGTGTGAAGGGACATTTGTTGAAGGTGAAGACAGCACAGAAGGGATGCAGAATGCTCGTTTAGATGGAGAAGTGATGGACGGAGGAGGACATTTTGTGTGTGACCAATGTGACAAGTCCTTCTCAAAGCAAAGTTCTCTAGCACGCCACAAATATGAGCACTCAGGTTGGTTAATTTCAGTGTTTTTTTAGCAGTTTGAGACTGAGAATATAGCTCTATCATATTGTAGTATTTTTTTTACTTTGCTGTGTAACATAGTTAAGTCCAGTGAACTCTCAATTATCCAGGTTAATGATGGAGAGCATATTCACAAATAATCAGGATACATAAATAATCCAAACTTGCACTTTATTTCTTATAATGTCTATAATTCATGTAAATAAACTATTTCTTATTATTATCTAATCCATTATTGATAATCCTATTTTGACTGTTTCATGGACTCATTAAGAGATCCCTTTACCTCGTTGATTGTGATTTTTTCATTGTAGTCATATACCCAATGCTCCATGGAAAAATCTTAATCCTTCTTGCATTATAATGTAAAAATACTTCTACGCTTTTTATTACAAAAAATACTACTGTTGAGGATAAGTGAGAAATCTTATACAAGAATCGGCAAAATGCAGGGGAGTTCATTCATTCTAAAAGTTAATTGGGAGTTCATTAATTCTAAAAGTTTTGAAATTTTCATTACTTATTGAACTATGCCATGAGTAATTACTCATGCCTTGGGAAATATTGGCATAATTTTTGAGAAGAAAAGAATTTCATTCTCAAATGTGAAAACATTTTTAGACAACACGTTTGATCAGGCAATTAGGATACTTAATATTCTACAATGTATTCTACCACTATTCTACAATAGAACATATGCATAGATTATACATATTCTACATGATATTCTACTGACCAAACCCTGTACACTATAGATGTACTGTATTAGGCCAGTACTTAAGCATGGAATGTAATTGCAGGTCAGCGGCCTCACAAGTGTGACGTGTGCAGCAAGGCCTTCAAACACAAGCACCACCTCACAGAGCACAAGAGGCTTCACTCTGGTGAGAAGCCCTTCCAGTGCTCAAAGTGCCTCAAGCGGTTCTCACACTCTGGCTCATACAGCCAGCACATGAACCATCGTTACTCTTACTGCAAGCCTTACAGAGAATAGAGAGGAAAGAAGGTACCCCTCTCTCTTATGAGTCCAACTCCAGTGAAGAAAAGTCTTCTGTTATTTGTAAATGATTCATCCTTTTTTGTCAAGTGATGCTTCAAATTATAAAGTTCACTTTGTACAGGACATGAAAATCTGTAAGCAAAATATATGTTATAATTATATTACGATATTGTTTTAGGGAATTATGGGCTATTTCTAAAAGAGGCTTCCTTTTTTAAGAAGCTGAGAGATTTTATTGTTGGAATTGTAGATTGAAAGTAAGCTGACTTGGTACTGATGGATGGCAAGGAAGATTTTTTTGCTATGTCCCATTTGTCTCCAAGTTATTGATATTAGTAAATTCACATGGTAGCATTTTATTCCTATATATTTAAGAATTGTCTCTCTGTTATGTTATAGATATACATCTCTTCTGCCCATGCATTTGAGGGTCTAATTTTAAAATCCATTTAAGAACTATTGATATGAATATGACCAAAAAATGGACTCTATACATTGGAGTACAACGATTTTGTACCAGTAGCATGTCCAGGGTTTCAGATCAGCAGGGTATATAAATAATCACAATGTCACCAACAATAGAGGCACCAGCATAGTATATATACTGCGAGAATTCAGTCTGCCCTTTGAACAGACAAACTGGACGCGCCACTGTTGTTTGCCCAAATGTAGGCATACAAAGTTCATTTGTCTCTATTGATTTTTATTGGTCCAATTGTTCGTTTACATCTCTGCATGCCTTTTATCAAGGAGCAAATTGATTGTTGTACATATAAAATATTGAATTGATGAAAATTCTCTTTTAAATAAACCCTTACACATGTGCCATGGAAATTCCTATAAAGGAATATTGTATAGACTAGTTCATAAAATGTTCTCCTATTTTCAATGACATTGTTAAAAAATTAGTAGAAATTGTAAAGTACCTGTAAACTAACAGTTTTTCAATAGATTGATAGCTTGGTGTTTACAAAACATTTGAGAATTTGACTTAGCATTATGATAAAATTACACTATGTGTAAGAAATCAAGCTTCATGAAAAGCTATATGATGGCCCAATATGAAATTTTTAATCTAATTTAATGGGTTAAATGTTGAAATCAAATGTCTTCCACCTCAGCTATGACAGATGTCTTGCAATTCACAAGTTCACTAGTCACAATTAAAAAAGTGCAATTTACTTTACTGCAAATGCAATCCAATCTATAGACAACGCTGCTAGTCAACAAAGTTGTTTCCGTTTTTTATGGATTATTTGTAAGGAAATGAGAATCAATGTTCTTTACTTTCATTTTCTCAATACATTTTTAGATTTATGAAAAGAGACTGGTTTTTCTATATTTAGCTGCCTTATTTTATGCTTGATATGGTCATTTAGGTCAGCAAAACTTATCCCTTGTAAATGTAGAATTTTCATAAATGGATTAATTGTTGCTGAATTTTCTCCCCTGAGATATTGCGGAAGAGGTGTTCCATCACAGTCTTTAGATACCAATGTATTCAAATTAATTTCATGGGCACTTTTGTATGTTTGCAGACTTTCTGACAGTGTTGTTAGCTGAGGTAATGCTGGAGCATTGTTTTCTGGTGACAATACATACAACTTAGAATTTAAAAAAATTAGAAAATTATGAAATAAAGGACTTGCAGAGTTTTCAGAGATCATTAGTGAAGCACATTTGAATCAGGTTTGAAATGCAGGAGAGAATTCAAAGAGAAAATACCTGCACTCAGGAGCTAAAACTTTTGCATTGCAATTGCTTTGCAGGGTTATAATACAACCATCTAGTGTTTAATTTCACAGTCCCCTTCAACATAACTGAAAGAATGCATTTAATCCTGAAAATTTGAAATGTTTTTTGAACATAACTGCTTTGTATACAAAATGTTTTCAGGTATTGATATTTCAAAAAAAAGAAAGAGAGTTCAGGTTTCCATGTGTGCTGTGGTTCTCAGAGAAATCATATATATATAAATATATATATATACATACATACATATATATATATGGATATAATTTAGACAGAAATGACTATATAATGTGAATCTAATGGGTTCATGATTTTCTTCTTTACTCATCATTCCAATGATCGTGTTTCCAAATAAATATATGAGTGTAAAATGTGTGAATGTTGAAAGGTTGACAATAATTAAAAGTCTTTTTATACATTTCCCCAAGTTGTAATGGCAGTAGCGGCCAGAATTCATTTCATTTTGTATGCATCCAGGAGAGAAGTGAGTTTGTCTTCAGTATACCAGCTGTTTTATAAATTCAACATACATTTATCTAGGCAAATTTTTACTATGCTAAATTGTAAATTTGGGATCAATATGTATTAAAAGGAGTCAGCTTGTGTCTGAGGAGGAACTAATATTGCTTTCTGGAGGGAATGGCTTTTAATTTTGCATAAATGCAATGAGGCTATAAAATATGATCCTTCCCTTTATTCCAACTTTGTACTTGGTTGCTTGGTCCCAACCAAATACAGCATTTTGTACATTAAACTCCAGTGGTTTTTAATTTAGGTATATTTCCAATTTTCATGAATTCTGTGGAAAGGTCACTGCTTTGCTTGAGTAGCTAAAATCCATCATTGACTCCTTGGAAACATAAAATTTTTTCTGAATCCATTTTTGCCTTTTCTCATGTAATATAAATCACTTGGAATTCACATTTTTGAAGCTTAATCTTTTACTACCCTGATCTTCTTGTAGTCTGAATATATATATGCCTTTAAAATTTTCAACACTTCAGAACACCAATTTCTTGAATATTGTGAAATGTAGTTAGTGGAATCTTCATTAAAAAGATTTTTGTGAAATTTTGCAATTGTTGACTTTTTTAGGAAAAATAATTTTATTGATTCCTCACTATCTTACCAACTGTTTCTGTAAGTAGATGGATTTTGTTGACCTACTAAATCTCTCATATATCTTTGGGAACAAGCAGCCAATATATTGTGTTGTCTTCTACACTGTACATCACTGTAAGTGTATCTAATGTAATGCTTATATGAGGATGTGCTTCCAAAATGTTGAAGAAAAGTTCATTTTCTTTTGCAAATGAGAAAACAGGACAATGCAGGTAAGGTGTTTGAGTGTTTAATTTTTTTATAAACAAAAATGTATAATTTTATATGAAGATGTACATGTTTATGGCAAATAACTACTATTTTTTGTGTGTTATACCGTTTAAAAGGTGGTAACAACTTAATGTTTTATTCCTTTAGGAAAAATTTATCTGCAATTCTGTTAATGGAAGCTAGTGCAACCAAAGAAAGTGTACTATAACTTTTATTTTTTTTTAAATTCCACATTTTCTGCAATAATATGCAATTATTATTATCTTTATCTTGTATTTCATTTTATATTGAACTAATCTAAGCAGAAAATGTATAAGAATATTGTCCATTATGGGCTTTTCTATCATTTAATGTTACCATTCTCATGAGTCACCGGTGGTGATTGGCAAGTATGTTGACCATCGTATGCAAAACTAAAATATGTAAATGCAGTGGAACATTGTAAACATTACATCTGGAAAATTCTGTGCATTTACCTAGTTATGTATGGATTCATTGAAAAAATTTATATTACATTATAGTTTCATTGAAAAGTGTTGATTTTATTCACAGTTGTGCTTCTAATCCTACTTTATATTTCCTGTGCTACTAAACCTTTTACTGCCAAACTAATAATAATTTCCTCTGGTTGTGGCTGGAGGTAGAGTTCATGAGGCCCTAAGTGTCAAGCACAGAAGCCTTTTTAAATAACACTAGAAAATCTCAGAAAGATTTATAATAATCACCTCTTGAATAGGTTGATGAGGGGTATGAGATGGCTAAATTTCCAAGTATAAAAGGAAAATTAAGGAGGCAGAGGGGAACCAATTTAGATTAAATCTATATCCAGATCTGCTTCTGCTTCAGACCTTATCTAATGTAATAGAGCAGGTAATAGTCAGAACACATTAGACACCTTTTGTAGGTTAATCATTTTCTTGAGTTATTGCAACCAATAAAGCTGCTTTATTAGTAGATTTTAAGTTGGTATTTTCAGGGTTTTGAGGGAAAATTGATCTGCCTCATTCAAGAGGCAAATGGTAAACCAATAATAACTCTAATTCCTCACTGCCCGGATGTTCATTTAAACATCCGAGAACTGCAAGAAATCAAACGTTTCCTTAACTTTAATTATTAAATTCCTTTTCAAGATAGGATGTCAAAAACCATATAAAATTTTATGTATCCAGTTAGATAATGGTCTTTTGGATGCCCTGAATGAGTACATTAAAATTTTAAAATATCACCTACCTACCTTTTATAAGGCAAATAAAAAAAGTGTGATTTACATGATATAATACGACAAAAACTTATGTCTTCAAGTCAGCGAACAAATTCCTTTATTAACAATCTTCTACTAGAGATATACAAGCTCAACAGTAAAAAGTGACTGTAACTTTTTGCAAACGACAATGAGCTTCTTCTAGGAAATTTTTGACCATCCTATATAAGTAGTGATGCATGTAAAATTACTTTTTGTTGCTCATAGAGTTCATTTGGTTTCGAAACTTCTATATAAATAGAGCTTGAAGGAGTTCGAGATAAGTCTTCATGACGAAGGTAATTTACTAAATGTTGCTATTCCTATCATTGAACTTTGTTTATGGACTGATTTTGGGAAAGAACTTTCAGACTGCACAGGCCTGGTACAAAAAGGGAAACAGGGAATGTTTTGAAAGCTCCTCTGGTATTCAATGTAATTCATATAAATGCAATGATAAGTATTGAAGAATGGAATGTATTTCAAGAAGATATGGTGGATTTTTGTGAGCTACAGCATGCACCTCAAGAGTTGTAGAAAGATACTGATTTCTCATATGAGTACGTATTTGATAAATTTGGATAGTATTATTTGATTCTTAGTTTCTCTGTAACAGGTCCCTTTAAATATATATTTCATATTCACATTCAAATGAAAACTCTTAGGAAGGAGTAGTAGTTTGAGACCCGGGGCCAAGTCTAATATGCGGCCCAGTGTGCAAATCAATGGGGGGGGGGGGAATTCCCCATCTCGTAAAACTGTTCCCTGGCTGACGATAGCAATATTTTTCCCTGCCAGAGAAAATTGGTTATTTTAATATGGGTGCTCGAAGCAGATTGGCTAAATATTTCCCCCCTCAACAAGAAGCTTGATTGGCACTCTTGTTCTGCCCACTTGGCTATCCGGGAGTCTACCTTTGCAATATAAGTTATAGAAGAGGTTCTTTAGTTATAGATTGGTTCTTTTTAACAGCAAATTTTTTGATAGAATAATTATGCTGAAGGCTAGGTAAGTGGTAGTGAAGACTGAATTGGCTCATATTTGTGGTAGAAAATTCTTCTTTCTTGAAGATGTTTAGGTTTTCAGTCAAAATATTGTGTAGATCCAAGCATTCTTTACAGAAATTCAGCAATTTAATTAAATGGAAGCTGTTTTTGATGATGTTGCAAAACATGGACTCTTTGAACATTACTTTCCATGCTGTACATTCTGTACTTGTGGCATTCTGGTTTAATGTAATAAGCAAGGGGAAAATATCCCGCTCCTCATCTTACCCAGTAAGGTTAAATAGGAGCATACTGATGAGAATTATTTTTCATAAATCACAATGTGAACAACAAATTTTGTCTTTTAAATTAAATTGAAGTTGAACTTTTTCAATTGATGTTCTTCCTGTTGAGAATACTGAACTCCGAATTGATACCAAAGAAACTTCATACTACAAACTTTTACATAACCTGATTAAGTAAATTGTGCATTGAATGAATAGAGGAATATTTGCTGTTATTAACTTTTTCAGGCCCAGAGAATTTTTGTTAAAATCTTTTGTACTAATTAGGATATCCGCAACATATGTATTAATGGAAAATGTTATTTTATTTTTCTAATGAATAGAAGTTTAATTTTCTCAGACTTATCTAAAGATACATCTGGGCGTTGAAGGTATCTAATGTAGTTGTAGTGATACTAATAGAGAGAATGTATTTCTTTGAACTAAAATTTTCATTGTTCCACATTTAGTTGACAGTATTGTCCTTATAACGAACACTGTTACCAAACTTACCCCCCTATCTACTTGCTTCATGATAACTGTGGCAAATTTGAATTCACTACCATATGTGTTATGTGTATCATATGTGTAGGATTAAGCATATTGAAAAGCTCTTAAAGTAACGTTTTAGAAAAACAGGATTTATTTATAATATTTGACGTTTATTAAAAATCAAAGTTCTGAATACCATGTGAATTTCTCTAACCTAGGTATTTCATAGAATAATAATGGATTACTTGCAAGCATAGTCAGCTCATTGTATCAAAATATTAATTTCTGAAAGGAAAATGAAATGATAGGAATTTTAGCAGGTAAAATTTGACTAATCAGAAAGTAACGGAACACTGAACTGCTTTATGAGGTATCTTAAGTGTTCTCATTTACAATGGCTGCAACAGCAATTTTATTAGAAACCCATTCATAATGACCTTATTTTCACATAGTTATGAATTTTTTGTTTGGAAAGATATTTATTCACTTATTTATAAACTCACACTGCAATTTGGCCTTCTGGCCAGGTGGCAGTGCTGGAGGGTAGCATAACACATTACACCTAGCATTGCCTTCAGAAGGAAGGGAAAACCTTCCGTAGACAATGAATTACGTTTTACATAAGGATACATGAGAACATAGTGAAGATCACATGATAGTTTAACCATATACATTACAACGTGTCACAAGAATACAGTAAATTAAGGAAAATTCTAAGAATTATATTGTACAATATACGAATTAAATTTCTATAAGCTAAAATACATGGTGGATAAAAAATTTAGTCACACATTCAAAACCAGGTTCTCAAATTATATAGTATAACATCAGGTCTAAGGTGACCAGATTTTAACATTCGTAAAGCAGGACACCATTGACACCATTGGGTTCTTCATTCAAAATTTGGTCTATATTGAGCAAGAAAAATTTAGAATGCAAAAATAGTATTTTGATATATATTTTTATTTCAAGTATATTTATTATTATATTTCAAGTATATATATTATTATATTATATATATTTATACGCAAGTACAATTTATAAATGTAATACATTAAAAATTATGTTTAGTATTATTTCATTCTTTGGCATGTTTCATATTTATGTGATTTTTTTAGCAGATTGCTGTCGTTGTTTAAAAGGTCATGATATTTTTCACATGAATTAAATTAAAGTTAAATTATATTTCACACATAAAATGGCTTTCGATGTTTCAACACTTAATTGTGATTTTTCTGATGTCAACACTTTATTTACCTTAGAAAAACACATTCATTCACAGCATTAGTTCCTAGTAAAGACAACGCATATTCCACATTTTTAGTGCATTATTGTATAGAACATGGTTTGTTTGAAAATGATGAAATATTTCTAACAATTTCTTCTCTATTGTGATTTGTGCTGAAGCCCAAGATTTAACCTTTTCCTTATTGGTATATTTTTTAATCATGATATCTCATTAAAAAGTTCATTTTTGGAAATATTACTGTATGGGAAATTTTGAGTAATATGACCAAATGATTTTTGCACATCGTTTCAATTAAGTTCATGTTTTAATGTAACCCAATGAAAATGTTCAATATCATTGTAATGTACTGCCCACTCTTGTAAATAATTTATGCCGTTGCTATAGAACTTTTTAACGAGATTCATTATATCTGCACGATTTATTGCACCTTCTCATCAAGCTGGCTTATACTATTACGGATAGTCAACGGAAAAGAATTATTTTCTAAACGCTCTTAACACTGAAATTTTAAATTTTTAACTTCTTTTCTACTTCGGTTACCGAAATTTTGTCACCTTCTATAACTTTTATAGCATTTTGAAAAAGAGCTGTTTGATTGTGTATAAACTCTAGCCAAATTTTTGAGGATTCTTTTTCAAAAAACTCTTCTAACATTCTAGGAAATTTATCCTGTGACAAAAAGTTGGATTTCAAAGGATAACTACAAAATTCTTTCCACAGCTGGTAAAAGAGCTAACCAGCGCGTTTTGCTGTATCCAAGTATTTTCTGATATTCAAATTCCGCAGTTTCACAAATTTCTTTTAGCATTTCAACACGTACAGTGTTTAAACAAAAGTCTCACCGCATGGATGAATTAATTGATTATGAAATAAATAAATAAATTACTTACCTATATCTTAATCATATGAATAGCTGATTTGTTGACATCACTTGTTTAAATAGCACTAGCACGCAGTACAATGTGTATCGTATGAGATACAATTACAAAACTCAATATGCGAAGGCGTTACTTCGTGGACGACCAACAATCTCTTTACAACCTGACCCTCTCCCCTCCGTTTCCAATTTTTGTATAAAATGTAATTCCTTTACAATAATATTCCAAATGACGCTAGCGAAACATGTCGCCTTATGAATAAAATCTGTAGATGTGTACTAAGTGTTCTCTCTTCATTTTAAAGCTACAAAATGTTTTCTTCGCTACCAATGCCAAAAAATGCCGCTTTTCATTAAGTTAACAATGGTGGTCGAATTCTAGCTACTAATCAAGGCGAACTTTGATAAACAGTTCCAGATAATCAGTTCTCAACAATTATTTTTATTATTAAAGTTTAACATCATAAAATTTACAAAAATATTATAAAACTCATATCCTGGTGAAATAGCTACAAGGAAGCCGAAGGCCGTATATTCCCTTCCCGTTCTTCCTCCGTTCCCGTGCATTCTTTCTAAAAATCGGAACTTCTTTAAAACCCTCTGGAATGCGGGATAAATTCTAATAAATCGTGACTGTCCCGCTAAATGCGTAACGTGACGTCTGGTCACCTTAATCAAGTCTCAAGCATTGGTAAATCTACACGCCACAGTAACACTGACGTAATAGTGATATTTAGTTATTATTAAATATAGCTAATTCTATTAAATGTCAGTTATCAATTGAGAATTCACACTATGAAAACTAATATGTAAAAATAGATTTTAGCTTATTTTTAAAGTTTTTACATTCTTCGACATTGAGATGAGAACTTCTCCAGGGAAGGCATTCCATTCTCTAATTCTCTCTCATATTAACGAATGAATATTTTGCAATATCTGTTTACTGCTCGCGTTCTTTGATTTTTATTTTTGATAATTACCGCGTCCAACATAATTGGGAAGTTTAAATCTAGAGTTTAGTTCGCCCAAACCCTCTGCCGATTTTCATGCTTTATACATCCCGGCTAATCTATTTTCCTTCTCGACACACTTCAAATGAGCTAGCGTTACACTTTCGGCTTTCCTGTGCTTGCAGACTGCGCATCTACCTGGCCGCCTTCCTTTGCACACCTTTAATAAGGCCCGTTCCCATACATTCGTTGCATATTCTATAATGGGCCTGACCAGTATTTTGAACGCCCTTTCCACTCCGTTTCAGGTTCCTCATCACAAAATAAAGATTTCTTTAAGCCTTCGCGGCAATGTCCTCGACATGCCTTCCCCATTTTGTTTTTGTCGTTTAAAGAATAGCATTGCTGTACTATAGACTTTCTTCTGGAAAACTTGATGTTTTTACATTTACTAACATTGATTTCCATCCCGTTTAATTTAGTCCTCTCGGCTATTTGATTTAAGTCATTCTGCAGAAATTCGCGATTGTGAGCTTCCGTTATACGCCTACTATAGTATATATCTATTATATATAGCTAGATCTCCGGATATACCTATATATAGGGGATACAAACTGACCATGTTCCACTAGTGCCATCGACGTGAAATTTTTACGACGTACTGGTCCCACCTTGTAGATACCAGAATAATTCAGTCTTTGACGCTAGCTGTAATGGGATACCAGCATTCCCAGAAATCGGAATTTTCCCATAAGAATGTATTGTGCGGATTTTTGAAAATTATTTTGGGGCACTTTTCGATAAGATAGAGGAACCAAAACCTCGAAGGTTGGAGTTGAGGTACTCTTCTATGGTACCAATGGTAGAAATGTTACCGATTGAACATGAGTTCGACTCCAGCTGGGTGCGCGAAATTCTTCCGTAAGAAATGCATTGCTGCAATTTTTGACATTTTTTTAAATGTCTTTCCGATAAGCTGGAAAGATAAAACCCGGCATGGTAACAGAGGCATTTAAAAACATTATTTCATGCGGTTCGCCGTTTCTCTAATGGTCCTTGGTTCGATGCAAGAGCGTCATTTCGATTCTACCATGCATTTCAAACGGGGATAAAGGAATCTTATATTAGGACCTTCCCGATAAGATATTGAATCGAAACTTTGGAACCGGTCAGATTGGCACATATCTAATATTAATATGCAATAATATTCTCACTCACGAAAGGGTCCTGAGTTCGATGCCAGGCGGTTTTTCGCGCGAACTTTAAAAAATTGTTTTGAGGCCTTTCTTAGTACGATGCCACATTCAACTGATTAGCTTTCAATACTATATGCAAGCAACTTTTACCCGTAATAAATATACAGTCCTCGGTAAATAATGATGTCGCACTTATGTTGGTTGGAAGGTCGTTCACATATAATCTCAACTAAAAATTGTTTTGTTGATTGCTAAATGCCGAGCTTATCTCAAGTAAATAATATATATATTGCATTTTAATATGGCTGTGTATTTTTCGCTCCTCATGGAGCGATTAAGGTGCCTCAGTATGATTATTTCCATATCCAGTAATTTTTTGACTGGCTTTTGTGGCCTCTTTGGAGAATTCAATGGTACCGAGAGACTTGTTGAAATAGGTAAAATTTTCGTAACTCCTTGGTTTTCACTGTATCTCAAAATGCCTCTTTAAGCCTTCTTTTCTCTTCAGACATGATGTTGAAAACAAAAATACTTGGAAAAAAACTCCACAATCTTGTGAAATGTATGGAACAAAAGTGAAATGGTGTATCTCCTCTTCCTCTGCACTGATGTCTCCAAATATGCTTTAACGCAAATTACAGAAAATTCCATTTCGTCATGGAACATTACAATCTCTGCCTCCTCAGACAGTTGTATATTTACTACCCTAAGAAGCTTAATTTTATGTGGAAGTATTGCTTCAAAATTCTATGCGTCCTTGTTATAGTTAATTTCCTTCCTTGTTGTATTTCCTTAAGCACCATCAGGGAAACTAGAGAGAGATAAAAGGGATAAGGTTAGCACACACCCTTAGCACAAGGGTTGTTGATGGTGATTATATGAAAATTTGGAAGAAAACACAGCAGTATAATGTTGCTGCCTTCCAGATGCAACCATCAAAAGTGGGATGCACTCAAAGGCTGTCACAAGATTATTATTATATTATTATATTATCAAATTATTTCGCCATGTGTTGCTTTTATGCTTCTCATTAAATTGTATTTATTTACTTTTTTGATTGAGATAATTGAACAAAAAATATGATAGTAGAATGTAAAAAAATACCCGGGTTGATGGTTTCGATTATCAACGCGCTTTACAACAAGCGTAATGAATTTTTAAAGACTACATGCCGAAAATTTTAACGTGATTTCCTACTCTCATTCTGTATCTCATCTTTGCCGCCGTTCTCGCCGGCGCGTCTGGCCATATTTTCTACAATTTTCCGCAAGAGAGCACTTAAAGCCGTGTTGTTTACACTTAACAGATGAGAACAGCGGGAGAATGAGGACATCATTGGAATCACACGTGAACGGGACTCTTCGAGTTGAACATTAAGGATCGCAATGACTATTTCTGATAGTTAAAAGTGATTGTTAGTTGCCGTAAACAAAACGCAATTGTCATTTCTGCAGTCATAAAAGGTAATGACAGTGAGTGAAAGCGTTTGAGTCACGATCTTTCACGCCAACCTAGTCTAAATTCCAAAGATACCTATCTTGAATACTATGTTTAATTTTTATAATGTCTGTAATCTCTTTGTTTCTACGTCATATAAGTGTAGCTGCAAGGATAAATTATCACCAACAAATATCGTGATTCGCGACTCACTTTGAGTCTCACTCCGTTCGCAATTGAAAATGTTAATGGTTTCAGTGAGGTAATCGTAGAGTTTAATCGTGTATTTTGTTGCATTGTCCTCATACAAATCGGTTCTTTTATCATTCTTACTGTTCGTCTTACATGAACTCACTGAACAGGTTGTTAATATGCATAACTTTTGGGAGATTAAATCAAATTTAACTATTTTGTTACTGAAGCAAAATCCCAAAATTAATGATGATCCATGATACGCCTTTTGATGTGAATGTTTTTTCCAGTCTTAGGATGTAATATTAATGTAAAGGACAACGCAGGTGTACTTAATGTTTTTTGTCTGTCTTTTAACCTGTCTACGTTAAAGAATGCATGAAAAGTATTGTGTCCGGATTACTCTGTGAAGGAGAAATCTTGTTTTAACCCATTCATAGTTCAGTTATTCTGATAAATCTTCTTACCTGTTTGTAACGCTGCCACATACCAACTTGCAAATAAGTTAGATGGTGGTTCTGTTGAAAATTCTAGCTGTACTGTTAATCACTAAAATCATGTTTAGTGACAAATTTCTTAAAATTAAATAATCTTTATATAATATAAATTTTAAGAGATTGATCCACTACTACTAGGGGAAACTTAGGACTACATTATAATGTAATACGTATTATTTTACCTCAATGTGGACATGCATTTATCCATTTGCCTGGATTTCAAGTTATTTGTGTAAAAAATGTACATCAATTTTTCATTCACTTAGCAAAGCGTGCTTTTAAAAATATTTTCATTAGGAGATCATATTTTGTATATATTGTATTTTTCTATCATTGATTTTTAATGAGCTAGTATTAATATTATTGTCCTTTCCACTTTGAAAATAATAACTATCTACTAACAAATTTTTATCATATTAGTTTGATTGGTCATCAAAAATATGTTTCATATGGTACCTTGACATCTTTTGTTAAATCATCTGCACCATTGCATTGAAGTGAATGATTTAATTTCCTGCAATCATTGTTAAAGCTGGAAATGATTCATAATGTCATCTTGGTGGCTCTTCAAAAATTCTTCAATTTGAAATTTTTAAAGTAAGCATATTTAAGGTCTGTTTTTCCATACATGGCAAAGAATGAGTTATATAATACTAGTATTCAATAGAACACATTATTTGTGACTTGAAATTTAAAATAATTACATATACAATTCAGTGTCTTTCTTTCAAGAACAAAGTTGAACGTTTTCCATATTCATAAGGTATCAGGATTACATGAAAATTATATAAAAACATTTGTCCAAAAGAATTTCATCAAAATTTCCAGGTTTTCTTTTAATTATTTTACTAAATTGATTTATTTACATTTATTTATTTTGTAAAATAAATACTACAAAAAGGAAAACTAAATAAAGATTCTTGTTTCAGGCATGGAATATTTATTTTTATTACACATGGTGAAAATTTTTAATCAAATATCATGCAAAATTTTATTTTTTGACACCTGGTCAAACTTTACACTCAATATGATTCATGTAGCTGTTGAATCTTTGTGTACTTTCCTAATAGAAATAGAACTCTCATATTGAATTAATTTTAAGAAGGTATTATTACTTAATAGGAGTATGGTTCTAAAGTTCTTTAGCAAATCAATTTTGGAAGGTAGGACTTTGTGAATAGACTTAACCAAATATCAAGGTACTAAATCTTTAAATTTAGGTATAAAATAGGTTAACAACTCTAATTTAGCTTATTTATATTTATGACTCAGCACTATTTCAAACTAGAGCAATTTGAGCATTACATGGATGATCTTCTTAATTGACTAAGTATGTTTCTGTGTTGATCAAAATAATATTTAAATAGATTCAATCTTTTCCGTTCTGAAATATTTAATCGTTTCTTTATAGGGAGGAATCTTAGTATTAGAGGATTATCTTGAATGGCTTGAAGATATGTGATAAAAAAAGCTGTACACCAAAAGTTCTTTTAATTTCCTGTGTGCAGCACTGGAAATTATGGGTGGGAAAGAGAGTTGTGCTAAGAAACAACAAAGTGCAACTGATGAAGACAAAATGATAGTTGATGAACCAGAAATTATTCAAAGTGTAAACCTGGGTGTGAGAGGATGTAGCCTTGACAAACAGAAGTCAAAGAATGTGAATTGTGCAAAAAGTGTGACTGATGAAGAATGTGTTATTCTGAAGAATTTTGGAAAAGGAAGACCATCAAAGGGCAACACAAATGGTAGTGTTACTAGAATAGCTCCTGCTAAGCCATTAAAGAAAGGATTTGAAAAGATAATAGGAGAGAAAAAATCAGAAAAAGTTTTAACTCTAAGTAAAATAAGAAGTATTGTAATTTCTGCTAAGATTAGGGTTAAGGAAAACATGAAGGAATTATCAGTGATTGAAGAAACCTCAATTGAAAGCCTACTAGAGGTGGAGAAAAATGATTCAGCATCAAACCCTTCAGTTTCTGAGAAAGGAAACTCTGAAATTGGAAAGGAAACTGAAGCATTTGATGAGGTTCTGAAAGCTGGATTATATGGCTCTCACTTGAATATGAAGATGATGAAAATGATTGATGAGAGATTAAAAGTCATTGCTAAACAATTATCTTTAGCTAAGAAAGATCATGTTGTTGGAGCATCCCCAAAGAAATCTTCAGTGTCTGAACAAAGTGCAGAGAGTTGTAAGAGAATTGGAGAGGCTGAAATCATTGTAGTTTCTGAGAAATCAAATGGCAAGGAAAAAGCAACATTGAAATCTCCTGATAAGGTTGGTGTATCTTTGACTAAGTCAATGAAACATCTGCGAGTGAATGCTTCAGGATCAAATTCCTTGTCTGATGAGAATAAAGGAAATCTCAATCAGCCAGAACATGTGGTTCCTAAAAGAGGATCTGCATCTTTGCCATCTTCGGATGGAAAGAATGTCATAGTCGCTGCTCCATCAATGAATTGTAAGCCATTGGCAGGTAAGATTAAAGTAGTTAAGAGCAAGGAAGGAGACACTTCTGAGCATACAGCTATTGTAGTTTCAATTTCAAACACAAATGTAGAACTGAAGTCTTCCAACAAGGAGGATGCGTCTACAACCACATCTATGAAATTCCCACGAGTTAATCCATTGACCAGTGATTCCTCATTGTCTGATGCTGATAAAGAAAGAGTTGAGCAATCTGAATGCACTCTTGGAGTTGGTTCAGATATTTCTTTGAATGTTGGGGCAGAAGATAAAGTACCTGCAGTGAAGTCTAAAGTTAGAGGCAAAGAAGATGGCACATTATCAAAATCATACTGGAAGGTCAATGCATTGAAGAGAAAGAGGTCTATAGTATTTGGTAAGAAGGCAAAAGTTATTCACCCTTTGAAAAGGGTTAAAGTTGAACCTGATAGTTCTGAATATGTGGAAAGCACACTTATGCAAAGTAAGAAGCTGACGTGTCAAAGTTTAAGCAATGTTTTGTCACCATCTAGAGTATTGAGGGTGAATCTAGGATATAGGTGTGATTCTTCTGAATTTAAAAAATGGAGCAATGGAAGTATCTCCAGCAGAAATTGTGCGAGTCTGTCAACGGAAAGCAGTCATCTTATGAAGAGGATCAAAACTGAAAATGAAAGCATGAACAAGGAAAACTGGTGAGTTTATTTGACGATAATAATTTAGTATGTGATAATGCTTATTTTAATTATGTAGATAGATATTTGCTTACTGAAGGTGGACCTAAGTGCTCATTATGTATTTTGAAAAGATTAAAGGTATAGGATGCATCAATAATGTTGCAATATAGTGTGCTAAATAATATGAATCATGAAAATGATGAAACAAATCACAGAAAAGCATAGGCTGAATGAAATATTACAGATTAGATTTTTCAAAGTAAAGCAGATGCATAAAATGTCTGAAAAATTAGGATATGAATCCAAATATTACAAGGTTGCTGCAATGACCAATAGCTTCCTTAACATTCCCAGGTGCCATTTTGAAATGTTTTGTATACAAGGGCCACAAATACCCTGCGAGAAGAAGATCTGGGTTTATGTCCTGGTTTAGGCAGACTTTTCTAAAATTATATTTAAATTTTATTATCTTCATCCCTTTCCTTTTAAAAATTATTTTTGTATACAATTTTTACTGTAGTATTTACATTTATTCTGAACAAACTTTTTCAGCTGTGCTGGTGTTTTTCATTTACAAATTTTTGAAGCCTTGTACTCCACTTTTCATGGATTCCTTTATGATATTTTTAGGCAAATGCTGTGATAAATGTCCCGTGATTTATTTTGCCGTTTAAATTAAGAAATTTGATTTTTTACCACTATTCTCCTTAGAAATCATGTCCATGTATTCTAAGAACTTTTTACTGCGTGTTTGCTGCCCATAGTCAATTCTCTGTTTTCTTTGTGTTGTGAAGATATCCCTTATTATATTTTGTTTCCTGCATCTGTTCTAATGGCAACTTGAATTTATTCTTCAGTCCTTTCGTTTAACCCTTAAGCTGTGGGAGCTGCTCTGTGCCTTCTTGAACAGGCCAGTGGTAGCAGATGTAGACCTTCATAATCTGAATATACCCTTTTCCTGAGGGTTCGGTCATCGGTTATTGTCGAGAAATTTAACTACTTGTGTATAGAAAATGTCATTGCCGATTTTTATTTACTTAATTATAATTTTTAATTCAATATTCAGTTCAGTCATTTTCTAAGTAGTTTTTTGATTGTTTTGATACCAAAAAATATGTATATATCTCGATTTTTAACAAAAATAACTAGTTGCAAAGAAAATAAAACGTTCTCGAAGGCAGTCAAAACTCGGAGAGTGGGTAAAGATGGAACCTGTTAAACTTGGGTTTTCCCGGATAAGGGAAAATTATTATTAATTATCTTTTGAGATATTCCGAACCCAGAACAATAGAGAGGAGCAAGCGCTACATTGAGAGGCAGGGTCATAAAATTGAAGGAGCAGGTCAAACGTTTAAAAATGTTTTTCCTGCAGTTTAAGGGTTAAATCAGTTGTTCATGATACATTTCTCTGTTCAGTTTTACTGTCAGAATTTTTAATTACCAATGGCATAATAATCCCATGCAGCATTCTTTAAGGATAAAATATTTTTTGCAGACAGAAAATCAAAATAATAAATCATCTGCTTTAACATAAATAATATTTGAAATATTCCAGTGTTCGAAGAAATGATCTTGGAGTTTTACTGATATCAATTGGATGCTGTCTTTTTCTTCCTTGAACTTACAAAGAGTTGTTTTGTGTCTTGCAATATTATGACAGGATAGGCTTTGAGAGATAGGAAATCGTATATAATAATCCCCATTGCATGTATACTTTTGTATTTATTCATTGTATGTACAGTCCTGGTCAAAACATTCGCAAGTTTTTGACAGCGCCTAGTGCGGCCGCCGGTAGAACTATGACCAGAGAGAAAGAATTGCAACGTCGCACAGTGGGCTAGAATCGAAAAAAGCTGGCCAAGAGGCCAAAAATGGTTTTTTTGAGTGCGGGTTTTGAAACTTCGCATATATATTAAGAAAAGATTGAATTTTATGTTCCCGTTCGTCGTTTTTCGATATCGTTACGCGTTAAAAAGATACATGGCGTCAAACTTGAACCATTTTCACAGAAATGGGAAGTCGCGAATTTTTCGGATAAACGTTCAAGTTTGCGATTTTATGGAGGGTTTAAATATATACTTTTGGAAGAAACAACGATGCAATGATCTACAACAATTCTTTATCTTTTGACTGGTTGCTATCACCGCTTACAAAAATGAGTTTTTGCTCATTTAAAGCAACAAAATGGCGGACACCTTTTTCGGACAATTTTCGAGATAAAGTAAGGAATATAAATAGGAAAACGGCCCTAATGCATCGAGTCTCTTATACCACGTCATAGTCAGAAGTGTCTAGATGTGGAATCCGAAGAAACTGTTTCAATTCAGGTGCTACTTTGGGAGTTAAGTCAATTTTTCGTAAGCGCGGCGCGTTCCGACTCACCACCGTGGAATCCCCGAATGCAGTTTCGCTGTCCTTTTGGTGATACGAAGTCTAACGATTGGTCTCTTTCATGTTAAATTCTGGCTAATTATCCTTAAAACATACGTGAAGACAGTTTAAGAGAGGAATTAGATACCTCTACTTTACACAACGGATGTGGAATTAAGGAAAGTTTAACATTCAGATACAAAGCGTCTAATTTTAAGTAAAATAATTAAACCAAATGTTAATGCGAATTTAAATTCCACGTATATTACCTCTATGACAAAATATCTATTTACAACATAAATATTTATGCTAATTAATATATATCATTACTTTATTGTTGTTTTAGTCTTATTCGTCAGAAGATGAATCGTCCGAATCCTCATCATCAATAATTTCACCCTCTCGGTCGTCGATGATGAGGAGATTTCTCAATTCTTTCGCAATTATCTGTTGTTTCTTGTATTTGAATACTGCAGACATGGAAATTTTTGGATCTGATGTAAGCAGAAGTCTTTTAAAGAGATCCTCGTTTGTGGCAACTCTCGAGTATTTTCTCGTAAATCTTTCACGTAACCTCCTAATATCTTTGTTTCTTGCCTCCATAACCTTTTCCGAGAGTTCTCTTAACGGAAGAACTGAATTGTTTGCAATTTGTGTTCCATGAACAACTACCTTATGTACTGTCGGAGGCATGTAGTACCATGGATACAAACTTAAATATAGAGAGGCAGCATCCCAGAAGTTGTTTCCGAGCATTAAGGGGTAAACAACTGGAAAGTGCCTTCAGTATATTTCCGAATTTTTTTTTATTAGTTTGTCACCAATTTCTAGGAAAAAAACGGTATTGAGTTATTTTGATTATCCAAACAAACTCTGAAACCGGTTAAACCAACAGAAATCATTACCGCGATTTATTTTACGGTGTTCGATTAAATTTACTCTAACATTTATCCGAGTTTTATGTAATTTAGATGCTAATATCGGTTTTATACCTGTTATTTTTGCTGCTAAAGTTGGACTCTCAAAGAAGCTCCGAGCAGTATTACCATCATTTGTGGTTCCTGTTCATACCTTTGGCGTATCGACTATCAAGGCCATTTTTTGCCGAAATTCATTTCGTAGGTATAATTTTCTCTGTTGTAAGTGAACTCTTTGGCTACCACGGGCCTGTAGTGTTGAATTATTGAATGAGGTTTCTTCATTGCTTCCCGAGTGCATGTAACTATCAATAACTTTATTCACTCACCTGCCACTGCCTATAATCAAGTCTGCATGACCAATGCAAAAGACATTCAAAAAACCTGATATAGCAATGAAGAGTCGATATTCCGAAAGAGAATTTCTCCGGGTCCACTTTCCGTTTCCTCATTTCCCCTATGTCATTCATTTCAGATATTCTTGCCGCACAGATGTAACATCTCAATGTCGAGTTATCTGTTAATGCATTGCACAACTAAAGTATTTATGTTACATTTTAGTCAAATTAGTAAGTCCAAAAAGTAGATTACTCTCACCTTTCCATCTACCATTGTATGCAACATAGGAAAGTTGATTTCAAAATATCCAATCGTAACCTTCGTCAATTTTAATATCCGTTTTTTCAAATAATTTTGCTCTTCCTTCGCAACTGTTTTCGTTTCCTTCTTCCATTGAAGGCGGATTGGCCGACAGAATCTCGTTGAACGACGAAAAATACTGCTGCAGTTATAGCACACGAGGAAGTGCACAGTACGAGAGCACAGAAAAAAAGAAAAAACTTTCGGTCTTCATAGATGGACTAAAACTGAACTACAAAAATATTTTCTCTTTTCCTAAGAATCCAAAAGACACGTGCGGAATAACCCTAGCCAATGAGCGGATACGCAAGAGCGTTTGCGTAGCGCGGGAGTGCCATAAACCGTACTTAACTCCAAACCCGTGACGCAAGGGTCGGTAAAAATTTCCAGAAATGAGGATTTATTAAAGTGAATTCTGACAACCATTTTTTCCACCAACATCGGTGGCAAAAACTTCTCTATAAGTATATTTATGGATAAAATTAAAATGCAGACGCATCTCATCTGAATGTTAAACTTTCCTTAATTCCACATCCGTTGTGTAAAGTAGAGGTATCTAATTCCTCTCTTAAACTGTCTTCACGTATGTTTTAAGGATAATTAGCCAGAATTTAACATGAAAGAGACCAATCGTTAGACTTCGTATCACCAAAAGGACAGCGAAACTGCATTCGGGGATTCCACGGTGGTGAGTCGGAACGCGCCGCGCTTACGAAAAATCGACTTAACTCCCAAAGTAGCACCTGAATTGAAACAGTTTCTTCGGATTCCACATCTAGACACTTCTGACTATGACGTGGTATAAGATACTCGATGCATTAGGGCCGTTTTCCTATTTATATTCCTTACTTTATCTCGAAAATTGTCCGAAAAAGGTGTCCGCCATTTTGTTGCTTTAAATGAGCAAAAACTCATTTTTGTAAGCGGTGATAGCAACCAGTCAAAAGATAAAGAATTGTTGTAGATCATTGCATCGTTGTTTCTTCCAAAAGTATATATTTAAACCCTCCATAAAATCGCAAACTTGAACGTTTATCCGAAAAATTCGCGACTTCCCATTTCTGTGAAAATGGTTCAAGTTTGACGCCATGTATCTTTTTAACGCGTAACGATATCGAAAAACGACGAACGGGAACATAAAATTCAATCTTTTCTTAATATATATGCGAAGTTTCAAAACCCGAACTCAAAAAAACCATTTTTGGCCTCTTGGCCAGCTTTTTTCGATTCTAGCCCACTGTGCGTCGGCCTGAAAGGACGATGGCGACTAAATGTCTGGCACTGTATGTTTAGTCTTTCCACCACAAGGCGAACAAAAAGGGTCTCGGCAAGGATCGGTCGGTTTTGGGAGAGGACAGAAAATAATATGATACCGTTAGATTGGCGTGCGTAGGGAGGATCCTCACAGTTTCGCGTGATGGGCATCTTCGAGTTATAGAGTTTCAAATGCTAGTTAGTATACGATGCGAGGGTGAGGATTATGACAGGGGCCATGAATATTCGGCTGCGGCACCGATCGAATATGTAAGATTTTCATACTAAAGCAATTATGCAAGACGTGGTCATTGGAAAAAGACGGGCCATTTTAATGGTAGAATGCAGTTCATGTTTTGAAAACAAGCAATATTTCTTCCATTGTTTTCCCTCTCTTGCCTGCCCCTCATATTTGAGCTTCATGTATTACCATAGGCTATACGTAAATACGGACACTTGAAGTGCCGTAAAAAAACGGACGGAAAAGGAGTTCGCATTTAGAAGATAAACATGAAAATTTACCATACCCTGCTGAGAGACTCCTCAGCTGGCACTAGTTTCTTCTCTCGCTTATTGTAGTCGCGGTGCTGGTTTTAATGTAATGCTTCTTTACCACCAGCTGAATATGAAAGACTATAAATTAATGTATTGTAACAAAATCGTGCAAACTTCGTTTTATATCTAAATTTAACTTTAACTGAGGTTAACATGACCTTGCAATATTCCCCCCCCTCCTAAAGATTTCATTTACACAAATTACTCAAGTAACGCGATGCATGAAACATACGTTTATCATTTACCTTCGAAATTCATATTTACCAGAGAATTAATTGATGAGATGGGGATCTATGATTCGAAGCGCGAAGCGGATTACGCTCTTTAATATAAAAGTCAAAACCTAAAGTGCTATTCAAGATATCGCATCGAAACAAACTGCAAATGAAAATTACAACGTTTATCTCGATTTCTCTCGAGACAAGTTCGTCCTCACGTGAGAAACCAAAAAGTTTTAGGCGACGTATAAATTTGACTGCACGACGAATTTTTTCTCAAGTTACGTTACTAAATAATTTTTTACTAAGAAGTGGTTGCTCTAAAATTAATCTTATATACCTTTTAATCATTCAGATGATACAGTGAGCAATTGAAGAAAAAATCAGCATTTTATTTGGGATGGTAAGAGGTTTATGGCAGTTTCAAAAATGTTCACGGGTGAAAACTCGGCAATTCATTCAATTTTCGCTTTTAACTTTAAAATTTTCGCTGTTGGGTTGATAAAGTTATTTTCCTTCAGGTTTCATCAAAACTGAAGTTGGAATCGATAAAATTCAGCGTTCAAACTTGGGTGATATTGATGGGCGTAATTTCGTAAAATTTTTCCCCATGCTATTCGTAAAGATAAGACCTTAAGCGCTTATTAGCTTGAATTATAAAGGCTGGCATACGAGATAATTTAAACAATACTGCAATCGTCCATGATCATATGTATTTCAGACCTCTTTTAAGAATCAGAAAGATCTCGGATTACGTAAGACATGAAAAATATTTCTTAAGTTGTAGAAGACTGGGTAACTCCACGGAGTGTGCAGCGGAGAATGAGTGGAAGATTTTGCTGCTTATTTAATCTTGACTAGTATTATGCACCTGAGATACTGCCAGAGATAGATCATATATGTATGTATAAGTGTGTGTATATTTAATTATCAAAACCATTTTTAATTATCAAAAGGGTCATATTAAGATTTACTAAGGATATAGGGTTGCGAGGTAATAATAAGATTTTTTGAATGGTAAAACAAAGGTTTTTCAAAGAAAAGCTTCACGGGATGCTAACCAGGTCGCTTCATCCACCAGGAAACTCTGAAGTCTTGTTTTAAGTTTTTCGTATTGTGATTAATGCTAGCCAAGTGAGTTTGATTATAAGGTAATGTTTAATGTGTATTTAGTCGGAAATTATTGAAATATCATGCTTAGACTTCGTGGCAAAGCTCCTTCAGAGAAATCTGAACACTAACTTCTACTCCTTACCATAATTTCATTTCCCATGCAACCGGCCTTTAAGAAGAAATATAAAGAAAGGAATAATGGTGAAGGAAAAGCCCTTGGTGAAGTCTTCATAGAATTATCCTCAGATTCGTCGTCAAAAATTATCCAGAAATAGTTTACAGTCTAGCATAACTGAACGTAAAGAAACCAAGAAGCGTGATTCTGATACAATAATAAAATACTTTCAATTTTTAATCGTTCATAATTGAATTCCATATGCAGCCTTTCTCTCTAGTTTGAAACTATAAGTAGTTAATTATAAATAATAAGTAATTTTGATATTGGGCTCTTGTAGCTGGTAGCACGTCTCCCTTTGGTGAAGGCGATTCGGGGTTTAACGCGCGCAAGAGCCGAGCTCACTAAGGTGAAGAATAAATGAACCTTTGCTTTCTTCTTCTCCGGGAAGACAATGGATGTATAAAGTTCTTAGAAGCACACAATTAAATAGGGAATCCCAGAGTTTCCCTGTGGTCAGTATTGGAATATTCGGCTGTGCGGCGACCTTTCTTTATTGCACCTCCCGTGGCTCCTTAAAATGTTCTTTTGAATCCCTGCACGCCGGATTGGTGGACGTGGCGGATTACCGCCAGGTAGGGTTACAGAGATTTCTGTATTTTGATAATTCTGAGAATGTCTTTAAAGTAAAATTTCACTCTCTCCTGCTCATTCTCACATTTTCAAATCACTCGTCTTCTGACTGTGCTCTAGTGTGGATTTTTTTATCGTTGTGTACCAGGCGTTACCGTTCTATATTTTCCTACTTTTTTGGATTATTCAATCCTTTTACTTGGTGTTACAATGCCTCAACTAACCCCACGGAAGAGAAGCATGGGAGTGGGATTTATTGAAAGTCGTGCAGTGAAATTTTATATATAATGGGATATTTTAATTATGGTGATAGTTTTAATGTCATATTTATGTATATTTATATAAATATTAGCATTTCCGTAAATTTCCTGTGAGTTTTCACCGGCATGTGCAACTGTATTTATGTAAACATTGACATAATTACTTTTCATTAATTATACCTCGGTGAATGAGCATTTCGTAAAATCTGCAGCTATTGTCACATTATGCCATGTTTATTAAGATTATGAAGCGAGAAAAAAAAACAGTTCGTACGTTTCGAAAACGTTTCTTAATATGTAGAGGCAAAATCAAAAATAGTATTCCTTTACCACATGGATGCAATCCAAGATTCTACGAGATGGAATCATTTTCTCGAAGTTTCGGAGACCTGGCTATAACGTTGAATTTCCATTCACTCCGTGAAAAACGATAAGTTCATGCTATACATTTATCTTGCGACAAGGTACAGCTATTTTTTCTACAATTAACTCGTCAGAACGCGCGATTCATCCCCCTCTGCGGCAAGAATATGTGGGGAGGAGATATAACGAATAAGTAAAACAATCCAATGAAAAAGGTATACAGATCACAATAAAATCTGGATTTGCTGTTGGTATAATTAAATTAACCGCGGAAAATTAGATATTAGAATGAGATGAGAAGAAAATTTGAATTTTGAATGGCGGGAATTCTTTGAGAGCGAATACTACGTGGGTTTAGAAAAAAAGGAAAACAAAGGATTGAAACCGTTCCGAATCGCGAAAAAAAACTTCTAAGCTTCTTCTTTCTTCTTCTAAGCTTCTTATTCCTCAAGAAACTTCGACTGTATGCAATTGATCGCGAAACAAAATTTTATTTAATCTATTTTTAGTTTTAGAATATTTAACCTTTGAATATCATGCGGCACGCCGGTGTCGCGCAATTTATTGGGTAAGCCTACCGTGTGGCACATCCTTAGCCCGATTATGATGGAGTCATGTCACAGATGCTCTGCTCGTCTTACGGGAAAATAATTTTAAGGTAATAAAGAGGCATCCTTCTCTTTATCTTGAACTTTAGAGTCGGTCTTTCATTTTGGTGTGCAGCGATGAGAACAAATTTTCTAGTGGGCCTAAAAATCTTACAATTAAAGCCAAATAATGATCAGAGGGCACGACTTTAATACTAATCCAAGCGGGTTGAAGGTAACTGCAGCTGCAAATGTCTTGAGCGAAACGAATAGTATTGTGCTTTTCAAATGGAGAGTCATTATCAACCACATGTAATATTATCATTCCGTCATTGACTACATAGCTACAGGCTGAACAAAATAGTCACAAAAATATTATCCCACGATAACTAAGAGATATGGTGTTTTTAGAGGTGTTCTTGAAGCGTTTGTGCTGATATTAATTTCGGTTAATTAACTCATTGATATGCTATATAAACTGACTAATATTTCTCCAGATACGCTGTGGAGATAGAAGAAAATAATATCGAGCTTTATACAACATGCTCAAAGCAAAGAAAAATTTTGCAGAACCAATAAACTCGAAGTCAGGATACAGAAACCTCGACCGCGAATTCTTGCGGAGACCCTTTGGTACGGCCCAAACCCAAACAAGAGAAACCCTTTCCACCAAATCTTCGTCTTTCAAAACCAATGTTGCCATTCTTTTTCGCTCGTCGTAGTTCTACCGGCGACCGCACTGAAGCGCCATCGAGCCTTGCAAATGTTTTGACCAGGACTGTACATTGGTAAATCCTATGAGAAATACTTAGCTTTCTGAGGAGATAGGATTATGAAATTTAGAGATCCACATGAGAACTTATGACCTAACACATGTCGACACTTTTCTACCAAGAGTAACATTGGTTCAACTTAGGACAACTCAATACTATTATATTATGAAATGCAGATAAAGTTCATTTCGATCAATGCAGACTTTTTTCTTTTCCAGGATTAAATCTTAAATAATAGTCTGATGAAATCAAGATAAGTACCAAGAGTTAAGATATTGAATACAGATTCTTATTTATATTGTAGAATATTTTTCTGGATTAAAAATTGAGAGAGTCTGGACAAAAATTAGAATATAATTATATGCTTTTGCGAGTATAAACAACCTGTCACCCTGACAATTAAGGTGATTGTTGAACTTGACTCTCATGTGAATGTATGAGAATGATAGTACCATAAGAAATGAATGGGTAGGAAAGCTGATATTTGAAATCTGAAAAGAATTCATTTTTACAAATAAAGTAACCTTTTCTTCAGTAAATGTGCATACAATTGTGCATAGTGAATTAAATTTCAAATGATGTTTTTGTTCTGAAAGACATGGAAGATTTCTCTGTTAAAATTATTTCTAAGGTAATGATGCAAACTAACTCAAGACCATATCAGCAACCAATTAAAAAAAACTAGGGCACATTTTAAAATTTATTGATGTGATAATCAATGGATTTCATCGATGTTTGTCTGATTACATCGATTGATTATCGGTTCTTGATGAATTTAATAACAGTCTCTTGGTTCGTCTGTTGTTATACAGGATGGCTTCTGTTGTATACTTTCATCTCCATAATTCTTTAAACTCTGTTGAAACGTAAATCATCGCATCCTTCGTGTTTGTTGATTGTTGTATTATAAATATGTTATTCCCCATTGTTAGTTGCCATTTACTTCCTTTCTATGAGGTTATGGACATTAACTTTTGAATGACCCACCACTGTCATCAGAGCCATCAAAAATTCGTGTATTAATCACGATGGAAGCAATGGACATTGATGGAAAGCATCCATCGGTGGATAAAAAAACAGTTTGATCAATGAATTTGAAAAAGCACCCCTAAAGCATTGTGTGGAAGCTATATGTCAGCTTTACAAGGGGTGTAATAATACAAATTTTCAGAAGAAAGCGATTCAGATAGGTCTTAATTTACAATGTTTTAAATGTTGCACTGTTCTCAGAGGGTGATTATCTTTATTGTTGTTTATTCTGATATATGATTTAATAGTTGTGCATTTTGTGAGTTAAATTTAGTTCAGTCATTTGTGATTGGGAAATTCACTAGTAATTTTTTTACTACTAATATTTTTTGTAGGTGTAACCTATAGCACTCTTTAAAAAAATCATTTACATTTAGAAGGTGTTAATGATGTCATTTTAGGAGAATAACTATGGGTATGTTCGTAGTGCTTAGCTTTTTCATATGTTTTGGACTTAAATGTATAATTTTCTTTCAAATTTATTTGTTTTCCACTTACTTCTTTCAGTTGTTGTTATTTACCCCTTATTTTTTGCATCTCTTTTGCATTAATACCTCTCTTGGTATTGTCTAGCATTGCGTCGATTACTATTTTTAGGGTAGGTAGGCCTGGTAGTGCCTGCAAAAGTATTACTATTATTTATAGACTAGGAATGTCAAAAATGATAGAAACAAATTTTTTTATGGAAAACTATTATCACATACACATGATATTTCTGAAATAATGAACAATTAGAATAATCACTATTCACTAATACAACCATAAAATTAATCTATAGCTTTCATACAAAATCTCAATGTGGAGAGTACTTGTTTATTTAGTTGATAAAACGGCATTGTGTTTTATTTACATTCTTAATAATTTTATGAAAATTTTCCTTGATTTTGATAACAGACGCATTTATCCGTTGAACTTTTATTCACAACGTAATTAAACTATCTAGGTTACATAATCTGTAAATATATATTGCTGAATTTCAATTTACAAAGTTAGCTAATGCTTTTCTCACCATAAAATGTCAGTTCTCCTTCCCCATACGTTTCATATTAGTCTATCTTGCCCTGTATTCTTATGAGAGTTGAGTTCAACAATTGCCTTCATCTCTTGGGGAACGAATTGTATATACCTGCAAAATCACAAAAAGTTTTCATAATATTTGTCCAAATTCTCACAATTTCATCCAGAAAATGATTTAACATGACCTATTTTGGAATTTTTGTTTGATTTCTTTTATTTTGGTACTTCTCTGGATTTTGTAGGACCGTTATTTCTGATTTAACTCTGCAAAAGAGAAAAGGTTTGCAATTGATAAAAATTGACTATATGCATTTCTTATCCAGAGTCGAACCAAGGATAACTTGGATGTACAAATAGCAATATGTAATACTCAATTGGACCTTTAATATCTCACTAATTTTTATAATCCTATCATGTTGGGAAGGGCATGAAATTTGATCACACGTTTCTCCTTTGTATTTATTATGGGAGTTACTGACATTGGGTTGGAGCAGGATATCCTATTGTAATAGTGGGAGACATTCACAAAGCAACCCCTTATTAGTGCAATCTTTAATTATAATATTTTCTCAAGGTGATCTCCTACATAATAAAATGCCTTTCTAATTCTGATTTAAATTTTGTTTATGAAACTTTGAGATGAATTAAGAATGACAAATTATGTTGTATTGATTCTATACGATGATATTGTGTTTTTGTAACAAGCTGATTGCTGTACATATGTACATGTATATTTTTCTACTACTATTTATTTGGTTTGGTGAACTTGTGAAATTCCTAGGGTTCTTTCTAACTGGCTGGCTACTACCACCACCTTTTATTCTCCTAGGATTTTATATATATTGCCCACCTTTGGTTATGTTCAAACCTCTTGAGAGAAGAGCACCATTGAGCTGGTATCTGGACTGTTGAAATAAGTTTAACTTTGTCATGATCATTTCTCTAAAATATTTTCATCAAAATTCAGGTTTTAAAGGTTGAATTATAAATAACTACATATGGTATGTTCTTATGAGTGGAATTTAGTAAATCCTCTTTCTTCTTCATCACAGTAAAAATGTGCTGAGTGTGAAACACAAGGTGGTGAATAGAGAAGCTGAGTTCAACAACCAGATGAACCATAGTTTGGTGGATAGACTCAGTGAAGTCAGCAGCCTGGGGAATACTACTGAAGAACGCCTTACTGATGAGGAATGTAGTGGTAATGAACGGCAACGCCCCATCAGAAGAAAATTTGTAAAAGAAACGGTGATAAATAATCATAAACAAACTATTATTGCAAAAGAATTGAAAACTGAGAGAATGGAGAGAACAATGAAAATGATAAAAGAAGAGCCAATTGAGATAGAAAACTCAGCTGTGCAGATAGCTCACAACAGCTTCCTCTCACCAAAGAAGGAATTGGGCTGTACATCCAACTATAGTAGCATTGCATTGGATGAAGTTGAAGTGTTGAAGATAATTAAGCCTGTGTTTGTGTTTCTTGGATACAGATGTGATTTGAAGGAGCCAAAGGCAAAGCTGCATTAGTCTCCCTTGTAGACTTAGAGAGTTTAAGGAAGAAAAATCCTTCTCCTTGCTGTATTTTATTTATTTTTATCCAAACCTTAACTAGCATTCAATTGTTTATCCATCTGATGAACTTATTTTAAGATTATTTCAATTAGAGAAGGCTTGTTTCAGAAAATCTTAGAAAAATTTATTTTCAATTGGAAGTATACTTATTTATTGAGTTAAAAAAATGAAAGAAACATCGACAAGTATGATTCATTAAAATTTAATTCTCTCTAAATTCTCATCAGCAACTTTATTTCGTTTGACCCAGTTGTCATCTAGGAGAATAACGTTCATCAGATTCATTGAAACATTAAATGAAAAATTCAAAGAAGCCCATGGAATCTCTTTGAGAAAAAGAGTTTTTGTATTGTAAATAAATATTGTTAGTTCATTGAACCATAGTGATGTAGTCACCTAAATGTTATATCTTTCTCTAATTGTATCTCCTTTTCAGCAAGGAATCTTGTCCTTGTACATGTATTTTGTATTTTTATTTATATCTACTCATATTGTGTATTTTTATCTTTCATCAGTAACTGACTGTCTATTCATATTACTAAAGATTTATGATTACCTTATCTTTGAATACATTTTGAGCTGTAATTTCACCCAAACAAATTCCAGCATTTCCTATTTCTTTTATTCAATACCTTTATATGTTTCTTTTACTTATACATTGATTAGGCATAGATTATTTTACTTTCATGTTCTCAGAATTAAAGTGTTTTAATTTTGAAACTCCAGACTATCCTGTTCTTAATAATAGAGCAGTGCACCAGTAATTACACCGTATGTCACATTTTTAATCAATTGCTGAAGTGTAATTATCTGAGTCCATCTCAGCAAATGACACAATATTTTTTATATACACTTGACTACTGGTAGCACTTGCAATAGCAGCATGATCAGCATCTTACGTTAATATTTTCTGAATGCAAGAAAAGCGTTTATTCATGTGAACCATTTGATAGCCAAGACAATGTAATTATATTTTTGATTTTATTTACTGAAGTGTTCTACCAGACTCTTTGTTGGTTTTTTTTTGTTCTTACTGAAAATGTAAAGGAGATAAATACTTAAAGTAAAACGCTAGTCTTGTCCCAAAAAATCTTGAGTTTTTTTCTCATTGATTCTTCAAATAAATTAACTTGCTCACTAAAAAGTATGTCACCCGCATTACTAGATGGCATTTCCATAAGTTTTAAATCAGCCGTGATGAACAAAATTCATGTTTTGTTCAGGTTTAGAGATGATGATGATGATCAGGTTGAGAGATACTTACCTTGAAATGGTCTTCACAGACAAAACAAACAGTTTTCACTCTGATTTTTCCTGGGCGTTCATCTCGGCGGACAGCTTTTATCCATGCCTCTCTTCTTTCGTTTTTTGGGACGTAAACAAGCACTTTGATGGCGAATTCATCAATATGTTATTGCAAAGTGAGAAGATACACCATTTATAATCTTATATTAATTTTTTATATTATTTGCATCTCCCTGCTCACTAAGTCTTCATTTTTGGCGAAAAAGTCTGCCACCATCATCGTATCAACGATTTCCTGTATTTGCTTTTGCAAATCCATGGCCCATCTCACCGTTATTTTGCTCTGTGCAACCTTCTCTGAAAAAATTAAACTTCTGATTCTTGCGTCCGTGTTGTTTTGTCGCTTTGTTTGACCCGCAGCAGAAGCGTGACGTCACTTTGGCGAGAAGCAATCATCGAGCATTTTCATTTCTTTTAGGAATTAAAATATTTTGCCGAACTTTGCCATTTAATTTCTCCCATTGTGCACTATTTACGCAGGAAATACTTATTTACTAGGGTTTTCTTGATGTCCTCTATGAAATACAGTCGTTAAAATTACAATTGGGGCCTGAGATATTGAGCTAATTGTGGATTCAACTGGAAGAAGCTAGCAGTAGAGTTTGCATAAAATTTTCTGTTATAGATTTATACTGAAAACTGAAAAATAATTTATAATATAATCTATAGCCTCGGCCGTGATGTGGTGGAAATACATAACTGAATGCTGATGTTTACTTTTCCACATAAGGTTTTATTTGAGAACTACCGGTTTCGGTGTATAACCTTCTTCAGGTTCGAACAGACTGAATCCTCAAAACGCCAAGACTTATATTGTAATTTGGTTAATTATAGACGGATACAAAATGTAGAAGAGTAAATTAATGTACACCAATACGTATTCCAAGATTCCCTCCCCCATCTTGGAATCCGCCCTCTCCCCCATTCCATAGTCACTAGTAAATATCCCCTCCCACTCCCCCTCCTAATTGATTGTTATTGTTGTACGTTAATTTCCTCTTCTACATTGTGTATCTGTCTATAATTAACCAAATTACAATGTAAGTCTTGTTGTTTTGAGGATTCAGTCTGTTCGAAGCTGACGAAGGTTATACACCGAAACCGGTAGTTCTCAAATAAAACCTTATGTGGAAAAGTAAACATCAGCATTCAGTGAAAAATAATTCTTTATCAATGAATAGCATCTTTGAATGTATGTGCATGGTAAGCAGGTAAGTTTGAAGCAGGTAAATTTGAAATTGATTTGAAGGAATTAAGGAGTCAAGATTCTTGATTTATTTTTCATTTGAGATAGCTGATTAATCAGTTGAATATTGGAATGAAGTTCATAATTTTGTTGGAGAACTGCCATATATCTTCTCAAAAAAATTATGCTGGCATTTTACCGTTTAGATGAAGTAAATCCTTTTAAGTTCTTTATTTTTCTTGTAAAATTTTTGTCACTGGTTTCTAGCATGACCAGTTATTGATAAAGTAACTTGACCAATATTATGATTTGAAAATTATTTGGTGCAATAAATGTGCTTGAACCAATTACTGCTTTCGTATAACTATATTTGGTTTTTGAAACATAAATTTGGACACTCCATCAATGAGAGTGATCAAATATGAAATGATTTTAATAAATATTAAATTTCATTTATAAAAATTGTAATTAAATAAAAAAATTAAATAAAACAAGCCGATATACAGGTAGAATGCTGATGTTATACTTTTGCAAACAAAAGAGCTTCATTGATCAGAAACGAAATATTTTTAATAAGCAATCAGCTATTTATCCTTGTTGGAGATTCCAGATGGCATGGTCCAGATCTTTACAGACTCTTTGCATATCCATTTTCCTTAGAGAAAAAGAAACAGACCTGAAAAATTCAGTTAACGTAAAACGGTTCAGATGGTCATAATCAATAGTGATGGGGTGATTAATTGGAATTAGCAGACCTTCTAAATGCTAAGAATCCTAGTATTTTAAGCCAAACTTCTGATTCCAGAAATGATTCTATGGATTCCTTTGTGTAAAACTCATATTCCAGTAGTTCGTTTTATTTTTGATGGTTAATGATAAATAGATTAATATTTATGAATTGAACTATCTATAAAACTAGAATCTATAGATCTTAGTAATGCTTAAGCATGGTGCTTAACATAGATTTATTTCTATTTTTTATGAGAATGGATTCATCGAGTTTCTAGCCAACTCTCAAACTATCATAAATAATATTTTGCTAATTCAACCTTTTTCAGCTCCAAGTAATATTTTTGATATTGTTATGAACATAGTTAATTCTCTCATTTAATATTGACTTCATTAATATTATTAGAATTTATCTTGTATAAAAATTAAATGAACTCAAATTGTTGTTTTGTATTTTAAAACTTAAAAATTATAGATAGATGATTTAAATAAAAGAATTGTCAATTTTTTAAATTTTACCGAAATATTTCAATAAAGATGTATATTTTTGTTTCATGAGGTTTTGTATTAGTAATTGTAATAAATATTTTATAAATAAATTAACTTCATTCATTACAAATTTGTTTCCTAGAACAATAATAAATAAAAGTAATAAATTTTACTCATAGTAGGAATTGGGAATCTTATCAGATCAGGTAGTCCCATCTCTAATAGTCATATTCCCTTATTCTTTAATTGTATACATATACGAACAGAAATCTCCCTATTTTCAGGGAGTAGCCTATTTCTCATATATATTTGTATATATATTGCTTGTATATATTTTCACTTACACTGATTGTGAGTGTTATTTCACTCTCAACTGAGGTAGCTGGCAGAATGAAACATTTTAAAGGAAATTTACACAAAATGGAAAGGTTTCTTACTAATATATTGATTTATTTATAAAAAATGCTGCAGTTTGGTCGTTGGACCAGGTGGTGGAGGGGAAGAAAGGAATTACAGAGACATGATTGTCTGGCATTCACCCTTGTATGATATCAACCTTTTTGGAAAATGCAAAATTAAAAATATTAATCTACCTTGTGGACTTATTTTCCTTTCATACTCCTAATTCTCTATTAGCAAGATCTAATTTGTTGAAGTCAGTGTAATGTTAGTTGGAAATTCCTGATCATTTCCAGAACTAGATGAACTTTCATTACTTTGTTTACAATCCCACTCACACTCCAATTTCATTTTCTCTGATAGCTGACAGGATCAATTTTTTCTTTTAATCTCATCTCAAGTTTTGGATCATTGATTAGGGTAGACAATGTATTTTTATAAAAATGTCCAATATTTATTTCTGAGAAAAAGAAAAATATTCTGTCAATAAATATTGTACAATATCTTTTTCAATACTGATGCAAATGCTCCACCAAGTCATTTCCATTAGCAGATCCTGGAGGAGAGGACATGTTATTACTTCTGAAAGAACAATTTGCTGATTATTTTTTATATCAATCACTTTTTGATGTGATCACTTACATTTGCTACTCAATTATCCCCAACTGATGTTTTGTTTTTAATATTACTAATTGGAAATGAATACCCCAGATTTTTCAGAAATTTTCAGAAAACATGTCGAGAAATGGCGGAAACTTTTCAGACCACCCATGTATTTCTCTGGAGGAAGGACTGTTGTTAGCATTGGAACACTTTTGCTGCAGGATCACAAGGAATGAGAAAGAAAGACTTCAAGTACCTCTTTTTCCACAGTTATATTTATATTTATAGTGTAATTTTATTACAGCCCTCTATATAGAACTTGCAGACAAACTCATTAAGTTTTCAATCATAATCCTTGCACTGTTCCCTGCAACTCTTTTTGATATGAGAGTATTCACTTTGCAAGAACCTCCTGAGTTACGTTATGGTTGAAAATTTTTAAAGCTGTTCAAGAGCCCTCTAACTCCATTGAGTACTCCTGCTGTTTACTGTGGTAAAGTGTAATTTATGAGTGCTCTTGGAAATTAGAATCCTGATTTCTGAATGCAGTTAGAAAGCCTTACCATATGGAAAACTCTGAAAAATAAAGGATGATTATAAAAAGAACAAATGTTTCAAAAGAGATGAAAAAATGAGCTCACAACTTAGGAAAACATTATAAATAAGACATGAATTTCTCTTGATACAAAATTTCAACAATGATGTAAAAAGGCTGAACTTAAAACCTTGGAGACTTGGAATAATTTGTAACAAGCACAATAACAGACAAAACAAAACTGAAACTATGCAGAGATAGGAAATGTAACAATTTGAAAAATAAATCATCCGAAGTAAAATTATAGTCTCCATGAATGAGACCTCGACGTCGTACACAACTACAACATTACTTTAATATACCTGTAAAAACATCTTTTAGGAGCAGAACGACTGCCATATAAACATGAGGTTTGTACAATGGTTTGTGTCTCACTTTCGTCTGGTACTATAAATTTTTGCTTCATGTTCTCTTCATCTGAATTGGAATTTAAAATAAAGCGATGTTTAGAAGCTTGAAATTGAAAGGAAGATATTTTATTGATTTCTGAACTCATATTCTGATGTATTTGTTTATTCAAGTACTTGATTTATTTAGTGGAAATTTAGCATTAAAATCACATCTTGAATTTGTTACTGCATTTTAGATATTTTTTCAGTGTCTTAATTGAAGTTTAAAGTTGAGAACTTACAGTGGCTTTATACGTCAACCATTCAAAATTCATGAGATTCAGTTGAAAATTTATAGTTTTCCTACGCATTCATAATTGAATTATATTATTGTCATAATTAGGCAATAATGAGCTGATTTTTTTGGAGATAATTTTGAATTATTAGACGGAAAGTTCACTGTATTCTTTTCTGTCTGAAAATAGAAATTTGGTGGATGATAGAATTGATTTCAATAGAGAGTAAGTATCTTACTCTCTGCTTTCACTCGGACTTTTACAAAATCAGTTTTAAAATTGGAAGCATCACTTGTTTCCCAATTATTCCTTGTTTATTTGATTCAGAATATGAGATTAATTTCTTGGATGACAGTGCTTAATCTCATTGCTTTTCTTTTGAATTTGACTGTTTCTGGCATACTTTATTTCTTGTCATTATTTCCAACCTATTCATTTGAGGTTTTTTCTCTACTACTTATGCTTAATATTTCAATTATTCCTAAATCTTTGAGATTATGATTCATTGCATCATTGGTGCTGGCTAAGTTTCCATCCCCAGGATCAGTTGCTTGTATAACTTTTCTAAATTTGTGCTGAAAAGTTGCTCCAAAGCAGTATTAGTTACATAAAATTTTCCAATCATTCTCTAAATTTATATTCTGGATGCTTTGTTATCTATCATTTGTTATTTGTATGTATTCTTTTGCTTAATATTCTAATTGGCTTCATTTTTAAAAATTATTTACCTTTAATATATTCATCTTTTGTTCATTTTATCCATTTCACTTGCCAAAATAATTCTTTGTTCCAAAGGTCATTTGTTTCCGTAAACCTTTTCATATTCACATGGAAAGTTAGAAACAAGTTGTGATTTGAAATTGTGGTAATCTCATATTTTAAGTCTCACATATTTAAATTACTCAAAATAATTAATAAATATAATAAATAATTAAATGATAATTAAAGGCAAAGAAAAATATAGATTAATTCTTAAGTAAATAGTATGTGATTATGTTCTTATAGTATTTCTTACAGAAATATTGTCTGAAAAAGTTCTCTTATTTTTCTTAGTGGTGCTTTTCTACAATATTATCACACACAATCAGTGTGTGTGTTAATTGCAAGTGCCATTGTAAGATTCCTGCATAAAATACCACTTAAGCCTGACTCAAATGCTTAAAATTCAGTTAATTCATACTAACCCAGTTAAACCAAGTAACATACTCATGAGTACCTTAATCTATATCAAACTTTCAGGCTTTTCTTCTCATTTCCTTTTTGCACCATTTATATAAGAGTTGTCTATATGTTCCATCTTTTTCAACTGGAGGTTCTAAAATTTGGCTGATAAAATCTGTCACTTATTCCCACAGTAGTATTCTTCCTTTTGAAGTAGGAAATTGCACTAGTCTCAGAGTTATTCCCTGTTGTATTAAACCCTTAAAGGCAATCAGCCACCTAGTTTGCAGCCCACCTTCCTTGGCTTAGACATTGAATAAGTTTTTTAGATTTTTACTCAAATAGGTGGGTTAGCTTATAACCTGTTTCTACATGACTTTAGAAACATTTCTTCACTGGAATTATTTTTCCTGTTTCATGGTTCAATTTGCAGCAGAAAGTTGTAGTATAAATTTGATTTTGCACTGTAATTCAGCAAGTTAGTTTTATATTGCTGTATGTGCCAAGATCTTTTCATCAAAAAAGTTATATATAGTGGATATTTGACTTTTTTTGCAGCTTTTGCTTTGAAACTCGGACTTACTGTTTCAATATTGAGCATATATTTTAATTGGATTGTAAAGTGCTTTGTTAAATATTGTGAAATCTTTAATAGTTTAATGACATATTTAAGAAATAAAACTTATTTCTTGTTTTAAAATACTTTCACAGCTGTGGTGTTAAGAACTCTTTTATTATAATTGAAAATAAATTGTGTAATTAATTAAGTTAAATTTGATTAAGTAATAGTGAAAAGCATTGAAAATGAAAAAGTAAATAAAGAATTGCACAATTATTTTGTGGATTCAATTCGCTCCTGGAAAAGGAGTAATTATCATGCCAGAAAAAATCTCCAGAGATTTGGACTTTGAATATTTTTCAAGGTCAAGCGTTTTGCTTGTTTAAATTCTTCGTGTTTCTTCTCCAGATGCAGCAGAAAGTTCAAGTACGACATCTTGAAATATTTCTCCTTGAAAGTCTTGAAAGACTTGAAATGTTAGACTTTCAAGTCTTGAAAGTCTAACTTGAGAGCTACTTTGAATATTTTACACTGCTCTCACTCTAGATTTGGAGAAATATTTCCAGGTGTTGTACTTGAACTTTCTGCTCTCCATTTGAAACTGAAATAAACTGCACAATTGCATAATAAATACTTTTCGTTTGTGCTCCTCACTCCGATTGCGAACTGGAAAAACTTGACATTACAATTTAATTACTACTTAACCTTAGCTGAATGCAAAATAAATTCAAGTTTCATTTCTATTAAACTTGAAGAGATCATTACTCTATTAGACAATAAAAATATATTTTTGCTTAGATAGCTACAAGCAAATAAAAAATCATAATGAATATCTTGTTAAATAGCTATTCTAGTTGATTGTTAGACTAGTAAAAATCTATTTTTGTAAAATTTTACCCATTTAGTGGTGCTGCAATTAATTAATTAAAGCTAAGTATAGAGATTGATACTGATAAATTATAGATTTGACAGTTTCAATTTTAAGAGCAACTTTCTTTTTCCCTAATTTTCTTTAAATTAGGTATTATATTATTTTATCTTGCTAATAATTATGAATACTACTGGCATTTGCCTCACAGTTAAATACTTCACTATGTGACGATATGAATTCTACTGTCTCAAATATGAATAAAAGAAAGTAAATACTTGCATGTATGCAATTGAGATGTATACGGTATCAGGGTAATCTGATGACCGGTATGCAATAACAGTTTGCAATGGTTGTAGAAAATTAACTTTGTGTTTCCTGGTTAGAAACACCCTTATCGCTACTCTAATGTCTCAAACCGAGAATTTCATGGCACGTATTTTACCAGAATTGTCTGACTGCTGCTCAAATTCGATCTACGAAGGAACGAGCTCCATGATTTCTTCATTTTACTAGTGAAATATTGTTTCTTCTGAGACTGATTTCAGATTTAGGTGAGAATTAAACTTTCTGCCGATTGTAAGAAATTTTATCAATGAGTCATGTCAGAAATAAAGAGAAATTAATTTTTACATCATAGAGAAAGATACTTTCCTTCACAGATTCCTTTTGATAGTTTGATAATATTTCGTTTCTCTTTCTTGTATACTCAAAATGAGTTTGAGTTTCATCTCAAGTGACCATTCATTTAAACTATAAAACAATGAAAATAATTTGTTTGCATAGACAAGCAAATAATATGTTTAAAACATGTAGGACAGCAATTACTTTAATCAACATATCAATAATTTTGCCTATAAAAACTTATAATAAAAAACTTTCCTATAATAGTATTGGATCCAATGAATAAAACTTTCTTAAACTAAAAACTCCACTAAATGACTAAGTGGCAAACCTCTAAATCTGGGCTTATGAACATAGCTTTAAAATATATCAGTATGCCAATGAATGGGAAGTCGGACTTCTCAGCTCTCCCAGTCTGTGCTGATACATCCAGGTTCTTAACACTACAGCTGTTGTCTCATTTGTGCATCTACCTTTACCTGAAAAAAACTACAAGGAAATCACAAAATACAAGTGCCATGCAAAAATAAGAAAATTGGCACTAAATTTTGAAAAACAAGATATTCAACTACTAAATCAAACTGAAACATATGAAATTGAGATCATTACTTGATGAAAGTTTTCGACAAGAATTTAAGAGGCTAATTTTAAACTAACAAATTATCTGAAATAATTTGAACTAGTTCAATAAGCTGCAATGCTGAAACAAAGCTGAATATGAAATGCAACTTAATTCAAAAAATCAAAATATTGAGCAGAAGAAGCATTGAAAAAAACAGAAAAGGAATTAAAATGTTAAGAAAACTATCCAAAAATCTGAAGCTGTCAAAAGAGATAACTAAGTATTATTTGTGATGAGAATAACATGAGAATGTCAATTTACTTCCTGACACAGGTTTCAACAAGAATTTAAAAGCTAACACAAATGAACTTTGATAATTGTAACATGTTTAATATGCTACAATAAAATACACATTGCTGCACATTAATTTCTAAAACAGACTTGATATGAATCGATTTTTCCATGTTTAGTAATAATAACTTAATATCGGATTACGAGAATTCGTTTAACTTTTTTTTTGGTAAGAATTAAGGCCTAAACCCAGCGGTGCGGCGAAGTAGCCTCATGCGTTTTTATGACACTCGGAAGAGAGGTCTGTTACGTGACGTAAAGACGCACCCTGCCCGCATGGTCGTGGCCCGACAACTGAGCGCGTCTCCTTATCAGGCGTTATTAATTGCCGTATATTCGTTCAATTAATAACGCCTGAGAAGGAGACGTTTCTAATATGATAATACCATTGTAGCCAATGTCAGTGTAGTTTCTTATACTATAATATATTAAAAAATTGAGATGATTGCTGAGAATGAAACAGTTTTAATTATGGTAATATTCACAGATGAACTGCAGTTACAATTCAACTGTCATATTTTTTACAAGTTCCATTTTTCTATAACATCTAAAATATAACTTCAACTTCAACACATGAATTTGTTTGTTATATCCCCAACACATTTCTTAACTCAAAATTATTTATAAACTCTATAGAATATTCCTTTTTGAAGTAGTCGTTGATTGAAAAAGCTAACATTGAAAGCACATTTTTGTATCAGATGAATCTTTTTATGATATCCAAGTAATTATTCCCAGGGTAACCGCGTGCGGAAAAATCTTTGCAAACAGTTGCTCGCCTGACAATTCCTGTCCGCGGACACAGGAGTGGTGAAGATAATGTTTCATTATTATTTTAAATAATATTTTTGATAGGAGGATACTCAAGAAAATATAGATGGTTCAGGAGTTGTTAACTTAATGCACCATTCTATTTTCTAGAAACAGGGGTCATGGTGGGAACGTGATATTTTCGAGTAGATACAGTGATGGAAATTAAGCTGTATTCGCTCAGAGGAAAAAAAAGTGATTTTTGATGTCTACCACACATTGAAAAATCAATCACTCTTCGTACTTCGCGATGCATACAAGCGTTCGAGCCAAAGAAGAGAACTACAGACTTGCATCATTCTAGAATAGTAAGAGAACTCCAATTAAAATTAAGAAAGGGTAAAATAATATCAAGAAACTTTAGGCGAATATGTGCGATTATCTTCGAAATAATGTACGATGCTTAATGCGATCAACTTTGGACGTACGTCAACTTGAGCGATTTTGGCGATTAATAATTCGTAAAATGGAAACGGTTATTCTAACAATTTGCGCAACATGTCTTTCTCGTGAATAATAGGGCGATCGCCCTTCGCAATTAGATCCACATTTGATGTAACCTAACCTATACCTACGAGTACAACCAGTTTGCTGCCTGTTATACTATTTCCTAATCGGAAAGTTAATTGTGCCGATAGATTTTTGGGTTACTTTCAAACTAATATTTATTTGTATGAAATACTTTGCATAATAATTCTCTTCTAAAGAGGATTGCGATTAGAAAATGGATTCTCGAATAGTTAGAATGCCGCAATAGTAGAATCTCCAGTTGCACCAGATATTCATAGAAGATAGAGATAGAAAGGGCCCATTCATGGGATTTTCTTCCTTTAGATTGCTACATGTGGTCAAATGAATGACCTCCATTTTGGACGATTCTTTGAAATGAAGAACCTCGCTCCCAGAAATTCATATCATGTGAAATAAATTCGATGTGTGAAGGCGTTACTTCGTGGAAGGCCATTATAAATGAATAAAAACACTGGTACACTTCCACAGATTTACCCCAAGAAGTAAATCTGTGGAAGTGTACCAGTGTTTTTATTCATTCATCTCATGTGCCTCGGTTTCGCCACCCAAACCTAGAAGTTGTTATGGATCCTAACAAAGGTGGGAAATACAATAAACCAAAACTTCCCTGTAACGTACCGATTTCTCTATGCATTAGATTCGTTTCTCCAATTTGCCAGTCCTCTTAGCTTCCACTGTTTCCCTATTTCTTAAACCACCCCACCCTCGGGGAACACCTATCAGTGGGAATTCATTCATTTACGATTATTCCTTCCCTTAATATTTTTAACATTCTGTGTTCTCCGATATTGGTGAGCATTAGTTAAATATCACCGAAAAGAACTCCCGTTACTGGAAAACTCAAATTAACATATAAGTCTTTGGAAAGCGCTTAAATAAGCGATTTCTTACACAGCCAGTACAGTCCACTTCTTTTACTTCCGCTGGAACATATAAAATTAAATCTGCATTGCCAGTCACCATCTTTAGAACTGTAATCATCTACTGGTGAATTTAACGATTAACCAAAGCCAACCATATTATATTATGGTAGGCTAAGGCAGACGGAGACTATGGGTCATCGTTAGTTGTGCTAGAACTATACTAATAAAAGAGTTGTTATTCAAGTTGCTTATCTTTTAAGACTTCATGAAAAGGTATCATTATAAGAAGTTAGAAGTTGGCAAAATAATTGTTGAATTTCACGGCAACTATCATGTTTCCGAAAGAAAAGTAGCAATAAAGAAAGCTAGTGCAACATTCCAAGATGGAAATATTTGTTTAGTCACATAACTACTGTCATGTCAACGGAAGAGAACTAGGAATGCCTTATGACAATAATAGCATCAGACTAACCTCCTATCCAACTTTCAGAAGCACGGTCCCACAATTAAACATCGACGGATAATCATTTCCACCAATATTCTATAAGTAAATAATATTTTGTACTAAAATTGCGTATTGCTTATGAGGATAAACCAATAATGTTGCTTTGAATTTTTAATCATGAATTACACGATTGCGCAATGATAAATTTTCCAGCGTCTTATGAAAATGTGGGGTACCTGCATTGGATTATGGCGTTGAGGCCATTACGATTTCCTTGCTCGGCCAGTTTTTTCCACCAACGATAAGAGTAAGTTCTGACACATTCACATTACTCATCTTCATTCGGGAGTATGAGTGTCCTGTAAACAGAAATCTTCCTAATTGTTCTTTACTATCTCGTGAATACCTTGCCTCGTGCTCGTACACGCGTCGCTCCTGGAAGTCAAAATACGCTAATTCTTGATTAAAATCTAATGCATGGCATATTAGCCATGACATTTTCCAACTCACAGAGTATGTTGACGATTTTCAAAGGTAACCTTAAGAAAGACTCTCCCTTGATTTTTCCATAGCTCTTCTTCCAGATCCTACTTAATCTTTATATTCCCAATTCTATCCATAAAAATATTCCTCTGAATCGTTATTAAAAATATTCAATGTCGTCATGCAATGTGAAATTCATTCTAACGTAATTTATCGAAACTACTTACAGCATCCGAATGGTTTTTCTGTACTTTTAGTTGATAATAATCTCATTTCATCGAATTCGTTCTCTATGAAATAGTTCGGAAAAGACTACCGTTAAGTTTTTAAGATAATTTGTGCGATGACATTCTTGATGCATGTCATCTAATGTTAACTACACAAGTGTCTCAAATTAAAGAACGAAATATTTCTCTGAGATGAGTTATCACCGTGAGATGCGGAAGAAATGCGAAGATCCGAAAGAGTGACGATTAATCACGGTTGAATTTTGTGGCTTTTCGGTCCTGTTTACTCGTATAAGGAAATCAAATAAATGATTACTTTCGACGCTAAAATTTCATGGATGGCTCTAATGAAAACGTTCCCTGGTTTTGAAAGCCTCTGGTGGCCTATGTGCGAAAGACCTTATCTGTCTAAGCACTTTTAAAAAGACTAATATTACGTTGGTAAAGTTTGAAGTAAGTTATTCAGTAGCAATTTTATTGCTTAAATACAAAAGCTATAGTCTCATCAAATTTCAGTCATGTTTTAATAGAGCGGAATAATAAACGTAACTGATATAAATGTCGAATAAATGTGAACTTCATTCTAAGGAAAATCATAACTTTCTAAAGTTTCATTCCTATGGATTCTTGTATTCACATAATTTTAAATTTATCAGTCAATTTTCATCCAGCATTTCTCCTTTCCTGTGGAGGAAACTGGCGGAGGATTCACGAGAAACTTAGAAAACTTAGGGATTTTTTGTCTTCCGGAAAACTCAGGGAATTTCTTGGTTAACCTGGGAAAATCTGAAAATTTTCCATCGAAATATGTATTTACCAACGATTATTCTATAGTTCATGTTTAGGGATGTGTATAATTTCGGTAAATATACCCCAAAAAAAGAAAGGTGTCGATGTTGTTGAGACTAAGTTAAAGCTAGTAAGATATAGATGAGCTTTGTCTTTCTGCATGGAACTTTTCGACGAAATTTCATTTACGCAACAACAATTTGGGATCATATAGAGTCACAGTTTCCAAGAGCAGCTAATTTTTGTTTGGGTGATCAGATAACAATTTAACTTCTACTCGAGGGACTTAAGTTGATATAATTTTTGCCTAGACTTTTTCAGTCCAGGAACATACGAAGGTACTCTCTATTCCCGACTCTTTCCTTCACATATTCGGAGGAGATATTTTGGAGAGTTTTTTCAGTAGCCCTTCCGATAAAACCATACATTATTTGCGTGCCGATTCGGTGCATGACATGGGCGTAAAAGAATGTTATCTATTACTTTTCCCCAAATGAAAATGTTGAATTAATTATGTATCCAAAGCATGAAGGATCAATTTATCGTGATTGCCTATTCCTAGCTGCATTTTTCTCACAGCAAAGTAATATATCTTCTTAATTTTAAAGCTACTGTGATAATAATTTGAGCAATAATAATTACAATGCCTTAAAAATATTCTTACCCATATGAACGCCGAAATATTCTCTAGGGTACAAGTCGTTAAAAATATGTTTCACGGAGATCTATCTGAAATAGGCACCTGTTTGAATCCCAGTCTGGATCGCCAAAGCGCATCGGCCGGCCCTGATTGAGCGTACCGGTACCATCATCCGAATTTCTCCTATTATAAAATAATTATGTATTTGAATTCGTTTCTCTGACATTTATTGAGAAAAAGATGCCAAATACGAATCTTTGAGACATTTACAGATGAAATGATCTAATGTTGAACGAAAAAAAAGACGCCAAGACGGGTCCATAGGTGACTGAATGTCTTTGTGCTAGCTGTGCTCATCATTCATAACTCATATGGAGAAAACAAGCCAACACAAAGTTCTGATATCACAGTATATTTCTTTCTGAAAACTATTGTTTGCAATGATTATATAATACAAAATATTGTAGCGTACTTAAGTTTTGTTCTATTAATTTAGTTGTGAAAGCTTCATAAATGTTTGCTTGGAATTGAATAATTTCTACTAGAGTTTTTCCATTCTTTTTCAAAGTAAGATACAATGCACAACCGTGGTTTATATTTAGTGTTTTGTGGAAAAATTGATTCCGTTAATTTAAGTGATTCTCCCGGTCGTATAAACTAATGATGAATTTAACAATCGATGAGCAGCTTTTTCCTATTCGCGGTCGTACAAAGTTTCTATGTTGTATGTATGTTGTAACATGCGATGGAAGCTTTCCTTATTCGGGGCAATTTAAACGGTTTACAAAAATCAGAAGTATTTGGGAGGATGAGGTTGTGTGTAAAGAGAAACTCCTTTAACCAGGTATTCTTTCCCTTTTCGATAACACCTCAGCGCGCGCCCTTACACAGGTCTCCCCCAGAATTCAAAACACGTTAACTCTTGGTTAAAATCTAATGCATAGCAGTTGAGCCAATTCACGGAGAAAGATCTGCATTTTCGAAGGTAAAATAAAAAATTTAGGGGGAACCTTCCGAGCCCTTTATCACTATACCTGTCTGTGCCGTATATTTCCAGTTGTTATCCATCGGATTCAACTTCAGTTTGTTAAATAAATTTCATCCAACGCCTAAATTCACAAACGAAATTGACGTTAAGGTGATCCTTTTAAATTCAAGTGTGATGATAAAGTGCGTATTCACGGCTATCATCGTAACTTTATCTAATATTTGGACCTCTTTTCGATACTTCCTGTTAAATTCCAGTTAAAAATTAAATCATCTTTGATTTTATGACTAATCTCTTCCAATTATTTCCGTATACGTGCACCTAACAAAAAAGGGCATCGATTGAAAGCTATTTCATATCTAGTTTAGCAATTACAAAGGATAGGCGATGTTTAATTTCTTCACGCGAAACACTTAATGTCCGACGAACACCCGTTAGGTTATATTATGCTATCGACGGAGGTACGTTATTTACGGTGCTATCGCTAATGGGAATGTGGTTCTTGGATGAGGGGATGTAGGTGCGACAACTATCTTTATTTAAAGAAACAATTTCATTAATTTTTTCCATACCCGCTATCCTATTCTAATTATCACTTTCATTGTATCTTTTAAGGGGGATGCAATTTTTAGGAGAGGATTACTTATAAACACTGAAATGTGCTTCAATGAGATTGTAGTTATTCGATTCCCTTTTTAACTTGCCCATTTAATTTCTTTATGTGAGAGAATAGTGTGAATCCACCCTTCATGTGGCACGTCATTTACGCCTTGGCGATATTATTGACGCAAGGACTTTTAATAGGAGGAATGGTTAGTCTCTAAGTAATCAGCATGATTGAAGTGAGTACTCGAATTTGGAAGCTCATAAAACCTTTAATTTCTTTAATTCCAGATTAACAATCAATTATGGAATTGAGAAAGTTCGCCTCTGATTCTAAAAAGGGCGAGCAGTCACTTTTACTATCAAGAATGGCTAGGTCATCCATATATTGATTTGAAATAACAAATCTGACGAAGATAAAGATTTAAAAGATAACTTTTCTTGAAATATTATGCAAAAATCTGATTTTTGAAACAAGCACCCTAAAAATCTTTTCGATGCCAAGAAATATTTGGCATAATAATATAGTATCAATTTCAACTCTGGTTTGCTAAATTATCATGATAAGAGTTTGCAGTCCGCGTGAAAGTTTTCGATGATTTCTTATGAATCCGAAAATTATTCGAATGGTTTATGTTAATGGATATTTTGTGAAACAACTAAACGAGGAAATATGATTGGTCTAATTTCCCATAATGTCGATTTTCTAAGTATTAATACAAATTATCACATCCTCAAAATGTTATTCTTTATCACAACAGAAGAACTTTAAGAACCCACACGCGGCGATGAAAAGTAAAAAAATGTGAAAGGTAGAGAGAGCGTTGTGAATTTTTAAACACCCAGGGTTAAATAATTGAAAAACAATCAATTATAGTAAATTTTGTTGATTAGTACCTCCATTGAATAAAATCGGCCTACTTAGTCAAATTAAGCTCTAATTCGACATCTGAAGTCATCCAATACTCTTTGCTCGGTAATTCCGTTTAACTCATTACTCCGATAGGACGAGACAGTGACACAGGTAGGAGAAGAAAAGGGATGAGTGAGGACTCCATTCGAACTGGAATACATTAAGGAGAAACATTACGTAAAACCTTTTCCCTTTCCCCTCTCCTCCTTCACGAGCAAAGTATATAAACCCTGAAATTTTTGTCGTCGACGCAGTCTTTGCCCAACGTTCGCGACGAGAACCTCAGTCGGCGCAAGATCTCCGGGAGTTGAAATCACTCGAGGCGACCATGCTGTTTCTACGTCCACTTGAACTTCTCGACGATCGCCGTAGAGATGCCTCGCTGACCCGTCACCACGGCAAGCAAGACGACCGACGAATACGTGGAGGCCTTCGAAAGATTGCTGGCTCGAAAGAAGCTGAAGAAGACTCCTGGCAAGGAAGAATTGTGTGTGTTTGTGTAGTGAGCTATGGTCATTATAGTGAAATTTAGTGAATTGGTGATAGTGACTTGAAGAGGAGGTTCGGTTCGCCGATGGAAAGCTGAGCTCGGCCACCGCTGGAGGAATTCCTCGGCACAAGGTAAGGAATCGACGTCTTTCAGCTTGGAAGGGTGGTAGAGGGTAGATTTCTTTAGAAATGGGCCCATCCAACGGGCATTAGAGAACAGGTCTGCATTAGAGTTTGGGGGAATGGGAAATGAAGTGAAGTAGGGCCCACTCGATGGGCGATAGTGATTGGGGGGAGGGGAAATTGAAGTGAAAGGTAATACACACACTAATACAGACAGGCTTTTTAGCCATTAGAGAATAAAACTTGATTAGTCTTCTGAAATTCTTCCTCTTCTATCTTTTCCGTGGCTACGGTTTTCATGCTGTAGCCACACCATGGTTTGATAGGGCTGGCTATTTGCAACTGCTGACGCGAGCGCCCCGATCCCCCGAAATGACAAATTCCAGTTGCAGATAGCTGGCGAACCCCTCCATTTTTAAAAGGGGAAACGAGCCTGGCACGATACGTCTTTGCGTGGTTTGGAAAGTCGTGCACCTTTTCTTTTGAAGTAATCTTTCAAATGATTCTTCAATTTAATTTTTAGTATAGTTGTCTGTAAGATATGCTAATTTCTAATCTATTTTTCTCTTCTAAATTTCTAAAAATGTCATATTTTCTTTGTGAGAAGTTATTTATCTTATGATTTAACAATTTCATTCTTCCACGCAATTTAATAACATCTGAAGTAATGTATGGTTAAAATCTGCTGTATAACTTTATTTTTCTTTTAATTTACAGTTTCGCAGCCGGGCTTCTGAGCAGATATACTTCAAAGATCAATGGGAAACCTTTACTCAGATGAGTAACATGCTGTAAACTGTTCAAGAGAAGGTATAAAAAAGCCACAGAAGCTAAGTTTTGCAGAATATTGTCCGCAGAAGTTCATTAAGATTTGAAATGAGAATTTAAAGTAACTTTTATAGCTTGAGGAATTCATTAATCAAATACTTCGAACTCGTTATTGAAATATTACCAATTTAGGGTAATATCTTGTTTCTTCGTGGTTTATCTTTCATGCGAAAAATTCAGTTTTCCTAAATTATCCACGTTTCCGATTTCCTTTTCCGCAGATTGCGTAAAATCGAAATATTTCAATTTTTCCTTATTAATCTAATAAATTGTAATTTCCTTGATTCTGATGCTAATCCAGTCCACCAAAACCATTTGGTTATTGAAAATTCATTTCGCGAGGTCCTGAATATTTCGTAACAGATTTAAGAATATTTCCCGTAATTTTCAATAAGTCGTACAATACGGTAGTTGCGATTGAGCTTTTAAATTTGCGAAAACTTCATCCCCTAGAAATTAAGTAAAAATGTACTTTCACTCCTGAAATCCGATTTTAATTGTACACCTACGCAGAACTAAGAAATCATCGATCAATATGAAAGGAGAAAGTAATAGTCCCTTAGAAAAGTCCATCGAGAGTCAAAAAATATTATTTTCCTTTATTCGAACTATTCTCGAATATAGCGATTCGAGATCTACACGAAGTAACGTTAATATCTGATTTAGAGACGGTACTGTAGGCCGTTCCACATTAAGTTGACAGTATTGTCCTTACGGCGAACGCTGTTGCTAAAAGTTCTCTCGGTCTACTCTCCTCGCGATTCCCGCGCCAAATTTGAATTGGCTAATTGAAATGTTTAGAGAAAGCCCATTAAAAAGTTCCTAAAGTAATGTTTAAGAAAAGGACGGTATTTATACGCAATATTTTCGGTTTGCAAAAGATCAAAGTTATAAATACCATATGAATATCTCGAAAATCGGTATTTCAAAGTATAATAATGGATTACTGGCAGGCGTATAGCAGTTTACCATATCTTAAGAAAAGGAAATTGATAATAAAATGATGGGAATATTAGCAGGTAAAGTTAGAAAAATTTTCAGTATTTCCTTACAACGTATTTGTACTAATCATATTTACACAAAGTTGTGAATATTTGGCTGGAAATAAATATATCATTAAACCAAAAATTCGTTTTTTGCTGGGCAGAAGGCCATGCTCATCACAAGTGAATCAAGTATATCGCATAATTATATGGTTGTGTAACCGTTTTAGTTTCTCGTCGAGGAATTAAATTAATAACGCGCCTCAGGGTGCATCTTTCCTTCTCCATTGATTATTTTGTATTCCATTTGCGGCCTCTTCGCAGAATTCGATAGCACCGAGAGACTTTCTGCAATAGGTAAAAACGTAAACTGTTTACTTCACAGCTTCCCTCTTTTAGACTTCTTTTCTTTTTGATGATCGCACAAACTTATAAATAAACCACTTGGGAAAAATCTCCACAACAACGTTCGATAAGTTACGACGCCACTCCACTTCTATACTCCGAGAATCCGAAGACAAACTAAATAAGAGCTCTAATCCTGCATTCCCAAAATTGAAGAGCCACTACGTTTGCTCAGATATCTAATGGCTCAAGAGCCATCCTGTACCAGAGTTTTGCATCCCCTCTCTCACAATCTATCCTATGAAGCTGCGCACCATATGAGATGAAGTGTTACATCTTCCAAGCAAGCGAAATTTTCTGCTGTATTAAACAATTAATTGAAAATTTTTGGGAATATTAAAGAATATTCGGAGCTTTAATGAATACATATGATATGATAAATTTGATCCATATCTATAACTGAAAGAACCAGCTTTCTTACTATGATCATAAGTTATGACCCTTCAGAATAATCCATGTTCGCCGTATTTCGCAAAACTTACGAGAGTTGGAGAATAAATAACCTTACAAAAGTTCTTTCCGGGCTGCATAGTTGCCCGAAGGGCGGCTTGATTGAAGTGCTCGCACTTTAAACTTAAAAAGATAGGTTTTCTTTTAGATTCTCCATGATATTTCACATTCCTCCTTCACTAAAAGCGGGCATCTACGGGCAGTACTGTCAAATTTTGGTGAGCGGAAAAAATCTACAAGTTCTTCCTCACGTGAGAAACCAAAACGTTTTAGGCGACGTATAAATTGGACTGCACCACGAATTTTTTCTTGAGTTACGTTCCAACTAAGTAATTTTTTCTAAGGTTTGATTGCTCTAAAATTACTCATGTAACTTTTATGTATTCAGATGATAGAATGAGCAATGGAAGAAATGTCAGCATTTTATGTTGGATTGTAAGAGTGTAATGGCAGTTTCACAAATGTTCACGGGTGAAAATTCGGCAGTTCATTCAATTTTCGCTTTTAACTTTGTTGTTCCTGCTAAAAATGCATAAATATTCACTTTTGTGTTGATAGTTATTTCCATTCACCCTTCATCAGAAATTAAGTTTGAATCAGTCAATGTAAACCACGAATCTTATCTATACCTGTTCAAATCCGTAGCTCCGCTTAAAGGCGACCCGGCGCGAGGGGGGCAATTTACGTTGAGTTTTCCCCCGTAAGCCCTCCATACTGACTGGAATCTTAAAACGGACAATAGATTCTAGGATAGGTAGTCTTTTATAGACGTCGGAGAGGTTCAATCAGACATTTCAGCTAAATAGTTACTTACGAAATCGGTGATTATAGAACCACTCTGATAAGAGTACAATGCAATAAATATTAGCAAAGTTATAACTTAATGGATCCCCCTGTTTGGAAATTTATTTCGGAATTTAAACGGGACACCTATAAGCAAGATAAAGTTTCCTCGAATTGCGCGCTTTTTATTTAACAGTTATTTGTACATGAGCAGTGGTTTAAATATTAAACAAAGATTGAAAACAGAGTAAAAATTAACCTTAAAACGCGTTCCTTATTGGCTAGCAGAAAATTTTACATTAAAGTCAATTATTCTAAGTCGGGAAGCGGGCGTACCACAAGGGGCAATACTATTCCCTACCCTTTTTAATCTTTTTACACGAGACATTCCCCTCAGCCGATATTTATATGTACGCAGACGTTAATCTCGTGAACGCCGCTCTACAAGAGCACTTGGACTGGGTGCGCCTCCAATGGAGACTCGGGGTGAAAAATGCGCGAGATAAAACAAATCAAGTCATCCTTACGCTATGCTGGGGGAATGTCAGCGATTCCTTGATGACCCACGTCGAATCCGTCCTGGAAAAGGCACGGCCTTTTATGCTCTTTACAAATTCTTTTTCAGCAAAAAGATTAATATCAATATCACTCTCTATAAAGCGATGGTCCATCCTTACGTACGCCAGCACGGTGTGGCATTATTGCGTAAAGAAAAATGTTAAAAAAATAATTCTAAAATGATCCTCTCGGTCCCTCAACAAACTTCTTATAACAAAATATGCGCGGCACACAAAATCCTTGGGGAAGTTGCTCAGTCGAGCCACTAGTCGTTTTTATGATAAACTTCGGGAACGAAAATTTCCGGTCCATGTGGGCTTCAATTGAAGTACAGGTCGTCCAATGCGGGGCTCATTATCGATTCGACCAGATTTTAACTTATTACCTACAACTTTAGCTTAATTTATTACCTATTTATTATTTCATATATTTTTGTTAACTTTTCACCCCGCCGCTTTTGTCCAACTTTTATCACTCCCTTCCTTTATTTATCCTTTCCCGCCCTTCTTTCCTCTCTTTTATTCTTTTACCTTTTAAATCTTTTAGCTTTTACCCGACGGATTCTTTACCTGTCCCTTCGCGGTAATTTTATTACATTTCCCTCCATAATTTATTATTATTTATTCATCTTCCCTTTTTACTCATCGTGACAAACCCGGCCCTTCATCTCATCGAGGTCGGTCGACTTTTACCTTTTATCACTTATTACCGCGGTTTTTCAAAATTTTAAAGATTTTAAATAAATTAAGAGATCCAAGTGGATGGACCAGGTGCCGCGCGCAATAGTATCTCCCTCTGGGGAGTCACAGTGATAATAAATTTGATAACTCGAACGGAATCCTCCGAGTGTGGAATTGTCTAATGTTTTGTTTTCAAACCAAATTGACGTGGCCCTAATCTGCGAGACTCATCTTTCGCTTGACAAAAAATTTGATTTACCTGGATATAACTGCGTAAGGGCCTATAATCCAGTCCGGAGGAGTTTGAGTACTATTCGCGAGGCACAATAAAGCCAAAGAAATTAAAATTCCGAAATTAACGAACTGTCAAACGGTAGGAATCTGCATCCAAGGGGAGCGAGACCCCCTCAATTTTACAAGCCACCGCACAAAATTCTACTTAAATCTGATATTTTTAAATTTTCCGACTCCGCGACCTTCATCGCTGGCGATGTAAATAAGGCATTGGGATGCAGAAAAAACAACCCGGCGGATAATAGACTCCTTACATTCATCTCGTGCTTAAAATTTCAAATTCACGCGCCGAAAGAAGTCGCCCATCACGTAAAGAATCACTCGGAAAAGGACTCTCAATCTTATTATAACGACTTTCGAAACGGCGAGTTCTTCTCGACTCCATCCCATGCGAAATCAAGATGAAGAACCCAACTGGAACAAAGTTAGCACCGTCCTAAATGATTTAAAATTATCCGACTGGTCTGGCAAAATAGACGAGAACTTAATCGACAGCCAGACTTAGTGAATTCGTCACCGTTGCATATGTAATCCAAGCTTAACAAAAGACTCCCGCCCAATGCCATCCTTGACAACGCGGCCTCGAGAAATAAAGCCAGAAACCAAAAAACCGGGCATATCTCACGCTGTACTCAGGAAAATCATTAAAAAGGGCTAATTTAAAAAATAGTCGAAGGCGAAATTGGATGCCGGCAGCAACAACAACTGCCAACTTTGGAAGTTCGTCGGTAAAATAAGAGGGAAAAAACAAAACATCGCGGCTCCCCTTCTAAATGCAATCGGTGATTGTCTGACGCGGGGAAATGCAATATTTTCGCGGAAAGATCCGCTATTTTCGAAGGAAGTGAAAGAGAAAACAAAACAAACGACCTGAACGTAAACGCGTATTGCTTCGACCGAAGGTCACTGATCCGCCGGTAAATAATACGAAGGAGTAAACACTCCGACCGACGCCTACCGAGAAACTAGTAAACACGGAGATAAGCGCGCTGAGGTGCATCTCTAAGCCAACGACGGTCGAGGCCAGGGAAGTATCAAATGCAATTCAAAAACGTAAAAACAACATAGCACAGGGACACGTTGGGATCACTTCCAAAATGTTTAAAGCGTTCCCCGAGAAAATTATTAGCGAATTAGTCGGTATTTTCACTGGCTGTCTTACACTGGGTCATTTTCCGAACTCGTGGGAAATCGCTTAAGTGGCAATGATTCCCATACCGCGTCAACGACCCAAAGAACTATCGCCCGATTAGCCTCCTACCAATTATGGGCAAATTACTAGAACGGATAATTCTAGATCGAGTTGAAGAACATTATTCACTTTCTCCCTGAATTCCAAGCAGGGTTCCGCGCCGTTCTCTCCCATCAGATCGCTCGACTCTCCGAGGACACAACTTTAATGGTTAATAAACTGCGGTCGCTTTCTCGACTTCCAAAGTTCCTTCGACAAAGTCTGGCACAAGGGATTAATTTTTAAATTGGTTAACTTAAATTTTCCCATATATTTAATCAAAATCATCAAATCTCAATGACGGAAAATTCTTCACGACGCTTTATCTTGCGACTTCTCCCGTTTTTAGTGTCAAAGCAGGCGTACCGCAGGGATCTTTATTCTCCCTTGTATTATTCTGTATTTTTACTGCCGACATCCCCCAGCGCGAGGATACCACAATTTACTTATATGCAGACGATACCACTTTGTTGGCAAAAAGTGTTTCTCCCAATATTGCCAACAAGACCCACATTGAAGACATCCTTTGTGGTGGAAAATAATGGAAACTAAGGGTCAATGCCAACAAATGTGGTCGACATGTTTTTAGAAGGACATAAAGATAAAACGAATCTACGCTGGGGGAAGATTTAATTCCCGATACAAAGAGACAACGGAGTAATTTTAGATCCTAAATTGACATGGTGAGATCATATAGACAACGTTTTACTCCAAGCAGCCATTCAGGGCCTTAATATTTTATATTTAACGACAAAATCACCAACAAGGTGAAAATTTTATTATTTCAGACAATGGTTAGATCACCGCTGACATACGCGTGTCTTGCTTGGATCTACTCTTCCAAACAGAATTTTTAAAAATTAGACAGTTTCGACAAAAGATCTATCAAAAGAATTTTTAAAATCTCGCGGTTGTCTAGCTCCAGAGAAGTCTTTGGAGCGATAAAAATCGATTCCTTCGACATTTTTTGCAGGAAGATCAAAAAATTTATGACGAAGCTGCAGAACGGATCAAAATTCTTTGGAAAAATAACTAAGCCGAACAACGGCAGGACGACGAAGGCTCCATTCTCGGAGAAGAATTGATGAACCGATAGATACATTAAAACAGAGTAGTCGCTCAAATCAATTTCCTAATGTAATCTAAGAATGAGAATATCAATTTTTGACGCTGAAACAATTGAGTGGTTCTTACCGATTACTGATTAAAATGCAAAGGAATCGAAGCTGAAAATTTTATCTCTATTCTGAAAACTGCTTTATGTTTAATTAGTTAGAGTACAGCTTGGTTAACCAAGATTACTGGAGATTCGGTAGATTTTCTATTAATCATAGCTACACAAAAATCTAGGAAATTGTCCGTTAGATTAGAATAAAATTAGAATTATATCCACATTTATCAATGAAGGCTTTAATAGTTTCCGTAATTATATATTTTAATTTCCTACCAATTATAACGACGATTTCAATTCTCCTAAGGGTGAATAAAATCAACTAAATCAATAATTTATTATTTATTTAGTTATACTTTAACTATCTTTTTATATATAACTAGTTGCACCGTGCGAAACTTTCCCAGAAAACACTGATACTCAATTTCCCACCCAAATACACTTCAACAAACACTAATCGTTACAAACAAATACACAAAAACTAAAACATACCTAAAAATACACACCTTCATCTTCTTTATCAGCGTCTGTTTCGATATACCTCGATTGCAGCGATGGATATCGCTATCTACACATCCAGTAACGATACTGAATGGCCAAATAAAAAGTCTTGCTTTTTCTAACGCCTTACCACATGAACCCAAACAAAATCCCTATTATATTATATATTTATATTATTATTTATTATAGATTTAATATTTTTCTCTGTGCTCCACAGCTCGGATTCTTTCTTTTATTTTCGAGGAATAATCTTCAAAAATCCCTTTTCAATCCAAATAACATGTGACAAAATAAAATCGTTATTATTAATCATATAATATCGAAGCGGCAAGCACTATTCGTTATGATTCAATAGGTGCACTAAACACAGTTGATGCAAGATTTTCAATTAAGAATATGATAATCGGAAAATTCCCTAAAACTTTTGATTCTACATCATTCCATTAGCAATGAAATTTAAAAAAGAATATTGTAAATATATAAATTATATATATTATATATAATACTATATATAGCGTCCGGCTCGCTGTCTGATTTGTTAGGAATTCTACTAGAAAATTTCATGCAATATGGCAGAAAGACTGCTTTGAAATGGTCCCAAACCAACTTCTTCATTACAGTCTTTTCAGGACACCGCTTCCTAAAAGGAGTTAATCCCGGAATCCCCGTTCACTACCTTCTTCTCATAAGTGAAACCAAAAAACCCCACCCCAAAATCCCTCTCGCACGACAAACAGTTACATATACCTCAATCTCCACACTTTCTTTTCATTATGCATTTAACCCCCCTTGATGAGAAAGGCAATGTCTCCAAAATGCGCATTAGGTGTTTCTGAAAACTGACCGCCGCACCTGGGGTTAATCCTTTTCTTAGGAATTGCGCCCGATGGTTCCCGGCATACAGCGATTGGAGAGTTCTTGAATCTCCCATTTCCCAAAATACTTTTCCTCTTTTACCTTATCCCGATGATTATCAGCGTTTCAATCATGAAAGGAATAATTTCGCTCATTTACTGAGGGATACCGATATCCTAAAGAACATTCTAACCCTTTACCGTTTCGAGTGATATTTCTCTTTCTCTACCACTATAATTTCTGTCTCTAATCAATTCTCTATATCGTCCCGTTTTGGATGGATAACTCCGATGAAGTGAAATATATGTGACTGAAATAAGTAGAAGACTGAATGTAATCGATATCGTGATGCTTAAGCTACTTGCACCTTATTAATTAAATAAGCTACTAGTAGGTCTTAAATGATAGATTTTCCGAAATTCGTTTCCCGGTATCTTTTCTAAAGTAAGTAACCCTACATACATAAAAAACACTGTGTAAAAAGACTGATGCATGGGATATTCGACCTCAAGTTATAGTTAAAAATACAGTATATAAAAATAAGTATGGTTTAAAAGGAAGCGTAAAAATAGGGTTATTCGTACTGAACGTTTGAAAAACGTATGGCATCAAATAAATAGTAGCTAAATGCTACGGTAATTCGTAAACAATTTAAGACCCTAATGAAAATTTTATTTTTAGGCATAGCGGCATTTCGACTGAAATAAGAGCTCTAAATAAAGTTCCAGAGATGTGTTATGATTATGCGTACGAAGTGATACATAATGAAGGATAAAGTCAACCGTATCTAATGTCAAATGGTTCATGATTTAAATGAGTTAAACGAAATAAGCATCAGGAAAAGGAGAGACTGTCAGAAGGGAGTTAAAGTGTTTAAGGGGATTCATCTACAGAACTGGAATAAGAAGAATAAAGTAAAAACATGTATTATAAAAAGAATTTTTCCAAGATTCATTTATGAGATCGTCCATACGGTCTCGATGAGGTAAACCACTTGTGGTTAAAAATAACTTAAATCAAGGCATGAAAAGGTTTGTATGAGAAAAGCTCGAAGATGAACATAAATTATTGCGGAAGACGTTACCAACTTGGGTATTTATTGTAATGATTGGGCCAGTCAGATCGGAGCACTAGAGGGCTTTTAATGCCAAAATAAAAGAGAGGCTTCCGGATAGTCATATTAGCAGCGCGTTCTACTTGGATGAAAGCGGTCCCGGGTTCGATTCCCGGTGGGAGACCATGTGCGAAATGACCTCCGCAGTCGAATGCCTTTTAAAAATACAACTCATAAAAGCGAGAAATAATGAACGTTTAGTTATCGATATTACTTGCTTGATTGTGATTTCTTAGGATAATCGTAGAATAAATATTTTACTGCATTTGTTTGTGTAAATATGGTTTCACCAAGCTCATAGTCCTCATGCATTTTATGATATTGTCTTTTAACTACGACGAACGACATTGTAAAAATGATGGGTTCCAACAGATTGAACCTTTATGGCTGCTTTTATCAATTCTGTCGAATTTAACGCGATTTAAATATGACATTTCAGGATTCTCTTCCTGCTATTTGAAAGCCTGAGTCACGACATCCAAGGGCAATTTGTTCGAATCAGAATCTTAATTCCTTTTCTTCGATTTAACGATTAATATTATTATATAAATCAGTTGTAGTCCTCAATATTCAAGGGAGCTGGAAATTATGTCAGGGTGGAAAATATTGGTTCTCGTAAAGAATAAAGAGGAATCTGTTCCTAACTTATGGCCATTGCCCTTTCAAAATATAATTCCTTACGATCTACCGAAAATTTCCCAGCAATCGCTGGTATCGCTTTCCTTTAGACTTCGCGATAGCAGCCCTCCTCATCGGACGGAGCGTAGGCACATGGGTACGCACCGGCCAAGCCGCGGCAAAGGCAAAATTCCGGTGTTGCCAAAATGTAATAGAAGGGCGGGTGGAAGGGGTAACGAATGACATTTGAAACCCCTCAATCTTATGCACCACGTAGTACACCGTTCGATTTTTTCTTGGACGACTGTACCTTAAAGAAGTAGCGTTGATAAATTACAAAATAGAATTAATACAACATTGGATAGTGAATGTTTGGGGAAGAAACAAAAAAAACTGGTTGGAAGCATATCATCACGGCATTAGTTGGGAGGGCGGATGCATACCATTCCCTGATTCAGAGAAGCTCTGTAAAATCTTGCAGAGATATCAAATAATTTTTGTTATCAATATGATATCAAGAGTTCGTATACTTGCAAGACTTATTGCACATTCCCGATATCGTAGATCTTGAGTTGCTGCAGTGTCCTTCACTTAAGAAACTTGATTCCAAAGCTGCAAGTTGCTTTCATGAAAATCATACAGCACCCGGTAATAAGTTCGCTTTTGCACTTTCAAACGATTTCCGTATTGCAAACTGGTTTTATAAGTACGGCGTGTTAAAACGATGCATGTGTTTAATTTCTAATCACCCGCCGTCTCCGATGTTTTCCGAAGTCTCCCGAAGGAAGCCGAATCGGAATACGGCTCGTGCTATTGGAGTACCTGTGACGTCATCAACTTCTTCCGGGGATACTCTGGTTGGGTTGCAGAACGCGGGGAATAATTAAAAGTAGTGAAACATAAGGGTCTGGGTTCGATCCTCGTTGTTAGCAGCCGCCTGTACGTCATAAGAGCTGATTCCGAGCATGTTATATACCTTATTTAACTGAATTATCGTCAATAGGTGTGGTGGCCGAGTGGTCAAGGCATGCGGATCGTGCTGTCGTTGTCCGTTTGTCAAGTGATTCAAATCCTGGCGGCGGAAAATATTTTTCCAGAAAATAAGATTTAATTTAAAGGCCTCTGACGTCAAAGGGGTGGGGGTACTTATTCTGGACTCGGAGAGCAGCGGGTTCGAAAGAGGATACCGATGACGTCATCCAGCGGTTGGGATACTCTGGGACGTGCCACATTAGTTTCATAATATGGAAGAACAGGAATTAAGAAATCAATCAACTTGGGATAATCAAAATTATCGGGTCTTCCAATATTATCGATACAAGGCGAATGCTAAAGACACTGATTTTGAATAAATAATTAATTAATTTGTAGCTTCTCATTTTCGAATAGGAATATTTATAATTAAACGCGTATTATTTTAAATTCATTTCCTTTTTACTATGTATGTACTATATTAGTCTCGTTGAATTTACTGTTTTATGTGTTGCATAAACCATAATTCTAATGACAATCAATACGCATTGAAATTTTCCGTGCAGTAAATTTATTAATATGAGGGGGGACATTCTGAACTACCGCACCCGGTGACATCAACGCTAGGCTCGCCTCTGAATAAATGCATTCGTTCAGAAAATTGATAATATTTAAGCAATCTTCACGGAATTCTGTGGTGTGTTCGTTTAAATGCGCACCATCTTATACGCATCTCCCTCCCCTTGTTCGGCGACGCAGTGCATTCTGGGAGGGGGAATCAGTAGTCGCGCGGACATCACTTTAGGCGGACGTGTCCTCGGAAGAACTGCGTCGCTGTTCCATGAAGACGTTGTTGGAGCTGGCTGGTGAGTATCATTGTTCGATCCTCCTCTTTCATTCGTACACATGTGGCAAGTTCACTTTATTTTCATTTCATCGTCACGAGAGTAAGCGCGCATATCTTTTTCGTCGCCGAAATCCGGGAGTTTCGACTTATTCCCCTTTCCTTTCGCATGTTTCATTCGATCACTCCATTCACTCTTTTCCTGAAGTCTTTTCATTCGGAAAGCGAGAGAAGGATTACGCAATTAAACTGGGGGTGAACTGTAATTCCTTCGATGATACATATATCTAAAACTTCAAGGAAATATTCTGCCCCATTTGAAAACAGCTTAAGTTATTGGAAGTGGGACTCCTGTGTTCCTGCAGAAAGATTTGCAAAATGTAACATGTGTAGATTCTCCTCTTGATAGGATATACATTATTAGATATTCGTATTTTACGCTAATACGAAACGCATATACCGCCTAATTTAATGGCTCCATTCTATCGGTAATTTATTTCAAGTGAGGGCCCTTCCCATCCCTCCACATAAAAAATGAGAATCGATCCTAGCCATAATTGTTTCGATCGCAGGCGTCCCCAAAATCTTTATTGTTCATTCAAGGCTACATTGAGTTTTTCAATAAATTTTGATAGTGATCGCGAAAAGATGCATTAATGCTATCAAAGGTTCCGTTACACTATTTATTTTCTAGCATCTATAGACAATCTTACGTGTTTTTATCGACGACCAATGGATTATTGTAAGCTTTTGACCTTTTCAATTATATAATTTGCGATCATATTTCCAATTTGTTGCTGAACAATCGATTCTAGCATTAATGAAATCCTTTAAGGCTTTAAATTAAGAGATACATCAATTTAATAGGTCGATCTTCATTCGACCATCGTCGGGAATACGTGCAGGTGTCCTTCTCTCCGCAGTTAACCTTAATCCCTGCTTCCCGATTCCCACCTGCAAGGATGACGACGGAAAACAAGAGCCGGAAGACCGATGTTGACGAAGTCTCCCTCAGTGTGGAGGACTGCCTTTCGCCGAAGGTTGTACAGCAAGAGGTAAAACGGTTCGATCTGCAAAACATTCATGAGCGATTGCTTGCTTCGCTTCAAAGAGAGGATTTTAACGTTCCTCAGGAAGAAATAACCGAACTACGGTCAATGAAACCGAATATGGCTTTAAATAATAAGGTACATTTTCTATCAACTTAATAGGATGCGTCAATCCCTTCACTATTCCTTGCCTGGAGGAAAAACATGCATCCAATTGTGTAATCGTTCATATGATCACCCCCGTGTCTTGGAATAGAACCAGTTGATACGCTGTTTTTTAACCTTTTGTTCGCTTTACAGAAATACTTTAAATATTTTGCTTTAAATACTTCCAAATTGTGGGGATATAAGTGTAATAAGAGTATCTTCACAGGTTTTTGCGTTCCTTTGAAGCATAGTTTAATATGGTTTATGAATCCCGATGACTAACAACGTTATATTTCGCAACTTTTCTTTTGCGAATTGCTGCGAACCCATTAAGAATTCGCAGATTCTAAAGATCGTAATCTCTCCTCACTAACACGTGGTTAACGGAACAGATTTTTGTGAAATCGACCACTTTCTCTTAATTAAAGTAAGTTACACTGATTTTAATGACAAATTCTTGAAGAGCTTCTCGAAAAGATCTTTTAACCTGGCAGATAAATAAAAGTCATGGACAACTTTCGGACGGTTTCCCAAATGATCCTCATTTCGATTCCAAGGCGTCATTTGCATCCAGTAGCGCACTTTAAAAGGGGAATTTAAGTATTTCTGTATATGATATCGACCTCAAATTATAAAAACGGTATGATAGTTTCCTATAAACTTTTGACCGCGAAATTTCGAATGGAAATAACATGGAGTGGTTTTGGCTTCGACATCACGTCTAAGAGATTATTCCGTTAGATACAGGATGGGAATATTTTTGTAAGCAGATCTTAAATTATTTGTGTATTGGAGGAATATATTACAAATTGCGTTGCAGTAAATGTGTGCCATAACATCACGTGGCATTCTGAAAGCAGATCTCTTTCATTGAGGCTTCAAACGTAACTCGGGGTACTTCTACACAATTGCAGATCACATGGACTGCTCATTCGTCGTGTATTCCTTCTTTTCAGAAATGTATTTGTTCGTGATGTGGTGATCGTGTCTCACAGTCGGAAATATGAGCTCTGCCGCTTTCGAATCCCCCCGCGTCTCCTTAGCACTGTTTCATACGCTCGTGAGAACGTGTCATTTCGTGTCTTCCGCCGATTCAAAAGTCTGCGTTTTATTACCATTTGTAATTTATAATTCATACACGATTAAATAAAGCTAGGAAATTTTTTCACTTCGTTTCATACGAAATCATAATAAAACTATGATACAAGTCACGCTTTTGAATTTTTTGAATGATTAATGATGCCTAATCTCAGTTGTGGTTTATTTATGTTAAAAAAATATTTATTCTTCCGATCTCATTACCTCTCTGTAAGAAATGCATTGGTGTATTTAATTTCTCCCACTTCCCATGAGGAAGGCATTTATTATAAGTCTAGTGAACTTAACATATTAATCATTATATTTTATCACGATAAGTACTCGTATTAATGATAGAGTGTATGTAGGTAAGGATTTTTGAGATATAAGCATTTACCAGGAGGTTTTACGTGATCAAAATTACATATGCCATTTAGTTCTGCTTGTGGTAGGAGTTATTTAACCCGATAATCGCATGCCTTTTCAGAAGGGCGATCGAAAACGCAATGTTGAAATATCAGATAGCCAATTCCGAGATTTTTCTACTGTTTTTATCGAAAATGAGGTGTGCAAAAGAAACTTTTTGTGTAATCAACGCATTTCCGTTTAGATTTTGATCAGCATTCTTTTCTAATCTAACAAATAAGGAGGGTGGATTTTTGTAACTCCTCGTCTGCCTTATTTTTAAAGGTTTTAAATTGAAACTTTTTATTCAGCCGAGATGAACATTGAGATTTATTTCCACGCAGTATTTTTCAATTAAATTGAGAATATACCACGGTAGATGGACGTGGTTTTATGCGTAGAATATATTGTGAACGAGACTTAGCTTCCTCTGTGAGGAGATAATCGCGTCCTAATGCCTGATAATGAAATATAGAAATCGGAGTATAGAATTATTGGAAAATGGTTGAGTGCGTTGAAAGTCTATTCGGTAAATGTGTTAAAAAGAGTTGAAATGAATTTGAACGGTGGACTGGGACAAGGTGATTTGTCTATTGTCGACCTGTAATATAAAAACGATTTCTTACAATTTATTTTTTAGCTTTCCTCGTCTTAGTTTTTACTCTTTGGTCTGTTGCGGTATTTATGATTTTATGAAGAGGGTTTTTCGATAAAAAATTCTTCCAGCTGGGTTACATACACTTTAAAATCTTTTCGCTCGTACTCCAGTCGCTGCATTGCTGGGCATTAAAAACGTCCATCTGCATTAATGTGAGTGGTCATCATTTTAATTTTAAGTGCGTCTCGGTTCAGAGTCATCTTTCTTTACGTAGAAAGTATTGAATCAGAGAATATACCGTTGGCATTCCATTCTTAAGACAGTGGGGGACATCTGGAATGATATGCGTAGAATTGACAAAATGATTATCCCACGTGCTTTTGCAAGCCTTAAGAAATAAAATTTGATATTGATTTCGCCTAGCAGCTGACGTTGAGGTCTCTTTTTCAAAGTGATTGCAAAGCGATGCTTTTGTAGTCGTCATTTCCGACATTTAACTGTTCTTAAAGACGCGTCGGTTGGATATGCGACAACTAAATTATCTCGTTCGAAAGTTCTTTACCGGTGTCTTAATAGTTTTTCTTTCCTAATGTACTCTAAATCGTTTTTAACGGTGAATCGAAATAGTAATTCCTATAATAATAAATATCTACTGGATTTTAATCCCAACAATTGAACGCGTTTGATTTTGGTTTCTCTCTTTCGTTTGACAAATGGTTTCAATTCCTCTCATAGAGTCAACATTGACTATTCTTTAGCGTATGCCCGAAGCAGCGATGGCATAATGGGGTCCCAGGGGATTGTTTAAATTTTTGGATTTCAATTTTGAAGCCTCAGACGTATCTAATTGTAAAACACTCCTCTCTTCATAGTTATTGAATTATTCGGAGCAGAAAGATAATGTGAACTGATTTCATTTTATTTTCCGTTTGGGGTTTAGTTGGGGGCGTCGGTTTTAGATCCTACACTTTGTTCTTGGAGATGGCCATGTTGGAGAGCGACTCACTCATGTCTTCCGAACGAAATTTTGTCCCCACTTGCTGAGAAATCACTGTCTGTTAGTTTTCCTGCCGCAAGAAAATTATCTCATTAACCCATGGAAGAATAATCTCACAGTAATTTGTAAATATTCACTGCTGTGGAAGACCCAATGTTCATTATTCACTCCGGATATTTCAGACCCCACTTAGAATCGATCTCATCACGCACGCACTCGGTTCGTAACCCAAACGATGCGGCCAGTATCACGGGTGCCCCTTCATTAGTAATAAAACCTCTAAGAGAAAAAGAACCAAGTGTTTCTTAGCAGCACAATATCCCATCCTCTAATCCAATCAGACCTAGCACCGTTTTCTTGAGCCCAAGTGGGGTTTTTTTAAACCGACGTCAACACCAGGAATTTTCTGTTGGTCAGCGGTCGATGGTGGTGGGAAGGTCCTCTCCGATAATAATACCTCCAAGGAAGGAAAGCAGAATGTCCGCCCGTTGGCAACAGAGAAGCAATCCCGAGAAGCGCGAGGTGAGACTGCTATGCGATTCCCGACCCCTCCCGTAAGGGGGCGGAAGGGACTCGCCCCCGAACTCTAAACCGGGAACTGTCCTTTTGGAAAAGTCCGTTTTTTAGAGTCATTTGAATCTAAGCATGCCCACCCGTCGCCAAAGTGAGATTCGCTCAAGTTTGCCGGAGGCGGAGGTAAAGCACCAGTGCGAGATCCATAAGCGAGGTACCACCCGAAAGGGACAGGCTGGCTTTGGATGGAAGTGAATGAGTGGCAGACAGTCGTTGCCATTGGATAGAGAAGGTCCTACGACACCCTCATCACCGCTGATCATCCGTAAATTCTGGTATACGCCGTCGGTAACTCCTCTATCCAAACCCGTTGATGTCGCATCAACTCCCGTTTAAATCACGAGGAAGTTTCCACCTGTTTATTTATATAATGATCGGCTTCTCCTTTTTAATAGGTCATTCGAGTTAAAATCGCCCATCTGGCGGGAAGGCGAACAATAGCAAAGTGCTGTAGTCTGAAGAATAAGTATAATGGTAAAAACGTCTTAATCGTTCTAAATCATCATCATTTCTAAATGTACTGGCTGGAATCGGAGAAAGAGTTAGTGTATCTGTGTGTGTATCTTTCCGATCGGAAGACATTGCGCGATCACTCGAAGAACATGGCTTTCCCAATTTCAAAATCACCTAAATCAGATTTCTTATCGTAGGTGATTTCGGAAAGACGAAAAACTGCGTAAAAACAGAGGCCTCATTCTCTCTGTTCCTGGTCATTTTCAGTGACGAATAATTTGTCGAAAGATTCACTGGTGTAAATTACGTAGGAGGCTGAAAATTTGGATCGAAAAGTTTAAATGACCTCTGGTATACACCAATGCTGTCGCAGTAGCAACTTGTACAATGGTACTGCGACTTTTATAGGCGATATTAAGAAATCGAAGATTTAATCCTGGAAAATTATGGTCAGATCGAAATACTTCCTGATAATGTTTCGTGTCGTCAACTGGGAACAGTCCTTATTGAAAGGTTAAAATTTTGAATGTTTTAGAGTGGAATGCCTACGGAAAGTGAACAGTTGTTTTTGAAGTTGACATTTCGATCGTTGCAGCAGATATCTTAACTATAGTCACGATATATGTGGATAATATTTGCAAGTAATAACTATTCCCGACCGATTTGTGACGCGTTCGCTTTATTCCAGAGATACAAGCTCAAGTTAGAGAAATGAAATGCCAAAACTCGAAATAGCCTAAATTATACAAAATGCCCAAGATAATTGTCATCTCAGTTGAATGCAAAGGGCTGTTAAAAATTGTTATTCATATTATCGAAAATCGCGTCGAATTTTTGTGGCGATTAAAATGCAATGAACAAAGCACAAAAGAAAAAGAACTCAGCTGGAAAGAGATTATTAACTTGAGGTTGAAAATTACGATCTCAATGTGCGAATAAGGGTGAAAGATACAAGTGGAAGATATGGTTCAGAAATTATAAATGATGTACAAATGAAGACGATAATTAGACGTTAAATTGGAATGTTTTGAATACTTTAAATGAAAGTATAAAATATTTACACAGCGATCTTTTTGATGCATGTTTGCTAAAGCGAATTGATTGTCAGCTGTTGTTGGTCAGCAGATGAGGAGATTGAAGGCGACGTGTGATGAGAAATTTAAATTAAATGTTAACAACAAACAAGTTTTAGTTAAACATAAATAATATATTAAATAAGTACTGTTTAATAATATATGGAAAGAAAATTGATATAAGATCAGAAGTAGATTCATAATTCATTTGTTGAAGTCTCCAATAAATTCTGTGCCATACGAATTTAGACTCGTAGGATAACGATGGATATTCTGTCTGACAAACGAAACCTTTATAACTATATCATATACATCAAAATGATTTAAAATACCGAGGACAGATCACTTGAGAATAAACGATATGCATATTCTAAATTCCAGATGAAGGAAGAAAACTTACTTTACAATGGAACGCTGATATTTTTCATCATTATATCGTAATTCCTGGCAGCTTTGATCGCCAAAGAAAAGCATAACGAATATTGAGAGATATAATATAAACTCCTACCATAAGCAGTTATTAATTTCCTATGTTTAACCATATATTTCGCGAGTGTTAACGTGAAAGCTAATACCTAATTAAATCCTTATCTTCATACATTCTATCATTAATATACATCATTCCTTTTAGCAAGTGCAGATTAAAGTAATTGTCAATATCTGTGATTACTGATCATGACACGTGATGTCTTTCTCGGCGTTTTCTATATTTGTTGGTGACTGGAAAAGTAGACATCATCTCTGAGGCTCACGCATAAATCGTAATAATCGTGTTCTCTTTAAATCTTTGCAATCGGTTAATCTTCTCCCCAACACTTTTAACTGCAAATATATAAATTCACAGACCATCGACGTTATCGATTATCGTAATTTTTGGGACTTACGGCGAACGTGTATTATTTTGAAGCGTCAATTTTTTTAACAGACTAATAGATTATAAGTTTTTCTTATTGATTTTATTATGAGATATGTATTCATCAAAGCTGTGATAATTCTTAAATATAACTGAGAGTAACTGCCCGTTGAATCACAGTGGTGATGAACAATGAAGAATACAATATTATATGCATTTCACTAGACTGTGATTACATCGAAAGATAGAAAATATAACTTATGCACGGAGACGAAAATTAAATCGAAGAAAAATACTCTGAAACCAATGAAAACATCATGTACCAGTGGAATTCGTATTATGTGCCTAACATAAGTAAGGTGATGGATTGTCATAAGATACATCAATTGCTAGAATTTAGAAAGCAATCTCAAGTAACATATCGATGCCCCGGTTCATATTTAATAAGTAATACAGAGTTACACATTATCTTATCATAAAAGTTCATTAATGAATTTACTGCCTAATATAAAAATGAAGGGATTTACACATCGTATTAAGTTGATAGAAAATGTACCTTATAATTTAAAGCCATATTCGATTCCACTGACCGCAGTTCGGTTATTTCTTCCTGAGGAACGTTAAAATCTCTCTTCGAAGCGAAGCAAGCAATCGCTCATGAATGTTTTGCAGATCGAACCGTTTTACCTCTTGCTGTAGAACCTTCGGCGAAAGGCAGTCCTCCACACTAAGGGACACTTCGTCAACATCGGTCTTCCGGCTCTTGTTTTCGGTCGTCATCCTAACAGTTGAGACTCGGTAAGTAGAGGTTATGCGGAGAGAAGGACACCTACCCTTGTTCCTGACGATGGTCTAATGAAGATCGACCTATTAAATTGATGTATCTCTTAATTTAAAACCTTAAAGGATTTCATTAATGCTAGAATCGAAAGTTCGGCTACAAATAGAAAATATGAAATGATATAATTGAAAAGGCCTCAAGTGCTTACCGTAATCCATTGCTTGTCGATAAAAAGAACAATGATGACAAAAGATTGTCTATAGATGCTTGGGCAATAAAAAGTTTAACAGCGCCTCAGTGTGAATAATAAAAAATGATATTTTAAATATTTTTGGTGACCGGAGCTTTTATCCCTTATTAGCAACCAATACATACAAACCGAGTGACTATTTAAAGGACAATTTTTCAGGTTTCTGCTTAAAATATTCAGAGAAATCCACCCTTTGTTATACATATTGAGTTAATATTTTAATCATCGCGTAGCGTACTGGGCGGAAAGATACCCGGGTCACTATACACAAAATTATTTCTGTTACTTAGAAACGTTTGTAAACAGTTTTTAAAATGGGATAGAGATATTTATTCATGGTCTTAAAATGATTGACATAGGTTTTACCAGTAATATTATAGTCTTCTTGAACGAAGACCTCGACGTCGTACAAATTTGTTTTAATAAACCGATATAATTATTTCAGCACCAGTATTTTGGAAATAGATGTACAGCGAACAATTCCGAAGGCTGGGAATGAGAAACATTATTTCGTTTGGTATGCATTTCCATGGGGTTATGAGAGGTTTTCCCTTGATTTAATGGAATGGAAAGGACTGCATACTGTAGATAATATAATAGCCATTTGTTTTCGGTTATTGATTGGCATAAAAGAAAGGGAGGGAAGAAGAGATTAGAAATAAAACGAGCCCGATCTATTGTAAGTTCTCCAAGAGCAACGTCGGAATTCTGAAAGAAAAATAATTTAATCCTTGAGCTCGCAGCCAAATTGTTACGAGCAATGTGTAATCATTTTCTCGAATCCCATTTGTAATAATTACGGTACGGTAAGTCTCATATCTGATAAATTATGACATTAAATGTACATCAAGAGGATCCAAATCCAGTGACATGCTTAGTTTCTAAGAAATGAGATATACTCTCCTGCTATAGATTATCGGACGAAAGTCGTGGAAGTAAGTATGTACGTAAGTATATATGACACACATACACACTTTAAATATAGATAGCGAAATATAGCAGTCACTATAAATTAATGTTTTTACAACGAAATATTGCAAGTTTTCCCTTAAAAAATCAAAACAACTGAGCATGACTTTATTGTATTTCTCCCTTAAAGATTTTATTTAATCCAACTAGTGGAGCTACCTGTTGATATTCGACAAGGAAATAAAATAGACTGATTGCAAAGTAGTTGCGACTTGCAGGGCATTATATTAATCAATATTCAGAGTTAAACACTTATTATAAGAAAACACATAAGGTGTCTTCATAGTTTAGAAATCAGATAGTCATACATTAGTGTAATTACCACTACTTGCATATCAAATTTTATTTTAAATCGCATTTTCATAAGGTGGTTTATAGAATCAAAACAACCGTTTCTTACATCAATGTTCACCAAATTTCAATAACCGGTATAAGCGGTCATACTAAGACTTCAATTTCCTTTGTTTTGATGCTTTGTCCTTATTTCGTAGGATCATTCTTTCTTATTTAACCATGGAAAAGAAATAAAGCTTACAACCGATAATCTGAATCTTACATTTAGTCGTAATAAGAAGTATTTTCCTAGTCTGGAATTGACATCGGGATAAAAGGTAATTTTAATGTCCCTGGAGGTCATAGACCATCTACGAGTCAAATGCCATGAACATGAGTCGGGTAATTTTTGCGTGATGCTGTGAAAGTCAATTAGACAGACTAAGATATTTAAATGAGTGTTTCGGACTCGGGATGACTTACAATTACCACACTTTCATTGAAATTCCTTCAATGCACAGACACGATCCCCTGTAAGGATTAATTAGGGAGTATAAATCACCGATGTTAAATTAATCCAATGTCACGAAACTCCCTTAAGAAATGCATGGTAGATATATTGGGCCATTAATTTCGAACACCTCCCCATGTAATAGCATTATAAATTTTTAGTAGTCGCTACACGTCCAATAGAATTTTATATGTTGATATTCTTCTGTAAAAGTATTCTTGGTTCCACTCTGGGCTAGACGACCAGAAAATATTCCATAAGTAAAGTAGTATTATCTATTATATATAGCTAACTCTCCGGATATAACTATACCAAATATACCAAAATTCTTAAAAATTGCCGCAATGCATTTCATACGTGAGAATTTTTCATCCATCTGGCATCAAACTCACGGTCATATATAACCTTTCTTCCACTGGTTCTATAGAAAACTACTTCAAACGCAAAGGCTGTGATTTTGATTAATTAATATTAATTTAATTAAATATTAATTTGCTATTTTCTCTCACGGAAGGGTCCTGATTTCGACGCTAGGCGGTCTTTTGCGCAATTATTTGCAATCTGTTTTGAGGCCGTTCTCGATGCGATAGAGCAATCAAAATTTCGGTGATTGCAGATGAGATGGTCTTCCATAGTACCAAAGGAAGAAACGTTACCAAATGACCGTGTGTTCGACGCCAGGTGGGTTCGAAATGCTTCCGTAAGAAATGCATTGCTGAAATCTTAGGCAATTTTTTTAAGTGCGTTCCCGATAAACTGGAAAGATACCACCCGGAATGGTGACAGAGGCAATTTGAAAACGTTCCTTCATGAGGTTGTCCGTTTCTCCAGCGGTTCTTGGTTCGATGCAAGACGGTCATTCCGATTCCACCATGCATTTCAGACGGGGAAAACGGAATCTTATTTTGGGACCTTCTCATTAAGATATTGAATCGAAACTTTGGAACAAGTCAGAGTGGCACATATCTAACATTCGCATGCCATCGTCTCTCACGAACGGGTCCTGTGTTCGACGCCAGGCGGTCTTTCGCGCGAATTTTCGAAAATCGTTTTGAGTCCTTACTCGAAGCGATAGAACAGTGAAAATCACGGAGGTAGGCGATTCCATGGTTATCTATTGTACTAACTGAAGAAATCTTACTAAACTATCGTGAGTTCGACGCCAAGTGGGTGCAAAATTCTCCGGTATAAAATGCTTCGCGGTCAGTTTTGACAATTATTTTTAATGCTTATCCGATAACCGGGAATGATATAAAATGGAATGCACATAGTTGCAATTCATAAGTTTCATATACGCTGTTCGCCGTTCCTCTGACGATTCTTGGTTTGATGCCTGAGCGTCATTTCTATTCTACCATGTTTTTCAAAAAGGGATTGCGTAATTTATTTTAGGACCTTCCCGATAAGTTATTGAATTGAAACTTTGAAACAGGTCAGAATGGCACTTATCTAATATTTATATGCAATTATATCGCAAGATCGGGTCCTTAGTTCGAAGCCAGGAGGGTTTTTGCGCGAAGTTTCAAAATTGATTTGAGGCCTTCTTGGTATGGAACTGCATTCAACTGATAGCTTGCAGTATGCAAGGTACTTTTACTCGAATAATATTGTTTTATAGTAGTATTATATAATAATCGTATTACTAGTATTATATAACTTAGTATTATATATTATATTAGTATTTCGTAAGCAATCCACGGAATGTTCATGTTGATAGATTCCAGTCTTTATTCTTTTTCAAATCGAAAATGATTGCCTTATTAAATCGAGAAAATAGTTAAAGGGGAATAATTTGAGTACAGACTCTTATTTGGTTCGTAGAATATCGTATTAGAGGGATAATTGAGAGACTACGGTCGAAAATGACGCAATATTAGAGTAATTTTCCGAATGTAAACATAACGTTGCTGAACTCAATTCTCATAAGAATATATGGGAAAACTAGGCCCATATGGACGGTGTGGGGGAGAAGAGCAGACATTTCATAAGGAAAGCATTACTAAACTTTTATCAGTATGAATTCAGCGACATTTTTTCGATAGGAAATTATTAATCTAATGTCAGTAAACTTTACATGACTTTTATTTAATTCAATGTTCCTAATCTCCCTTAAGATATACATGGGAGAAATATTGGACCATTAATTTCATACACTTCCACATGTGATACCATTATTAATATTTGGTACTCGTTACAGTTCCAATGGAGTTTTAAATGTTGGTATTTTTCATTCCAAAGTATCTAAGTGGGTTCGACTCTGGACCAGACGATTTGAAAATATTCCCGTAAGAAATGCGCGTTCATATTGATCGATTCAAGGCTTTATTGTTTCTGGAATTGAATCGGAAATGATGACCTTACGATATCGAGAAAAATGTGAAAAGAAGAAAAATTGAGTACCGACTATTTCGAGTCACAATTGAGAGAATACCGACGAAAATGACGCAATATTAGTGTAATTTTCCAGGTGTATGCATAATTTCCCCTTATCGAGAAATGTGATTGTTGAACTCGACTCATAAGAATATATGGGAAACATAGGTTCATATGAGAAGAGCGTTTTATGGTAAGGAAAGCATTACTTTTATCAATATGAATTCGGCAAAAATTTTTTCAAATACTTTATATATCTGAAATGGTCTAAGATAGCACGTGAATAAAAGTACTAATGATCATTTCGCTCTCAAAATTACGGATAATTTTCGTCGTAATGTTTCAGAAGATAAAAATGTAATTAAACAGATATATATTTTTAGCTACTAAATGAAAAGATACTCTCTGCATCGATATTTTGTGTAAATGCTATACATTTACTTCACTGGGGAAAAGCGGAAGAGTTCAGAAGAATAGATTGGTTCCTTTTTCATTTGAAATCTATAAAACCACTATGTTAGCGAAGAGCGATTTATTCAATAATCTATTATACAGAAACATCAGATGTTAACGTTGAAATGTGTAACGTTCCCTCGGATAGCGGCTTAGAGGTGCTTTTGCCATCCTTGTGTCGTTTTATTTCCGAAGGTCCTTCCTCTCCTCCCGCGCACCCACAATTCCTTATCTGTCCCTCGATTATCATGATAATGAAGGCACAAGTTTACACTCCCTCTTCCTAAAGTACTCAAACATACCATGCGGTATTTTCTCCTAATAAATTGCGCTAAAATGCCTCCCAATTCAATTGGAAATATTCGGTACAAGGTAAATTTAGAATGCACGTTATTTGTCTACTTACAAGGAAATATAAAATGGACAGGAATACAAATGGAAAATACCTCAAAAATCTTTCTTTCGTATCCCACACATACAGAGTTCTTAAAAGGACCTTGTCCTGCGAAAATATCATACGATTTGGGTTTTCATGCTTCGTTTTTTGCCGACTTCCTGCTTACTCTACCTTTTGGATGAGTTTCCAAAATATTCTCCAAAGATATCGCCTCTTCCTGGATTAAATCAATTGATATCCACGTCCCTAACAGGACTTTAATCAAAATGCAATTTTAACGGCGTAGACCAAATGCTATCATGAGTAAGCTTCTTAAATATCGCCGCAATGTATTTCAAGGGGGAGAATTCAGCACCCATCTGGCGTCGAATCCACACTTATTTTACTATGTAACATCCACTGGCAATATAGAAGACCACAACGTCTCTGTTCTACGTCATTTTGAATTCTCTATCCTAATAGATATTGTCTAAAATATTATTCGAAAATTAGAGCAATCCCCTGTACATGTGTAATAATTATCACGGTAAGTCTCATCTCTGAAAAGTTATGTCAGTAAATGTACTTCAAGAGGATCCAAATCCAGTGACATGCTGTGCTTCTAAGGAATGAGATCTACACTCCTGCTATCGAGGATCGGACGTAGGTCCGACAAGTAAGTAAGTATACGTATATGACACACACACTCGCACAACTTTATAAATAGATGGCGAAAAATAGCAGTCTCTCTAAAGTAATGTTTTGTAAAAGAATATTGCCAGCATTTCGTTTAAAAGTCTAAATAACTGAGCATGTCTTTGCTGCATTTCTCCCGTAAAGATATTACTTATACAAATATCGGAGCTACTCGTTGATTTTCGACAAGGAAGTAAAAATAGACAAATTACATAGTATTGGTGCTATGGTAATAGGTGCCACTTGCTGGGCATTATTCTAATACAGATTCATAAAAGTATTGAATACCATAACGGATAAGCTGTCTTCATAAATTAGAAACCAGAATGTCAAGCATTACTGTAATTACCATTACTTGCTTTTGGGCGAAAATCCTTCGAAAAGATACCTCCAATACAGTGTATGAAAAGAGGGCGAAGACGCTTCTCTAGATGTTATTCCGCTTAAGAAGCGGTTGTCTCAAATTGTCGGTCCCTTTCATGCGAAACACGTGTAAAATTACCGCTTAATAAGCCTTAATAAGTTTAATGCTTCTTGTTCAAGACGCGGATTTTCCCTTTTCAGATACACTTAAACTTATCATTCGCTTAATTCGATGGAGCAGTCTTTTATCTTCTTCAGTACCGTCCTTTAGTCTCTATGATAAACTCTGCTTGATTGGATGGTAACGATGGGTCTAGGACAACTCGCCGCCGCTAACTCGCCGCGGGCATATTTTAAATACGTTTAGAACTATGAAATTACTCGTTCTTCGCAAGGGTTTTAATTATCTAATATCACAGAAAGAAGAAACTAAGATATCTGCTAAATTTTACGGTAAGACCACAGCACCACTTCATAGAAGCAATTAATCCTTGTTAACTCTTAATTGGTTTCGTGGGGTCGAGATAACCCCAGACGATATACTTCCTTCGATAAAACATAAGTCTTTTTTGGGCGAGAATGAGACTTAATGTTTCTTCCTCCGTCTAACCGATGAACCCTAAAAATCAAATCATGCTGATCACCAACTAAAAATAATTTCCGAAACAAATATTATTTTGGTCTATATTTCTCTCTCTCCCTAATATTTTTATATTATATAAATATAACTATTCTGCTCGCTTTAAACATTCAGAATCACAATTTTCAAATTTATAAAAATAAATTTTCAATGTGTTCTTAGTGTTTAATTCAGGGCAAACACAATTACGAAAAAAATATTTTTCTAATACGAGAAATCGATTCTTATCATATATTTCACATTCTAATAAATAAAAATTTATATTTCATTATTGACGAGTAAGATTTTACTGCTTAATTACATTCGGGATTTGATTATTTTCCGCTTTAATTGTCTCATACAAATATATCCTTTTCTGCTTTCCAACCAAAGGTAGAGTAAACTGAATAAAAATATTGAAAACGGTTGTAAATAATAATAGTTATATATTTATTAAAAATTGTTGTCAACAATTAATATTTTTTAAAATTCAATTACAAAATGGGGTATCAGTTCCCAAAGGCAAGATTATGCCGATAGACCTACCATTGTAGCGCATCGTAGAGCAAGTATTAAAGAATTATTTCATGGGTTGATGACAATGATAAGGAGTGATTATACGATGTTTAAATATTACTAATCGATTTCCGTGGTTGAAGACCATTAAATAGAATGTTCAATAAATTTCTGTATGAAACTTACAGTTAGGGGGTTTCGACCATGGCAGATCGATCATAGCACGTTTCAAAATTCCAGTCAGTATGGAGAACTTACAGGAGAATAACTCAATGTAATTTGCCGTAAGTGAAGAAGTTAGCCTCGCGCAGGTTCGCTTTACGTGGAGCAACGGATTCGTACGGGTATAATTAAGATTCGTAGTTTACATTGATCGATTAAAACTTAAATTCTAATGAATTTTCAATAAAAATAACTTTCAACACAACAGTGAAAATTTTATGCTTTTATAGCAAAAACAGCACAGTTAAAATCGAAAATTGAATTAATTGCCGAGTTTTCACCCGTGAACATTTTTGAAACTGCCATTTCTCTATCACAATTCAACATAAAATACTGATTTTTTCTTCAATTGCTCATTGTATCATCTGAATTCATAAATATTGCACAAGATTAATTTTAGATTAACCACATTTTAGTAAAAAATTATATAGTTGGAACGTAACTCAAGAAAAATTCGTCGTGCAGTCCAATTTATACGTCGCCTAAAAGTTTTCTGTTTCTCACGTAAGGAAGAACTTGTCTCGAGAGTAATCGAGATAAATGTTGTGATTTTCATTTGCAGTTTGTTTTGATGCGATATCTTGAACAGAACGTAAGTTTTTGACTTTTATATCAAAGAGCGTATTCCGCTTCGCGCTTCGAATCTCCGACGCTTCGGAACCTATAATGCAAAATATATGCAAGATATGGTGTTCATTATTTTTCTGGTACTTATCAATAAGTTATGTTATGTATAGGCGCTAAATAAGTATTGAAGTATTGTTTGAATATTATTCAAATTTATTTTTGGAAATCTGGCGAAACTGCCAAAATTGCATACTTTTGATTGCTTAAAATTAACTAGATTCTCATATTATCGTAAGAAGCTAAAAATCTTTTCAAAATAAAATTTGGGTAATATATGCTGATTAGTTTTTGTTTTGCCGAGGGAATTACACCACCTGGGGTCACATTCACCTCACGAGACTAATTAAGGGTTAATTACGTCTACTGTATTACGTAAAGATCAATTAGGAAGGGGTATCTGTTTATGAAAAGTTGATTTGTATGTAATTATCAGTTGGTATGCATGATCTGATTTTGTTCTTAACATAGTACTTACAAATGAATTACTTAATATAAGGGCACTTAAAAACCATGATCTGTTAATTATATAATTATTTACATATATTTCGTAAATTTGGTAACACTACTAAAATTTAATGCATTTTTATCGGTTAAATCAACAAACTTGGTTTGTCGTATCATGATATAGCAAAATTCTGGTGATATATTAACTCCCAAATATGATTTTTAATTTCATGCACCTGATATTTACTGCTGAATTACTTTGTAGATCACCGCTAAAAATAAATAATATGCTTATAATATAATTATTTAAATTAATTTTGTAAGAAAGGTCATATTGAGCCCACAAGACTAATTAAAGGGTTTCTTCTTTCTATAGTATTAGATAATGAAAACCCTTGCGAAGAACGAGTAATTTCATAGTTCTAAACGTATTAAAAATATGCCCGCGGCGAGTTGACCCATTCCCGGTAACAATAGCCAAAATTAAGTAAATTATGCTCTCTCTTTGTTAGAATATCTGGCCTTTATTCAGAAATATTATATAAGGCAATCAACATTACACAACCTGGTTAGTACCCTTGTAACATGGTAACTGGTTTTCCCCTGAAAAGCCTTTTAACCGGGTTGTACTGTATTCAGATACAGATCGTTATGGACGTTGAGCAACAGGAATAATAGAAATAAGCAATATTAGTTTAAATATTTTTGAATAAGAGATTAAAACACCTCTCACGTCTCTGTCATTGAATGTAACGCACAATCCAAATTGCAAAATGAACCTTTTCAATTTCTCACAATTTTGAATGGAAACCGGACATCGACGATTAGAATGTGAAACTGTATAGAATTTCCCTTTACTTAGAACTCGGCTCAAGTTCGTCCAATTGGTGATTTCCTTCAATTTTTCGATAGAAACAGAACTTGTCAAGGATACAAATTCACTTTATATTTATTTTCTGAAGAACACTTTATCATAGCTATGGTCGAAAATGAGATTAAATATATACATTAAAGCAGGCGCGTCGTCTGATTACAATAACCTGAAATTTTTTAACTCTTCACTCTCTTAAATTAAAAAAAAATAAAGTAAATCTTTCAACGTAGAATAGCTGAACTGTCCGCTGACTGCTCATTTCCAATTGCGATCCTCTAGAAAACACAAGATAGCACGTGGAAACAACTAGACGTTGAAAAACTTTTGATCTTACTCGAAATGCTACTAGGTCTCGGGAAATTAACCAATAAGGGAATTTGAGCTGTGATTTGTGCACTCCTACGCACATTCCGAAATACTGCGCGTAGGAACTTATGTAAATCATAATTTATTTATCGTAATGAGTAGCTTCATCAGAATTAAATAATATTAGCAGAGTCGAATGGATTAGGAAACTTTCACTAAAAAGTCGTACGTTGTTCCCTGCGGATCGATACTGCAAATTCTTCATAACCGCAGATGCTAAATTTTCGTTGGAATATTGCCTTCTATCATTCATTCATCGGTATAAAAAGTAATTATTACGTCACTGAAGGCATGGAACATTTACGTATCAAATTTCGTCAACATCTGTCATGCAGTGAGTAGTTAACATGAAAGGTAGTGAAAACTGTTAAGGACTGTTAGGCTTAAATTTTAAAATGTGTTTCCGACTCTGGGTGACTTATAATGATCATCTACACCACTTTTTTTAATTATTCAAGGTGTACATGGAACCCCCTGTAAGTATGAATTACATAGTGTAGATCACCGGTGTGTATTTATTAATCTGACGTCGGTAAACTCCCATAATAGAGACATGGGAGAATTCCATTGACGATCAATACGATATTTTTTAAAAAATTCCATAATGCGCAGGAAAAACTCCCTGTGCGAAATTAATGTTTAGTGTAGATCACCGATGTGTGTGTATTTAAGTGTATTTATTTTCTGTCTTTTTTTACGGGGAATTCACAAGATGACATAGAAAACCATGTTACAAAAGCCATAATTATATTGTATAGTGAGTAAAGGGATCAGTTGCCTAAGCAAGTCGGTTCTAGGCTTAAATTTTTAGTCTGTTAACGAAATAAAATAACTCATACACACTGCCACATGCCCAAAACGGTGTAGTATGTAGATATACGGATAATTAAATAAGATAAAAGTACACAATTCATTCAATTTTTGGATGGGATTCCTTTTCCATTAACACAAGCCGTGGATGTATGAAAAAAATGAGAAGGAAACGTTGGATGCATTTTAGAGTACGAAAATTTTTAATAGTAACTTTAAAATTTTCCTATATTATGTACTCTAGGTTTTGCTTCATTACAATAAGCAATAGCGTAACAAAGAAAAGAATTGCTTTATTAAAACACCATCTACGCTAACACGCATTATATGATAAAATTTAAAAAATAAATGCTTAATTTCTGGTTTCACACATTTTAAACTGCTAAGTAAAGATTACCATCAGAAAAAATATAGTGACACTTAAAAATTTATGCAGTATAGTATTAATATTAAAGTATATTAATAATAATTTTCAAATAGGTAAATAGCATATTTTCGTGCCTTTAAATATGTATGTAATTTATGTATATATACATATTAATACTATAGTTTATAAGTTAGTAAAATAATTCATGCAGCGTAATATGCAAGGCCATCTTCGAAAAATCATTACCACTATGTTACAGAGGCTTATCTACAATAAATAATCCGATTCTCAGGATGAAAATTTTCGGAAAGAACGAAAAATAAATTTTGAAGTAATCCGCGCAATACTTTATATTGAGAAAAATCGGAAATTTGCGGCCCCCTAGAGGCGAACCTGTTATACATGGGTTTCGCTATTTAGGATTCGGTAGTTAGGACCCAGACAACGGAGGCTAAGCAAATGACGCTTGCGGATTCGACAAAGAATTTGCAGTCGATATGCAGCTTTGATATATGATAGATGCTTGAGTTCCGACGTTATGTATATTAGAATATATGCTAACTAAAATGTAAGGAATGCTTGCGAGGTGAAATGCAAAGATGAAATTTTTATCACAAATTAACTAATTTGATAAATGTAAAATCTCGAAACTAATACGGCAATGCAGGCGTGGTTGCCAAACTCCTATATTCAGTTGCTGATTCGTAAACGAAGGCTAATTTCATAAGCTAAGGCCCATTCAGTCGAACGGTCAGACACATGTCCACTATTTTTAATGTGCTCTGAAAGTTTCGAGTGAATCACTTTTCCATAAACCTGGTTTTTCCCTTCTGATTATGGATAAAAGAGGGTTCTGGAAACTAAAATTGAGAATGAAATCTTGTCAAGAATAAGCCCTTACTCATGTAGGCACTAGAGGTAATAATATTTCGTTGGTTTGAATTGCATAACAATTAGATCTTATCTCGCTAATCGAAATAAAACGGCAACTCCATTTATTCCTAGAGCTCTTTAATTAATTCTGCGATCCTTTGTCGAATCGTATTTCGTTACTTTTATGTTTACGTTATACTAATTGTAAGTATTATCTTACTTCAGATTAAAAAATTCGATTTACTGAGATGAATCTTCTTCAGATTGCTGTGGAACAAAGCATTCTAATGGATTCAAATCGTAATAGTGAAAGTAAATCAATTAGATGAATTATTAGAAGTAGTGCTCTAGGGAGACTGATGTAAAGAATACATTACCATACCTGAACTCGATCCCGGGTCTGCAATTTGCCGGCCTTATTTCGTCAAATGTGGATTAAGAGGAGGATCTAGATTTGAGCACCTGTTGGATCAGACTATTTCGTCCTGTATTCAGATCGGCGAATTTATAAGCTTTTGCGTGAGATATTTCTGATGCACGATAGACTCTACACATTCTAGTACAGGCATAGATAAATAAACTTACTCCAGAGGCGCAGTGAGGGGGGACGTTTTAGGGGTTCAAACCCCTCAAAAGGAATAAACTCCTCAAAAGGAAGACATCGATAGTATAAACGGGTTATCGTTTCAGATTACGAGTCTTTTTTTCTGGGCCTCTCTTGTAATCGTTACTTTTCGAGTAGATGCACGTTACTTTTGGGTTTACTCGTTACTTAGATACTCGTTCCTCCGCGATGATCGAATTGATTGATGCGCAGTCACTTAATGGTTACTCTTACGAATTTCGGTAGTCATCGAGTCGGAATTTGTTTTCTGTATTCGTTACCCATTATAAATTTAGGGTAACCTGACTTATACATAATCTCTGAATTTATGGTAGGTCATCAAATGTTTCATTTCTTTCTTAAAGATTTTAAAAATCAAGATAAATATTTTAATGTATGCACTCATCTCCATACGTTTAATACAGAATTTTGAGATTTTTACAATATTATACATCGGGTTACAATTCAAATAGTCTAATTATTGAGAGTGAATACACATCTGTTAATGGGATGTCACAAATTAAAGATTTCATTGGCTTCGGTCTTTCTCTCTCAGGCTTGTCATTCTTGAGTCCCGCGAATCCGAGAACCGAAAGAAATAGTTTTATCCCTTTAGTATTTACTCGCGAACAGTTGATGATCGCCAAGCGATTACTGGAGTATTTTTGGGAATGAGAACTCGTTACTTCGGATCCGAGGGAGTAACGAATATCAAAGTAATGAGTAGTTACTATTCGCCCATCACTACTAGTCTTATTCCTAGCCTCGCGGTGTCATATTGGCTGAAGATTTCAATTCCCTAATCCATAAGTAGTTCTCGGTGTTAAATGCTGCTTTTCATATCATTACGTTGGTAAATCCTAAAAAGATACGCAAGAACGTGAGTACGGCTCCGATTTTACCAGAAGAAATGCTGTCGATAACGGAGCTGGTTATAGTAGCTGGCATCAATATCTATGGAAGGCTAGGATTGAATCGTCTCTTACATATGATTATCATCGTCCTTTACCTGGATGGACCAAACCATATTATAAGATTGCAATGAGACTATAAGGAGTTGTTGACTTGTTCATTCCTCCGAAAGATGCGAAGGAATTATGGAGAGGGAATACGAAACTGATAGAGCAAAACCCAGTATAAAATAATGTGGTGGAAGACGTTTTTGCAAACATTCCGCGTTCCTTATACGCATGGTATAATTTCCGCCCTTCTTCCCGCTTAAGACGCAGATTTTTTCCGTCTCCAAACACACAGTAAGCTGCTTTACCAAATAGTTAACCCCCATTCCATAGACCAAAGATTTTGGTGTCGTACTCCCACGCTTCGCCTTCGCTCTAGAATCTTTTCTTTAGACTTTCATGTTTGAATGACGAATTGTTAAGAAAAAAAAGCAGAAGCATATACATCTTCACGTCAATGCCGAATCGTAGTGCGAGATATAATGAGATCTTATTTATAACTAGCTGAGGCGCCCGTTGATTCGCAACGGGGATATATAAATAAGCAGTAGATAATATCTTAGGTATAAACTTCACAGATTCAGGCGAGGTGTTGTGGTAATCCGTAATGGAAAGGAACTATTAAGGACTTGTACTTTTACCACAAAAATTTTTATTTTTAACACAAACAACCACTACACGACCGGTTTCGAAGATTAATCTTCAGAAGACGAATACAAAAGATCGCCCGTGTAAAAAATGAGGCGTTTGATTAAGTTATCATTTACTCGAAATGCTAATGTAATACACGGTGTTAGACGATTAGGGAAGTAGAGTCATGGTTCAAGCACCCACTGCCACACGCCGAGAGGCTGCACACAGTATACATTAATTAATTTAAAGTTTTTCCAGTGTAAATCACGCGTAGTAGCTTCATAATTTTCAAATAGAAATGGCAAAGTCGAGGTGATAAAGAAACTTTCCCTAAATGATCATACGATGCCTCCTGTGAATCAACGCTGCAAATTGATCGTAAATGCAAATGCTGAAATTTCAGAATATTGCCTGCTATGAACATATAATATCATTGATTTTTAATCATTACTTTACTTGGACCTAAAATCACCGTGTATTCTTACAGAAAAATGCAATACCTCTGTTTCAGCAATCACATTTGTCGTCAAGGGGACTCGTTGTTTGTAGCCTCAAAATTTCACGAAATTTCCGTTTATTTTAACCGAATTCTCGCCATTTCGACTCGATAACGATATTTCACGACAAAATAAGACTCGCTATTCATTTCTCTTTCTTTTGGTGCTTATCTCGATTTCGTAAGCCTATTATTTCTAATTTAATTTTGCAAAAGAAATGTAGTCTGCAACCGATAAAAGTTAGGTTTACGTGCATTTCTTATGAGAACAGTTTTTCTTATCTGGGTTCGAACTGGGGACATTTAGGTAAATAAAAAGTAGCCTATTATCTGCGCAGGGAGTACATTTAACAATAGTGAACGTTTGAAATTTGTGCCATTTATGGTTCTCGAGTTTTAGGCGAACATACATACACACACCTTATTTTATTATATTAGATTTTTCTTCTCGACATTGAACACACAATAAAAATTCACTCCTCCGTGGTTACACACGTCACTATGTTAAGAAGTAATCATATCGAAAAATGGAGATTTCTGGTGCTATTGAGCGGATTGGAGAGACCGTGATGTCCTCTCCCCACGGCCGTTAAAAAATGTTAATTCTTCCAAAATTGTCTGTATCTATTGTAAAAATATTTTATAGTAGAGAGAAAAATGTGCTACATTAAGTAACGTAAATGCTTTATTTGTGCGATGCGCAGACGATTCTCAAAAACATGATGTAATGTATTAAACAACCTATCCTAAACTATATATTCCTTTAGCTACAGTACTTCATGATCATTCTGCAGAGAGTTTCAAATTTACTGTCCAAAGATATTCCTCATATGGATTAATGTTGTATTATTGCTGTATGCAAATCTTTTGCCGTTAAGGAAACATCCTATCATGAAGTGGAGATGAAATGACGGGAATAGCCGACGTTTGTTACGAATACGTAAACCCAATATACGCAACAATATCCTAATGGAAAATCACCCTTGCGATAGATACAAGCTTCTCTTATGTGAACATTTCCTCAGAGAATTATATGGAAATAAGTTTGAACTTTATTTCGCGCCCCTCCCCACGAAATCTAATTATGAAATGAAGAAATTAGTTAGGGGTTCAATTAACCTACTAATAAATATTTGTTCATAATTTCCTTGGTTCGAGTCTGGAAGACTCGTTAAACACTCGTAAATAGTGTACTTTAACTTAATTTTGATGAAAACACGACTTTTCTTAACAGAATTAAACTAGAAATGTTATTCTATAAACCAAAACCATTACCAAAAAAATCAAATTAAATAGGAATGCTGCTATTGACCGAGAAATATTCTTTATAGTGGGATAATAGGACAAAAACGCGAAACGATTTTACAATCTGCGACCTTTAACACGGATTCTGAAAAATTAAAGCGATTGCTACGCTCGAATTCCATACGAATCTATGGGAAGTATAGGCCGTACGAAATGCACGAGAACTGGAGCATTCACTTCATGCTAAAGATAGTACAAGTAATGTCTGTGAACGGGAAAGCTTTGCCTCCGAAATAACTTGCAACCTAAGAATGTGAAGAAATGATGTATTGTTTCAAAAATAATATTCAAAATTACTTCGTAAGAAAAAATTTCTTACTATCACCTAGGGATCAATGGTGCGCAGCATTCCGGCTTTCCTTAAAATGGCACCATTAACTTAAAGTAGATTGAAATTCATTCTCTGAATCAAGAGGAATACATAAGTAGTTAACGAAAGCTGTCTAAGCGACTGTGTGTATAAAGCTACGAAATTAATCGAGGCTTCAATAGGGTAAACGACTATAAATATGAATTAAAACTACAATGGTAAGTGTTCCTTTGATTCCAAAAATTTGAAACTCGACTTCAAGCACCAGATAATCCCACAGTGTAATTACAGCGTGAATGCAAATGGTACTGGAAAGAAAGAATACTAGAAGAAATGGTACTTATTGTTGTAATCGATTAAGCACTGATTTTCGTCTCCCTTTCATCATTACCGCCTACACAGTCTTATATATCACCTGCGCTCTCACTTTACCCCGGGACACTGTCAACGCACGGTGAAGAAGAAAACCCATTCCGTTATTTCACTGGTATTATTTTGAAGCAATGGCATTGAGAGATATCGAGGAACAACCGGTACTGAAAATGGGAGAGAAAGGGCAATCCTCCCAAAGCGTACTCTATGAAAAATGTTAAGCTGGTCTCACTAAGAGGGGATTCGACTACAGTGCCCCCTGGATTGTACGGGCATAATAACTTCGAAGAGAAAGAAGTCATCGGCAGGTAATAATTGCGAATCTGCAAAATAATCGACGCTGAGTACTTATGAAGCAAGTCTCATGATGATAAAAAATATTCCTTGCGTTCATCCAGGCGATAATCACACAATAGGTGATACTCTTCCATTCAAATGAATTGTCGAATGAAGAATAAGAAATAGGAATTATTCTTAATTGGTCCCGAAAAGTAGTCATCCTCGATGAATACTTCCCATTCGTGATGATTATGGAAGTTTTAACCTGAAGAATATCATGTACCTACGTATGATCGATAAAACATAAAGTAGAGACCTTTCTTGAGTCTAAGATAATCCACGAAATCTAGGTTTGCTCTTGACGGACACAGATGTTCCTCCCGACCCTACTAAGTAATTGAAGAGATACAATCGAGTTCTGGTAATTAAAATCTCCTCCAGGGGATACTACAAACGGTGCCACTTGACATCCGCTGGAATGCTTTATATTATCTATCTGTGTTATGTATCTGGAAGACTTAGCCTGAAGAAAATCATTTACGTATGATTGATAAAAGATAAAGTAGTCAACTTTCTTCGGGCTAAGATAATTCTCAGTTCACAGTTGAGTTCATCACCAACGCTGATGTTCCTTCCAAATCCAATCGACTTCATCCGTAGTAAATTCAGTCCCTCGTAGTTTCGAAATCAATTAATTGTCAAATACGTTGTTTTACAGTTATCAAACTAGTTTTAGAAATCTAATCAACTGGGGTTATGGTAGAAAGTTTTAACTTCTATTTTATTTCTCCAACATCACTCTTTGTAAAACTTTACGGTAATACGATTCCTTAAGTAGTCTTCGGAGATGATAGTTAAACTGCAAGATGATTCGTTGGTTATTATTATTGGAATTTATTACATTGATATCCATTTCAATGTCACTATCCGTAAAATATTATTTCCGTGTTGTTATATTGTTCACATCAATAAATGAATATCGACATTTCTATCATACGATTGTATAGAAAATTTATTCATAAATCGCAAGTAATAAAAAATTGATAAATAGTGAGTGAATATTTGACGAAATAGGAGTAATGTATCTACTGATTTAATGCCCATAATTGTCAAGGTTTTTGAAACAACCGCATGGTAATAAAGTATACTTTCTATGACCTAAATCAACCAGGGAAGCTATTTAATATGACTAGTCGAGTCAAATATTATTTATTTATTTATTTGACCCTTTATTAGGCGAGGTTAGGCCCGAGTGGGCCTCTCTTCCACCTAACCTCGTATGAAGATACATCGCTATAAAGATTCAAAATAATACTAAGGGAATAAAAAAAGAGAAAGAAAAAAAACGAAAAAGATAGATTTGATTTGTGGGAAAAAATCTCCATAACTGAAGGTTGATATAGAAAAAACCCACAGTGCGGGAAAACACCCACACAAGAAGGGGGGCGAAAAAAACCCGCGAAAACACAGTGAAAACACATAATTAATAAAATAATTTTCCAAAATTCACAAATCATGGAGAAAAGTACAAAAGTAAAGCGAAAAATACATATGCAAAAATACAAAAAAAAATAAAAAAGTAGTAATAAAAAATATAATGAAAATGGAGTAATGACATAATTATAACATAATAATGAGCAGCCGATGCCATATGCCTGTCCCCTCCTCAGCTGACATGCTCCGCATCAACAACAGTCGAGGTTGAGCACCGTCTGAAATAAAGTGAGAAGAGAAAGAGCAGGTGGCACAGACTACCTGAGCATCATTGCTTGAAAATGTTGGAGTGGGAAGCTGATCTAAAAAATGAACAAGCTTGAAGTGAGAGTAATCAAAATCGACTTGAAGATAGGTCAGAATGTATCGATATAGAAATGAAGTTCCATTACTTTCTCGACATTCGATGGTCATAAAGTTCTTCATAGACCATCCTTTTGAAGGAAGAAAATGGTAGGGAATTCATTTTGGTACTAGATAATTGATTCCAATATTTTGCACCTAGTACCATGAAAGATCTGGAGCATAATTCAGTTCTGTGTTTGGGGATTAATAGCTTTCCAGATGGGCGAGTTCCTTGTGTATGATTATGGTTTAAAAATTGGAAATATGAGAATATATAATTCGGGCAACATTGATTAAGAGCTTTGTGTACAAGACTGAGAGTATGAAGTTTGCGCCTTCCATCAAGCCGAAGCCATTTTAGTTCCATTAGAAGTGGGGAAACTTGATCAGACCTTTTGGCATTGAAGATAAATTTAACTGACTGATTGAAGGCACGGTCTAATTTAGAAGATACTGAGGTAGGCAATTCGTTTAATAAAATGTCACAGTAGTCGAAAATAGGGAGAATAAGGGATTGCACAAGAGTAATTTTAATTGAATGGGTAGTATGTGTTTTAATCTATAAAGCGTTGCATAGGTTTTCTTGCAGATTGAAGTGGTGTGTGTGTCGTAGGTGAGGGACTGGTCCAATATTACAGGTATAGCCGAGTATATTTTTTTTTTAGGACGTAGACTTACCAACGAGAGATGTTTCTTTATATACTCTTGGGGGATACAAACATCGTTGGTTAAGGCAATGGGATTTGTTAAGATAAATCCAATGAAATCATTTCTATCAGTAATAATTATTATTTCCGTGTTCTTCAATTCTTCCTACCAGTCAATTAATATCGTTATTTCCGTTTTAATGTAAGAAATATGATACTTAATCTTAAAAAATGGAAAAATAGCAAATGATACATTGACGAAATAGGAGTAATATTTCCACTGAATAAATGTTAGTTGTAGACGTACTTTTTCAACAACTGCATGCTTCTAAAGTTTCTGCGATCAAAACCCGGGAGTGAAGGTAGTATACTAAACTAACCTCAAATCACTCACATCAAATAGTTCATGCACACCCGGGTATATATTATTTCGATACGTAAATTTAGCAAATAAAATCTTATTGGAGAACGATCCTCACGTAATATAAACGGTTTTTGATATCAGTAAATTCAGTTGTAATTATACGGAAGGAATATTCGAACTTTCATTTCACACGCATCCCTAGATCTTGAAGTTATGAAACGTGAATACTAGTTTTCGGTTCAATGAAGCTATAGATACAATTTTGTTCAAAGTTTCCTTGTTTATTTTACACGACCTTAAATCTTTCACTAAAGTTCACTTAATGTCTATCGATAGAACCCCGTGTTTTCTTTGAGTTGAACTATTCTCCGTTTCAAGTACTTTTGATCATCGGATCATTATATTCATCTATCAAATATGTGCCACCACAAGTTTTGTGATTAGTTATTTTTACCATTCGTGAGGTGACGTTGAAATTTCTGTAAATCTATGATCTTTCGAACCCTCGACGATTTAAAGCGTGAAGCGGATTACGCTCTCAGATATAAATTAAAGCCAGCATGAATAAATCCCTATCTGTGATAGGGTACCCTGACGTGACTGAAATTAATTATTCAATATAACTCAAAATTTATTCACTTAAAAATAAATTACTGAGTTATTTACTTAAAATTTATTTTACTTAAAAATAAGGAAATCAAGACTAAATTTTCACTACTACTTTTCGTGAGGTGCAGTTGAAATTTCTGCAAAGCTGCGAGGTATCGAAGCGTCGGCGATTCGAAGCGCGAAGCGGATTACGCTCTTTGATTTATAAGTCAAATATTCAAGTTCTATTCAAGATCGAAAAATCGAAATCACTTCACATCGAAAAAACTTCAAATGAAAATTAAAACATTTATCTCGATTTCTCTCGAGACAAGCTCTTCCTCACATGAGAAACCAAAAAGTTTTGGGCGACGTATAAATTGGACTGCACGACGAATTTTTTCTTGAGTTGCAACAATAATTTTTTACTAAGATTTGGTTGCTCTAAAATTATTCTCATGTAACTTTTATGCATTTACATAATACAATTAGCAATTTTAAAAAATCATCATTATCCAAGTTTTAAAAATGTTCACTGGTGATAACTCGGCAACTCATTCAAATTTCGCTTTTATCTTTTTTGTTTATTTTATAAATGCATAAAATTTTCAGTTGTGTTCAGAAAGTTATTTTCGTTCAAATTTCATCAGAACGTTAGTTTTAAATGGTCAATGTAAACTACGAATCTTAATTATACCTGTTCGAATACGAAGCCCCGCGTAAACGCAAACCTACGCGAGGATAACTTCTTCAACTTACGGCAAATTACATTGAGTTATTCCCACGTAAACTCTCCATACTGACTGCCTTTTTAAACGGAGAATACATGGTTCTATGGGTTATAGAGGAACCAAAATCTCGGAGGTTGAAGTTGAGATAGTATTTTATGGTTCTTATGGAAGAAATGTTGCCAAATGACCGTGAGTTCGACTCCAGGTGGGTCCGAAATTCTTCCATAAGAAATGCATTGCTACAATTTTTGAAAATTTTTTTCAATGCCTTTCCGATAAGCTGGAAGGATAAAACCCGGTGTGACGACAGAGGCGTTCAATATCCTTCTTGCAAGAGGTGAACCGTTTCTCTAGTGGTCCTTGGTTCGATGCAAGATCGTCATTCCGATTCCACCATACATTTCAAACGGGGAAAACGGAGTCTTATTTTGGGACCTTCCCGATAAGATATTGAATCGAAACTTTGGGAAAAGTCAGAATGGCACTTATCTAACATTGTATGCCATTTTCTCTCACGGAAGGGTCCTGAGTTCGACGCCAGGTGGTCTTTCGCGCGAACTTTCGAAAATGGTTTTGAGTCCTTACTCGGAGCGATAGAACAGTGAAAATCACGGAAGTTGGATATTCCGTGGTTATCTATTGTACTAACGGAAGAAATGTTACCAAACGACCGTGAGTTCGACGCCAATTGGGTGCAAAATTCTCCGGTATAAAATGTATGGCGGTCAATTTTTACAATTATTTTGAATGCATATCCGACTACCGGGAATGATATAAAATGGAATGTACATAGAGGCAATTCATAAGTTTCATATACGCTGTTCGCAATTCCTCTGACGATTCTTGGTTCGATGCCTGAGCGTCATTTCTATTCTACCATGTTTTTCAAAAAGGGATAGCGTAATTTATTTTAGGACCTTCCCGATAAGATATTGAATTGAAATTTCGGAGCAGGTCAGAATGGTACTTATCTTACATTAATATGCAATTGTTTTGCACGATTGGGTCCTTAGTCCGACGCCAGGCGGTCATTTGCGCGAAGTTTTGAACATTGTTTTGAGGTATTCCTTGGTACGATACTGCATTCAACTGATAGCTTGCAGTATGCAAGCAACTTTTACTCGTATGTAGTACAAGTGCCGCCATATTCCAGTGCAGCAGCGAAGATCTGCTATTCCATCTACACGGTGAGTAGTACAAAACCATCAGATACAGGGCAATGCATTCCACTATCCTAGCATCTGAAAAGCGTTGGTGAAGGCTATAACAGAGACGACGAGAAGGGGAAACAATCACAGTAACATTGAAGATGAAAGTCCCAACTCGGTGAACATTTTGCATCTATCTATTACCATTTTTCAGAATTCCGACCTCTTTTCTTCCCGTTTCGTCTTATTAGGAAAAGGAAGACAAAGAATATCAGCAGCGGTACGAAATCCTCATTCATCGAGATATAGAAAGATGAAAGTGATTATATATTTTGTATAGTGTAGATTCATAGTAGATGGTTCATTTAATTGCGGTATATATTGTTTTAAGAGAATTTGATAGAGGTACGCGATTGTAGAGAAACTTTTTTTGGTTTGCTCCTATTTTCTTCGAAGTAATCTGGATTTTTAAACTGCGCTCCCGGCTTCGTAGATGACAAAATTATCTGACCACGTAAGGAATATGTTTCCGTTCGTTGCAGCTAATTTTAAAATGACATTCTGAATTCTGGCAATCGAGACATTCGGACTTAATCGAATTAAAAACGATATTTCCCGATGAAAACCAAGATTTACTAACAAGATTTTCCTTTTGGTGTTGTTCTCGATACTGCCGAATATTTGCCGAACTTTGCCATTTAATTTCTCCCATTGTGCACTATTTACGCAGGAAATACTTCTTTACTAGGGTTTTCTTGATTTCCTCTATGAAATACAGTCGTTAAAATTACAATTGGGGCCTGAGATATTGAGCCTATTGTGGATTCAACTGGAAGAAGCTAGCAGTGGAGTTTGCAGAAAATTTTCTGTTATAGATTTATACTGAAAACTGAAAAATAATTTATAATATAATCTATAGCCTCGGCCGTGATGTGGTGGAAATACATAACTGAATGCTGATGTTTACTTTTCCACATAAGGTTTTATTTGAGAACTACCGGTTTCGGTAGTTCCCAAAAGTTTCGGAAAATTTTCCTTGATTTTGATAACAGACGCATTTATCCGTTGAACTTTTATTCACAACGTAATTAAACTATCTAGGTTACATAATCTGTAAATATATATTGCTGAATTTCAATTTACAAAGTTAGCTAATGCTTTTCTCACCATAAAATGTCAGTTCTCCTTCCCCATACGTTTCATATTAGTCTATCTTGCCCTGTATTCTTATGAGAGTTGAGTTCAACAATTGCCTTCATCTCTTGGGGAACGAATTGTATATACCTGCAAAATCACAAAAAGTTTTCATAATATTTGTCCAAATTCTCACAATTTCATCCAGAAAATGATTTAACATGACCTATTTTGGAATTTTTGTTTGATTTCTTTTATTTTGGTACTTCTCTGGATTTTGTAGGACCGTTATTTCTGATTTAACTCTGCAAAAGAGAAAAGGTTTGCAATTGATAAAAATTGACTATATGCATTTCTTATCCAGAGTCGAACCAAGGATAACTTGGATGTACAAATAGCAATATGTAATACTCAATTGGACCTTTAATATCTCACTAATTTTTATAATCCTATCATGTTGGGAAGGGCATGAAATTTGATCACACGTTTCTCCTTTGTATTTATTATGGGAGTTACTGACATTGGGTTGGAGCAGGATATCCTATTGTAATAGTGGGAGACATTCACAAAGCAACCCCTTATTAGTGCAATCTTTAATTATAATATTTTCTCAAGGTGATCTCCTACATAATAAAATGCCTTTCTAATTCTGATTTAAATTTTGTTTATGAAACTTTGAGATGAATTAAGAATGACAAATTATGTTGTATTGATTCTATACGATGATATTGTGTTTTTGTAACAAGCTGATTGCTGTACATATGTACATGTATATTTTTCTACTACTATTTATTTGGTTTGGTGAACTTGTGAAATTCCTAGGGTTCTTTCTAACTGGCTGGCTACTACCACCACCTTTTATTCTCCTAGGATTTTATATATATTGCCCACCTTTGGTTATGTTCAAACCTCTTGAGAGAAGAGCACCATTGAGCTGGTATCTGGACTGTTGAAATAAGTTTAACTTTGTCATGATCATTTCTCTAAAATATTTTCATCAAAATTCAGGTTTTAAAGGTTGAATTATAAATAACTACATATGGTATGTTCTTATGAGTGGAATTTAGTAAATCCTCTTTCTTCTTCATCACAGTAAAAATGTGCTGAGTGTGAAACACAAGGTGGTGAATAGAGAAGCTGAGTTCAACAACCAGATGAACCATAGTTTGGTGGATAGACTCAGTGAAGTCAGCAGCCTGGGGAATACTACTGAAGAACGCCTTACTGATGAGGAATGTAGTGGTAATGAACGGCAACGCCCCATCAGAAGAAAATTTGTAAAAGAAACGGTGATAAATAATCATAAACAAACTATTATTGCAAAAGAATTGAAAACTGAGAGAATGGAGAGAACAATGAAAATGATAAAAGAAGAGCCAATTGAGATAGAAAACTCAGCTGTGCAGATAGCTCACAACAGCTTCCTCTCACCAAAGAAGGAATTGGGCTGTACATCCAACTATAGTAGCATTGCATTGGATGAAGTTGAAGTGTTGAAGATAATTAAGCCTGTGTTTGTGTTTCTTGGATACAGATGTGATTTGAAGGAGCCAAAGGCAAAGCTGCATTAGTCTCCCTTGTAGACTTAGAGAGTTTAAGGAAGAAAAATCCTTCTCCTTGCTGTATTTTATTTATTTTTATCCAAACCTTAACTAGCATTCAATTGTTTATCCATCTGATGAACTTATTTTAAGATTATTTCAATTAGAGAAGGCTTGTTTCAGAAAATCTTAGAAAAATTTATTTTCAATTGGAAGTATACTTATTTATTGAGTTAAAAAAAATGAAAGAAACATCGACAAGTATGATTCATTAAAATTTAATTCTCTCTAAATTCTCATCAGCAACTTTATTTCGTTTGACCCAGTTGTCATCTAGGAGAATAACGTTCATCAGATTCATTGAAACATTAAATGAAAAATTCAAAGAAGCCCATGGAATCTCTTTGAGAAAAAGAGTTTTTGTATTGTAAATAAATATTGTTAGTTCATTGAACCATAGTGATGTAGTCACCTAAATGTTATATCTTTCTCTAATTGTATCTCCTTTTCAGCAAGGAATCTTGTCCTTGTACATGTATTTTGTATTTTTATTTATATCTACTCATATTGTGTATTTTTATCTTTCATCAGTAACTGACTGTCTATTCATATTACTAAAGATTTATGATTACCTTATCTTTGAATACATTTTGAGCTGTAATTTCACCCAAACAAATTCCAGCATTTCCTATTTCTTTTATTCAATACCTTTATATGTTTCTTTTACTTATACATTGATTAGGCATAGATTATTTTACTTTCATGTTCTCAGAATTAAAGTGTTTTAATTTTGAAACTCCAGACTATCCTGTTCTTAATAATAGAGCAGTGCACCAGTAATTACACCGTATGTCACATTTTTAATCAATTGCTGAAGTGTAATTATCTGAGTCCATCTCAGCAAATGACACAATATTTTTTATATACACTTGACTACTGGTAGCACTTGCAATAGCAGCATGATCAGCATCTTACGTTAATATTTTCTGAATGCAAGAAAAGCGTTTATTCATGTGAACCATTTGATAGCCAAGACAATGTAATTATATTTTTGATTTTATTTACTGAAGTGTTCTACCAGACTCTTTGTTGGTTTTTTTTTGTTCTTACTGAAAATGTAAAGGAGATAAATACTTAAAGTAAAACGCTAGTCTTGTCCCAAAAAATCTTGAGTTTTTTTCTCATTGATTCTTCAAATAAATTAACTTGCTCACAAAAAAGTATATCACCCGCCTTACTAGATGGCATTTCCATAAGTTTTAAATCAGCCGTGATGAACAAAATTCATGTTTTGTTCAGGTTTATGAGAGATTCTTACCTTGAAATGGTCTTCCCAGACAAAACAAACAGTTTTCACTCTGATTTTTCCTGGGCGTTCATCTCGGCGGACAGCTTTTATCCATGCCTCTCTTCTTTCGTTTTTTGGGATGTAAACAAGCACTTTGATGGCGAATTCATCAATATGTTATTGCAAAGTGGGAAGATACACCATTTATAATCTTATATTAATTTTTTATATTATTTGCATCTCCCTGCTCACTAAGTCTTCATTTTTGGCGAAAAAGTCTGCCACCATCATCGTATCAACGATTTCCTGTATTTGCTTTTGCAAATCCATGGCCCATCTCACCGTTATTTTGCTCTGTGCAACCTTCTCTGAAAAAATTAAACTTCTGATTCTTGCGTCCGTGTTGTTTTGTCGCTTTGTTTGACCCGCAGCAGAAGCGTGACGTCACTTTGGCGAGAAGCAATCATCGAGCATTTTCATTTCTTTTAGGAATTAAAATATTTTGCCGAACTTTGCCATTTAATTTCTCCCATTGTGCACTATTTACGCAGGAAATACTTATTTACTAGGGTTTTCTTGATGTCCTCTATGAAATACAGTCGTTAAAATTACAATTGGGGCCTGAGATATTGAGCTAATTGTGGATTCAACTGGAAGAAGCTAGCAGTAGAGTTTGCATAAAATTTTCTGTTATAGATTTATACTGAAAACTGAAAAATAATTTATAATATAATCTATAGCCTCGGCCGTGATGTGGTGGAAATACATAACTGAATGCTGATGTTTACTTTTCCACATAAGGTTTTATTTGAGAACTACCGGTTTCGGTGTATAACCATCTTCAGGTTCGAACAGACTGAATCCTCAAAACGCCGAGACTTACATTGTAATTTGGTTAATTATAGACGGATACAAAATGTAGAAGAGTAAATTAATGTACAACAATACGTATTCCAAGATTCCCTCCCCCATCTTGGGATCCGCCCTCTCCCCCATTCCATAGTCACTAGTAAATATCCCCTCCCACTCCCCCTCCTAATTGATTGTTATTGTTGTACGTTAATTTCCTCTTCTACATTGTGTATCTGTCTATAATTAACCAAATTACAATGTAAGTCTTGTTGTTTTGAGGATTCAGTCTGTTCGAAGCTGACGAAGGTTATACACCGAAACCGGTAGTTCTCAAATAAAACCTTATGTGGAAAAGTAAACATCAGCATTCAGTGAAAAATAATTCTTTATCAATGAATAGCATATTTGAATGTATGTGCATGGTAAGCAGGTAAGTTTGAAGCAGGTAAATTTGAAATTGATTTGAAGGAATTAAGGAGTCAAGATTCTTGATTTATTTTTCATTTGAGATAGCTGATTAATCAGTTGAATATTGGAATGAAGTTCATAATTTTGTTGGAGAACTGCCATATATCTTCTCAAAAAAATTATGCTGGCATTTTACCGTTTAGATGAAGTAAATCCTTTTAAGTTCTTTATTTTTCTTGTAAAATTTTTGTCACTGGTTTCTAGCATGACCAGTTATTGATAAAGTAACTTGACCAATATTATGATTTGAAAATTATTTGGTGCAATAAATGTGCTTGAACCAATTACTGCTTTCGTATAACTATATTTGGTTTTTGAAACATAAATTTGGACACTCCATCAATGAGAGTGATCAAATATGAAATGATTTTAATAAATATTAAACTTCATTTATAAAAATTGTAATTAAATAAAAAAATTAAATAAAACAAGCCGATATACAGGTAGAATGCTGATGTTATACTTTTGCAAACAAAAGAGCTTCATTGATCAGAAACGAAATATTTTTAATAAGCAATCAGCATTTTATCCTTGTTGGAGATTCCAGATGGCATGGTCCAGATCCTTTCAGACTCTTTGCATATCCATTTTCCTTAGAGAAAAAGAAACAGACCTGAAAAACTCAGTTAACGTAAAACGGTTCAGATGGTCATAATCAATAGTGATGGGGTGATTAATTGGAATTAGCAGACCTTCTAAATGAGATGATTCTATGGATTCTATGGATTCCTTTGTGTAAAACTCATATTCCAGTAGTTCGTTTTATTTTTGATGGTTAATGATAAATAGATTAATATTTATGAATTGAACTATCTATAAAACTAGAATCTATAGATCTTAGTAATGCTTAAGCATGGTGCTTAACATAGATTTATTTCTATTTTTTATGAGAATGGATTCATCGAGTTTCTAGCCAACTCTCAAACTATCATAAATAATATTTTGCTAATTCAACCTTTTTCAGCTCCAAGTAATATTTTTGATATTGTTATGAACATAGTTAATTCTCTCATTTAATATTGACTTCATTAATATTATTAGAATTTTATCTTGTATAAAAATTAAATGAACTGAAATTGCTGTTTTGTATTTTAAAACTTAAATATTATATTTAGATGATTTAAATGAAAGATTGTCAATTTTTTAAATTTTACCGAAATATTTCAATAAAGATGTATATTTTTGTTTCATGAGGTTTTGTATTAGTAATTGTAATAAATATTTTATAAATAAATTAACTTCATTCATTACAAATTTGTTTCCTAGAACAATAATAAATAAAAGTAATAAATTTTACTCATAGTAGGAATTGGGAATCTTATCAGATCAGGTAGTCCCATCTCTAATAGTCATATTCCCTTATTCTTTAATTGTATACATATACGAACAGAAATCTCCCTATTTTCAGGGAGTAGCCTATTTCTCATATATATTTGTATATATATTGCTTGTATATATTTTCACTTACACTGATTGTGAGTGTTATTTCACTCTCAACTGAGGTAGCTGGCAGAATGAAACATTTTAAAGGAAATTTACACAAAATGGAAAGGTTTCTTACTAATATATTGATTTATTTATAAAAAATGCTGCAGTTTGGTCGTTGGACCAGGTGGTGGAGGGGAAGAAAGGAATTACAGAGACATGATTGTCTGGCATTCACCCTTGTATGATATCAACCTTTTTGGAAAATGCAAAATTAAAAATATTAATCTACCTTGTGGACTTATTTTCCTTTCATACTCCTAATTCTCTATTAGCAAGATCTAATTTGTTGAAGTCAGTGTAATGTTAGTTGGAAATTCCTGATCATTTCCAGAACTAGATGAACTTTCATTACTTTGTTTACAATCCCACTCACACTCCAATTTCATTTTCTCTGATAGCTGACAGGATCAATTTTTTCTTTTAATCTCATCTCAAGTTTTGGATCATTGATTAGGGTAGACAATGTATTTTTATAAAAATGTCCAATATTTATTTCTGAGAAAAAGAAAAATATTCTGTCAATAAATATTGTACAATATCTTTTTCAATACTGATGCAAATGCTCCACCAAGTCATTTCCATTAGCAGATCCTGGAGGAGAGGACATGTTATTACTTCTGAAAGAACAATTTGCTGATTATTTTTTATATCAATCACTTTTTGATGTGATCACTTACATTTGCTACTCAATTATCCCCAACTGATGTTTTGTTTTTAATATTACTAATTGGAAATGAATACCCCAGATTTTTCAGAAATCTTCAGAAAACATGTCGAGAAATGGCGGAAACTTTTCAGACCACCCATGTATTTCTCTGGAGGAAGGACTGTTGTTAGCATTGGAACACTTTTGCTGCAGGATCACAAGGAATGAGAAAGAAAGACTTCAAGTACCTCTTTTTCCACAGTTATATTTATATTTATAGTGTAATTTTATTACAGCCCTTTATAAAGAACTTGCAGACAAACTCATTAAGTTTTCAATCAAAATCCTTGCACTGTTCCCTGCAACTCTTTTTGATATGAGAGTATTCACTTTGCAAGAACCTCCTGAGTTACGTTATGTTTGAAAATTTTTAAAGCTGTTCAAGAGCCCTCTAACTCCATTGAGTACTCCTGCTGTTTACTGTGGTAAAGTGTAATTTATGACTGCTCTTGGAAATTAGAATCCTGATTTCTGAATGCAGTTAGAAAGCCTTACCATATGGAAAACTCTGAAAAATAAAGGATGATTATAAAAAGAACAAATGTTTCAAAAGAGATGAAAAAATGAGCTAACAACTTAGGAAAACATTATAAATAAGACATGAATTTCTCTTGATACAAAATTTCAACAATGATGTAAAAAGGCTGAACTTAAAACCTTGGAGACTTGGAATAATTTGTAACAAGCACAATAACAGACAAAACAAAACTGAAACTATGCAGAGATAGGAAAAGTAACAATTTGAAAAATAAATTATCCAAAGTAAAATTACAGTCTCCATGAATGAGACCTCGACGTCGTACACAACTACAACATTACTTTAATATACCTGTAAAAACATCTTTTAGGAGCAGAACGACTGCCATATAAACATGAGGTTTGTACAATGGTTTGTGTCTCACTTTCGTCTGGTACTATAAATTTTTGCTTCATGTTCTCTTCATCTGAATTGGAATTTAAAATAAAGCGATGTTTAGAAGCTTGAAATTGAAAGGAAGATATTTTATTGATTTCTGAACTCATATTCTGATGTATTTGTTTATTCAAGTACTTGATTTATTTAGTGGAAATTTAGCATTAAAATCACATCTTGAATTAGTTACTGCATTTTAGATATTTTTTCAGTGTCTTAATTGAAGTTTAAAGTTGAGAACTTACAGTGGCTTTATACGTCAACCATTCAAAATTCATGAGATTCAGTTGAAAATTTATAGTTTTCCTACGCATTCATAATTGAATTATATTATTGTCATAATGTAGACAATGATGAGCTGATTTTTTTGGAGATAATTTTGAATTATTAGACGGAAAGTTCACTGTATTCTTTTCTGCCTGAAAATAGAAATTTGGTGGATGATAGAATTGATTTCAATAGAGAGTAAGTATCTTACTCTCTGCTTTCACTTGGACTTTTACAAAATCAGTTTTAAAATTAGAAGCATCACTTGTTTCCCAATTATTCCTTGTTTATTTGATTCAGAATATGAGATTAATTTCTTGGATGACAATGCTTAATCTCATTGCTTTTCTTTTGAATTTGACTGTTTCTGGCATACTTTATTTCTTGTCATTATTTCCAAACTATTCATTTGAGGTTTTTTCTCTACTACTTATGCTTAATATTTCAATTATTCCTAAATCTTTGAGATTATGATTCATTGCATCATTGGTGCTGGCTAAGTTTCCATCCCCAGGATCAGTTGCTTGTATAACTTTTCTAAATTTGTGCTGAAAAGTTGCTCCAAAGCAGTATTAGTTACATAAAATTTTCCAATCATTCTCTAAATTTATATTCTGGATGCTTTGTTATCTATCATTTGTTATTTGTATGTATTCTTTTGCTTAATATTCTAATTGGCTTCATTTTTAAAAATTATTTACCTTTAATATATTCATCTTTTGTTCATTTTATCCATTTCACTTGCCAAAATAATTCTTTGTTCCAAAGGTCATTTGTTTCCGTAAACCTTTTCATATTCACATGGAAAGTTAGAAACAAGTTGTGATTTGAAATTGTGGTAATCTCATATTTTAAGTCTCACATATTTAAATTACTCAAAATAATTAATAAATATAATAAATAATTAAATGATAATTAAAGGCAAAGAAAAATATAGATTAATTCTTAAGTAAATAGTATGTGATTATGTTCTTATAGTATTTCTTACAGAAATATTGTCTGAAAAAGTTCTCTTATTTTTCTTAGTGGTGCTTTTCTACAATATTATCACACACAATCAGTGTGTGTGTTAATTGCAAGTGCCATTGTAAGATTCCTGCATAAAATACCACTTAAGCCTGACTCAAATGCTTAAAATTCAGTTAATTCATACTAACCCAGTTAAACCAAGTAACATACTCATGAGTACCTTAATCTATATCAAACTTTCAGGCTTTTCTTCTCATTTCCTTTTTGCACCATTTATATAAGAGTTGTCTATATGTTCCATCTTTTTCAACTGGAGGTTCTAAAATTTGGCTGATAAAATCTGTCACTTATTCCCACAGTAGTATTCTTCCTTTTGAAGTAGCAAATTGCACTAGTCTCAGAGTTATTCCCTGTTGTATTAAACCCTTAAAGGCAATCAGCCACCTACTTTGCAGCCCACCTTCCTTAGCTTAGACATTGAATAAGTTTTTTAGATTTTTACTCAAATAGGTGGGTTAGCTTATAACCTGTTTCTACATGACTTTAGAAACATTTCTTCACTGGAATTATTTTTCCTGTTTCATGGTTCAATTTGCAGCAGAAAGTTGTAGTATAAATTTGATTTTGCACTGTAATTCAGCAAGTTAGTTTTATATTGCTGTATGTGCCAAGATCTTTTCATCAAAAAAGTTATATATAGTGGATATTTGACTTTTTTTGCAGCTTTTGCTTTGAAACTCGGACTTACTGTTTCAATATTGAGCATATAATTTAATTGGATTGTAAAGTGCTTTGTTAAATATTGTGAAATCTTTAATAGTTTAATGACATATTTAAGAAATAAAACTTATTTCTTGTTTTAAAATACTTTCACAGCTGTGGTGTTAAGAACTCTTTTATTATAATTGAAAATAAATTGTGTAATTAATTAAGTTAAATTTGATTAAGTAATAGTGAAAAGCATTGAAAATGAAAAAGTAAATAAAAAATTGCACAATTATTTTGTGGATTCAATTCGCTCCTGGAAAAGGAGTAATTATCATGCCAGAAAAAATCTCCAGAGATTTGGACTTTGAATATTTTTCAAGGTCAAGCGTTTTGCTTGTTTAAATTCTTCGTGTTTCTTCTCCAGATGCAGCAGAAAGTTCAAGTACGACATCTTGAAATATTTCTCCTTGAAAGTCTTGAAAAGTTAGACTTTCAAGTCTTGAAAGTCTAACTTGAGAGCTACTTTGAATATTTTACACTGCTCTCACTCTAGATTTGGAGAAATATTTCCAGGTGTTGTACTTGAACTTTCTGCTCTCCATTTGAAACTGAAATAAACTGCACAATTGCATAATAAATACTTATCGTTTGTGCTCCTCACTCCGATTGCAAACTGGAAAAACTTGACATTATTAATTTAATTACTACTTAACCTTAGCTGAATGCAAAATAAATTCAAGTTTCATTTCTATTAAACTTGAAGAGATCATTACTCTATTAGACAATAAAAATATATTTTTGCTTAGATAGCTACAAGCAAATAAAAAATCATAATGAATATCTTGTTAAATAGCTATTCTAGTTGATTGTTAGACTAGTAAAAATCTATTTTTGTAAAATTTTACCCATTTAGTGGTGCTGCAATTAATTAATTAAAGCTAAGTATAGAGATTGATACTGATAAATTATAGATTTGACAGTTTCAATTTTAAGAGCAACTTTCTTTTTCCCTAATTTTCTTTAAATTAGGTATTATATTATTTTATCTTGCTAATAATTATGAATACTACTGGCATTTGCCTCACAGTTAAATACTTCACTATGTGACGATATGAATTCTACTGTCTCAAATATGAATAAAAGAAAGTAAATACTTGCATGTATGCAATTGAGATGTATACGGTATCAGGGTAATCTGATGACCGGTATGCAATAACAGTTTGCAATGGTTGTAGAAAATTAACTTTGTGTTTCCTGGTTAGAAACACCCTTATCGCTACTCTAATGTCTCAAACCGAGAATTTCATGGCACGTATTTTACCAGAATTGTCTGACTGCTGCTCAAATTCGATCTACGAAGGAACGAGCTCCATGATTTCTTCATTTTACTAGTGAAATATTGTTTCTTCTGAGACTGATTTCAGATTTAGGTGAGAATTAAACTTTCTGCCGATTGTAAGAAATTTTATCAATGAGTCATGTCAGAAATAAAGAGAAATTAATTTTTACATCATAGAGAAAGATACTTTCCTTCACAGATTCCTTTTGATAGTTTGATAATATTTCGTTTCTCTTTCTTGTATACTCAAAATGAGTTTGAGTTTCATCTCAAGTGACCATTCATTTAAACTATAAAACAATGAAAATAATTTGTTTGCATAGACAAGCAAATAATATGTTTAAAACATGTAGGACAGCAATTACTTTAATCAACATATCAATAATTTTGCCTATAAAAACTTATAATAAAAAACTTTCCTATAATAGTATTGGATCCAATGAATAAAACTTTCTTAAACTAAAAACTCCACTAAATGACTAAGTGGCAAACCTCTAAATCTGGGCTTATGAACATAGCTTTAAAATATATCAGTATGCCAATGAATGGGAAGTCGGACTTCTCAGCTCTCCCAGTCTGTGCTGATACATCCAGGTTCTTAACACTACAGCTGTTGTCTCATTTGTGCATCTACCTTTACCTGAAAAAAACTACAAGGAAATCACAAAATACAAGTGCCATGCAAAAATAAGAAAATTGGCACTAAATTTTGAAAAACAAGATATTCAACTACTAAATCAAACTGAAACATATGAAATTGAGATCATTACTTGATGAAAGTTTTCGACAAGAATTTAAGAGGCTAATTTTAAACTAACAAATTATCTGAAATAATTTGAACTAGTTCAATAAGCTGCAATGCTGAAACAAAGCTGAATATGAAATGCAACTTAATTCAAAAAATCAAAATATTGAGCAGAAGAAGCATTGAAAAAAACAGAAAAGGAATTAAAATGTTAAGAAAACTATCCAAAAATCTGAAGCTGTCAAAAGAGATAACTAAGTATTATTTGTGATGAGAATAACATGAGAATGTCAATTTACTTCCTGACACAGGTTTCAACAAGAATTTAAAAGCTAACACAAATGAACTTTGATAATTGTAACATGTTTAATATGCTACAATAAAATACACATTGCTGCACATTAATTTCTAAAACAGACTTGATATGAATCGATTTTTCCATGTTTAGTAATAATAACTTAATATCGGATTACGAGAATTCGTTTAACTTTTTTTTTGGTAAGAATTAAGGCCTAAACCCAGCGGTGCGGCGAAGTAGCCTCATGCGTTTTTATGACACTCGGAAGAGAGGTCTGTTACGTGACGTAAAGACGCACCCTGCCCGCATGGTCGTGGCCCGACAACTGAGCGCGTCTCCTTATCAGGCGTTATTAATTGCCGTATATTCGTTCAATTAATAACGCCTGAGAAGGAGACGTTTCTAATATGATAATACCATTGTAGCCAATGTCAGTGTAGTTTCTTATACTATAATATATTAAAAAATTGAGATGATTGCTGAGAATGAAACAGTTTTAATTATGGTAATATTCACAGATGAACTGCAGTTACAATTCAACTGTCATATTTTTTACAAGTTCCATTTTTCTATAACATCTAAAATATAACTTCAACTTCAACACATGAATTTGTTTGTTATATCCCCAACACATTTCTTAACTCAAAATTATTTATAAACTCTATAGAATATTCCTTTTTGAAGTAGTCGTTGATTGAAAAAGCTAACATTGAAAGCACATTTTTGTATCAGATGAATCTTTTTATGATATCCAAGTAATTATTCCCAGGGTAACCGCGTGCGGAAAAATCTTTGCAAACAGTTGCTCGCCTGACAATTCCTGTCCGCGGACACAGGAGTGGTGAAGATAATGTTTCATTATTATTTTAAATAATATTTTTGATAGGAGGATACTCAAGAAAATATAGATGGTTCAGGAGTTGTTAACTTAATGCACCATTCTATTTTCTAGAAACAGGGGTCATGGTGGGAACGTGATATTTTCGAGTAGATACAGTGATGGAAATTAAGCTGTATTCGCTCAGAGGAAAAAAAAGTGATTTTTGATGTCTACCTCACCTTGAAAAATCAATCACTCTTCGTACTTCGCGATGCATACAAGCGTTCGAGCCAAAGAAGAGAACTACAGACTTGCATCATTCTAGAATAGTAAGAGAACTCCAATTAAAATTAAGAAAGGGTAAAATAATATCAAGAAACTTTAGGCGAATATGTGCGATTATCTTCGAGATAATGTACGATGCTTAATGCGATCAACTTTGGACGTACGTCAACTTGAGCGATTTTGGCGATTAATAATTCGTAAAATGGAAACGGTTATTCTAACAATTTGCGCAACATGTCTTTCTCGTGAATAATAGGGCGATCGCCCTTCGCAATTAGATCCACATTTGATGTAACCTAACCTATACCTACGAGTACAACCAGTTTGCTGCCTGTTATACTATTTCCTAATCGGAAAGTTAATTGTGCCGATAGATTTTTGGGTTACTTTCAAACTAATATTTATTTGTATGAAATACTTTGCATAATAATTCTCTTCTAAAGAGGATTGCGATTAGAAAATGGATTCTCGAATAGTTAGAATGCCGCAATAGTAGAATCTCCAGTTGCACCAGATATTTATAGAAGATAGAGATAGAAAGGGCCCATTCATGGGATTTTCTTCCTTTAGATTGTTACATGTGGTCAAATGAATGACCTCCATTTTGGACGATTCTTTGAAATGAAGAACCTCGCTCCCAGAAATTCATATCATGTGAAATAAATTCGATGTGTGAAGGCGTTACTTCGTGGAAGGCCATTATAAATGAATAAAAACACTGGTACACTTCCACAGATTTACCCCAAGAAGTAAATCTGTGGAAGTGTACCAGTGTTTTTATTCATTCATCTCATGTGCCTCGGTTTCGCCACCCAAACCTAGAAGTTGTTATGGATCCTAACAAAGGTGGGAAATACAATAAACCAAAACTTCCCTGTAACGTACCGATTTCTCTATGCATTAGATTCGTTTCTCCAATTTGCCAGTCCTCTTAGCTTCCACTGTTTCCCTATTTCTTAAACCACCCCACCCTCGGGGAACACCTATCAGTGGGAATTCATTCATTTACGATTATTCCTTCCCTTAATATTTTTAACATTCTGTGTTCTCCGATATTGGTGAGCATTAGTTAAATATCACTGAAAAGAACTCCCGTTACTGGAAAACTCAAATTAACATATAAGTCTTTGGAAAGCGCTTAAATAAGCGATTTCTTACACAGCCAGTACAGTCCACTTCTTTTACTTCCGCTGGAACATATAAAATTAAATCTGCATTGCCAGTCACCATCTTTAGAACTGTAATCATCTACTGGTGAATTTAACGATTAACCAAAGCCAACCATATTATATTATGGTAGGCTAAGGCAGACGGAGACTATGGGTCATCGTTAGTTGTGCTAGAACTATACTAATAAAAGAGTTGTTATTCAAGTTGCTTATCTTTTAAGACTTCATGAAAAGGTATCATTATAAGAAGTTAGAAGTTGGCAAAATAATTGTTGAATTTCACGGCAACTATCATGTTTCCGAAAGAAAAGTAGCAATAAAGAAAGCTAGTGCAACATTCCAAGATGGAAATATTTGTTTAGTCACATAACTACTGTCATGTCAACGGAAGAGAACTAGGAATGCCTTATGACAATAATAGCATCAGACTAACCTCCTATCCAACTTTCAGAAGCACGGTCCCACAATTAAACATCGACGGATAATCATTTCCACCAATATTCTATAAGTAAATAATATTTTGTACTAAAATTGCGTATTGCTTATGAGGATAAACCAATAATGTTGCTTTGAATTTTTAATCATGAATTACACGATTGCGCAATGATAAATTTTCCAGCGTCTTATGAAAATGTGGGGTACCTGCATTGGATTATGGCGTTGAGGCCATTACGATTTCCTTGCTCGGCCAGTTTTTTCCACCAACGATAAGAGTAAGTTCTGACACATTCACATTACTCATCTTCATTCGGGAGTATGAGTGTCCTGTAAACAGAAATCTTCCTAATTGTTCTTTACTATCTCGTGAATACCTTGCCTCGTGCTCGTACACGCGTCGCTCCTGGAAGTCAAAATACGCTAATTCTTGATTAAAATCTAATGCATGGCATATTAGCCATGACATTTTCCAACTCACAGAGTATGTTGACGATTTTCAAAGGTAACCTTAAGAAAGACTCTCCCTTGATTTTTCCATAGCTCTTCTTCCAGATCCTACTTAATCTTTATATTCCCAATTCTATCCATAAAAATATTCCTCTGAATCGTTATTAAAAATATTCAATGTCGTCATGCAATGTGAAATTCATTCTAACGTAATTTATCGAAACTACTTACAGCATCCGAATGGTTTTTCTGTACTTTTAGTTGATAATAATCTCATTTCATCGAATTCGTTCTCTATGAAATAGTTCGGAAAAGACTACCGTTAAGTTTTTAAGATAATTTGTGCGATGACATTCTTGATGCATGTCATCTAATGTTAACTACACAAGTGTCTCAAATTAAAGAACGAAATATTTCTCTGAGATGAGTTATCACCGTGAGATGCGGAAGAAATGCGAAGATCCGAAAGAGTGACGATTAATCACGGTTGAATTTTGTGGCTTTTCGGTCCTGTTTACTCGTATAAGGAAATCAAATAAATGATTACTTTCGACGCTAAAATTTCATGGATGGCTCTAATGAAAACGTTCCCTGGTTTTGAAAGCCTCTGGTGGCCTATGTGCGAAAGACCTTATCTGTCTAAGCACTTTTAAAAAGACTAATATTACGTTGGTAAAGTTTGAAGTAAGTTATTCAGTAGCAATTTTATTGCTTAAATACAAAAGCTATAGTCTCATCAAATTTCAGTCATGTTTTAATAGAGCGGAATAATAAACGTAACTGATATAAATGTCGAATAAATGTGAACTTCATTCTAAGGAAAATCATAACTTTCTAAAGTTTCATTCCTATGGATTCTTGTATTCACATAATTTTAAATTTATCAGTCAATTTTCATCCAGCATTTCTCCTTTCCTGTGGAGGAAACTGGCGGAGGATTCACGAGAAACTTAGAAAACTTAGGGATTTTTTGTCTTCCGGAAAACTCAGGGAATTTCTTGGTTAACCTGGGAAAATCTGAAAATTTTCCATCGAAAGATGTATTTACCAACGATTATTCTATAGTTCATGTTTAGGGATGTGTATAATTTCGGTAAATATACCCCAAAAAAAGAAAGGTGTCGATGTTGTTGAGACTAAGTTAAAGCTAGTAAGATATAGATGAGCTTTGTCTTTCTGCATGGAACTTTTCGACGAAATTTCATTTACGCAACAACAATTTGGGATCATATAGAGTCACAGTTTCCAAGAGCAGCTAATTTTTGTTTGGGTGATCAGATAACAATTTAACTTCTACTCGAGGGACTTAAGTTGATATAATTTTTGCCTAGACTTTTTCAGTCCAGGAACATACGAAGGTACTCTCTATTCCCGACTCTTTCCTTCACATATTCGGAGGAGATATTTTGGAGAGTTTTTTCAGTAGCCCTTCCGATAAAACCATACATTATTTGCGTGCCGATTCGGTGCATGACATGGGCGTAAAAGAATGTTATCTATTACTTTTCCCCAAATGAAAATGTTGAATTAATTATGTATCCAAAGCATGAAGGATCAATTTATCGTGATTGCCTATTCCTAGCTGCATTTTTCTCACAGCAAAGTAATATATCTTCTTAATTTTAAAGCTACTGTGATAATAATTTGAGCAATAATAATTACAATGCCTTAAAAATATTCTTACCCATATGAACGCCGAAATATTCTCTAGGGTACAAGTCGTTAAAAATATGTTTCACGGAGATCTATCTGAAATAGGCACCTGTTTGAATCCCAGTCTGGATCGCCAAAGCGCATCGGCCGGCCCTGATTGAGCGTACCGGTACCATCATCCGAATTTCTCCTATTATAAAATAATTATGTATTTGAATTCGTTTCTCTGACATTTATTGAGAAAAAGATGCCAAATACGAATCTTTGAGACATTTACAGATGAAATGATCTAATGTTGAACGAAAAAAAAGACGCCAAGACGGGTCCATAGGTGACTGAATGTCTTTGTGCTAGCTGTGCTCATCATTCATAACTCATATGGAGAAAACAAGCCAACACAAAGTTCTGATATCACAGTATATTTCTTTCTGAAAACTATTGTTTGCAATGATTATATAATACAAAATATTGTAGCGTACTTAAGTTTTGTTCTATTAATTTAGTTGTGAAAGCTTCATAAATGTTTGCTTGGAATTGAATAATTTCTACTAGAGTTTTTCCATTCTTTTTCAAAGTAAGATACAATGCACAACCGTGGTTTATATTTAGTGTTTTGTGGAAAAATTGATTCCGTTAATTTAAGTGATTCTCCCGGTCGTATAAACTAATGATGAATTTAACAATCGATGAGCAGCTTTTTCCTATTCGCGGTCGTACAAAGTTTCTATGTTGTATGTATGTTGTAACATGCGATGGAAGCTTTCCTTATTCGGGGCAATTTAAACGGTTTACAAAAATCAGAAGTATTTGGGAGGATGAGGTTGTGTGTAAAGAGAAACTCCTTTAACCAGGTATTCTTTCCCTTTTCGATAACACCTCAGCGCGCGCCCTTACACAGGTCTCCCCCAGAATTCAAAACACGTTAACTCTTGGTTAAAATCTAATGCATAGCAGTTGAGCCAATTCACGGAGAAAGATCTGCATTTTCGAAGGTAAAATAAAAAATTTAGGGGGAACCTTCCGAGCCCTTTATCACTATACCTGTCTGTGCCGTATATTTCCAGTTGTTATCCATCGGATTCAACTTCAGTTTGTTAAATAAATTTCATCCAACGCCTAAATTCACAAACGAAATTGACGTTAAGGTGATCCTTTTAAATTCAAGTGTGATGATAAAGTGCGTATTCACGGCTATCATCGTAACTTTATCTAATATTTGGACCTCTTTTCGATACTTCCTGTTAAATTCCAGTTAAAAATTAAATCATCTTTGATTTTATGACTAATCTCTTCCAATTATTTCCGTATACGTGCACCTAACAAAAAAGGGCATCGATTGAAAGCTATTTCATATCTAGTTTAGCAATTACAAAGGATAGGCGATGTTTAATTTCTTCACGCGAAACACTTAATGTCCGACGAACACCCGTTAGGTTATATTATGCTATCGACGGAGGTACGTTATTTACGGTGCTATCGCTAATGGGAATGTGGTTCTTGGATGAGGGGATGTAGGTGCGACAACTATCTTTATTTAAAGAAACAATTTCATTAATTTTTTCCATACCCGCTATCCTATTCTAATTATCACTTTCATTGTATCTTTTAAGGGGGATGCAATTTTTAGGAGAGGATTACTTATAAACACTGAAATGTGCTTCAATGAGATTGTAGTTATTCGATTCCCTTTTTAACTTGCCCATTTAATTTCTTTATGTGAGAGAATAGTGTGAATCCACCCTTCATGTGGCACGTCATTTACGCCTTGGCGATATTATTGACGCAAGGACTTTTAATAGGAGGAATGGTTAGTCTCCAAGTAATCAGCATGATTGAAGTGAGTACTCGAATTTGGAAGCTCATAAAAGCTTTAATTTCTTTAATTCCAGATTAACAATCAATTATGGAATTGAGAAAGTTCGCCTCTGATTCTAAAAAGGGCGAGCAGTCACTTTTACTATCAAGAATGGCTAGGTCATCCATATATTGATTTGAAATAACAAATCTGACGAAGATAAAGATTTAAAAGATAACTTTTCTTGAAATATTATGCAAAAATCTGATTTTTGAAACAAGCACCCTAAAAATCTTTTCGATGCCAAGAAATATTTGGCATAATAATATAGTATCAATTTCAACTCTGGTTTGCTAAATTATCATGATAAGAGTTTGCAGTCCGCGTGAAAGTTTTCGATGATTTCTTATGAATCCGAAAATTATTCGAATGGTTTATGTTAATGGATATTTTGTGAAACAACTAAACGAGGAAATATGATTGGTCTAATTTCCCATAATGTCGATTTTCTAAGTATTAATACAAATTATCACATCCTCAAAATGCTATTCTTTATCACAACAGAAGAACTTTAAGAACCCACACGCGGCGATGAAAAGTAAAAAAATATGAAAAGTAGAGAGAGCGTTGTGAACTCTTAAACACCCAGGGTTAAATAATTGAAAAACAATCAATTATAGTAAATTTTGTTGATTAGTACCTCCATTGAATAAAATCGGCCTACTTAGTCAAATTAAGCTCTAATTCGACATCTGAAGTCATCCAATACTCTTTGCTCGGTAATTCCGTTTAACTCATTACTCCGATAGGACGAGACAGTGACACAGGTAGGAGAAGAAAAGGGATGAGTGAGGACTCCATTCGAACTGGAATACATTAAGGAGAAACATTACGTAAAACCTTTTCCCTTTCCCCTCTCCTCCTTCACGAGCAAAGTATATAAACCCTGAAATTTTTGTCGTCGACGCAGTCTTTGCCCAACGTTCGCGACGAGAACCTCAGTCGGCGCAAGATCTCCGGGAGTTGAAATCACTCGAGGCGACCATGCTGTTTCTACGTCCACTTGAACTTCTCGACGATCGCCGTAGAGATGCCTCGCTGACCTGTCACCACGGCAAACAAGACGACCGAAATACGTGGAGGCCTTCGAAAGATTGCTGGCTCGAAAGAAGTTGAAGAAGACTCCTGGCAAGGAAGAATTGTGTGTGTTTGTGTAGTGAGCTATGGTCATTATAGTGAAATTTAGTGATTTGGTGATAGTGACTTGAAGAGGAGGTTCTGTTCGCCGATGGAAAGCAGAGCTCGGCCACCGCTGGAGGAATTCCTCGGCACAAGGTAAGGAATCGACGTCTTTCAGCTTGGAAGGGTGGTAGAGGGTAGATTTCTTTAGAAATGGGCCCATCCAACGGGCATTAGAGAACAGGTCTGCATTAGAGTTTGGGGGGAATGGGAAATGAAGTGAAGTAGGGCCCACTCGATGGGCGATAGTGATTGGGGGGAGGGGAAATTGAAGTGAAAGGTAATACACACACTAATACAGACAGGCTTTTTAGCCATTAGAGAATAAAACTTGATTAGTCTTCTAAAATTCTTCCTCTTCTATCTTTTCCGTGGCTACGGTTTTCATGCTGTAGCCACACCATGGTTTGATAGGGCTGGCTATTTGCAACTGCTGACGCGAGCGCCCCGATCCCCCGAAATGACAAATTCCAGTTGCAGATAGCTGGCGAACCCCTCCATTTTTAAAAGGGGAAACGAGCCTGGCACGATACGTCTTTGCGTGGTTTGGAAAGTCGTGCACCTTTTCTTTTGAAGTAATCTTTCAAATGATTCTTCAATTTAATTTTTAGTATAGTTGTCTGTAAGATATGCTAATTTCTAATCTATTTTTCTATTCTAAATTTCTAAAAATGTCATATTTTCTTTGTGAGAAGTTATCTTATGATTTAACAATTTCATTCTTCCACGCAATTTAATAACATCTGAAGTAATGTATGGTTAAAATCTGCTGTATAACTTTGTTTTTCTTTTAATTTACAGTTTCGCAGCCGGGCTTCTGAGCAGATATACTTCAAAGATTAATGGGAAACCTTTACTCAGATGAGTAACATGCTGTAAACTGTTCAAGAGAAGGTATAAAAAAGCCACAGAAGCTAAGTTTTGGAGAATATTGTCCGCAGAAGTTCATTAAGATTTGAAATGAGAATTTAAAGTAACTTTTATAGCTTGAGGAATTCATTAATCAAATACTTCGAACTCGTTATTGAAATATTACCAATTTAGGGTAATATCTTGTTTCTTCGTGGTTTATCTTTCATGCGAAAAATTCAGTTTTCCTAAATTATCCACGTTTCCGATTTCCTTTTCCGCAGATTGCGTAAAATCGAAATATTTCAATTTTTCCTTATTAATCTAATAAATTGTAATTTCCTTGATTCTGATGCTAATCCAGTCCACCAAAACCATTTGGTTATTGAAAATTCATTTCGCGAGGTCCTGAATATTTCGTAACAGATTTAAGAATATTTCCCGTAATTTTCAATAAGTCGTACAATACGGTAGTTGCGATTGAGCTTTTAAATTTGCGAAAACTTCATCCCCTAGAAATTAAGTAAAAATGTACTTTCACTCCTGAAATCCGATTTTAATTGTACACCTACGCAGAACTAAGAAATCATCGATCAATATGAAAGGAGAAAGTAATAGTCCCTTAGAAAAGTCCATCGAGAGTCAAAAAATATTATTTTCCTTTATTCGAACTATTCTCGAATATAGCGATTCGAGATCTACACGAAGTAACGTTAATATCTGATTTAGAGACGGTACTGTAGGCCGTTCCACATTAAGTTGACAGTATTGTCCTTACGGCGAACGCAGTTGCTAAAAGTTCTCTCGGTCTACTCTCCTCGCGATTCCCGCGCCAAATTTGAATTGGCTAATTGAAATGTTTAGAGAAAGCCCATTAAAAAGTTCCTAAAGTAATGTTTAAGAAAAGGACGGTATTTATACGCAATATTTTCGGTTTGCAAAAGATCAAAGTTATAAATACCATATGAATATCTCGAAAATCGGTATTTCAAAGTATAATAATGGATTACTGGCAGGCGTATAGCAGTTTACCATATCTTAAGAAAAGGAAATTGATAATAAAATGATGGGAATATTAGCAGGTAAAGTTAGAAAAATTTTCAGTATTTCCGTACAACGTATTTGTACTAATCATATTTACACAATGTTGTGAATATTTGGCTGGAAATAAATATATCATTAAACCAAAAATTCGTTTTTTGCTGGGCAGAAGGCCATGCTCATCACAAGTGAATCAAGTATATCGCATAATTATATGGTTGTGTAACCTTTTTAGTTTCTCGTCGAGGAATTAAATTAATAACGCGCCTCAGGGTGCATCTTTCCTTCTCCATTGATTATTTTGTATTCCATTTGCGGCCTCTTCGCAGAATTCGATAGCACCGAGAGATTTTCTGCAATAGGTAAAAACGTAAACTGTTTACTTCACAGCTTCCCTCTTTTAGACTTCTTTTCTTTTTGATGATCGCACAAACTTATAAATAAACCACTTGGGAAAAATCTCCACAACGTTCGATAAGTTACGACGCCACTCCACTTCTATACTCCGAGAATCCGAAGACAAACTAAATAAGAGCTCTAATCCTGCATTCCCAAAATTGAAGAGCCACTACGTTTGCTCAGATGTCTAATGGCTCAAGAGCCATCCTGTACCAGAGTTTTGCATCCCCTCTCTCACAATCTATCCTATGAAGCTGCGCACCATATGAGATGAAGTGTTACATCTTCCAAGCACGCGAAATTTTCTGCTGTATTAAACAATTAATTGAAAATTTTTGGGAATATTAAAGAATATTCGGAGCTTTAATGAATACATATGATATGATAAATTTGATCCATATCAATAACTGAAAGAACCAGCTTTCTTACTATGATCATAAGTTATGACCCTTCAGAATAATCCATGTTCGCCGTATTTCGCAAAACTTACGAGAGTTGGAGAATAAATAACCTTACAAAAGTTCTTTCCGGGCTGCATAGTTACCCGAAGGGCGGCTTGATTGAAGTGCTCGCACTTTAAACTTAAAAAGATAGGTTTTCTTTTAGATTCTCCATGATATTTCATATTCCTCCTTCACTAAAAGCGGGCATCTACGGGCAGTACTGTCAAATTTTGGTGAGCGGAAAAAATCTACAAGTTCTTCCTCACGTGAGAAACCAAAACGTTTTAGGCGACGTATAAATTGGACTGCACCACGAATTTTTTCTTGAGTTACGTTCCAACTAAGTAATTTTTTCTAAGGTTTGATTGCTCTAAAATTACTCATGTAACTTTTATGTATTCAGATGATACAATGAGCAATGGAAGAAATGTCAGCATTATATGTTGGATTGTAAGAGTGTAATGGCAGTTTCACAAATGTTCACGGGTGAAAATTCGGCAGTTCATTCAATTTTCGCTTTTAACTTTGTTGTTCCTGCTAAAAATGCATAAATATTCACTTTTGTGTTGATAGTTATTTCCATTCACCCTTCATCAGAAATTAAGTTTGAATCAGTCAATGTAAACCACGAATCTTATCTATACCTGTTCAAATCCGTAGCTCCGCTTAAAGGCGACCCGGCGCGAGGGGGGCAATTTACGTTGAGTTTTCCCCCGTAAGCCCTCCATACTGACTGGAATCTTAAAACGGACAATAGATTCTAGGATAGGTAGTCTTTTATAGACGTCGGAGAGGTTCAATCAGACATTGCAGCTAAATAGTTACTTACGAAATCGGTGATTATAGAACCACTCTGATAAGAGTACAATGCAATAAATATTAGCAAAGTTATAACTTAATGGATCCCCCTGTTTGGAAATTTATTTCGGAATTTAAACGGGACACCTATAAGCAAGATAAAGTTTCCTCGAATTGCGCGCTTTTTATTTAACAGTTATTTGTACATGAGCAGTGGTTTAAATATTAAACAAAGATTGAAAACAGAGTAAAAATTAACCTTAAAACGCGTTCCTTATTGGCTAGCAGAAAATTTTACATTAAAGTCAATTATTCTAAGTCGGGAAGCGGGCGTACCACAAGGGACAATACTATTCCCTACCCTTTTTAATCTTTTTACACGAGACATTCCCCTCAGCCGATATTTATATGTACGCAGACGTTAATCTCGTGAACGCCGCTCTACAAGAGCACTTGGACTGGGTGCGCCTCCAATGGAGACTCGGGGTGAAAAATGCGCGAGATAAAACAAATCAAGTCATCCTTACGCTATGCTGGGGGAATGTCAGCGATTCCTTGATGACCCACGTCGAATCCGTCCTGGAAAAGGCACGGCCTTTTATGCTCTTTACAAATTCTTTTTCAGCAAAAAGATTAATATCAATATCACTCTCTATAAAGCGATGGTCCATCCTTACGTACGCCAGCACGGTGTGGCATTATTGCGTAAAGAAAAATGTTAAAAAAATAATTCTAAAATGATCCTCTCGGTCCCTCAACAAACTTCTTATAACAAAATATGCGCGGCACACAAAATCCTTGGGGAAGTTGCTCAGTCGAGCCACTAGTCGTTTTTATGATAAACTTCGGGAACGAAAATTTCCGGTCCATGTGGGCTTCAATTGAAGTACAGGTCGTCCAATGCGGGGCTCATTATCGATTCGACCAGATTTTAACTTATTACCTACAACTTTAGCTTAATTTATTACCTATTTATTATTTCATATATTTTTGTTAACTTTTCACCCCGCCGCTTTCGTCCAACTTTTATCACTCCCTTCCTTTATTTATCCTTTCCCACCCTTCTTTCCTCTCTTTTATTCTTTTACCTTTTAAATCTTTTAGCTTTTACCCGACGGATTCTTTACCTGTCCCTTCGCGGTAATTTTATTACATTTCCCTCCATAATTTATTATTATTTATTCATCTTCCCTTTTTACTCATCGTGACAAACCCGGCCCTTCATCTCATCGAGGTCGGTCGACTTTTACCTTTTATCACTTATTACCGCGGTTTTTCAAAATTTTAAAGATTTTAAATAAATTAAGAGATCCAAGTGGATGGACCAGGTGCCGCGCGCAATAGTATCTCCCTCTGGGGAGTCACAGTGATAATAAATTTGATAACTCGAACGGAATCCTCCGAGTGTGGAATTGTCTTATGTTTTGTTTTCAAACCAAATTGACGTGGCCCTAATCTGCGAGACTCATCTTTCGCTTGACAAAAAATTTGATTTACCTGGATATAACTGCGTAAGGGCCTATAATCCAGTCCGGAGGAGTTTGAGTACTATTCGCGAGGCACAATAAAGCCAAAGAAATTAAAATTCCGAAATTAACGAACTGTCAAACGGTAGGAATCTGCATCCAAGGGGAGCGAGACCCCCTCAATTTTACAAGCCACCGCACAAAATTCTACTTAAATCTGATATTTTTAAATTTTCCGACTCCGCGACCTTCATCGCTGGCGATGTAAATAAGGCATTGGGATGCAGAAAAAACAACCCGGCGGATAATAGACTCCTTACATTCATCTCGTGCTTAAAATTTCAAATTCACGCGCCGAAAGAAGTCGCCCATCACGTAAAGAATCACTCGGAAAAGGACTCTCAATCTTATTATAACGACTTTCGAAACGGCGAGTTCTTCTCGACTCCATCCCATGCGAAATCAAGATGAAGAACCCAACTGGAACAAAGTTAGCACCGTCCTAAATGATTTAAAATTATCCGACTGGTCTGGCAAAATAGACGAGAACTTAATCGACAGCCAGACTTAGTGAATTCGTCACCGTTGCATATGTAATCCAAGCTTAACAAAAGACTCCCGCCCAATGCCATCCTTGACAACGCGGCCTCGAGAAATAAAGCCAGAAACCAAAAAACCGGGCATATCTCACGCTGTACTCAGGAAAATCATTAAAAAGGGCTAATTTAAAAAATAGTCGAAGGCGAAATTGGATGCCGGCAGCAACAACAACTGCCAACTTTGGAAGTTCGTCGGTAAAATAAGAGGGAAAAAACAAAACATCGCGGCTCCCCTTCTAAATGCAATCGGTGATTGTCTGACGCGGGGAAATGCAATATTTTCGCGGAAAGATCCGCTATTTTCGAAGGAAGTGAAAGAGAAAACAAAACAAACGACCTGAACGTAAACGCGTATTGCTTCGACCGAAGGTCACTGATCCGCCGGTAAATAATACGAAGGAGTAAACACTCCGACCGACGCCTACCGAGAAACTAGTAAACACGGAGATAAGCGCGCTGAGGTGCATCTCTAAGCCAACGACGGTCGAGGCCAGGGAAGTATCAAATGCAATTCAAAAACGTAAAAACAACATAGCACAGGGACACGTTGGGATCACTTCCAAAATGTTTAAAGCGTTCCCCGAGAAAATTATTAGCGAATTAGTCGGTATTTTCACTGGCTGTCTTACACTGGGTCATTTTCCGAACTCGTGGGAAATCGCTTAAGTGGCAATGATTCCCATACCGCGTCAACGACCCAAAGAACTATCGCCCGATTAGCCTCCTACCAATTATGGGCAAATTACTAGAACGGATAATTCTAGATCGAGTTGAAGAACATTATTCACTTTCTCCCTGAATTCCAAGCAGGGTTCCGCGCCGTTCTCTCCCATCAGATCGCTCGACTCTCCGAGGACACAACTTTAATGGTTAATAAACTGCGGTCGCTTTCTCGACTTCCAAAGTTCCTTCGACAAAGTCTGGCACAAGGGATTAATTTTTAAATTGGTTAACTTAAATTTTCCCATATATTTAATCAAAATCATCAAATCTCAATGACGGAAAATTCTTCACGACGCTTTATCTTGCGACTTCTCCCGTTTTTAGTGTCAAAGCAGGCGTACCGCAGGGATCTTTATTCTCCCTTGTATTATTCTGTATTTTTACTGCCGACATCCCCCAGCGCGAGGATACCACAATTTACTTATATGCAGACGATACCACTTTGTTGGCAAAAAGTGTTTCTCCCAATATTGCCAACAAGACCCACATTGAAGACATCCTTTGTGGTGGAAAATAATGGAAACTAAGGGTCAATGCCAACAAATGTGGTCGACATGTTTTTAGAAGGACATAAAGATAAAACGAATCTACGCTGGGGGAAGATTTAATTCCCGATACAAAGAGACAACGGAGTAATTTTAGATCCTAAATTGACATGGTGAGATCATATAGACAACGTTTTACTCCAAGCAGCCATTCAGGGCCTTAATATTTTATATTTAACGACAAAATCACCAACAAGGTGAAAATTTTATTATTTCAGACAATGGTTAGATCACCGCTGACATACGCGTGTCTTGCTTGGATCTACTCTTCCAAACAGAATTTTTAAAAATTAGACAGTTTCGACAAAAGATCTATCAAAAGAATTTTTAAAATCTCGCGGTTGTCTAGCTCCAGAGAAGTCTTTGGAGCGATAAAAATCGATTCCTTCGACATTTTTTGCAGGAAGATCAAAAAATTTATGACGAAGCTGCAGAACGGATCAAAATTCTTTGGAAAAATAACTAAGCCGAACAACGGCAGGACGACGAAGGCTCCATTCTCGGAGAAGAATTGATGAACCGATAGATACATTAAAACAGAGTAGTCGCTCAAATCAATTTCCTAATGTAATCTAAGAATGAGAATATCAATTTTTGACGCTGAAACAATTGAGTGGTTCTTACCGATTACTGATTAAAATGCAAAGGAATCGAAGCTGAAAATTTTATCTCTATTCTGAAAACTGCTTTATGTTTAATTAGTTAGAGTACAGCTTGGTTAACCAAGATTACTGGAGATTCGGTAGATTTTCTATTAATCATAGCTACACAAAAATCTAGGAAATTGTCCGTTAGATTAGAATAAAATTAGAATTATATCCACATTTATCAATGAAGGCTTTAATAGTTTCCGTAATTATATATTTTAATTTCCTACCAATTATAACGACGATTTCAATTCTCCTAAGGGTGAATAAAATCAACTAAATCAATAATTTATTATTTATTTAGTTATACTTTAACTATCTTTTTATATATAACTAGTTGCACCGTGCGAAACTTTCCCAGAAAACACTGATACTCAATTTCCCACCCAAATACACTTCAACAAACACTAATCGTTACAAACAAATACACAAAAACTAAAACATACCTAAAAATACACACCTTCATCTTCTTTATCAGCGTCTGTTTCGATATACCTCGATTGCAGCGATGGATATCGCTATCTACACATCCAGTAACGATACTGAATGGCCAAATAAAAAGTCTTGCTTTTTCTAACGCCTTACCACATGAACCCAAACAAAATCCCTATTATATTATATATTTATATTATTATTTATTATAGATTTAATATTTTTCTCTGTGCTCCACAGCTCGGATTCTTTCTTTTATTTTCGAGGAATAATCTTCAAAAATCCCTTTTCAATCCAAATAACATGTGACAAAATAAAATCGTTATTATTAATCATATAATATCGAAGCGGCAAGCACTATTCGTTATGATTCAATAGGTGCACTAAACACAGTTGATGCAAGATTTTCAATTAAGAATATGATAATCGGAAAATTCCCTAAAACTTTTGATTCTACATCATTCCATTAGCAATGAAATTTAAAAAAGAATATTGTAAATATATAAATTATATATATTATATATAATACTATATATAGCGTCCGGCTCGCTGTCTGATTTGTTAGGAATTCTACTAGAAAATTTCATGCAATATGGCAGAAAGACTGCTTTGAAATGGTCCCAAACCAACTTCTTCATTACAGTCTTTTCAGGACACCGCTTCCTAAAAGGAGTTAATCCCGGAATCCCCGTTCACTACCTTCTTCTCATAAGTGAAACCAAAAAACCCCACCCCAAAATCCCTCTCGCACGACAAACAGTTACATATACCTCAATCTCCACACTTTCTTTTCATTATGCATTTAACCCCCCTTGATGAGAAAGGCAATGTCTCCAAAATGCGCATTAGGTGTTTCTGAAAACTGACCGCCGCACCTGGGGTTAATCCTTTTCTTAGGAATTGCGCCCGATGGTTCCCGGCATACAGCGATTGGAGAGTTCTTGAATCTCCCATTTCCCAAAATACTTTTCCTCTTTTACCTTATCCCGATGATTATCAGCGTTTCAATCATGAAAGGAATAATTTCGCTCATTTACTGAGGGATACCGATATCCTAAAGAACATTCTAACCCTTTACCGTTTCGAGTGATATTTCTCTTTCTCTACCACTATAATTTCTGTCTCTAATCAATTCTCTATATCGTCCCGTTTTGGATGGATAACTCCGATGAAGTGAAATATATGTGACTGAAATAAGTAGAAGACTGAATGTAATCGATATCGTGATGCTTAAGCTACTTGCACCTTATTAATTAAATAAGCTACTAGTAGGTCTTAAATGATAGATTTTCCGAAATTCGTTTCCCGGTATCTTTTCTAAAGTAAGTAACCCTACATACATAAAAAACACTGTGTAAAAAGACTGATGCATGGGATATTCGACCTCAAGTTATAGTTAAAAATACAGTATATAAAAATAAGTATGGTTTAAAAGGAAGCGTAAAAATAGGGTTATTCGTACTGAACGTTTGAAAAACGTATGGCATCAAATAAATAGTAGCTAAATGCTACGGTAATTCGTAAACAATTTAAGACCCTAATGAAAATTTTATTTTTAGGCATAGCGGCATTTCGACTGAAATAAGAGCTCTAAATAAAGTTCCAGAGATGTGTTATGATTATGCGTACGAAGTGATACATAATGAAGGATAAAGTCAACCGTATCTAATGTCAAATGGTTCATGATTTAAATGAGTTAAACGAAATAAGCATCAGGAAAAGGAGAGACTGTCAGAAGGGAGTTAAAGTGTTTAAGGGGATTCATCTACAGAACTGGAATAAGAAGAATAAAGTAAAAACATGTATTATAAAAAGAATTTTTCCAAGATTCATTTATGAGATCGTCCATACGGTCTCGATGAGGTAAACCACTTGTGGTTAAAAATAACTTAAATCAAGGCATGAAAAGGTTTGTATGAGAAAAGCTCGAAGATGAACATAAATTATTGCGGAAGACGTTACCAACTTGGGTATTTATTGTAATGATTGGGCCAGTCAGATCGGAGCACTAGAGGGCTTTTAATGCCAAAATAAAAGAGAGGCTTCCGGATAGTCATATTAGCAGCGCGTTCTACTTGGATGAAAGCGGTCCCGGGTTCGATTCCCGGTGGGAGACCATGTGCGAAATGACCTCCGCAGTCGAATGCCTTTTAAAAATACAACTCATAAAAGCGAGAAATAATGAACGTTTAGTTATCGATATTACTTGCTTGATTGTGATTTCTTAGGATAATCGTAGAATAAATATTTTACTGCATTTGTTTGTGTAAATATGGTTTCACCAAGCTCATAGTCCTCATGCATTTTATGATATTGTCTTTTAACTACGACGAACGACATTGTAAAAATGATGGGTTCCAACAGATTGAACCTTTATGGCTGCTTTTATCAATTCTGTCGAATTTAACGCGATTTAAATATGACATTTCAGGATTCTCTTCCTGCTATTTGAAAGCCTGAGTCACGACATCCAAGGGCAATTTGTTCGAATCAGAATCTTAATTCCTTTTCTTCGATTTAACGATTAATATTATTATATAAATCAGTTGTAGTCCTCAATATTCAAGGGAGCTGGAAATTATGTCAGGGTGGAAAATATTGGTTCTCGTAAAGAATAAAGAGGAATCTGTTCCTAACTTATGGCCATTGCCCTTTCAAAATATAATTCCTTACGATCTACCGAAAATTTCCCAGCAATCGCTGGTATCGCTTTCCTTTAGACTTCGCGATAGCAGCCCTCCTCATCGGACGGAGCGTAGGCACATGGGTACGCACCGGCCAAGCCGCGGCAAAGGCAAAATTCCGGTGTTGCCAAAATGTAATAGAAGGGCGGGTGGAAGGGGTAACGAATGACATTTGAAACCCCTCAATCTTATGCACCACGTAGTACACCGTTCGATTTTTTCTTGGACGACTGTACCTTAAAGAAGTAGCGTTGATAAATTACAAAATAGAATTAATGGAACATTGGATAGTGAATGTTTGGGGAAGAAACAAAAAAAACTGGTTGGAAGCATATCATCACGGCATTAGTTGGGAGGGCGGATGCATACCATTCCCTGATTCAGAGAAGCTCTGTAAAATCTTGCAGAGATATCAAATAATTTTTGTTATCAATATGATATCAAGAGTTCGTATACTTGCAAGACTTATTGCACATTCCCGATATCGTGGATCTTGAGTTGCTGCAGTGTCCTTCACTTAAGAAACTTGATTCCAAAGCTGCAAGTTGCTTTCATGAAAATCATACAGCACTCGGTAATAAGTTCGCTTTTGCACTTTCAAACGATTTCCGTATTGCAAACTGGTTTTATAAGTACGGCGTGTTAAAACGATGCATGTGTTTAATTTCTAATCACCCGCCGTCTCCGATGTTTTCCGAAGTCTCCCGAAGGAAGCCGAATCGGAATACGGCTCGTGCTATTGGAGTACCCGTGACGTCATCAACTTCTTCCGGGGATACTCTGGTTGGGTTGCAGAACGCGGGGAATAATTAAAAGTAGTGAAACATAAGGGTCTGGGTTCGATCCTCGTTGTTAGCAGCCGCCTGTACGTCATAAGAGCTGATTCCGAGCATGTTATATACCTTATTTAACTGAATTATCGTCAATAGGTGTGGTGGCCGAGTGGTCAAGGCATGCGGATCGTGCTGTCGTTGTCCGTTTGTCAAGTGATTCAAATCCTGGCGGGGGAAAATATTTTTCCAGAAAATAAGATTTAATTTAAAGGCCTCTGACGTCAAAGGGGTGGGGGTACTTATTCTGGACTCGGAGAGCAGCGGGTTCGAAAGAGGATACCGATGACGTCATCCAGCGGTTGGGATACTCTGGGACGTGCCACATTAGTTTCATAATATGGAAGAACAGGAATTTAGAAATCAATCAACTTGGGATAATCAAAATTATCGGGTCTTCCAATATTATCGATACAAGGCGAATGCTAAAGACACTGATTTTGAATAAATAATTAATTAATTTGTAGCTTCTCATTTTCGAATAGGAATATTTATAATTAAACGCGTATTATTTTAAATTCATTTCCTTTTTACTATGTATGTACTATATTAGTCTCGTTGAATTTACTGTTTTATGTGTTGCATAAACCATAATTCTAATGACAATCAATACGCATTGAAATTTTCCGTGCAGTAAATTTATTAATATGAGGGGGGACATTCTGAACTACCGCACCCGGTGACATCAACGCTAGGCACGCCTCTGAATAAATGCATTCGTTCAGAAAATTGATAATATTTAAGCAATCTTCACGGAATTCTGTGGTGTGTTCGTTTAAATGCGCACCATCTTATACGCATCTCCCTCCCCTTCTTCGGCGACGCAGTGCATTCTGGGAGGGGGAATCAGTAGTCGCGCGGACATCACTTTAGGCGGACGTGTCCTCGGAAGAACTGCGTCGCTGTTCCATGAAGACGTTGTTGGAGCTGGCTGGTGAGTATCATTGTTCGATCCTCCTCTTTCATTCGTACACATGTGGCAAGTTCACTTTATTTTCATTTCATTGTCACGAGAGTAAGCGCGCATATCTTTTTCGTCGCCGAAATCCGGGAGTTTCGACTTATTCCCCTTTCCTTTCGCATGTTTCATTCGATCACTCCATTCACTCTTTTCCTGAAGTCTTTGCATTCGGAAAGCGAGAGAAGGATTACGCAATTAAACTGGGGGTGAACTGTAATTCCTTCGATGATACATATATCTAAAACTTCAAGGAAATATTCTGCCCCATTTGAAAACAGCTTCAGTTATTGGAAGTGGGACTCCTGTGTTCCTGCAGAAAGATTTGCAAAATGTAACATGTGTAGATTCTCCTCTTGATAGGATATACATTAGGGCGTACCGAAAAACAAAAATTTTTAGTAACGGGAACGTAATAGGTTGGAAAAGTTGCCTTTTAGGCTCAATAAGGAATGTGCAAAAGATGGGCTCTAACAAAGTTCGTCTTGGGCCTGACCAAAGAGCTCGAAAATTCGAAATTTTAGTGAAAATTGCGTTTTTTTAGGTAAGTTAAATTTTTGACGGAGCTTACATACATTTGATTAAATGGCTATTTTAATTCGTTTTGATCGAGGAACAATAAAAATAAGCCATTAAAACCGAATATGACGAGATATCATACTTTTAAATTTTTTGGAAACACCATGAAAAGTGGCAGCTTCTCGCTGGTTCAGCTGCATTGAGCTACCCACGACTCGTCATGAGGTAGAGCCTGCTAATCGAGTCCCACCCGCCTAAACACCCGTGGAAGCATCCCAGACAACTAGCTGATGTCTTTGAAGGCTGATTTTGATCCAGTTTTTGGTATTCGGAGAGGATCATCTCTCCTATGAACCCGTCTCTTGCATCGTGGCCGTAGACTAAACGTGAGGCCTCTGTGACTTCTTTTACGTTTCGTTCGACTGCTTGAGAATCATTTGGGAGGGCAAATAATGCAGTAAGCTGCTTTATAGGTTCCTTTGCATTACCTTTAATGTTTTGAAGATCCTCGGGAGAAAGACTGACAGTAAGTGGTGACTTGGTGACAGTGACTTTACCCCAATCTATCAATTCTTCATAAGAAGGCACGTCGAACTTCTGTTGTGGGATGATGAACTGGCAAACCTACTCCGTTTGATGGTTAATTCAACAACACCTTATACGCTCATCTATAAAGCGTTTTTAAACATAAAAATATTATTGCGGTACAGATCATGGTACTCCACTTCGAAGTTATCACATTATTCATCTCGATAATTTATCATACACACTCATAAGCGATCGTGACAACAAAAACGATTTCTGGGCGAGCATAAAAGACATTATGTTGAATTTCATCTTCAACAAGTTTTCATGTTTGCAAAGGAAGGTATAGTGTATCAGCTATGGAGTTTTACGGCTTTTTCACAGTGTGATTTCTCTTAATGACATACCATATAGGAATGTAGACATGCATGATAAACTTCGGGTTATGATTGCTATGTTTATAGATGAGCGACCTAAAATAAGAACACAGGTAGGACAAAGATTCATCAACACAAGAAACCATCAAACGCAGTTGATTTGTCAGTTCATCATCCCGCAACAGAAGTTCGACGTGCCTTCTTATGAAGAATTGATAGATTGGGGTAAAGTCACTGTCACCAAGTCACCACTTACTGTCAGTCTTTCTCCCGAGGATCTTCAAAACATTAAAGGTAATGCAAAGGAACCTATAAAGCAGCTTACTGCATTATTTGCCCTCCCAAATGATTCTCAAGCAGTCGAACGAAACGTAAAAGAAGTCACAGAGGCCTCACGTTTAGTCTACGGCCACGATGCAAGAGACGGGTTCATAGGAGAGATGATCCTCTCCGAATACCAAAAACTGGATCAAAATCAGCCTTCAAAGACATCAGCTAGTTGTCTGGTATGCTTCCACGGGTGTTTAGGCGGGTGGGACTCGATTAGCAGGCTCTACCTCATGACGAGTCGTGGGTAGCTCAATGCAGCTGAACCAGCGAGAAGCTGCCACTTTTCATGGTGTTTCCAAAAAATTTAAAAGTATGATATCTCGTCATATTCGGTTTTAATGGCTTATTTTTATTGTTCCTCGATCAAAACGAATTAAAACAGCCATTTAATCAAATGTATGTAAGCTCCGTCAAAAATTTAACTTACCTAAAAAAACGCAATTTTCACTAAAATTTCGAATTTTCGAGCTCTTTGGTCAGGCCCAAGACGAACTTTGTTAGAGCCCATCTTTTGCACATTCCTTATTGAGCCTAAAAGGAAACTTTTCCAACCTATTACGTTCCCGTTACTAAAAATTTTTGTTTTTCGGTACGCCCTAATATACATTATTAGATATTCGTATTTGACGCTAATACGAAACGCATATACCGCCTAATTTAATGGCTCCATTCTATCGGTAATTTATTTCATGTGAGGGCCCTTCCCATCCCTCCACATAAAAAATGAGAATCGATCCTAGCCATAATTGTTTCGATCGCAGGCGTCCCCAAAATCTATATTGTTCATTCAAGGCTACATTGAGTTTTTCAATAAATTTTGATAGTGATCGCGAAAAGATGCATTAATGCTATCTAAGGTTCCGTTACACTATTTATTTTCTAGCATCTATAGACAATCTTACGTGTTTTTATCGACGACCAATGGATTATTGTAAGCTTTTGACCTTTTCAATTATATAATTTGCGATCATATTTCCAATTTGTTGCTGAACAATCGATTCTAGCATTAATGAAATCCTTTAAGGCTTTAAATTTAGAGATACATCAATTTAATAGGTCGATCTTCATTCGACCATCGTCGGGAATACGTGCAGGTGTCCTTGTGCAAGGATGACGACGGAAAACAAGAGCCGGAAGACCGATGTTGACTAAGTCTCCCTCAGTGTGGAGGACTGCCTTTCGCCGAAGGTTGTACAGCAAGAGGTAAAACGGTTCGATCTGCAAAACATTCATGAGCGATTGCTTGCTTCGCTTCAAAGAGAGATTTTTTACGTTCCTCAGGAAGAAATAACCGAACTACGGTCAATGAAACCGAATATGGCTTTAAATAATAAGGTACATTTTCTATCAACTTAATAGGATGCGGCAATCCCTTCACTATTCCTTGCCTGGAGGAAAAACATGCATCCAATTGTGTAATCGTTCATATGATCACCCCCGTGTCTTGGAATAGAACCAGTTGGTACGCTGTTTTTTAACCTTTTGTTCGCTTTACAGAAATACTTTAAATATTTTGCTTTAAATACTTCCAAATTGTGGGGATATAAGAGTAATAAGAGTATCTTCACAGGTTTTTGCGTTCCTTTGAAGCATAGTTTAATATGGTTTATGAATCCCGATGACTAACAACGTTATATTTCGCAACTTTTCTTTTGCGAATTGCTGCGAACCCATTAAGAATTCGCAGATTCTAAAGATCGTAATCTCTCCTCACTAACACGTGGTTAACGGAACAGATTGTTGTGAAATCGACCACTTTCTCTAAATTAAAGTAAGTTACAATGATTTTAATGACAAATTCTTGAAGTGCTTCTCGAAAAGATCTTTTAACCTGGCAGATAAATAAAAGTCATGGACAACTTTCGGACGGTTTCCCAAATGATCCTCATTTCGATTCCAAGGCGTCATTTGCATCCAGTAGCGCACTTTAAAAGGGGAATTTAAGTATTTCTGTATATGATATCGACCTCAAATTATAAAAACGGTATGATAGTTTCCTATAAACTTTTGACCGCGAAATTTCGAATGGAAATATCATGGAGTGGTTTTTGCTTCGACATCACGTCTAAGAGATTATTCCGTTAGATACAGGATTGGAATATTTTTGTAAGCAGATCTCAAATTATTTGTGTATTGGAGGAATATATTACAAATTGCGTTGCAGTAAATGTGTGCCATAACATCACGTGGCATTCTGAAAGCAGATCTCTTTCATTGAGGCTTCAAACGTAACTCGGGGTACTTCTACACAATTGCAGATCACATGGACTGCTCATTCGTCGTGTATTCCTTCTTTTCAGAAATGTATTTGTTCGTGATGTGGTGATCGTGTCTCACAGTCGGAAATATGAGCTCTGCCGCTTTCGAATCCCCCCGCGTCTCCTTAGCACTGTTTCATACGCTCGTGAGAACGTGTCATTTCGTGTCTTCCGCCGATTCAAAAGTCTGCGTTTTATTACCATTTGTAATTTATAATTCATACACGATTAAATAAAGCTAGGAAATTTTTTCACTTCGTTTCATACGAAATCATAATAAAACTATGATACAAGTCACGCTTTTGAATTTTTTGAATGATTAATGATGCCTAATCTCAGTTGTGGTTTATTTATGTTAAAAAAATATTTATTCTTCCGATCTCATTACCTCTCTGTAAGAAATGCATTGGTGTATTTAATTTCTCCCACTTCCCATGAGGAAGGCATTTATTATAAGTCTAGTGAACTTAACATATTAATCATTATATTTTATCACGATAAGTACTCGTATTAATGATAGAGTGTATGTAGGTAAGGATTTTTGAGATATAAGCATTTACCAGGAGGTTTTACGTGATCAAAATTACATATGCCATTTAGTTCTGCTTGTGGTAGGAGTTATTTAACCCGATAATCGCATGCCTTTTCAGAAGGGCGATCGAAAACGCAATGTTGAAATATCAGATAGCCAATTCCGAGATTTTTCTACTGTTTTTATCGAAAATGAGGTGTGCAAAAGAAACTTTTTGTGTAATCAACGCATTTCCGTTTAGATTTTGATCAGCATTCTTTTCTAATCTAACAAATAAGGAGGGTGGATTTTTGTAACTCCTCGTCTGCCTTATTTTTAAAGGTTTTAAATTGAAACTTTTTATTCAGCCGAGATGAACATTGAGATTTATTTCCACGCAGTATTTTTCAATTAAATTGAGAATATACCACGGTAGATGGACGTGGTTTTATGCGTAGAATATATTGTGAACGAGACTTAGCTTCCTCTGTGAGGAGATAATCGCGTCCTAATGCCTGATAATGAAATATAGAAATCGGAGTATAGAATTATTGGAAAATGGTTGAGTGCGTTGAAAGTCTATTCGGTAAATGTGTTAAAAAGAGTTGAAATGAATTTGAACGGTGGACTGGGACAAGGTGATTTGTCTATTGTCGACCTGTAATATAAAAACGATTTCTTACAATTTATTTTTTAGCTTTCCTCGTCTTAGTTTTTACTCTTTGGTCTGTTGCGGTATTTATGATTTTATGAAGAGGGTTTTTCGATAAAAAATTCTTCCAGCTGGGTTACATACACTTTAAAATCTTTTCGCTCGTACTCCAGTCGCTGCATTGCTGGGCATTAAAAACGTCCATCTGCATTAATGTGAGTGGTCATCATTTTAATTTTAAGTGCGTCTCGGTTCAGAGTCATCTTTCTTTACGTAGAAAGTATTGAATCAGAGAATATACCGTTGGCATTCCATTCTTAAGACAGTGGGGGACATCTGGAATGATATGCGTAGAATTGACAAAATGATTATCCCACGTGCTTTTGCAAGCCTTAAGAAATAAAATTTGATATTGATTTCGCCTAGCAGCTGACGTTGAGGTCTCTTTTTCAAAGTGATTGCAAAGCGATGCTTTTGTAGTCGTCATTTCCGACATTTAACTGTTCTTAAAGACGCGTCGGTTGGATATGCGACAACTAAATTATCTCGTTCGAAAGTTCTTTACCGGTGTCTTAATAGTTTTTCTTTCCTAATGTACTCTAAATCGTTTTTAACGGTGAATCGAAATAGTAATTCCTATAATAATAAATATCTACTGGATTTTAATCCCAACAATTGAACGCGTTTGATTTTGGTTTCTCTCTTTCGTTTGACAAATGGTTTCAATTCCTCTCATAGAGTCAACATTGACTATTCTTTAGCGTATGCCCGAAGCAGCGATGGCATAATGGGGTCCCAGGGGATTGTTTAAATTTTTGGATTTCAATTTTGAAGCCTCAGACGTATCTAATTGTAAAACACTCCTCTCTTCATAGTTATTGAATTATTCGGAGCAGAAAGATAATGTGAACTGATTTCATTTTATTTTCCGTTTGGGGTTTAGTTGGGGGCGTCGGTTTTAGATCCTACACTTTGTTCTTGGAGATGGCCATGTTGGAGAGCGACTCACTCATGTCTTCCGAACGAAATTTTGTCCCCACTTGCTGAGAAATCACTGTCTGTTAGTTTTCCTGCCGCAAGAAAATTATCTCATTAACCCATGGAAGAATAATCTCACAGTAATTTGTAAATATTCACTGCTGTGGAAGACCCAATGTTCATTATTCACTCCGGATATTTCAGACCCCACTTAGAATCGATCTCATCACGCACGCACTCGGTTCGTAACCCAAACGATGCGGCCAGTATCACGGGTGCCCCTTCATTAGTAATAAAACCTCTAAGAGAAAAAGAACCAAGTGTTTCTTAGCAGCACAATATCCCATCCTCTAATCCAATCAGACCTAGCACCGTTTTCTTGAGCCCAAGTGGGGTTTTTTTAAACCGACGTCAACACCAGGAATTTTCTGTTGGTCAGCGGTCGATGGTGGTGGGAAGGTCCTCTCCGATAATAATACCTCCAAGGAAGGAAAGCAGAATGTCCGCCCGTTGGCAACAGAGAAGCAATCCCGAGAAGCGCGAGGTGAGACTGCTATGCGATTCCCGACCCCTCCCGTAAGGGGGCGGAAGGGACTCGCCCCCGAACTCTAAACCGGGAACTGTCCTTTTGGAAAAGTCCGTTTTTTAGAGTCATTTGAATCTAAGCATGCCCACCCGTCGCCAAAGTGAGATTCGCTCCAGTTAGCCGGAGGCGGAGGTAAAGCACCAGTGCGAGATCCATAAGCGAGGAACCACCCAAAGGGACAGGCTGGCTTTGGATGGAAGTGAATGAGTGGCAGACAGTCGTTGCCATTGGATAGAGAAGGTCCTACGACACCCTCATCACCGCTGATCATCCGTAAATTCTGGTATACGCCGTCGGTAACTCCTCTATCCAAACCCGTTGATGTCGCATCAACTCCCGTTTAAATCACGAGGAAGTTTCCACCTGTTTATTTATATAATGATCGGCTTCTCCTTTTTAATAGGTCATTCGAGTTAAAATCGCCCATCTGGCGGGAAGGCGAACAATAGCAAAGTGCTGTAGTCTGAAGAATAAGTATAATGGTAAAAACGTCTTAATCGTTCTAAATCATCATCATTTCTAAATGTACTGGCTGGAATCGGAGAAAGAGTTAGTGTATCTGTGTGTGTATCTTTCCGATCGGAAGACATTGCGCGATCACTCGAAGAACATGGCTTTCCCAATTTCAAAATCACCTAAATCAGATTTCTTATCGTAGGTGATTTCGGAAAGACGAAAAACTGCGTAAAAACAGAGGCCTCATTCTCTCTGTTCCTGGTCATTTTCAGTGACGAATAATTTGTCGAAAGATTCACTGGTGTAAATTACGTAGGAGGCTGAAAATTTGGATCGAAAAGTTTAAATGACCTCTGGTATACACCAATGCTGTCGCAGTAGCAACTTGTACAATGGTACTGCGACTTTTATAGGCGATATTAAGAAATCGAAGATTTAATCCTGGAAAATTATGGTCAGATCGAAATACTTCCTGATAATGTTTCGTGTCGTCAACTGGGAACAGTCCTTATTGAAAGGTTAAAATTTTGAATGTTTTAGAGTGGAATGCCTACGGAAAGTGAACAGTTGTTTTTGAAGTTGACATTTCGATCGTTGCAGCAGATATCTTAACTATAGTCACGATATATGTGGATAATATTTGCAAGTAATAACTATTCCCGACCGATTTGTGACGCGTTCGCTTTATTCCAGAGATACAAGCTCAAGTTAGAGAAATGAAATGCCAAAACTCGAAATAGCCTAAATTATACAAAATGCCCAAGATAATTGTCATCTCAGTTGAATGCAAAGGGCTGTTAAAAATTGTTATTCATATTATCGAAAATCGCGTCGAATTTTTGTGGCGATTAAAATGCAATGAACAAAGCACAAAAGAAAAAGAACTCAGCTGGAAAGAGATTATTAACTTGAGGTTGAAAATTACGATCTCAATGTGCGAATAAGGGTGAAAGATACAAGTGGAAGATATGGTTCAGAAATTATAAATGATGTACAAATGAAGACGATAATTAGACGTTAAATTGGAATGTTTTGAATACTTTAAATGAAAGTATAAAATATTTACACAGCGATCTTTTTGATGCATGTTTGCTAAAGCGAATTGATTGTCAGCTGTTGTTGGTCAGCAGATGAGGAGATTGAAGGCGACGTGTGATGAGAAATTTAAATTAAATGTTAACAACAAACAAGTTTTAGTTAAACATAAATAATATATTAAATAAGTACTGTTTAATAATATATGGAAAGAAAATTGATATAAGATCAGAAGTAGATTCATAATTCATTTGTTGAAGTCTCCAATAAATTCTGTGCCATACGAATTTAGACTCGTAGGATAACGATGGATATTCTGTCTGACAAACGAAACCTTTATAACTATATCATATACATCAAAATGATTTAAAATACCGAGGACAGATCACTTGAGAATAAACGATATGCATATTCTAAATTCCAGATGAAGGAAGAAAACTTACTTTACAATGGAACGCTGATATTTTTCATCATTATATCGTAATTCCTGGCAGCTTTGATCGCCAAAGAAAAGCATAACGAATATTGAGAGATATAATATAAACTCCTACCATAAGCAGTTATTAATTTCCTATGTTTAACCATATATTTCGCGAGTGTTAACGTGAAAGCTAATACCTAATTAAATCCTTATCTTCATACATTCTATCATTAATATACATCATTCCTTTTAGCAAGTGCAGATTAAAGTAATTGTCAATATCTATGATTACTGATCATGACACGTGATGTCTTTCTCGGCGTTTTCTATATTTGTTGGTGACTGGAAAAGTAGACATCATCTCTGAGGCTCACGCATAAATCGTAATAATCGTGTTCTCTTTAAATCTTTGCAATCGGTTAATCTTCTCCCCAACACTTTTAACTGCAAATATATAAATTCACAGACCATCGACGTTATCGATTATCGTAATTTTTGGGACTTACGGCGAACGTGTATTATTTTGAAGCGTTAGTTTTTTTAACGGACTAATAGATTATAAGTTTTTCTTATTGATTTTATTATGTGATATGTATTCATCAAAGCTGTGATAATTCTTAAATATAACTGAGAGTAACTGCCCGTTGAATCACAGTGGTGATGAACAATGAAGAATACAATATTATATTCATTTAACTAGACTGTGATTACACAAAAATATAGAAAATATAACTCATGCACGGAGACGAAAATTAAATCGAAGAAAAATACTCTGAAACCAATGAAAACATCATGTACCAGTGGAATTCGTATTATTATGTGCCTAACATAAGTAAGGTGATGGATTGTCATAAGATATTTATTCAGGGAAGACGGAATTATTAAACTTTCACAGCAGATTAAGCCAAATAAAGCTCCTGGTCCTGAGGATATACCAGATCGAGTATTTAAAGAATTAGCAGAGAGCATAGGCCCCTTTCTTAAAGTAATATTTGAAAAATCTATAAGCGAAGGTAAGGTCCCAAAAGATTGGAAAATTGCAAATGTCACCTCAATTTTTAAAAGCGGCGTAAAAGATGATCCATCGAATTATAGGCCCACTTCGTTAACTTCATTGAGTGGTAAAATAATGGAACATATAATTACTAGTTCCTTAATGGGTTTTCTCGAAACCTCTAAATTCATTGTTAAGAATCAACATGGTTTTCGTAAGACACGTTCCTGCGAGTCACAGTTAGCGTTATTAATTCACGATATCTTGAAATCGGCCGAAAGTAAAAGACCAATCGATGCAATATTTTTGGATTTTCGGAAAGCGTTCGATAAAGTCCCACATCGTAAATTGTTGTACAAATTAAAACTTGCGGGCATCAACGAACAAGTAATAAGTTGGATAAAAGATTTCCTGTCCGATAGAGAACAACGAGTAGTATTAGATGGTATTAGTTCCAACCTAGTCAAGGTGACCTCAGACGTCCCACAAGGAAGCGTAATCGGGCCATTATTATTCTTAATATACATTAACGATCTTAATGAACACATCGACAGTAATGTTAGAATATTTGCGGACGACACGGTTATTTACAGAGAAATAAAAAGTAATGACGATAGATTAAGCCTGTCGAATCACTTAGATAAAATAGTAAAATGGTGCGACGACTGGCAATTGGAGCTCAACGTAGATAAATGTTCAGTAGTTAATTTTTTCGAAAGAAAATCCTTGGCCAATCATAATTCATATAGCCTTCGAGGGAAAACATTATCAACTGTCGATTCGGTAAAATATCTCGGAATAACCCTCACGAATAACTTAACTTGGGGTACCCACATCCATAACATATGTGGGCGAGCTCTTAAGAAACTAGGCTTCGTCAAAAGAATAGTCGGTAAAAGCGAAGAAAAAGTCCGCGAGCGATGTTACTTTGCGCTAGTTAGGCCTCACCTCGAGTACGCATGCAGTGTATGGGACCCTGCTGAAAAGTGTTGTATTCGCGAGATAGAAAAGGTACAAAGAAAGGCAATACGCTTTGTAAAAAATTGCTATGATAAATCGGTAAGTGTTACTCGGATGCTTCAGGAGGCAGGATGGGAATCTTTAGAAGAGAGAAGGCTCAATCAGAGATTTAAATTACTTGATAAATTCAGACAGAGCACGTTCATAGAAGATGTAGCCGATATTATGCGCCCTCCTTGCTATATAGGCCGTTCTGATCCAGCGAGAAAGATCAGAGAAATAGATGCTAAAACCAGTCGATTCAAGAATTCTTTTTTTCCGAGAACAATACGCGAAAATAATCGACTGGGAAAATAGAGTCCTGGTGCTTGCACCCCCTGCCACACGCCGAAAGGCGGCTTGCAGGGTACAGATGTAGATGTAGATGAAGATACATCAATTGCTAGAATTGAGAAAGCAATCTCAAGTAACATATCTATGCCCCGTTCATATTTAATAAGTAATACAGAGTTACACATTATCTTATCATAAAAGTTCATTAATGAATTTACTGCCTAATATAAAAATGAAGGGATTTACACATCGTATTAAGTTGATAGAAAATGTACCTTATAATTTAAAGCCATATTCGATTCCACTGACCATAGTTCGGTTATTTCTTCCTGAGGAACGTTAAAATCTCTCTTCGAAGCGAAGCAAGCAATCGCTCATGAATGTTTTGCAGATCGAACCGTTTTACCTCTTGCTGTAGAACCTTCGGCGAAAGGCAGTCCTCCACACTAAGGGACACTTCGTCAACATCGGTCTTCCGGCTCTTGTTTTCGGTCGTCATCCTAACAGTTGAGACTCGGTAAGTAGAGGTTAAGGGTACATGCGGAGAGAAGGACACCTAACCTTGTTCCTTACGATGGTCTAATGAAGATCGACCTATTAAATTGATGTATCTCTTAATTTAAAGCCTTAAAGGATTTCATTAATGCTAGAATCGAAAGTTCGGCTACAAATAGAAAATATGAAATGATATAATTGAAAAGGCCTCAAGTGCTTACCGTAATCCATTGCTTGTCGATAAAAAGAACAATGATGACAAAAGATTGTCTATAGATGCTTGGGCAATAAAAAGTTTAACAGCGCCTCAGTGTGAATAATAAAAAATGATATTTTAAATATTTTTGGTGACCGGGGCTTTTATCCCTTATTAGCAACCAATACATACAAACCGAGTGACTATTTAAAGGACAATTTTTCAGGTTTCTGCTTAAAATATTCAGAGAAATCCACCCTTTGTTATACATATTGAGTTAATATTTTAATCATCGCGTAGCGTACTGGGCGGAAAGATACCCGGGTCACTATACACAAAATTATTTTTGTTACTTAGAAACGTTTGTAAACAATTTTTAAAATGGGATAGAGATATTTATTCATGGTCTTTAAATGATTGACATAGGTTTTACCAGTAATATTATAGTCTTCTTGAACGAAGACCTCGACGTCGTACAAATTTGTTTTGATAAACCAATATAATTATTTCAGCACCAGTATTTTGGAAATAGATATACAGCGAACAATTCCGAAGGCTGGGAATGAGAAACATTATTTCGTTTGGTATGCATTTCCATGGGGTTATGAGAGGTTTTCCCTTGATTTAATGGAATGGAAAGGACTGCATACTGTAGATAATATAATAGCCATTTGTTTTCGGTTATTGATTGGCATAAAAGAAAGGGAGGGAAGAAGAGATTAGAAATAAAACGAGCCCGAACAATTGTAAGTTCTCCAAGAGCAACGTCGGAATTCTGAAAGAAAAATAATTTAATCCTTGAGCTCGTAGCCAAATTGTTACGAGCAATGTGTAATCATTTTCTCAAATCCCATTTGTAATAATTACGGTACGGTAAGTCTCATATCTGATAAATTATGACATTAAATGTACATCAAGAGGATCCAAATCCAGTGACATGCTTAGTTTCTAAGAAATGAGATATACTCTCCTGCTATAGATTATCGGACGAATGTCGTGGAAGTAAGTATGTACGTAAGTATATATGACACACATACACACTTTAAATATAGATAGCGAAATATAGCAGTCACTATAAATTAATGTTTTTACAACGAAATATTGCAAGTTTTTCCTTAAAAAAAATCAAAACAACTGAGCATGACTTTATTGTATTTCTCTCTTAAAGATTTTATTTAATCCAACTAGTGGAGCTACCTGTTGATATTCGACAAGGAAATAAAATAGACTGATTGCAAAGTAGTTGCGACTTGCAGGGCATTATATTAATTAATATTCAGAGTTAAACACTTATTATAAGAAAACACATAAGGTGTCTTCATAGTTTAGAAATCAGATAGTCATACATTAGTGTAATTACCACTACTTGCATATCAAATTTTATTTTAAATCGCATTTTCATAAGGTGGTTTATAGAATCAAAACAACCGTTTCTTACATCAATGTTCACCAAATTTCAATAACCGGTATAAGCGGTCATACTAAGACTTCAATTTCCTTTGTTTTGATGCTTTGTCCTTATTTCGTAGGATCATTCTTTCTTATTTAACCATGGAAAAGAAATAAAGCTTACAACCGATAATCTGAATCTTACATTTAGTCGTAATAAGAAGTATTTTCCTAGTCTGGAATTGACATCGGGATAAAAGGTAATTTTAATGTCCCTGGAGGTCATAGACCATCTACGAGTCAAATGCCATGAACATGAGTCGGGTAATTTTTGCGTGATGCTGTGAAAGTCAATTAGACAGACTAAGATATTTAAATGAGTGTTTCGGACTCGGGATGACTTACAATTACCACACTTTCATTGAAATTCCTTCAATGCACAGACACGATCCCCTGTAAGGATGAATTAGGGAGTATAAATCACCGATGTTAAATTAATCCAATGTCATGAAACTCCCTTAAGAAATGCATGGTAGATATATTGGGCCATTAATTTCAAACACCTCCCCATGTAATAGCATTATAAATTTTTAGTAGTCGCTACACGTCCAATAGAATTTTATATGTTGATATTCTTCTGTAAAAGTATTCTTGGTTCCACTCTGGGCTAGACGACCAGAAAATATTCCATAAGTAAAGTAGTATTATCTATTATATATAGCTAACTCTCCGGATATAATTATACCAAATATACCAAAATTCTTAAAAATTGCCGCAATGCATTTCATACGTGAGAATTTTTCATCCATCTGGCATCAAACTCACGGTCATATATAACCTTTCTTCCACTGGTTCTATAGAAAACTACTTCAAATGCAAAGGCTGTGATTTTGATTAATTAATATTAATTTAATTAAATATTAATTTGCTATTTTCTCTCACGGAAGGGTCCTGATTTCGACGCTAGGCGGTCTTTTGCGCAATTATTTGCAATCTGTTTTGAGGCCGTTCTCGATGCGATAGAGCAATCAAAATTTCGGTGATTGCAGATGAGATGGTCTTCCATAGTACCAAAGGAAGAAACGTTACCAAATGACCGTGTGTTCGACGCCAGGTGGGTTCGAAATGCTTCCGTAAGAAATGCATTGCTGAAATCTTAGGCAATTTTTTTAAATGCGTTCCCGATTAACTGGAAAGATAACACCCGGAATGGTGACAGAGGCAATTTGAAAACGTTCTTTCATGAGGTTGTCCGTTTCTCCAGCGGTTCTTGGTTCGATGCAAGACGTTCATACCGATTCCACCATGCATTTCAGACGGGGAAAACGGAATCTTATTTTGGGACCTTCTCATTAAGATATTGAATTGATACTTTGGAACAAGTCAGATTGGCACTTATCTAATATTCATATGCCATTGTCTGTCACGAACGGGTCCTGTGTTCGACGCCAGGCGGTCTTTCGCGCGAATTTTCGAAAATCGTTTTGAGTCCTTACTCGAAGCGATAGAACAGTGAAAATCACGGAGGTAGGTGATTCCGTGGTTATCTATTATACTAACTGAAGAAATCTTACTAAACTACCGTGAGTTCGACGCCAAGTGGGTGCAAAATTCTCCGGTATAAAATGCTTCGCGGTCAATTTTGACAATTATTTTTAATGCTTATCCGATAACCGGGAATGATATAAAATGGAATGTACATAGAGGCAATTCATAAGTTTCATATACGCTGTTCGCCGTTCCTCTGACGATTCTTGGTTCGATGCCTGAGCGTCATTTCTATTCTACCATGTTTTTCAAAAAGGGATTGCGTAATTTATTTTAGGACCTTCCCGATAAGTTATTGAATTGAAACTTTGGAACAGGTCAGAATGGCACTTATCTAATATTAATATGCAATTGTTTTGCACGATTGGGTCCTTAGTTTGGAGCCAGACGGTCTTCTGTACAAAGTTTTGAAGATTCTTTTGAGGCCTTTCTTGGTATGGTACTGCATTCAACTGATAGCTTGCAGTATGCAAGCAACTTTTACTCGAATATATAAATATATATTTATAGGGGATACGAATTCTGACCACGTTCCACAAGCGCTGTCGACGTCAGATTTTTACGACGTACTGGCCCCACCCTGTAGATGCCAGAATAATTCAGAGATCGACACCAGCTATCATGGGTTCGATTCCAAAATGTCCAAAAAATCGCAATTTTCCCATAAGAATGCATTGCGCGGATTTTTGAAAATTATTTTGAGGCATTTATGGGTAAAATGGAGGAACCAAAATGTCGGAGGTTGAAGTTGAGGTAGAATTCTATATTACCAATGGAAAAATGTTACAAGATGACCGTGAGTTGGATGCCAGGTGGGTGCTAAATTCTTCTATAAGAAATGCATTGCTGCAATTTTTCAATTTTTTTCAATGCCTTACCGATAAGATGGAAGGATAAAACCCGAAATGGTGACAGAGGCGTTTGAAATCCTTCTTTCATGGGGTGTTCCGTTTCTCTAGTGGTCCTTAATCGATGCAAGAGCGTCATTCCGATTCCACCATGCATTTCAAACGGGAAAAACGGAATCTTATTTTGGGACCTTCTCATTAAGATATTGAATCGAAACTTTCGAACAAGTCAGAGTGGCACTTATCTAACATTCGCATGCCATCGTCTCTCACGAACGGGTCCTGTGTTCGACGCCAGGAGATCTTTCGCGCGAGTTTTCGAAAATTGTTTTGAGTTCTTACTGGGAGCGATAGAACAGTGAAAATCACGGAAGTAGGTGATTCCGTGGTTATCTAAAGTACTAACTGAAGAAATGTTACCAAATGACCGTAAGTTTGACGCCAAGTGGGTGAAAAATTCTCCGGTATAAAATGTATGGCGGTCAATTTTGACAATTATTTTTAAAGCTTATCCGATAACCGGAAATGATATAATATGGGATGCACATAGAGGCATGCCATATGTTTCATATACGCTGTTCGCCGTTCATCTGACGGTGCTTGGTTCGATGCCTGAGCGTCATTTATACTCTACAATGTATTTCAAGGAGGGATACCGTAATCATATTCTAGGACCTTCCCGAGAAGATATTGAATTGAAACTTTGGAACAGGTCAGAATGGCACTTATCTAATATTTATATGCAATTATATCGCAAGATCGGGTCCTTAGTTCGAAGCCAGGAGGGTTTTTGCGCAAAGTTTCAAAATTGATTTGAGGCCTTCTTGGTATGGAACTGCATTCAACTGATAGCTTGCAGTATGCAAGGAACTTTTACTCGAATAATATAGTTTTATAGTAGTATTATATAATACTCGTATTAATAGTATTATATAACTTAGTATTATATATTAAAGTATTACACTAGTATTTCGTAAGCAATCCACGGAATGTTCATGTTGATAGATTCCAGTCTTTATTCTTTTGCGGAATCAAATCGAGAATGATTGCCTTATTAAATCGAGAAAATAGTTAAAGGGGAGTAATTTGAGTACAGACTCTTATTTGGTTCGTAGAATATCGTATTAGAGGGATAATTGAGAGACTACGGTCGAAAATGACGCAATATTAGAGTAATTTTCCGAATGTAAACATAACGTTGCTGAACTCAATTCTCATAAGAATATATGGGAAAACTAGGCCCATATGAACGGTCTGGGGGAGAAGAGCAGACATTTCATAAGGAAAGCATTACTAAACTTTTATCAGTATGAATTCAGCGACATTTTTTCGATAGGAAATTATTAATCTAATGTCAGTAAACTTTACATGACTTTTATTTAATTCAATGTTCCTAATCTCCCTTAAGAAATACATGGGATAAATATTGGACCATTAATTTCATACACTTCCACATGTGATACCATTATTTATATTTGGTACTCGTTACAGTTCCAATGGAGTTTTAAATGTCGATATTTTTCATTCCAAAGTATCTAAGTGGGTTCGACTGTAGATCCGACGACCTGAAAATGATCCCGTAAGAAATGCGCGTTCATATTGATCGATTCAAGGCTTTATTGTTTCTGGAATTGAATCGGAAATGATGACCTTACGATATCGAGAAAAATGTGAAAAGAAGAAAAATTGGGTACAGACTCTTTCGAGTCACAATTGAGAGAATACCAACGAAAATGAGGCAATATTAGTGTAATTTTCCAGGTGTATGCATCATTTCCCCTTATCGAGAAATGTGATTGTTGAACTCGACTCATAAGAATATATGGGAAACATAGGTTCATATGAGAAGAGCGTTTTATGGCAAGGAAAGCATTACTTTTATCAATATGAATTCGGGAAAAATTTCTTCAAAAACTTTATATATCTGAAATGGTCTAAGATAGCACGTGAATAAAAGTACTAATGATCATTTCGCTCTCAAAATTACGGATAATTTTCGTCGTAATGTTTCAGAAGATAAAAATGTAATTAAACAGATATATATTTTTAGCTACTAAATGAAAAGATACTCTCTGCATCGATATTTTGTGTGAATGCTATACATTTACTTCACTGGGGAAAAGCGGAAGAGTTCAGAAGAATAGATTGGTTCCTTTTTCATTTGAAATCTATAAAACCGCTATGTTAGCGAAGAGCGATTTATTCAATTGTCTATTATTCAGAAACATCGGATGTTAACGTTGAAATGTGTAACGTTCCCTCGGATAGCGGCTTAGAGGTGCTTTTGCCATCCTTGTGTCGTTTTATTTCCGAAGGTCCTTCCTCTCCTCCCGCGCACCCACAATTCCTTATCTGTCCCTCGATTATCATGATAATGAAGGCACAAGTTTACACTCCCTCTCCCTAAGTACTCAAACATACCATGCGGTATTTTCTCATAATAAATTGCGCTAAAATGCCTCCCAATTCAATTGGAAATATTCGGTACAAGGTAAATTTAGAATGCACGTTATTTGTCTACTTACAAGGAAATATAAAATGGACAGGAATACAAATGGAAAATACCTCAAAAATCTTTCTTTCGTATCCCACACATACAGAGTTCTTAAAAGGACCTTGTCCTGCAAAAATATCATACGATTTGGGTTTTCATGCTTCGTTTTTTGCCGACTTCCTGCTTATACTACCTTTTGGATGAATTTCCAAAATATTTTCCAAGAATATCGCCTCTTCCTGGATTAAATCAATTGATATCCACGTCCCTAACAGGACTTTAATCAAAATGCAATTTTAACGGCGTAGACCAAATGCTATCATGAGTAAGCTTCTTAAGTATCGCCGCAATGTATTTCATGGGGGAGAATTCAGCACCCATCTGGCGTCGAATCCACGCTTATTTTACTATGTAACATCCACTGGCAATATAGAAGACCACACCGTCTCTGTTCTACGTCATTTTGAATTCTCTATCCTAATAGATATTGTCTAAAATATTATTCGAAAATTAGCGCAATCCCTGTAGAAAAATAGTACATGTGTAATAATTATCACGGTAAGTCTCATCTCTGAAAAGTTATGTCAGTAAATGTACTTCAAGAGGATCCAAATCCAGTGACGTGCTGTGCTTCTAAGGAATGAGATCTACACTCCTGCTATCGAGGATCGGACGTAGGTCCGACAAGTAAGTATATGTAAGTATATGACACACACACTCGCACAACTTTATAAATAGATGGCGAAAAATAGCAATCTCTCTAAAGTAATGTTTTGTAAAAGAATATTGCCAGCATTTCGTTTAAAAGTCTAAATAACTGAGCATGTCTTTGCTGCATTTCTCCCGTAAAGATATTACTTATACAAATAGCGGAGCTACTCGTTGATTTTCGACAAGGAAGTAAAAATAGACAAATTACATAGTATTGGTGCTATGGTAATAGGTGCCACTTGCTGGGCATTATTCTAATACAGATTCATAAAAGTATTGAATACCATAACGGATAAGCTGTCTTCATAAATTAGAAACCAGAATGTCAAGCATTACTGTAATTACCATTACTTGCTTTTGGGCGAAAATCCTTCGAAAAGATACCTCCAATACAGTGTATGAAAAGAGGGCGAAGACGCTTCTCTAGATGTTATTCCGCTTAAGAAGCGGTTGTCTCAAATTGTCGGTCCCTTTCATGCGAAACACGTGTAAAATTACCGCTTAATAAGCCTTAATAAGTTTAATGCTTCTTGTTCAAGACGCGGATTTTCCCTTTTCAGATACACTTAAACTTATCATTCGCTTAATTCGATGGAGCAGTCTTTTATCTTCTTCAGTACCGTCCTTTAGTCTCTATGATAAACTCTGCTTGATTGGATGGTAACGATGGGTCTAGGACAACTCGCCGCGGTCATACTTTAAATACGTCTAGAACTATGAAATTACTCGTTCTTCGCAAGGGTTTTAATTATCTAATATAACAAAAAGAAGAAACTAAGATATCTGCTAAATTTTACAGTAAGACCACAGCACCGCTTCATAGAAGCAATTAATCCTTGTTAACTCTTAATTGGTTTCGTGGGGTCGAGATAACCCCAGACGATATACTTCCTTCGATAAAACATAAGCTATTTAAGATATTTATATGCCAATTTTTTACTTATATAAATAATTTGCACTACATTTATGATCTGAATTTCGTTAATTTTGAGAAACAAAAGGTATGCAATTAATGCGGTGTTAACAAATTACAAAAATAAATTTAAATAATTATTTAATAAGCATTTTATTTATTTTAAGCGATGATCAATGAACTAATTCATAGTCAGTAATGAGTAATTCATAGTAAGTACCAAGCGGAGAATGAAAAATACTATTTGAGAGTTAATGGACTACCAGAATTTTGCTATATGACATGACAAGCCATTTTGTTAAGTTCACTGATAAAAAGCACTTAATTTTAGCAGTTAACAAATTCACAAATATATTAAATTAAATCATTATTTAATAAACATATTACTGCTTTTTGATAGTGCTTATATGTAAAGTAATTCATTAGTAAGTAAAATGTTAATAATTGATATAATAATAATAGTCTTTTTTGGGCGAGAATGAGACTTAAAGTTTCTTCCTCCGTCTAACCGATGAACCCTAAAAATCAAATCATGCTGATCACCAACTAAAAATAATTTCCGAAACAAATATTATTTTGGTCTATATTTCTCTCTCTCCCTAATATTTTTATATTATACAAATATAACTATTCTGCTCGCTTTAAACATTCAGAATCACAATTTTCAAATTTATAAAAATAAATTTTCAATGTGTTCTTAGTGTTTAATTCAGGGCAAACACAATTACGAAAAAAATATTTTTCTAATACGAGAAATCGATTCTTATCATATATTTCACATTCTAATAAATAAAAATTTGTATTTCATTATTGACGAGTAAGATTTTACTGCTTAATTACATTCGGGATTTGATTATTTTCCGCTTTAATTGTCTCATACAAATATATCCTTATCTGCTTTCCAACCAAAGGTAGAGTAAACTGAATAAAAATATTGAAAACGGTTGTAAATAATAATAGTTATATATTTATTAAAAATTGTTGTCAACAATTAATATTTTTTAAAATTCAATTACAAAATGGGGTATCAGTTCCCAAAGGCAAGATTATGCCGATAGACCTACCACTGTAGCGCATCGTAGAGCAAGTATTAAAGAATTATTTCATGGGTTGATGACAATGATAAGGAGTGATTTTACGATGTTTAAATATTACTAATCGATTTCCGTGGTTGAAAACTATTAAATAGAATGTTCAATATATTTCTATATGAAACTTACAGTTACCATGGCAGATCGATCATAGCACGTTTCAAAATTCCAGTCAGTATGGAGAACTTACAGGGGAATAACTCAATGTAATTTGTCGTAAGCGAAGAAGTTAGCCTCGTGCAGGTTTGCCTTTACGTGGAGCTACGGATTCGTACGGGTATAATTAAGATTAGTAGTTTACATTGATCGATTAAAACTTAAATTCTGATGAATTTTCAATAAAAATAACTCTTTCGACACAACAGTGAAAATTTTATGCTTTTATAGAAAAACAACAAAGTTAAAAGCAAAAATTGAATGAATTGCCGAGTTTTCACCCGTGAACATTTTTGAAACTGCCATTTCTCTATCACAATTCAACATAAAATACTGATTTTTTCTTCAATTGCTCATTGTATCATCTGAATTCATAAATATTACACAAGATTAATTTTAGATTAACCACATTTTAGTAAAAAATTATTTAGTTGGAACGTAACTCAAGAAAAATTCGTCGTGCAGTCCAATTTATACGTCGCCTAAAAGTTTTCTGTTTCTCACGTAAGGAAGAACTTGTCTCGAGAGTAATCGAGATAAATGTTGTGATTTTCATTTGCAGTTTGTTTTGATGCGATATCTTGAACAGAACGTAAGTTTTTGACTTTTATATCAAAGAGCGTATTCCGCTTCGCGCTTCGAATCTCCGACGCTTCGGAACCTATAATGCAAAATATATGAAAGATATGGTGTTCATTATTTTTCTGGTACTTATCAATAAGTTATGTTATGTATAGGCACTTAAAAAGTATTGAAGTATTGTTTGAATATTATTCAAATTTATTTTTGGAAATCTGGCGAAACTGCCAAAATTGCATACTTTTGATTGCTTAAAATTAACTAGATTCTCATATTATCGTAAGAAGCTAAAAATCTTTTCAAAACAAAATTTGGTTAATATATGCTGATTAGTTTTTGTTTTGCCGAGGGAATTACACCACCTGGGGTCACATTCACCTCACGAGACTAATTAAGGGTTAATTACGTCTACTGCATTTCGTAAAGATCAATTAGGAAGGGGTATCTGTTTATGAAAAGTTGATTTGTATGTATTTATCAGTTGGTATGCATGATCTGATTTTGTTCTTAACATAGTACTTGCAAATGAATTACTTAATATAAGGGCACTTAAAGACCATGATCTGTTAATTATATAATTATTTACATTTATTTCGTAAATTTGGTAACACTACTAAAATTTAATGCATTTTTATCGGTTAAATCAACAAACTTGGTTTGTCGTATCATGGTATAGCAAAATTCTGGTGATATATTAACTCCCAAATATCATTTTTCATTATGCACCTGATATTTACTGCTGAATTACTTTGTAGATCACCGCTAAAAATAAATAATATGCTTATAATATAATTATTTAAATTAATTTATAAGAAAGGTCATATTGAGCCCACAAGACTAATTAAAGGGTTTCTTCTTTCTATGGTATTAGATAATCAAAACCCTTGCGAAGAACGAGTAATTTCATAGTTCTAAACGCATTAAAAATATGCCCGCGGCGAGTTGACCCATTCCCGGTAACAATAGCCAAAATTAAATAAATTATGCTCTCTCTTTGTTAGAATATCTGGCCATTATTCAGAAATATTATATAAGGCAATCAACATTACACAACCTGGTTAGTACCCTTGTAACATGGTAACTGGTTTTTCCCCTGAAAAGCCTTTTATCCGGGTTGTACTGTATTCAGATACAGATCGTTATGGACGTTGAGCAACAGGAATAATAGAAATAAGCAATGTTAGTTTAAATATTTTTGAATAAGAGATTAAAACACCTCTCACGTCTCTGTCATTGAATGTAACGCACAATCCAAATTGCAAAATGAACCTTTTCAATTTCTCACAATTTTGAATGGAAACCGGACATCGACGATTAGAATGTGAAACTGTATAGAATTTCCCTTTACTTAGAACTCGGCTCAAGTTCGTCCAATTGGTGATTTCCTTCAATTTTTCGATAGAAACAGAACTTGTCAAGGATACAAATTCACTTTATATTTATTTTCTGAAGAACACTTTATCATAACTATGGTCGAAAATGAGATTAAATATATACATTAAAGCAGGCGCGTCGTCTGATTACAATAACCTGAAATTTTTTAACTCTTCACTCTCTTAAATTAAAAAAAATAAAGTAAATCTTTCAACGTAGAATAGCTGAACTGTCCGCTGACTGCTCATTTCCAATTGCGATCCTCTAGAAAACACAAGATAGCACGTGGAAACAACTAGACGTTGAAAAACTTTTGATCTTACTCGAAATGCTACTAGGTCTCGGGAAATTAACCAATAAGGGAATTTGAGCTGTGATTTGTGCACTCCTACGCACATTCCGAAATACTGCGCGTAGGAACTTATGTAAATCATAATTTATTTATCGTAATGAGTAGCTTCATCAGAATTAAATAATATTAGCAGAGTCGAATGGATTAGGAAACTTTCACTAAAAAGTCGTACGTTGTTCCCTGCGGATCGATCCTGCAAATTCTTCATAACCGCAGATGCTAAATTTTCGTTGGAATATTGCCTTCTATCATTCATTCATCGGTATAAAAAGTAATTATTACGTCACTGAAGGCATGGAACATTTACGTATCAAATTTCGTCAACATCTGTCATGCAGTGAGTAGTTAACATGAAAGGTAGTGAAAACTGTTAAGGACTGTTAGGCTTAAATTTTAAAATGTGTTTCCGACTCTGGGTGACTTATAATGATCATCTACACAACTTTTTTTAAATTCTTCAAGGTATACATGGAACCCCCTGTAAGTATGAATTACATAGTGTAGATCAACGGTGTGTATTTATTAATCTGACGTCGGTAAACTCCCAATATAAAGACATGGGAGAATTCCATTGACGATCAATACGATATTTTTTAAAAAATTCCATAATGCGCAGGAAAGACTCCCTGTGCGAAATTAATGTTTAGTGTAGATCACCGATGTGTGTGTATTTAAGTGTATTTATTTTCTGTCTTTTTTTTACGGGGAATTCACATGACATAGAAAACCATGTTACAAAAGCCATAATTATATGGTATAGTGAGTAAAGGGATCAGTTGCCTAAGCAAGTCGGTTCTAGGCTTAAATTTTTAGTCTGTTAACGAAATAAAATAACTCATACACACTGCCACATGCCCAAAACGGTGTAGTATGTAGATATACGGATAATTAAATAAGATAAAAGTACACAATTCATTCAATTTTGGATGGGATTCCTTTTCCATTAACACAAGCCGTGGATGTATGAAAAAAATGAATAGGAAACGTTGGATGCATTTTAGAGTACAAAAATTTTAATAGTAACTTTAAAATTTTCCTATATTATGTACTCTAGGTTTTGCTTCATTACAATAAGCAATAGCGTAACAAAGAAAAGAATTACTTTATTAAAACACCATCTACGCTAACACGCATTATATGATAAAATTTAAAAAATAAATGCTTAATTTCTGGTTTCTCACATTTTAAACTGCTAAGTAAAGATTACCATCAGAAAAATATAGTGACACTTAAAAATTTATGCAGTATAGTATTAATATTATAGTATATTAATAATAATTTTCAAATAGGTAAATAACATATTTTCGTGCCTTTAAATATGTATGTAATTTATGTATATATACATATTATTACTATAGTTTATAAGTTAGTAAAATAATTCATGCAGCGTAATAATATGCAAGGCCATCTTCGAAAAATCATTACCACTATGTTACAGAGGCTTATCTACAATAAATAATCCGATTCTCAGGATGAAAATTTTCGGAAAGAACGAAAAATAAATTTTGAAGTAATCCGCGCAATACTTTATATTGAGAAAAATCGGAAATTTGCGGCCCCCTAGAGGCGAACCTGTTATACATGGGTTTCGCTATTTAGGATTCGGTAGTTAGGACCCAGACAACGGAGGCTAAGCAAATGACGCTTGCGGATTCGACAAAGAATTTGCAGTCGATATGCAGCTTTGATATATGATAGATGCTTGAGTTCCGACGTTATGTATATTAGAATACGAGTAAAAGTTGCTTGCATACTGCAAGCTATCCGTTTAATACAGTATCATACCAAGTACTGCCTCAGTTCAAATTTAAAACTTCGCGCCAAAGACCGCCTGGCGACGAACTAAGAACCCGGTCGTGCGAGAAGATAGCAAAATAATATTAGATAAGTGCCATCCTTACTTGTTCCATAGTTTCGATTCAATATCTTATCGGAAGGTCCCACGCCTCTGTCACCATTCCGGGTCTTATCTTTCCAGCTTATCGGGAGGCATTTAAAAAATCGTGCAATGCATTTCTTATGGAAGAATTTTGCATCCACCTGGCGTCGAACTCACTGTCATTTGGCTACATTTTTTCCATGAGAAGCATAGAAGACTACCTCAACTTCAACCTCCGAAATTTTGGTTCCTCTATCTTACCGATTAGTGCCTCAAAATAATTTTCAAAAATCCGCGCGATGCATTCTTATGGGAAAATTACGATTTTTGGGAATTTCTGGCATCGAACTCATGATAGCTAGCGTCGATGTCTGAATTATTCTGGCGTCTAGAGTGCAGGGCCAGTACGTCGAAAAAATCTGACGTCGATGGCGCTTGTGGAACATGGTCAGAATTCGTATCCCCTATAAATATATATATAGGTATATCCGGAGAGTTAGCTATATATATACAGTGAAACCTCTCACTTACGGACACTAACGGTCCTAGAAAATGTGTCCGTAAGTGAGAGGTGTCCGTAAGTTAGAGGTGATCCAAAGAAAACCTTATTTTTATGCATTCCATAGAAATTAAATAAGCTGAAAGAAATTCTTTTATTTAAAATATCGCTTTTGAATAATTAAAAATAAATTGGAAATAATAAAATAACGTAACAAATTTACTCAGATATGTATATTTAAAATTCTCGGATCATTTTCACATGTGAATATATATATAGTATATACATACAATATACTTATGTGAGCTCACTTAGATGTGAAGAAATCATTTATTTTAGTTTGCTTATTTCTATTTACGACAAATTCTTTTTCAAAATTAATCTGTACATCAATAAGGCTACTTAAATGCTTCGCTGTTGCCTTTTAAAATGCAAAATTTTTTTAACAATTCTATTTGGTGCAACGCACCGGCATACGATAGCACAGGAATCTCATCCACCATAGTCTCAGACTCACTGTTATCACTTTCACTAATACCGTCATCTCCTTCTTCAAGAGTATTTTTAACAATTTCTCCTATGCTAACCTCGTGGTCCACGCTCAACAGATTGGAGTCAATGCTCACATATTCGGTACTTTCTCCTGCGTCATACATAATTTCGAACTGCAAGCCATCTTACACCTCTGGTGACAATTCAGCGTTGCAGAACCTTGATTTAACAAAACAGTTGCACACCGTTGAACTTTTTATGTTTTTGACCGCTCGATCACTCCAAAATATTGCGTCGAGAACAGTAATCAATTTCCCCGCACGAGTTCGGGGATGCCCCTGGTCAACTTTGGATAGCATATTTTTGGGATTAGCATTACCAAGAACTCATTCCAGGGCATCCTTTTGTTTATTGCCTCTTTACGAGCTCTGTTATCTGTAGACTTCTGCGTACGAATTATAGGCAAATGCTTTCTCGAGGGTCCTACGCGCGTCTGGTCGAGGTGCTCTTTCGTTTTGGATTAGCATTTCCAAATGTATTTCAGGACACATTTTCGTTCATTTCCCTATATGCACATTGTTGTATCTTCACTGGTTTTACGATTTTCGCTGTTTTTTCCCCCAGCTATTCATGAACGCTATTTCTAAGGGGAAAAACTTTCCATTTTTGAGAGATAGGTCAGAAAACCCTAGGCAATGGTGTCCGTATAAGGGAAAAATTCTGCTGAACAAAGTGTCCGTGTCCGTAAGTGGGAGTGTCCGTATACTAGAGGTTCAATCCTTATACAAATGCATATCCTTCTGCCGGGGAATTGAATACTGTCCTTAAGTCAGAGGTGTCCGTAAGTTAGAGGTGTCCGTGAACAGAGGTTTCACTGTATACGAGTAAAAGTTGCTTGCATACTGCAAGCTATCCGTTGAATACAGTATCATACCAAGTACTGCCTCAGCTCAAATTTAAAACTTCGCGCCAAAGACCGCCTGGCTACGAACTAAGAACCCGATCGTGACAGAAGACAGAAAAATAATATTAGATAAGTGCCATCCTTACTTGTTCCAAAGTTTCGATTCAATATCTTATCGGGAAGGTCCCACGCCTCTGTCACCAATCCGGGTTTTATCTTTCCAGCTTATCGGGAAGACATTTAAAAAATCGTCCAATGCATTTCTTATGGAAGAATTTTGCATCCACCTGGCGTCGAACTCACTGTCATTTGGCTACATTTTTTCCATGAGAAGCATAGAAGACTACCTCAACTTCAACCTCCGAAATTTTGGTTACTCTATCTTAACGACAAGTGCCTCAAAATAATTTTCAAAAATCCGCGCAATGCATTCTTATGGGAAAATTGCGATTTTTGGGAATTTCTGGCATCGAACTCATGATAGCTAGCATCGATGTCTGCATTATTCTGGCATCTAGAGCGTAGGGCCAGTACGTCGAAAAAATCTGACGTCGATGGCGCTTGTGGAACATGGTCAGAATTCGTATCCCCTATAAATATATATATATATATAATAGATATGCTAACTAAAATGGAAGGAATGCTTGCGAGGTGAAATGCAAAGATGAAATTTTTATCACAAATTAACTAATTTGATAAATGTAAAATCTCGAAACTAATATGGCAATGCAGGCGTGGTTGCCAAACTCCTATATTCAGTTGCTGATTCGTAAACGAAGGCTAATTTCATAAGCTAAGGCCCATTCAGTCGAACGGTCAGACACATGTCCACTATTTTTAATGTGCTCTGAAAGTTTCGAGTGAATCACTTTTCCATAAACCTGGTTTTTCCCTTCTGATTATGGATAAAAGAGGGTTCTGGAAACTAAAATTGAGAATGAAATCTTGTCAAGAATAAGCCCTTACTCATGTAGGCACTAGAGGTGCCACTAGAGGATATTTCGTTGGTTTGAATTGCATAACAATTAGATCTTATCTCGCTAATCGAAATAAAACGGCAACTCCATTTATTCCTAGAGCTCTTTAATTAATTCTGCGATCCTTTGTCGAATCGTATTTCGTTACTTTTATGTTTACGTTATAATAATTGTAAGTATTATCTTACTTCAGATATAAAAATTCGATTTACTAAGATGAAACTTCTTCAGATTGCTGTGGAACAAAGCATTCTAATGGATTCAAATCGTAATAGCGAAAGTAAATCAATTAGATGAATTATTAGAAGTAGTGCTCTAGGGAGACTGATGTAAAGAATACATTACCATACCTGAACTCGATCCCGGGTCTGCAATTTGCCGGCCTTATTTCGTCAAATGTGGATTAAGAGGAGGATCTAGATTTGAGCACCTGTTGGATCAGACTATTTCGTCCTGTATTCAGATCGGCGAATTTATAAGCTTTTGCGTGAGATATTTCTGATGCACGATAGACTCTACACATTCTAGTACAGGCATAGATAAATAAACTTACTCCAGTGGCGCAGTGAGGGGGGACGTTTTAGGGGTTCAAACCCCTCAAAAGGAATAAACTCCTTAAAAGGAAGACGTCGATAGTATAAACGGGTTATCGTTTCAGATTACGAGTCTTTTTTTCTGGGCCTCTCTTGTAATCGTTACTTTTCGAGTAGATGCACGTTACTTTTGGGTTTACTCGTTACTTAGATACTCGTTCCTCCGCGATGATCGAATTGATTGATGCGCAGTCACTTAATGGTTACTCTTACGAATTTCGGTAGTCATCGAGTCGGAATTTGTTTTCTGTATTCGTTACCCATTATAAATTTAGGGTAACCTGACTTATACATAAACTCTGAATTTATGGTAGGTCATCAAATGTTTCATTTCTTTCTTAAAGATTTTAAAAATCAAGATAAATATTTTAATGTATGCACTCATCTCCATACGTTTAATACAGAATTTTGAGATTTTTACAATACTGTACATCGGGTTACAATTCAAATAGTCTAATTATTGAGAGTGAATACACATCTGTTAATGGGATGTCACAAATTAAAGATTTCATTGGCTTCGGTCTTTCTCTCTCAGGCTTGTCATTCTTGAGTCCCGCGAATCCGAGAACCGAAAGAAATAGTTTTATCCCTTTAGTATTTACTCGCGAACAGTTGATGATCGCCAAGCGATTACTGGAGTATTTTTGGGAATGAGAACTCGTTACTTCGGATCCGAGGGAGTAACGAATATCAAAGTAATGAGTAGTTACTATTCGCCCATCACTACTAGTCTTATTCCTAGCCTCGCGGTGTCATATTGGCTGAAGATTTCAATTCCCTAATCCATAAGTAGTTCTCGGTGTTAAATGCTGCTTTTCATATCATTACGTTGGTAAATCCTAAAAAGATACGCAAGAACGTGAGTACGGCTCCGATTTTACCAGAAGAAATGCTGTCGATAACGGAGCTGGTTATAGTAGCTGGCATCAATATCTATGGAAGGCTAGGATTGAATCGTCTCTTACATATGATTATCATCGTCCTTTACCTGGATGGACCAAACCATATTATAAGATTGCAATGAGACTATAAGGAGTTGTTGACTTGTTCATTCCTCCGAAAGATGCGAAGGAATTATGGAGAGGGAATACGAAACTGATAGAGCAAAACCCAGTATAAAATAATGTGGTGGAAGACGTTTTTGCAAACATTCCGCGTTCCTTATACGCATGGTATAATTTCCGCCCTTCTTCCCGCTTAAGACGCAGATTTTTTCCGTCTCCAAACACACAGTAAGCTGCTTTACCAAATAGTTAACCCCCATTCCATAGACCAAAGATTTTGGTGTCGTACTCCCACGCTTCGCCTTCGCTCTAGAATCTTTTCTTTAGACTTTCATGTTTGAATGACGAATTGTTAAGAAAAAAAAGCAGAAGCATATACATCTTCACGTCAATGCCGAATCGTAGTGCGAGATATAATGAGATCTTATTTATAACTAGCTGAGGCGCCCGTTGATTCGCAACGGGGATATATAAATAAGCAGTAGATAATATCTTAGGTATAAACTTCACAGATTCAGGCGAGGTGTTGTGGTAATCCGTAATGGAAAGGAACTATTAAGGACTTGTACTTTTACCACAAAAATTTTTATTTTTAACACAAACAACCACTACACGACCGGTTTCGAAGATTAATCTTCAGAAGACGAATACAAAAGATCGCCCGTGTAAAAAATGAGGCGTTTGATTAAGTTATCATTTACTCGAAATGCTAATGTAATACACGGTGTTAGACGATTAGGGAAGTAGAGTCATGGTTCAAGCACCCACTGCCACACGCCGAGAGGCTGCACACAGTATACATTAATTAATTTAAAGTTTTTCCAGTGTAAATCACGCGTAGTAGCTTCATAATTTTCAAATAGAAATGGCAAAGTCGAGGTGATAAAGAAACTTTCCCTAAATGATCATACGATGCCTCCTGTGAATCAACGCTGCAAATTGATCGTAAATGCAAATGCTGAAATTTCAGAATATTGCCTGCTATGAACATATAATATCATTGATTTTTAATCATTACTTTACTTGGACCTAAAATCACCGTGTATTCTTACAGAAAAATGCAATACCTCTGTTTCAGCAATCACATTTGTCGTCAAGGGGACTCGTTGTTTGTAGCCTCAAAATTTCACGAAATTTCCGTTTATTTTAACCGAATTCTCGCCATTTCGACTCGATAACGATATTTCACGACAAAAGAAGACTCGCTATTCATTTCTCTTTCTTTTGGTGCTTATCTCGATTTCGTAAGCCTATTATTTCTAATTTAATTTTGCAAAAGAAATGTAGTCTGCAACCGATAAAAGTTAGGTTTACGTGCATTTCTTATGAGAACAGTTTTTCTTATCTGGGTTCGAACTGGGGACATTTAGGTAAATAAAAAGTAGCCTATTATCTGCGCAGGGAGTACATTTAACAATAGTGAACGTTTGAAATTTGTGCCATTTATGGTTCTCGAGTTTTAGGCGAACATACATACACACACCTTATTTTATTATATTAGATTTTTCTTCTCGACATTGAACACACAATAAAAATTCACTCCTCCGTGGTTACACACGTCACTATGTTAAGAAGTAATCATATCGAAAAATGGAGATTTCTGGTGCTATTGAGCGGATTGGAGAGACCGTGATGTCCTCTCCCCACGGCCGTTAAAAAATGTTAATTCTTCCAAAATTGTCTGTATCTATTGTAAAAATATTTTATAGTAGAGAGAAAAATGTGCTACATTAAGTAACGTAAATGCTTTATTTGTGCGATGCGCAGACGATTCTCAAAAACATGATGTAATGTATTAAACAACCTATCCTAAACTATATATTCCTTTAGCTACAGTACTTCATGATCATTCTACAGAGAGTTTCAAATTTACTGTCCAAAGATATTCCTCATATGGATTAATGTTGTATTATTGCTGTATGCAAATCTTTTGCCGTTAAGGAAACATCCTATCATGAAGTGGAGATGAAATGACGGGAATAGCCGACGTTTGTTACGAATACGTAAACCCAATATACGCAACAATATCCTAATGGAAAATCACCCTTGCGATAGATACAAGCTTCTCTTATGTGAACATTTCCTCAGAGAATTATATGGAAATAAGTTTGAACTTTATTTCGCGCCCCTCCCCACGAAATCTAATTATGAAATGAAGAAATTAGTTAGGGGTTCAATTAACCTACTAATAAATATTTGTTCATAATTTCCTTGGTTCGAGTCTGGAAGACTCGTTAAACACTCGTAAATAGTGTACTTTAACTTAATTTTGATGAAAACACGACTTTTCTTAACAGAATTAAACTAGAAATGTTATTCTATAAACCAAAACCATTACCAAAAAAATCAAATTAAATAGGAATGCTGCTATTGACCGAGAAATATTCTTTATAGTGGGATAATAGGACAAAAACGCGAAACGATTTTACAATCTGCGACCTTTAACACGGATTCTGAAAAATTAAAGCGATTGCTACGCTCGAATTCCATACGAATCTATGGGAAGTATAGGCCGTACGAAATGCACGAGAACTGGAGCATTCACTTCATGCTAAAGATAGTACAAGTAATGTCTGTGAACGGGAAAGCTTTGCCTCCGAAATAACTTGCAACCTAAGAATGTGAAGAAATGATGTATTGTTTCAAAAATAATATTCAAAATTACTTCGTAAGAAAAAATTTCTTACTATCACCTAGGGATCAATGGTGCGCAGCATTCCGGCTTTCCTTAAAATGGCACCATTAACTTAAAGTAGATTGAAATTCATTCTCTGAATCAAGAGGAATACATAAGTAGTTAACGAAAGCTGTCTAAGCGACTGTGTGTATAAAGCTACGAAATTAATCGAGGCTTCAATAGGGTAAACGACTATAAATATGAATTAAAACTACAATGGTAAGTGTTCCTTTGATTCCAAAAATTTGAAACTCGACTTCAAGCACCAGATAATCCCACAGTGTAATTACAGCGTGAATGCAAATGGTACTGGAAAGAAAGAATACTAGAAGAAATGGCACTTATTGTTGTAATCGATTAAGCACTGATTTTCGTCTCCCTTTCATCATTACCGCCTACACAGTCTTATATATCACCTGCGCTCTCACTTTACCCCGGGACACTGTCAACGCACGGTGAAGAAGAAAACCCATTCCGTTATTTCACTGGTATTATTTTGAAGCAATGGCATTGAGAGATATCGAGGAACAACCGGTACTGAAAATGGGAGAGAAAGGGCAATCCTCCCAAAGCGTACTCTATGAAAAATGTTAAGCTGGTCTCACTAAGAGGGGATTCGACTACAGTGCCCCCTGGATTGTACGGGCATAATAACTTCGAAGAGAAAGAAGTCATCGGCAAGTAATAATTGCGAATCTGCAAAATAATCGACGCTGAGTACTTATGAAGCAAGTCTCATGATGATAAAAAATATTCCTTGCGTTCATCCAGGCGATAATCACACAATAGGTGATACTCTTCCATTCAAATGAATTGTCGAATGAAGAATAAGAAATAGGAATTATTCTTAATTGGTCCCGAAAAGTAGTCATCCTCGATGAATATTTCCCATTCGCGATGATTATGGAAGTTTTAACCTGAAGAATATCATGTACCTACGTATGATCGATAAAACATAAAGAAGAGACCTTTCTTGAGGCTAAGATAATCCACGAAATCTAGGTTTGCTCTTGACGGACACAGATGTTCCTCCCGACCCTACTAAGTAATTGAAGAGATACAATCGAGTTCTGGTAATTAAAATCTCCTCCAGGGGATACTACTAACGGTGCCACTTGACATCCGCTGGAATGCTTTATATTATCTATCTGTGTTATGTATCTGGAAGACTTAGCCTGAAGAAAATCATTTACGTATGATTGATAAAAGATAAAGTAGTCAACTTTCTTCGGGCTAAGATAATTCTCAGTTCACAGTTGAGTTCATCACCAACGCTGATGTTCCTTCCAAATCCAATCGACTTCATCCGTAGTAAATTCAGTCCCTCGTAGTTTCGAAATCAATTAATTGTCAAATACGTTGTTTTACAGTTATCAAACTAGTTTTAGAAATCTAATGAACTGGGGTTATGGTAGAAAGTTTTAACTTCTATTTTATTTCTCCAACATCACTCTTTGTAAAACTTTACGGTAATACGATTCCTTAAGTAGTCTTCGGAGATGATAGTTAAACTGCAAGATGATTCGTTGGTTATTATTATTGGAATTTATTACATTGATATCCATTTCAATGTCACTATCCGTAAAATATTATTTCCGTGTTGTTATATTGTTCACATCAATAAATGAATATCGACATTTCTATCATACGATTGTATAGAAAATTTATTCATAAATCGCAAGTAATAAAAAATTGATAAATAGTGAGTGAATATTTGACGAAATAGGAGTAATGTATCTACTGATTTAATGCCCATAATTGTCAAGGTTTTTGAAACAACCGCATGGTAATAAAGTATACTTTCTATGACCTAAATCAACCAGGGAAGCTATTTAATATGACTAGTCGAGTCAAATATTATTTAATTTATTTATTTATTTGACCCTTTATTAGGCGAGGTTAGGCCCGAGTGGGCCTCTCTTCCACCTAACCTCGTATGAAGATACATCGCTATAAAGATTCAAAATAATACTAAGGGAATAAAAAAAGAGAAAGAAAAAAAAAACGAAAAAGAAAGATTTGATTTGTGGGAAAAAATCTCCATAACTGAAGGTTGATATAGAAAAAACCCACAGTGCGGGAAAACACCCACACAAGAAGGGGGGCGAAAAAAACCCGCGAAAACACAGTGAAAACACATAATTAATAAAATAATTTTCCAAAACTCACAAATCATGGAGAAAAGTAAAGCGAAAAATACATATGCAAAAATACAAAAAAAATAAAAAAGTAGTAATAAAAAAAAATGAAAATGGAGTAATGACATAATTATAACATAATAATGAGCAGCTGATGCCATATGCCTGTCCCCTCCTCAGCTGACATGCTCCGCATCAACAACAGTCGAGGTTGAGCACCGTCTGAAATAAAGTGAGAAGAGAAAGAGCAGGTGGCACAGACTACCTGAGCATCATTGCTTGAGAATGTTGGAGTGGGAAGCTGATCTAAAAAATGAACAAGCTTGAAAAGAGAGTAATCAAAATCGACTTGAAGATAGGTCAGAATGTATCGATATAGAAATGAAGTTCCATTACTTTCTCGACATTCGATGGTCATAAAGTTCTTCATAGACCATCCTTTTGAAGGAAGAAAATGGTAGGGAATTCATTTTGGTACTAGATAATTGATTCCAATATTTTGCACCTAGTACCATGAAAGATCTGGAGCATAATTCAGTTCTGTGTTTGGGGATTAATAGCTTTCCAGATGGGCGAGTTCCTTGTGTATGATTATGGTTTAAAAATTGGAAATATGAGAATAAATAATTCGGGCAACATTGATTAAGAGCTTTGTGTACAAGACTGAGAGTATGAAGTTTGCGCCTTCCATCAAGCCGAAGCCATTTTAGTTCCATTAGAAGTGGGGAAACATGATCAGACTTTTTGGCATTGAAGATAAATTTAACAGACTGATTGAAGGCACGGGCTAATTTAGAAGATACTGAGGTAGGCAATTCGTTTAATACAATGTCACAGTAGTCGAAAATAGGGAGAATAAGGGATTGCACAAGAGTCATTTTAATTGAATGGGTAGTATGTGTTTTAATCTATAAAGCGTTGCATAGGTCTTCTTGCAGATTGAAGTGGTGTGTGTGTCGTAGGTGAGGGACTGGTCCAATATTACAGGTATAGCCGAGTATATTTTTTTTTTAGGACGTAGACTTACCAACGAGAGATGTTTCTTTATATACTCTTGGGGGATACAAACATCGTTGGTTAAGGCAATGGGATTTGTTAAGATAAATTCAATGAAATCATTTCTATCAGTAATAATTATTATTTCCGTGTTCTTCAATTCTTCCTACCAGTCAATTAATATCGTTATTTCCGTTTTAATGTAAGAAATATGATACTTAATCTTAAAAAATGGAAAAATAGCAAATGATACATTGACGAAATAGGAGTAATATTTCCACTGAATAAATGTTAGTTGTAGACGTACTTTTTCAACAACTGCATGCTTCTAAAGTTTCTGCGATCAAAACCCGGGAGTGAAGGTAGTATACTAAACTAACCTCAAATCACTCACATCAAATAGTTCATGCACACCCGGGTATATATTATTTCGATACGTAAATTTAGCAAATAAAATCTTATTGGAGAACGATCCTCACGTAATATAAACGGTTTTTGATATCAGTAAATTCAGTTGTAATTATACGGAAGGAATATTCGAACTTTCATTTCACACGCATCCCTAGATCTTGAAGTTATGAAACGTGAATACTAGTTTTCGGTTCAATGAAGCTATAGATACAATTTTGTTCAAAGTTTCCTTGTTTATTTTACACGACCTTAAATCTTTCACTAAAGTTCACTTAATGTCTATCGATAGAACCCCGTGTTTTCTTTGAGTTGAACTATTCTCCGTTTCAAGTACTTTTGATCATCGGATCATTATATTCATCTATCAAATATGTGCCACCACAAGTTTTGTGATTAGTTATTTTTACCATTCGTGAGGTGACGTTGAAATTTCTGTAAATCTATGATCTTTCGAACCCTCGACGATTTAAAGCGTGAAGCGGATTACGCTCTCAGATATAAATTAAAGCCAGCATGAATAAATCCCTATCTGTGATAGGGTACCCTGACGTGACTGAAATTAATTATTCAATATAACTCAAAATTTATTCACTTAAAAATAAATTACTGAGTTATTTACTTAAAATTTATTTTACTTAAAAATAAGGAAATCAAGACTAAATTTTCACTACTACTTTTCGTGAGGTGCAGTTGAAATTTCTGCAAAGCTGCGAGGTATCGAAGCGTCGGCGATTCGAAGCGCGAAGCGGATTACGCTCTTTGATTTATAAGTCAAATATTCAAGTTCTATTCAAGATCGAAAAATCGAAATCACTTCACATCGAAAAAACTTCAAATGAAAATTAAAACATTTATCTCGATTTCTCTCGAGACAAGTTCTTCCTCACATGAGAAACCAAAAAGTTTTGGGCGACGTATAAATTGGACTGCACGACGAATTTTTTCTTGAGTTGCAACAATAATTTTTTACTAAGATTTGGTTGCTCTAAAATTATTCTCATGTAACTTTTATGCATTTAAATAATACAATTAGCAATTTTAAAAAATCATCATTATCCAAGTTTTAAAAATGTTCACTGGTGATAACTCGGCAACTCATTCAAATTTCGCTTTTATCTTTTTTGTTTATTCTATAAATGCATAAAATTTTCAGTTGTGTTCATAAAGTTATTTTCGTTCAAATTTCATCAGAACGTTAGTTTTAAATGGTCAATATAAACTACGAATCTTAATTATACCTGTTCGAATACGAAGCCCCGCGTAAACGCAAACCTACGCGAGGATAACTTCTTCTACTTACGGCAAATTACATTGAGTTATTCCCACGTAAACTCCTCATACTGACTGCATTTTTAAACGGAGAATACATGGTTCTATGGGTTATAGAGGAACCAAAATCTCGGAGGTTGAAGTTGAGATAGTATTTTATGGTTCTTATGGAAGAAATGTTGCCAAATGACCGTGAGTTCGACTCCAGGTGGGTCCGAAATTCTTCCATAAGAAATGCATTGCTACAATTTTTGAAAATTTTTTTCAATGCCTTTCCGATAAGCTGGAAGGATAAAACCCGGTGTGACGACAGAGGCGTTCAATATCCTTCTTGCAAGAGGTGAACCGTTTCTCTAGTGGTCCTTGGTTCGATGCAAGATCGTCATTCCGATTCCACCATACATTTCAAACGGGGAAAACGGAGTCTTATTTTGGGACCTTCCCGATAAGATATTGAATCGAAACTTTGGGAAAAGTCAGAATGGCACTTATCTAACATTGTATGCCATTTTCTCTCACGGAAGGGTCCTGAGTTCGACGCCAGGTGGTCTTTCGCGCGAACTTTCGAAAATGGTTTTGAGTCCTTACTCGGAGCGATAGAACAGTGAAAATCACGGAAGTTGGATATTCCGTGGTTATCTATTGTACTAACGGAAGAAATGTTACCAAACGACCGTGAGTTCGACGCCAATTGGGTGCAAAATTCTCCGGTATAAAATATATGGCGGTCAATTTTTACAATTATTTTGAATGCATATCCGACTACCGGGAATGATATAAAATGGAATGTACATAGAGGCAATTCATAAGTTTCATATACGCTGTTCGCCGTTCCTCTGACGATTCTTGGTTGTATGCCTGAGCGTCATTTCTGTTCTACCATGTTTTTCAAAAAGGGATAGCGTAATTTATTCTAGGACCTTCCCGATAAGATATTGAATTGAAATTTCGGAGCAGGTCAGAATGGTACTTATCTTACATTAATATGCAATTGTTTTGCACGATTGGGTCCTTAGTCCGACGCCAGGCGGTCATTTACGCGATGTTTTGAACATTGTTTTGAGGTATTCCTTGGTACGATACTGCATTCAACTGATAGCTTGCAGTATGCAAGCAACTTTTACTCGTATGTAGTACAAGTGCCGCCATATTCCAGTGCGGCAGCGAAGATCTGCTATTCCATCTACACGGTGAGTAGTACAAAACCATCAGATACAGGGCAATGCATTCCACTATCCTAGCATCTGAAAAGCGTTGGTGAAGGCTATAACAGAGACGACGAGAAGGGGAAACAATCACAGTAACATTGAAGATGAAAGTCCCAACTCGGTGAACATTTTGCATCTATCTATTACCATTTTTCAGAATTCCGACCTCTTTTCTTCCCGTTTCGTCTTATTAGGAAAAGGAAGACAAAGAATATCAGCAGCGGTACGAAATCCTCATTCATCGAGATATAGAAAGATGAAAGTGATTATATATTTTGTATAGTGTAGATTCATAGTAGATGGTTCATTTAATTGCGGTATATATTGTTTTAAGAGAATTTGATAGAGGTACGCGATTGTAGAGAAACTTTTTTTGGTTTGCTCCTATTTTCTTCGAAGTAATCTGGATTTTTAAACTGCGCTCCCGGCTTCGTAGATGACAAAATTATCTGACCACGTAAGGAATATGTTTCCGTTCGTTGCAGCTAATTTTAAAATGACATTCTGAATTCTGGCAATCGAGACATTCGGACTTAATCGAATTAAAAACGATATTTCCCGATGAAAACCAAGATTTACTAACAAGATTTTCCTTTTGGTGTTGTTCTCGATACTGCCGAATATTTGCCGAACTTTGCCATTTAATTTCTCCCATTGTGCACTATTTACGCAGGAAATACTTCTTTACTAGGGTTTTCTTGATTTCCTCTATGAAATACAGTCGTTAAAATTACAATTGGGGCCTGAGATATTGAGCCTATTGTGGATTCAACTGGAAGAAGCTAGCAGTAGAGTTTGCAAAAAATTTTCTGTTATAGATTTATACTGAAAACTGAAAAATAATTTATAATATAATCTATAGCCTCGGACGTGATGTGGTGGAAATACATAACTGAATGCTGATGTTTACTTTTCCACAAGAGGTTTTATTTGAGAACTACCGGTTTCGGTGTATAACCTTCTTCAGGTTCGAACAGACTGAATCCTCAAAACGCCGAGACTTATATTGTAATTTGGTTAATTATAGACGGATACAAAATGTAGAAGAGTAAATTAATGTACAACAATACGTATTCCAAGATTCCCTTCCCCATCTTGGAATCCGCCCTCTCCCCCATTCCATAGTCACTAGTAAATATCCCCTCCCACTCCCCCTCCTAATTGATTGTTATTGTTGTACGTTAATTTCCTCTTCTACATTGTGTATCTGTCTATAATTAACGAAATTACAATGTAAGTCTTGTTGTTTTGAGGATTCAGTCTGTTCGAAGCTGACGAAGGTTATACACCGAAACCGGTAGTTCTCAAATAAAACCTTATGTGGAAAAGTAAACATCAGCATTCAGTGAAAAATAATTCTTTATCAATGAATAGCATATTTGAATGTATGTGCATGTCAGCAAGTGCTTTTTCCTTGAGGTTTTTTGGCTTATTTCATATTTTATCACCTTTTCCCTCTATTTTCAATATCATCATTTTAGTACAGTTCCTTTCTCCAATTTTAAGCAGGTACATTTGAAATTGATTTGAAGGAGTCAAGATTCTTGATTTATTTTTCGTTTGAGATAGCTGATTAATCAGTTGAATATTGGAATGAAGTTCATAATTTTGTTGGAGAACTGCCATATATCTTCTCAAAAAAATTATGCTGGCATTTTACCGTTTAGATGATGTAAATCCTTTTAAGTTCTTTATTTTTCTTGTAAAAATTTTGTCACTGGTTTCTAGTATGACCAGTTATTGATAAAGTAACTTGACCAATATTATGATTTGAAAATTATTTGGTGCAATAAATGTGCTTGAACCAATTACTGCTTTCGTATAACTATATTTGGTTTTTGAAACATAAATTTGGACACTCCATCAATGAGAGTGATCAAATATGAAATGATTTTAATAAATATTAAACTTCATTTATAAAAATTGTAATTAAATAAAAAAATTAAATAAAACAAGCCGATATACAGGTAGAATGCTGATGTTATACTTTTGCAAACAAAAGAGCTTCATTGATCAGAAACGAAATATTTTTAATAAGCAATCAGCTATTTATCCTTGTTGGAGATTCCAGATGGCATGGTCCAGATCCTTTCAGACTCTTTGCATATCCATTTTCCTTAGAGAAAAAGAAACAGACCTGAAAAATTCAGTTAACGTAAAACGGTTCAGATGGTCATAATCAATAGTGATGGGGTGATTAATTGGAATTAGCAGACCTTCTAAATGCTAAGAATTCTAGTATTTTAAGCCAAACTTCTGATTCCAGAAATGATTCTATGGATTCCTTTGTGTAAAACTCATATTCCAGTAGTTCGTTTTATTTTTGATGGTTAATGATAAATAGATTAATATTTATGAATTGAACTATCTATAAAACTAGAATCTATAGATCTTAGTAATGCTTAAGCATGGTGCTTAACATAATTTATTTCAATTTTTTATGAGAATGGATTCATCGAGTTTCTAGCCAACTCTCAAACTATCATAAATAATATTTTGCTAATTCAACCTTTTTCAGCTCCAAGTAATATTTTTGATATTGTTATGAACATAGTTAATTCTCTCATTTAATATTGACTTCATTAATATTATTAGAATTTTATCTTGTATAAAAATTAAATGAACTCAAATTGTTGTTTTGTATTTTAAAACTTAAATATTATATTTAGATGATTTAAATGAAAGAATTGTCAATTTTTTAAATTTTACCGAAATATTTCAATAAAGATGTATATTTTTGTTTCATGAGGTTTTGTATTAGTAATTGTAATAAATATTTTATAAATAAATTAACTTCATTCATTACAAATTTGTTTCCTAGAACAATAATAAATAAAAGTAATAAATTTTACTCATAGTAGGAATTGGGAATCTTATCAGATCAGGTAGTCCCATCTCTAATAGTCATATTCCCTTATTCTTTAATTGTATACATATACGAACAGAAATCTCCCTATTTTCAGGGAGTAGCCTATTTCTCATATATATTTGTATATATACTGCTTGTATATATTTTCACTTACACTGATTGTGAGTGTTATTTCACTCTCAACTGAGGTAGCTGGCAGAATGAAACATTTTAAAGGAAATTTACACAAAATGGAAAGGTTTCTTACTAATATATTGATTTATTTATAAAAAATGCTGCAGTTTGGTCGTTGGACCAGGTGGTGGAGGGGAAGAAAGGAATTACAGAGACATGATTGTCTGGCATTCACCCTTGTATGATATCAACCTTTTTGGAAAATGCAAAATTAAAAATATTAATCTACCTTGTGGACTTATTTTCCTTTCATACTCCTAATTCTCTATTAGCAAGATCTAATTTGTTGAAGTCAGTGTAATGTTAGTTGGAAATTCCTGATCATTTCCAGAACTAGATGAACTTTCATTACTTTGTTTACAATCCCACTCACACTCCAATTTCATTTTCTCTGATAGCTGACAGGATCAATTTTTTCTTTTAATCTCATCTCAAGTTTTGGATCATTGATTAGGGTAGACAATGTATTTTTATAAAAATGTCCAATATTTATTTCTGAGAAAAAGAAAAATATTCTGTCAATAAATATTGTACAATATCTTTTTCAATACTGATGCAAATGCTCCACCAAGTCATTTCCATTAGCAGATCCTGGAGGAGAGGACATGTTATTACTTCTGAAAGAACAATTTGCTGATTATTTTTTATATCAATCACTTTTTGATGTGATCACTTACATTTGCTACTCAATTATCCCCAACTGATGTTTTGTTTTTAATATTACTAATTGGAAATGAATACCCCAGATTTTTCAGAAATCTTCAGAAAATTTTCAGAGAACATGTCGAGAAATGGCGGAAACTTTTCAGACCACCCATGTATTTCTCTGGAGGAAGGACTGTTGTTAGCATTGGAACACTTTTGCTGCAGGATCACAAGGAATGAGAAAGAAAGACTTCAAGTACCTCTTTTTCCACAGTTATATTTATATTTATAGTGTAATTTTATTACAGCCCTCTATATAGAACTTGCAGACAAACTCATTAAGTTTTCAATCATAATCCTTGCACTGTTCCCTGCAACTCTTTTTGATATGAGAGTATTCACTTTGCAAGAACCTCCTGAGTTACATTATGGTTGAAAATTTTTAAAGCTGTTCAAGAGCCCTCTAACTCCATTGAGTACTCCTGCTGTTTACTGTGGTAAAGTGTAATTTATGACTGCTCTTGGAAATTAGAATCCTGATTTCTGAATGCAGTTAGAAAGCCTTACCATATGGAAAACTCTGAAAAATAAAGGATGATTATAAAAAGAACAAATGTTTCAAAAGAGATGAAAAAATGAGCTCACAACTTAGGAAAACATTATAAATAAGACATGAATTTCTCTTGATACAAAATTTCAACAATGATGTAAAAAGGCTGAACTTAAAACCTTGGAGACTTGGAATAATTTTTAAGAAGCACAATAACAGACAAAACAAAACTGAAACTATGCAGAGATAGGAAATGTAACAATTTGAAAAATAAATCATCCGAAGTAAAATTATAGTCTCCATGAATGAGACCTCGACGTCGTACACAACTACAACATTACTTTAATATACCTGTAAAAACATCTTTTAGGAGCAGAACGACTGCCATATAAACATGAGGTTTGTACAATGGTTTGTGTCTCACTTTCGTCTGGTACTATAAATTTTTGCTTCATGTTCTCTTCATCTGAATTGGAATTTAAAATAAAGCGATGTTTAGAAGCTTGAAATTGAAAGGAAGATATTTTATTGATTTCTGAACTCATATTCTGATGTATTTGTTTATTCAAGTACTTGATTTATTTAGTGGAAATTTAGCATTAAAATCACATCTTGAATTTGTTACTGCATTTTAGATATTTTTTCAGTGTCTTAATTGAAGTTTAAAGTTGAGAACTTACAGTGGCTTTATACGTCAACCATTCAAAATTCATGAGATTCAGTTGAAAATTTATAGTTTTCCTACGCATTCATAATTGAATTATATTATTGTCATAATTAGGCAATAATGAGCTGATTTTTTTGGAGATAATTTTGAATTATTAGACGGAAAGTTCACTGTATTCTTTTCTGTCTGAAAATAGAAATTTGGTGGATGATAGAATTGATTTCAATAGAGAGTAAGTATCTTACTCTCTGCTTTCACTCGGACTTTTACAAAATCAGTTTTAAAATTGGAAGCATCACTTGTTTCCCAATTATTCCTTGTTTATTTGATTCAGAATATGAGATTAATTTCTTGGATGACAGTGCTTAATCTCATTGCTTTTCTTTTGAATTTGACTGTTTCTGGCATACTTTATTTCTTGTCATTATTTCCAACCTATTCATTTGAGGTTTTTTCTCTACTACTTATGCTTAATATTTCAATTATTCCTAAATCTTTGAGATTATGATTCATTGCATCATTGGTGCTGGCTAAGTTTCCATCCCCAGGATCAGTTGCTTGTATAACTTTTCTAAATTTGTGCTGAAAAGTTGCTCCAAAGCAGTATTAGTTACATAAAATTTTCCAATCATTCTCTAAATTTATATTCTGGATGCTTTGTTATCTATCATTTGTTATTTGTATGTATTCTTTTGCTTAATATTCTAATTGGCTTCATTTTTAAAAATTATTTACCTTTAATATATTCATCTTTTGTTCATTTTATCCATTTCACTTGCCAAAATAATTCTTTGTTCCAAAGGTCATTTGTTTCCGTAAACCTTTTCATATTCACATGGAAAGTTAGAAACAAGTTGTGATTTGAAATTGTGGTAATCTCATATTTTAAGTCTCACATATTTAAATTACTCAAAATAATTAATAAATATAATAAATAATTAAATGATAATTAAAGGCAAAGAAAAATATAGATTAATTCTTAAGTAAATAGTATGTGATTATGTTCTTATAGTATTTCTTACAGAAATATTGTCTGAAAAAGTTCTCTTATTTTTCTTAGTGGTGCTTTTCTACAATATTATCACACACAATCAGTGTGTGTGTTAATTGCAAGTGCCATTGTAAGATTCCTGCATAAAATACCACTTAAGCCTGACTCAAATGCTTAAAATTCAGTTAATTCATACTAACCCAGTTAAACCAAGTAACATACTCATGAGTACCTTAATCTATATCAAACTTTCAGGCTTTTCTTCTCATTTCCTTTTTGCACCATTTATATAAGAGTTGTCTATATGTTCCATCTTTTTCAACTGGAGGTTCTAAAATTTGGCTGATAAAATCTGCCACTTATACCCACAGTAGTAGTAGTAGTATTCATCCTTTTGAAGTAGGAAATTGCACTAGTCTCAGAGTTATTCCCTGTTGTATTAAACCCTTAAAGGCAATCAGCCACCTACTTTGCAGCCCACCTTCCTTGGCTTAGACATTGAATAAGTTTTTTAGATTTTTACTCAAATAGGTGGGTTAGCTTATAACCTGTTTCTACATGACTTTAGAAACATTTCTTCACTGGAATTATTTTTCCTGTTTCATGGTTCAATTTGCAGCAGAAAGTTGTAGTATAAATTTGATTTTGCACTGTAATTCAGCAAGTTAGTTTTATATTGCTGTATGTGCCAAGATCTTTTCATCAAAAAAGTTATATATAGTGGATATTTGACTTTTTTTGCAGCTTTTGCTTTGAAACTCGGACTTACTGTTTCAATATTGAGCATATATTTTAATTGGATTGTAAAGTGCTTTGTTAAATATTGTGAAATCTTTAATAGTTTAATGACATATTTAAGAAATAAAACTTATTTCTTGTTTTAAAATACTTTCACAGCTGTGGTGTTAAGAACTCTTTTATTATAATTGAAAATAAATTGTGTAATTAATTAAGTTAAATTTGATTAAGTAATAGTGAAAAGCATTGAAAATGAAAAAGTAAATAAAAAATTGCACAATTATTTTGTGGATTCAATTTGCTCCTGGAAAAGGAGTAATTATCATGCCAGAAAAAATCTCCAGAGATTTGGACTTTGAATATTTTTCAAGGTCAAGCGTTTTGCTTGTTTAAATTCTTCGTGTTTCTTCTCCAGATGCAGCAGAAAGTTCAAGTACGACATCTTGAAATATTTCTCCTTGAAAGTCTTGAAAGACTTGAAATGTTAGGCTTTCAGGTCTTGAAAGTCTAACTTGAGAGCTACTTTGAATATTTTACACTGCTCTCACTCTAGATTTGGAGAAATATTTCCAGGTGTTGTACTTGAACTTTCTGCTCTCCATTTGAAACTGAAATAAACTGCACAATTGCATAATAAATACTTTTCGTTTGTGCTCCTCACTCCGAATGCAAACTGGAAAAACTTGACATTATTAATTTAATTACTACTTAACCTTAGCTGAATGCAAAATAAATTCAAGTTTCATTTCTATTAAACTTGAAGAGATCATTACTCTATTAGACAATAAAAATATATTTTTGCTTAGATAGCTACAAGCAAATAAAAAATCATAATGAATATCTTGTTAAATAGCTATTCTAGTTGATTGTTAGACTAGTAAAAATCTATTTTTGTAAAATTTTACCCATTTTGTGGTGCTGCAATTAATTAATTAAAGCTAAGTATAGAGATTGATACTGATAAATTATAGATTTGACAGTTTCAATTTTAAGAGCAACTTTCTTTTTCCCTAATTTTCTTTAAATTAGGTATTATATTATTTTATCTTGCTAATAATTATGAATACTACTGGCATTTGCCTCACAGTTAAATACTTCACTATGTGACGATATGAATTCTACTGTCTCAAATATGAATAAAAGAAAGTAAATACTTGCATGTATGCAATTGAGATGTATACGGTATCAGGGTAATCTGATGACCGGTATGCAATAACAGTTTGCAATGGTTGTAGAAAATTAACTTTGTGTTTCCTGGTTAGAAACACCCTTATCGCTACTCTAATGTCTCAAACCGAGAATTTCATGGCACCTATTTTACCAGAATTGTCTGACTGCTGCTCAAATTCGATCTACGAAGGAACGAGCTCCATGATTTCTTCATTTTACTAGTGAAATATTGTTTCTTCTGAGACTGATTTCAGATTTAGGTGAGAATTAAACTTTCTGCCGATTGTAAGAAATTTTATCAATGAGTCATGTCAGAAATAATGAGAAATTAATTTTGACATCATAGAGAAAGATACTTTATTTATTCCTTTTCATAGTTTGAAAATATTTCGTTTCTCTTTTTTGTATACTCAAAATGAGTTTGAGTTTCATCTCAAGTGACCATTCATTTAAACTATAAAACAATGAAAATAATTTGTTTGCATAGACAAGCAAATAATATGTTTAAAACATGTAGGACAGCAATTACTTTAATCGACATATCAATAATTTTGCCTATAAAAACTTATAATAAAAAACTTTCCTATAATAGTATTGGATCCAATGAATAAAACTTTCTTAAACTAAAAACTCTACTAAATGACTAAGTGGCAAACCTCTAAATCTGGGCTTATGAACATAGCTTTAGAATATATCAGTATGCCAATGAATGGGAAGTCGGACTTCTCAGCTCTCCCAGTCTGTGCTGATACATCCAGGTTCTTAACACTACAGCTGTTGTCTCATATGTGCATCTACCTTTACCTGAAAAAAACTACAAGGAAATCACAAAATACAAGTGCCATGCAAAAATAAGAAAATTGGCACTAAATTTTGAAAAACAAGATATTCAACTACTAAATCAAACTGAAACATATGAAATTGAGATCATTACTTGATGAAAGTTTTCGACAAGAATTTAAAAGGCTAATTTTAAACTAACAAATTATCTAAAATAATTTGAACTAGTTCAATAAGCTGCAATGCTGAAACAAAGCTGAATATGAAATGCAACTTAATTCAAAAAATCAAAATATTGAGCAGAAGAAGCATTGAAAAAAAACAGAAAAGGAATTAAAATGTTAAGAAAACTATCCAAAAATCTGAAGCTGTCAAAAGAGATAACTAAGTATTATTTGTGATGAGAATAACATGAGAATGTCAATTTACTTCCTGACACAGGTTTCAACAAGAATTTAAAAGCTAACACAAATGAACTTTGATAATTGTAACATGTTTAATATGCTACAATAAAATACACATTGCTGCACATTAATTTCTAAAACAGACTTGATATGAATCGATTTTTCCATGTTTAGTAATAATAACTTAATATCGGATTACGAGAATTCGTTTAACTTTTTTTTTGGTAAGAATTAAGGCCTAAACCCAGCGGTGCGGCGAAGTAGCCTCATGCGTTTTTATGACACTCGGAAGAGAGGTCTGTTACGTGACGTAAAGACGCACCCTGCCCGCATGGTCGTGGCCCGACAACTGAGCGCGTCTCCTTATCAGGCGTTATTAATTGCCGTATATTCGTTCAATTAATAACGCCTGAGAAGGAGACGTTTCTAATATGATAATACCATTGTAGCCAATGTCAGTGTAGTTTCTTATACTATAATATATTAAAAAATTGAGATGATTGCTGAGAATGAAACAGTTTTAATTATGGTAATATTCACAGATGAACTGCAGTTACAATTCCACTGTCATATTTTTTACAAGTTCCATTTTTCTATAACATCTAAAATATAACTTCAAGAAACATAAATAAGGAAGTTGCGATTTACATATTAGCTTCAGTAATTTTCTAGTTAAGGTGATGTCTGAGGATATCTCTTTCTCGATTATGTATTGTAATGTAAGTAGTTTCTTGCATCATACAAATAATAATTAGTTTTCAAAGACGATACTTTCAATATATGAATCCTAACATAATTCACCGTGTTGTGCAAGTTAATGTTACCTTTCTTAGCAATGAAACATTTTATATCTTTGTGTTAAATTATAACTTATTCTTTCTGTTCCAAGATTCCTCTTGAGCATTTTCTTTTAGATGACTAAGGTACGCATGAATTTGTTTGTTATATCCCCAACACATTTCTTAACTCAAAATTATTTATAAACTCTATAGAATATACCTTTTTGAAGTAGTCGTTGATTGAAAAAGCTAACATTGAAAGCACATTTTTGTATCAGATGAATCTTTTTATGATATCCAAGTAATTATTCCCAGGGTAACCGCGTGCGGAAAAATCTTTGCAAACAGTTGCTCGCCTGACAATTCCTGTCCGCGGACACAGGAGTGGTGAAGATAATGTTTTATTATTATTTTAAATAATATTTTTGATAGGAGGATACTCAAGAAAATATAGATGGTTCAGTAGTTGTTAACTTAATGCACCATTCTATTTTCTAGAAACAGGGGTCATGGTGGGAACGTGATATTTTCGAGTAGATACAGTGATGGAAATTAAGCTGTATTCGCTCAGAGGAAAAAAAAGTGATTTTTGATGTCTACCTCACCTTGAAAAATCAATCACTCTTCGTACTTCGCGATGCATACAAGCGTTCGAGCCAAAGAAGAGAACTACAGACTTGCATCATTCTAGAATAGTAAGAGAACTCCAATTAAAATTAAGAAAGGGTAAAATAATATCAAGAAACTTTAGGCGAATATGTGCGATTATCTTCGAGATAATGTACGATGCTTAATGCGATCAACTTTGGACGTACGTCAACTTGAGCGATTTTGGCGATTAATAATTCGTAAAATGGAAACGGTTATTCTAACAATTTGCGCAACATGTCTTTCTCGTGAATAATAGGGCGATCGCCCTTCGCAATTAGATCCACATTTGATGTAACCTAACCTATACCTACGAGTACAACCAGTTTGCTGCCTGTTATACTATTTCCTAATCGGAAAGTTAATTGTGCCGATAGATTTTTGGGTTACTTTCAAACTAATATTTATTTGTATGAAATACTTTGCATAATAATTCTCTTCTAAAGAGGATTGCGATTAGAAAATGGATTCTCGAATAGTTAGAATGCCGCAATAGTAGAATCTCCAGTTGCACCAGATATTTATAGAAGATAGAGATAGAAAGGGCCCATTCATGGGATTTTCTTCCTTTAGATTGTTACATGTGGTCAAATGAATGACCTCCATTTTGGACGATTCTTTGAAATGAAGAACCTCGCTCCCAGAAATTCATATCATGTGAAATAAATTCGATGTGTGAAGGCGTTACTTCGTGGAAGGCCATTATAAATGAATAAAAACACTGGTACACTTCCACAGATTTACCCCAAGAAGTAAATCTGTGGAAGTGTACCAGTGTTTTTATTCATTCATCTCATGTGCCTCAGTTTCGCCACCCAAACGTAGAAGTTGTTATGGATCCTAACAAAGGTGGGAAATACAATAAACCAAAACTTCCCTGTAACGTACCGATTTCTCTATGCATTAGATTCTTTTCTCCAATTTGCCAGTCCTCTTAGCTTCCACTGTTTCCCTATTTCTTAAACCACCCCACCCTCGGGGAACACCTATCAGTGGGAATTCATTCATTTACGATTATTCCTTCCCTTAATATTTTTAACATTCTGTGTTCTCCGATATTGGTGAGCATTAGTTAAATATCACTGAAAAGAACTCCCGTTACTGGAAAACTCAAATTAACATATAAGTCTTTGGAAAGCGCTTAAATAAGCGATTTCTTACACAGCCAGTACAGTCCACTTCTTTTACTTCCGCTGGAACATATAAAATTAAATCTGCATTGCCAGTCACCATCTTTAGAACTGTAATCATCTACTGGTGAATTTAACGATTAACCAAAGCCAACCATATTATATTATGGTAGGCTAAGGCAGACGGAGACTATGGGTCATCGTTAGTTGTGCTAGAACTATACTAATAAAAGAGTTGTTATTCAAGTTGCTTATCTTTTAAGACTTCATGAAAAGGTATCATTATAAGAAGTTAGAAGTTGGCAAAATAATTGTTGAATTTCACGGCAACTATCATGTTTCCGAAAGAAAAGTAGCAATAAAGAAAGCTAGTGCAACATTCCAAGATGGAAATATTTGTTTAGTCACATAACTACTGTCATGTCAACGGAAGAGAACTAGGAATGCCTTATGACAATAATAGCATCAGACTAACCTCCTATCCAACTTTCAGAAGCACGGTCCCACAATTAAACATCGACGGATAATCATTTCCACCAATATTCTATAAGTAAATAATATTTTGTACTAAAATTGCGTATTGCTTATGAGGATAAACCAATAATGTTGCTTTGATGCTTTGAATTTTTAATCATGAATTACACGATTGCGCAATGATAAATTTTCCAGCGTCTTATGAAAATGTGGGGTACCTGCATTGGATTATGGCGTTGAGGCCATTACGATTTCCTTGCTCGGCCAGTTTTTTCCACCAACGATAAGAGTAAGTTCTGACACATTCACATTACTCATCTTCATTCGGGAGTATGAGTGTCCTGTAAACAGAAATCTTTCTGAAACAGAATCTTCTCTGAAAATGAAGACTAAGAAATAACGTTTACCGATTCATAGATTTTTAACATCAATAAACTAATACAAATATACAATCATGTATAAATACCTTGGCGTGTAACGATCCAGACCGAATTAATTGATATGTTCGGTTTCAACCTAATAGTTCTCTTATCAGTGAATGGCTACTTTGTTTCTTGAAATAGAAAATGTATATGCAAACGGTTTAGATATTTAAAAATGATCGAGATTCGTTCAGTAAATTTTAAGTGATTCAGTTTACTTGAGAAGGTTTAGCTTGGTGTCAAGCATCTCAATGATGGTTTAAAATATATTTTATTTGGGTGTTTTCTATTTTATGGCGATACTTAGTTCTATCATACAGAAGTGACATAATCATCCCTATGTTTTGTTGCTCAATTGGGATATTCCCGTGATAACTGCTGAGAAAGGAGAAGAATTTGCTTAATGACTTATCTTGGATTGAAGTGCTTCCGAAAGAGAACTCGCAGAGGAAGGTTAATGCTTGTGGAGAAAGAACACACACTTGGCAATAACAACTTTTGTTTACCAGAGGAAACACAACGTAAGAAATTAAGCTGGCCAGCAAGGAGCCCGGACCTTAATCCCATTGAAAATATATGGGGTATTATGGCAAAAAATCTTCAAAAGCAAGACCGCCCTCAAGACAGGAGCAAATTACTTGAAACTATTGAGGACGCGTGGGAGAACATAGGGCCATCAGTGTGTCTCCGCGTGGTGCAATGAATGGCAGAGCCTCTTGGCATGGTAATTAGGAACTATGGAGGATGGATCGGTTACTGAGGTATTTGTTGTATTTACCAGGATTTTAAGTATGAATAGAGCTAATATATAGCTTAATGTATTGTGAAATACATTATCAAGATATTATAGCATATTATAATTTTACATTACTTTTATTTATTTCCTTACATATCATTAATCCCTGTGACACTGAGTGAACGACGGCAAACACTCATCACTAATTCGAGGAAGATTTTGACAATCAAGTCAAACATACTCATACTTTAAATTCACTTCTGAAATACGTTCTTTGTTAATTTTACTATTATCTGTAACTTATCCTTAGATTTGAAAGAATTATACTTTAAGGTGGCTTTCAGAGGAGAATAGCGGGGCCCAAGAAACCAGCCACATAGAAACAATTATTAACTATTTTGCCTGATTGTTGTTGTATTCTCAGAGCTAGATATTTAATTTTTGATCTGTGTTAACGTTGAATTCTATAGATTAGGCTTAGGTAGTTTTAGAATTTTAAGTGTTAGATTTAATTCAATTTTTTTGTTTATTATGCATTTCCTGTGTTTCGCGGGTTTTTTCATCCCGCTTCTTGTGCGGTTGTTTTCCCGATACGTGGGTTTTTCCTTCAAAAGCCTTCAGCTTCGAGGATTTTTTCCCACAAACTCTTAGCCGTCCTTCTTCGTAATGTAGAATTAAGAAGTATGAGACCTATATTATTGCGTCTATAATTTGGGTACTGTATTGATTAAGAGAAATAATAAATATGATTCAAAATCATAGACAATCTTCATCCAAAAACAGGTTCATAAAACATGGCTGTGGCGCCCACCTACTGGACAGCGGAAAGCAGAGTTCCTTTTTGGCGAAAATTCTCCACCGGGAATCGAAAGGGAGGAAGCTCGACGTCTTAGAAATGATGGAGGTTTCTTCTGGCGAAAATCTTACCAATGAGTGCACATTTCTAAACCCTTACCCTCTTCTTACCCAACGCTCAAAGCTGCTTTAGAGTAATGAATAATTGATAAAATCCATTAACGTTGAAATATACAAATTTCTTTTTCTTTCAAATTAGCATGTCGTTCCACAAAAGTAGTAAAATGATGGAATGACGCCTTTTAGAAGCTTCATGAGAGGCTTTTGATTAACTTAGAAAATAGAAATGATTATGCTTGTGCATATCTCGTAATACATTTTCATTACATAAAGACCTCCTCTCGTTATTACTGAGTATAGTTTCATTTTAATTTTCTATAAGCAGAGTACAAAATGTATATAACTCCAGAATATAAAGCCTTTCTCACCAAATTCATTTCTTTTTGTCACAACATTTGACAATGTTTGATGGCTATGTAAATTTTAATTGAGAGCCATAGAGCAATTTTAATTGTTGAGTGTGGCTTCAAAAATATAAATTCAGGGAAGTTACGTTGTTTTGAGCTCTTTTCATAAGATCTTACGTAGCAAGATTTCAATGCATTCCTTTCTCAATTTATCTCAGAGGCCTACGAGTATCACAAAGACATAAACCTTGGCTGAAGGGCGACTTCGACCGCTGGGATGGGATTCCACAGCTGGAGGAAGGATTTCAGGAGTTGGCCTTTGGATTCGTCGTTGCAATTTGACCAGAGGTCCTGCAGCGGGGAGTTCCTCTCCAGGGCGAGAAGGTGCTTGTGAAGAACGACCCGGCACAATTCGGCCTCCTTACCTTCAGGTGACCGCGAAGAGCCAGAATAAGGGAGTGATATTAGTGTGTAGTGAGTGCTGTGTGAGTGGAAAAGTGAGTGAACTGTGATTGGAAATATGTGCAGTTTTCAGTGTTTAGTGTGTTTAGTATTCGGTGTTATACGTGAACACTGCTCGTCATGAAATACTCATTGGAAGGTAAGTTAATATTCTTTCTTTACATCCTCATATTATAAAGTGATAGGCATCATAGGTCTTTCTATAAGCAGTGGTAGTTTTTAAGACGTCTCTACAATGTTAGAGTATGGTATCCCATATACCTCTTTATGCACCTACCGTTAGAAATACTCAAATACTTGTCCCGAGGTCGTGAGCTCCTCTCATTTTTCTTTTCCTGTTTACCACCTGGTGCAAGGGTTGGATTGAAACTTTTCAAAGGGGGAAGGGGCTATTCCTAATCATGCTACATTTTTCCTGTTAGACAACGCGATTAGAGATAATAGTGTTTCTAGGATCACCCTTAAAAAGCTTAAGGCATTGCTTTTAGCTGAAGATTATTTCCGATTACCTTACTGAAACTAGATTTGCTTTACCGATTAAAAGGAACGGAGGATTCACATAATTAACATGTCCTACTCTTAACACATCCGTAAGAGATGTTAGAATCATAGATTAAAACAATTTGAAATCTTTTAAAAAACTTTTCGTCATAATGAATACCTAATATATGAATCGTGCCTTAAATATGCTTCTGCTACATTTTAATTTCATAGGGCCGCACTATCATAGAGGTGTTTTCAGTGACTAACATCATAAATTTAGGTATCAAAGCTTACTCTTGCATTACTTGGGTGTAATTATGGTCGAGTAAGTCACAATTAGTATGTAATTCATCAAATTTTCCATGCTGACGGCAACCATCAGACAATTTAAATAATTCATTAGGTGAAGTTTATTATCCGAAAAACTTTGACTTAGACAGTGTGCGGAAGGAGATACAAAAATATTACATTACCCAATCTGAAGTTCTATTCTATGATAGAATCACTGAAGATTATTGTAATAATTTTCTTTACTACTTTAACACGTTGCGTTCCGCTGAGATTAATCTTGTATTGACTGAGACCCATTATAACAATAAAGGAAATTCCTGTCTACCTTGGGAGACGACGATTCACAATTTCCGTGAGTTTTATGTATTGCATACTCGGATTCTTTTTTCCTGTGTAATTAACTCCACACTCGCATCAAATTATAGAATTGCCATTGATCCTAAACGTAACATAACTACTTATATTATAAAGACAGAGTTTCAGTTTCTAACTCCATTCCCAGGATCTATTGAAGGATATAAGTAAGAATTAGAAACTTCACGACGCGTATAATAGACCATTCGAAAATTAATTCCCCATAGAGTATCGAGTGGCATTTCAGCTTGCTGCCATATACTACCGAATTAAAATCTATTTCTCATTTTTTTTATTCTTAAGCAACATCTTAGCGAATACATAGGTTTCCATTCCATCTTTCATATCGGAAGCATTCTGATTAGCTTTCCGAAGATACTTGGCTCGGTCCGGACCGGAAGTCAATTAAATACTTGTTATATTTAATATTAATTCGGAGCGGCCGATGGACTATTTTAGTGATGTTATTTTAATGTAACTAGATTTTCTAGCGTAATAATATCGAATGTAACACTTGAATATAAAACTATGAAAATAGATTTCCGCCCGACTTTGACTTTTCTAGTAGTACCTATCTGTCAAAATAAAAACTTGTTTCATTAAATTTTAAATGATTTCTGATTACATAATGAACAATTTCAAAAATCATAATTTGAATTATGTCGCCCTTTCAATACAATGCTTTTGTTTAAATCAATTATTTCGATATTAGGAATATCGACGTCAATGCAATGCTCAGGTCTCCAGTGAGTGGACACAAATAAATGCATGTTAGATATGAAAAAGCAGGATGTGCGAGAATGAGTGCACGATCGCTTTTATTCCAAGACCAAGATCTGCCCTAATTTAGTTGTCTAAAAAAGTACCTCTTGTGCAGATAGAAGTTTACATTTTATTTACCTTCATGTTACCCCGATCGTACCCAGTGAATAATCCTACTTTATGAAGAAAGCACACCCTTCGCGTTTATCGATGGCACAGTACTATTTCAAGTGAGAAATTATATTAGAAAAGTCATAGGAACCACACAATGTTGATACCAAAAGACATGAAATTTCATTAGTGTTACGTTTTGATGGATGGTCGTTTTTATTGCTAATAAAAAAGTTCACAGTTCTATTGACTCGACGGTAAATATCTCTTCGTGGGATTCGTGGATGTCCTGATGGATTTCTTTCACTTATTTACATTTTATGTTTCGGATCAATAATGACATTTCATTCCTCCTTTAAGTTTTTAAAGTTGATTCTATAAAAGGAGATGGGAACCATAACTTTCTCTTCCGTTGATGTACTTAATTAAATAATTAAACATAATATATGGAAAAATATTTAACATCCATCAGCAAATGCATTCAATTACACAATGACATGGTTTGTTTTTTCTCATACATAACAAAAAGCTTCGAACGATTGTCACATAAGTTTTTGATTGCATTCAGCCCTTTTATGGTAATCCGATGTTTAGGAAACCGGTTAATATTAATCTAATGATTCGAGTATTATCTCACTTCACAACTGACCAAAGAATAAAGCCCACGGGTTGCATATGAATCATAATTTAATATCATCAACATGAAACTTGTCTAAAATTCCACCGAAGATTAACTTATATTTAATTTTCTCTATAAAAAAGCTGAAAGCTATTAAAATTATCCATACTTCTTTAACACGTTGCGTTACGCTATTACTAGTCGGATCGATCGAGGCCCATTATCACAATAAAGAAAATTCCTTTCTTTCGTGGGAGACGACGTTTCACAATTTGCGTGAATGTTATGTATTGAATGTTCTGATTTATTTCCGTTTATTTATCACCACACTCGATTCACATTATAGAATAGCAAAACTGCAGTTGATTCTAAACGTCATAATACTACGACTTATAGCTCGAACATTCGAATTACATTCTAATCGATTTCGAATTCTATATCTACGGAAAGCTAAAGTTAGAATAAATCTTCGCACGAGCTGTAGTGAAGACCGTAAAAGAGAGCTATGCTTGCAAGTTTCATTTTATCATCTTCGGTCTTGGGAAGCGTTTCCACAAAAAGTTGTCCTTCAAAAGATTCAAATTTTCCCATTATTGCATTATGATACTCCTACCTCTTTTTCGCAGAGAATGTGAGGGTACTTTCCAACAAAGAACCATGAACAGAATGTGTCTTTAACGATCGATTGACTATAAGTAGAAAATATTCAGCCGCAAAGTTGATACGAAAATGTACATGCATTTAAAGTATTCGATTTGAGGCAAAATTCTCCTCAGAAAGATTCCAGAAAGAAAACGATTTTCACGCATGCTCAGAGGATTAATGTTCATTTTGATCGCCTTTGAACTCCATTGGCATAGCCAAATAACATTAGAAATCATCGTGCGCATTTATGAGCAAAAATCCATGTGAAAGAAAGTGTTTTAGATTGATATCTTTGAGGTTGATAGCCTTGAAATTAGTACTACTTCGACCGGCAGTGTGGTTTCTGCTGAATATTTTTTCTTGTAAATTGTCCCTCTTTGAACTATGCTAAGGTATGAGAAGCTAGATCCATTTCTGGATCAAAAGGACAGCTATAATAACCTTTTGTTCATTTCCTCTCTTCGTAATATACTTGTGGTTGAACTACTCTAATTTCCCAAAGTATGGTGCTTGTAGTTTGCCCCCAAGAATACATTAATTGCACGACTTCTAACATTCAAGACTTTTTAATCCTCTTCCTGGACCAATGATCTTTTCGGCTACCGCAATGTCCCCAGTACGATCATTGATAAAATTGACCGTTCTCATAAGTAACATACTCGTACTTCTCATGTATCGGTGGTATCTTCTGCAAAATAATTCGAAATGATTGGGAAATTCCATCGAGATATAGGATTATTTTCTGAGGCTATGAACAACCAGTCCCCTTGACGAACGTTGCGATAGTCGAAGTCTCTGTTACATAAGAATATGCAAGAAATTCAGCTGAATCCTTAGAATCATTCGTGGGAAAAAATGAGAGAATTCAATGTTCGGATCTGTAGCAGTTAGGAAATAAATTCTTCGTCAAATCGTAGGTTAGGACACTTAAGCTCATAATCACTTCGACTTTTCCAACGCTTATTTAATGAACTGCAGGTTCAAAGTGCACTTTACGTTTGGTAAATCTATAACTTAATAGTATGAGAGTCGCTTCAAAGGTAGTGGCATTCGGTTTATTCCACATCTTTATTAAATAGGTAATCAGTTACACTTCTCTTTTTTAGCTACATCAGCTATTTGGTGTTTTCGTAAGGGGAGGAGCATTTGGAAACTGGAATGTAAACATCAATGATTTTTTAACAATCATGATGAACGGGCAGTTCAAGAATTCTATACCGGAAAAGAGTTTTTGTTAATTTTTTCATAAAGATCGAAGAACACGTGATACAATCATCAGATGTTAACATTATAGAAATTAACCCAATTTCAAAGAATATAAGCATTTCGTTTGAAAAGTGTCCTCGGATCGATTCGTGGCGACTCAGGCCGTAACGAACCATTCTAAACGCAGTTAGATCTCTTTCTTATAGCCTCGAAGCTTCATTCTTACGGCAGATTTTGATTTAATCGATGCCTCGTATGAAAATTCGACCTGATCATTCAATCAAGCCTTGTATTTTAATCTTAGCATTGGCGGAAAACTGTTGTTAGACGTTAGGGGCATTGTCATGTTTAACCTCTTAAGTTCGGAGTCCATTTGAAGGGCAAATTAAATGTACATATAACTTAAAATGTGTTCACAGCGTTAGCTAATTATTTCTAAGTATAAATAATATGTTCTACTTGTTGCAAATAAAGTTCGGTCGGTTATCGGCAGGATTTACTTGAGGATGTTTAAAAATTCTTATCATAACGGTATGCTTTAATTATATAATTGATGAAATATTATATAGAGAGCGTTTCAGTTTCCAACTCCATTCGTAGGATCTATTGAAGGACATGAGTAAGAATAAGAAACTTTACGACGCGTATAAAAGACCATTCGAAAATTAATTCCCCATAGAGTATCGAGTGGCATTTCAGCTTGCTGCCATATACTACCGAATTAAAATCTATTTCTCGATTTTTTTATTCTTAAGCAGCATCTTAAGGAATACATAGGTTCCCATTATATCTTTTATATCGGAAGGATTCTGATTAGCTTTCTGATGATACTTGGCTCGGTCCGTACCGGAAGTCGATTAAATACTTGTTATATTTAATATTAATTCGGAGCGGCCGATGGACTATTTTAGTGATGTTATTTTAATGTAACTAGATTTTCTAGCGTAATAATATCGAATGTAACACTTGAATATAAAACTATGAAAATAGATTTCCGCCCGACTTTGACTCTAGTAGTACCTATCTGTCAAAATAAAAACTTGTTTCATTAAATTTTAAATGATTTCTGATTACATAATGAACAATTTCAAAAATCATAATTTGAATTATGTCGCCCTTTCAATACAATGCTTTTGTTTAAATCAATTATTTCGATATTAGGAATATCGACGTCAATGCAATGCTCAGGTCTCCAGTGAGTGGACACAAATAAATGCATGATAAATATGAAAAAGCAGGATGTGCGAGAATGAGTGCACGATCGCTTTTATTCCAAGACCAAGATCTGCCCTAATTTAGTTGTCTAAAAAAGTACCTCTTGTGCAGATAGAAGTTTACATTTTATTTACCTTCATGTTACCCCGATCGTACCCAGTGAATAATCCTACTTTATGAAGAAAACACACCCTTCGCGTTTATCGATGGCACAGTACTATTTCAAGTGAGAAATTATATTAGAAAAGTCATAGGAACCACACAATGTTGATACCAAAAGACATGAAATTTCATTAGTGTTACGTTTTGATGGATGGTCGTTTTTATTGCTAATAAAAAAGTTCACAGTTCTATTGACTCGACGGTAAATATCTCTTCGTGGGATTCGTGGATGTCCTGATGGATTTCTTTCACTTATTTACATTTTAAGTATCGGATCAATAATGACATTTCATTCCTCCTTTAAATTTTTTAAGTTGACTCTATAAAAGGAGATGGGAACCATAACTTTCTCTTCCGTTGATGTACTTAATTTAATAATTAAACATAATATTTGGAAAAACATTCACCATCCATCAGTAAATGCCTTCAATAACACATTGACATTGTTTGTTTTTCTCATACATAACAAAAAGCTTCGAACGATTGTCACATAAGTTTTTGATTGCATTCAGCCCTGTTATGGTAATCCGATGTTTAGGAAACCGGTTAATATTAATCTAATGATTCGAGTATTATCTCACTTCACAACTGACCAAAGAATAAAGCCCACGGGTTGCATATGAATCATATTTTAATATCATCAACTTGAAACTTGTCTAAAATTCCATCGGAGACGACCTTTTTTTCAATTTTCTCTATAAAAAAGCTAAAAGCGATTAAAATTATCTATACTATATTATTACGGAAAGCTAAAGTTAGAATGAATCTTCGCACGAGCTGTAGTGAAGACCGTAAAAGAGAGCTATGCTTGCAAGTTTCATTTTATCATCTTCGGTCTTGGGATGCGTTTCCACAAGTGAAGAAAGTGAAGTGAAGTGAAAACTACAATCTTTATTATTTACATCCTGATAAACAAATTTGATAGTTAAACACCTTTTTTAACAAAAAATTATTTGCTAGATCCATAAGTATGTGCCTGACCTACTTAAAAAAGGTCATTGACATGCATCAGCTGATTGCCCCTTCATCACTTGCAAGCTAGCATAGCTTTCATGCATATGGAGGTTGCCCAATCCAAAGGATAGCAATATTACCTTTGATACTGCAGCACATACAGGTAATGAAGAAACTAAGGGGAAGGATGAGAGAAGAACAGTGAATGACAATGAATTACGTAACATCAAATGATGAATTTTAATTTTTAAAATGATATTCTGCATCACATGACTTTTCAGAAATAATAATATAACCTAATAACACTCCTTCTAATTTTCATTTCATTCAAAGGATTAACTTTGCACCTTAAAGCCTTACATGGCTGAAAATTTTCTTTCATTCATATGGCATGTTTATTGTATAGTATAACTACTTAAAAAGGCATAGTACAACTACTATAAAAAGGAAATTGAAAAAGTAAATAAAACTAAGCAGTTCAGAGTTGAGCATTACTGATCATCTTCATTCCTTCATGGTTATAATGAATTAGAGTGCAAAGCGTAGCTCTCTGGTGATGAATGTATAATTTTCTGATGTGTATAATGTATTCAATTCTCATCCTTTGCTATTGCAAATAAATCGGTTTCTAGTGATATGAGATACTAAATGAAGTTCCCTATGTTCTAAAATTCATGCACAATATATTTTATTGTTAAGTATTTTGTAAAAAATAATAAAGCAGTAAATAAATTATGATTATAATGGGAGAAAAGTTTAAGCTGTTGGTGTATGTCTGCATTTGAAATATTGTGTACATCGTGACCCTAATTATCTTAATATGCAAAATATCGTTGCATAAGTTACTACAACTGACTGTGGGGTGAGAGAATCTTCACTTTAATATCTTTTAGCTGTAGCAATCATTTTGTTGAGGTATTTTCTAGCAGAATGTATTTCTAATGGTTACAAATTGCTGACATCTGGTTAACTTATAAAAAAACTGATTCATAAATTTATATAATATTAGATGTTTGGGTCAAGACGAAATATAAGATTCACTCCCCAGTGCTGCTTTAAGTATATAGATCCAACATAAGCTCATTTAAATGCATTTGTTCTATACTTAAAATATATTTTCAATATCTTTTAGAGAAGGTTTCATGAGATAAAAGATGTAAGAGCAATAAATTTTCCTGAAATGACCATATTTTGATGTTGTAATTGTTAATGGACCTTATGTTAACAGGTAATTAATACATTCTCTTAGGAGCTCTTCTTATTCTGAAATTTATTTCACATGTAACTGAGGCTTACCTGGTGAGGAATTTCTGGAATGATATTCTTCTTGAGTTTATTTCAACCAATTACATAGTAATTTGTGGCTGTGTGTCTTTCAAAATTTTCCTAGTTTTCAAGAAATGGGCTTGGTCCATCAATTGAATGTATTTCCTCCAAAGAACGATGACCCAGGATTCAGGCCTTTTTTGGCAAAATGATAGAACCTAGGAATAATATAGATGTCAGTAATTGTAGAAGATAATGGATGTCAATTGTATTGAGTTTGTTTCACTTTAATTCCTGATGAATCCAAAAAGATGCTGAATTTGGCTACTATAATTATGTTCATTGTTAATAACCTACACAATGGAGATCATTAAGGAACCTGATGTTTTTCAGAGGAGAGAGAAGGCTGCAAGTTTTGAGAAGACAAGGTCTGAGGCACTTATGGATAACTCAAACCCCTTCATTGTCACAGATGATGATTTTCCAGGGCTTGTATCATCATAATAAATGCATGGCAAGGGCTTTAATAGTGAAAGATTGACCATTCTTAAACACTGGGCAGCACACCACAACATCAGCTATTGAAATGAAGGTATGTGGTATTGTATTTAATTTATACAAGAGAAATATCCTATTTACAAAAGTAGAAAACTCTTGAATAATAATAGCATATTTTTAGGCTACATCTGATACAGGAACTTTCCTAACTTAAAATATGAATGATAGAATGTATAACCCACATCCAAAAATACATAACCTCGTTATTCCAAAATTGCTAATAATTTTGTGCAAAATCAAAACGTCTACTTCTGCTTCTCTTAATTTTAGTAAATCTCAACTCAAATGTTGGAGATGTATGTAATTTATATCAATGTAGGTGATGCTACTCTTTTGTGCTTTATAGCTCATCAACTTGTGGAGAGCACATTCTAAAGTTGCCATATCTTAAGGAAATTGTGAAATAATTTAATTATGATAGAAGATAAATCATTTCTGTGTTAGAAATAAAATAATGAATGCTGATTAATGAATGAAATAATTATTGTAGCACCTAGAAATCACCTAATATATATGGTATTAATAACTGGAAAAATTTCATTGGGCACCTCGGTCCTCTGTGCATTGCATTTTTATGCGGAAGGCTGATACCAAAAGTCATTGGGAAGCAGTGCTAATGTCAGCCTCAGGCATGCCAGTGTCAGGCCCTGTAGAGGAGGTGATCAATACCCTGAACATACTGGCTGTAATAAGAAGGTAGATTGTAATCCCTAACAGTCCCTTAGAAAGGAGAAAATACATTGAAAAGTATGTCTCTTGCATGCTATAGGTAATTAATTCATTTTCATCCCCTCTGGTAGGTACATTGCAATATACATATTCATACCCTTTAGATAAATTTATTCAAAGGAAATTAAATAATTATCACATACAGTACAGTCCTCTGCACTAAAGAAAAATGTATCACATGAAAATAAAAAACACTAATATGAATAAAAATGAATTAGCACAAGCTATAAAATAAAAATAAATAACCTGTTACATAAAGTGATAAATGAAATAGATGGATGAAATGGAAATGGGCCCTAAAATGATAAAATATATCTCAACTTAATGACAAAAAAGAGACTGCTTCAAAATAAAAATGTAAAACTTAAGAAATGGCTTCTGCTTCGTAGTAATAAATAATTTTATATAAAAAAGCTGCTACTTTAAAAATAAATAACAATAGAAAACAAATCAACCATAGAATATCCAAATAAAAGATACGTATGTACACTTATTTCCAGAGGTTCCTTAATCTGAAAAGATTATACAAAATAGTACAAAATATTGTACCTTATGTCCAATGTATGGTATGACAGCTAAGATGATGATTTTAAAGCTTATATATGTACAGTATGTTTCTATCTATACATTTTTTATTGTAAATAAGTATTTATATTATATCCATGTATTATTTTGTATGTATGACCTTCCTGAGTATATCTGTGTGTCCCAGTATATGTAGAAATGGCTGTAATGGTAAATAAAAACAGAATGGAATTGAACAAGGATATTTATAAATTTCCTTTCCTTCTAAGACTTAGATAATGTTCTACTATCCTTGGATATTATCATATCATTCCAAACAAAGTTCACTTGCAATCTATTTTCCCGAATAGTTAAGTTAACATGAAGGTATAGGGTTCATCTCCAATCTTCACATAGGAAAATTTATAAAACCTTATCAAGACTCATCTTAAAAAGAATTGCTGTTATCAAGTCATCTGTAGTAATAAAGCATAGAATGCAATTCCATTTTAGTGGAGCAATTAACCTTTTTGTGTAAACCTTTCAAAGGTGGCAGAGTAGAGGAAGATGTTGCCTACACCTCACAATGAGGTGCACTCTCACTGGAACTAGACACATCATGAGATGTGTAAGCAACCACTTCCCTCTGCTGGCTAGATACCCTCATGCTAAGAGCTTTTAAATGCAATATTAAAAATTATTGATTATTTCCAGCGGCAATGTAAATGTACTTAGAATGTTTTGATCAAGGCATTGATAAATACCTCAGCAAATTTAGTGATAATTTACAATCATACAATATGATTCAAAATGGGTACATAGATTGCGATTATTCGAAGTATAAACAAACACAATTGTGTAAAATATTACCACACATTTGTTTCAAATGCTCAAATGCAGGAAATTAATTTACAAAAATTACTGTTTATTGGAAAGCTGTTTTTCTCTGCTCACTTGTCTCTTAGGAATGTGTGATTTCTTATGATGTTTCATCGTTTCTCAACTGGGATGAGGAGTGACGTCATACCCAAGATGGATTTCTTTCCGCTTGGAAGTGTGAAACGCACAGAAGTTGGTAGATGGATTACTTTACGATTAACTCGGATTGAATCTGTTGCCACCAATCTGTGGAGACTCAGAAACACCCCCTGCTCTTCTTCAGATAGCAATCAAAGAGTCCTGCAAATTATCTTCCATACTTTGCATCTTCAATGAATGATGAAGAATTTGACTATCCTCAATAATATTACAATAGAGAAATATTTACCTTTAGTTTTCTTAAATGAAATTTTGAAATTTTCTTAATACTCCTTGCAATTTCCACAATTTTTACATCTATCTTTAATTAGATGTTTCTCATTTCATGAGCAGGTCCTTAAACATTTATAAATTGAAGTCTTGATATTTATTGTATTAGTTATTGATCCCAAGTGTATATACAAGAATCGTGATCATTCCTTAGAAATGTTACATATTTCAATGTATTTAAGCTGTTGTTTTTTACTGAATACAGACAATAGATGATGATGTCAGTCTGTAAAGTTATCAAGATCATTGAAACTGGAGTTTTGGATTTTATGCACCTTGAGCAGAGAAAGAGCTTTACTGATATAATAGTGTAGCTTATCCAAGGTATCTGAAATAAATTAAAATATTATCAGACTTTGTAATCATGAAAATATTCTAAAATATCTCTCTCTGTAAACTTATGAACATGTATTAAATTCCTGAATCCTTTTCTTGACTTTTATTTATCCCCAAATATGGAAGAAAATGTTATGGCAGACCTTCCCATTTCTCTTAAAAATAATGTATGGCATACATTTTTAAAACTTTATAGTCAAGATTTGAGAAGATTCCCATGACAAGAGAATTTTTAGGGCCTCCTAAAAAGCTGTAACTGATTTTCAGAATAAAACAACACCTTCTTTACCTCTGACTAAGGACTGATAATGCCTTGTTGATTGATGGCCACAATTGCATACTCTGAATTCACTGCTTCTTTCACATCAAAGAAAACGGATCAAGATGTTTGCTGTCAAGCAGCTAGATTGTATACATCTATCATGGCCTCCTCTTGACTTACAAAATTAGTAAATAAAGGTGTTAGACATGAAGTTAGAACTTAAAGACATGGTCCCCATATAGATGGCATTCTCTTTGGGAATCAACGAAAGCAATGCATATAATTGATGAGGTTATTTATTCAGAGTTTAGGAGACTTGATATCTTCTTGTAACAAAAACATTCAATCTCCCTCAACAATAAATAAAATGAAATTAGTTGATGAGGGTAAGAACAAAATAATTCAATAAATTTAAATATTCTTCTACATAATAAATGCAGTTGGAGATATTCAGAAAATGTAAAATTTTAAATCATGAGATGCATAAATGTAATAAATTTGCTGGAAACATCTGTACTATGAACCACTTTCATCGAAGTCGAACTCGCTGTCCACACGGCTATCCAGGACCCCCGCAAACACTATAAATTCAATGATTAAAGAATTGGAGAAGTTTACATAATTACTGATAAATCACATAAAAGTCTTTTATGAAAATACAATATGCATTCGAATGATGAAACTGTTCCCAGACATATTTATCACTCCCAGACATATTTATCCACGCTTGGCTGTAATGGAACAAGAGAAATCCTATACCGCCCTTCTCCATCCTGAATTCGTAGCGTTGGTATGAGTGTTCAATTTTGGCGGAATTGGTGCGGTCGCTTTCCTGCAATTGACTCATAGCAGTCGGAGCATTTGAACGGAGCGAACCTATCTCTTCAGTAGTCTCTCAACGTTGAACTCCTTAGCAATGTAAGAACTTTTGTGAAGTCTATACATCTAGTTTTTCAATATTTATCGGTGTTATATCTTACGGATGACTCTTTGGGATTGCAACGATCTTCCGATTCGATGATTTTATGTTAGTCTTAGGGTTTACAATGCCTTATTTCCTTTCTAGTGTCCTGATAACTTCGTCTCTGAGCGGCAGGAAACGTGTGTGGCAGTTTGCACTGCGCTACTCGCCTGCACTACAGGATAATTATCCTCTATGTTGCAAGGCAAAGTCGACGGACGTTGAAGTTTCAGAGGGCTGTCAGCGCTCTTTTTCTCGGAAGATGGGTACGTTCTTTACAGTTTGCCCCTTGTAGTGTAGCAAACAGTAGAAGATGCGAATCTTCTCTGAAAATGAAGACTAAGAAATAACGTTTACCGATTCATAGATTTTTAACATCAATAAACTAATACAAATATACAATCATGTATAAATACCTTGGCGTGTAACGATCCAGACCGAATTAATTGATATGTTCGGTTTCAACCTAATAGTTCTCTTATCAGTGAATGGCTACTTTGTTTCTTGAAATAGAAAATGTATATGCAAACGGTTTAGATATTTAAAAATGATCGAGATTCGTTCAGTAAATTTTAAGTGATTCAGTTTACTTGAGAAGGTTTAGCTTGGTGTCAAGCATCTCAATGATGGTTTAAAATATATTTTATTTGGGTGTTTTCTATTTTATGGCGATACTTAGTTCTATCATACAGAAGTGACATAATCATCCCTATGTTTTGTTGCTCAATTGGGATATTCCCGTGATAACTGCTGAGAAAGGAGAAGAATTTGCTTAATGACTTATCTTGGATTGAAGTGCTTCCGAAAGAGAACTCGCAGAGGAAGGTTAATGCTTGTGGAGAAAGAACACACACTTGGCAATAACAACTTTTGTTTACCAGAGGAAACACAACGTAAGAAATTAAGCTGGCCAGCAAGGAGCCCGGACCTTAATCCCATTGAAAATATATGGGGTATTATGGCAAAAAATCTTCAAAAGCAAGACCGCCCTCAAGACAGGAGCAAATTACTTGAAACTATTGAGGACGCGTGGGAGAACATAGGGCCATCAGTGTGTCTCCGCGTGGTGCAATGAATGGCAGAGCCTCTTGGCATGGTAATTAGGAACTATGGAGGATGGATCGGTTACTGAGGTATTTGTTGTATTTACCAGGATTTTAAGTATGAATAGAGCTAATATATAGCTTAATGTATTGTGAAATACATTATCAAGATATTATAGCATATTATAATTTTACATTACTTTTATTTATTTCCTTACATATCATTAATCCCTGTGACACTGAGTGAACGACGGCAAACACTCATCACTAATTCGAGGAAGATTTTGACAATCAAGTCAAACATACTCATACTTTAAATTCACTTCTGAAATACGTTCTTTGTTAATTTTACTATTATCTGTAACTTATCCTTAGATTTGAAAGAATTATACTTTAAGGTGGCTTTCAGAGGAGAATAGCGGGGCCCAAGAAACCAGCCACATAGAAACAATTATTAACTATTTTGCCTGATTGTTGTTGTATTCTCAGAGCTAGATATTTAATTTTTGATCTGTGTTAACGTTGAATTCTATAGATTAGGCTTAGGTAGTTTTAGAATTTTAAGTGTTAGATTTAATTCAATTTTTTTGTTTATTATGCATTTCCTGTGTTTCGCGGGTTTTTTCATCCCGCTTCTTGTGCGGTTGTTTTCCCGATACGTGGGTTTTTCCTTCAAAAGCCTTCAGCTTCGAGGATTTTTTCCCACAAACTCTTAGCCGTCCTTCTTCGTAATGTAGAATTAAGAAGTATGAGACCTATATTATTGCGTCTATAATTTGGGTACTGTATTGATTAAGAGAAATAATAAATATGATTCAAAATCATAGACAATCTTCATCCAAAAACAGGTTCATAAAACATGGCTGTGGCGCCCACCTACTGGACAGCGGAAAGCAGAGTTCCTTTTTGGCGAAAATTCTCCACCGGGAATCGAAAGGGAGGAAGCTCGACGTCTTAGAAATGATGGAGGTTTCTTCTGGCGAAAATCTTACCAATGAGTGCACATTTCTAAACCCTTACCCTCTTCTTACCCAACGCTCAAAGCTGCTTTAGAGTAATGAATAATTGATAAAATCCATTAACGTTGAAATATACAAATTTCTTTTTCTTTCAAATTAGCATGTCGTTCCACAAAAGTAGTAAAATGATGGAATGACGCCTTTTAGAAGCTTCATGAGAGGCTTTTGATTAACTTAGAAAATAGAAATGATTATGCTTGTGCATATCTCGTAATACATTTTCATTACATAAAGACCTCCTCTCGTTATTACTGAGTATAGTTTCATTTTAATTTTCTATAAGCAGAGTACAAAATGTATATAACTCCAGAATATAAAGCCTTTCTCACCAAATTCATTTCTTTTTGTCACAACATTTGACAATGTTTGATGGCTATGTAAATTTTAATTGAGAGCCATAGAGCAATTTTAATTGTTGAGTGTGGCTTCAAAAATATAAATTCAGGGAAGTTACGTTGTTTTGAGCTCTTTTCATAAGATCTTACGTAGCAAGATTTCAATGCATTCCTTTCTCAATTTATCTCAGAGGCCTACGAGTATCACAAAGACATAAACCTTGGCTGAAGGGCGACTTCGACCGCTGGGATGGGATTCCACAGCTGGAGGAAGGATTTCAGGAGTTGGCCTTTGGATTCGTCGTTGCAATTTGACCAGAGGTCCTGCAGCGGGGAGTTCCTCTCCAGGGCGAGAAGGTGCTTGTGAAGAACGACCCGGCACAATTCGGCCTCCTTACCTTCAGGTGACCGCGAAGAGCCAGAATAAGGGAGTGATATTAGTGTGTAGTGAGTGCTGTGTGAGTGGAAAAGTGAGTGAACTGTGATTGGAAATATGTGCAGTTTTCAGTGTTTAGTGTGTTTAGTATTCGGTGTTATACGTGAACACTGCTCGTCATGAAATACTCATTGGAAGGTAAGTTAATATTCTTTCTTTACATCCTCATATTATAAAGTGATAGGCATCATAGGTCTTTCTATAAGCAGTGGTAGTTTTTAAGACGTCTCTACAATGTTAGAGTATGGTATCCCATATACCTCTTTATGCACCTACCGTTAGAAATACTCAAATACTTGTCCCGAGGTCGTGAGCTCCTCTCATTTTTCTTTTCCTGTTTACCACCTGGTGCAAGGGTTGGATTGAAACTTTTCAAAGGGGGAAGGGGCTATTCCTAATCATGCTACATTTTTCCTGTTAGACAACGCGATTAGAGATAATAGTGTTTCTAGGATCACCCTTAAAAAGCTTAAGGCATTGCTTTTAGCTGAAGATTATTTCCGATTACCTTACTGAAACTAGATTTGCTTTACCGATTAAAAGGAACGGAGGATTCACATAATTAACATGTCCTACTCTTAACACATCCGTAAGAGATGTTAGAATCATAGATTAAAACAATTTGAAATCTTTTAAAAAACTTTTCGTCATAATGAATACCTAATATATGAATCGTGCCTTAAATATGCTTCTGCTACATTTTAATTTCATAGGGCCGCACTATCATAGAGGTGTTTTCAGTGACTAACATCATAAATTTAGGTATCAAAGCTTACTCTTGCATTACTTGGGTGTAATTATGGTCGAGTAAGTCACAATTAGTATGTAATTCATCAAATTTTCCATGCTGACGGCAACCATCAGACAATTTAAATAATTCATTAGGTGAAGTTTATTATCCGAAAAACTTTGACTTAGACAGTGTGCGGAAGGAGATACAAAAATATTACATTACCCAATCTGAAGTTCTATTCTATGATAGAATCACTGAAGATTATTGTAATAATTTTCTTTACTACTTTAACACGTTGCGTTCCGCTGAGATTAATCTTGTATTGACTGAGACCCATTATAACAATAAAGGAAATTCCTGTCTACCTTGGGAGACGACGATTCACAATTTCCGTGAGTTTTATGTATTGCATACTCGGATTCTTTTTTCCTGTGTAATTAACTCCACACTCGCATCAAATTATAGAATTGCCATTGATCCTAAACGTAACATAACTACTTATATTATAAAGACAGAGTTTCAGTTTCTAACTCCATTCCCAGGATCTATTGAAGGATATAAGTAAGAATTAGAAACTTCACGACGCGTATAATAGACCATTCGAAAATTAATTCCCCATAGAGTATCGAGTGGCATTTCAGCTTGCTGCCATATACTACCGAATTAAAATCTATTTCTCATTTTTTTTATTCTTAAGCAACATCTTAGCGAATACATAGGTTTCCATTCCATCTTTCATATCGGATGCATTCTGATTAGCTTTCCGAAGATACTTGGCTCGGTCCGGACCGGAAGTCAATTAAATACTTGTTATATTTAATATTAATTCGGAGCGGCCGATGGACTATTTTAGTGATGTTATTTTAATGTAACTAGATTTTCTAGCGTAATAATATCGAATGTAACACTTGAATATAAAACTATGAAAATAGATTTCCGCCCGACTTTGACTCTAGTAGTACCTATCTGTCAAAATAAAAACTTGTTTCATTAAATTTTAAATGATTTCTGATTACATAATGAACAATTTCAAAAATCATAATTTGAATTATGTCGCCCTTTCAATACAATGCTTTTGTTTAAATCAATTATTTCGATATTAGGAATATCGACGTCAATGCAATGCTCAGGTCTCCAGTGAGTGGACACAAATAAATGCATGTTAGATATGAAAAAGCAGGATGTGCGAGAATGAGTGCACGATCGCTTTTATTCCAAGACCAAGATCTGCCCTAATTTAGTTGTCTAAAAAAGTACCTCTTGTGCAGATAGAAGTTTACATTTTATTTACCTTCATGTTACCCCGATCGTACCCAGTGAATAATCCTACTTTATGAAGAAAGCACACCCTTCGCGTTTATCGATGGCACAGTACTATTTCAAGTGAGAAATTATATTAGAAAAGTCATAGGAACCACACAATGTTGATACCAAAAGACATGAAATTTCATTAGTGTTACGTTTTGATGGATGGTCGTTTTTATTGCTAATAAAAAAGTTCACAGTTCTATTGACTCGACGGTAAATATCTCTTCGTGGGATTCGTGGATGTCCTGATGGATTTCTTTCACTTATTTACATTTTATGTTTCGGATCAATAATGACATTTCATTCCTCCTTTAAGTTTTTAAAGTTGATTCTATAAAAGGAGATGGGAACCATAACTTTCTCTTCCGTTGATGTACTTAATTAAATAATTAAACATAATATATGGAAAAATATTTAACATCCATCAGCAAATGCATTCAATTACACAATGACATGGTTTGTTTTTTCTCATACATAACAAAAAGCTTCGAACGATTGTCACATAAGTTTTTGATTGCATTCAGCCCTTTTATGGTAATCCGATGTTTAGGAAACCGGTTAATATTAATCTAATGATTCGAGTATTATCTCACTTCACAACTGACCAAAGAATAAAGCCCACGGGTTGCATATGAATCATAATTTAATATCATCAACATGAAACTTGTCTAAAATTCCACCGAAGATTAACTTATATTTAATTTTCTCTATAAAAAAGCTGAAAGCTATTAAAATTATCCATACTTCTTTAACACGTTGCGTTACGCTATTACTAGTCGGATCGATCGAGGCCCATTATCACAATAAAGAAAATTCCTTTCTTTCGTGGGAGACGACGTTTCACAATTTGCGTGAATGTTATGTATTGAATGTTCTGATTTATTTCCGTTTATTTATCACCACACTCGATTCACATTATAGAATAGCAAAACTGCAGTTGATTCTAAACGTCATAATACTACGACTTATAGCTCGAACATTCGAATTACATTCTAATCGATTTCGAATTCTATATCTACGGAAAGCTAAAGTTAGAATAAATCTTCGCACGAGCTGTAGTGAAGACCGTAAAAGAGAGCTATGCTTGCAAGTTTCATTTTATCATCTTCGGTCTTGGGAAGCGTTTCCACAAAAAGTTGTCCTTCAAAAGATTCAAATTTTCCCATTATTGCATTATGATACTCCTACCTCTTTTTCGCAGAGAATGTGAGGGTACTTTCCAACAAAGAACCATGAACAGAATGTGTCTTTAACGATCGATTGACTATAAGTAGAAAATATTCAGCCGCAAAGTTGATACGAAAATGTACATGCATTTAAAGTATTCGATTTGAGGCAAAATTCTCCTCAGAAAGATTCCAGAAAGAAAACGATTTTCACGCATGCTCAGAGGATTAATGTTCATTTTGATCGCCTTTGAACTCCATTGGCATAGCCAAATAACATTAGAAATCATCGTGCGCATTTATGAGCAAAAATCCATGTGAAAGAAAGTGTTTTAGATTGATATCTTTGAGGTTGATAGCCTTGAAATTAGTACTACTTCGACCGGCAGTGTGGTTTCTGCTGAATATTTTTTCTTGTAAATTGTCCCTCTTTGAACTATGCTAAGGTATGAGAAGCTAGATCCATTTCTGGATCAAAAGGACAGCTATAATAACCTTTTGTTCATTTCCTCTCTTCGTAATATACTTGTGGTTGAACTACTCTAATTTCCCAAAGTATGGTGCTTGTAGTTTGCCCCCAAGAATACATTAATTGCACGACTTCTAACATTCAAGACTTTTTAATCCTCTTCCTGGACCAATGATCTTTTCGGCTACCGCAATGTCCCCAGTACGATCATTGATAAAATTGACCGTTCTCATAAGTAACATACTCGTACTTCTCATGTATCGGTGGTATCTTCTGCAAAATAATTCGAAATGATTGGGAAATTCCATCGAGATATAGGATTATTTTCTGAGGCTATGAACAACCAGTCCCCTTGACGAACGTTGCGATAGTCGAAGTCTCTGTTACATAAGAATATGCAAGAAATTCAGCTGAATCCTTAGAATCATTCGTGGGAAAAAATGAGAGAATTCAATGTTCGGATCTGTAGCAGTTAGGAAATAAATTCTTCGTCAAATCGTAGGTTAGGACACTTAAGCTCATAATCACTTCGACTTTTCCAACGCTTATTTAATGAACTGCAGGTTCAAAGTGCACTTTACGTTTGGTAAATCTATAACTTAATAGTATGAGAGTCGCTTCAAAGGTAGTGGCATTCGGTTTATTCCACATCTTTATTAAATAGGTAATCAGTTACACTTCTCTTTTTTAGCTACATCAGCTATTTGGTGTTTTCGTAAGGGGAGGAGCATTTGGAAACTGGAATGTAAACATCAATGATTTTTTAACAATCATGATGAACGGGCAGTTCAAGAATTCTATACCGGAAAAGAGTTTTTGTTAATTTTTTCATAAAGATCGAAGAACACGTGATACAATCATCAGATGTTAACATTATAGAAATTAACCCAATTTCAAAGAATATAAGCATTTCGTTTGAAAAGTGTCCTCGGATCGATTCGTGGCGACTCAGGCCGTAACGAACCATTCTAAACGCAGTTAGATCTCTTTCTTATAGCCTCGAAGCTTCATTCTTACGGCAGATTTTGATTTAATCGATGCCTCGTATGAAAATTCGACCTGATCATTCAATCAAGCCTTGTATTTTAATCTTAGCATTGGCGGAAAACTGTTGTTAGACGTTAGGGGCATTGTCATGTTTAACCTCTTAAGTTCGGAGTCCATTTGAAGGGCAAATTAAATGTACATATAACTTAAAATGTGTTCACAGCGTTAGCTAATTATTTCTAAGTATAAATAATATGTTCTACTTGTTGCAAATAAAGTTCGGTCGGTTATCGGCAGGATTTACTTGAGGATGTTTAAAAATTCTTATCATAACGGTATGCTTTAATTATATAATTGATGAAATATTATATAGAGAGCGTTTCAGTTTCCAACTCCATTCGTAGGATCTATTGAAGGACATGAGTAAGAATAAGAAACTTTACGACGCGTATAAAAGACCATTCGAAAATTAATTCCCCATAGAGTATCGAGTGGCATTTCAGCTTGCTGCCATATACTACCGAATTAAAATCTATTTCTCGATTTTTTTATTCTTAAGCAGCATCTTAAGGAATACATAGGTTCCCATTATATCTTTTATATCGGAAGGATTCTGATTAGCTTTCTGATGATACTTGGCTCGGTCCGTACCGGAAGTCGATTAAATACTTGTTATATTTAATATTAATTCGGAGCGGCCGATGGACTATTTTAGTGATGTTATTTTAATGTAACTAGATTTTCTAGCGTAATAATATCGAATGTAACACTTGAATATAAAACTATGAAAATAGATTTCCGCCCGACTTTGACTCTAGTAGTACCTATCTGTCAAAATAAAAACTTGTTTCATTAAATTTTAAATGATTTCTGATTACATAATGAACAATTTCAAAAATCATAATTTGAATTATGTCGCCCTTTCAATACAATGCTTTTGTTTAAATCAATTATTTCGATATTAGGAATATCGACGTCAATGCAATGCTCAGGTCTCCAGTGAGTGGACACAAATAAATGCATGATAAAGATGAAAAAGCAGGATGTGCGAGAATGAGTGCACGATCGCTTTTATTCCAAAACCAAGATCTGCCCTAATTTAGATGTCTAAAAATGTACTCCTTGTGCAGATAGAAGTTTACATTTTATTTACCTTCATGTTACCCCGATCGTACCCAGTGAATAATCCTACTTTATGAAGAAAGCACACCCTTCGCGTTTATCGATGGCACAGTACTATTTCAAGTGAGAAATTATATTAGAAAAGTCATAGGAACCACACAATGTTGATACCAAAAGACATGAAATTTCATTAGTGTTACGTTTTGATGGATGGTCGTTTTTATTGCTAATAAAAAAGTTCACAGTTCTATTGACTCGACCGTAAATATCTCTTCGTGGGATTCGTGGATGTCCTGATGGATTTCTTTCACTTATTTACATTTTATGTTTCGGATCAATAATGACATTTCATTCCTCCTTTAAGTTTTTAAAGTTGATTCTATAAAAGGAGATGGGAACCATAACTTTCTCTTCCGTTGATGTACTTAATTAAATAATTAAACATAATATATGGAAAAATATTTAAAATCCATCAGCAAATGCATTCAATTACACAATGACATGGTTTGTTTTTTCTCATACATAACAAAAAGCTTCGAACGATTGTCACATAAGTTTTTGATTGCATTCAGCCCTTTTATGGTAATCCGATGTTTAGGAAACCGGTTAATATTAATCTAATGATTCGAGTATTATCTCACTTCACAACTGACCAAAGAATAAAGCCCACGGGTTGCATATGAATCATAATTTAATATCATCAACATGAAACTTGTCTAAAATTCCACCGAAGATTAACTTATATTTAATTTTCTCTATAAAAAAGCTGAAAGCTATTAAAATTATCCATACTTCTTTAACACGTTGCGTTACGCTATTACTAGTCGGATCGATCGAGGCCCATTATCACAATAAAGAAAATTCCTTTCTTTCGTGGGAGACGACGTTTCACAATTTGCGTGAATGTTATGTATTGAATGTTCTGATTTATTTCCGTTTATTTATCACCACACTCGATTCACATTATAGAATAGCAAAACTGCAGTTGATTCTAAACGTCATAATACTACGACTTATAGCTCGAACATTCGAATTACATTCTAATCGATTTCGAATTCTATATCTACGGAAAGCTAAAGTTAGAATAAATCTTCGCACGAGCTGTAGTGAAGACCGTAAAAGAGAGCTATGCTTGCAAGTTTCATTTTATCATCTTCGGTCTTGGGAAGCGTTTCCACAAAAAGTTGTCCTTCAAAAGATTCAAATTTTCCCATTATTGCATTATGATACTCCTACCTCTTTTTCGCAGAGAATGTGAGGGTACTTTCCAACAAAGAACCATGAACAGAATGTGTCTTTAACGATCGATTGACTATAAGTAGAAAATATTCAGCCGCAAAGTTGATACGAAAATGTACATGCATTTAAAGTATTCGATTTGAGGCAAAATTCTCCTCAGAAAGATTCCAGAAAGAAAACGATTTTCACGCATGCTCAGAGGATTAATGTTCATTTTGATCGCCTTTGAACTCCATTGGCATAGCCAAATAACATTAGAAATCATCGTGCGCATTTATGAGCAAAAATCCATGTGAAAGAAAGTGTTTTAGATTGATATCTTTGAGGTTGATAGCCTTGAAATTAGTACTACTTCGACCGGCAGTGTGGTTTCTGCTGAATATTTTTTCTTGTAAATTGTCCCTCTTTGAACTATGCTAAGGTATGAGAAGCTAGATCCATTTCTGGATCAAAAGGACAGCTATAATAACCTTTTGTTCATTTCCTCTCTTCGTAATATACTTGTGGTTGAACTACTCTAATTTCCCAAAGTATGGTGCTTGTAGTTTGCCCCCAAGAATACATTAATTGCACGACTTCTAACATTCAAGACTTTTTAATCCTCTTCCTGGACCAATGATCTTTTCGGCTACCGCAATGTCCCCAGTACGATCATTGATAAAATTGACCGTTCTCATAAGTAACATACTCGTACTTCTCATGTATCGGTGGTATCTTCTGCAAAATAATTCGAAATGATTGGGAAATTCCATCGAGATATAGGATTATTTTCTGAGGCTATGAACAACCAGTCCCCTTGACGAACGTTGCGATAGTCGAAGTCTCTGTTACATAAGAATATGCAAGAAATTCAGCTGAATCCTTAGAATCATTCGTGGGAAAAAATGAGAGAATTCAATGTTCGGATCTGTAGCAGTTAGGAAATAAATTCTTCGTCAAATCGTAGGTTAGGACACTTAAGCTCATAATCACTTCGACTTTTCCAACGCTTATTTAATGAACTGCAGGTTCAAAGTGCACTTTACGTTTGGTAAATCTATAACTTAATAGTATGAGAGTCGCTTCAAAGGTAGTGGCATTCGGTTTATTCCACATCTTTATTAAATAGGTAATCAGTTACACTTCTCTTTTTTAGCTACATCAGCTATTTGGTGTTTTCGTAAGGGGAGGAGCATTTGGAAACTGGAATGTAAACATCAATGATTTTTTAACAATCATGATGAACGGGCAGTTCAAGAATTCTATACCGGAAAAGAGTTTTTGTTAATTTTTTCATAAAGATCGAAGAACACGTGATACAATCATCAGATGTTAACATTATAGAAATTAACCCAATTTCAAAGAATATAAGCATTTCGTTTGAAAAGTGTCCTCGGATCGATTCGTGGCGACTCAGGCCGTAACGAACCATTCTAAACGCAGTTAGATCTCTTTCTTATAGCCTCGAAGCTTCATTCTTACGGCAGATTTTGATTTAATCGATGCCTCGTATGAAAATTCGACCTGATCATTCAATCAAGCCTTGTATTTTAATCTTAGCATTGGCGGAAAACTGTTGTTAGACGTTAGGGGCATTGTCATGTTTAACCTCTTAAGTTCGGAGTCCATTTGAAGGGCAAATTAAATGTACATATAACTTAAAATGTGTTCACAGCGTTAGCTAATTATTTCTAAGTATAAATAATATGTTCTACTTGTTGCAAATAAAGTTCGGTCGGTTATCGGCAGGATTTACTTGAGGATGTTTAAAAATTCTTATCATAACGGTATGCTTTAATTATATAATTGATGAAATATTATATAGAGAGCGTTTCAGTTTCCAACTCCATTCGTAGGATCTATTGAAGGACATGAGTAAGAATAAGAAACTTTACGACGCGTATAAAAGACCATTCGAAAATTAATTCCCCATAGAGTATCGAGTGGCATTTCAGCTTGCTGCCATATACTACCGAATTAAAATCTATTTCTCGATTTTTTTATTCTTAAGCAGCATCTTAAGGAATACATAGGTTCCCATTATATCTTTTATATCGGAAGGATTCTGATTAGCTTTCTGATGATACTTGGCTCGGTCCGTACCGGAAGTCGATTAAATACTTGTTATATTTAATATTAATTCGGAGCGGCCGATGGACTATTTTAGTGATGTTATTTTAATGTAACTAGATTTTCTAGCGTAATAATATCGAATGTAACACTTGAATATAAAACTATGAAAATAGATTTCCGCCCGACTTTGACTCTAGTAGTACCTATCTGTCAAAATAAAAACTTGTTTCATTAAATTTTAAATGATTTCTGATTACATAATGAACAATTTCAAAAATCATAATTTGAATTATGTCGCCCTTTCAATACAATGCTTTTGTTTAAATCAATTATTTCGACATTAGGAATATCGACGTCAATGCAATGCTCAGGTCTCCAGTGAGTGGACACAAATAAATGCATGATAAATATGAAAAAGCAGGATGTGCGAGAATGAGTGCACGATCGCTTTTATTCCAAAACCAAGATCTGCCCTAATTTAGATGTCTAAAAATGTACTCCTTGTGCAGATAGAAGTTTACATTTTATTTACCTTCATGTTACCCCGATCGTACCCAGTGAATAATCCTACTTTATGAAGAAAGCACACCCTTCGCGTTTATCGATGGCACAGTACTATTTCAAGTGAGAGATTTTATTAGAAAAGTCATAGGATTCACACAATGTTGATACCAAAAGACATGAAATTTCATTAGTGTTACGTTTTGATGGATGGTCGTTTTTATTGTTTATAAAAAGTGCACAGTTCTATTGACTTGACCGTAAATATCTCTTCGTGGGATTCGTGGATGTCCTGATGGATTTCTTTCACTTATTTACATTTTAAGTATCGGATCAATAATGACATTTCATTCCTCCTTTAAGTTTTTTAAGTTGACTCTATAAAAGGAGATGGGAACCATAACTTTCTCTTCCGTTGATGTACTTAATTTAATAATTAAACATAATATTTGGAAAAACATTCACCATCCATCAGTAAATGCCTTCAATAACACATTGACATTGTTTGTTTTTCTCATACATAACAAAAAGCTTCGAACGATTGTCACATAAGTTTTTGATTGCATTCAGCCCTGTTATGGTAATCCGATGTTTAGGAAACCGGTTGATATTAATCTAATGATTCGAGTATTATCTCACTTCACAACTGACCAAAGAATAAAGCCCACGGGTTGCATATGAATCATATTTTAATATCATCAACTTGAAACTTGTCTAAAATTCCATCGGAGACGACCTTTTTTTCAATTTTCTCTATAAAAAAGCTAAAATTATAGCCTCGAAGCTTCATTCTTACGGCAGATTTTGATTTAATCGATGCCTCGTATGAAAATTCGACCTGATCATTCAATCAAGCCTTGTATTTTAATCTTAGCATTGGCGGAAAACTGTTGTTAGACGTTAGGGGCATTGTCATGTTTAACCTCTTAAGTTCGGAGTCCATTTGAAGGGCAAATTAAATGTACAGTGGGAGAAACAATTATCGCAACACCAATTGGCGTCAGAGCGCGGATTACGCGGGAACTAACTGAAATCACTCTACCACCGACAATTCGGCAACTCTGAATCGAGCCAGTAAAAACCGGCAATATTCAAACTTTTACGATCACCTTTGCGAAATTTCCTAATATTGGCTGTGCCTCATTGCCTTTATTTTTGCTATTTGTCATTCAAAGCTAGTCGCGATCAAAATACTTATCTAGAATGTCATTATAATACGCTGAGGAATAATGACAAACAACAGTATTTCATGGTGGAATATCAGACAGTAAATGAACATTTCCCGGTATTATCTTGCGAATTTAAAGGTTAAATACTTTAATACTTTGAATTTTGATGGAAAATAATTCTCGCGAATAAGATTAACCATTTAAGAAAACAAATACAGAAATCACTAGGATATGTCCTATTCTTACATCTGTATTTTCTCTCCAGCAGTGTAGTTTTCCACGGCATAAGATAGAAAATATATCCTTTCGATAAAATCTAATCCGTGTGTTGAGGGAGTTTATTCTTTCTTAGTGCTCCTTAGCAATTAACGTATTGACAGGAATTAGTATCACTATTATTAGCTTTTAGGTGGTGGAAACGGTAATCAACATTTTTCAGCTCCATCAGGCTGTACGTAAATGAGATTATGTAATAATTCGTAATAGGGAATAATATTCACGATTAATTTCAACATATTATAAAAGATAGTTACAGTCAGTTAATTGATGAGGATTAATGCAATCGAAAATAGCTTCATAATGTCTCTTCAATCGTTCAGTATATGTAAAATATTACAATTACTAAATTAAAGTAGATGCTTAGACTGAATGATAAACACTCATTAGCATAATTTTAATTCATATCTGAAAATGCACGACTCTACTACTATGCTGTAGCAAGAATCGTTTACTAGATATGAGTCGGATGAATATGGTCATCATATGCAAAAAGTTTTCAAGAGACCGGGATTTATTTTTCTTATCTCTCCATAGCGATGACTAAAATTTTCGCTTCCAATTTGATAGATCTCGCTTTCTCTACGCTTAAATATTTTCAAAGGCTATTTTCATACTTATATTAAGCGTCAAACGCAACTTTTATTCTATACTTTAACAAACTTAGTATCCACTTTACGGACTGTTCCGGAAAATTCCCGCCCCCCTTTCCCTTCACGAGGACCGACCAGGTAGTTTTAGTTTTGTTTACTACGTAATTTAGCGGTTTAAATGAGAGCGAATTTACGTAGACAAAGTTCTTTTGTAATTCAACAGTAAGAATAGTTACAAACACCCACGTAAATAGGCAAAATGGTATGCATGAGGTTACTTCCAAAAAAATAGAAACAATTGCAACGGTGAAAAGCAATTTCACTTAAAAAAGGATAAGTTTATTCCAAATTTAGGATTTAATGTGCGAACTGAGAAATCTAATAATAATTGTTGTGAATTCCAAGATCTTACGTAATTAAAAAGGCGGCATTCTTTAATATTACGACGAGCACATGCGGGAGAATCATACAAGACAAAAGTTAGTTAGGCGAAGATATTGCTTTAAGCGAGACATTTAAAAGATCCAATCATTGCCGTAGGAGGAGATTTTGACATAACGCATCTTAATTGGGATTATCTAAAATCTCTAGCTGCTTCTCCAACACTAGCAGAGAGAAAAAATTTCACAAAAATTAATTCATACTTTTTGTAGCATGCTATAGATCAGGGGTGCCCAACTTTTCTGCATGTAAGATCTACTTTTTATCTTAAAAGTGTGTCGCGATCGACTTATTGTCATAGGCGTAGTCTAAGGGGGAAGAAGGGGTGTGAAATGCATACTATGTTTATTCACTGTGTTTCAGCATAAGGTGCATTCCAGGGAGGTATGGGTAGATAAGTAAAATATATGTTCAAAACCATTTTTTATTTTTAAATCACTTATTAAGTTTTCGAGATATAGGCTCCTGAAGAAAATAAATTTCCAGACCCAACTTTTGATAGCAGCATTCCGTACATGCGGTACCTAAAAAATTCGATTTTTCGAGATAGATTTTTACTAACTTAAAATGAAATTTAATTTTTTATCAACTGCAATGTATAAGTTGTTGTACTATTTGTTCGTAAATATAAAAAAGTTGTTATTACAATATTTCACTTTCTCGTTTTTTTGGGCCGAGAAAATTTATCATGAGAGAATAATATGACTTACTTTTTGCTAATTTATCAATAGCTCGCTAAGTACCCCTCGTTCTGAAATATAGATTTACGGCTTATCTACCTACGTAAAAAAACATCAACAATAATTATTTAAAGGGCCAAAAAACTCATGTCAAGGGGAATTAAAAGAACATGGATGATTATTAACAATATTTATTAACTCAAAGTAGCCACAGATTAATACAGATTTAGAATTTACTTTGTTCCCTTAACATTAATGGGAAGACTGAGTTCGCATGTTTCTAACCACGGAATCATAATCAGGTGTATATCCTGACAAAGATAATAATAATGAGTCTTCTGTATGGGAATCAGTCGGTACAGAACGTTGTTTAGTCTTCGTGAGCTTCAAGTATGAAAATGCCGATTCGCAAAGGTATGTAGATCCGAAACAAGAATAGATATATTCGCCACATTTGGTGACACTGGGATATTTTTTTTCGGTTGACATATTTCCTAAAATCTTCTTCAGATTTTCTGGCTTGTAAGTTTAGTCAGTTTGTAAAATTATAATTTTATTTTCTAATGCCGATCGACCAAAATTGGCCTCGCGATCGACCGGTCGATCGCGATCGACTTGTTGGTCACCCCTGGTTTATAGAATCAAAACAACCGTTTCTTACATCAATGTTTCGGGTAGTTTTTGCGTGATGCTGTGAAAGTCAATTAGACAGACTAAGATATTTAAATGAGTGTTTCGGACTCGGGATGACTTACAATTACCACACTTTCATTGAAATTCCTTCAATGCACAGACACGATCCCCTGTAAGGATGAATTAGGGAGTATAAATCACCGATGTTAAATTAATCCAATGTCACGAAACTCCCTTAAGAAATGCATGGTAGATATATTGGGCCATTAATTTCGAACACCTCCCCATGTAATAGCATTATAAATTTTTAGTAGTCGCTACACGTCCAATAGAATTTTATATGTTGATATTCTTCTGTAAAAGTATTCTTGGTTAATAATTCTGTAAAAATAATTCTTGGTGCGTAATTTATTTTAGGACCTTCCCGATAAGTTATTGAATTGAAACTTTGGATCAGGTCAGAATGGCACTTATCTAATATTAATATGCAATTGTTTTGCACGATTGGGTGCTTAGTTTGAAGCCAGACGGTCTTCTGTGCAAAGTTTTGAAGATTCTTTTGAGGCCTTTCTTGGTATGGTACTGCATTCAACTGATAGCTTGCAGTATGCAAGCAACTTTTACTCGAATATATAAATATATATTTATAGGGGATACGAATTCTGACCACGTTCCACAAGCGCTGTCGACGTCAGATTTTTACGACGTAGTGGCCCCACCCTGTAGATGCCAGAATAATTCAGAGATCGACACCAGCTATCATGGGTTCGATTCCAAAATGTCCAAAAAATCGCAATTTTCCCATAAGAATGCATTGCGCGGATTTTTGAAAATTATTTTGAGGCATTTATGGGTAAAATTGAGGAACCAAAATCTCGGAGGTTGAAGTTGAGGTAGAATTCTATATTACCAATGGAAAAATGTTACAAGATGACCGTGAGTTGGATGCCAGGTGGTGCTAAATTCTTCTATAAGAAATGCATTGCTGCAATTGAGATGGTCTTCCATAGTACCAAAGGAAGAAACGTTACCAAATGACCGTGTGTTCGACGCCAGGTGGGTTCGAAATGCTTCCGTAAGAAATGCATTGCTGAAATCTTAGGCAATTTTTTTCAATGCCTTACCGATAAGATGGAAGGATAAAACCCGACATGGTGACAGAGGCGTTTGAAATCCTTCTTTCATGGGGTGTTCCGTTTCTCTAGTGCTCCTTAATCGATGCAAGAGCGTCATTCCGATTCCCCCATGCATTTCAAACGGGAAAAACGGAATCTTATTTTGGGACCTTCTCAGTAAGATATTGAATCGAAACTTTGGAACAAGTCAGAGGGGCACTTATCTAACATTCGCATGCCATCGTCTCTCACGAACGGGTCCTGTGTTCGACGCCAGGCGGTCTTTCGCGCGAATTTTCGAAAATCGTTTTGAGTCCTTACTCGAAGCGATAGAACAGTGAAAATCACGGAGGTAGGCGATTCCGTGGTTATCTATTATACTAACTGAAGAAATCTTACTAAACTATCGTGAGTTCGACGCCAAGTGGGTGCAAAATTCTCCGGTATAAAATGCTTCGCGGTCAGTTTTGACAATTATTTTTAATGCTTATCCGATAACCGGGAATGATATAAAATGGAATGCACATAGTTGCAATTCATAAGTTTCATATACGCTGTTCGCCGTTCCTCTGACGATTCTTGGTTCGATGCCTGAGCGTCATTTCTATTCCACCATGTTTTTCAAAAAGGGATTGCGTAATTTATTTTAGGACCTTCCCGATAAGTTATTGAATTGAAACTTTGAAACAGGTCAGAATGGCACTTATCTAATATTTATATGCAATTATATCGCAAGATCGGGTCCTTAGTTCGAAGCCAGGAGGGTTTTTGCGCGAAGTTTCAAAATTGATTTGAGGCCTTCTTGGTATGGAACTGCATTCAACTGATAGCTTGCAGTATGCAAGGAACTTTTACTCGAATAATATTGTTTTATAGTAGTATTATATAATAATCGTATTACTAGTATTATATAACTTAGTATTATATATTATATTAGTATTTCGTAAGAAATCCAAGGAATGTTCATGTTGATAGATTCCAGTCTTTATTCTTTTTCAAATCGAAAATGATTGCCTTATTAAATCGAGAAAATAGTTAAAGGGGAGTAATTTGAGTACAGACTCTTATTTGGTTCGTAGAATATCGTATTAGAGGGATAATTGAGAGACTACGGTCGAAAATGACGCAATATTAGAGTAATTTTCCGAATGTAAACATAACGTTGCTGGACTCAATTCTCATAAGAATATATGGGAAAACTAGGCCCATATGGACGGTGTGGGGGAGAAGAGCAGACTGTCGCGGGGCCGAGTTCCACGACATTGTGAGAGCATCTCGATTAGGATTACTAGAAAAATAATCGTGGGATTCCGGTTCTGACTTCTTTTTATTTACAATAACATACAATTACACGCAGGAAGAACAAAAACTTGAACATATTAAACCAAATAAAACTAATCGCCTGCTCTAACATTCAAGGGCTTAAGGCCCCAAAAATATCCCCGTAGGACCCCATAATAAAGTTAAACTAATAGAACCCCACCTATCTAATACCCGCCGGTCGGAGACTGCCCAAGGGAGAGAGAACTGCAGCCACGGAAGTCACTACAAAGAATATCATCCACGCGGTCCAATTCTCTCCCACTTACTCAGCCTCCTTATTCGAGACCCAGAGCGAAGTCACCATAAGAGATATCATCCAGCCCTGGATCCCGAACTGACCCATCGATGCCAAAAACCGCACCTTATTTATACTCTGGGTGACCGCGTCCCTTGACCCACGTGACACCCCACGCTTAGCGACGGTTGAAACTGGAGCGTCTTCCAAGAAAACGCAGTGTTTTCTTGGAAAAGCTAGCTTTTTCAAAAAGGGACGCCACGCTTTCTGAGAGCTGGGACGCGATCACCCGAAGGATCGCTACAACAAGACATTTCATAAGGAAAGCATTACTAAACTTTTATCAGTATGAATTCAGCGACATTTTTTCGATAGGAAATTATTAATCTAATGTCAGCAAACTTTACATGACTTTTATTTAATTCAATGTTCCTAATCTCCCTTAAGAAATACATGGGAGAAATATTGGACCATTAATTTCATGCACTTCCACATGTGATACCATTATTAATATTTGGTACTCGTTACAGTTCCAATGGAGTTTTAAATGTTAGTATTTTTCATTCCAAAGTATCTAAGTGGGTTCGACTCTGGACCAGACGATTTGAAAATATTCCCGTAAGAAATGCGCGTTCATATTGATCGATTCAAGGCTTTATTGTTTCTGGAATTGAATCGGAAATGATGACCTTACGATATCGAGAAAAATGTGAAAAGAAGTAAAATTGAGTACCGACTATTTCGAGTCACAATTGAGAGAATACCGACGAAAATGACGCAATATTAGTGTAATTTTCCAGGTGTATGCATAATTTCCCCTTATCGAGAAATGTGATTGTTGAACTCGACTCATAAGAATATATGGGAAACATAGGTTCATATGAGAAGAGCGTTTTATGGTAAGGAAAGCATTACTTTTATCAATATGAATTTGGCAAAAATTTTTTCAAATACTTTATATATCTGAAATGGTGTAAGATAGCACGTGAATAAAAGTACTAATGATCATTTCGCTCTCAAAATTACGGATAATTTTCGTCGTTCATCTACATTATGCAGTGCCTTATTATTGTGTCTTTTCTGTGTACTTGGTATCAAGGTGACTCGATCTTCGCAAACCCGGACTTTTAACTGGCGATGGGGTGATGTCGTAAGTCGAAACTTACGACGTGGGTTTTCCCACGATCGCGAGTCGTGCCGGGACAAAGCGCTAGCGAGCTAAAGAATTTCCCAAAAATGCAGGAGTCAAGGGTGCGGCTAACAATGGCAATACAAGGGCTGGTCAACAGTAGCCAAAGACTTTTTAAGGAAAACCAAAGGCCAGGTGCGGATAAAAGAATTCCACCCCCGCACTTGCGCTATTGAAATTCTCACCTCCTGCCGCCAGGAGGGTAGGTGACGCCACCCTTGCAGCTGCACCAAGCCCACTCCTTTCTTCCTGGAATTTCCAGGAATTCGGAAATTCTTTAGGCCGCTAGACGTATAAATAGGCCGCGTTTTCGGGGCAGAAGGAGTTCACTTCTCACTTGTGGACTGACCAACTCATCTTCAAGTGAGATCCCCCCGGGCTGAGAGAGTCGCTCTGTGACTTCGGCCAAATCCACCCAAGATTCCCGCATCCGGCTGAGAGAGTCGCTCTGTGACTTCGGCCAAATCCACCCAAGATTCCCGCATCCGGCTGAGAGAGTCGCTCTGTGACTTCGGCCCAAATCCCCCCAAGATTCCCGCACCCGGCTGAGAGAGTCGCCCTGTGACTTCGGCCACTCCCCCGAACTCCTGCCCTGCAGCGCCAGCCGACAGTCGCCACCGGACTCACCCTCTTCGCCACCGGACCAACCGCGAGAATCATATATATATATATATATATATATATATATATATATATATATATATATATATATATTATTATATATAGCTAACTCTCCGGATATACCTATAAAGATATATAGATATATATATATATATATAGATATAGGGGATACGAATTCTGACCATGTTCCACAAGCGCCATCGACGTCAGATTTTTTCGACGTACTGGCCCTACACTCTAGACGCCAGAATAATGCAGACATCGACGCTAGCTATCATGGGTTCGATACCAGAAATTCCCAAAAATCGCAGTTTTCCCATAAGAATGCATTGCGCGGATTTTTGAAAATTATTTTCAGGCACTTATCGTTAAGATAGAGGAACCAAAATCTCGGAGGTTGAAGTTGAGGTAGTCTTCTATATTACGAATGGAAGAAATGTTATAAAATGACCGTGAGTTCGACGCCAGGTGGATGCGAAATTCTTCCATAAGAAATGCATTGCTGAAATCTTTGAAGATTTTTTTAAATGCCTTCCCGATAAGCTGGAATGATAAAACCCTGAATGGTGACAGAAGCGTTTGAAAACTTTCTTCCATGAATATCATCGTTCGTCTAGTGGTCCTTGGTTCGATGCAAGAGGGTCATTCCGATTCCTCCATGTATTTCAAATGGGGAAAGCGGAATCTCATTTTGGGACCTTCCCGATAAGATATTGAATCGAAACTTTGAAACAAGTAAGGATGGCACTTATCTAATATTATTTTGCTATCTTCTCTCACGGAAGAGTCCTGAGTTCGACGCTAGGCGGTCTTTTGCGCGAATTTTTTCAATCTGTTTTGAGGCCGTTCTCGATGCGATAGAGCAATCAAAATCTCGGTGTTTACAGATGAGATGGTCTTCCATCGTACCAATTGAAGAAATGTTACCAAATGTCCGTGTGTTCGACGCCAGGTGGGTCCGAAATGCCTCCGTAAGAAATGCATTGCTGATATCAGGGACGATTTTTTAAAATGCCTTCCCGATAAACTGGAAAGATAAAACCCGGAATGGTGACAGAGGCGTTTGAGAAGATTCCTTCATGACGTCCACTGCCTCTCTAGAGGTCCTTGGTTCGATGCTAGAGCGTCATTCCGATTCTACCATGCATTTCAAACGGGAATAACGGATCTTATTTTAGGACCTTCCCGATAAGATACTGAATTGAAACTTTGAAACACGTCAGAGTAGCACTTCTCTAACATTCATATGCCATTGTCTCTCACGAACGGGTCCTGTGTTCGACGCCAGGCGGTCATTTACGCAATTTTTTAAAAATTGTTTTGAGGCCTTTCTCAATGCAGGAGACTATTCAAAATCACAGCGTTTGCGTTTGAAGTAGTTTTCTATAGAACCAGTGGAAGAAAGGTTGCATATGACCGTGAGTTCGATGCCAGATGGATGAAAATTTCTAACGTAAGAAATGTATTGCGGCAATTTTAAAAATTTTGCTGGATAAGCTTCGAAGATGACACCCGTAAGGGGAACTTATTGTAAATTTTTACCAATTAGCTTGCAGTATGCAAGCAAATTTTACTCGTATTATATATAGCTAACTCTCCGGATATACCTATATATATATATATATATATAGATATATATAGGGGATACGAATTCTGACCATGTTCCACAAGCGCCGTCGACGTCATATTTTTTCGACGTACTGGCCCTACACTCTAGATGCCAGAATAATGCAGACTTCGACGCTAGCTATCATGGGTTCGATGCCAGAAATTCCCAAAAATCGCAATTTTCCCATAAGAATGCATTGCGCGGATTTTTGAAAATTATTTTGAGGCACTTATCGTTAAGATAGAGTAACCAAAATTTCGGAGGTTGAAGGTTAGGAACCTATAATGCAAAATACACGTATATGCAAGATATGGTGCTCATTATTTTTCTGGTTCTTACCAATAAGTTATGTTATGTATAGGCGCTTAAAAAGTATTGAAGTATTGTTTGAATATTATTCAAATTTATTTTTGGAAATCTGGCGAAACTGCCAAAATTGCATACTTTTGATTGCTTAAAATTAACTAGATTCTCATATTATCGTAAGAAGCTAAAAATCTTTTCAAAAAAAAATTTGGTTAATATATGCTGATTAGTTTTTGTTTTGCCGAGGGAATTACACCACCTGGGGTCACATTCACCTCACGAGACTAATTAAGGGTTAATTACGTCTACTGTATTACGTAAAGATCAATTAGGAAGGGGTATCTGTTTATGAAAAGTTGATTTGTATGTAATTATCAGTTGGTATGCATGATCTGATTTTGTTCTTAACATAGTACTTACAAATGAATTACTTAATATAAGGGCACTTAAAAACCATGATCTGTTAATTATATAATTATTTACATATATTTCGTAAATTTGGTAACACTACTAAAATTTAATGCATTTTTATCGGTTAAATCAACAAACTTGGTTTGTCGTATCATGATATAGCAAAATTCTGGTGATATATTAACTCCCAAATATGATTTTTAATTTCATGCACCTGATATTTACTGCTGAATTACTTTGTAGATCACCGCTAAAAATAAATAATATGCTTATAATATAATTATTTAAATTAATTTTGTAAGAAAGGTCATATTGAGCCCACAAGACTAATTAAAGGGTTTCTTCTTTCTATAGTATTAGATAATCAAAACCCTTGCGAAGAACGAGTAATTTCATAGTTCTAAACGTATTAAAAATATGCCCGCGGCGAGTTGACCCATTCCCGGTAACAATAGCCAAAATTAAGTAAATTATGCTCTCTCTTTGTTAGAATATCTGGCCATTATTCAGAAATATTATATAAGGCAATCAACATTACACAACCTGGTTAGTACCCTTGTAACATGGTAACTGGTTTTTCCCCTGAAAAGCCTTTTAACCGGGTTGTACTGTATTCAGATACAGATCGTTATGGACGTTGAGCAACAGGAATAATAGAAATAAGCAATATTAGTTAAAATATTTTTGAATAAGAGATTAAAACACCTCTCACGTCTCTGTCATTGAATGTAACGCACAATCCAAATTGCAAAATGAACCTTTTCAATTTCTCACAATTTTGAATGGAAACCGGACATCGACGATTAGAATGTGAAACTGTATAGAATTTCCCTTTACTTAGAACTCGGCTCAAGTTCGTCCAATTGGTGATTTCCTTCAATTTTTCGATAGAAACAGAACTTGTCAAGGATACAAATTCACTTTATATTTATTTTCTGAAGAACACTTTATCATAGCTATGGTCGAAAATGAGATTAAATATATACATTAAAGCAGGCGCGTCGTCTGATTACAATAACCTGAAATTTTTTAACTCTTCACTCTCTTAAATTAAAAAAAAATAAAGTAAATCTTTCAACGTAGAATAGCTGAACTGTCCGCTGACTGCTCATTTCCAATTGCGATCCTCTAGAAAACACAAGATAGCACGTGGAAACAACTAGACGTTGAAAAACTTTTGATCTTACTCGAAATGCTACTAGGTCTCGGGAAATTAACCAATAAGGGAATTTGAGCTGTGATTTGTGCACTCCTACGCACATTCCGAAATACTGCGCGTAGGAACTTATGTAAATCATAATTTATTTATCGTAATGAGTAGCTTCATCAGAATTAAATAATATTAGCAGAGTCGAATGGATTAGGAAACTTTCACTAAAAAGTCGTACGTTGTTCCCTGCGGATCGATACTGCAAATTCTTCATAACCGCAGATGCTAAATTTTCGTTGGAATATTGCCTTCTATCATTCATTCATCGGTATAAAAAGTAATTATTACGTCACTGAAGGCATGGAACATTTACGTATCAAATTTCGTCAACATCTGTCATGCAGTGAGTAGTTAACATGAAAGGTAGTGAAAACTGTTAAGGACTGTTAGGCTTAAATTTTAAAATGTGTTTCCGACTCTGGGTGAGTTATAATGATCATCTACACCACTTTTTTTAATTATTCAAGGTGTACATGGAACCCCCTGTAAGTATGAATTACATAGTGTAGATCACCGGTGTGTATTTATTAATCTGACGTCGGTAAACTCCCATAATAAAGACATGGGAGAATTCCATTGACGATCAATACGATATTTTTTAAAAAATTCCATAATGCGCAGGAAAAACTCCCTGTGCGAAATTAATGTTTAGTGTAGATCACCGATGTGTGTGTATTTAAGTGTATTTATTTTCTGTCTTTTTTTACGGGGAATTCACAAGATGACATAGAAAACCATGTTACAAAAGCCATAATTATATTGTATAGTGAGTAAAGGGATCAGTTGCCTAAGCAAGTCGGTTCTAGGCTTAAATTTTTAGTCTGTTAACGAAATAAAATAACTCATACACACTGCCACATGCCCAAAACGGTGTAGTATGTAGATATACGGATAATTAAATAAGATAAAAGTACACAATTCATTCAATTTTTGGATGGGATTCCTTTTCCATTAACACAAGCCGTGGATGTATGAAAAAAATGAGAAGGAAACGTTGGATGCATTTTAGAGTACGAAAATTTTTAATAGTAACTTTAAAATTTTCCTATATTATGTACTCTAGGTTTTGCTTCATTACAATAAGCAATAGCGTAACAAAGAAAAGAATTGCTTTATTAAAACACCATCTACGCTAACACGCATTATATGATAAAATTTAAAAAATAAATGCTTAATTTCTGGTTTCACACATTTTAAACTGCTAAGTAAAGATTACCATCAGAAAAAATATAGTGACACTTAAAAATTTATGCAGTATAGTATTAATATTAAAGTATATTAATAATAATTTTCAAATAGGTAAATAGCATATTTTCGTGCCTTTAAATATGTATGTAATTTATGTATATATACATATTAATACTATAGTTTATAAGTTAGTAAAATAATTCATGCAGCGTAATATGCAAGGCCATCTTCGAAAAATCATTACCACTATGTTACAGAGGCTTATCTACAATAAATAATCCGATTCTCAGGATGAAAATTTTCGGAAAGAACGAAAAATAAATTTTGAAGTAATCCGCGCAATACTTTATATTGAGAAAAATCGGAAATTTGCGGCCCCCTAGAGGCGAACCTGTTATACATGGGTTTCGCTATTTAGGATTCGGTAGTTAGGACCCAGACAACGGAGGCTAAGCAAATGACGCTTGCGGATTCGACAAAGAATTTGCAGTCGATATGCAGCTTTGATATATGATAGATGCTTGAGTTCCGACGTTATGTATATTAGAATATATGCTAACTAAAATGTAAGGAATGCTTGCGAGGTGAAATGCAAAGATGAAATTTTTATCACAAATTAACTAATTTGATAAATGTAAAATCTCGAAACTAATATGGCAATGCAGGCGTGGTTGCCAAACTCCTATATTCAGTTGCTGATTCGTAAACGAAGGCTAATTTCATAAGCTAAGGCCCATTCAGTCGAACGGTCAGACACATGTCCACTATTTTTAATGTGCTCTGAAAGTTTCGAGTGAATCACTTTTCCATAAACCTGGTTTTTCCCTTCTGATTATGGATAAAAGAGGGTTCTGGAAACTAAAATTGAGAATGAAATCTTGTCAAGAATAAGCCCTTACTCATGTAGGCACTAGAGGTAATAATATTTCGTTGGTTTGAATTGCATAACAATTAGATCTTATCTCGCTAATCGAAATAAAACGGCAACTCCATTTATTCCTAGAGCTCTTTAATTAATTCTGCGATCCTTTGTCGAATCGTATTTCGTTACTTTTATGTTTACGTTATACTAATTGTAAGTATTATCTTACTTCAGATTAAAAAAATCGATTTACTGAGATGAATCTTCTTCAGATTGCTGTGGAACAAAGCATTCTAATGGATTCAAATCGTAATAGCGAAAGTAAATCAATTAGATGAATTATTAGAAGTAGTGCTCTAGGGAGACTATTGTAAAGAATACATTACCATACCTGAACTCGATCCCGGGTCTGCAATTTGCCGGCCTTATTTCGTCAAATGTGGATTAAGAGGAGGATCTAGATTTGAGCACCTGTTGGATCAGACTATTTCGTCCTGTATTCAGATCGGCGAATTTATAAGCTTTTGCGTGAGATATTTCTGATGCACGATAGACTCTACACATTCTAGTACAGGCATAGATAAATAAACTTACTCCAGAGGCGCAGTGAGGGGGGACGTTTTAGGGGTTCAAACCCCTCAAAAGGAATAAACTCCTCAAAAGGAAGACATCGATAGTATAAACGGGTTATCGTTTCAGATTACGAGTCTTTTTTTCTGGGCCTCTCTTGTAATCGTTACTTTTCGAGTAGATGCACGTTACTTTTGGGTTTACTCGTTACTTAGATACTCGTTCCTCCGCGATGATCGAATTGATTGATGCGCAGTCACTTAATGGTTACTCTTACGAATTTCGGTAGTCATCGAGTCGGAATTTGTTTTCTGTATTCGTTACCCATTATAAATTTAGGGTAACCTGACTTATACATAAACTCTGAATTTATGGTAGGTCATCAAATGTTTCATTTCTTTCTTAAAGATTTTAAAAATCAAGATAAATATTTTAATGTATGCACTCATCTCCATACGTTTAATACAGAATTTTGAGATTTTTACAATACTGTACATCGGGTTACAATTCAAATAGTCTAATTATTGAGAGTGAATACACATCTGTTAATGGGATGTCACAAATTAAAGATTTCATTGGCTTCGGTCTTTCTCTCTCAGGCTTGTCATTCTTGAGTCCCGCGAATCCGAGAACCGAAAGAAATAGTTTTATCCCTTTAGTATTTACTCGCGAACAGTTGATGATCGCCAAGCGATTACTGGAGTATTTTTGGGAATGAGAACTCGTTACTTCGGATCCGAGGGAGTAACGAATATCAAAGTAATGAGTAGTTACTATTCGCCCATCACTACTAGTCTTATTCCTAGCCTCGCGGTGTCATATTGGCTGAAGATTTCAATTCCCTAATCCATAAGTAGTTCTCGGTGTTAAATGCTGCTTTTCATATCATTACGTTGGTAAATCCTAAAAAGATACGCAAGAACGTGAGTACGGCTCCGATTTTACCAGAAGAAATGCTGTCGATAACGGAGCTGGTTATAGTAGCTGGCATCAATATCTATGGAAGGCTAGGATTGAATCGTCTCTTACATATGATTATCATCGTCCTTTACCTGGATGGACCAAACCATATTATAAGATTGCAATGAGACTATAAGGAGTTGTTGACTTGTTCATTCCTCCGAAAGATGCGAAGGAATTATGGAGAGGGAATACGAAACTGATAGAGCAAAACCCAGTATAAAATAATGTGGTGGAAGACGTTTTTGCAAACATTCCGCGTTCCTTATACGCATGGTATAATTTCCGCCCTTCTTCCCGCTTAAGACGCAGATTTTTTCCGTCTCCAAACACACAGTAAGCTGCTTTACCAAATAGTTAACCCCCATTCCATAGACCAAAGATTTTGGTGTCGTACTCCCACGCTTCGCCTTCGCTCTAGAATCTTTTCTTTAGACTTTCATGTTTGAATTACGAATTGTTAAGAAAAAAAAGCAGAAGCATATACATCTTCACGTCAATGCCGAATCGTAGTGCGAGATATAATGAGATCTTATTTATAACTAGCTGAGGCGCCCGTTGATTCTCAACGGGGATATATAAATAAGCAGTAGATAATATCTTAGGTATAAACTTCACAGATTCAGGCGAGGTGTTGTGGTAATCCGTAATGGAAAGGAACTATTAAGGACTTGTACTTTTACCACAAAAATTTTTATTTTTAACACAAACAACCACTACACGACCGGTTTCGAAGATTAATCTTCAGAAGACGAATACAAAAGATCGCCCGTGTAAAAAATGAGGCGTTTGATTAAGTTATCATTTACTCGAAATGCTAATGTAATACACGGTGTTAGACGATTAGGGAAGTAGAGTCATGGTTCAAGCACCCACTGCCACACGCCGAGAGGCTGCACACAGTATACATTAATTAATTTAAAGTTTTTCCAGTGTAAATCACGCGTAGTAGCTTCATAATTTTCAAATAGAAATGGCAAAGTCGAGGTGATAAAGAAACTTTCCCTAAATGATCATACGATGCCTCCTGTGAATCAACGCTGCAAATTGATCGTAAATGCAAATGCTGAAATTTCAGAATATTGCCTGCTATGAACATATAATATCATTGATTTTTAATCATTACTTTACTTGGACCTAAAATCACCGTGTATTCTTACAGAAAAATGCAATACCTCTGTTTCAGCAATCACATTTGTCGTCAAGGGGACTCGTTGTTTGTAGCCTCAAAATTTCACGAAATTTCCGTTTATTTTAACCGAATTCTCGCCATTTCGACTCGATAACGATATTTCACGACAAAAGAAGACTCGCTATTCATTTCTCTTTCTTTTGGTGCTTATCTCGATTTCGTAAGCCTATTATTTCTAATTTAATTTTGCAAAAGAAATGTAGTCTGCAACCGATAAAAGTTAGGTTTACGTGCATTTCTTATGAGAACAGTTTTTCTTATCTGGGTTCGAACTGGGGACATTTAGGTAAATAAAAAGTAGCCTATTATCTGCGCAGGGAGTACATTTAACAATAGTGAACGTTTGAAATTTGTGCCATTTATGGTTCTCGAGTTTTAGGCGAACATACATACACACACCTTATTTTATTATATTAGATTTTTCTTCTCGACATTGAACACACAATAAAAATTCACTCCTCCGTGGTTACACACGTCACTATGTTAAGAAGTAATCATATCGAAAAATGGAGATTTCTGGTGCTATTGAGCGGATTGGAGAGACCGTGATGTCCTCTCCCCACGGCCGTTAAAAAATGTTAATTCTTCCAAAATTGTCTGTATCTATTGTAAAAATATTTTATAGTAGAGAGAAAAATGTGCTACATTAAGTAACGTAAATGCTTTATTTGTGCGATGCGCAGAAGATTCTCAAAAACATGATGTAATGTATTAAACAACCTATCCTAAACTATATATTCCTTTAGCTACAGTACTTCATGATCATTCTACAGAGAGTTTCAAATTTACTGTCCAAAGATATTCCTCATATGGATTAATGTTGTATTATTGCTGTATGCAAATCTTTTGCCGTTAAGGAAACATCCTATCATGAAGTGGAGATGAAATGACGGGAATAGCCGACGTTTGTTACGAATACGTAAACCCAATATACGCAACAATATCCTAATGGAAAATCACCCTTGCGATAGATACAAGCTTCTCTTATGTGAACATTTCCTCAGAGAATTATATGGAAATAAGTTTGAACTTTATTTCGCGCCCCTCCCCACGAAATCTAATTATGAAATGAAGAAATTAGTTAGGGGTTCAATTAACCTACTAATAAATATTTGTTCATAATTTCCTTGGTTCGAGTCTGGAAGACTCGTTAAACACTCGTAAATAGTGTACTTTAACTTAATTTTGATGAAAACACGACTTTTCTTAACAGAATTAAACTAGAAATGTTATTCTATAAACCAAAACCATTACCAAAAAAATCAAATTAAATAGGAATGCTGCTATTGACCGAGAAATATTCTTTATAGTGGGATAATAGGACAAAAACGCGAAACGATTTTACAATCTGCGACCTTTAACACGGATTCTGAAAAATTAAAGCGATTGCTACGCTCGAATTCCATACGAATCTATGGGAAGTATAGGCCGTACGAAATGCACGAGAACTGGAGCATTCACTTCATGCTAAAGATAGTACAAGTAATGTCTGTGAACGGGAAAGCTTTGCCTCCGAAATAACTTGCAACCTAAGAATGTGAAGAAATGATGTATTGTTTCAAAAATAATATTCAAAATTACTTCGTAAGAAAAAATTTCTTACTATCACCTAGGGATCAATGGTGCGCAGCATTCCGGCTTTCCTTAAAATGGCACCATTAACTTAAAGTAGATTGAAATTCATTCTCTGAATCAAGAGGAATACATAAGTAGTTAACGAAAGCTGTCTAAGCGACTGTGTGTATAAAGCTACGAAATTAATCGAGGCTTCAATAGGGTAAACGACTATAAATATGAATTAAAACTACAATGGTAAGTGTTCCTTTGATTCCAAAAATTTGAAACTCGACTTCAAGCACCAGATAATCCCACAGTGTAATTACAGCGTGAATGCAAATGGTACTGGAAAGAAAGAATACTAGAAGAAATGGCACTTATTGTTGTAATCGATTAAGCACTGATTTTCGTCTCCCTTTCATCATTACCGCCTACACAGTCTTATATATCACCTGCGCTCTCACTTTACCCCGGGACACTGTCAACGCACGGTGAAGAAGAAAACCCATTCCGTTATTTCACTGGTATTATTTTGAAGCAATGGCATTGAGAGATATCGAGGAACAACCGGTACTGAAAATGGGAGAGAAAGGGCAATCCTCCCAAAGCGTACTCTATGAAAAATGTTAAGCTGGTCTCACTAAGAGGGGATTCGACTACAGTGCCCCCTGGATTGTACGGACATAATAACTTCGAAGAGAAAGAAGTCATCGGCAAGTAATAATTGCGAATCTGCAAAATAATCGACGCTGAGTACTTATGAAGCAAGTCTCATGATGATAAAAAATATTCCTTGCGTTCATCCAGGCGATAATCACACAATAGGTGATACTCTTCCATTCAAATGAATTGTCGAATGAAGAATAAGAAATAGGAATTATTCTTAATTGGTCCCGAAAAGTAGTCATCCTCGATGAATATTTCCCATTCGCGATGATTATGGAAGTTTTAACCTGAAGAATATCATGTACCTACGTATGATCGATAAAACATAAAGAAGAGACCTTTCTTGAGGCTAAGATAATCCACGAAATCTAGGTTTGCTCTTGACGGACACAGATGTTCCTCCCGACCCTACTAAGTAATTGAAGAGATACAATCGAGTTCTGGTAATTAAAATCTCCTCCAGGGGATACTACTAACGGTGCCACTTGACATCCGCTGGAATGCTTTATATTATCTATCTGTGTTATGTATCTGGAAGACTTAGCCTGAAGAAAATCATTTACGTATGATTGATAAAAGATAAAGTAGTCAACTTTCTTCGGGCTAAGATAATTCTCAGTTCACAGTTGAGTTCATCACCAACGCTGATGTTCCTTCCAAATCCAATCGACTTCATCCGTAGTAAATTCAGTCCCTCGTAGTTTCGAAATCAATTAATTGTCAAATACGTTGTTTTACAGTTATCAAACTAGTTTTAGAAATCTAATGAACTGGGGTTATGGTAGAAAGTTTTAACTTCTATTTTATTTCTCCAACATCACTCTTTGTAAAACTTTACGGTAATACGATTCCTTAAGTAGTCTTCGGAGATGATAGTTAAACTGCAAGATGATTCGTTGGTTATTATTATTGGAATTTATTACATTGATATCCATTTCAATGTCACTATCCGTAAAATATTATTTCCGTGTTGTTATATTGTTCACATCAATAAATGAATATCGACATTTCTATCATACGATTGTATAGAAAATTTATTCATAAATCGCAAGTAATAAAAAATTGATAAATAGTGAGTGAATATTTGACGAAATAGGAGTAATGTATCTACTGATTTAATGCCCATAATTGTCAAGGTTTTTGAAACAACCGCATGGTAATAAAGTATACTTTCTATGACCTAAATCAACCAGGGAAGCTATTTAATATGACTAGTCGAGTCAAATATTATTTAATTTATTTATTTATTTGACCCTTTATTAGGCGAGGTTAGGCCCGAGTGGGCCTCTCTTCCACCTAACCTCGTATGAAGATACATCGCTATAAAGATTCAAAATGATACTAAGGGAATAAAAAAAGAGAAAGAAAAAAAAACGAAAAAGAAAGATTTGATTTGTGGGAAAAAATCTCCATAACTGAAGGTTGATATAGAAAAAACCCACAGTGCGGGAAAACACCCACACAAGAAGGGGGGCGAAAAAAACCCGCGAAAACACAGTGAAAACACATAATTAATAAAATAATTTTCCAAAATTCACAAATCATGGAGAAAAGTACAAAAGTAAAGCGAAAAATACATATGCAAAAATACAAAAAAAAATAAAAAAGTAGTAATAAAAAATATAATGAAAATGGAGTAATGACATAATTATAACATAATAATGAGCAGCCGATGCCATATGCCTGTCCCCTCCTCAGCTGACTAGCTCCGCATCAACAACAGTCGAGGTTGAGCACCGTCTGAAATAAAGTGAGAAGAGAAAGAGCAGGTGGCACAGACTACCTGAGCATCATTGCTTGAGAATGTTGGAGTGGGAAGCTGATCTAAAAAATGAACAAGCTTGAAAAGAGAGTAATCAAAATCGACTTGAAGATAGGTCAGAATGTATCGATATAGAAATGAAGTTCCATTACTTTCTCGACATTCGATGGTCATAAAGTTCTTCATAGACCATCCTTTTGAAGGAAGAAAATGGTAGGGAATTCATTTTGGTACTAGATAATTGATTCCAATATTTTGCACCTAGTACCATGAAAGATCTGGAGCATAATTCAGTTCTGTGTTTGGGGATTAATAGCTTTCCAGATGGGCGAGTTCCTTGTGTATGATTATGGTTTAAAAATTGGAAATATGAGAATAAATAATTCGGGCAACATTGATTAAGAGCTTTGTGTACAAGACTGAGAGTATGAAGTTTGCGCCTTCCATCAAGCCGAAGCCGTTTTAGTTCCATTAGAAGTGGGGAAACATGATCAGACCTTTTGGCATTGAAGATAAATTTAACAGACTGATTGAAGGCACGGTCTAATTTAGAAGATACTGAGGTAGGCAATTCGTTTAATACAATGTCACAGTAGTCGAAAATAGGGAGAATAAGGGATTGCACAAGAGTCATTTTAATTGAATGGGTAGTATGTGTTTTAATCTATAAAGCGTTGCATAGGTTTTCTTGCAGATTGAAGTGGTGTGTGTGTCGTAGGTGAGGGACTGGTCCAATATTACAGGTATAGCCGAGTATATTTTTTTTTTAGGACGTAGACTTACCAACGAGAGATGTTTCTTTATATACTCTTGGGGGATACAAACATCGTTGGTTAAGGCAATGGGATTTGTTAAGATAAATCCAATGAAATCATTTCTATCAGTAATAATTATTATTTCCGTGTTCTTCAATTCTTCCTACCAGTCAATTAATATCGTTATTTCCGTTTTAATGTAAGAAATATGATACTTAATCTTAAAAAATGGAAAAATAGCAAATGATACATTGACGAAATAGGAGTAATATTTCCACTGAATAAATGTTAGTTGTAGACGTACTTTTTCAACAACTGCATGCTTCTAAAGTTTCTGCGATCAAAACCCGGGAGGGAAGGTAGTATACTAAACTAACCTCAAATCACTCACATCAAATAGTTCATGCACACCCGGGTATATATTATTTCGATACGTAAATTTAGCAAATAAAATCTTATTGGAGAACGATCCTCACGTAATATAAACGGTTTTTGATATCAGTAAATTCAGTTGTAATTATACGGAAGGAATATTCGAACTTTCATTTCACACGCATCCCTAGATCTTGAAGTTATGAAACGTGAATACTAGTTTTCGGTTCAATGAAGCTATAGATACAATTTTGTTCAAAGTTTCCTTGTTTATTTTACACGACCTTAAATCTTTCACTAAAGTTCACTTAATGTCTATCGATAGAACCCCGTGTTTTCTTTGAGTTGAACTATTCTCCGTTTCAAGTACTTTTGATCATCGGATCATTATATTCATCTATCAAATATGTGCCACCACAAGTTTTGTGATTAGTTATTTTTACCATTCGTGAGGTGACGTTGAAATTTCTGTAAATCTATGATCTTTCGAACCCTCGACGATTTAAAGCGTGAAGCGGATTACGCTCTCAGATATAAATTAAAGCCAGCATGAATAAATCCCTATCTGTGATAGGGTACCCTGACGTGACTGAAATTAATTATTCAATATAACTCAAAATTTATTCACTTAAAAATAAATTACTGAGTTATTTACTTAAAATTTATTTTACTTAAAAATAAGGAAATCAAGACTAAATTTTCACTACTACTTTTCGTGAGGTGCAGTTGAAATTTCTGCAAAGCTGCGAGGTATCGAAGCGTCGGCGATTCGAAGCGGATTACGCTCTTTGATTTATAAGTCAAATATTCAAGTTCTATTCAAGATCGAAAAATCGAAATCACTTCACATCGAAAAAACTTCAAATGAAAATTAAAACATTTATCTCGATTTCTCTCGAGACAAGTTCTTCCTCACATGAGAAACCAAAAAGTTTTGGGCGACGTATAAATTGGACTGCACGACGAATTTTTTCTTGAGTTGCAACAATAATTTTTTACTAAGATTTGGTTGCTCTAAAATTATTCTCATGTAACTTTTATGCATTTAAATAATACAAATAGCAATTTTAAAAAATCATCATTATCCAAGTTTTAAAAATGTTCACTGGTGATAACTCGGCAACTCATTCAAATTTCGCTTTTATCTTTTTTGTTTATTCTATAAATGCATAAAATTTTCAGTTGTGTTCATAAAGTTATTTTCGTTCAAATTTCATCAGAACGTTAGTTTTAAATGGTCAATGTAAACTACGAATCTTAATTATACCTGTTCGAATACGAAGCCCCGCGTAAACGCAAACCTACGCGAGGATAACTTCTTCAACTTACGGCAAATTACATTGAGTTATTCCCACGTAAACTCTCCATACTGACTGCATTTTTAAACGGAGAATACATGGTTCTATGGGTTATAGAGGAACCAAAATCTCGGAGGTTGAAGTTGAGATAGTATTTTATGGTTCTTATGGAAGAAATGTTGCCAAATGACCGTGAGTTCGACTCCAGGTGGGTCCGAAATTCTTCCATAAGAAATGCATTGCTACAATTTTTGAAAATTTTTTTCAATGCCTTTCCGATAAGCTGGAAGCATAAAACCCGGTGTGACGACAGAGGCGTTCAATATCCTTCTTGCAAGAGGTGAACCGTTTCTCTAGTGGTCCTTGGTTCGATGCAAGAGCGTCATTCCGATTCCACCATACATTTCAAACGGGGAAAACGGAGTCTTATTTTGGGACCTTCCCGATAAGATATTGAATCGAAACTTTGGGAAAAGTCAGAATGGCACTTATCTAACATTGTATGCCATTTTCTCTCACGGAAGGGTCCTGAGTTCGACGCCAGGTGGTCTTTCGCGCGAACTTTCGAAAATGGTTTTGAGTCCTTACTCGGAGCGATAGAACAGTGAAAATCACGGAAGTTGGATATTCCGTGGTTATCTATTGTACTAACGGAAGAAATGTTACCAAACGACCGTGAGTTCGACGCCAATTGGGTGCAAAATTCTCCGGTATAAAATATATGGCGGTCAATTTTTACAATTATTTTGAATGCATATCCGACTACCGGGAATGATATAAAATGGAATGTACATAGAGGCAATTCACAAGTTTCATATACGCTGTTCGCCGTTCCTCTGACGATTCTTGGTTCGATGCCTGAGCGTCATTTCTATTCTACCATGTTTTTCAAAAAGGGATAGCGTAATTTATTCTAGGACCTTCCCGATAAGATATTGAATTGAAATTTCGGAGCAGGTCAGAATGGTACTTATCTTACATTAATATGCAATTGTTTTGCACGATTGCGTCCTTAGTCCGACGCCAGGCGGTCATTTGCGCGAAGTTTTGAACATTGTTTTGAGGTATTCCTTGGTACGATACTGCATTCAACTGATAGCTTGCAGTATGCAAGCAACTTTTACTCGTATGTAGTACAAGTGCCGCCATATTCCAGTGCAGCAGCGAAGATCTGCTATTCCATCTACACGGTGAGTAGTACAAAACCATCAGATACAGGGCAATGCATTCCACTATCCTAGCATCTGAAAAGCGTTGGTGAAGGCTATAACAGAGACGACGAGAAGGGGAAACAATCACAGTAACATTGAAGATGAAAGTCCCAACTCGGTGAACATTTTGCATCTATCTATTACCATTTTTCAGAATTCCGACCTCTTTTCTTCCCGTTTCGTCTTATTAGGAAAAGGCAGACAAAGAATATCAGCAGCGGTACGAAATCCTCATTCATCGAGATATAGAAAGATGAAAGTGATTATATATATTGTATAGTGTAGATTCATAGTAGATGGTTCATTTAATTGCGGTATATATTGTTTTAAGAGAATTTGATAGAGGTACGCGATTGTAGAGAAACTTTTTTTGGTTTGCTACTATTTCCTTCGAAGTAATCTGGATTTTTAAACTGCGCTCCCGGCTTCGTAGATGACAAAATTATCTGACCACGTAAGGAAAATGTTTCCGTTCGTTGCAGCTAATTTTAAAATGACATTCTGAATTCTGGCAATCGAGACATTCGGACTTAATCGAATTAAAAACGATATTTCCCGATGAAAACCAAGATTTACTAACAAGATTTTCCTTTTGGTGTTATTCTCGATACTGCCGAATATTTGCCGAACTTTGCCATTTAATTTCTCCCATTGTGCACTATTTACGCAGGAAATACTTCTTTACTAGGGTTTTCTTGATTTCCTCTATGAAATACAGTCGTTAAAATTACAATTGGGGCCTGAGATATTGAGCCTATTGTGGATTCAACTGGAAGAAGCTAGCAGTGGAGTTTGCAGAAAATTTTCTGTTATAGATTTATACTGAAAACTGAAAAATAATTTATAATATAATCTATAGCCTCGGCCGTGATGTGGTGGAAATACATAACTGAATGCTGATGTTTACTTTTCCACATAAGGTTTTATTTGAGAACTACCGGTTTCGGTAGTTCTCAAAAGTTTCGGAAAATTTTCCTTGATTTTGATAACAGACGCATTTATCCGTTGAACTTTTATTCACAACGTAATTAAACTATCTAGGTTACATAATCTGTAAATATTTATTGCTGAATTTCAATTTACAAAGTTAGCTAATGCTTTTCTCCCCATGAAATGTCAGTTCTCCTTCCCCATACGTTTCATATTAGTCTATCTTGCCCTGTATTCTTATGAGAGTTGAGTTCAACAATTGCCTTCATCTCTTGGGGAACGAATTGTATATACCTGCAAAATCACAAAAAGTTTTCATAATATTTGTCCAAATTCTCACAATTTCATCCAGAAAATGATTTAACATGACCTATTTTGGAATTTTTGTTTGATTTCTTTTATTTTGGTACTTCTCTGGATTTTGTAGGACCGTTATTTCTGATTTAACTCTGCAAAAGAGAAAAGGTTTGCAATTGATAAAAATTGACTATATGCATTTCTTATCCAGAGTCGAACCAAGGATAACTTGGATGTACAAATAGCAATATGTAATACTCAATTGGACCTTTAATATCTCACTAATTTTTATAATCCGATAATGTTGGGAAGGGCATGAAATTTGATCACACGTTTCTCCTTTGTATTTATTATGGGAGTTACTGACATTGGGTTGGAGCAGGATATCCTATTGTAATAGTGGGAGACATTCACAAAGCAACCCCTTATTAGTGCAATCTTTAATTATAATATTTTCTCAAGGTGATCTCCTACATAATAAAATGCCTTTCTAATTCTGATTTAAATTTTGTTTATGAAACTTTGAGATGAATTAAGAATGACAAATTATGTTGTATTGATTCTATACGATGATATTGTGTTTTTGTAACAAGCTGATTGCTGTACATATGTACATGTATATTCTTCTACTACTATTTATTTGGTTTGGTGAACTTGTGAAATTCCTAGGGTTCTTCCTAACTGGCTGGCTACTACCACCACCTTTTATTCTCCTAGGATTTTATATATATTGCCCACCTTTGGTTATGTTCAAACCTCTTGAGAGAAGAGCACCATTGAGCTGGTATCTGGACTGTTGAAATAAGTTTAACTTTGTCATGATCATTTCTCTAAAATATTTTCATCAAAATTCAGGTTTTAAAGGTTGAATTATAAATAACTACATATGGTATGTTCTTATGAGTGGAATTTAGTAAATCCTCTTTCTTCTTCATCACAGTAAAAATGTGCTGAGTGTGAAACACAAGGTGGTGAATAGAGAAGCTGAGTTCAACAACCAGATGAACCATAGTTTGGTGGATAGACTCAGTGAAGTCAGCAGCCTGGGGAATACTACTGAAGAACGCCTTACTGATGATGAATGTAGTGGTAATGAACGGCAACGCCCCATCAGAAGAAAATTTGTAAAAGAAACGGTGATAAATAATCATAAACAAACTATTATTGCAAAAGAATTGAAAACTGAGAGAATGGAGAGAACAATGAAAAGGATAAAAGAAGAGCCAATTGAGATAGAAAACTCAGGTGTGCAGATAGCTCACAACAGCTTCCTCTCACCAAAGAAGGAATTGGGCTGTACATCCAACTATAGTAGCATTGCATTGGATGAAGTTGAAGTGTTGAAGATAATTAAGCCTGTGTTTGTGTTTCTTGGATACAGATGTGATTTGAAGGAGCCAAAGGCAAAGCTGCATTAGTCTCCCTTGTAGACTTAGAGAGTTTAAGGAAGAAAAATCCTTCTCCTTGCTGTATTTTATTTATTTTTATCCAAACCTTAACTAGCATTCAATTGTTTATCCATCTGATGAACTTATTTTAAGATTATTTCAATTAGAGAAGGCTTGTTTCAGAAAATCTTAGAAAAATTTATTTTCAATTGGAAGTATACTTATTTATTGAGTTTAAAAAATGAAAGAAACATCGACAAGTATGATTCATTAAAATTTAATTCTCTCTAAATTCTCATCAGCAACTTTATTTCGTTTGACCCAGTTGTCATCTAGGAGAATAACGTTCATCAGATTCATTGAAACATTAAATGAAAAATTCAAAGAAGCCCATGGAATCTCTTTGAGAAAAAGAGTTTTTGTATTGTAAATAAATATTGTTAGTTCATTGAACCATAGTGATGTAGTCACCTAAATGTTATATCTTTCTCTAATTGTATCTCCTTTTCAGCAAGGAATCTTGTCCTTGTACATGTATTTTGTATTTTTATTTATATCTACTCATATTGTGTATTTTTATCTTTCATCAGTAACTGACTGTCTATTCATATTACTAAAGATTTATGATTACCTTATCTTTGAATACATTTTGAGCTGTAATTTCACCCAAACAAATTCCAGCATTTCCTATTTCTTTTATTCAATACCTTTATATGTTTCTTTTACTTATACATTGATTAGGCATAGATTATTTTACTTTCATGTTCTCAGAATTAAAGTGTTTTAATTTTGAAACTCCAGACTATCCTGTTCTTAATAATAGAGCAGTGCACCAGTAATTACACCGTATGTCACATTTTTAATCAATTGCTGAAGTGTAATTATCTGAGTCCATCTCAGCAAATGACACAATATTTTTTATATACACTTGACTACTGGTAGCACTTGCAATAGCAGCATGATCAGCATCTTACGTTAATATTTTCTGAAGGCAAGAAAAGCGTTTATTCATGTGAACCATTTGATAGCCAAGACAATGTAATTATATTTTTGATTTTATTTACTGAAGTGTTCTACCAGACTCTTTGTTGGTTTTTTTTGTTCTTACTGAAAATGTAAAGGAGATAAATACTTAAAGTAAAACGCTAGTCTTGTCCCAAAAAATCTTGAGTTTTTTTCTCATTGATTCTTCAAATAAATTAACTTGCTCACAAAAAAGTATGTCACCCGCCTTACTAGATGGCATTTCCATAAGTTTTAAATCAGCCGTGATGAACAAAATTCATGTTTTGTTCAGGTTTATGAGAGATACTTACCTTGAAATGATCTTCACAGACAAAACAAACAGTTTTCACTCTGATTTTTCCTGGGCGTTCATCTCGGCGGACAGCTTTTATCCATGCCTCTCTTCTTTCGTTTTTTGGGACGTAAACAAGCACTTTGATGGCGAATTCATCAATATGTTATTGCAAAGTGGGAAGATACACCATTTATAATCTTATATTAATTTTTTATATTATTTGCATCTCCCTGCTCACTAAGTCTTCATTTTTGGCGAAAAAGTCTGCCACCATCATCGTATCAACGATTTCCTGTATTTGCTTTTGCAAATCCATGGCCCATCTCACCGTTATTTTGCTCTGTGCAACCTTCTCTGAAAAAATTAAACTTCTGATTCTTGCGTCCGTGTTGTTTTGTCACTTTGTTTGACCCGCAGCTGAAGCGTGACGTCACTTTGGCGAGAAGCAATCATCGAGCATTTTCATTTCTTTTAGGAATTAAAATATTTTGCCAAACTTTGCCATTTAATTTCTCCCATTGTGCACTATTTACGCAGGAAATACTTATTTACTAGGGTTTTCTTGATGTCCTCTATGAAATACAGTCGTTAAAATTACAATTGGGGCCTGAGATATTGAGCCTATTGTGGATTCAACTGGAAGAAGCTAGCAGTAGAGTTTGCAAAAAATTTTCTGTTATAGATTTATACTGAAAACTGAAAAATAATTTATAATATAATCTATAGCCTCGGCCGTGATGTGGTGGAAATACATAACTGAATGCTGATGTTTACTTTTCCACATAAGGTTTTATTTGAGAACTACCGGTTTCGGTGTATAACCTTCTTCAGGTTCGAACAGACTGAATCCTCAAAACGCCGAGACTTATATTGTAATTTGGTTAATTATAGACGGATACAAAATGTAGAAGAGTAAATTAATGTACAACAATACGTATTCCAAGATTCCCTCCCCCATCTTGGAATCCGACCTCTCCCCCATTCCATAGTCACTAGTAAATATCCCCTCCCACTCCCCCTCCTAATTGATTGTTATTGTTGTACGTTAATTTCCTCTTCTACATTGTGTATCTGTCTATAATTAACCAAATTACAATGTAAGTCTTGTTGTTTTGAGGATTCAGTCTGTTCGAAGCTGACGAAGGTTATACACCGAAACCGGTAGTTCTCAAATAAAACCTTATGTGGAAAAGTAAACATCAGCATTCAGTGAAAAATAATTCTTTATCAATGAATAGCATATTTGAATGTATGTGCATGTCAGCAAGTGCTTTTTCCTTGAGGTTTTTTGGCTTATTTCATATTTTATCACCTTTTCCCTCTATTTTCAATATCATCATTTTAGTACAGTTCCTTTCTCCAATTTTAAGCAGGTACATTTGAAATTGATTTGAAGGAGTCAAGATTCTTGATTTATTTTTCATTTGAGATAGCTGATTAATCAGTTGAATATTGGAATGAAATTCATAATTTTGTTGGAGTACTGCCATATATCTTCTCAAAAAAATTATGCTGGCATTTTACCGTTTAGATGAAGTAAATCCTTTTAAGTTCTTTATTTTTCTTGTAAAATTTTTGTCACTGGTTTCTAGCATGACCAGTTATTGATAAAGTAACTTGACCAATATTATGATTTGAAAATTATTTGGTGCAATAAATGTGCTTGAACCAATTACTGCTTTCGTATAACTATATTTGGTTTTTGAAACATAAATTTGGACACTCCATCGATGAGAGTGATCAAATATGAAATTTTTTTAATAAATATTAAACTTCATTTATAAAAATTGTAATTAAATAAAAAAATTAAATAAAACAAGCCGATATACAGGTAGAATGCTGATGTTATACTTTTGCAAACAAAAGAGCTTCATTGATCAGAAACGAAATATTTTTAATAAGCAATCAGCATTTTATCCTTGTTGGAGATTCCAGATGGCATGGTCCAGATCCTTTCAGACTCTTTGCATATCCATTTTCCTTAGAGAAAAAGAAACAGACCTGAAAAATTCAGTTAACGTAAAACGGTTCAGATGGTCATAATCAATAGTGATGGGGTGATTAATTGGAATTAGCAGACCTTCTAAATGCTAAGAATTCTAGTATTTTAAGCCAAACTTCTGATTCCAGAAATGATTCTATGGATTCCTTTGTGTAAAACTCATATTCCAGTAGTTCATTTTATTTTTGATGGTTAATGATAAATAGATTAATATTTATGAATTGAACTATCTATAAAACTAGAATCTATAGATCTTAGTAATGCTTAAGCATGGTGCTTAACATAGATTTATTTCTATTTTTTATGAGAATGGATTCATCGAGTTTCTAGCCAACTCAAACTATCATAAATAATATTTTGCTAATTCAACCTTTTTCAGCTCCAAGTAATATTTTTGATATTGTTATGAACATAGTTAATTCTCTCATTTAATATTGACTTCATTAATATTATTAGAATTTTATCTTGTATAAAAATTAAATGAACTGAAATTGTTGTTTTGTATTTTAAAACTTAAAAATTATAGATAGATGATTTAAATGAAAGAATTGTCAATTTTTTAAATTTTACCGAAATATTTCAATAAAGATGTATATTTTTGTTTCATGAGGTTTTGTATTAGTAATTGTAATAAATATTTTATAAATAAATTAACTTCATTCATTACAAATTTGTTTCCTAGAACAATAATAAATAAAAGTAATAAATTTTACTCATAGTAGGAATTGGGAATCTTATCAGATCAGGTAGTCCCATCTCTAATAGTCATATTCCCTTATTCTTTAATTGTATACATATACGAACAGAAATCTCCCTATTTTCAGGGAGTAGCCTATTTCTCATATATATTTGTATATATATTGCTTGTATATATTTTCACTTACACTGATTGTGAGTGTTATTTCACTTTCAACTGAGGTAGCTGGCAGAATGAAACATTTTAGAGGAAATTTACACAAAATGGAAATGTTTCTTACTAATATATTGATTTATTTATAAAAAATGCTGCAGTTTGGTCGTTGGACCAGGTGGTGGAGGGGAAGAAAGGAATTACAGAGACATGAGTGTCTGGCATTCACCCTTGTATGATATCAACCTTTTTGGAAAATGCAAAATTAAAAATATTAATCTACCTTGTGGACTTATTTTCCTTTCATACTCCTTATTCTCTATTAGCAAGATCTAATTTGTTGAAGTCTGTGTAATGTTCGTTGGAAATTCCTGATCATTTCCAGAAATAGATGAACTTTCATTACTTTGTTTACAATCCCACTCACACTCCAATTTCATTTTCTCTGATAGCTGACAGGATCAATTTTTTCTTTTAATCTCATCTCAAGTTTCGGATCATTGATTAGGGTAGACAATGTATTTTTAATAAAAATGTCCAATATTTATTTCTGAGAAAAAGAAAAATATTCTGTCAATAAATATTGTACAATATCTTTTTCAATATTGATGCAAATGCTCCACCAAGTCATTTCCATTAGCAGATCCTGGAGGAGAGGACATGTTATTACTTCTAAAGAACATTTTGATGATTATTTTTTATATCAATCACTTTTTTATGTGATCACTTACATTTGCTACTCAATTATCCCCAACTGATGTTTTGTTTTTAATATTACTAATTGGAAATGAATTTCTTTGATCATTGCTTTTAAGTTTAAAAATTTTCAATTTCCATGACTAAAGCATTTTGCTGCATTCAACCACTTTACTCCATATTCTTAAGAATTGTGTTTTATTCTTACATAATATATTTATTTCAGAGAAGTTGTCTATCTCAACAAAAGAGAAAAATTTAAAAAAAGGTACTGGATATATGAGGGTGGTCTGAAAAGTTTCCGACCCCAGATTTTTCAGAAATCTTCAGAAAATTTTCAGAAAACATGTCGAGAATTGGCGGAAACTTTTCAGACCACCCATGTATTTCTCTGGAGGAAGGACTGTTGTTAGCATTGGAACACTTTTGCTGCAGGATCACAAGGAATGAGAAAGAAAGACTTCAAGTACCTCTTTTTCCACAGTTATATTTAAATTTATAGTGTAATTTTATTACAGCCCTCTATAAAGAACTTGCAGACAAACTCATTAAGTTTTCAATCAAAATCCTTGCACTGTTCCCTGCAACTCTTTTTGATATGAGAGTATTCACTTTGCAAGAACCTCCTGAGTTACGTTATGGTTGAAAATTTTTAAAGCTGTTCAAGAGCCCTCTAACTCCATTGAGTACTCCTGCTGTTTACTGTGGTTAAGTGTAATTTATGAGTGCTCTTGGAAATTAGAATCCTGATTTCTGAATGCAGTTAGAAAGCCTTACCATATGGAAAACTCTGAAAAATAAAGGATGATTATAAAAAGAACAAATGTTTCAAAAGAGATGAAAAAATGAGCTAACAACTTAGGAAAACATTATAAATAAGACATGAATTTCTCTTGATACAAAATTTCAACAATGATGTAAAAAGGCTGAATTTAAAACCTTGGAGACTTGGAATAATTTGTAACAAGCACAATAACAGACAAAACAAAACTGAAACTATGCAGAGATAGGAAATGTAACAATTTGAAAAATAAATTATCCAAAGTAAAATTACAGTCTCCATGAATGAGACCTCGACGTCGTACACAACTACAACATTACTTTAATATACCTGTAAAAACATCTTTTAGGAGCAGAACGACTGCCATATAAACATGAGGTTTGTACAATGGTTTGTGTCTCACTTTCGTCTGGTACTATAAATTTTTGCTTCATGTTCTCTTCATCTGAATTGGAATTTAAAATAAAGCGATGTTTAGAAGCTTGAAATTGAAAGGAAGATATTTTATTGATTTCTGAACTCATATTCTGATGTATTTGTTTATTCAAGTACTTGATTTATTTAGTGGAAATTTAGCATTAAAATCACATCTTGAATTTGTTACTGCATGTTAGATATTTTTTCAGTTTCTTAATTGAAGTTTAAAGTTGAGAACTTACAGTGGCTTTATACGTCAACCATTCAAAATTCATGAGATTCAGTTGAAAATTTATAGTTTTCCTACGCATTCATAATTGAATTATATTATTGTCATAATTAGGCAATGATGAGCTGATTTTTTTGGAGATAATTTTGAATTATTAGACGGAAAGTTCACTGTATTCTTTTCTGCCTGAAAATAGAAATTTGGTGGATGATAGAATTGATTTCAATAGAGAGTAAGTATCTTACTCTCTGCTTTCACTTGGACTTTTACAAAATCAGTTTTAAAATTGGAAGCATCACTTGTTTCCCAATTATTCCTTGTTTATTTGATTCAGAATATGAGATTAATTTCTTGGATGACAATGCTTAATCTCATTGCTTTTCTTTTGAATTTGACTGTTTCTGGCATACTTTATTTCTTGTCATTATTTCCAACCTATTCATTTGAGGTTTTTTCTCTACTACTTTTGCTTAATATTTCAATTATTCCTAAATCTTTGAGATTATGATTCATTGCATCATTGGTGCTGGCTATGTTTCCGTCCCCAGGATCAGTTGCTTGTATAACTTTTCTAAATTTGTGCTGAAAAGTTGCTCCAAAGCAGTATTAGTTACATAAAATTTTCCAATAATTCTCTAAATTTATATTCTGGATCCTTTGTTATTTGTATGTATTCTTTTGCTTAATATTCTAATTGGCTTCATTTTTAAAAATTATTTACCTTTAATATATTCATCTTTTGTTCATTTTATCCATTTCACTTGCCAAAATAATTCTTTGTTCCAAAGGTCATTTGTTTCCGTAAACCTTTTCATATTCACATGGAAAGTTAGAAACAAGTTGTGATTTGAAATTGTGGTAATCTCATATTTTAAGTCTCACATATTTAAATTACTCAAAATAATTAATAAATATAATAAATAATTAAATGATAATTAAAGGCAAAGAAAAATATAGATTAATTCTTAAGTAAATAGTATGTGATTATGTTCTTATAGTATTTCTTACAGAAATATTGTCTGAAAAAGATCTCTTATTTTTCTTAGTGGTGCTTTTCTACAATATTATCACACACAATCAGTGTGTGTGTGTTAATTGCAAGTGCCATTGTAAGATTCCTGCATAAATACCACTTAAGCCTGACTCAAATGCTTAAAATTCAGTTAATTCATACTAACCCAGTTAAACCAAGTAACATACTCATGAGTACCTTAATCTATATCAAACTTTCAGGCTTTTCTTCTCATTTCCTTTTTGCACCATTTATATAAGAGTTGTCTATATGTTCCATCTTTTTCAACTGGAGGTTCTAAAATTTGGCTGATAAAATCTGCCACTTATACCCACAGTAGTAGTAGTAGTATTCATCCTTTTGAAGTAGGAAATTGCACTAGTCTCAGAGTTATTCCCTGTTGTATTAAACCCTTAAAGGCAATCAGCCACCTAGTTTGCAGCCCACCTTCCTTGGCTTAGACATTGAATAAGTTTTTTAGATTTTTACTCAAATAGGTGGGTTAGCTTATAACCTGTTTCTACATGACTTTAGAAACATTTCTTCACTGGAATTATTTTTCCTGTTTCATGGTTCAATTTGCAGCAGAAAGTTGTAGTATAAATTTGATTTTGCACTGTAATTCAGCAAGTTAGTTTTATATTGCTGTATGTGCCAAGATCTTTTCATCAAAAAAGTTATATATAGTGGATATTTGACTTTTTTTGCAGCTTTTGCTTTGAAACTCGGACTTACTGTTTCAATATTGAGCATATAATTTAATTGGATTGTAAAGTGCTTTGTTAAATATTGTGAAATCTTTAATAGTTTAATGACATATTTAAGAAATAAAACTTATTTCTTGTTTTAAAATACTTTCACAGCTGTGGTGTTAAGAACTCTTTTATTATAATTGAAAATAAATTGTGTAATTAATTAAGTTAAATTTGATTAAGTAATAGTGAAAAGCATTGAAAATGAAAAAGTAAATAAAAAATTGCACAATTATTTTGTGGATTCAATTTGCTCCTGGAAAAGGAGTAATTATCATGCCAGAAAAAATCTCCAGAGATTTGGACTTTGAATATTTTTCAAGGTCAAGCGTTTTGCTTGTTTAAATTCTTCGTGTTTCTTCTCCAGATGCAGCAGAAAGTTCAAGTACGACATCTTGAAATATTTCTCCTTGAAAGTCTTGAAAGACTTGAAATGTTAGGCTTTCAGGTCTTGAAAGTCTAACTTGAGAGCTACTTTGAATATTTTACACTGCTCTCACTCTAGATTTGGAGAAATATTTCCAGGTGTTGTACTTGAACTTTCTGCTCTCCATTTGAAACTGAAATAAACTGCACAATTGCATAATAAATACTTATCGTTTGTGCTCCTCACTCCGATTGCGAACTGGAAAAACTTGACATTACAATTTAATTACTACTTAACCTTCGCTGAATGCAAAATAAATTCAAGTTTCATTTCTATTAAACTTGAAGAGATCATTACTCTATTAGACAATAAAAATATATTTTTGCTTAGATAGCTACAAGCAAATAAAAAATCATAATGAATATCTTGTTAAATAGCTATTCTAGTTGATTGTTAGACTAGTAAAAATCTAAAAAAAAATTGAGTTTCATCTCAAGTGACCATTCATTTAAACTATAAAACAATGAAAATAATTTGTTTGCATAGACAAGCAAATAATATGTTTAAAACATGTAGGACAGCAATTACTTTAATCGACATATCAATAATTTTGCCTATAAAAACTTATAATAAAAAACTTTCCTATAATAGTATTGGATCCAATGAATAAAACTTTCTTAAACTAAAAACTCCACTAAATGACTAAGTGGCAAACCTCTAAATCTGGGCTTATGAACATAGCTTTAAAATATATCAGTATGCCAATGAATGGGAAGTCGGACTTCTCAGCTCTCCCAGTCTGTGCTGATACATCCAGGTTCTTAACACTACAGCTGTTGTCTCATATGTGCATCTACCTTTACCTGAAAAAAACTACAAGGAAATCACAAAATATAAGTGCCATGCAAAAATAAGAAAATTGGCACTAAATTTTGAAAAACAAGATATTCAACTACTAAATCAAACTGAAACATATGAAATTGAGATCATTACTTGATGAAAGTTTTCGACAAGAATTTAAAAGGCTAATTTTAAACTAACAAATTATCTAAAATAATTTGAACTAGTTCAATAAGCTGCAATGCTGAAACAAAGCTGAATATGAAATGCAACTTAATTCAAAAAATCAAAATATTGAGCAGAAGAAGCATTGAAAAAAAACAGAAAAGGAATTAAAATGTTAAGAAAACTATCCAAAAATCTGAAGCTGTCAAAAGAGATAACTAAGTATTATTTGTGATGAGAATAACATGAGAATGTCAATTTACTTCCTGACACAGGTTTCAACAAGAATTTAAAAGCTAACACAAATGAACTTTGATAATTGTAACATGTTTAATATGCTACAATAAAATACACATTGCTGCACATTAATTTCTAAAACAGACTTGATATGAATCGATTTTTCCATGTTTAGTAATAATAACTTAATATCGGATTACGAGAATTCGTTTAACTTTTTTTTTGGTAAGAATTAAGGCCTAAACCCAGCGGTGCGGCGAAGTAGCCTCATGCGTTTTTATGACACTCGGAAGAGAGGTCTGTTACGTGACGTAAAGACGCACCCTGCCCGCATGGTCGTGGCCCGACAACTGAGCGCGTCTCCTTATCAGGCGTTATTAATTGCCGTATATTCGTTCAATTAATAACGCCTGAGAAGGAGACGTTTCTAATATGATAATACCATTGTAGCCAATGTCAGTGTAGTTTCTTATACTATAATATATTAAAAAATTGAGATGATTGCTGAGAATGAAACAGTTTTAATTATGGTAATATTCACAGATGAACTGCAGTTACAATTCCACTGTCATATTTTTTACAAGTTCCATTTTTCTATAACATCTAAAATATAACTTCAAGAAACATAAATAAGGAAGTTGCGATTTACATATTAGCTTCAGTAATTTTCTAGTTAAGGTGATGTCTGAGGATATCTCTTTCTCGATTATGTATTGTAATGTAAGTAGTTTCTTGCATCATACAAATAATAATTAGTTTTCAAAGACGATACTTTCAATATATGAATCCTAACATAATTCACCGTGTTGTGCAAGTTAATGTTACCTTTCTTAGCAATGAAACATTTTATATCTTTGTGTTAAATTATAACTTATTCTTTCTGTTCCAAGATTCCTCTTGAGCATTTTCTTTTAGATGACTAAGGTACGCATGAATTTGTTTGTTATATCCCCAACACATTTCTTAACTCAAAATTATTTATAAACTCTATAGAATATACCTTTTTGAAGTAGTCGTTGATTGAAAAAGCTAACATTGAAAGCACATTTTTGTATCAGATGAATCTTTTTATGATATCCAAGTAATTATTCCCAGGGTAACCGCGTGCGGAAAAATCTTTGCAAACAGTTGCTCGCCTGACAATTCCTGTCCGCGGACACAGGAGTGGTGAAGATAATGTTTTATTATTATTTTAAATAATATTTTTGATAGGAGGATACTCAAGAAAATATAGATGGTTCAGTAGTTGTTAACTTAATGCACCATTCTATTTTCTAGAAACAGGGGTCATGGTGGGAACGTGATATTTTCGAGTAGATACAGTGATGGAAATTAAGCTGTATTCGCTCAGAGGAAAAAAAAGTGATTTTTGATGTCTACCTCACCTTGAAAAATCAATCACTCTTCGTACTTCGCGATGCATACAAGCGTTCGAGCCAAAGAAGAGAACTACAGACTTGCATCATTCTAGAATAGTAAGAGAACTCCAATTAAAATTAAGAAAGGGTAAAATAATATCAAGAAACTTTAGGCGAATATGTGCGATTATCTTCGAGATAATGTACGATGCTTAATGCGATCAACTTTGGACGTACGTCAACTTGAGCGATTTTGGCGATTAATAATTCGTAAAATGGAAACGGTTATTCTAACAATTTGCGCAACATGTCTTTCTCGTGAATAATAGGGCGATCGCCCTTCGCAATTAGATCCACATTTGATGTAACCTAACCTATACCTACGAGTACAACCAGTTTGCTGCCTGTTATACTATTTCCTAATCGGAAAGTTAATTGTGCCGATAGATTTTTGGGTTACTTTCAAACTAATATTTATTTGTATGAAATACTTTGCATAATAATTCTCTTCTAAAGAGGATTGCGATTAGAAAATGGATTCTCGAATAGTTAGAATGCCGCAATAGTAGAATCTCCAGTTGCACCAGATATTTATAGAAGATAGAGATAGAAAGGGCCCATTCATGGGATTTTCTTCCTTTAGATTGTTACATGTGGTCAAATGAATGACCTCCATTTTGGACGATTCTTTGAAATGAAGAACCTCGCTCCCAGAAATTCATATCATGTGAAATAAATTCGATGTGTGAAGGCGTTACTTCGTGGAAGGCCATTATAAATGAATAAAAACACTGGTACACTTCCACAGATTTACCCCAAGAAGTAAATCTGTGGAAGTGTACCAGTGTTTTTATTCATTCATCTCATGTGCCTCAGTTTCGCCACCCAAACCTAGAAGTTGTTATGGATCCTAACAAAGGTGGGAAATACAATAAACCAAAACTTCCCTGTAACGTACCGATTTCTCTATGCATTAGATTCGTTTCTCCAATTTGCCAGTCCTCTTAGCTTCCACTGTTTCCCTATTTCTTAAACCACCCCACCCTCGGGGAACACCTATCAGTGGGAATTCATTCATTTACGATTATTCCTTCCCTTAATATTTTTAACATTCTGTGTTCTCCGATATTGGTGAGCATTAGTTAAATATCACTGAAAAGAACTCCCGTTACTGGAAAACTCAAATTAACATATAAGTCTTTGGAAAGCGCTTAAATAAGCGATTTCTTACACAGCCAGTACAGTCCACTTCTTTTACTTCCGCTGGAACATATAAAATTAAATCTGCATTGTCAGTCACCATCTTTAGAACTGTAATCATCTACTGGTGAATTTAACGATTAACCAAAGCCAACCATATTATATTATGGTAGGCTAAGGCAGACGGAGACTATGGGTCATCGTTAGTTGTGCTAGAACTATACTAATAAAAGAGTTGTTATTCAAGTTGCTTATCTTTTAAGACTTAATGAAAAGGTATCATTATAAGAAGTTAGAAGTTGGCAAAATAATTGTTGAATTTCACGGCAACTATCATGTTTCCGAAAGAAAAGTAGCAATAAAGAAAGCTAAAGCAACATTCCAAGATGGAAATATTTGTTTAGTCACATAACTACTGTCATGTCAACGGAAGAGAACTAGGAATGCCTTATGACAATAATAGCATCAGACTAACCTCCTATCCAACTTTCAGAAGCACGGTCCCACAATTAAACATCGACGGATAATCATTTCCACCAATATTCTATAAGTAAATAATATTTTGTACTAAAATTGCGTATTGCTTATGAGGATAAACCAATAATGTTGCTTTGAATTTTTAATCATGAATTACACGATTGCGCAATGATAAATTTTCCAGCGTCTTATGAAAATGTGGGGTACCTGCATTGGATTATGGCGTTGAGGCCATTACGATTTCCTTGCTCGGCCAGTTTTTTCCACCAACGATAAGAGTAAGTTCTGACACATTCACATTACTCATCTTCATTCGGGAGTATGAGTGTCCTGTAAACAGAAATCTTCCTAATTGTTCTTTACTATCTCGTGAATACCTTGCCTCGTGCTCGTACACGCGTCGCTCCTAGAAGTCAAAATACGCTAATTCTTGATTAAAATCTAATGCATGGCATATTAGCCATGACATTTTCCAACTCACAGAGTATGTTGACGATTTTCAAAGGCAACCTTAAGAAAGACTCTCCCTTGATTTTTCCATAGCTCTTCTTCCAGATCCTACTTAATCTTTATATTCCCAATTCTTTCCATAAAAATATTCCTCTGAATCGTTATTAAAAATATTCAATGCCGTCATGCAATTTGAAATTCATTCTAACGTATTTTATCGAAACTACTTACAGCATCCGAATGGTTTTTCTGTACTTTTAGTTGATAATAATCTCATTTCATCGAATTCGTTCTCTATGAAATAGTTCGGAAAAGACTACCGTTAAGTTTTTAAGATAATTTGTGCGATGACATTCTTGATGCATGTCATCTAATGTTAACTACACAAGTGTCTCAAATTAAAGAACGAAATATTTCTCTGGGATGAGTTATCACCGTGAGATGCGGAAGAAATGCGAAGATCCGAAAGAGTGACGATTAATCATGGTTGAATTTTGTGGCTTTTCGGTCCTGTTTACTCGTATAAGGAAATCAAATAAATGATTACTTTCGACGCTAAAATTTCATGGATGGCTCTAATGAAAACGTTCCATGGTTTTGAAAGCCTCTGGTGGCCTATGTGCGAAAGACCTTATCTGTCTAAGCACTTTTAAAAAGACTAATATTACGTTGGTAAAGTTTGAAGTAAGTTATTCAGTAGCAATTTTATTGCTTAAATACAAAAGCTATAGTCTCATCAAATTTCAGTCATGTTTTAATAGAGCGGAATAATAAACGTAACTGATATAAATGTCGAATAAATGTGAACTTCATTCTAAGGAAAATCATAACTTTCTAAAGTTTCATTCCTATGGATTCTTGTATTCACATAGTTTTAAATTTATCAGTCAATTTTCATCCAGCATTTCTCCTTTCCGGTGGAGGAAACTGGCGGAGGATTCACGAGAAACTTAGAAAACTTAGGGATTTTTTGTCTTCCGGAAAACTCAGGGAATTTCTTGGTTAACCTGGGAAAATCTGAAAATTTTCCATCGAAATATGTATTTACCAACGATTATTCTATAGTTCATGTTTAGGGATGTGTATAATTTCGGTAAATATACCCCAAAAAAAGAAAGGTGTCGATGTTGTTGAGACTAAGTTAAAGCTAGTAAGATATAGATGAGCTTTGTCTTTCTGCATGGAACTTTTCGACGAAATTTCATTTACGCAACAACAATTTGGGATCATATAGAGTCACAGTTTCCAAGAGCAGCTAATTTTTGTTTGGGTGATCAGATAACAATTTAACTTCTACTCGAGGGACTTAAGTTGATATAATTTTTGCCTAGACTTTTTCAGTCCAGGAACATACGAAGGTACTCTCTATTCACGATTCTTTCCTTCACATATTCGGAGGAGATATTTTGGAGAGTTTTTTCAGTAGCCCTTCCGATAAAACCATACATTATTTGCGTGCCGATCCGGTCCATGACATGGGCGTAAAAGAATGTTATCTATTACTTTTCCCCAAATGAAAATGTTGAATTAATTATGTATCCAAAGCATGAAGGATCAATTTATCGTGATTGCCTATTCCTAGCTGCATTTTTCTCACAGCAAAGTAATATATCTTCTTAATTTTAAAGCTACTGTGATAATAATTTGAGCAATAATAATTACAATGCCTTAAAAATATTCTTACCCATATGAACGCCGAAATATTCTCTAGGGTACAAGTCGTTAAAAATATGTTTCACGGAGATCTATCTGAAATAGGCACCTGTTTGAATCCCAGTCTGGATCGCCAAAGCGCATCGGCCGGCCCTGATTGAGCGTACCGGTACCATCATCCGAATTTCTCCTATTATAAAATAATTATGTATTTGAATTCGTTTCTCTGACATTTATTGAGAAAAAGATGCCAAATACGAATATTTGAGACATTTACAGATGAAATGATCTAATGTTGAACGAAAAAAAAGACGCCAAGACGGGTCCATAGGTGACTGAATGTCTTTGTGCTAGCTGTGCTCATCATTCATAACTCATATGGAGAAAACAAGCCAACACAAAGTTCTGATATCACAGTATATTTCTTTCTGAAAACTATTGTTTGCAATGATTATATAATACAAAATATTGTAGCGTACTTAAGTTTTGTTCTATTAATTTAGTTGTGAAAGCTTCATAAATGTTTGCTTGGAATTGAATAATTTCTACTAGAGTTTTTCCATTCTTTTTCAAAGTAAGATACAATGCACAACCGTGGTTTATATTTAGTGTTTTGTGGAAAAATTGATTCCGTTAATTTAAGTGATTCTCCTGGTCGTATAAACTAATGATGAATTTAACAATCGATGAGCAGCTTTTTCCTATTCGCGGTCGTACAAAGTTTCTATGTTGTATGTATGTTGTAACATGCGATGGAAGCTTTCCTTATTCGGGGCAATTTAAACGGTTTACAAAAATCAGAAGTATTTGGGAGGATGAGGTTGTGTGTAAAGAGAAACTCCTTTAACCAGGAATTCTTTCCCTTTTCGATAACACCTCAGCGCGCGCCCTTACACAGGTCTCCCCCAGAATTCAAAACACGTTAACTCTTGGTTAAAATCTAATGCATAGCAGTTGAGCCAATTCACGGAGAAAGATCTGCATTTTCGAAGGTAAAATAAAAAATTTAGGCGGAACCTTCCGAGTCCTTTATCACTATACCTGTCTGTGCCGTATATTTCCAGTTGTTATCCATCGGATTCAACTTCAGTTTGTTAAATAAATTTCATCCAACGCCTAAATTCACAAGTTAACAAACGAAATTGACGTTAAGGTGATCCTTTTAAATTCAAGTGTGATAATAAAGTGCGTATTCACGGCTATCATCGTAACTTTATCTAATATTTGGACCTCTTTTCGATACTTCCAGTTAAATTCCAGTTAAAAATTAAATCATCTTTGATTTTATGACTAATCTCTTCCAATTATTTCCGTATACGTGCACCTAACAAAAAAGGGCATCAATTGAAAGCTATTTCATATCTAGTTTAGCAATTACAAAGGATAGGCGATGTTTAATTTCTTCACGCGAAACACTTAATGTCCGACGAACACCCGTTAGGTTATATTATGCTATCGACGGAGGTACGTTATTTACGGTGCTATCGCTAATGGGAATGTGGTTCTTGGATGAGGGGATGTAGGTGCGACAACTATCTTTATTTAAAGAAACAATTTCATTAATTTTTTCCATACCCGCTATCCTATTCTAATTATCACTTTCATTGTATCTTTTAAGGGGGATGCAATTTTTAGGAGAGGATTACTTATAAACACTGAAATGTGCTTAAATGAGATTGTAGTTATTCGATTCCCTTTTTAACTTGCCCATTTAATTTCTTTATGTGAGAGAATAGTGTGAATCCACCCTTCATGTATTTGGCACGTCATTTACGCCTTGGCGATATTATTGACGCAAGGACTTTTAATAGGAGGAATGGTTAGTCTCTAAGTAATCAGCATGATTGAAGTGAGTACTCGAATTTGGAAGCTCATAAAACCTTTAATTTCTTTAATTCCAGATTAACAATCAATTATGGAATTGAGAAAGTTCGCCTCTGATTCTAAAAAGGGCGAGCAGTCACTTTTACTATCAAGAATGGCTAGGTCATCCATATATTGATTTGAAATAACAAATCTGACGAAGATAAAGATTTAAAAGATAACTTTTCTTGAAATATTATGGAAAAATCTGATTCCGAAGCAATCACCCTAAAAATCTTTTCGATGCCAAGAAATATTTGGCATAATAATATAGTATCAATTTCAACTCTGGTTTGCTAAATCATCATGATAAGAGTTTGCAGTCCGCGTGAAAGTTTTCGATGATTTCTTATGAATCCGAAAATTATTCGAATGGTTTATGTTAATGGATATTTTGTGAAACAACTAAACGAGGAAATATGATTGGTCTAATTTCCCATAATGTCGATTTTCTAAGTATTAATACAAATTATCACATCCTCAAAATGTTATTCTTTATCACAACAGAAGAACTTTAAGAACCCACACGCGGCGATGAAAAGTAAAAAAATGTGAAAGGTAGAGAGAGCGTTGTGAATTTTTAAACACCCAGGGTTAAATAATTGAAAAACAATCAATTATAGTAAATTTTGTTGATTAGTACCTCCATTGAATAAAATCGGCCTACTTAGTCAAATTAAGCTCTAATTCGACATCTGAAGTCATCCAATACTCTTTGCTCGGTAATTCCGTTTAACTCATTACTCCGATAGGACGAGACAGTGACACAGGTAGGAGAAGAAAAGGGATGAGTGAGGACTCCATTCGAACTGGAATACATTAAGGAGAAACATTACGTAAAACCTTTTCCCTTTCCCCTCTCCTCCTTCACGAGCAAAGTATATAAACCCTGAAATTTTTGTCGTCGACGCAGGCTTGCTTAGTTGCTTGTAGTACCTTCTTCGTAACACTATATAGTCGGAGCATTTAAACGGAGCGTACCTGTCTCTGCTGCAGTCTCTCAACGTTGCACTCCGTGGCAATCCCTGAAAAGGGCCTTTTTTTCGGCCGCACCGACTTAGCGACTGACAGTGCCCTTGTTGCGAGTGTTTCGTTCCACCGAGGGGGCCCGCTGCCCTGCGGACCACCCAACGCACCAATATGAGCGCAATGGACGAAGATCCCTCAGACGACCAAACCAACCAGCCACCAGCAGCACCACTCCCCGTCAGCGAGGAGGAATACAACAAACTACACGACGCGGTCATCCAAGCGATGAACCTGATCAACGCCAGCCGCACCCGCCTCTCCAGCGACCAGTGGGCCACAATCGTCAGCAAAATGAAGACATATAAACCACCTCAAACGGTAAGTGCGAGTGGCAACTCCTCTTCTTTACCTTCCCACCATTCCAAACGACCTAGCGAACCCGAATTCCAGACCGTAAATAGTAAACGCAGGTCTATCCCACGCGCACCTTCTACTCCCGCTCCCATCCCCACCTCTAATACCTTTTCCCCCCTTCAATACACCCCCAGTGCTTCCTCTTCTCCTGCTCCCGCACCCCAATCTACCTCGAAACCCAAAATCCCGTCCATAAAGCTAAAATTGTTTTCCGACTGGCAGATTCTAATCCGCGGCCTCAAGAAACAAACTCAGTACCCTCCGGTGTGCCAGTTAATCAACTCGAACATGATTTTAATCAAATGCACCTCCATAACTGATTATCGTTCGGCTCTGGCCTTTTTGAAAAGCGAAAATGTTGAGTTTTTTACTTATCAAATTCCCGAGAACCGAAATGTCGACTTCGTAATTCGCCATCTTCCAACCGATGTTGACTTAGATGACGTTGAGGAAGAATTGAAGGCTCTAGGATATGATATTGTGTCTATCCTACCCCTTTTTACCACCAAACCTACCAAAGCCGAGTCAGATGAAGGCAAATCCATTGGCGAGAGGCGCCAAATACCGGTCTTTAAAGTAACTTTGTCCCCCGTAAATAATTTTGAAAAATTCAAAAATTTGAGCGAATTAGTCGGCATAAGTATTGAAATCAAACCATTCATTAAAACGCTTGAACCAATCCAGTGTTTCCGGTGTTTACAGTTCGGTCATACCAAAAACTTCTGCCATTTGAAGCCAAAATGTAGTTTGTGCGGAGACGCACACTTACTGAAAGAATGTACCGCAAACCCCACCAGCCGCCCAACCTGTCTCCACTGCAACGGTCCCCATTCCTCTACCTACAAAGGCTGCCCCCATTTCAAAGAGCTTCGGCGAAATATCATCCTTAAATCTAAAGACGCTAGGGCGATTCCTGAAGCATCTCCTGACCTCTCTTCTTCGCATGCGTTTCCTTATCTATCAACGCCCAGTTATGCGTCAGCTGTCCGCAGCACAAACAACCCCGCCCCCCGCCCTCCCGCTAGTTCCTCCTCTTCACCTTTCTCTTTTTCTTCGCTCACCTCTCTTCTTCCAAAAATCTTCACTGCTTTTCAAAAAGTTATTAGTGCACCTACTCTTCAGGATAAAATCGTCACCTTCTGCTCTGAAGCCCTTGCCATCCTCAATGGCCTATTTACTTAATCTTTTATCGTGGAACGCACGAGGCATAAAAAATAAATTCCATGATTTCCACCACCACTGCATCGAGGTAAATAGCCACATTACCTGCATTCAGGAAACTAAACTCAACCCACTGCAACGACTCTCTTCCCCTACTCACAATATCTTGCGCCTCGACGTCGGCCTATCTGCGAATGGTCTTGCGATCCTCATTCATAAAAGTATACCATTTTCCCCTTTGCCGGTCCCCAAACTGAAATCCATCGACCTCCTCGGTATTGAGATCAATTTTCAAGGGAAACCTATCCATATTTACTCTGTCTACGTCAAAATCGGTCGCCTTGTCCCCGAAGAACTTTTATTTTTGAACTCTTCCGCCGTTCCAACACTCTTCATAGGTGACTGGAATAGTAAACATCCCCTCTGGGGATCGAAAAAATCAAATCCTAATGGGATAAAACTTTTTCGTTTCCTTCAACTTCATCATTTACAGTTTTTTTCTCCCTTTCGTCCCACTCATGTGTCCTCCCAATCATCCGATCTTCTTGATTTCATCTTGGCTAACCATTCTTTCGACCTGTCCCCCGTCATTGTACATGAAGCCCTCTCTTCTGACCATTTTCCCATCACTTGCTCCCTCCAAGGCGCAATCACCACCTGTGATCTTCCAACTGTCCCTCTACTTCACCTCCAAAAATGCATTCGCCTCATTTCTTCTAACATTTGTCATATCCCTCCCATTGATTCCCCTCCCACCCCCGTAAAAATCGATGTTCAAATCGATCTCGTCAATGAAATCTTCCTCACTGCCAAAGAAAAAAGCACCACATTTGCAGCTCCCCAGATTTCCGACCGACTTACTCTGCCGCCTCATATTGTTAAAATTATTAAATCTCGCAACAACCTGCGTCGCCGTTACCATCGTACCAAAGACCCCGCCGATAAAACGGCCCTGTCAAATCATAACATCCGAATCAAAAAAGAAATCCACGCCTTCAGAAACGCAAAATGGACCGCGTTTGTGAACGATCTTTCCTTTGAAAATTCTTCCACTTGGAAAATAGCTAAATCCTTTACTAAAAAGTCTGTTTTTAACCAACCTCTTCTTATTGACAATCAACTAAATTTCGACCCGTCCACAAAATCCGACCATGCTGTTCACTTTCTCGCTTCTATTATGCAAAATGATATATCTCATCCTGCCCACGATTGTCCAATTAATGATTCTTATAATTCACTTAAATTCTCTCAACCTTCAGATCCCCCTCTAACAACAACAGCTGGTGAAATTATTGAAATTCTCGAATCCCTCAACCCGAAAAAAGCTCCTGGTCTCGATCACTCTTCAAACAAAATCCATCAACCCCTTGCCTCATGCAAACACTTTGTAATGCTTCTTGTAAATCTCTTTAACTCCTGTTTTGCCATCCATTACTTTCCCTCCGCTTGGAAAGTTGGCCTAGTCACACTAATTCCCAAGCCCCAAAAAGACCCAACTATCATTTCTAATTATCGCCCCATCACCCTTCTCTCCTCACTTTCCAAAACATTTGAAAAAATTCTTTTAACTCGCATCCAAACTTTCGTTTCCGAGAAAAACATCCTCATCCCCGAACAAATGGGATTCACCTCCCATCTCTCAACCACCCATCAAGTTCTTCGTCTGTTCGAACTCATTACCCAAGGATATCTCAAGAAAAATCACACGACGCAGGTTGTCTTTTACGATATTAATAAGGCCTTTGATAAAGTTTGGCACCAGGGCCTCATTCACAAACTTCTCAATTATGGTTTCCCTCCCACTATCTGTAAAATCATTTTAAATTATCTCACCGACCGGCAAATTCACGTCCGCTCTCATGATATCATCTCCCGCCCTCTCCCTATCTCAGCTGGCGTGCCTCAGGGCAGCTTGCTCAGTCCCATCCTCTTCAATCTATTTATTAACGACCTTCCGCAAGACCAATATATTCACCGCTTTCTTTATGCCGATGATCTCGCAATTGCATCGCAATCTCCCTCCCCTAACCTCGCTGTTCATCGAATCAATGAATACAACATCAAACTTGGAAACTGGCTGGAAAAATGGCATCTAACCATCAATCCCGATAAAAGTGTTCACTTAACCTTCCCAATCAAAAAAAATAGGCCCACTTCGTCCGAAGTCCTACTTTATGATTCTCCCATCCCCACCAGCAAATCAACTAAGTTCCTTGGCTTCTACCTTAACACCAATCTATCTTGGACCGAACAAACGAATAAAAGTATTCAGAAAGCGCAAGTTACCAAATCCCGTTTATTTCCATTGCTCAATAAAAAAAGTCCTCTCCCAACTGCGCACAAACTCCGCTTAATTAATGCATTCATCCTCCCCCATCTTACCTATACTTCAATTCTTTCATTCAACACTACTAAACTTAATATTAAAAAAATAGAGGTATTTTACAATAGGTGTATTCGTTCAGTTACGTCAACAAATAAACTCATTCCCCTCTCGGAAATCAAAAGGTATCATCAATTAACTTCAGTTTCCAACCTAGTTGCCAAGATGATTGAAAAATTTAAACTTAACTTAGAAAATATTAATAATCCCCTCCTCAAAGATATTTGGAACTACCATCCTAAAAGCAGAAGGCGCAAGAAAAGTATCCGCTTAACCAAAGAAATCGTTGGAAAATTTACCTTTTGCCCATATAAAAATAATAGGAAAAAACGGGCCAGATAGCCCTTACTGAGCGCATACCACTTCGGAATACTCCGCGTAAAAATTACGATTCTCAGCTCAGAACAAATTTCCGTGCCTTCTCTTTCATCATTAAGTAACAATTATTAATTAAACAACGACTATTCTCCAAACTTACGCAAGTCGACGCCGAATTTTTCAAAATTCAAATCCATTGCACTCAACATCGTAACTGATCGGAAGGCCAGACCGACGATTTTCCATCACCACTACAACACAAACATACTCACATAACAACATAAACACTTCTACATCATTACTCACACCGACTAACACCATAACAACTTACTCACACTCACCGGAGGGCACAAAATATACATATCATACATTAAAAACATCTACTGAGAATATTTGTCGCATAGATTAGAAATACCGCATTCAAAAAAGAGTATTATCTGCCTTACCTATCCCTCATTCCTCTACCTTGAATGCACTGCACCCAACTTAACCTCTCCACCCTAACTACTACCCAAACCTCGTTGCTAAAAAAGTCTGGAATTTATTCCCACCTCACCTATTCCTGCCACTCGCACTACCGCCTGCAACTGCCTTTCGCAACGGCAATAGTAGGCAAAGATTTGCACCGCATCACCGGACAGTCGTCGACGCAGTCTTTGCCCAACGTTCGCGACGAGAACCTCAGTCGGCGCAAGATCTCCGGGAGTTGAAATCACTCGAGGCGACCATGCTGTTTCTACGTCCACTTGAACTTCTCGACGATCGCCGTAGAGATGCCTCGCTGACCCGTCACCACGGCAAGCAAGACGACCGACGAATACGTGGAGGCCTTCGAAAGATTGCTGGCTCGAAAGAAGCTGAAGAAGACTCCTGGCAAGGAAGAATTGTGTGTGTTTGTGTAGTGAGCTATGGTCATTATAGTGAAATTTAGTGAATTGGTGATAGTGACTTGAAGAGGAGGTTCGGTTCGCCGATGGAAAGCTGAGCTCGGCCACCGCTGGAGGAATTCCTCGGCACAAGGTAAGGAATCGACGTCTTTCAGCTTGGAAGGGTGGTAGAGGGTAGATTTCTTTAGAAATGGGCCCATCCAACGGGCATTAGAGAACAGGTCTGCATTAGAGTTTGGGGGGAATGGGAAATGAAGTGAAGTAGGGCCCACTCGATGGGCGATAGTGATTGGGGGGAGGGGAAATTGAAGTGAAAGGTAATACACACACTAATACAGACAGGCTTTTTAGCCATTAGAGAATAAAACTTGATTAGTCTTCTGAAATTCTTCCTCTTCTATCTTTTCCGTGGCTACGGTTTTCATGCTGTAGCCACACCATGGTTTGATAGGGCTGGCTATTTGCAACTGCTGACGCGAGCGCCCCGATCCCCCGAAATGACAAATTCCAGTTGCAGATAGCTGGCGAACCCCTCCATTTTTAAAAGGGGAAACGAGCCTGGCACGATACGTCTTTGCGTGGTTTGGAAAGTCGTGCACCTTTTCTTTTGAAGTAATCTTTCAAATGATTCTTCAATTTAATTTTTAGTATAGTTGTCTGTAAGATATGCTAATTTCTAATCTATTTTTCTCGTCTAAATTTCTAAAAATGTCATATTTTCTTTGTGAGAAGTTATTTATCTTATGATTTAACAATTTCATTCTTCCACGCAATTTAATAACATCTGAAGTAATGTATGGTTAAAATCTGCTGTATAACTTTATTTTTCTTTTAATTTACAGTTTCGCAGCCGGGCTTCTGAGCACATATACTTCAAAGATCAATGGGAAACCTTTACTCAGATGAGTAACATGCTGTAAACTGTTCAAGAGAAGGTATAAAAAAGCCACAGAAGCTAAGTTTTGCAGAATATTGTCCGCAGAAGTTCATTAAGATTTGAAATGAGAATTTAAAGTAACTTTTATAGCTTGAGGAATTCATTAATCAAATACTTCGAACTCGTTATTGAAATATTACCAATTTAGGGTAATATCTTGTTTCTTCGTGGTTTATCTTTCATGCGAAAAATTCAGTTTTCCTAAATTATCCACGTTTCCGATTTCCTTTTCCGCAGATTGCGTAAAATCGAAATATTTCAATTTTTCCTTATTAATCTAATAAATTGTAATTTCCTTGATTCTGATGCTAATCCAGTCCACCAAAACCATTTGGTTATTGAAAATTCATTTCGCGAGGTCCTGAATATTTCGTAACAGATTTAAGAATATTTCCCGTAATTTTCAATAAGTCGTACAATACGGTAGTTGCGATTGAGCTTTTAAATTTGCGAAAACTTCATCCCCTAGAAATTAAGTAAAAATGTACTTTCACTCCTGAAATCCGATTTTAATTGTACACCTACGCAGAACTAAGAAATCATCGATCAATATGAAAGGAGAAAGTAATAGTCCCTTAGAAAAGTCCATCGAGAGTCAAAAAATATTATTTTCCTTTATTCGAACTATTCTCGAATATAGCGATTCGAGATCTACACGAAGTAACGTTAATATCTGATTTAGAGACGGTACTGTAGGCCGTTCCACATTAAGTTGACAGTATTGTCCTTACGGCGAACGCTGTTGCTAAAAGTTCTCTCGGTCTACTCTCCTCGCGATTCCCGCGCCAAATTTGAATTGGCTAATTGAAATGTTTAGAGAAAGCCCATTAAAAAGTTCCTAAAGTAATGTTTAAGAAAAGGACGGTATTTATACGCAATATTTTCGGTTTGCAAAAGATCAAAGTTATAAATACCATATGAATATCTCGAAAATCGGTATTTCAAAGTATAATAATGGATTACTGGCAGGCGTATAGCAGTTTACCATATCTTAAGAAAAGGAAATTGATAATAAAATGATGGGAATATTAGCAGGTAAAGTTAGAAAAATTTTCAGTATTTCCTTACAACGTATTTGTACTAATCATATTTACACAAAGTTGTGAATATTTGGCTGGAAATAAATATATCATTAAACCAAAAATTCGTTTTTTGCTGGGCAGAGGGCCATGCTCATCACAAGTGAATCAAGTATATCGCATAATTATATGGTTGTGTAACCTTTTTAGTTTCTCGTCGAGGAATTAAATTAATAACGCGCCTCAGGGTGCATCTTTCCTTCTCCATTGATTATTTTGTATTCCATTTGCGGCCTCTTCGCAGAATTCGATAGCACCGAGAGACTTTCTGCAATAGGTAAAAACGTAAACTGTTTACTTCACAGCTTCCCTCTTTTAGACTTCTTTTCTTTCTGATGATCGCACAAACTTATAAATAAACCACTTGGGAAAAATCTCCACAACAACGTTCGATAAGTTACGACGCCACTCCACTTCTATACTCCGAGAATCCGAAGACAAACTAAATAAGAGCTCTAATCCTGCATTCCCAAAATTGAAGAGCCACTACGTTTGCTCAGATGTCTAATGGCTCAAGAGCCATCCTGTACCAGAGTTTTGCATCCCCTCTCTCACAATCTATCCTATGAAGCTGCGCACCATATGAGATGAAGTGTTACATCTTCCAAGCAAGCGAAATTTTCTGCTGTATTAAACAATTAATTGAAAATTTTTGGGAATATTAAAGAATATTCGGAGCTTTAATGAATACATATGATATGATAAATTTGATCCATATCTATAACTGAAAGAACCAGCTTTCTTACTATGATCATAAGTTATGACCCTTCAGAATAATCCATGTTCGCCGTATTTCGCAAAACTTACGAGAGTTGGAGAATAAATAACCTTACAAAAGTTCTTTCCGGGCTGCATAGTTGCCCGAAGGGCGGCTTGATTGAAGTGCTCGCACTTTAAACTTAAAAAGATAGGTTTTCTTTTAGATTCTCCATGATATTTCATATTCCTCCTTCACTAAAAGCGGGCATCTACGGGCAGTACTGTCAAATTTTGGTGAGCGGAAAAAATCTACAAGTTCTTCCTCACGTGAGAAACCAAAACGTTTTAGGCGACGTATAAATTGGACTGCACCACGAATTTTTTCTTGAGTTACGTTCCAACTAAGTAATTTTTTCTAAGGTTTGATTGCTCTAAAATTACTCATGTAACTTTTATGTATTCAGATGATAGAATGAGCAATGGAAGAAATGTCAGCATTTTATGTTGGATTGTAAGAGTGTAATGGCAGTTTCACAAATGTTCACGGGTGAAAATTCGGCAGTTCATTCAATTTTCGCTTTTAACTTTGTTGTTCCTGCTAAAAATGCATAAATATTCACTTTTGTGTTGATAGTTATTTCCATTCACCCTTCATCAGAAATTAAGTTTGAATCAGTCAATGTAAACCACGAATCTTATCTATACCTGTTCAAATCCGTAGCTCCGCTTAAAGGCGACCCGGCGCGAGGGGGGCAATTTACGTTGAGTTTTCCCCCGTAAGCCCTCCATACTGACTGGAATCTTAAAACGGACAATAGATTCTAGGATAGGTAGTCTTTTATAGACGTCGGAGAGGTTCAATCAGACATTTCAGCTAAATAGTTACTTACGAAATCGGTGATTATAGAACCACTCTGATAAGAGTACAATGCAATAAATATTAGCAAAGTTATAACTTAATGGATCCCCCTGTTTGGAAATTTATTTCGGAATTTAAACGGGACACCTATAAGCAAGATAAAGTTTCCTCGAATTGCGCGCTTTTTATTTAACAGTTATTTGTACATGAGCAGTGGTTTAAATATTAAACAAAGATTGAAAACAGAGTAAAAATTAACCTTAAAACGCGTTCCTTATTGGCTAGCAGAAAATTTTACATTAAAGTCAATTATTCTAAGTCGGGAAGCGGGCGTACCACAAGGGGCAATACTATTCCCTACCCTTTTTAATCTTTTTACACGAGACATTCCCCTCAGCCGATATTTATTTGTACGCAGACGTTAATCTCGTGAACGCCGCTCTACAAGAGCACTTGGACTGGGTGCGCCTCCAATGGAGACTAAGGGTGAAAAATGCGCGAGATAAAACAAATCAAGTCATCCTTACGCTATGCTGGGGGAATGTCAGCGATTCCTTGATGACCCACGTCGAATCCGTCCTGGAAAAGGCACGGCCTTTTATGCTCTTTACAAATTCTTTTTCAGCAAAAAGATTAATATCAATATCACTCTCTATAAAGCGATGGTCCATCCTTACGTACGCCAGCACGGTGTGGCATTATTGCGTAAAGAAAAATGTTAAAAAAATAATTCTAAAATGATCCTCTCGGTCCCTCAACAAACTTCTTATAACAAAATATGCGCGGCACACAAAATCCTTGGGGAAGTTGCTCAGTCGAGCCACTAGTCGTTTTTATGATAAACTTCGGGAACGAAAATTTCCGGTCCATGTGGGCTTCAATTGAAGTACAGGTCGTCCAATGCGGGGCTCATTATCGATTCGACCAGATTTTAACTTATTACCTACAACTTTAGCTTAATTTATTACCTATTTATTATTTCATATATTTTTGTTAACTTTTCACCCCGCCGCTTTCGTCCAACTTTTATCACTCCCTTCCTTTATTTATCCTTTCCCGCCCTTCTTTCCTCTCTTTTATTCTTTTACCTTTTAAATCTTTTAGCTTTTACCCGACGGATTCTTTACCTGTCCCTTCGCGGTAATTTTATTACATTTCCCTCCATAATTTATTATTATTTATTCATCTTCCCTTTTTACTCATCGTGACAAACCCGGCCCTTCATCTCATCGAGGTCGGTCGACTTTCACCTTTTATCACTTATTACCGCGGTTTTTCAAAATTTTAAAGATTTTAAATAAATTAAGAGATCCAAGTGGATGGACCAGGTGCCGCGCGCAATAGTATCTCCCTCTGGGGAGTCACAGTGATAATAAATTTGATAACTCGAACGGAATCCTCCGAGTGTGGAATTGTCTAATGTTTTGTTTTCAAACCAAATTGACGTGGCCCTAATCTGCGAGACTCATCTTTCGCTTGACAAAAAATTTGATTTACCTGGATATAACTGCGTAAGGGCCTATAATCCAGTCCGGAGGAGTTTGAGTACTATTCGCGAGGCACAATAAAGCCAAAGAAATTAAAATTCCGAAATTAACGAACTGTCAAACGGTAGGGATCTGCATCCAAGGGGAGCGAGGCCCCCTCAATTTTACAAGCCACCGCACAAAATTCTACTTAAATCTGATATTTTTAAATTTTCCGACTCCGCGACCTTCATCGCTGGCGATGTAAATAAGGCATTGGGATGCAGAAAAAACAACCCGGCGGATAATAGACTCCTTACATTCATCTCGTGCTTAAAATTTCAATTGCACGCGCCGAAAGAAGTCACCCATCACGTAAAGAATCACCCGGAAAAGGACTCTCAATCTTATTATAACGACTTTCGAAACGGCGAGTTCCGCTCGACTCCATCCCATGCGAAATCAAGATGAAGAACCCAACTGGAACAAAGTTAGCACCGTCCTAAATGATTTAAAATTATCCGACTGGTCTGGCAAAATAGACGAGAACTTAATCGACAGCCAGACTTAGTGAATTCGTCACCGTTGCATATGTAATCCAAGCTTAACAAAAGACTCCCGCCCAATGCCATCCTTGACAACGCGGCCTCGAGAAATAAAGCCAGAAACCAAAAAACCGGGCATATCTCACGCTGTACTCAGGAAAATCATTAAAAAGGGCTAATTTAAAAAATAGTCGAAGGCGAAATTGGATGCCGGCAGCAACAACAACTGCCAACTTTGGAAGTTCGTCGGTAAAATAAGAGGGAAAAAACAAAACATCGCGGCTCCCCTTCTAAATGCAATCGGTGATTGTCTGACGCGGGGAAATGCAATATTTTCGCGGAAAGATCCGCTATTTTCGAAGGAAGTGAAAGAGAAAACAAAACAAACGACCTGAACGTAAACGCGTATTGCTTCGACCGAAGGTCACTGATCCGCCGGTAAATAATACGAAGGAGTAAACACTCCGACCGACGCCTACCGAGAAACTAGTAAACACGGAGATAAGCGCGCTGAGGTGCATCTCTAAGCCAACGACGGTCGAGGCCAGGGAAGTATCAAATGCAATTCAAAAACGTAAAAACAACATAGCACAGGGACACGTTGGGATCACTTCCAAAATGTTTAAAGCGTTCCCCGAGAAAATTATTAGCGAATTAGTCGGTATTTTCACTGGCTGTCTTACACTGGGTCATTTTCCGAACTCGTGGGAAATCGCTTAAGTGGCAATGATTCCCATACCGCGTCAACGACCCAAAGAACTATCGCCCGATTAGCCTCCTACCAATTATGGGCAAATTACTAGAACGGATAATTGAATGATAATTGATAATTGATCGAGTTGAAGAACTTTATTCACATTCTCCCTGAATTCCAAGCAGGGTTCCGCGCCGTTCTCTCCCATCAGATCGCTCGACTCTCCGAGGACACAACTTTAATGGTTAATAAACTGCGGTCGCTTTCTCGACTTCCTTCGACAAAGTCTGGCACGAAGGATTAATTTTTAAATTGGTTAACTTAAATTTTCCCATATATTTAATCAAAATCATCAAATCTCAATGACGGAAAATTCTTCACGACGCTTTATCTTGCGACTTCTCCCGTTTTTAGTGTCAAAGCAGGCGTACCGCAGGGATCTTTATTCTCCCTTGTATTATTCTGTATTTTTACTGCCGACATCCCCCAGCGCGAGGATACCACAATTTACTTATATGCAGACGATACCACTTTGTTGGCAAAAAGTGTTTCTCCCAATATTGCCAACAAGACCCACCTAGAAGACATCCTTTGTGGTGGAAAAAAATGGAAACTAAGGGTCAATGCCAACAAATGTGGTCGACATGTTTTTAGAAGGACGAGCCGACATAAAGATAAAACGAATCTACGCTGGGGGAAGATTTAATTCCCGATACAAAGAGACAACGGAGTAATTTTAGATCCTAAATTGACATGGTGAGATCATATAGACAACGTTTTACTCCAAGCAGCCATTCAGGGCCTTAATATTTTATATTTAACGACAAAATCACCAACAAGGTGAAAATTTTATTATTTCAGACAATGGTTAGATCACCGCTGACATACGCGTGTCTTGCTTGGATCTACTCTTCCAAACAGAATTTTTAAAAATAGACAGTTTCGACAAAAGATCTATCAAAAGAATTTTTAAAATCTCGCGGTTGTCTAGCTCCAGAGAAGTCTTTGGAGCGATAAAAATCGATTCCTTCGACATTTTTTGCAGGAAGATCAAAAAATTTATGACGAAGCTGCAGAACGGATCAAAATTCTTTGGAAGCCGAACAACGGCAGGACGACGAAGGCTCCATTCTCGGAGAAGAATTGATGAACCGATAGATACATTAAAACAGATCAATAGTAGTCGCTCAAATCAATTTCCTAATGTAATCTAAGAATGAGAATATCAATTTTTGACGCTGAAACAATTGAGTGGTTCTTACCGATTACTGATTAAAATGCAAAGGAATCGAAGCTGAAAATTTTATCTCTATTCTGAAAACTGCTTTATGTTTAATTAGTTAGAGTACAGCTTGGTTAACCAAGATTACTGGAGATTCGGTAGATTTTCTATTAATCATAGCTACACAAAAATCTAGGAAATTGTCCGTTAGATTAGAATAAAATTAGAATTATATCCACATTTATCAATGAAGGCTTTAATAGTTTCCGTAATTATATATTTTAATTTCCTACCAATTATAACGACGATTTCAATTCTCCTAAGGGTGAATAAAATCAACTAAATCAATAATTTATTATTTATTTAGTTATACTTTAACTATCTTTTTATATATAACTAGTTGCACCGTGCGAAACTTTCCCAGAAAACACTGATACTCAATTTCCCACCCAAATACACTTCAACAAACACTAATCGTTACAAACAAATACACAAAAACTAAAACATACCTAAAAATACACACCTTCATCTTCTTTATCAGCGTCTGTTTCGATATACCTCGATTGCAGCGATGGATATCGCATCCAGTAACGATACTGAATGGCCAAATAAAAAGTCTTGCTTTTTCTAACGCCTTACCACATGAACCCAAACAAAATCCCTATTATATTATATATTTATATTATTATTTATTATAGATTTAATATTTTTCTCTGTGCTCCACAGCTCGGATTCTTTCTTTTATTTTCGAGGAATAATCTTCAAAAATCCCTTTTCAATCCAAATAACATGTGACAAAATAAAATCGTTATTATTAATCATATAATATCGAAGCGGCAAGCACTATTCGTTATGATTCAATAGGTGCACTAAACACAGTTGATGCAAGATTTTCAATTAAGAATATGATAATCGGAAAATTCCCTAAAACTTTTGATTCTACATCATTCCATTAGCAATGAAATTTAAAAAAGAATATTGTAAATATATAAATTATATATATTATATATAATACTATATATAGCGTCCGGCTCGCTGTCTGATTTGTTAGGAATTCTACTAGAAAATTTCATGCAATATGGCAGAAAGACTGCTTTGAAATGGTCCCAAACCAACTTCTTCATTACAGTCTTTTCAGGACACCGCTTCCTAAAAGGAGTTAATCCCGGAATCCCCGTTCACTACCTTCTTCTCATAAGTGAAACCAAAAAACCCCACCCCAAAATCCCTCTCGCACGACAAACAGTTACATATACCTCAATCTCCACACTTTCTTTTCATTATGCATTTAACCCCCCTTGATGAGAAAGGCAATGTCTCCAAAATGCGCATTAGGTGTTTCTGAAAACTGACCGCCGCACCTGGGGTTAATCCTTTTCTTAGGAATTGCGCCCGATGGTTCCCGGCATACAGCGATTGGAGAGTTCTTGAATCTCCCATTCCCCAAAATACTTTTCCTCTTTTACCTTATCCCGATGATTATCAGCGTTTCAATCATGAAAGGAATAATTTCGCTCATTTACTGAGGGATACCGATATCCTAAAGAACATTCTAACCCTTTACCGTTTCGAGTGATATTTCTCTTTCTCTACCACTATAATTTCTGTCTCTAATCAATTCTCTATATCGTCCCGTTTTGGATGGATAACTCCGATGAAGTGAAATATATGTGACTGAAATAAGTAGAAGACTGAATGTAATCGATATCGTGATGCTTAAGCTACTTGCACCTTATTAATTAAATAAGCTACTAGTAGGTCTTAAATGATAGATTTTCCGAAATTCGTTTCCCGGTATCTTTTCTAAAGTAAGTAACCCTACATACATAAAAAACACTGTGTAAAAAGACTGATGCATGGGATATTCGACCTCAAGTTATAGTTAAAAATACAGTATATAAAAATAAGTATGGTTTAAAAGGAAGCGTAAAAATAGGGTTATTCGTACTGAACGTTTGAAAAACGTATGGCATCAAATAAATAGTAGCTAAATGCTACGGTAATTCGTAAACAATTTAAGACCCTAATGAAAATTTTATTTTTAGGCATAGCGGCATTTCGACTGAAATAAGAGCTCTAAATAAAGTTCCAGAGATGTGTTATGATTATGCATACGAAGTGATACATAATGAAGGATAAAGTCAACCGTATCTAATGTCAAATGGTTCATGATTTAAATGAGTTAAACGAAATAAGCATCAGGAAAAGGAGAGACTGTCAGAAGGGAGTTAAAGTGTTTAAGGGGATTCATCTACAGAACTGGAATAAGAAGAATAAAGTAAAAACATGTATTATAAAAAGAATTTTTCCAAGATTCATTTATGAGATCGCCCATACGGTCTCGATGAGGTAAACCACTTGTGGTTTAAAATAACTTAAATCAAGGCATGAAAAGGTTTGTATGAGAAAAGCTCGAAGATGAACATAAATTATTGCGGAAGACGTTACCAACTTGGGTATTTATTGTAATGATTGGGCCAGTCAGATCGGAGCACTAGAGGGCTTTTAATGCCAAAATAAAAGAGAGGCTTCCGGATAGTAATATTAGCAGCGCGTTCTACTTGGATGAAAGCGGTCCCGGGTTCGATTCCCGGTGGGAGACCATGTGCGAAATGACCTCCGCAGTCGAATGCCTTTTAAAAATACAACTCATAAAAGCGAGAAATAATGAACGTTTAGTTATCGATATTACTTGCTTGATTGTGATTTCTTAGGATAATCGTAGAATAAATATTTTACTGCATTTCTTTGTGTAAATATGGTTTCAGCAAGCTCATAGTCCTCATGCATTTTATGATATTGTCTTTTAACTACGACGAACGACATTGTAAAAATGATGGGTTCCAACAGATTGAACCTTTATGGCTGCTTTTATCAATTCTGTCGAATTTAACGCGATTTAAATATGACATTTCAGGATTCTCTTCCTGCTATTTGAAAGCCTGAGTCAGGACATCCAAGGGCAATTTGTTCGAATCAGAATCTTAATTCCTTTTCTTCGATTTAACGATTAATATTATTATATAAATCAGTTGTAGTCCTCAATATTCAAGGGAGCTGGAAATTATGTCAGGGTGGAAAATATTGGTTCTCGTAAAGAATAAAGAGGAATCTGTTCCTAACTTATGGCCATTGCCCTTTCAAAATATAATTCCTTACGATCTACCGAAAATTTCCCAGCAATCGCTGGTATCGCTTTCCTTTAGACTTCGCGATAGCAGCCCTCCTCATCGGACGGAGCGTAGGCACATGGGTACGCACCGGCCAAGCCGCGGCAAAGGCAAAATTCCGGTGTTGCCAAAATGTAATAGAAGGGCGGGTGGAAGGGGTAACGAATGACATTTGAAACCCCTCAATCTTATGCACCACGTAGTACACCGTTCGATTTTTTCTTGGACGACTGTACCTTAAAGAAGTAGCGTTGATAAATTACAAAATAGAATTAATACAACATTGGATAGTGAATGTTTGGGGAAGAAACAAAAAAAACTGGTTGGAAGCATATCATCACGGCATTAGTTGGGAGGGCGGATGCATACCATTCCCTGATTCAGAGAAGCTCTGTAAAATCTTGCAGAGATATCAAATAATTTTTGTTATCAATATGATATCAAGAGTTCGTATACTTGCAAGACTTATTGCACATTCCCGATATCGTGGATCTTGAGTTGCTGCAGTGTCCTTCACTTAAGAAACTTGATTCCAAAGCTGCAAGTTGCTTTCATGAAAATCATACAGCACCCGGTAATAAGTTCGCTTTTGCACTTTCAAACGATTTCCGTATTGCAAACTGGTTTTATAAGTACGGCGTGTTAAAACGATGCATGTGTTTAATTTCTAATCACCCGCCGTCTCCGATGTTTTCCGAAGTCTCCCGAAGGAAGCCGAATCGGAATACGGCTCGTGCTATTGGAGTACCTGTGACGTCATCAACTTCTTCCGGGGATACTCTGGTTGGGTTGCAGAACGCGGGGAATAATTAAAAGTAGTGAAACATAAGGGTCTGGGTTCGATCCTCGTTGTTAGCAGCCGCCTGTACGTCATAAGAGCTGATTCCGAGCATGTTATATACCTTATTTAACTGAATTATCGTCAATAGGTGTGGTGGCCGAGTGGTCAAGGCATGCGGATCGTGCTGTCGTTGTCCGTTTGTCAAGTGATTCAAATCCTGGCGGGGGAAAATATTTTTCCAGAAAATAAGATTTAATTTAAAGGCCTCTGACGTCAAAGGGGTGGGGGTACTTATTCTGGACTTGGAGAGCAGCGGGTTCGAAAGAGGATACCGATGACGTCATCCAGCGGTTGGGATACTCTGGGACGTGCCACATTAGTTTCATAATATGGAAGAACAGGAATTAAGAAATCAATCAACTTGGGATAATCAAAATTATCGGGTCTTCCAATATTATCGATACAAGGCGAATGCTAAAGACACTGATTTTGAATAAATAATTAATTAATTTGTAGCTTCTCATTTTCGAATAGGAATATTTATAATTAAACGCGTATTATTTTAAATTCATTTCCTTTTTACTATGTATGTACTATATTAGTCTCGTTGAATTTACTGTTTTATGTGTTGCATAAACCATAATTCTAATGACAATCAATACGCATTGAAATTTTCCGTGCAGTAAATTTATTAATATGAGGGGGGACATTCTGAACTACCGCACCCGGTGACATCAACGCTAGGCACGCCTCTGAATAAATGCATTCGTTCAGAAAATTGATAATATTTAAGCAATCTTCACGGAATTCTGTGGGGTGTTCGTTTAAATGCGCACCATCTTATACGCATCTCCCTCCCCTTCTTCGGCGACGCAGTGCATTCTGGGAGGGGGAATCAGTAGTCGCGCGGACATCACTTTAGGCGGACGTGTCCTCGGAAGAACTGCGACGCTGTTCCATGAAGACGTTGTTGGAGCTGGCTGGTGAGTATCATTGTTCGATCCTCCTCTTTCATTCGCACACATGTGGCAAGTTCACTTTATTTTCATTTCATCGTCACGAGAGTAAGCGCGCATATCTTTTTCGTCGCCGAAATCCGGGAGTTTCGACTTATTCCCCTTTCCTTTCGCATGTTTCATTCGATCACTCCATTCACTCTTTTCCTGAAGTCTTTTCATTCGGAAAGCGAGAGAAGGATTACGCAATTAAACTGGGGGTGAACTGTAATTCCTTCGATGATACATATATCTAAAACTTCAAGGAAATATTCTGCCCCATTTGAAAACAGCTTAAGTTATTGGAAGTGGGACTCCTGTGTTCCTGCAGAAAGATTTGCAAAATGTAACATGTGTAGATTCTCCTCTTGATAGGATATACATTATTAGATATTCGTATTTTACGCTAATACGAAACGCATATACCGCCTAATTTAATGGCTCCATTCTATCGGTAATTTATTTCAAGTGAGGGCCCTTCCCATCCCTCCACATAAAAAATGAGAATCGATCCTAGCCATAATTGTTTCGATCGCAGGCGTCCCCAAAATCTATATTGTTCATTCAAGGCTACATTGAGTTTTTCAATAAATTTTGATAGTGATCGCGAAAAGATGCATTAATGCTATCAAAGGTTCCGTTACACTATTTATTTTCTAGCATCTATAGACAATCTTACGTGTTTTTATCGACGACCAATGGATTATTGTAAGCTTTTGACCTTTTCAATTATATAATTTGCGATCATATTTCCAATTTGTAGCCGAACTTTCGATTCTAGCATTAATGAAATCCTTTAAGGTTTTAAATTAAGAGATACATCAATTTAATAGGTCGATCTTCATTAGACCATCGTCAGGAACAAGGGTAGGTGTCCTTCTCTCCGCATAACCTCTACTTACCGAGTCTCAACTGTTAGGATGACGACCGAAAACAAGAGCCGGAAGACCGATGTTGACGAAGTCTCCCTCAGTGTGGAGGACTGCCTTTCGCCGAAGGTTGTACAGCAAGAGGTAAAACGGTTCGATCTGCAAAACATTCATGAGCGATTGCTTGCTTCGCTTCAAAGAGAGATTTTTTACGTTCCTCAGGAAGAAATAACCGAACTACGGTCAATGAAACCGAATATGGCTTTAAATAATAAGGTACATTTTCTATCAACTTAATAGGATGCGGCAATCCCTTCACTATTCCTTGCCTGGAGGAAAAACATGCATCCAATTGTGTAATCGTTCATATGATCACCCCCGTGTCTTGGAATAGAACCAGTTGGTACGCTGTTTTTTAACCTTTTGTTCGCTTTACAGAAATACTTTAAAAATTTTGCTTTAAATACTTCCAAATTGTGGGGATATAAGAGTAATAAGAGTATCTTCACAGGTTTTCGCGTTCCTTTGAAGCATAGTTTAATATGGTTTATGAATCCCGATGACTAACAACGTTATATTTCGCAACTTTTCTTTTGCGAATTGCTGCGAACCCATTAAGAATTCGCAGATTCTAAAGATCGTAATCTCTTCTCACTAACACGTGGTTAACGGAACAGATTGTTGTGAAATCGACCACTTTCTCTAAATTAAAGTAAGTTACACTGATTGTAATGACAAATTCTTGAAGAGCTTCTCGAAAAGATCTTTTAACCTGGCAGATAAATAAAAGTCATGGACAACTTTCGGACGGTTTCCCAAATGATCCTCATTTCGATTCCAAGGCGTCATTTGCATCCAGTAGCGCACTTTAAAAGGGGAATTTAAGTATTTCTGTATATGATATCGACCTCAAATTATAAAAACGGTATGATAGTTTCCTATAAACTTTTGACCGCGAAATTTCGAATGGAAATATCATGGAGTGGTTTTTGCTTCGACATCACGTCTAAGAGATTATTCCGTTAGATACAGGATTGGAATATTTTTGTAAGCAGATCTCAAATTATTTGTGTATTGGAGGAATATATTACAAATTGCGTTGCAGTAAATGTGTGCCATAACATCACGTGGCATTCTGAAAGCAGATCTCTTTCATTGAGGCTTCAAACGTAACTCGGGGTACTTCTACACAATTGCAGATCACATGGACTGCTCATTCGTCGTGTATTCCTTCTTTTCAGAAATGTATTTGTTCGTGATGTGGTGATCGTGTCTCACAGTCGGAAATATGAGCTCTGCCGCTTTCGAATCCCCCCGCGTCTCCTTAGCACTGTTTCATACGCTCGTGAGAACGTGTCATTTCGTGTCTTCCGCCGATTCAAAAGTCTGCGTTTTATTACCATTTGTAATTTATAATTCATACACGATTAAATAAAGCTAGGAAATTTTTTCACTTCGTTTCATACGAAATCATAATAAAACTATGATACAAGTCACGCTTTTGAATTTTTTGAATGATTAATGATGCCCAATCTCAGTTGTGGTTTATTTATGTTAAAAAAATATTTATTCTTCCGATCTCATTACCTCTCTGTAAGAAATGCATTGGTGTATTTAATTTCTCCCACTTCCCATGAGGAAGGCATTTATTATAAGTCTAGTGAACTTAACATATTAATCATTATATTTTATCACGATAAGTACTCGTATTAATGATAGAGTGTATGTAGGTAAGGATTTTTGGGATATAAGCATTTACCAGGAGGTTTTACGTGATCAAAATTACATATGCCATTTAGTTCTGCTTGTGTTAGGAGTTATTTAACCCGATAATCGCATGCCTTTTCAGAAGGGCGATCGAAAACGCAATGTTGAAATATCAGATAGCCAATTCCGAGATTTTTCTACTGTTTTTATCGAAAATGAGGTATAAAAGATATGAGGTTTAAAAGAAACTTTTTGTGTAATCAACGCATTTCCGTTTAGATTTTGATCAGCATTCTTTTCTAATCTAACAAATAAGGAGGGTGGATTTTTGTAACTCCTCGTCTGCCTTATTTTTAAAGGTTTTAAATTGAAACTTTTTATTCAGCCGAGATGAACATTGAGATTTATTTCCACGCAGTATTTTTCAATTAAATTGAGAATATACCACGGTAGATGGACGTGGTTTTATGCGTAGAATATTTTGTAAACGAGACTTAGCTTCCTCTGTGAGGAGATAATCGCGTCCTAATGCCTGATAATGAAATATAGAAATCGGAGTATAGAATTATTGGAAAATGGTTGAGTGCGTTGAAAGTCTATTCGGTAAATGTGTTAAAAAGAGTTGAAATGAATTTGTACGGTGGACTGGGACAAGGTGATTTGTCTATTGTCGACCTGTAATATAAAAACGATTTCTTACAATTTATTTTTTAGCTTTCCTCGTCTTAGTTTTTACTCTTTGGTCTGTTGCGGTATTTATGATTTTATGAAGAGGGTTTTTCGATAAAAAATTCTTCCAGCTGGGTTACATACACTTTAAAATCTTTTCGCTCGTACTCCAGTCGCTGCATTGCTGGGCATTAAAAACGTCCATCTGCATTAATGTGAGTGGTCATCATTTTAATTTTAAGTGCGTCTCGGTTCAGAGTCATCTTTCTTTACGTAGAAAGTATTGAATCAGAGAATATACCGTTGGCATTCCATTCTTAAGACAGTGGGGGACATCTGGAATGATATGCGTAGAATTGACAAAATGATTATCCCACGTGCTTTTGCAAGCCTTAAGAAATAAAATTTGAAATTGATTTCGCCTAGCAGCTGACGTTGAGGTCTTTTTTCAAAGTGATTGCAAAGCGATGCTTCTATAGTCGTCATTTCCGACATTTAACTGTTCTTAAAGACGCGTCGGTTGGATATGCGACAACTAAATTATCTCGTTCGAAAGCTCTTTACCGGTGTCTTAATAGTTTTTCTTTCCTAATGTACTCTAAATCGTTTTTAACGGTGAATCGAAATAGTAATTCCTATAATAATAAATATCTACTGGATTTTAATCCCAACACTTGAACGCGTTTGATTTTGGTTTCTCTCTTTCGTTTGACAAATGGTTTCAATTCCTCTCACGGAGTCAACATTGACTATTCTTTAGCGTATGCCCGAAGCAGCGATGGCATAATGGGGTCCCAGGGGATTGTTTAAATTTTTGGATTTCAATTTTGAAGCCTCAGACGTATCTAATTGTAAAACACTCCTCTCTTCATAGTTATTGAATTATTCGGAGCAGAAAGATAATGTGAACTGATTTCATTTTATTTTCCGTTTGGGGTTTAGTTGGGGGCGTCGGTTTTAGATCCTACACTTTGTTCTTGGAGATGGCCATGTTGGAGAGCGACTCACTCATGTCTTCCGAACGAAATTTTGTCCCCACTTGCTGAGAAATCACTGTCTGTTAGTTTTCCTGCCGCAAGAAAATTATCTCATTAACCCATGGAAGAATAATCTCACAGTATTTGTAAATATTCACTGCTGTGGAAGACCCAATGTTCATTATTCATATTTCAGACCCCACTTAGAATCGATCTCATCACGCACGCACTCGGTTCGTAACCCAAACGATGCGGCCAGTATCACGGGTGCCCCTTCATTAGTAATAAAACCTCTAAGAGAAAAAGAACCAAGTGTTTCTTAGCAGCACAATATCCCATCCTCTAATCCAATCAGACCTAGCACCGTTTTCTTGAGCCCAAGTGGGGTTTTTTTAAACCGACGTCAACACCAGGAATTTTCTGTTGGTCAGCGGTCGATGGTGGTGGGAAGGTCCTCTCCGATAATAATACCTCCAAGGAAGGAAAGCAGAATGTCCGCCCGTTGGCAACAGAGAAGCAATCCCGAGAAGCGCGAGGTGAGACTGCTATGCGATTCCCGACCCCTCCCGTAAGGGGGCGGAAGGGACTCGCCCTCGAACTCTAAACCGGGAACTGTCCTTTTGGAAAAGTCCGTTTTTTAGAGTCATTTGAATCTAAGCATGCCCACCCGTCGCCAAAGTGAGATTCGCTCAAGTTTGCCGGAGGCGGAGGTAAAGCACCAGTGCGAGATCCATAAGCGAGGTACCACCCGAAAGGGACAGGCTGGCTTTGGATGGAAGTGAATGAGTGGCAGACAGTCGTTGCCATTGGATAGAGAAGGTCCTACGACACCCTCATCACCGCTGATCATCCGTAAATTCTGGTATACGCCGTCGGTAACTCCTCTATCCAAACCCGTTGATGTCGCATCAACTCCCGTTTAAATCACGAGGAAGTTTCCACCTGTTTATTTATATAATGATCGGCTTCTCCTTTTTAATAGGTCATTCGAGTTAAAATCGCCCATCTGGCGGGAAGGCGAACAATAGCAAAGTGCTGTAGTCTGAAGAATAAGTATAATGGTAAAAACGTCTTAATCGTTCTAAATCATCATCATTTCTAAATGTACTGGCTGGAATCGGAGAAAGAGTTAGTGTATCTGTGTGTGTATCTTTCCGATCGGAAGACATTGCGCGATCACTCGAAGAACATGGCTTTCCCAATTTCAAAATCACCTAAATCAGATTTCTTATCGTAGGTGATTTCGGAAAGACGAAAAACTGCGTAAAAACAGAGGCCTCATTCTCTCTGTTCCTGGTCATTTTCAGTGACGAATAATTTGTCGAAAGATTCACTGGTGTAAATTACGTAGGAGGCTGAAAATTTGGATCGAAAAGTTTAAATGACCTCTGGTATACGCCAATGCTGTCGCAGTAGCAACTTGTACAATGGTACTGCGACTTTTATAGGCGATATTAAGAAATCGAAGATTTAATCCTGGAAAATTATGGTCAGATCGAAATACTTCCTGATAATGTTTCGTGTCGTCAACTGGGAACAGTCCTTATTGGAAGGTTAAAAGTTTGAATGTTTTAGAGTGGAATGCCTACGGAAAGTGAACAGTTGTTTTTGAAGTTGACATTTCGATCGTTGCAGCAGATTCTCTTAACTATAGTCACGATATATGTGGATAATATTTGCAAGTAATAACTATTCCCGACCGATTTGTGACGCGTTCGCTTTATTCCAGAGATACAAGCTCAAGTTAGAGAAATGAAATGCCAAAACTCGAAATAGCCTAAATTATACAAAATGCCCAAGATAATTGTCATCTCAGTTGAATGCAAAGGGCTGTTAAAAATTGTTATTCATATTATCGAAAATCGCGTCGAATTTTTGTGGCGATTAAAATGCAATGAACAAAGCACAAAAGAAAAAGAACTCAGCTGGAAAGAGATTATTAACTTGAGGTTGAAAATTACGATCTCAATGTGCGAATAAGGGTGAAAGATACAAGTGGAAGATATGGTTCAGAAATTATAAATGATGTACAAATGAAGACGATAATTAGACGTTAAATTGGAATGTTTTGAATACTTTAAATGAAAGTATAAAATATTTACACAGCGATCTTTTTGATGCATGTTTGCTAAAGCGAATTGATTGTCAGCTGTTGTTGGTCAGCAGATGAGGAGATTGAAGGCGACGTGTGATGAGAAATTTAAATTAAATGTTAACAACAAAAATAAGTTTTAGTTAAACATAAATAATATATTAAATAAGTACTGTTTAATAATATATGGAAAGAAAATTGATATAAGATCAGAAGTAGATTCATAATTCATTTGTTGAAGTCGCCAATAAATTCTGTGCCATACGAATTTAGACTCGTAGGATAACGATGGATATTCTGTCTGACAAACGAAACCTTTATAACTATATCATATACATCAAAATGATTTAAAATACCGAGGACAGATCACTTGAGAATAAACGATATGCATATTCTAAATTCCAGATGAAGGAAGAAAACTTATATCGTAATTCCTGGCAGCTTTGATCGCCAAAGAAAAGCATAACGAATGTTGAGAGATATAATATAAACTCCTACCATAAGCAGTTATTAATTTCCTATGTTTAACCATATATTTCGCGAGTGTTAACGTGAAAGCTAATACCTAATTAAATCCTTATCTTCATACATTCTATCATTAATATACATCATTCCTTTTAGTAAGTGCAGATTAAAGTAATTGTCAATATCTATGATTACTGATCATGACACGTGATGTCTTTTTGACCTCTTTCTCGGCGTTTTCTATATTTGTTGGTGACTGGAAAAGTAGACATCATCTCTGAGGCAGAATAAATCGTAATGCTCTTGTTCTCTTTAGATCTTTGCAATCGGTTCATCTTCTCCCCAACACTTTTAACTGCAAATATATAAATTCACAGACCATCGACGTTATCGATTATCGTAATTTTTGGGACTTACGGCGAACGTGTATTATTTTGAAGCGTTAGTTTTTTTAACGGACTAATAGATTATAAGTTTTTCTTATTGATTTTATTATGTGATATGTATTCATCAAAGCTGTGATAATTCTTAAATATAACTGAGAGTAACTGCCCGTTGAATCACAGTGGTGATGAACAATGAAGAATACAATATTATATGCATTTAACTAGACTGTGATTACACAAAAATATAGAAAATATAACTCATGCACGGAGACGAAAATTAAATCGAAGAAAAAATACTCTGAAACCAATGAAAACATCATGTACCAGTGGAATTCGTATTATTATGTGCCTAACATAAGTAAGGTGATGGATTGTCATAAGATATTTATTCAGGGAAGACGGAATTATTAAACTTTCACAGCAGATTAAGCCAAATAAAGCTCCTGGTCCTGAGGATATACGAGATCGAGTATTTAAAGAATTAGCAGAGAGCATAGGCCCCTTTCTTAAAGTAATATTTGAAAAATCTATAAGCGAAGGTAAGGTCCCAAAAGATTGGAAAATTGCAAATGTCACCTCAATTTTTAAAAGCGGCGTAAAAGATGATCCATCGAATTATAGGCCCACTTCGTTAACTTCATTGAGTGGTAAAATAATGGAACATATGATTACTAGTTCCTTAATGGGTTTTCTCGAAACCTCTAAATTCATTGTTAAGAATCAACATGGTTTTCGTAAGACACGTTCCTGCGAGTCACAGTTAGCGTTATTAATTCACGATATCTTGAAATCGGCCGAAAGTAAAAGACCAATCGATGCAATATTTTTGGATTTTCGGAAAGCGTTCGATAAAGTCCCACATCGTAAATTGTTGTACAAATTAAAACTTGCGGGCATCAACGAACAAGTAATAAGTTGGATAAAAGATTTCCTGTCCGATAGAGAACAACGAGTAGTATTAGATGGTATTAGTTCCAACCTAGTCAAGGTGACCTCAGACGTCCCACAAGGAAGCGTAATCGGGCCATTATTATTCTTAATATACATTAACGATCTTAATGAACACATCGACAGTAATGTTAGAATATTTGCGGACGACACGGTTATTTACAGAGAAATAAAAAGTAATGACGATAGATTAAGCCTGTCGAATCACTTAGATAAAATAGTAAAATGGTGCGACGACTGGCAATTGGAGCTCAACGTAGATAAATATTCAGTAGTTAATTTTTTCGAAAGAAAATCCTTGGCCAATCATAATTCATATAGCCTTCGAGGGAAAACATTATCAACTGTCGATTCGGTAAAATATCTCGGAATAACCCTCACGAATAACTTAACTTGGGGTACCCACATCCATAACATATGTGGGCGAGCTCTTAAGAAACTAGGCTTCGTCAAAAGAATAGTCGGTAAAAGCGAAGAAAAAGTCCGCGAGCGATGTTACTTTGCGCTAGTTAGGCCTCACCTCGAGTACGCATGCAGTGTATGGGACCCTGCTGAAAAGTGTTGTATTCGCGAGATAGAAAAGGTACAAAGAAAGGCAATACGCTTTGTAAAAAATTGCTATGATAAATCGGTAAGTGTTACTCGGATGCTTCAGGAGGCAGGATGGGAATCTTTAGAAGAGAGAAGGCTCAATCAGAGATTTAAATTACTTGATAAATTCAGACAGAGCACGTTCATAGAAGATGTAGCCGATATTATGCGCCCTCCTTGCTATATAGGCCGTTCTGATCCAGCGAGAAAGATCAGAGAAATAGATGCTAAAACCAGTCGATTCAAGAATTCTTTTTTTCCGAGAACAATACGCGAAAATAATCGACTGGGAAAATAGAGTCCTGGTGCTTGCACCCCCTGCCACACGCCGAAAGGCGGCTTGCAGGGTACAGATGTAGATGTAGATGAAGATACATCAATTGCTAGAATTGAGAAAGCAATCTCAAGTAACATATCTATGCCCCGTTCATATTTAATAAGTAATACAGAGTTACACATTATCTTATCATAAAAGTTCATTAATGAATTTACTGCCTAATATAAAAATGAAGGGATTTACACATCGTATTAAGTTGATAGAAAATGTACCTTATAATTTAAAGCCATATTCGATTCCACTGACCGCAGTTCGGTTATTTCTTCCTGAGGAACGTTAAAAATCTCTCTTCGAAGCGAAGCAAGCAATCGCTCATGAATGTTTTGCAGATCGAACCTTTTTACCTCCTGCTGTACAACCTTCGGCGAAAGGCAGTCCTCCACATTGAGGGAGACTTCGTCAACATCGGTCTTCCGGCTCTTGTTTTCGGTCGTCATCCTAACAGTTGAGACTCGGTAAGTAGAGGTTATGCGGAGAGAAGGACACCTACCCTTGTTCCTGACGATGGTCTAATGAAGATCGACCTATTAAATTGATGTATCTCTTAATTTAAAACCTTAAAGGATTTCATTAATGCTAGAATCGAAAGTTCGGCTACAAATAGAAAATATGAAATGATATAATTGAAAAGGCCTCAAGTGCTTACCGTAATCCATTGCTTGTCGATAAAAAGAACAATGATGACAAAAGATTATCTATAGATGCTTGGGCAATAAAAAGTTTAACAGCGCCTCAGTGTGAATAATAAAAAATGATATTTTAAATATTTTTGGTGACCGGGGCTTTTATCCCTTATTAGCAACCAATACATACAAACCGAGTGACTATTTAAAGGACAATTTTTCAGGTTTCTGCTTAAAATATTCAGAGAAATCCACCCTTTGTTATACATATTGAGTTAATATTTTAATCATCGCGTAGCGTACTGGGCGGAAAGATACCCGGGTCACTATACTCAAAATTATTTTTGTTACTTAGAAACGTTTGTAAACAATTTTTAAAATGAGATAGAGATATTTATTCATGGTCTTAAAATGATTGACATAGGTTTTACCAGTAATATTATAGTCTTCTTGAACGAAGACCTCGACGTCGTACAAATTTGTTTTAATAAACCGATATAATTATTTCAGCACCAGTATTTTGGAAATAGATATACAGCGAACAATTCCGAAGGCTGGGAATGAGAAACATTATTTCGTTTGGTATGCATTTCCATGGGGTTATGAGAGGTTTTCCCTTGATTTAATGGAATGGAAAGGACTGCATACTGTAGATAATATAATAGCCATTTGTTTTCGGTTATTGATTGGCATAAAAGAAAGGGAGGGAAGAAGAGATTAGAAATAAAACGAGCCCGAACAATTGTAAGTTCTCCAAGAGCAACGTCGGAATTCTGAAAGAAAAATAATTTAATCCTTGAGCTCGTAGCCAAATTGTTACGAGCAATGTGTAATCATTTTCTCGAATCCCATTTGTAATAATTACGGTACGGTAAGTCTCATATCTGATAAATTATGACATTAAATGTACATCAAGAGGATCCAAATCCAGTGACATGCTTAGTTTCTAAGAAATGAGATATACTCTCCTGCTATAGATTATCGGACGAAAGTCGTGGAAGTAAGTATGTACGTAAGTATATATGACACACATACACACTTTAAATATAGATAGCGAAATATAGCAGTCACTATAAATTAATGTTTTTACAACGAAATATTGCAAGTTTTCCCTTAAAAAATCAAAACAACTGAGCATGACTTTATTGTATTTCTCTCATAAAGATTTTATTTAATCCAACTAGTGGAGCTACCTGTTGATATTCGACAAGGAAATAAAATAGAATGATTGCAAAGTAGATGCGACTTGCAGGGCATTATACTAATTAATATTCAGAGTTAAACACTTATTATAAGAAAACACATAAGGTGTCTTTATAGTTTAGAAATCAGATTGTCATACATTAGTGTAATTACCACTACTTGCATATCAAATTTTATTTTAAATCGCATTTTCATAAGGTGGTTTATAGAATCAAAACAACCGTTTCTTACATCAATGTTCACCAAATTTCAATAACCGGTATGAGCGGTCATACTAAGACTTCAATTTCCTTTGTTTTGATGCTTTGTCCTTATTTCGTAGGATCATTCTTTCTTATTTAACCATGGAAAAGAAATAAAGCTTACAACCGATAATCTGAATCTTACATTTAGTCGTAATAAGAAGTATTTTCCTAGTCTGGAATTGACATCGGGATAAAAGGTAATTTTAATGTCCCTGGAGGTCATAGACCATCTACGAGTCAAATGCCATGAACATGAGTCGGGTAATTTTTGCGTGATGCTGTGAAAGTCAATTAGACAGACTAAGATATTTAAATGAGTGTTTCGGACTCGGGATGACTTACAATTACCACACTTTCATTGAAATTCCTTCAATGCACAGACACGATCCCCTGTAAGGATTAATTAGGGAGTATAAATCACCGATGTTAAATTAATCCAATGTCACGAAACTCCCTTAAGAAATGCATGGTAGATATATTGGGCCATTAATTTCGAACACCTCCCCATGTAATAGCATTATAAATTTTTAGTAGTCGCTACACGTCCAATAGAATTTTATATGTTGATATTCTTCTGTAAAAGTATTCTTGGTTCCACTCTGGGCTAGACGACCAGAAAATATTCCATAAGTAAAGTAGTATTATCTATTATATATAGCTAACTCTCCGGATATAACTATACCAAATATACCAAAATTCTTAAAAATTGCCGCAATGCATTTCATACGTGAGAATTTTTCATCCATCTGGCATCAAACTCACGGTCATATATAACCTTTCTTCCACTGGTTCTATAGAAAACTACTTCAAACGCAAAGGCTGTGATTTTGATTAATTAATATTAATTTAATTAAATATTAATTTGCTATTTTCTCTCACGGAAGGGTCCTGATTTCGACGCTAGGCGGTCTTTTGCGCAATTATTTGCAATCTGTTTTGAGGCCGTTCTCGATGCGATAGAGCAATCAAAATTTCGGTGATTGCAGATGAGATGGTCTTCCATAGTACCAAAGGAAGAAACGTTACCAAATGACCGTGTGTTCGACGCCAGGTGGGTTCGAAATGCTTCCGTAAGAAATGCATTGCTGAAATCTTAGGCAATTTTTTTAAATGCGTTCCCGATTAACTGGAAAGATAACACCCGGAATGGTGACAGAGGCAATTTGAAAACGTTCTTTCATGAGGTTGTCCGTTTCTCCAGCGGTTCTTGGTTCGATGCAAGACGTTCATACCGATTCCACCATGCATTTCAGACGGGGAAAACGGAATCTTATTTTGGGACCTTCTCATTAAGATATTGAATTGATACTTTGGAACAAGTCAGATTGGCACTTATCTAATATTCATATGCCATTGTCTGTCACGAACGGGTCCTGTGTTCGACGCCAGGCGGTCTTTCGCGCGAATTTTCGAAAATCGTTTTGAGTCCTTACTCGAAGCGATAGAACAGTGAAAATCACGGAGGTAGGTGATTCCGTGGTTATCTATTATACTAACTGAAGAAATCTTACTAAACTACCGTGAGTTCGACGCCAAGTGGGTGCAAAATTCTCCGGTATAAAATGCTTCGCGGTCAATTTTGACAATTATTTTTAATGCTTATCCGATAACCGGGAATGATATAATATGGGATGCACATAGAGGCATGCCATATGTTTCATATACGCTGTTCGCCGTTCATCTGACGGTGCTTGGTTCGATGCCTGAGCGTCATTTATACTCTACAATGTATTTCAAGGAGGGATACCGTAATCATATTCTAGGACCTTCCCGAGAAGATATTGAATTGAAACTTTGGAACAGGTCAGAATGGCACTTATCTAATATTTATATGCAATTATATCGCAAGATCGGGTCCTTAGTTCGAAGCCAGGAGGGTTTTTGCGCGAAGTTTCAAAATTGATTTGAGGCCTTCTTGGTATGGAACTGCATTCAACTGATAGCTTGCAGTATGCAAGGAACTTTTACTCGAATAATATAGTTTTATAGTAGTATTATATAATACTCGTATTAATAGTATTATATAACTTAGTATTATATATTAAAGTATTACAGTAGTATTTCGTAAGCAATCCACGGAATGTTCATGTTGATAGATTCCAGTCTTTATTCTTTTGCGGAATCAAATCGAGAATGATTGCCTTATTAAATCGAGAAAATAGTTAAAGGGGAGTAATTTGAGTACAGACTCTTATTTGGTTCGTAGAATATCGTATTAGAGGGATAATTGAGAGACTACGGTCGAAAATGACGCAATATTAGAGTAATTTTCCGAATGTAAACATAACGTTGCTGAACTCAATTCTCATAAGAATATATGGGAAAACTAGGCCCATATGAACGGTCTGGGGGAGAAGAGCAGACATTTCATAAGGAAAGCATTACTAAACTTTTATCAGTATGAATTCAGCGACATTTTTTCGATAGGAAATTATTAATCTAATGTCAGCAAACTTTACATGACTTTTATTTAATTCAATGTTCCTAATCTCCCTTAAGAAATACATGGGAGAAATATTGGACCATTAATTTCATACCCTTCCACATGTGATACCATTATTTATATTTGGTACTCGTTACAGTTCCAATGGAGTTTTAAATGTCGATATTTTTCATTCCAAAGTATCTAAGTGGGTTCGACTGTAGATCCGACGACCTGAAAATGATCCCGTAAGAAATGCGCGTTCATATTGATCGATTCAAGGCTTTATTGTTTCTGGAATTGAATCGGAAATGATGACCTTAAGATATCGAGAAAAATGTGAAAAGAAGAAAAATTGAGTACAGACTCTTTCGAGTCACAATTGAGAGAATACCGACGAAAATGACGCAATATTAGTGTAATTTTCCAGGTGTATGCATCATTTCCCCTTATCGAGAAATGTGATTGTTGAACTCGACTCATAAGAATATATGGGAAACATAGGTTCATATGAGAAGAGCGTTTTATGGTAAGGAAAGCATTACTTTTATCAATATGAATTCGGGAAAAATTTCTTCAAAAACTTTATATATCTGAAATGGTTTAAGATAGCACGTGAATAAAAGTACTAATGATCATTTCGCTCTCAAAATTACGGATAATTTTCGTCGTAATGTTTCAGAAGATAAAAATGTAATTAAACAGATATATATTTTTAGCTACTAAATGAAAAGATACTCTCTGCATCGATATTTTGTGTGAATGCTATACATTTACTTCACTGGGGAAAAGCGGAAGAGTTCAGAAGAATAGATTGGTTCCTTTTTCATTTGAAATCTATAAAACCGCTATGTTAGCGAAGAGCGATTTATTCAATTGTCTATTATTCAGAAACATCGGATGTTAACGTTGAAATGTGTAACGTTCCCTCGGATAGCGGCTTAGAGGTGCTTTTGCCATCCTTGTGTCGTTTTATTTCCGAAGGTCCTTCCTCTCCTCCCGCGCACCCACAATTCCTTATCTGTCCCTCGATTATCATGATAATGAAGGCACAAGTTTGCACTCCCTCTCCCTAAGTACTCAAGCATACCATGCGGTATTTTCTCATAATAAATTGCGCTAAAATGCCTCCCAATTCAATTGCAAATATTCGGTACTAGGTAAATTTAGAATGCACGTTATTTGTCTACTTACAAGGAAATATAAAATGGACAGGAATACAAATGGAAAATACCTCAAAAATCTTTCTTTCGTATCCCACACATACAGAGTTCTTAAAAGGACCTTGTCCTGCGAAAATATCATACGATTTGGGTTTTCATGCTTCGTTTTTTGCCGACTTCCTGCTTATACTACCTTTTGGATGAATTTCCAAAATATTTTCCAAGAATATCGCCTCTTCCTGGATTAAATCAATTGATATCCACGTCCCTAACAGGACTTTAATCAAAATGCAATTTTAACGGCGTAGACCAAATGCTATCATGAGTAAGCTTCTTAAGTATCGCCGCAATGTATTTCATGGGGGAGAATTCAGCACCCATCTGGCGTCGAATCCACGCTTATTTTACTATGTAACATCCACTGGCAATATAGAAGACCACACCGTCTCTGTTCTACGTCATTTTGAATTCTCTATCCTAATAGATATTGTCTAAAATATTATTCGAAAATTAGCGCAATCCCTGTAGAAAAATAGTACATGTGTAATAATTATCACGGTAAGTCTCATCTCTGAAAAGTTATGTCAGTAAATGTACTTCAAGAGGATCCAAATCCAGTGACATGCTGTGCTTCTAAGGAATGAGATCTACACTCCTGCTATCGAGGATCGGACGTAGGTCCGACAAGTAAGTATATGTAAGTATATGACACACACTCGCACAACTTTATAAATAGATGGCGAAAAATAGCAATCTCTCTAAAGTAATGTTTTGTAAAAGAATATTGCCAGCATTTCGTTTAAAAGTCTAAATAACTGAGCATGTCTTTGCTGCATTTCTCCCGTAAAGATATTACTTATACAAATAGCGGAGCTACTCGTTGATTTTCGACAAGGAAGTAAAAATAGACAAATTACATAGTATTGGTGCTATGGTAATAGGTGCCACTTGCTGGGCATTATTCTAATACAGATTCATAAAAGTATTGAATACCATAACGGATAAGCTGTCTTCATAAATTAGAAACCAGAATGTCAAGCATTACTGTAATTACCATTACTTGCTTTTGGGCGAAAATCCTTCGAAAAGATACCTCCAATACAGTGTATGAAAAGAGGGCGAAGACGCTTCTCTAGATGTTATTCCGCTTAAGAAGCGGTTGTCTCAAATTGTCGGTCCCTTTCATGCGAAACACGTGTAAAATTACCGCTTAATAAGCCTTAATAAGTTTAATGCTTCTTGTTCAAGACGCGGATTTTCCCTTTTCAGATACACTTAAACTTATCATTCGCTTAATTCGATGGAGCAGTCTTTTATCTTCTTCAGTACCGTCCTTTAGTCTCTATGATAAACTCTGCTTGATTGGATGGTAACGATGGGTCTAGGACAACTCGCCGCCGCTAACTCGCCGCGGGCATATTTTAAATACGTTTAGAACTATGAAATTACTCGTTCTTCGCAAGGGTTTTAATTATCTAATATCACAGAAAGAAGAAACTAAGATATCTGCTAAATTTTACGGTAAGACCACAGCACCACTTCATAGAAGCAATTAATCCTTGTTAACTCTTAATTGGTTTCGTGGGGTCGAGATAACCCCAGACGATATACTTCCTTCGATAAAACATAAGCTATTTAAGATATTTATATGCCAATTTTTTACTTATATAAATAATTTGCACTACATTTATGATCTGAATTTCGTTAATTTTGAGAAACAAAAGGTATGCAATTAATGCGGTGTTAACAAATTACAAAAATAAATTTAAATAATTATTTAATAAGCATTTTATTTATTTTAAGCGATGATCAATGAACTAATTCATAGTCAGTAATGAGTAATTCATAGTAAGTACCAAGCGGAGAATGAAAAATACTATTTGAGAGTTAATGGACTACCAGAATTTTGCTATATGACATGACAAGCCATTTTGTTAAGTTCACTGATAAAAAGCACTTAATTTTAGCAGTTAACAAATTCACAAATATATTAAATTAAATCATTATTTAATAAACATATTACTGCTTTTTGATAGTGCTTATATGTAAAGTAATTCATTAGTAAGTAAAATGTTAATAATTGATATAATAATAATAGTCTTTTTTGGGCGAGAATGAGACTTAAAGTTTCTTCCTCCGTCTAACCGATGAACCCTAAAAATCAAATCATGCTGATCACCAACTAAAAATAATTTCCGAAACAAATATTATTTTGGTCTATATTTCTCTCTCTCCCTAATATTTTTATATTATATAAATATAACTATTCTGCTCGCTTTAAACATTCAGAATCACAATTTTCAAATTTATAAAAATAAATTTTCAATGTGTTCTTAGTGTTTAATTCAGGGCAAACACAATTACGAAAAAAATATTTTTCTAATACGAGAAATCGATTCTTATCATATATTTCACATTCTAATAAATAAAAATTTGTATTTCATTATTGACGAGTAAGATTTTACTGCTTAATTACATTCGGGATTTGATTATTTTCCGCTTTAATTGTCTCATACAAATATATCCTTATCTGCTTTCCAACCAAAGGTAGAGTAAACTGAATAAAAATATTGAAAACGGTTGTAAATAATAATAGTTATATATTTATTAAAAATTGTTGTCAACAATTAATATTTTTTAAAATTCAATTACAAAATGGGGTATCAGTTCCCAAAGGCAAGATTATGCCGATAGACCTACCACTGTAGCGCATCGTAGAGCAAGTATTAAAGAATTATTTCATGGGTTGATGACAATGATAAGGAGTGATTATACGATGTTTAAATATTACTAATCGATTTCCGTGGTTGAAAACCATTAAATAGAATGTTCAATATATTTCTATATGAAACTTACAGTTACCATGGCAGATCGATCATAGCACGTTTCAAAATTCCAGTCAGTATGGAGAACTTACAGGGGAATAACTCAATGTAATTTGTCGTAAGCGAAGAAGTTAGCCTCGTGCAGGTTTGCCTTTACGTGGAGCTACGGATTCGTTCGGGTATAATTAAGATTAGTAGTTTACATTGATCGATTAAAACTTAAATTCTGATGAATTTTCAATAAAAATAACTCTTTCGACACAACAGTGAAAATTTTATGCTTTTATAGAAAAACAACAAAGTTAAAAGCAAAAATTGAATGAATTGCCGAGTTTTCACCCGTGAACATTTTTGAAACTGCCATTTCTCTATCACAATTCAACATAAAATACTGATTTTTTCTTCAATTGCTCATTGTATCATCTGAATTCATAAATATTACACAAGATTAATTTTAGATTAACCACATTTTAGTAAAAAATTATTTAGTTGGAACGTAACTCAAGAAAAATTCGTCGTGCAGTCCAATTTATACGTCGCCTAAAAGTTTTCTGTTTCTCACGTAAGGAAGAACTTGTCTCGAGAGTAATCGAGATAAATGTTGTGATTTTCATTTGCAGTTTGTTTTGATGCGATATCTTGAACAGAACGTAAGTTTTTGACTTTTATATCAAAGAGCGTATTCCGCTTCGCGCTTCGAATCTCCGACGCTTCGGAACCTATAATGCAAAATATATGCAAGATATGGTGTTCATTATTTTTCTGGTACTTATCAATAAGTTATGTTATGTATAGGCGCTTAATAAGTATTGAAGTATTGTTTGAATATTATTCAAATTTATTTTTGGAAATCTGGCGAAACTGCCAAAATTGCATACTTTTGATTGCTTAAAATTAACTAGATTCTCATATTATCGTAAGAAGCTAAAAATCTTTTCAAAATAAAATTTGGTTAATATATGCTGATTAGTTTTTGTTTTGCCGAGGGAATTACACCACCTGGGGTCACATTCACCTCACGAGACTAATTAAGGGTTAATTACGTCTACTGCATTTCGTAAAGATCAATTAGGAAGGGGTATCTGTTTATGAAAAGTTGATTTGTATGTATTTATCAGTTGGTATGCATGATCTGATTTTGTTCTTAACATAGTACTTGCAAATGAATTACTTAATATAAGGGCACTTAAAGACCATGATCTGTTAATTATATAATTATTTACATTTATTTCGTAAATTTGGTAACACTACTAAAATTTAATGCATTTTTATCGGTTAAATCAACAAAATTGGTTTGTCGTATCATGGTATAGCAAAATTCTGGTGATATATTAACTCCCAAATATCATTTTTCATTATGCACCTGATATTTACTGCTGAATTACTTTGTAGATCACCGCTAAAAATAAATAATATGCTTATAATATAATTATTTAAATTAATTTTGTAAGAAAGGTCATATTGAGCCCACAAGACTAATTAAAGGGTTTCTTCTTTCTATGGTATTAGATAATCAAAACCCTTGCGAAGAACGAGTAATTTCATAGTTCTAAACGTATTAAAAATATGCCCGCGGCGAGTTGACCCATTCCCGGTAACAATAGCCAAAATTAAATAAATTATGCTCTCTCTTTGTTAGAATATCTGGCCATTATTCAGAAATATTATATAAGGCAATCAACATTACACAACCTGGTTAGTACCCTTGTAACATGGTAACTGGTTTTTCCCCTGAAAAGCCTTTTAACCGGGTTGTACTGTATTCAGATACAGATCGTTATGGACGTTGAGCAACAGGAATAATAGAAATAAGCAATATTAGTTAAAATATTTTTGAATAAGAGATTAAAACACCTCTCACGTCTCTGTCATTGAATGTAACGCACAATCCAAATTGCAAAATGAACCTTTTCAATTTCTCACAATTTTGAATGGAAACCGGACATCGACGATTAGAATGTGAAACTGTATAGAATTTCCCTTTACTTAGAACTCGGCTCAAGTTCGTCCAATTGGTGATTTCCTTCAATTTTTCGATAGAAACAGAACTTGTCAAGGATACAAATTCACTTTATATTTATTTTCTGAAGAACACTTTATCATAACTATGGTCGAAAATGAGATTAAATATATACATTAAAGCAGGCGCGTCGTCTGATTACAATAACCTGAAATTTTTTAACTCTTCACTCTCTTAAATTAAAAAAAAATAAAGTAAATCTTTCAACGTAGAATAGCTGAACTGTCCGCTGACTGCTCATTTCCAATTGCGATACACACGATCCTCTAGAAAACACAAGATAGCACGTGGAAACAACTAGACGTTGAAAAACTTTTGATCTTACTCGAAATGCTACTACGTCTCGGGAAATTAACCAATAAGGGAATTTGAGCTGTGATTTGTGCACTCCTACGCACATTCCGAAATACTGCGCGTAGGATCTTATGTAAATCATAATTTATTTATCGTAATGAGTAGCTTCATCAGAATTAAATAATATTAGCAGAGTCGAATGGATTAGGAAAATTTCACTAAAAAGTCGTACGTTGTTCCCTGCGGATCGATACTGCAAATTCTTCATAACCGCAGATGCTAAATTTTCGTTGGAATATTGCCTTCTATCATTCATTCATCGGTATAAAAAGTAATTATTACGTCACTGAAGGCATGGAACATTTACGTATCAAATTTCGTCAACATCTGTCATGCAGTGAGTAGTTAACATGAAAGGTAGTGAAAACTGTTAAGGACTGTTAGGCTTAAATTTTAAAATGTGTTTCCGACTCTGGGTGACTTATAATGATCATCTACACAACTTTTTTTAAATTCTTCAAGGTATACATGGAACCCCCTGTAAGTATGAATTACATAGTGTAGATCAACGGTGTGTATTTATTAATCTGACGTCGGTAAACTCCCAATATAAAGACATGGGAGAATTCCATTGACGATCAATACGATATTTTTTAAAAAATTCCATAATGCGCAGGAAAGACTCCCTGTGCGAAATTAATGTTTAGTGTAGATCACCGATGTGTGTGTATTTAAGTGTATTTATTTTCTGTCTTTTTTTTACGGGGAATTCACATGACATAGAAAACCATGTTACAAAAGCCATAATTATATGGTATAGTGAGTAAAGGGATCAGTTGCCTAAGCAAGTCGGTTCTAGGCTTAAATTTTTAGTCTGTTAACGAAATAAAATAACTCATACACACTGCCACATGCCCAAAACGGTGTAGTATGTAGATATACGGATAATTAAATAAGATAAAAGTACACAATTCATTCAATTTTTGGATGGGATTCCTTTTCCATTAACACAAGCCGTGGATGTATGAAAAAAATGAGAAGGAAACGTTGGATGCATTTTAGAGTACGAAAATTTTTAATAGTAACTTTAAAATTTTCCTATATTATGTACTCTAGGTTTTGCTTCATTACAATAAGCAATAGCGTAACAAAGAAAAGAATTACTTTATTAAAACACCATCTACGCTAACACGCATTATATGATAAAATTTAAAAAATAAATGCTTAATTTCTGGTTTCACACATTTTAAACTGCTAAGTAAAGATTACCATCAGAAAAATATAGTGACACTTAAAAATTTATGCAGTATAGTATTAATATTATAGTATATTAATAATAATTTTCAAATAGGTAAATAACATATTTTCGTGCCTTTAAATATGTATGTAATTTATGTATATATACATATTATTACTATAGTTTATAAGTTAGTAAAATAATTCATGCAGCGTAATAATATGCAAGGCCATCTTCGAAAAATCATTACCACTATGTTACAGAGGCTTATCTACAATAAATAATCCGATTCTCAGGATGAAAATTTTCGGAAAGAACGAAAAATAAATTTTGAAGTAATCCGCGCAATACTTTATACTGAGAAAAATCGGAAATTTGCGGCCCCCTAGAGGCGAACCTGTTATACATGGGTTTCGCTATTTAGGATTCGGTAGTTAGGACCCAGACAACGGAGGCTAAGCAAATGACGCTTGCGGATTCGACAAAGAATTTGCAGTCGATATGCAGCTTTGATATATGATAGATGCTTGAGTTCCGACGTTATGTATATTAGAATATATGCTAACTAAAATGTAAGGAATGCTTGCGAGGTGAAATGCAAAGATGAAATTTTTATCACAAATTAACTAATTTGATAAATGTAAAATCTCGAAACTAATATGGCAATGCAGGCGTGGTTGCCAAACTCCTATATTCAGTTGCTGATTCGTAAACGAAGGCTAATTTCATAAGCTAAGGCCCATTCAGTCGAACGGTCAGACACATGTCCACTATTTTTAATGTGCTCTGAAAGTTTCGAGTGAATCACTTTTCCATAAACCTGGTTTTTCCCTTCTGATTATGGATAAAAGAGGGTTCTGGAAACTAAAATTGAGAATGAAATCTTATCAAGAATAAGCCCTTACTCATGTAGGCACTAGAGGTAATAATATTTCGTTGGTTTGAATTGCATAACAATTAGATCTTATCTCGCTAATCGAAATAAAACGGCAACTCCATTTATTCCTAGAGCTCTTTAATTAATTCTGCGATCCTTTGTCGAATCGTATTTCGTTACTTTTATGTTTACGTTATACTAATTGTAAGTATTATCTTACTTCAGATTAAAAAAATCGATTTACTGAGATGAATCTTCTTCAGATTGCTGTGGAACAAAGCATTCTAATGGATTCAAATCGTAATAGTGAAAGTAAATCAATTAGATGAATTATTAGAAGTAGTGCTCTAGGGAGACTGATGTAAAGAATACATTACCATACCTGAACTCGATCCCGGGTCTGCAATTTGCCGGCCTTATTTCGTCAAATGTGGATTAAGAGGAGGATCTAGATTTGAGCACCTGTTGGATCAGACTATTTCGTCCTGTATTCAGATCGGCGAATTTATAAGCTTTTGCGTGAGATATTTCTGATGCACGATAGACTCTACACATTCTAGTACAGGCATAGATAAATAAACTTACTCCAGTGGCGCAGTGAGGGGGGACGTTTTAGGGGTTCAAACCCCTCAAAAGGAATAAACTCCTCAAAAGGAAGACATCGATAGTATAAACGGGTTATCGTTTCAGATTACGAGTCTTTTTTTCTGGGCCTCTCTTGTAATCGTTACTTTTCGAGTAGATGCACGTTACTTTTGGGTTTACTCGTTACTTAGATACTCGTTCCTCCGCGATGATCGAATTGATTGATGCGCAGTCACTTAATGTCTTATCAGTCTTACGAATTTCGGTAGTCATCGAGTCGGAATTTGTTTTCTGTATTCGTTACCCATTATAAATTTAGGGTAACCTGACTTATACATAATCTCTGAATTTATGGTAGGTCATCAAATGTTTCATTTCTTTCTTAAAGATTTTAAAAATCAAGATAAATATTTTAATGTATGCACTCATCTCCATACGTTTAATACAGAATTTTGAGATTTTTACAATACTGTACATCGGGTTACAATTCAAATAGTCTAATTATTGAGAGTGAATACACATCTGTTAATGGGATGTCACAAATTAAAGATTTCATTGGCTTCGGTCTTTCTCTCTCAGGCTTGTCATTCTTGAGTCCCGCGAATCCGAGAACCGAAAGAAATAGTTTTATCCCTTTAGTATTTACTCGCGAACAGTTGATGATCGCCAAGCGATTACTGGAGTATTTTTGGGAATGAGAACTCGTTACTTCGGATCCGAGGGAGTAACGAATATCAAAATAATGAGTAGTTACTATTCGCCCATCACTACTAGTCTTATTCCTAGCCTCGCGGTGTCATATTGGCTGAAGATTTCAATTCCCTAATCCTAAATATAAATCCTAAAATAATGTGGTGGAAGACGTTTTTGCAAACAGTCCGCGTTTCTAATACGCATGGTATAATTTCCGCCCTTCTTCCCGCTTAAGACGCAGATTTTTCCGTCTCCAAACACACAGTAAGCTGCTTTACCAAAAGTTAGAAAAATCACCTGATGATGTGGCTTCGCCACGAAACCTAGGTCGTGTATCTTTTACTTTGTGGTATAGTATAAGAAATTTATCATGGAGAACTTTGTTGTCACCACCAAGTGAGACCTGAGACTGTGATGTTTAATTAAGCAGAGTTGCTCAAAAACGGCTTATTTAGCAAGATAACCCGAAAAATCACCCAAATTAATCCGAAACTTTGTCAAAAAACTAATTATTTAGCAAGATATTCGAAAACTCTTCACAAGTAAGTCGAAATTTAGTCAAAAAGCGGCTTATTTAGCAAAATATTCGAAAAATCTACCAAATTCAGCCGAAATCTGATCGAAGAACGGCTTTTTAATCAAGATATTCGAAAAGGCTTTTGAGCCGAAATTTGTTTAAAAAAGGGATAATTCCGCAAGTTATTCGAAAAAACTTCCAAAATTATCCAACTTTAGTTGAAAAAAACGGCTTATTTAGCAAAATATTCGATAAATCTGCTAAATTAGGAGGAAATTTCGTCGAAAAACTTATTATTTATCGAGATGTCAAAAACTATTCCAAAATAAGCCTAAATTTGTTCAGAAAACGTTTTTTCAGCAATATATTTGAAAAACCTTTCAAATTAAGCCGAATTTCGTTCAAAAAACGGCTTATATAGCAAGATATTCAAAACATTTTCTAAAAGAAGCCGAAATTTGGTCGAAGAACTGCTTATTCATCTAGATATTTGAAAAATCATCCAAATTAATCCGAAATTTGGTTAAAAAACGGCCTTTTTAGCATTTTATTCAGAAAACCTTCCAAAATAAGCCGACTTTAGTTCAAGAAACAGCTTATTTAGCAAGGTATTCGAGAAATAACCCAAATTAAGCTTAAATTTGGTCAAAAAACGGCTTACTTAGCAAAATATTAAAAAAATCTACCAAAATAGGAAGATATTTCGTCGAAAAACGTCTTATTTATCGGGATATTCGAAAACTATTCCAAAATAAGCCTACATTTGTTCAGAAAAGGCTTATTTAGCAAGATGTTCGAGAAATCACCCAAATTAAGCCGAAATTTGCTCAAAAAAAGGGTTATTTATCAATTTATTAGAAAACTCTTCCAAAATAAGCCTAAATTTGGTAAAAAAGCGGCTCATTTAGCAAGATATATTAGAAAAATCTACCAAATTAAGCCGAAATTTGGTCAAAAAACGGTTTTTTCAGCTAGAGATTTGAAAAATCTCAAATTAAGCCGAAATACATTCAAAAAACAGTTTATCTAGAAAATATTAAAAAAATATTCTAACGTAAGCCTAAATTTGGTTAAAATGGCTTATATGGCAAGATTGTAGAATGATCTTCCAAATTAAGCCGAAATTTGCTCGAAAACGACTTGTTTAGTAGGAGTTTCGGAAAATCTTCCAAAATATACAAAAATATGCTGTAAAAACGGCTTATTTCGCAAAACCTTAGAAACATCATCCAAAAAAGGCCGAGATTTCCTCTGAGAACGGCTTATTTAGCAAGATTTTTGAAAAAATATTCCAAATTAAACCGAAATTTCCTCCGAAAACGGCTTATTTGGCAAGATTTATGAAAATCTTCCAAAATAAGCCAAAATTTGCCCCAAGAACGGCTTATTTAGTAGGATCTTCGAAAAAATCTTGCAATTCAAGGCGAAATTTGATCAAAACACGGCTAATTTGGCAAGAATTTAGAAAAATCTTCTTAATAACACCGAAATTTCCTCTATGAGCGTCTTATTTGGCAAGATTTTTAAAAATCATCCAAATTAAGCCAAAATTTGATCCGTAAACGCCTTATTTGGCAAGATTTCTGAAAAATCTTCCAAAATAAGGCAAAATTTGCTCAGAAAACGGCTTATTTAGCAAGATTTTCGCTAAATTTTCCAGATTAAAAAAAAATTGGCTCCGATATCGACTTTTTTAGGAAGATTTTTTGAAAATCTTCCAAAATATGCAAAAGTTTGCTCCGAAAACGGCTTATTTGGCAAGAATTCAGAAAAATCCACCAAATTATGCCGAAATTTGCTATTATAACGTCTTATTTAGCAAGATTATCAAAAAATCTTTCAAATTAAGCCGTTATTATCTCCGAAACGGCTTATTAGGCAAGATTTTCCAAAAAATCTTCCACAATAAGCAGAAATTTCCTTCGAAAACGACTTATTTATCAAGATTTTCGTAACATTGTCAAATTCAGCCAAAATTTGTTCCGAAAACGGCTTACCTAGCACGATTTTCGCTACATCTTCCAGATTAAGCCGAAATTTGCACTGAAAACGGCTTATTTAGCAAGATATCTGAAAAATCTTCCAAAATAAGCCGAAATTTGATTCATAAACGGCTAATTTGCCAAGATTTTTGAAAAATAATCCAAAATAAGGCGAACCTTGCTCCAAAAACAGCTTATTTAGCAAGATTGTCAACAAATCTTCCAGATTAAGCCAAAATTTGCTCCGAAACGGCTTATTTTGCAAGATTTTAGATAAATCTTCCAAATAAAAAGGAAATTTCCTCTATAAGCGTCTTAATTTGCAAGATTTTTGCAAAATCATCCAAAATATTCTCTGAAAACGGCTTATTAAGCAAGATTTTCGTAAAAATATTCTAAATATAGCCGAAATTTGATCCGAAAACGCCTTATTTGGCATGATTTCTGAAAAACCTTCCAAAATAAGGCGAAATTTGCTCCAAAAACAGCTTATTTAGCAAGATATACAACAAATCTTCCAGATTAAGCCGAAATATGATCCCAGAACAGCAAATTTGGCAAGATTTGGGAAAAATATTCGCACATAAGGCAAAATTCGCTCCAAAAACGGTTTATTTGGCAAGAATTTTGGAAAATCATCCAAATTAAGCCGAAATTTCCTCTTAAAAGGGCTTATTTAGCAATATTTTCGAAATAATCTTTCAAATTAAGCCGTTATTATCTCCGAAAACGGCTTATTAGGCAGGATATTCCAAAAAATCTTCCACAATTAGCAGAAATTTCCTTCGAAAACGACTTATTTATCAAGATTTTCGTAACATTGTCAATTCAGCCAAAATTTGTTCCTAAAATGGCTTACTTAGCAAGATTCTCGAAAAATCATCCAAATTAAGCCGAAATTTGCTCTGAAAACGAATTATTTAGCAAGATTTTAGATAAATCTGCCAAATTAAGCCGCAATTTGATCCAAAAACGGTAAATTTGGCAAATTTTTGAAAAATCTTCCAAAGTAAGCCGAAATTTTCTCCGAAAACGGTTTATTTTGCAAGATTTTGGGAAAATCATACAAATGAAGACGAAATTTGCTCCGAAAACGGCTTATTTAGCAAGATTTTAGATAAATCTTCCAAATATAGCCGAAATTTCCTCTATAAACGTCTTATTTGAGAAGATTTTCGAAAAAATCTTCCAAATAAAGCCGAAATTTGCTCTGAAAACGGCTTATTTAGCAAGATTTTCGAAAAATTCTTCTAAATTAAGCCAAAATTTGCTCCGAAAACGGCTTATTTGTCAAGAATTTCGGAAAATCCTCCAAATTAAGGGGAAAATGCTCTGAAAACCGCTTATTTTGCAAGATTTTAGATAAATCTTCCAAATATAGCCGAAATTTCCTCTATAAACGTCTTATTTGAGAAGATTTTCGAAAAAATCTTCCAAATTAATCCGAAATTTGATCCAAAAACGGCCTATTTAGCTAGATTTTCGAAAAAATCTTCCAAATTAAGCCGTAATTTGATCCAAAAATGGCTAATATGGCAAACTTTTTGAAGAATCTTCCAAAATAAGCCGAAATTTGCTCCGAAAACGGTTTATTTGGTAAGATTTTCGAAAAAATCTTCCAAATTAAGCCGAAATATGATCCCAGAACAGCAAATGTGGCAAGATTTGGGAAAAATATTCGCACATAAGGCAAAATTCGCTCCAAAAACGGTTTATTTGGCAAGAATTTTGGAAAATCATCCAAATTAAGGCGAAATTTCCTCTTAAAAGGGCTTATTTAGCAATATTTTCGAAATAATCTTTCAAATTAAGCCGTTATTATCTCCGAAAACGGCTTATTAGGCAGGATTTTCCAAAAAATCTTCCACAATTAGCAGAAATTTCCTTCGAAAACGACTTATTTATCAAGATTTTCGTAACATTGTCAATTCAGCCAAAATTTGTTCCTAAAATGGCTTACTTAGCAAGATTCTCGAAAAATCATCCAAATTAAGCCGAAATTTGCACTGAAAACGAATTATTTAGCAAGATTTTAGATAAATCTTCCAAATTAAGCCGCAATTTGATCCAAAAACGGTAAATTTGGCAAATTTTTGAAAAATCTTCCAAAGTAAGCCGAAATTTTCTCCGAAAACGGTTTATTTTGCAAGATTTTGGGAAAATCATACAAATGAAGACGAAATTTGCTCCGAAAACGGCTTATTTAGCAAGATTTTAGATAAATCTTCCAAATATAGCCGAAATTTCCTCTATAAACGTCTTATTTGAGAAGATTTTCGAAAAAATCTTCCAAATAAAGCCGAAATTTGCTCTGAAAACGGCTTATTTAGCAAGATTTTCGAAAAATTCTTCTAAATTAAGCCGAAATTTGCTCCGAAAACGGCTTATTTGTCAAGAATTTCGGAAAATCCTCCAAATTAAGGGGAAAATGCTCTGAAAACCGCTTATTTTGCAAGATTTTAGATAAATCTTCCAAATATAGCCGAAATTTCCTCTATAAATGTCTTATTTGAGAAGATTTTCGAAAAAATCTTCCAAATTAATCCGAAATTTGATCCAAAAACGGCCTATTTAGCTAGATTTTCGAAAAAATCTTCCAAATTAAGCCGTAATTTGATCCAAAAATGGCTAATATGGCAAACTTTTTGAAGAATCTTCCAAAATAAGCCGAAATTTGCTCCGAAAACGGTTTATTTGGCAAGATTTTCGAAAAAATCTTCCAAATTAAGCCAAAATTTACTCTGAAAACGGCTTATTTAGCAAGTATTTCGAAAACACCTTCATAAATAAGCCAAAATTTGCTCCGAAAACGGCTTATTTAGCAAGATTTTAGATAAATCTTCCAAATATAGCCGAAATTTCTTCTATAAATGTCTTATTTGAGAAGATTTTCGAAAAAATCTTCCAAATTAATCCGAAATTTGATCCAAAAACGGCTAATTTGGCAAATTTTTGAAAAATCTTCCAAAAAAAGCCGAAATTTTCTAGGAAAACGGCTTATTTAGCAAGATTTTAGATAAATCTTCCAAATATAGCGGAAAAATCCTCTATAAACGTCTTATTTGAGAAGATTTTCGAAAAAATCTTCCAAATAAAGCCGAAATTTGCTCCTCAAACGGCTTATTTAGCAAGATTTTCGAAAAAATCTTCCAAATTAAGCCGAAATTTGCTCTGAAAACGGTTTATTTGGTAAGATTTTCGGAAAATCATACAAACGAAGCCGAAATTTGCTCCGAAAACGGATTACTTAGCAAGATTTTCGTAAAAATCATACAAATAAAGCCGAAATTTGATCCAAAAACGGCTAATTTGGCAAACTTTTTGAAAAATCTTCCAAAAAAAGCCGAAATTTTCTCCGAAAACGGCTTATTTAGCAAGATTTTCTAAAAATCTTCTAAATCAGGCCAAAATTTGCTTCGAAAACGGCTTATTTAGCAAGATTTTCGTAAAAATCTACCAAATTAATCCGAAATTTGCTCCGAAAACGGTTTATTTGGCAAGACTTTCGGAAAATCATACAAATGAAGCCGAAATTTCCTACGAAAACGGCTTATTTAGCAAGATTTTTTAAAAAATCTTCCAAATTCAGCCGAAATTTGATCCAAAGACGGCTGATTTGGCAAACTTGTTGAAGAATCTTCCAAAATAAGCCGAAAATTGTTCCAAAAGCGGTTTATTTGGCAAGATTTTCGGAAAATCATACAAATGAAGCCGAAATTCTCTCCGAAAACAGCTTATTTAGCAAGATTTTCGTAAAAATATTCCAAATTAAGCCGAAATTTACTCCGAAAACGGTTTATTTGGCAAGATTTTCGAAAAAATCATCCAAATAAGCAAAAATTTACACTGAAAACAGCTTATTCAGCAAGTATTTCGAAAAAACCTTCCAAAATAAGCCAAAATTTGCTCCGAAAACGGCTTATTTAGCAAGATTTTAGATAAATCTTCCAAATATAGCCGAAATTTCCTCTATAAATGTCTTATTTGAGAAGATTTTCGAAAAAATCTTCCAAATTAATCCGAAATTTCATCCAAAAACGGCAAATTTGGAAAATTTTTGAAAAATCTTCCAAAATAAGCCGAAATCTTCTCCGAAAACGGTTTATTTGGCAAGATTTTGGGAAAATCATACAAATGAAGCCGAAATTTGCTCCGAAAACGGCTTATTTAGCAAGATTTTCCAAAAAATCTTCCAAATTAAGCCGAAATTTGATCCAAAAACGGCTAATTTGGCAAGATTTAAGATAAATCTTCCAAATATAGCCGAAATTTCGTCTATAAACGTCTTATTTGAGAAGATTCTCTAAAAAATCTTCCAAATTAATCCGAAATTTGATCCAAAAACGGCTAATTTTGCAAAATTTTTGAAAAATCTTCCAAAATAATCTGAAATTTGCTCCGAAAACGGTTTATTTGGCAAGAATTTCGAAAAAATCTTCCAAAATAAGCCAAAATTTGCTCCGAAAACGGCTTATTTAGCAAGATTTAAGATAAATCTTCCAAATATAGCCGAAATTTCGTCTATAAACGTCTTATTTGAGAAGATTCTCTAAAAAATCTTCCAAATTAATCCGAAATTTCATCGAAAAACGGCAAATTTGGCAAATTTTTGAAAAATCTTCCAAAATAAGCCGAAAATTGCTCCGAAAACGGTTTATTTGGCAAGATTTTCGGAAAATCATACAAATGAAGCCGAAATTTGCTCCGAAACGGTTTATTTGGCAAGATTTTCGGAAAATCATACAAATGAAGCCGAAATTTTCTCCGAAAACGGCTTATTTAGCAAGATTTCCGTAAAAATATTCCAAATTAAGCCGAAATTTACTCTGAAAACGGTTTATTTGGCAAGAATTTCGAAAAAATCTTCCAAAAATAGCCGAAATTTGCTCTGAAAACGGTTTATTTGGTAAGATTTTCGGAATATCATACAAATGAAGCCAAAATTTGCTCCGAAAACGGTTTATTTGGCAAGACTATCGGAAAATCATACAAATGAAGCCGAAATTTCCTCCGAACGGCTTATTTAGCAAGATTTTTTAAAAAATCTTCCAAATTAAGCCGAAATTTGATCCAAAAACGGCTAATTTGGCAAACTTGTTGAAGAATCTTCCAAAATAAGCCGAAATTTGCTCCAAAAACGTTTTATTTGGCAAGATTTTCGGAAAATCATACAAATGAAGCCGAAATTCTCTCCGAAAACGGCTTATTTAGCAAGATATTCGTAAAAATCTTCCAAATAAAGCCGAAATTTGCTCTGAAAACGGCTTATTTAGCAAGATTTTCGAAAAATTCTTCTAAATTAGGCCGAAATTTGCTCCGAAAACGGCTTATTTGTCAAGAATTTCGGAAAATCCTCCAAATTAAGGGGAAAATGCTCTGAAAACCGCTTATTTTGCAAGATTTTAGATAAATCTTCCAAATATAGCCGAAATTTCCTCTATAAATGTCTTATTTGAGAAGATTTTCGAAAAAATCTTCCAAATTAATCCGAAATTTGATCCAAAAACGGCCTATTTAGCTAGATTTTCGAAAAAATCTTCCAAATTAAGCCGTAATTTGATCCAAAAATGGCTAATATGGCAACCTTTTTGAAGAATCTTCCAAAATAAGCCGAAATTTGCTCCGAAAACGGTTTATTTGGCAAGATTTTCGAAAAAATCTTCCAAATTAAGCCAAAATTTACTCTGAAAACGGCTTATTTAGCAAGTATTTCGAAAACACCTTCATAAATAAGCCAAAATTTGCTCCGAAAACGGCTTATTTAGCAAGATTTTAGATAAATCTTCCAAATATAGCCGAAATTTCTTATATAAATGTCTTATTTGAGAAGATTTTCGAAAAAATCTTCCAAATTAATCCGAAATTTGATCCAAAAACGGCTAATTTGGCAAATTTTTGAAAAATCTTCCAAAATAAGCCGAAATTTCTTCCGAAAACGGTTTATTTGGCAAGATTTTGGAAAAATCATACAAATGAAGCCGAAATTTGCTACGAAAACGGCTTATTTAGCAAGATTTTTGAAAAAAACTTCCAAATTAAGCCGAAATTTGATCCAAAAACGGCTAATTTGGCAAACTTTTTGAAAAATCTTCCAAAAAAAGCCGAAATTTTCTAGGAAAACGGCTTATTTAGCAAGATTTTAGATAAATCTTCCAAATATAGCGGAAAAATCCTCTATAAACGTCTTATTTGAAAAGATTTTCGAAAAAATCTTCCAAATAAAGCCGAAATTTGCTCCTCAAACGGCTTATTTAGCAAGATTTTCGAAAAAATCTTCCAAATTAAGCCGAAATTTGCTCTGAAAACGGTTTATTTGGTAAGATTTTCGGAAAATCATACAAACGAAGCCGAAATCTGCTCCGAAAACGGATTACTTAGCAAGATTTTCGTAAAAATCATACAAATAAAGCCGAAATTTGATCCAAAAACGGCTAATTTGGCAAACTTTTTGAAAAATCTTCCAAAAAAAGCCGAAATTTTCTCCGAAAACGGCTTATTTAGCAAGATTTTCTAAAAATCTTCTAAATCAGGCCAAAATTTGCTTCGAAAACGGCTTATTTAGCAAGATTTTCGTAAAAATCTACCAAATTAATCCGAAATTTGCTCCGAAAACGGTTTATTTGGCAAGACTTTCGGAAAATCATACAAATGAAGCCGAAATTTCCTACGAAAACGGCTTATTTAGCAAGATTTTTTAAAAAATCTTCCAAATTCAGCCGAAATTTGATCCAAAGACGGCTAATTTGGCAAACTTGTTGAAGAATCTTCCAAAATAAGCCGAAAATTGTTCCAAAAGCGGTTTATTTGGCAAGATTTTCGGAAAATCATACAAATGAAGCCGAAATTCTCTCCGAAAACAGCTTATTTAGCAAGATTTTCGTAAAAATATTCCAAATTAAGCCGAAATTTGATCCAAAAACGGCTAATTTGGAAAGATTTAAGATAAATCTTCCAAATATCGCCGAAATTTCGTCTATAAACGTCTTATTTGAGAAGATTCTCTAAAAAATCTTCCAAATTAATCCGAAATTTGATCCAAAAACGGCTAATTTTGCAAAATTTTTGAAAAATCTTCCAAAATAATCTGAAATTTGCTCCGAAAACAGTTTATTTGGCAAGAATTTCGAAAAAATCTTCCAAAATAAGCCAAAATTTGCTCCGAAAACGGCTTATTTAGCAAGATTTTAGATAATTCTTCCAAATATAGCCGAAATTTCCTCTATAAATGTCTTATTTGAGAAGATTTTCGAAAAAATCTTCCAAATTAATCCGAAATTTCATCCAAAAACGGCAAATTTGGCAAATTTTTGAAAAATCTTCCAAAATAAGCCGAAATTTTCTCCGAAAACGGTTTCTTTGGTAAGATTTTGGGAAAATCATACAAATGAAGCCGAAATTTGCTCCGAAAACGGCTAATATGGCAAACGTTTTGAAGAATCTTCCAAAATAAGCCGAAAATTGCTCCGAAAACGGTTTATTTGGCAAGATTTTCGGAAAATCATACAAATGAAGCCGAAATTTGCTCCGAAACGGTTTATTTGGCAAGATTTTCGGAAAATCATACAAATGAAGCCGAAATTTTCTCCGAAAACGGCTTATTTAGCAAGATTTCCGTAAAAATATTCCAAATTAAGCCGAAATTTACTCTGAAAACGGTTTATTTGGCAAGAATTTCGAAAAAATCTTCCAAATTAAGCCGAAATTTGCTCTGAAAACGGTTTATTTGGTAAGATTTTCGGAATATCATACAAATGAAGCCAAAATTTGCTCCGAAAACGGAATACTTAGCAAGATTTTCGTAAAAATCTTACATATTAAGCCGAAATTTGATCCAAAAACGGCTAATTTGGCAAACTTTTTGAAAAATCTTCCAAAAAAAGCCGAAATTTTCTCCGAAAACGGCTTATTTAGCAAGATGTTCTAAAAATCTTCTAAATCGGGCCAAAATTTGCTTCGAAAACGGCTTATTTAGCAAGATTTTCGTAAAAATCTTCCAAATTAATCCGAAATTTGCTCCGAAAACGGTTTATTTGGCAAGACTTTCGGAAAATCATACAAATGAAGCCGAAATTTCCTCCGAAAACGGCTTATTTAGCAAGATTTTTTAAAAAATCTTCCAAATTAAGCCGAAATTTGATCCAAAAACGGCTAATTTGGCAAACTTGTTGAAGAATCTTCCAAAATAAGCCGAAATTTGCTCCAAAAACGTTTTATTTGGCAAGATTTTCGGAAAATCATAGAAATGAAGCCGAAATTCTCTCCGAAAACGGCTTATTTAGCAAGATATTCGTAAAAATATTCCAAATTAAGCCGAAATTTACTCCGAAAACGGTTTATTTGGCAAGATTTTCGAAAAAATCTTCCAAATATGCAAAAATTTACACTGAAAACAGCTTATTCAGCAAGCCGAAATTTCCTCCGAAAACGGCTTATTTAGCAAGATTTTTTAAAAAATCATCCAAATTGAGCCGAAATTTGATCCAAAAACGGCTAATTTGGCAAACTTGTTGAAGAATCTTCCAAAATAAGCCGAAATTTGCTCCAAAAACGGTTTATTTGGCAAGATTTTCGGAAAATCATACAAATGAAGCCGAAATTCTCTCCGAAAACGGCTTATTTAGCAAGATTTTCGTAAAAATATTCCAAATTAAGCCGAAATTTACTCCGAAAACGGTTTATTTGGCAAGATTTTCGAAAAAATCTTCCAAATATGCAAAAATTTACTCTGAAAACAGCTTATTCAGCAAGTATTTCGAAAAAACCTTCCAAAATAAGCCAAAATTTGCTCCGAAAACGGCTTATTTAGCAAGATTTTAGATAAATCTTCCAAATATAGCCGAAATTTCCTCTATAAATGTCTTATTTGAGAAGATTTTCGAAAAAATCTTCCAAATTAATCCGAAATTTCATCCAAAAACGGCAAATTTGGAAAATTTTTGAAAAATCTTCCAAAATAAGCCGAAATCTTCTCCGAAAACGGTTTATTTGGCAAGATTTTGGGAAAATCATACAAATGAAGCCGAAATTTGCTCCGAAAACGGCTTATTTAGCAAGATTTTCCAAAAAATCTTCCAAATTAAGCCGAAATTTGATCCAAAAACGGCTAATTTGGCAAGATTTAAGATAAATCTTCCAAATATAGCCGAAATTTCGTCTATAAACGTCTTATTTGAGAAGATTCTCTAAAAAATCTTCCAAATTAATCCGAAATTTGATCCAAAAACGGCTAATTTTGCAAAATTTTTGAAAAATCTTCCAAAATAATCCGAAATTTGCTCCGAAAACGGTTTATTTAGCAAGATTTTCGGAAAATCATACAAATGAAGCCGAAATTTGCTCCGAAAACGGTTTATTTGGCAAGAATTTCGAAAAAATCTACCAAAATAAGCCAAAATTTGCTCCGAAAACGGCTTATTTAGCAAGATTTTAGATAAATCTTCCAAATATAGCCGAAATTTCCTCTATAAATGTCTTATTTGAGAAGATTTTCGAAAAAATCTTCCAAAATAAGCCGAAAATTGCTCCGAAAACGGTTTATTTGGCAAGATTTTCGGAAAATCATACAAATGAAGCCGAAATTTGCTCCGAAAACGGTTTATTTGGCAAGACTTTCGGAAAATCATACAAATGAAGCCGAAATTTCCTCCGAAAGCGGCTTATTTAGCAAGATTTTTTAAAAAATCTTCCAAATTCTGCCGAAATTTTATCCAAAAACGGCTAATTTGGCAAACTTGTTGAAGAATCTTCCAAAATAAGCCGAAAATTGTTCCAAAAGCGGTTTATTTGGCAAGATTTTCGGAAAATCATACAAATGAAGCCGAAATTCTCTCCGAAAACAGCTTATTTAGCAAGATTTTCGTAAAAATATTCCAAATTAAGCCGAAATTTACTCCGAAAACGGTTTATTTGGCAAGATTTTCGAAAAAATCTTCCAAAAAAGCAAAAATTTATACTGAAAACAGCTTATTCAGCAAGTATTTCGAAAAAAACTTCCAAAATAAGCCAAAATTTGCTCCGAAAACGGCTTATTTAGCAAGATTTTAGATAAATCTTCCAAATATAGCCGAAATTTCCTATATAAATGTCTTATTTGAGAAGATTTTCGAAAAAATCTTCCAAATTAATCCGAAATTTGATCCAAAAACGGCCTATTTAGCTAGATTTTCGAAAAAATCTTCCAAATTAAGCCGTAATTTGATCCAAAAATGGCTAATATGGCAAACTTTTTGAAGAATCTTCCAAAATAAGCCGAAATTTGCTCCGAAAACGGTTTATTTGGCAAGATTTTCGAAAAAATCTTCCAAATTAAGCCAAAATTTACTCTGAAAACGGCTTATTTAGCAAGTATTTCGAAAACACCTTCATAAATAAGCCAAAATTTGCTCCGAAAACGGCTTATTTAGCAAGATTTTAGATAATCTTCCAAATATAGCCGAAATTTCCTCTATAGATGTCTTATTTGAGAAGATTTTCGAAAAAATCTTCCAAATTAATCCGAAATTTCATCCAAAAACGGCAAATTTGGCAAATTTTTGAAAAATCTTCCAAAATAAGCCGAAATTTTCTCCGAAAACGGTTTATTTGGTAAGATTTTGGGAAAATCATACAAATGAAGCCGAAATTTGCTCCGAAAACGGCTAATATGGCAAACTTTTTGAAGAATCTTCCAAAATAAGCCGAAATTTGCTCCGAAAACGGTTTATTTGGCAAGATTTTCGGAAAATCATACAAATAAAGCCGAAATTTGCTCCGAAACGGTTTATTTGGCAAGATTTTCGGAAAATCATACAAATGAAGCCGAAATTTGCTCCGAAAACGGCTTATTTAGCAAGATTTTCGATAAAATCTTCCAAATTAAGCCGAAATTTACTCTGAAAACGGTTTATTTGGCAATATTTTTGGAAAATCATACAAATGAAGCCGAAATTTGCTCCGAAAACGGCTTATTTAGCAAGATTTTAGATAAATCTTCCAAATATAGCGGAAAAATCCATTATAAACGTCTTATTTGAGAAGATTTTCGAAAAAATCTTCCAAATAAAGCCGAAATTTGCTCCTCAAACGGCTTATTTAGCAAGATTTTCGAAAAAATCTTCCAAATTAAGCCGAAATTTGCTCTGAAAACGGTTTATTTGGTAAGATTTTCGGAAAATCATACAAACGAAGCCGAAATTTGCTCCGAAAACGGATTACTTAGCAAGATTTTCGTAAAAATCATACAAATAAAGCCGAAATTTGATCCAAAAACGGCTAATTTGGCAAACTTTTTGAAAAATCTTCCAAAAAAAGCCGAAATTTTCTCCGAAAACGGCTTATTTAGCAAGATTTTCTAAAAATCTTCTAAATCAGGCCAAAATTTGCTTCGAAAACGGCTTATTTAGCAAGATTTACGTAAAAATCTACCAAATTAATCCGAAATTTGCTCCGAAAACGGTTTATTTGGCAAGACTTTCGGAAAATCATACAAATGAAGCCGAAATTCTCTCCGAAAACGGCTTATTTAGCAAGATTTTCGTAAAAATATTCCAAATTAAGCCGAAATTTACTCCGAAAACGGTTTATTTGGCAAGATTTTCGAAAAAATCTTCCAAATATGCAAAAATTTACTCTGAAAACAGCTTATTCAGCAAGTATTTCGAAAAAACCTTCCAAAATAAGCCAAAATTTGCTCCGAAAACGGCTTATTTAGCAAGATTTTAGATAAATCTTCCAAATATAGCCGAAATTTCCTCTATAAATGTCTTATTTGAGAAGATTTTCGAAAAAATCTTCCAAATTAATCCGAAATTTCATCCAAAAACGGCAAATTTGGAAAATTTTTGAAAAATCTTCCAAAATAAGCCGAAATCTTCTCCGAAAACGGTTTATTTGGCAAGATTTTGGGAAAATCATACAAATGAAGCCGAAATTTGCTCCGAAAACGGCTTATTTAGCAAGATTTTCCAAAAAATCTTCCAAATTAAGCCGAAATTTGATCCAAAAACGGCTAATTTGGCAAGATTTAAGATAAATCTTCCAAATATAGCCGAAATTTCGTCTATAAACGTCTTATTTGAGAAGATTCTCTAAAAAATCTTCCAAATTAATCCGAAATTTGATCCAAAAACGGCTAATTTTGCAAAATTTTTGAAAAATCTTCCAAAATAATCTGAAATTTGCTCCGAAAACGGTTTATTTGGCAAGAATTTCGAAAAAATCTTCCAAAATAAGCCAAAATTTGCTCCGAAAACGGCTTATTTAGCAAGATTTAAGATAAATCTTCCAAATATAGCCGAAATTTCGTCTATAAACGTCTTATTTGAGAAGATTCTCTAAAAAATCTTCCAAATTAATCCGAAATTTGATCCAAAAACGGCTAATTTTGCAAAATTTTTGAAAAATCTTCCAAAATAATCTGAAATTTGCTCCGAAAACGGTTTATTTGGCAAGAATTTCGAAAACACCTTCATAAATAAGCCAAAATTTGCTCCGAAAACGGCTTATTTAGCAAGATTTTAGATAAATCTTCCAAATATAGCCGAAATTTCCTCTATAGATGTCTTATTTGAGAAGATTTTCGAAAAAATCTTCCAAATTAATCCGAAATTTCATCCAAAAACGGCAAATTTGGCAAATTTTTGAAAAATCTTCCAAAATAAGCCGAAATTTTCTCCGAAAACGGTTTATTTGGTAAGATTTTGGGAAAATCATAGAAATGAAGCCGAAATTTGCTCCGAAAACGGCTAATATGGCAAACTTTTTGAAGAATCTTCCAAAATAAGCCGAAATTTGCTCCGAAAACGGTTTATTTGGCAAGATTTTCGGAAAATCATACAAATAAAGCCGAAATTTGCTCCGAAACGGTTTATTTGGCAAGATTTTCGGAAAATCATACAAATGAAGCCGAAATTTGCTCCGAAAACGGCTTATTTAGCAAGATTTTCGATAAAATCTTCCAAATTAAGCCGAAATTTACTCTGAAAACGGTTTATTTGGCAAGATTTTTGGAAAATCATACAAATGAAGCCGAAATTTGCTCCGAAAACGGCTTATTTAGCAAGATTTTAGATAAATCTTCCAAATATAGCGGAAAAATCCTCTATAAACGTCTTATTTGAGAAGATTTTCGAAAAAATCTTCCAAATAAAGCCGAAATTTGCTCCTCAAACGGCTTATTTAGCAAGATTTTCGAAAAAATCTTCCAAATTAAGCCGAAATTTGCTCTGAAAACGGTTTATTTGGTAAGATTTTCGGAAAATCATACAAACGAAGCCGAAATTTGCTCCGAAAACGGATTACTTAGCAAGATTTTCGTAAAAATCATACAAATAAAGCCGAAATTTGATCCAAAAACGGCTAATTTGGCAAACTTTTTGAAAAATCTTCCAAAAAAAGCCGAAATTTTCTCCGAAAACGGCTTATTTAGCAAGATTTTCTAAAAATCTTCTAAATCAGGCCAAAATTTGCTTCGAAAACGGCTTATTTAGCAAGATTTTCGTAAAAATCTACCAAATTAATCCGAAATTTGCTCCGAAAACGGTTTATTTGGCAAGACTTTCGGAAAATCATACAAATGAAGCCGAAATTTCCTACGAAAACGGCTTATTTAGCAAGATTTTTTAAAAAATCTTCCAAATTCAGCCGAAATTTGATCCAAAGACGGCTAATTTGGCAAACTTGTTGAAGAATCTTCCAAAATAAGCCGAAAATTGTTCCAAAAGCGGTTTATTTGGCAAGATTTTCGGAAAATCATACAAATGAAGCCGAAATTCTCTCCGAAAACAGCTTATTTAGCAAGATTTTCGTAAAAATATTCCAAATTAAGCCGAAATTTACTCCGAAAACGGTTTATTTGGCAAGATTTTCGAAAAAATCATCCAAATAAGCAAAAATTTACACTGAAAACAGCTTATTCAGCAAGTATTTCGAAAAAACCTTCCAAAATAAGCCAAAATTTGCTCCGAAAACGGCTTATTTATCAAGATTTTAGATAAATCTTCCAAATATAGCCGAAATTTCCTCTATAAATGTCTTATTTGAGAAGATTTTCGAAAAAATCTTCCAAAATAAGCCGAAATCTTCTCCGAAAACGGTTTATTTGGCAAGATTTTGGGAAAATCATACAAATGAAGCCGAAATTTGCTCCGAAAACGGCTTATTTAGCAAGATTTTCCAAAAAATCTTCCAAATTAAGCCGAAATTTGATCCAAAAACGGCTAATTTGGCAAGATTTAAGATAAATCTTCCAAATATAGCCGAAATTTCGTCTATAAACGTCTTATTTGAGAAGATTCTCTAAAAATCTTCCAAATTAATCCGAAATTTGATCCAAAAACGGCTAATTTTGCAAAATTTTTGAAAAATCTTCCAAAATAATCTGAAATTTGCTCCGAAAACGGTTTATTTGGCAAGAATTTCGAAAAAATCTTCCAAAATAAGCCAAAATTTGCTCCGAAAACGGCTTATTTAGCAAGATTTTAGATAATTCTTCCAAATATAGCCGAAATTTCCTCTATAAATGTCTTATTTGAGAAGATTTTCGAAAAAATCTTCCAAATTAATCCGAAATTTCATCCAAAAACGGCAAATTTGGCAAATTTTTGAAAAATCTTCCAAAATAAGCCGAAATTTTCTCCGAAAACGGTTTCTTTGGTAAGATTTTGGGAAAATCATACAAATGAAGCCGAAATTTGCTCCGAAAACGGCTAATATGGCAAACGTTTTGAAGAATCTTCCAAAATAAGCCGAAAATTGCTCCGAAAACGGTTTATTTGGCAAGATTTTCGGAAAATCATACAAATGAAGCCGAAATTTGCTCCGAAACGGTTTATTTGGCAAGATTTTCGGAAAATCATACAAATGAAGCCGAAATTTTCTCCGAAAACGGCTTATTTAGCAAGATTTCCGTAAAAATATTCCAAATTAAGCCGAAATTTACTCTGTAAACGGCTTATTTAGCAAGTATTTCGAAAACACCTTCATAAATAAGCCAAAATTTGCTCCGAAAACGGCTTATTTAGCAAGATTTTAGATAATCTTCCAAATATAGCCGAAATTTCCTCTATAGATGTCTTATTTGAGAAGATTTTCGAAAAAATCTTCCAAATTAATCCGAAATTTCATCCAAAAACGGCAAATTTGGCAAATTTTTGAAAAATCTTCCAAAATAAGCCGAAATTTTCTCCGAAAACGGTTTATTTGGTAAGATTTTGGGAAAATCATACAAATGAAGCCGAAATTTGCTCCGAAAACGGCTAATATGGCAAACTTTTTGAAGAATCTTCCAAAATAAGCCGAAATTTGCTCCGAAAACGGTTTATTTGGCAAGATTTTCGGAAAATCATACAAATAAAGCCGAAATTTGCTCCGAAACGGTTTATTTGGCAAGATTTTCGGAAAATCATACAAATGAAGCCGAAATTTGCTCCGAAAACGGCTTATTTAGCAAGATTTTCGATAAAATCTTCCAAATTAAGCCGAAATTTACTCTGAAAACGGTTTATTTGGCAATATTTTTGGAAAATCATACAAATGAAGCCGAAATTTGCTCCGAAAACGGCTTATTTAGCAAGATTTTAGATAAATCTTCCAAATATAGCGGAAAAATCCATTATAAACGTCTTATTTGAGAAGATTTTCGAAAAAATCTTCCAAATAAAGCCGAAATTTGCTCTGAAAACGGTTTATTTGGTAAGATTTTCGGAAAATCATACAAACGAAGCCGAAATTTGCTCCGAAAACGGATTACTTAGCAAGATTTTCGTAAAAATCATACAAATAAAGCCGAAATTTGATCCAAAAACGGCTAATTTGGCAAACTTTTTGAAAAATCTTCCAAAAAAAGCCGAAATTTTCTCCGAAAACGGCTTATTTAGCAAGATTTTCTAAAAATCTTCTAAATCAGGACAAAATTTGCTTCGAAAACGGCTTATTTAGCAAGATTTTCGTAAAAATCTACCAAATTAATCCGAAATTTGCTCCGAAAACGGTTTATGTGGCAAGACTTTCGGAAAATCATACAAATGAAGCCGAAATTCTCTCCGAAAACGGCTTATTTAGCAAGATTTTCGTAAAAATATTCCAAATTAAGCCGAAATTTACTCCGAAAACGGTTAATTTGGCAAGATTTTCGAAAAAATCTTCCAAATATGCAAAAATTTACTCTGAAAACAGCTTATTCAGCAAGTATTTCGAAAAAACCTTCCAAAATAAGCCAAAATTTGCTCCGAAAACGGCTTATTTAGCAAGATTTTAGATAAATCTTCCAAATATAGCCGAAATTTCCTCTATAAATGTCTTATTTGAGAAGATTTTCGAAAAAATCTTCCAAATTAATCCGAAATTTCATCCAAAAACGGCAAATTTGGAAAATTTTTGAAAAATCTTCCAAAATAAGCCGAAATCTTCTCCGAAAACGGTTTATTTGGCAAGATTTTGGGAAAATCATACAAATGAAGCCGAAATTTGCTCCGAAAACGGCTAATATGGCAAACGTTTTGAAGAATCTTCCAAAATAAGCCGAAAATTGCTCCGAAAACGGTTTATTTGGCAAGATTTTCGGAAAATCATACAAATGAAGCCAAAATTTGCTCCGAAACGGTTTATTTGGCAAGATTTTCGGAAAATCATACAAATGAAGCCGAAATTTTCTCCGAAAACGGCTTATTTAGCAAGATTTCCGTAAAAATATTCCAAATTAAGCCGAAATTTACTCTGAAAACGGCTTATTTAGCAAGTATTTCGAAAACACCTTCATAAATAAGCCAAAATTTGCTCCGAAAACGGCTTATTTAGCAAGATTTTAGATAATCTTCCAAATATAGCCGAAATTTCCTCTATAGATGTCTTATTTGAGAAGATTTTCGAAAAAATCTTCCAAATTAATCCGAAATTTCATCCAAAAACGGCAAATTTGGCAAATTTTTGAAAAATCTTCCAAAATAAGCCGAAATTTTCTCCGAAAACGGTTTATTTGGTAAGATTTTGGGAAAATCATACAAATGAAGCCGAAATTTGCTCCGAAAACGGCTAATATGGCAAACTTTTTGAAGAATCTTCCAAAATAAGCCGAAATTTGCTCCGAAAACGGTTTATTTGGCAAGATTTTCGGAAAATCATACAAATGAAGCCGAAATTTGCTCCGAAACGGTTTATTTGGCAAGATTTTCGGAAAATCATACAAATGAAGCCGAAATTTGCTCCGAAAACGGCTTATTTAGCAAGATTTTCGATAAAATCTTCCAAATTAAGCCGAAATTTACTCTGAAAACGGTTTATTTGGCAATATTTTTGGAAAATCATACAAATGAAGCCGAAATTTGCTCCGAAAACGGCTTATTTAGCAAGATTTTAGATAAATCTTCCAAATATAGCGGAAAAATCCATTATAAACGTCTTATTTGAGAAGATTTTCGAAAAAATCTTCCAAATAAAGCCGAAATTTGCTCCTCAAACGGCTTATTTAGCAAGATTTTCGAAAAAATCTTCCAAATTAAGCCGAAATTTGCTCTGAAAACGGTTTATTTGGTAAGATTTTCGGAAAATCATACAAACGAAGCCGAAATTTGCTCCGAAAACGGATTACTTAGCAAGATTTTCGTAAAAATCATACAAATAAAGCCGAAATTTGATCCAAAAACGGCTAATTTGGCAAACTTTTTGAAAAATCTTCCAAAAAAAGCCGAAATTTTCTCCGAAAACGGCTTATTTAGCAAGATTTTCTAAAAATCTTCTAAATCAGGCCAAAATTTGCTTCGAAAACGGCTTATTTAGCAAGATTTTCGTAAAAATCTACCAAATTAATCCGAAATTTGCTCCGAAAACGGTTTATTTGGCAAGACTTTCGGAAAATCATACAAATGAAGCCGAAATTCTCTCCGAAAACGGCTTATTTAGCAAGATTTTCGTAAAAATATTCCAAATTAAGCCGAAATTTACTCCGAAAACGGTTTATTTGGCAAGATTTTCGAAAAAATCTTCCAAATATGCAAAAATTTACTCTGAAAACAGCTTATTCAGCAAGTATTTCGAAAAAACCTTCCAAAATAAGCCAAAATTTGCTCCGAAAACGGCTTATTTAGCAAGATTTTAGATAAATCTTCCAAATATAGCCGAAATTTCCTCTATAAATGTCTTATTTGAGAAGATTTTCGAAAAAATCTTCCAAATTAATCCGAAATTTCATCCAAAAACGGCAAATTTGGCAAATTTTTGAAAAATCTTCCAAAATAAGCCGAAATTTTCTCCGAAAACGGTTTCTTTGGTAAGATTTTGGGAAAATCATACAAATGAAGCCGAAATTTGCTCCGAAAACGGCTAATATGGCAAACGTTTTGAAGAATCTTCCAAAATAAGCCGAAAATTGCTCCGAAAACGGTTTATTTGGCAAGATTTTCGGAAAATCATACAAATGAAGCCGAAATTTGCTCCGAAACGGTATATTTGGCAAGATTTTCGGAAAATCATACAAATGAAGCCGAAATTTTCTCCGAAAACGGCTTATTTAGCAAGATTTTCGATAAAATCTTCCAAATTAAGCCGAAATTTACTCTGAAAACGGTTTATTTGGCAATATTTTTGGAAAATCATACAAATGAAGCCGAAATTTGCTCCGAAAACGGCTTATTTAGCAAGATTTTAGATAAATCTTCCAAATATAGCGGAAAAATCCATTATAAACGTCTTATTTGAGAAGATTTTCGAAAAAATCTTCCAAATAAAGCCGAAATTTGCTCCTCAAACGGCTTATTTAGCAAGATTTTCGAAAAAATCTTCCAAATTAAGCCGAAATTTGCTTTGAAAACGGTTTATTTGGTAAGATTTTCGGAAAATCATACAAACGAAGCCGAAATTTGCTCCGAAAACGGATTACTTACCAAGATTTTCGTAAAAATCATACAAATAAAGCCGAAATTTGATCCAAAAACGGCTAATTTGGCAAACTTTTTGAAAAATCTTCCAAAAAAAGCCGAAATTTTCTCCGAAAACGGCTTATTTAGCAAGATTTTCTAAAAATCTTCTAAATCAGGCCAAAATTTGCTTCGAAAACGGCTTATTTAGCAAGATTTTCGTAAAAATCTACCAAATTAATCCGAAATTTGCTCCGAAAACGGTTTATTTGGCAAGACTTTCGGAAAATCATACAAATGAAGCCGAAATTCTCTCCGAAAACGGCTTATTTAGCAAGATTTTCGTAAAAATATTCCAAATTAAGCCGAAATTTACTCCGAAAACGGTTTATTTGGCAAGATTTTCGAAAAAATCTTCCAAATATGCAAAAATTTACTCTGAAAACAGCTTATTCAGCAAGTATTTCGAAAAAACCTTCCAAAATAAGCCAAAATTTGCTCCGAAAACGGCTTATTTAGCAAGATTTTAGATAAATCTTCCAAATATAGCCGAAATTTCCTCTATAAATGTCTTATTTGAGAAGATTTTCGAAAAAATCTTCCAAATTAATCCGAAATTTCATCCAAAAACGGCAAATTTGGAAAATTTTTGAAAAATCTTCCAAAATAAGCCGAAATCTTCTCCGAAAACGGTTTATTTGGCAAGATTTTGGGAAAATCATACAAATGAAGCCGAAATTTGCTCCGAAAACGGCTAATATGGCAAACGTTTTGAAGAATCTTCCAAAATAAGCCGAAAATTGCTCCGAAAACGGTTTATTTGGCAAGATTTTCGGAAAATCATACAAATGAAGCCGAAATTTGCTCCGAAACGGTTTATTTGGCAAGATTTTCGGAAAATCATACAAATGAAGCCGAAATTTTCTCCGAAAACGGCTTATTTAGCAAGATTTCCGTAAAAATATTCCAAATTAAGCCGAAATTTACTCTGAAAACGGCTTATTTAGCAAGTATTTCGAAAACACCTTCATAAATAAGCCAAAATTTGCTCCGAAAACGGCTTATTTAGCAAGATTTTAGATAATCTTCCAAATATAGCCGAAATTTCCTCTATAGATGTCTTATTTGAGAAGATTTTCGAAAAAATCTTCCAAATTAATCCGAAATTTCATCCAAAAACGGCAAATTTGGCAAATTTTTGAAAAATCTTCCAAAATAAGCCGAAATTTTCTCCGAAAACGGTTTATTTGGTAAGATTTTGGGAAAATCATACAAATGAAGCCGAAATTTGCTCCGAAAACTGCTAATATGGCAAACTTTTTGAAGAATCTTCCAAAATAAGCCGAAATTTGCTCCGAAAACGGTTTATTTGGCAAGATTTTCGGAAAATCATACAAATAAAGCCGAAATTTGCTCCGAAACGGTTTATTTGGCAAGATTTTCGGAAAATCATACAAATGAAGCCGAAATTTGCTCCGAAAACGGCTTATTTAGCAAGATTTTCGATAAAATCTTCCAAATTAAGCCGAAATTTACTCTGAAAACGGTTTATTTGGCAATATTTTTGGAAAATCATACAAATGAAGCCGAAATTTGCTCCGAAAACGGCTTATTTAGCAAGATTTTAGATAAATCTTCCAAATATAGCGGAAAAATCCATTATAAACGTCTTATTTGAGAAGATTTTCGAAAAAATCTTCCAAATAAAGCCGAAATTTGCTCCTCAAACGGCTTATTTAGCAAGATTTTCGAAAAAATCTTCCAAATTAAGCCGAAATTTGCTCTGAAAACGGTTTATTTGGTAAGATTTTCGGAAAATCATACAAACGAAGCCGAAATTTGCTCCGAAAACGGATTACTTAGCAAGATTTTCGTAAAAATCATACAAATAAAGCCGAAATTTGATCCAAAAACGGCTAATTTGGCAAACTTTTTGAAAAATCTTCCAAAAAAAGCCGAAATTTTCTCCGAAAACGGCTTATTTAGCAAGATTTTCTAAAAATCTTCTAAATCAGGCCAAAATTTGCTTCGAAAACGGCTTATTTAGCAAGATTTTCGTAAAAATCTACCAAATTAATCCGAAATTTGCTCCGAAAACGGTTTATTTGGCAAGACTTTCGGAAAATCATACAAATGAAGCCGAAATTCTCTCCGAAAACGGCTTATTTAGCAAGATTTTCGTAAAAATATTCCAAATTAAGCCGAAATTTACTCCGAAAACGGTTTATTTGGCAAGATTTTCGAAAAAATCTTCCAAATATGCAAAAATTTACTCTGAAAACAGCTTATTCAGCAAGTATTTCGAAAAAACCTTCCAAAATAAGCCAAAATTTGCTCCGAAAACGGCTTATTTAGCAAGATTTTAGATAAATCTTCCAAATATAGCCGAAATTTCCTCTATAAATGTCTTATTTGAGAAGATTTTCGAAAAAATCTTCCAAATTAATCCGAAATTTCATCCAAAAACGGCAAATTTGGAAAATTTTTGAAAAATCTTCCAAAATAAGCCGAAATTTTCTCCGAAAACGGTTTCTTTGGTAAGATTTTGGGAAAATCATACAAATGAAGCCGAAATTTGCTCCGAAAACGGCTAATATGGCAAACGTTTTGAAGAATCTTCCAAAATAAGCCGAAAATTGCTCCGAAAACGGTTTATTTGGCAAGATTTTCGGAAAATCATACAAATGAAGCCGAAATTTGCTCCGAAACGGTTTATTTGGCAAGATTTTCGGAAAATCATACAAATGAAGCCGAAATTTTCTCCGAAAACGGCTTATTTAGCAAGATTTCCGTAAAAATATTCCAAATTAAGCCGAAATTTACTCTGAAAACGGCTTATTTAGCAAGTATTTCGAAAACACCTTCATAAATAAGCCAAAATTTGCTCCGAAAACGGCTTATTTAGCAAGATTTTAGATAATCTTCCAAATATAGCCAAAATTTCCTCTATAGATGTCTTATTTGAGAAGATTTTCGAAAAAATCTTCCAAATTAATCCGAAATTTCATCCAAAAACGGCAAATTTGGCAAATTTTTGAAAAATCTTCCAAAATAAGCCGAAATTTTCTCCGAAAACGGTTTATTTGGTAAGATTTTGGGAAAATCATACAAATGAAGCCGAAATTTGCTCCGAAAACGGCTAATATGGCAAACTTTTTGAAGAATCTTCCAAAATAAGCCGAAATTTGCTCCGAAAACGGTTTATTTGGCAAGATTTTCGGAAAATCATACAAATAAAGCCGAAATTTGCTCCGAAACGGTTTATTTGGCAAGATTTTCGGAAAATCATACAAATGAAGCCGAAATTTGCTCCGAAAACGGCTTATTTAGCAAGATTTTCGATAAAATCTTCCAAATTAAGCCGAAATTTACTCTGAAAACGGTTTATTTGGCAATATTTTTGGAAAATCATACAAATGAAGCCGAAATTTTCTCCGAAAACGGCTTATTTAGCAAGATTTCCGTAAAAATATTCCAAATTAAGCCGAAATTTACTCTGTAAACGGCTTATTTAGCAAGTATTTCGAAAACACCTTCATAAATAAGCCAAAATTTGCTCCGAAAACGGCTTATTTAGCAAGATTTTAGATAATCTTCCAAATATAGCCGAAATTTCCTCTATAGATGTCTTATTTGAGAAGATTTTCGAAAAAATCTTCCAAATTAATCCGAAATTTCATCCAAAAACGGCAAATTTGGCAAATTTTTGAAAAATCTTCCAAAATAAGCCGAAATTTTCTCCGAAAACGGTTTATTTGGTAAGATTTTGGGAAAATCATACAAATGAAGCCGAAATTTGCTCCGAAAACGGCTAATATGGCAAACTTTTTGAAGAATCTTCCAAAATAAGCCGAAATTTGCTCCGAAAACGGTTTATTTGGCAAGATTTTCGGAAAATCATACAAATAAAGCCGAAATTTGCTCCGAAACGGTTTATTTGGCAAGATTTTCGGAAAATCATACAAATGAAGCCGAAATTTGCTCCGAAAACGGCTTATTTAGCAAGATTTTCGATAAAATCTTCCAAATTAAGCCGAAATTTACTCTGAAAACGGTTTATTTGGCAATATTTTTGGAAAATCATACAAATGAAGCCGAAATTTGCTCCGAAAACGGCTTATTTAGCAAGATTTTAATCTTCCAAATTAAGCCGAAATTTACTCCGAAAACGGTTTATTTGGCAAGATTTTCGAAAAAATCTTCCAAATATGCAAAAATTTACTCTGAAAACAGCTTATTCAGCAAGTATTTCGAAAAAACCTTCCAAAATAAGCCAAAATTTGCTCCGAAAACGGCTTATTTAGCAAGATTTTAGATAAATCTTCCAAATATAGCCGAAATTTCCTCAATAAATGTCTTATTTGAGAAGATTTTCGAAAAAATCTTCCAAATTAATCCGAAATTTCATCCAAAAACGGCAAATTTGGAAAATTTTTGAAAAATCTTCCAAAATAAGCCGAAATCTTCTCCGAAAACGGTTTATTTGGCAAGATTTTGGGAAAATCATACAAATGAAGCCGAAATTTGCTCCGAAAACGGCTTATTTAGCAAGATTTTCCAAAAAATCTTCCAAATTAAGCCGAAATTTGATCCAAAAACGGCTAATTTGGCAAGATTTAAGATAAATCTTCCAAATATAGCCGAAATTTCGTCTATAAACGTCTTATTTGAGAAGATTCTCTAAAAAATCTTCCAAATTAATCCGAAATTTGATCCAAAAACGGCTAATTTTGCAAAATTTTTGAAAAATCTTCCAAAATAATCCGAAATTTGCTCCGAAAACGGTTTATTTAGCAAGATTTTCGGAAAATCATACAAATGAAGCCGAAATTTGCTCCGAAAACGGTTTATTTGGCAAGAATTTCGAAAAAATCTACCAAAATAAGCCAAAATTTGCTCCGAAAACGGCTTATTTAGCAAGATTTTAGATAAATCTTCCAAATATAGCCGAAATTTCCTCTATAAATGTCTTATTTGAGAAGATTTTCGAAAAAATCTTCCAAAATAAGCCGAAAAATCTCCGAAAACGGTTTATTTGGCAAGATTTTCGGAAAATCATACAAATGAAGCCGAAATTTGCTCCGAAAACGGTTTATTTGGCAAGACTTTCGGAAAATCATACAAATGAAGCCGAAATTTCCTCCGAAAGCGGCTTATTTAGCAAGATTTTTTAAAAAATCTTCCAAATTCTGCCGAAATTTTATCCAAAAACGGCTAATTTGGCAAACTTGTTGAAGAATCTTCCAAAATAAGCCGAAAATTGTTCCAAAAGCGGTTTATTTGGCAAGATTTTCGGAAAATCATACAAATGAAGCCGAAATTCTCTCCGAAAACAGCTTATTTAGCAAGATTTTCGTAAAAATATTCCAAATTAAGCCGAAATTTACTCCGAAAACGGTTTATTTGGCAAGATTTTCGAAAAAATCTTCCAAAAAAGCAAAAATTTACACTGAAAACAGCTTATTCAGCAAGTATTTCGAAAAAAACTTCCAAAATAAGCCAAAATTTGCTCCGAAAACGGCTTATTTAGCAAGATTTTAGATAAATCTTCCAAATATAGCCGAAATTTCCTATATAAATGTCTTATTTGAGAAGATTTTCGAAAAAATCTTCCAAATTAATCCGAAATTTGATCCAAAAACGGCCTATTTAGCTAGATTTTCGAAAAAATCTTCCAAATTAAGCCGTAATTTGATCCAAAAATGGCTAATATGGCAAACTTTTTGAAGAATCTTCCAAAATAAGCCGAAATTTGCTCCGAAAACGGTTTATTTGGCAAGATTTTCGAAAAAATCTTCCAAATTAAGCCAAAATTTACTCTGAAAACGGCTTATTTAGCAAGTATTTCGAAAACACCTTCATAAATAAGCCAAAATTTGCTCCGAAAACGGCTTATTTAGCAAGATTTTAGATAAATCTTCCAAATATAGCCGAAATTTCCTCTATAGATGTCTTATTTGAGAAGATTTTCGAAAAAATCTTCCAAATTAATCCGAAATTTCATCCAAAAACGGCAAATTTGGCAAATTTTTGAAAAATCTTCCAAAATAAGCCGAAATTTTCTCCGAAAACGGTTTATTTGGTAAGATTTTGGGAAAATCATACAAATGAAGCCGAAATTTGCTCCGAAAACGGCAAATATGGCAAACTTTTTGAAGAATCTTCCAAAATAAGCCGAAATTTGCTCCGAAAACGGTTTATTTGGCAAGATTTTCGGAAAATCATACAAATAAAGCCGAAATTTGCTCCGAAACGGTTTATTTGGCAAGATTTTCGGAAAATCATACAAATGAAGCCGAAATTTGCTCCGAAAACGGCTTATTTAGCAAGATTTTCGATAAAATCTTCCAAATTAAGCCGAAATTTACTCTGAAAACGGTTTATTTGGCAATATTTTTGGAAAATCATACAAATGAAGCCGAAATTTGCTCCGAAAACGGCTTATTTAGCAAGATTTTAGATAAATCTTCCAAATATAGCGGAAAAATCCATTATAAACGTCTTATTTGAGAAGATTTTCGAAAAAATCTTCCAAATAAAGCCGAAATTTGCTCCTCAAACGGCTTATTTAGCAAGATTTTCGAAAAAATCTTCCAAATTAAGCCGAAATTTGCTCTGAAAACGGTTTATTTGGTAAGATTTTCGGAAAATCATACAAACGAAGCCGAAATTTGCTCCGAAAACGGATTACTTAGCAAGATTTTCGTAAAAATCATACAAATAAAGCCGAAATTTGATCCAAAAACGGCTAATTTGGCAAACTTTTTGAAAAATCTTCCAAAAAAAGCCGAAATTTTCTCCGAAAACGGCTTATTTAGCAAGATTTTCTAAAAATCTTCTAAATCAGGCCAAAATTTGCTTCGAAAACGGCTTATTTAGCAAGATTTTCGTAAAAATCTACCAAATTAATCCGAAATTTGCTCCGAAAACGGTTTATTTGGCAAGACTTTCGGAAAATCATACAAATGAAGCCGAAATTCTCTCCGAAAACGGCTTATTTAGCAAGATTTTCGTAAAAATATTCCAAATTAAGCCGAAATTTACTCCGAAAACGGTTTATTTGGCAAGATTTTCGAAAAAATCTTCCAAATATGCAAAAATTTACTCTGAAAACAGCTTATTCAGCAAGTATTTCGAAAAAACCTTCCAAAATAAGCCAAAATTTGCTCCGAAAACGGCTTATTTAGCAAGATTTTAGATAAATCTTCCAAATATAGCCGAAATTTCCTCTATAAATGTCTTATTTGAGAAGATTTTCGAAAAAATCTTCCAAATTAATCCGAAATTTCATCCAAAAACGGCAAATTTGGAAAATTTTTGAAAAATCTTCCAAAATAAGCCGAAATCTTCTCCGAAAACGGTTTATTTGGCAAGATTTTGGGAAAATCATACAAATGAAGCCGAAATTTGCTCCGAAAACGGCTTATTTAGCAAGATTTTCCAAAAAATCTTCCAAATTAAGCCGAAATTTGATCCAAAAACGGCTAATTTGGCAAGATTTAAGATAAATCTTCCAAATATAGCCGAAATTTCGTCTATAAACGTCTTATTTGAGAAGATTCTCTAAAAAATCTTCCAAATTAATCCGAAATTTGATCCAAAAACGGCTAATTTTGCAAAATTTTTGAAAAATCTTCCAAAATAATCCGAAATTTGCTCCGAAAACGGTTTATTTAGCAAGATTTTCGGAAAATCATACAAATGAAGCCGAAATTTGCTCCGAAAACGGTTTATTTGGCAAGAATTTCGAAAAAATCTACCAAAATAAGCCAAAATTTGCTCCGAAAACGGCTTATTTAGCAAGATTTTAGATAAATCTTCCAAATATATCCGAAATTTCCTCTATAAATGTCTTATTTGAGAAGATTTTCGAAAAAATCTTCCAAAATAAGCCGAAAATTGCTCCGAAAACGGTTTATTTGGCAAGATTTTCGGAAAATCATAGAAATGAAGCCGAAATTTGCTCCGAAAACGGTTTATTTGGCAAGTCTTTCGGAAAATCATACAAATGAAGCCGAAATTTCCTCCGAAAGCGGCTTATTTAGCAAGATTTTTTAAAAAATCTTCCAAATTCTGCCGAAATTTTATCCAAAAACGGCTAATTTGGCAAACTTGTTGAAGAATCTTCCAAAATAAGCCGAAAATTGTTCCAAAAGCGGTTTATTTGGCAAGATTTTCGGAAAATCATACAAATGAAGCCGAAATTCTCTCCGAAAACAGCTTATTTAGCAAGATTTTCGTAAAAATATTCCAAATTAAGCCGAAATTTACTCCGAAAACGGTTTATTTGGCAAGATTTTCGAAAAAATCTTCCAAAAAAGCAAAAATTTACACTGAAAACAGCTTATTCAGCAAGTATTTCGAAAAAAACTTCCAAAATAAGCCAAAATATGCTCCGAAAACGGCTTATTTAGCAAGATTCTAGATAAATCTTCCAAATATAGCCGAAATTTCCTATATAAATGTCTTATTTGAGAAGATTTTCGAAAAAATCTTCCAAATTAATCCGAAATTTGATCCAAAAACGGCCTATTTAGCTAGATTTTCGAAAAAATCTTCCAAATTAAGCCGTAATTTGATCCAAAAATGGCTAATATGGCAAACTTTTTGAAGAATCTTCCAAAATAAGCCGAAATTTGCTCCGAAAACGGTTTATTTGGCAAGATTTTCGAAAAAATCTTCCAAATTAAGCCAAAATTTACTCTGAAAACGGCTTATTTAGCAAGTATTTCGAAAACACCTTCATAAATAAGCCAAAATTTGCTCCGAAAACGGCTTATTTAGCAAGATTTTAGATAAATCTTCCAAATATAGCCGAAATTTCCTCTATTGATGTCTTATTTGAGAAGATTTTCGAAAAAATCTTCCAAATTAATCCGAAATTTCATCCAAAAACGGCAAATTTGGAAAATTTTTGAAAAATCTTCCAAAATAAGCCGAAATTTTCTCCGAAAACGGTTTATTTGGTAAGATTTTGGGAAAATCATACAAATGAAGCCGAAATTTGCTCCGAAAACGGCTAATATGGCAAACTTTTTGAAGAATCTTCCAAAATAAGCCGAAATTTGCTCCGAAAACGGTTTATTTGGCAAGATTTTCGGAAAATCATACAAATAAAGCCGAAATTTGCTCCGAAACGGTTTATTTGGCAAGATTTTCGGAAAATCATACAAATGAAGCCGAAATTTGCTCCGAAAACGGCTTATTTAGCAAGATTTTCGATAAAATCTTCCAAATTAAGCCGAAATTTACTCTGAAAACGGTTTATTTGGCAAGATTTTTGGAAAATCATACAAATGAAGCCGAAATTTGCTCCGAAAACGGCTTATTTAGCAAGATTTTAGATAAATCTTCCAAATATAGCGGAAAAATCCTCTATAAACGTCTTATTTGAGAAGATTTTCGAAAAAATCTTCCAAATAAAGCCGAAATTTGCTCCTCAAACGGCTTATTTAGCAAGATTTTCGAAAAAATCTTCCAAATTAAGCCGAAATTTGCTCTGAAAACGGTTTATTTGGTAAGATTTTCGGAAAATCATACAAACGAAGCCGAAATTTGCTCCGAAAACGGATTACTTAGCAAGATTTTCGTAAAAATCATACAAATAAAGCCGAAATTTGATCCAAAAACGGCTAATTTGGCAAACGTTTTGAAAAATCTTCCAAAAAAAGCCGAAATTTTCTCCGAAAACGGCTTATTTAGCAAGATTTTCTAAAAATCTTCTAAATCAGGCCAAAATTTGCTTCGAAAACGGCTTATTTAGCAAGATTTTCGTAAAAATCTACCAAATTAATCCGAAATTTGCTCCGAAAACGGTTTATTTGGGAAGACTTTCGGAAAATCATACAAATGAAGCCGAAATTTCCTACGAAAACGGCTTATTTAGCAAGATTTTTTAAAAAATCTTCCAAATTCAGCCGAAATTTGATCCAAAGACGGCTAATTTGGCAAACTTGTTGAAGAATCTTCCAAAATAAGCCGAAAATTGTTCCAAAAGCGGTTTATTTGGCAAGATTTTCGGAAAATCATACAAATGAAGCCGAAATTCTCTCCGAAAACAGCTTATTTAGCAAGATTTTCGTAAAAATATTCCAAATTAAGCCGAAATTTACTCCGAAAACGGTTTATTTGGCAAGATTTTCGAAAAAATCATCCAAATAAGCAAAAATTTACACTGAAAACAGCTTATTCAGCAAGTATTTCGAAAAAACCTTCCAAAATAAGCCAAAATTTGCTCCGAAAACGGCTTATTTAGCAAGATTTTAGATAAATCTTCCAAATATAGCCGAAATTTCCTCTATAAATGTCTTATTTGAGAAGATTTTCGAAAAAATCTTCCAAAATAAGCCGAAATCTTCTCCGAAAACGGTTTATTTGGCAAGATTTTGGGAAAATCATACAAATGAAGCCGAAATTTGCTCCGAAAACGGCTTATTTAGCAAGATTTTCCAAAAAATCTTCCAAATTAAGCCGAAATTTGATCCAAAAACGGCTAATTTGGCAAGATTTAAGATAAATCTTCCAAATATAGCCGAAATTTCGTCTATAAACGTCTTATTTGAGAAGATTCTCTAAAAAAACTTCCAAATTAATCCGAAATTTGATCCAAAAACGGCTAATTTTGCAAAATTTTTGAAAAATCTTCCAAAATAATCTGAAATTTGCTCCGAAAACGGTTTATTTGGCAAGAATTTCGAAAAAATCTTCCAAAATAAGCCAAAATTTGCTCCGAAAACGGCTTATTTAGTAAGATTTTAGATAAATCTTCCAAATATAGCCGAAATTTCCTCTATAAATGTCTTATTTGAGAAGATTTTCGAAAAAATCTTCCAAATTAATCCGAAATTTCATCCAAAAACGGCAAATTTGGAAAATTTTTGAAAAATCTTCCAAAATAAGCCGAAATCTTCTCCGAAAACGGTTTATTTGGCAAGATTTTGGGAAAATCATACAAATGAAGCCGAAATTTGCTCCGAAAACGGCTTATTTAGCAAGATTTTCCAAAAAATCTTCCAAATTAAGCCGAAATTTGATCCAAAAACGGCTAATTTGGAAAGATTTAAGATAAATCTTCCAAATATCGCCGAAATTTCGTCTATAAACGTCTTATTTGAGAAGATTCTCTAAAAAATCTTCCAAATTAATCCGAAATTTGATCCAAAAACGGCTAATTTTGCAAAATTTTTGAAAAATCTTCCAAAATAATCTGAAATTTGCTCCGAAAACGGTTTATTTGGCAAGAATTTCGAAAAAATCTTCCAAAATAAGCCAAAATTTGCTCCGAAAACGGCTTATTTAGCAAGATTTTAGATAATTCTTCCAAATATAGCCGAAATTTCCTCTATAAATGTCTTATTTGAGAAGATTTTCGAAAAAATCTTCCAAATTAATCCGAAATTTCATCCAAAAACGGCAAATTTGGCAAATTTTTGAAAAATCTTCCAAAATAAGCCGAAATTTTCTCCGAAAACGGTTTCTTTGGTAAGATTTTGGGAAAATCATACAAATGAAGCCGAAATTTGCTCCGAAAACGGCTAATATGGCAAAGGTTTTGAAGAATCTTCCAAAATAAGCCGAAAATTGCTCCGAAAACGGTTTATTTGGCAAGATTTTCGGAAAATCATACAAATGAAGCCGAAATTTGCTCCGAAACGGTTTATTTGGCAAGATTTTCGGAAAATCATACAAATGAAGCCGAAATTTTCTCCGAAAACGGCTTATTTAGCAAGATTTCCGTAAAAATATTCCAAATTAAGCCGAAATTTACTCTGAAAACGGTTTATTTGGCAAGAATTTCGAAAAAATCTTCCAAATTAAGCCGAAATTTGCTCTGAAAACAGTTTATTTGGTAAGATTTTCGGAATATCATACAAATGAAGCCAAAATTTGCTCCGAAAACGGAATACTTAGCAAGATTTTCGTAAAAATCTTACATATTAAGCCGAAATTTGATCCAAAAACGGCTAATTTGGCAAACTTTTTGAAAAATCTTCCAAAAAAAGCCGAAATTTTCTCCGAAAACGGCTTATTTAGCAAGATGTTCTAAAAATCTTCTAAATCGGGCCAAAATTTGCTTCGAAAACGGCTTATTTAGCAAGATTTTCGTAAAAATCTTCCAAATTAATCCGAAATTTGCTCCGAAAACGGTTTATTTGGCAAGACTTTCGGAAAATCATACAAATGAAGCCGAAATTTCCTCCGAAAACGGCTTATTTAGCAAGATTTTTTAAAAAATCTTCCAAATTAAGCCGAAATTTGATCCAAAAACGGCTAATTTGGCAAATTTTTGAAAAATCTTCCAAAATAAGCCGAAATTTTCTCCGAAAACGGTTTCTTTGGTAAGATTTTGGGAAAATCATACAAATGAAGCCGAAATTTGCTCCGAAAACGGCTAATATGGCAAACGTTTTGAAGAATCTTCCAAAATAAGCCGAAAATTGCTCCGAAAACGGTTTATTTGGCAAGATTTTCGGAAAATCATACAAATGAAGCCGAAATTTGCTCCGAAACGGTTTATTTGGCAAGATTTTCGGAAAATCATACAAATGAAGCCGAAATTTTCTCCGAAAACGGCTTATTTAGCAAGATTTCCGTAAAAATATTCCAAATTAAGCCGAAATTTACTCTGAAAACGGTTTATTTGGCAAGAATTTCGAAAAAATCTTCCAAATTAAGCCGAAATTTGCTCTGAAAACAGTTTATTTGGTAAGATTTTCGGAATATCATACAAATGAAGCCAAAATTTGCTCCGAAAACGGAATACTTAGCAAGATTTTCGTAAAAATCTTACATATTAAGCCGAAATTTGATCCAAAAACGGCTAATTTGGCAAACTTTTTGAAAAATCTTCCAAAAAAAGCCGAAATTTTCTCCGAAAACGGCTTATTTAGCAAGATGTTCTAAAAATCTTCTAAATCGGGCCAAAATTTGCTTCGAAAACGGCTTATTTAGCAAGATTTTCGTAAAAATCTTCCAAATTAATCCGAAATTTGCTCCGAAAACGGTTTATTTGGCAAGACTTTCGGAAAATCATACAAATGAAGCCGAAATTTCCTCCGAAAACGGCTTATTTAGCAAGATTTTTTAAAAAATCTTCCAAATTAAGCCGAAATTTGATCCAAAAACGGCTAATTTGGCAAACTTGTTGAAGAATCTTCCAAAATAAGCCGAAATTTGCTCCAAAAACGTTTTATTTGGCAAGATTTTCGGAAAATCATACAAATGAAGCCGAAATTCTCTCCGAAAACGGCTTATTTAGCAAGATATTCGTAAAAATATTCCAAATTAAGCCGAAATTTACTCCGAAAACGGTTTATTTGGCAAGATTTTCGAAAAAATCTTCCAAATATGCAAAAATTTACACTGAAAACAGCTTATTCAGCAAGCCGAAATTTCCTCCGAAAACGGCTTATTTAGCAAGATTTTTTAAAAAATCTTCCAAATTGAGCCGAAATTTGATCCAAAAACGGCTAATTTGGCAAACTTGTTGAAGAATCTTCCAAAATAAGCCGAAATTTGCTCCAAAAACGGTTTATTTGGCAAGATTTTCGGAAAATCATACAAATGAAGCCGAAATTCTCTCCGAAAACGGCTTATTTAGCAAGATTTTCGTAAAAATCTTCCAAATATAGCCGAAATTTCCTCTATAAATGTCTTATTTGAGAAGATTTTCGAAAAAATCTTCCAAATTAATCCGAAATTTCATCCAAAAACGGCAAATTTGGAAAATTTTTGAAAAATCTTCCAAAATAAGCCGAAATCTTCTCCGAAAACGGTTTATTTGGCAAGATTTTGGGAAAATCATACAAATGAAGCCGAAATTTGCTCCGAAAACGGCTTATTTAGCAAGATTTTCCAAAAAATCTTCCAAATTAAGCCGAAATTTGATCCAAAAACGGCTAATTTGGCAAGATTTAAGATAAATCTTCCAAATATAGCCGAAATTTCGTCTATAAACGTCTTATTTGAGAAGATTCTCTAAAAAAAAATCCAAATTAATCCGAAATTTGATCCAAAAACGGCTAATTTTGCAAAATTTTTGAAAAATCTTCCAAAATAATCCGAAATTTGCTCCGAAAACGGTATATTTAGCAAGATTTTCGGAAAATCATACAAATGAAGCCGAAATTTGCTCCGAAAACGGTTTATTTGGCAAGAATTTCGAAAAAATCTTCCAAAATAAGCCAAAATTTGCTCCGAAAACGGCTTATTTAGCAAGATTTTAGATAAATCTTCCAAATATAGCCGAAATTTCCTCTATAAATGTCTTATTTGAGAAGATTTTCGAAAAAATCTTCCAAAATAAGCCGAAAAATCTCCGAAAACGGTTTATTTGGCAAGATTTTCGGAAAATCATACAAATAAAGCCGAAATTTGCTCCGAAAACGGTTTATTTGGCAAGACTTTCGGAAAATCATACAAATGAAGCCGAAATTTCCTCCGAAAGCGGCTTATTTAGCAAGATTTTTTAAAAAATCTTCCAAATTCTGCCGAAATTTTATCCAAAAACGGCTAATTTGGCAAACTTGTTGAAGAATCTTCCAAAATAAGCCGAAAATTGTTCCAAAAGCGGTTTATTTGGCAAGATTTTCGGAAAATCATACAAATGAAGCCGAAATTCTCTCCGAAAACAGCTTATTTAGCAAGATTTTCGTAAAAATATTCCAAATTAAGCCGAAATTTACTCCGAAAACGGTTTATTTGGCAAGATTTTCGAAAAAATCTTCCAAAAAAGCAAAAATTTACACTGAAAACAGCTTATTCAGCAAGTATTTCGAAAAAAACTTCCAAAATAAGCCAAAATTTGCTCCGAAAACGGCTTATTTAGCAAGATTTTAGATAAATCTTCCAAATATAGCCGAAATTTCCTATATAAATGTCTTATTTGAGAAGATTTTCGAAAAAATCTTCCAAATTAATCCGAAATTTGATCCAAAAACGGCCTATTTAGCTAGATTTTCGAAAAAATCCTCCAAATTAAGCCGTAATTTGATCCAAAAATGGCTAATATGGCAAACTTTTTGAAGAATCTTCCAAAATAAGCCGAAATTTGCTCCGAAAACGGTTTATTTGGCAAGATTTTCGAAAAAATCTTCCAAATTAAGCCAAAATTTACTCTGAAAACGGCTTATTTAGCAAGTATTTCGAAAACACCTTCATAAATAAGCCAAAATTTGCTCCGAAAACGGCTTATTTAGCAAGATTTTAGATAAATCTTCCAAATATAGCCGAAATTTCCTCTATAGATGTCTTATTTGAGAAGATTTTCGAAAAAATCTTCCAAATTAATCCGAAATTTCATCCAAAAACGGCAAATTTGGCAAATTTTTGAAAAATCTTCCAAAATAAGCCGAAATTTTCTCCGAAAACGGTTTATTTGGTAAGATTTTGGGAAAATCATACAAATGAAGCCGAAATTTGCTCCGAAAACGGCTAATATGGCAAACTTTTTGAAGAATCTTCCAAAATAAGCCGAAATTTGCTCCGAAAACGGTTTATTTGGCAAGATTTTCGGAAAATCATACAAATGAAGCCGAAATTTGCTCCGAAACGGTTTATTTGGCAAGATTTTCGGAAAATCATACAAATGAAGCCGAAATTTGCTCCGAAAACGGCTTATTTAGCAAGATTTTCGATAAAATCTTCCAAATTAAGCCGAAATTTACTCTGAAAACGGTTTATTTGGCAAGATTTTTGGAAAATCATACAAATGAAGCCGAAATTTGCTCCGAAAACGGCTTATTTAGCAAGATTTTAGATAAATCTTCCAAATATAGCGGAAAAATCCTCTATAAACGTCTTATTTGAGAAGATTTTCGAAAAAATCTTCCAAATAAAGCCGAAATTTGCTCCTCAAACGGCTGATTTAGCAAGATTTTCGAAAAAATCTTCCAAATTAAGCCGAAATTTGCTCTGAAAACGGTTTATTTGGTAAGATTTTCGGAAAATCATACAAACGAAGCCGAAATTTGCTCCGAAAACGGATTACTTAGCAAGATTTTCGTAAAAATCATACAAATAAAGCCGAAATTTGATCCAAAAACGGCTAATTTGTCAAACTTTTTGAAAAATCTTCCAAAAAAAGCCGAAATTTTCTCCGAAAACGGCTTATTTAGCAAGATTTTCTAAAAATCTTCTAAATCAGGCCAAAATTTGCTTCGAAAACGGCTTATTTAGCAAGATTTTCGTAAAAATCTACCAAATTAATCCGAAATTTGCTCCGAAAACGGTTTATTTGGCAAGACTTTCGGAAAATCATACAAATGAAGCCGAAATTTCCTACGAAAACGGCTTATTTAGCAAGATTTTTTAAAAAATCTTCTAAATACAGCCGAAATTTGATCCAAAGACGGCTAATTTGGCAAACTTGTTGAAGAATCTTCCAAAATAAGCCGAAAATTGTTCCAAAAGCGGTTTATTTGGCAAGATTTTCGGAAAATCATACAAATGAAGCCAAAATTCTCTCCGAAAACAGCTTATTTAGCAAGATTTTCGTAAAAATATTCCAAATTAAGCCGAAATTTACTCCGAAAACGGTTTATTTGGCAAGATTTTCGAAAAAATCATCCAAATAAGCAAAAATTTACACTGAAAACAGCTTATTCAGCAAGTATTTGGAAAAAACCTTCCAAAATAAGCCAAAATTTGCTCCGAAAACGGCTTATTTAGTAAGATTTTAGATAAATCTTCGAAATGTAGCCGAAATTTCCTCTATAAATGTCTTATTTGAGAAGATTTTCGAAAAAATCTTCCAATTTAATCCGAAATTTCATCCAAAAACGGCAAATTTGGAAAATTTTTGAAAAATCTTCCAAAATAAGCCGAAATCTTCTCCGAAAACGGTTTATTTGGCAAGATTTTGGGAAAATCATACAAATGAAGCCGAAATTTGCTCCGAAAACGGCTTATTTAGCAAGATTTTCCAAAAAATCTTCCAAATTAAGCCGAAATTTGATCCAAAAACGGCTAATTTGGAAAGATTTAAGATAAATCTTCCAAATATAGCCGAAATTTCGTCTATAAACGTCTTATTTGAGAAGATTCTCTAAAAAATCTTCCAAATTAATCCGAAATTTGATCCAAAAACGGCTAATTTTGCAAAATTTTTGAAAAATCTTCCAAAATAATCTGAAATTTGCTCCGAAAACGGTTTATTTGGCAAGAATTTCGAAAAAATCTTCCAAAATAAGCCAAAATTTGCTCCGAAAACGGCTTATTTAGCAAGATTTTAGATAATTCTTCCAAATATAGCCGAAATTTCCTCTATAAATGTCTTATTTGAGAAGATTTTCGAAAAAATCTTCCAAATTAATCCGAAATTTCATCCAAAAACGGCAAATTTGGCAAAATTTTGAAATATCTTCCAAAATAAGCCGAAATTTTCTCCGAAAACGGTTTCTTTGGTAAGATTTTGGGAAAATCATACAAATGAAGCCGAAATTTGCTCCGAAACGGTTTATTTGGCAAGATTTTCGGAAAATCATACAAATGAAGCCGAAATTTTCTCCGAAAACGGCTTATTTAGCAAGATTTCCGTAAAAATATTCCAAATTAAGCCGAAATTTACTCTGAAAACGGTTTATTTGGCAAGAATTTCGAAAAAATCTTCCAAATTAAGCCGAAATTTGCTCTGAAAACGGTTTATTTGGTAAGATTTTCGGAATATCATACAAATGAAGCCAAAATTTGCTCCGAAAACGGAATACTTAGCAAGATTTTCGTAAAAATCTTACATATTAAGCCGAAATTTGATCCAAAAACGGCTAATTTGGCAAACTTTTTGAAAAATCTTCCAAAAAAAGCCGAAATTTTCTCCGAAAACGGCTTATTTAGCTAGATGTTCTAAAAATCTTCTAAATCGGGCCAAAATTTGCTTCGAAAACGGCTTATTTAGCAAGATTTTCGTAAAAATCTTCCAAATTAATCCGAAATTTGCTCCGAAAACGGTTTATTTGGCAAGACTTTCGGAAAATCATACAAATGAAGCCGAAATTTTCTCCGAAAACGGCTTATTTAGCAAGATTTTTTAAAAAATCTTCCAAATTGAGCCGAAATTTGATCCAAAAACGGCTAATTTGGCAAACTTGTTGAAGAATCTTCCAAAATAAGCCGAAATTTGCTCCAAAAACGTTTTATTTGGCAAGATTTTCGGAAAATCATACAAATGAAGCCGAAATTCTCTCCGAAAACGGCTTATTTAGCAAGATATTCGTAAAAATATTCCAAATTAAGCCGAAATTTACTCCGAAAACGGTTTATTTGGCAAGATTTTCGAAAAAATCTTCCAAATATGCAAAAATTTACACTGAAAACAGCTTATTCAGCAAGCCGAAATTTCCTCCGAAAACGGCTTATTTAGCAAGATTTTTTAAAAAATCTTCCAAATTGAGCCGAAATTTGATCCAAAAACGGCTAATTTGGCAAACTTGTTGAAGAATCTTCCAAAATAAGCCGAAATTTGCTCCAAAAACGGTTTATTTGGCAAGATTTTCGGAAAATCATACAAATGAAGCCGAAATTCTCTCCGAAAACGGCTTATATAGCAAGATTTTCGTAAAAATATTCCAAATTAAGCCGAAATTTACTCCGAAAACGGTTTATTTGGCAAGATTTTCGAAAAAATCTTCCAAATATGCAAAAATTTACACTGAAAACAGCTTATTCAGCAAGTATTTCGAAAAAACCTTCCAAAATAAGCCAAAATTTGCTCCGAAAACGGCTTATTTAGCAAGATTTTAGATAAATCTTCCAAATATAGCCGAAATTTCCTCTATAAATGTCTTATTTGAGAAGATTTTCGAAAAAATCTTCCAAATTAATCCGAAATTTCATCCAAAAACGGCAAATTTGGAAAATTTTTGAAAAATCTTCCAAAATAAGCCGAAATCTTCTCCGAAAACGGTTTATTTGGCAAGATTTTGGGAAAATCATACAAATGAAGCCGAAATTTTCTCCGAAAACGGCTTATTTAGCAAGATTTTCCAAAAAATCTTCCAAATTAAGCCGAAATTTGATCCAAAAACGGCTAATTTGGCAAGATTTAAGATAAATCTTCCAAATATAGCCGAAATTTCGTCTATAAACGTCTTATTTGAGAAGATTCTCTAAAAAATCTTCCAAATTAATCCGAAATTTGATCCAAAAACGGCTAATTTTGCAAAATTTTTGAAAAATCTTCCAAAATAATCCGAAATTTGCTCCGAAAACGGTTTATTTAGCAAGATTTTCGGAAAATCATACAAATGAAGCCGAAATTTGCTCCGAAAACGGTTTATTTGGCAAGAATTTCGAAAAAATCTTCCAAAATAAGCCAAAATTTGCTCCGAAAACGGCTTATTTAGCAAGATTTTAGATAAATCTTCCAAATATAGCCGAAATTTCCTCTATAAATGTCTTATTTGAGAAGATTTTCGAAAAAATCTTCCAAAATAAGCCGAAAATTGCTCCGAAAACGGTTTATTTTGCAAGATTTTCGGAAAATCATACAAATGAAGCCGAAATTTGCTCCGAAAACGGTTTATTTGGCAAGACTTTCGGAAAATCATACAAATGAAGCCGAAATTTCCTCCGAAAGCGGCTTATTTAGCAAGATTTTTTAAAAAATCTTCCAAATTCAGCCGAAATTTGATCCAAAAACGGCTAATTTGGCAAACTTGTTGAAGAATCTTCCAAAATAAGCCGAAAATTGTTCCAAAAGCGGTTTATTTGGCAAGATTTTCGGAAAATCATACAAATGAAGCCGAAATTCTCTCCGAAAACAGCTTATTTAGCAAGATTTTCGTAAAAATATTCCAAATTAAGCCGAAATTTAATCCGAAAACGGTTTATTTGGCAAGATTTTCGAAAAAATCTTCCAAAAAAGCAAAAATTTACACTGAAAACAGCTTATTCAGCAAGTATTTCGAAAAAAACTTCCAAAATAAGCCAAAATTTGCTCCGAAAACGGCTTACTTAGCAAGATTTTAGATAAATCTTCCAAATATAGCCGAAATTTCCTATATAAATGTCTTATTTGAGAAGATTTTCGAAAAAATCTTCCAAATTAATCTGAAATTTGATCCAAAAACGGCAAATTTGGAAAATTTTTGAAAAATCTTCCAAAATAAGCCGAAATCTTCTCCGAAACCGGTTTCTTTGGCAAGATTTTGGGAAAATCATACAAATGAAGCCGAAATTTGCTCCGAAAACGGCTTATTTAGCAAGATTTTCCAAAAAATCTTCCAAATTAAGCCGAAATTTGATCCAAAAACGGCTAATTTGGCAAGATTTTAGATAAATCTTCCAAATATAGCCGAAATTTCCTCTATAACCGTCTTATTTGAGAAGATTCTCTAAAAAATCTTCCAAATTAATCCGAAATTTGATCCAAAAACGGCTAATTTTGCAAAATTTTTGAAAAATCTTCCAAAATAATCCGAAATTTGCTCCGAAAACGGTTTATTTGGTAATATTTTCGGAAAATCATACAAATGAAGCCGAAATTTTCTCCGAAAACGGTTTATTTGGCATGAATTTCGAAAAAATCTTCCAAAATAAGCCAAAATTTGCTCCTAAAACGGCTTAATTAGCAAGATTTTAGATAAATCTTCCAAATATAGCCGAAATTTCCTCTATAAATGACTTATTTGAGAAGATTTTCGAAAAAAACTTCCAAATTAAGCCGATATTTGATCCAAAAACGGCTAATTTGGCAAACTTTATGAAATATCTTCCAAAAAAAGCCGAAATTTGCTCCGAAAACGGCTAATTTAGCAAGATTTTCTAAAAAATCTTCCAAATAAAGCCGAAATTTGGTCTAAAAACGGTTTTCTCGGCAAGATTTTCTGAATAATCTTCCAAAATAAGCCAAAATTTGCTCCGAAAACGGCTTATTTAGCAAGATTTTAGATAAATCTTCCAATTATAGCCGAAATTTCCTCTATAAATGTCTTATTTGAGAAGATTTTCGAAAAAATCTTCCAAATTAATCCGAAATTTGATCAAAAAACGGCAAATTAGGCAAACTTTTTGTAGAATCTTCCAAAATAAGCCGAAATTTGCTCCAAAAACGGTTTATTTGGCAAGATTTTCGGAATTCATACAAATGAAGCCGAAATTTGCTCCGAAAACGGCTTATTTAGCAAGACTTTCGTAAAAATCTTCCAAATTAAGCCGAAATTTACTCCAAAAACGGTTTTTTGGCAAGATTTTCGAAAAAAGCTTCCAAATTAAGCCAAAATTCACTCTGAAAACGGCTTATTTAGCAAGTATTTCGAAAACACCTCCATAAATAAGCCAAAATTTGCTCCGAAAACGGCTTATTTAGCAAGATTTTAGATAAATCTTCCAAATATAGCCGAAATTTTCTCCGAAAACGGTTTATTTGGTAAGATTTTGGGAAAATCATACAAATGAAGCCGAAATTTGCTCCGAAAACGGCTAATATGGCAAATTTTTTGAAGAATCTTCCAAAATAAGGCGAAATTTTCTCCGAAAACGGTTTATTTGGCAAGATTTTCGGAAAAGCATACAAATGAAGCCGAAATTTGCTCCGAAAACGGTTTATTTGGCAAGATTTTCGGAAAATCATACAAATGAAGCCGAAATTTGCTCCGAAAACGGCTTATTTAGGAAGATTTTCGAAAAAATCTTCCAAATTAAGCCGAAATTTACTCTGAAAACAGTTTATTTGGCAAGATTTTTGGAAAATCATACAAATGAAGCCGAAATTTGCTCCGAAAACGGCTTATTTAGCAAGATTTTAGATAAATCTTCCAAATATAGCGGAAAAATCCTCTATAAACGTCTTATTTGAGAAGATTTTCGAAAAAATCTTCCAAATTAATCCGAAATTTGATCCAAAAACGGCAAATTTGGAAAATTTTTGAAAAATCTTCCAAAATAAGCCGAAATCTTCTCCGAAAACGGTTTATTTGGCAAGATTTTGGGAAAATCATACAAATGAAGCCGAAATTTGCTCCGAAAACGTCTTATTTGAGAAGATTTTAAAAAAAATCTTCCAAATAAAGCCGAAATTTGCTCCTCTAACGGCTTATTTAGCAAGATTTTCGAAAAAACTTTCCAAATTAAGCCGAAATTTGCTCTGAAAACGGTTTATTTGGTAAGATTTTCGAAAAATCATACAAATGAAGCCAAAATTTGCTCCGAAAACGGATTACTTAGCAAGATTTTCGTAAAAATCTTACAAATTAAGCCGAAATTTGATCCAAAAACGGCTAATTTGGCAAACTTGTTGAAGAATCTTCCAAAATAGGCCGAAATTTGCTCCAAAAACGGTTTATTTGGCAAGATTTTCGGAAAATCATACAAATGAAGCCGAAATTCTCTCCGAAAACGGCTTATTTAGCAAGATTTTCGTAAAAATATTCCAAATTAAGCCGAAATTTACTCCGAAAACGGTTTATTTGGCAAGATTTTCGAAAAAATCTTCCAAATAAGCAAAAATTTACTCTGAAAACAACTTATTCAGCAAGTATTTCGAAAAAACCTTCCAAAATAAGCCAAAATTCTCCGAAAACGGCTTATTTAGCAATATTCTGATAAATCTTCCAAATATAGCCGAAATTTCCTCTATAAATGACTTATTGGAGAAGATTTTCGAAAAAATCTTCCAAATTAATCCGAAATTTGATCCAAAAACGGCAAATTTGGAAAATTTTTGAAAAATCTTCGAAAATAAGCCGAAATTTTCTCCGAAAACGGTTTATTTGACAAGATTTTCGGAAAATCATACAAATGAAGCCGCAATTTGCTCTGAAAACGGATTACTTAGCAAGATTTTCGTAAAAATCTTACAAATTAAGCCGAAATTTGATCCAAAAACGGCTAATTTGGCAAACTTGTTGAAGAATCTTCCAAAATTGGCCGAAATTTGCTCCAAAAACGGTTTATTTGGCAAGATTTTCAGAAAATCATACAAATGAAGCCGAAATTCTCTCCGAAAACGGCTTATTTAGCAAGATTTTCGTAAAAATATTCCAAATTAAGCCGAAATTTACTCCGAAAACGGTTTATTTGGCAAGATTTTCGAAAAAATCTTCCAAATAAGCAAAAATTTACTCTGAAAACAGCTTATTCAGCAAGTATTTCGAAAAAACCTTCCAAAATAAGCCAAAATTTGCTCCGGAAACGGCTTATATAGCAAGATTTTAGATAAATCTTCCAAATATAGCCGAAATTTCCTCTATAAATGACTTATTGGGGAAGATTTTCGAAAAAATCTTCCAAATTAATCCGAAATTTGATCCAAAAACGGCAAATTTGGAAAATTTTTGAAAAATCTTCCAAAATAAGCCGAAATTTTCTCCGAAAACGGTTTATTTGGCAAGATTTTCGGAAAATCATACAAATGAAGCCGAAATTTGCTCTGAAAACGGTTTATGTGGTAAGATTTTCGGAAAATCATACAAATGAAGCCGAAATTTGCTCCGAAAACGGATTACTTAGCAAGATTTTCGTAAAAATCTTACAAATTAAGCCGAAATTTGATCCAAAAACGGCTTATTTAGCAAGATTTTCTAAAAATCTTCTAAATCAGGCCAAAATTTGCTTCGAAAACGGCTTATTTAGCAAGATTTTCGTAAAAATCTTCCAAATTAATCCGAAATTTGCTCCGAAAACGGTTTATTTGGCAAGACTTTCGGAAAATCATACAAATGAAGCCGAAATTTCCTCCGAAAACGGCTTATTTAGTAAGATTTTTTAAAAAATCTTCCAAATTGAGCCGAAATTTGATCCAAAAACGGCTAATTTGGCAAACTTGTTGAAGAATCTTCCAAAATAAGCCGAAATTTGCTCCAAAAACGGTTTATTTGGCAAGATTTTCGGAAAATCATACAAATGAAGCCGAAATTCTCTCCGAAAACAGCTTATTTAGCAAGATTTTCGTAAAAATATTCCAAATTAAGCCGAAATTTACTCCGAAAACGGTTCATTTGGCAAGATTTTTGAAAAAATCTTCCAAATAAGCAAAAATTTACACTGAAAACAGCTTATTCAGCAAGTATTTCGAAAAAACCTCCCAAAATAAGCCAAAATTTGCTCCGAAAACGGCTTATTTAGCAAGATTTTAGATAAATCTTCCAAATATAGCCGAAATTTCCTCTATAAATGTCTTATTGGAGAAGATTTTCGAAAAAATCTTCCAAATTAATCCGAAATTTGATCCAAAAACGGCAATTTTGGAAAATTTTTGAAAAATCTTCCAAAATAAGCCGAAATCTTCTCTGAAAACGGTTTATTTGGCAAGATTTTGGGAAAATCAAACAAATGAAGGCGAAATTTTCTCCGAAAACGGCTTATTTAGCAAGGTTTTTTAAAAAAACTTCCAAATTAAGCCGAAATTTGATCCAAAAACGGCTAATTTGGCAAGATTTTAGATAAATCTTCCAAATATAGCCGAAATTTCCTCTATAAACGTCTTATTTGAGAAGATTCTCTAAAAAATCTTCCAAATTAATCCGAAATTTGATCCAAAAACGGCTAATTTTGCAAAATTTTTGAAAAATCTTCCAAAATAATCCGAAATTTGCTCCGAAAACGGTATATTTGGCAAGATTTTCGGAAAATCATACAAATGAAGCCGAAATTTGCTCCGAAAACGGCTAATTTGGCAACCTTTTTGAAAAATCTTCCAAAAAAAGCCGAAATTTTCTCCGAAAACGGCTTATTTAGCAAGATTTTCTAAAAATCTTCTAAATCAGGCCAAAATTTGCTTCGAAAACGGCTTATTTAGCAAGATTTTCGTAAAAATCTACCAAATTAATCCGAAATTTGCTCCGAAAACGGTTTATTTGGCAAGACTTTCGGAAAATCATACAAATGAAGCCGAAATTTCCTACGAAAACGGCTTATTTAGCAAGATTTTTTAAAAAATCTTCCAAATTCAGCCGAAATTTGATCCAAAGACGGCTAATTTGGCAAACTTGTTGAAGAATCTTCCAAAATAAGCCGAAAATTGTTCCAAAAGAGGTTTATTTGGCAAGATTTTCGGAAAATCATACATATGAAGCCGAAATTCTCTCCGAAAACAGCTTATTAAGCAAGATTTTCGAAAAAATCTTCCAAATTAAGCCGAAATTTTATCCAAAAACGGCTAATTTGGCAAACTCTTTGAAAAATCTTCCAAAATAAGCCGAAATTTTCTCTTATTTAGCAAGATTTTCTAAAAAATCTTCTAAATCTGGCCAAAATTCGCTCCGAAAACGGCTTATTTAGCAAGATTATAGATAAATCTTCCAAATAAAGCCGAAATTTCCTCTGAAAACGGTTTAATTGGCAAGATTTTCTGAAAAATCTTCCAAAATAAGCCAAAAGTTACTCCGAAAACGGTTTATTAAGCAAGATTTTCGAAAAAATCTTCCAAATTTGCCAAAATTTACTCTTAAAACGGATTATTTAGCAAGTATTTCGAAAACACCTTCCAAAATTAGCCAAAATTTGCTCCGAAAACGGATAATTTAGCAAGATTTTAGATAAATCTTCCAAATATAGCCGAAATTTCTTCTATAAATGTCTCATATGAAAAGTTTTTCGAAAAAATCTTCCAAATTAATCCGAAATTTGATCCAAAAACGGCTAATTTGGGAAATTTTTGAAAAATCTTCCATAATAAGCCGAAATTTTCTCCGAAAACGGCTTATTTAGCAAGATTTTCTAAAAAATCTTCTAAATCAGGCAAAAATTTTCTCCGAAAACGGCATATTTAGTAAGATTTTACATAAATCTTCCAAATAAAGCCGAAATTTGCTCTGAAAACGGCTTATTTAGCAAGATTTTCTGAAAAATCTTGCAAAATAAGCCGGAATATGCTCCAAAACGGCTCATTTAGCAAGATTTTCGTAAAAATCCGCCAATTTTAGCAGAAATTTGCTCCGAAAACGGTTTATTTAGCAAGATCTTCGGAAAATCATACAAATGAAGCCGATATATGCTCCGAAAACGGCTAATTTGGCAAACTTTATGAAAAATCTTCCAAAATAAGCCGAAATTTGCTCCGAAAACGGTTTATTTGGCAAGATTTTCGGAAAATCATACAAATGAAGCCAAAATTTACTCCGAAAACGCCTTATGGTGCAAGATTTCTGAAAAATCTTCTAAAATAAGCCGAAATTTGCTCCTAAAGGAGCTTATTTAGCAAGATTTTTGAAAAAATCTTCCAAATTAAACCGAAATTTACTCTGAAAACGGCTTATTTAGCATGATTTTAGATAAATTTTCCAAATATAGCGGAAATTTTCCTCTTTAAACGTCTTATTTAAGAATTTTTTCGAAAAAATCTTCCAAATAAAGCCGAAATTTGCTCATAAAACGGCTTATTTAGCAAGATTTTCGTAAAAATCTTCTGAATTAAGCCAAAATTTGCTCAGAAAACGGTTTATTTGGCAAGATTTTCGGAAAATCCACCAAATTTAGGGGAAAATTGCTCTGAAAACGGCTTATTTAGCAAGATTTTCGAAGAAACCCTCCAAATTAAGCCGAAATTTACTACGAAAAAGGTTTAAGTGGCAAGATTTTCGTAAAAATCTTCCAAATTAAGCCGAAATTTACTCCGAAAACTGTTTATTTTGCTAGATTTTCGAAAAAATCTTCCAAATTAAGCGGAAATTTGATCCAAAAACGGCTAATTTGGCAAACGTTTTGAAGAATCTTCCAAAATAAGCCGAAATTTCCTCCGAAAACGGTTTATTTGGCAAGATTTTCGGAAAATCATACAAATGAAGCCGAAATTTGCTCCGAAAACGGCTTATTTAGCAAGATTATTGTAAAAAACTTCCAAAATAAGCCAAACTTTGCTCCGAAAACTGCTTATTTAGCAAGATTTTAAATAAATCTTCCAAATATACCCAAAATTCCTTCTATAAACGTCTTATTTCAGAAGATTTTCTAAAAATTCTTCCAAATTAATCCGTAATTTGATCCAAAAACGGCTAATTTTGCAAAATTTTTGAAAAATCTTCCAAAATAAGCCGAAATATGCTACGAAAACGGTTTATTTGTAAAAGATTTTCGGAAAATCATACGAATGAAGCCAAAATTTGCTCCGAAAAGGTTTATTTGGCAAGATTTTTAAAAAAACTTCCAAATTAAGCCGAAATTTGATCCAAAAACTGCTAATTTGGCAAGCTTTTTGAAAAATCTTCCAAAAAAGCCGAAATTTTCTCCGAAAACGGTTTATTTGGCAAGATTTTCGGAAAATCATACAAATGAAGCCGATATTTCCTCCGAAAACGGCTTATTTAGCAAGATTTTCGAAAAAATCTTCCAAATTAAGCCGAAATTTGATCCAAAAACGGCTAATTTGGCAAACGCTTTGAAGAATCTTCCAAAATAAGCCGAAATTTACTCCGAAAACGGTTTATTTGGCAAGATTTTCGGAAAATCATACAAATGAAGTCGAAATTTACTCCGAAAACGGCTTATTTAGCAAGATTTTCGTAAAAATCTTCCAAATTAAGCCGAAATTTACTCCGAAAACGGTTTATTTGGCAAGATTTTCGAAAAAATCTTCCAAATTAAGCCAAAATTTACTCTGTAAACGGCTTATTTAGCATGTATTTCGAAAAACCTTCCAAAATAAGCCAAAATTTGCTCCGAAAACGGCTTATTTAGCAAGATTTTAGATAAATCTTCCAAATATATAGCCGAAATTTCCTCTATAAATGTCTTTTTTGAGAAGATTTTCGAAAAAATCTTCCAAATTAATCCGAAATTTGATCCAAAAACGGCTAATTTGGCAAACTTTTGAAAAATCTTCCAAAAAAAGCCGAAATTTTCCCCGAAAACGGTTTATTTGGCAAGATTTTCGGAAAATCATACAAATGAAGCAGAAATTTCCTCCGAAAACGGCTTATTTAGCAAGATTTTCGAATAAATCTTCCAAATTAAGCCGAAATTTGATCCTAAAACGGCTAATTTGGCAAGCTTTTTGAAAAATCTTCCAAAATAAGCCGAAATTTTCTCCGAAAACGGCTCATTTAGCAAGATTTTCGTAAAAATCTTCCAAATTAAGCCGAAATTTACTCCGAAAACGGTTTATTTGGCAAGATTTTTGGAAAATCATACAAATGAAGCCGAAATTTGCTCCGAAAACGACTTGTTTAGCAAGATTTACGTAAAAAACTTCGAAAATAAGCCAAAATTTGCTCCGAAAACGGCTTATTTAGCAAGATTTTAGATAAATCTTCCAAATTAAGCCAAAATTTACTCTGTAAACGGCTTATTTAGCAAGTATTTCGAAAAACCTTCCAAGATAAGCCAAAATTTGCTCCGAAAACGGCTTATTTAGGAAGATTTTAGATAAATCTTCCAAATATAGCCGAAATTTCCTCTATAAATGTCTTTTTTGAGAGGATTTTCGAAAAAATCTTCCAAATTAATCCGAAATTTGAACCAAAAACGGCTAATTTGGCAAATTTTTTGAAAAATCTTCCAAAAAAAGCCGAAATTTTCTCCGAAAACGGTTTATTTGGCAAGGTTTTCGGAAAATCATACAAATGAAGACGAAATTTCCTCCGAAAACGGCTTATTTAGCAAGATTTTCGAATAAATCTTCCAAATTAAGCCAAAATTTGATCCAAAAACGGCTAATTTGGCAAGGTTTTTGAAAAATCTTCCAAAATAAGCCGAAATTTTCTCCGAAAACGGCTTATTTAGCAAGATTTTCGTAAAAATCTTCCAAATTAAGCCGAAATTTACTCCGAAAACGGTTTATTTGGCAAGATTTTTGGAAAATCATACAAATGAAGCCGAAATTTGCACCGAAAACGGCTTATTTAGCAAGATTTTCGAATAAATCTTCCAAATTAAGCCGAAATTTGATCCTAAAACGGCTAATTTGGCAAGCTTTTTGAAAAATCTTCCAAAATAAGCCGAAATTTTCTCCGAAAACGGCTCATTTAGCAAGATTTTCGTAAAAATCTTCCAAATTAAGCCGAAATTTACTCCGAAAACGGTTTATTTGGCAAGATTTTTGGAAAATCATACAAATGAAGCCGAAATTTGCTCCGAAAACGGCTTGTTTAGCAAGATTTACGTAAAAAAACTTCCAAAATAAGCCAAAATTTGCTCCGAAAACGGCTTATTTAGCAAGATTTTAGATAAATCTTCCAAATTAAGCCAAAATTTACTCTGTAAACGGCTTATTTAGCAAGTATTTCGAAAAACCTTCCAAGATAAGCCAAAATTTGCTCCGAAAACGGCTTATTTAGGAAGATTTTAGATAAATCTTCCAAATATAGCCGAAATTTCCTCTATAAATGTCTTTTTTGAGAGGATTTTCGAAAAAATCTTCCAAATTAATCCGAAATTTGATCCAAAAACGGCTAATTTGGCAAATTTTTTGAAAAATCTTCCAAAAAAAGCCGAAATTTTCTCCGAAAACTGTTTATTTGGCAAGGTTTTCGGAAAATCATACAAATGAAGCCGAAATTTCCTCCGAAAACGGCCTATTTAGCAAGATTTTCGAATAAATCTTCCAAATTAAGCCAAAATTTGATCCAAAAACGGCTAATTTGGCAAGGTTTTTGAAAAATCTTCCAAAATAAGCCGAAATTTTCTCCGAAAACGGCTTATTTAGCAAGATTTTCGTAAAAATCTTCCAAATTAAGCCGAAATTTACTCCGAAAACGGTTTATTTGGCAAGATTTTTGGAAAATCATACAAATGAAGCCGAAATTTGCACCGAAAACGGCTTATTTAGCAAGGTTTTCGTAAAAAACTTCCAAAATAAGCCAAAATTTGCTCCGAAAACGGGATATTTAGCAAGATCTTAGATAAATCTTCCAAATAAAGCCGAAATTCCCTCTATAAACGTCTTATTTCAGAAGATTTTCTAAAAAATCTTCCAAATTAATCCGAAATTTGATCCAAAAACGGCTAATTTTGCAAAATTTTTGAAAAATCTTCCAAAATAAGCCGAAATATGCTACGAAAACGGTTTATTTGTAAAAGATTTTCGAAAAATCATACAAATGAAGCGGAAATTTGCTCCGAAAAGGTTTATTTGGCAAGATTTTTGTTAAATCTTCCAAATTAAGCCGAAATTTACTCTGAAAACGGCTTATTTAGCAAGTATTTCGAAAACACCTTCCAAAATAAGCCAAAATTTACTCCGAAAACGGCCTATTTAGCAAGATTTTTGTTAAAACTTCCAAATATAGCCGAAATTTCTTCTATAAATGTCTCATTTGAGAAGATTTTCGAAAAAATCTTCCAAATTAATCCGAAATTTGATCCAAAAACGGTAAATTCGGCAATCTTTTTGAAGAATCTTCCAAAATATGCCGAAATTTGCTCCGAAAACGGTTTATTTGGCAAGATTTTCGGAATTCATACAAATAAAGCCGAAATTTGCTCCGAAAACGGCTTATTTAGCAAGATTTTCGTAAAAATCTTCCAAATTAAGTCGAAATTTACTCCAAAAACGGTTTTTTGGCAAGATTTTCGAAAAAATCTTCCAAATTAAGCCAACATTCACTCTGAAAACGGCTTATTTAGCAAGTATTTCGAAATACCTTCATAAATAAGCCAAAATTTGCTCCGAAAACGGCTTATTTAGCAAGATTTTAGATAAATCTTCCAAATATAGCCGAAATTTCCTCTATAAATGTCTTATTTGAGAAGATTTTCGAACAAATCTTCCAAATTAATCCGAAATTTGATCCAAAAACGGCTTATTTAGCAAGATTTTAGATAAATCTTCCAAATATAGCCGAAAATTCCTCTATAAATGTCTTATTTGAGAAGATTTTCGAAAAAATCTTCCAAATTAATCCGAAATTTGATCCAAAAACGGCAAATTCGGCAATCTTTTTGAAGAATCTTCCAAAATATGCCGAAATTTGCTCCGAAAACGGTTTATTTGGCAAGATTTTCGGAATTCATACAAATGAAGCCGAAATTTGCTCCGAAAACGGCTTATTAAGCAAGATTTTCGAAAAAATCTTCCAAATTAAGCCGAAATTTGATCCAAAAACGGCTAATTTGGCAAACGTTTTGAAAAATCTTCCAAAATAAGCCGAAATTTTCTCTTATTTAGCAAGATATTCTAAAAAATCTTCTAAATCTGGCCAAAATTCGCTCCGAAAACGGCTTATTTAGCAAGATTATAGATAAATCTTCCAAATAAAGCCGAAATTTCCTCTGAAAACGGTTTAATTGGCAAAATTTTCTGAAAAATCTTCCAAAATAAGCCAAAAGTTACTCCGAAAACGGTTTATTAAGCAAGATTTTCGAAAAAATCTTCCAAATTTGCCAAAATTTACTCTTAAAACGGCTTATTTAGCAAGTATTTCGAAAACACCTTCCAAAATTAGCCAAAATTTGCTCCGAAAACGGATAATTTAGCAAGATTTTAGATAAATCTTCCAAATATAGCCGAAATTTCTTCTATAAATGTCTCATATGAAAAGTTTTTCGAAAAAATCTTCCAAATTAATCCGAAATTTGATCCAAAAACGGCTAATTTGGGAAATTTTTGAAAAATCTTCCATAATAAGCCGAAATTTTCTCCGAAAACGGCTTATTTAGCAAGATTTTCTAAAAAATCTTCTAAATCAGGCAAAAATTTTCCCCGAAAACGGCATATTTAGTAAGATTTTACATAAATCTTCCAAATAAAGCCGAAATTTGCTCTGAAAACGGCTTATTTAGCAAGATTTTCTGAAAAATCTTGCAAAATAAGCCGGAATATGCTCCAAAACGGCTCATTTAGCAAGAGTTTCGTAAAAATCCGCCAATTTTAGCAGAAATTTGCTCCGAAAACGGTTTATTTAGCAAGATCTTCGGAAAATCATACAAATGAAGCCGATATATGCTCCGAAAACGGCTAATTTGGCAAACTTTATGAAAAATCTTCCAAAATAAGCCGAAATTTGCTCCGAAAACGGTTTATTTGGCAAGATTTTCGGAAAATCATACAAATGAAGCCAAAATTTACTCCGAAAACGCCTTATGGTGCAAGATTTCTGAAAAATCTTCTAAAATAAGCCGAAATTTGCTCCTAAAAGAGCTTATTTAGCAAGATTTTCGAAAAAATCTTCCAAATTAAACCGAAATTTACTCTGAAAACGGCTTATTTAGCATGATTTTAGATAAATTTTCCAAATATAGCGGAAATTTCCTCTTTAAACGTCTTATTTAAGAATTTTTTCGAAAAAATCTTCCAAATAAAGCCGAAATTTGCTCATAAAACGGCTTATTTAGCAAGATTTTCGTAAAAATCTTCCGAATTAAGCCGAAATTTGCTCAGAAAACGGTTTATTTGGCAAGATTTTCGGAAAATCCACCAAATTTAGGGGAAAATTGCTCTGAAAACGGCTTATTTAGCAAGATTTTCGAAGAAACCCTCCAAATTAAGCCGAAATTTACTACGAAAAAGGTTTAAGTGGCAAGATTTTCGTAAAAATCTTCCAAATTAAGCCGAAATTTACTCCGAAAACTGTTTATTTTGCAAGATTTTCGAAAAAATCTTCCAAATTAAGCCGAAATTTTCTCCGAAAACGGTTTATTTGGCAGGATTGTCGAAAAAATCTTCCAAATTAAGCGGAAATTTGATCCAAAAACGGCTAATTTGGCAAACGTTTTGAAGAATCTTCCAAAATAAGCCGAAATTTCCTCCGAAAACGGTTTATTTGGCAAGATTTTCGGAAAATCATACAAATGAAGCCGAAATTTGCTCCGAAAACGGCTTATTTAGCAAGATTATTGTAAAAAACTTCCAAAATAAGCCAAACATTGCTCCGAAAACTGCTTATTTAGCAAGATTTTAAATAAATCTTCCAAATATACTCAAAATTCCCTCTATAAACGTCTTATTTCAGAAGATTTTCTAAAAACTCTTCCAAATTAATCCGTAATTTGATCCAAAAACGGCTAATTTTGCAAAATTTTTGAAAAATCTTCCAAAATAAGCCGAAATATGCTACGAAAACGGTTTATTTGTAAAAGATTTTCGGAAAATCATACGAATGAAGCCGAAATTTGCTCCGAAAAGGTTTATTTGGCAAGATTTTTAAAAAAACTTCCAAATTAAGCCGAAATTTGATCCAAAAACTGCTAATTTGGCAAGCTTTTTGAAAAATCTTCCAAAAAAGCCGAAATTTTCTCCGAAAACGGTTTATTTGGCAAGATTTTCGGAAAATCATACAAATGAAGCCGAAATTTCCTCCGAAAACGGCTTATTTAGCAAGATTTTCGAAAAAATCTTCCAAATTAAGCCGAAATTTGATCCAAAAACGGCTAATTTGGCAAACGCTTTGAAGAATCTTCCAAAATAAGCCGAAATTTACTCCGAAAACGGTTTATTTGGCAAGATTTTCGGAAAATCATACAAATGAAGTCGAAATTTACTCCGAAAACGGCTTATTTAGCAAGATTTTCGTCAAAATCTTCCAAATTAAGCCGAAATTTACTCCGAAAACGGTTTATTTGGCAAGATTTTCGAAAAAATCTTCCAAATTAAGCCAAAATTTACTCTGTAAACGGCTTATTTAGCATGTATTTCGAAAAACCTTCCAAAATAAGCCAAAATTTGCTCCGAAAACGGCTTATTTAGCAAGATTTTAGATAAATCTTCCAAATATATAGCCGAAATTTCCTCTATAAATGTCTTTTTTGAGAAGATTTTCGAAAAAATCTTCCAAATTAATCCGAAATTTGATCCAAAAACGGCTAATTTGGCAAACTTTTGAAAAATCTTTCAAAAAAAGCCGAAATTTTCCCCGAAAACGGTTTATTTGGCAAGATTTTCGGAAAATCATACAAATGAAGCAGAAATTTCCTCCGAAAACGGCTTATTTAGCAAGATTTTCGAATAAATCTTCCAAATTAAGCCGAAATTTGATCCTAAAACGGCTAATTTGGCAAGCTTTTTGAAAAATCTTCCAAAATAAGCCGAAATTTTCTCCGAAAACGGCTCATTTAGCAAGATTTTCGTAAAAATCTTCCAAATTAAGCCGAAATTTACTCCGAAAACGGTTTATTTGGCAAGATTTTTGGAAAATCATACAAATGAAGCCGAAATTTGCTCCGAAAACGGCTTGTTTAGCAAGATTTACGTAAAAAACTTCCAAAATAAGCCAAAATTTGCTCCGAAAACGGCTTATTTAGCAAGATTTTAGATAAATCTTCCAAATTAAGCCAAAATTTACTCTGTAAACGGCTTATTTAGCAAGTATTTCGAAAAACCTTCCAAAATAAGCCAAAATTTGCTCCGAAAACGGCTTATTTAGGAAGATTTTAGATAAATCTTCCAAATATAGCCGAAATTTCCTCTATAAATGTCTTTTTTGAGAGGATTTTCGAAAAAATCTTCCAAAATAATCCGAAATTTGATCCAAAAACGGCTAATTTGGCAAATTTTTTGAAAAATCTTCCAAAAAAAGCCGAAATTTTCTCCGAAAACGGTTTATTTGGCAAGGTTTTCGGAAAATCATACAAATGAAGCCGAAATTTCCTCCGAAAACGGCTTATTTAGCAAGATTTTCGAATAAATCTTCCAAATTAAGCCAAAATTTGATCCAAAAACGGCTAATTTGGCAAGCTTTTTGAAAAATCTTCCAAAATAAGCCGAAATTTTCTCCGAAAACGGCTTATTTAGCAAGATTTTCGTAAAAATCTTCCGAATTAAGCCGAAATTTACTCCGAAAACGGTTTATTTGGCAAGATTTTTGGAAAATCATACAAATGAAGCCGAAATTTGCACCGAAAACGGCTTATTTAGCAAGGTTTTCGTAAAAAACTTCCAAAATAAGCCAAAATTTGCTCCGAAAACGGGATATTTAGCAAGATCTTAGATAAATCTTCCAAATAAAGCCGAAATTCCCTCTATAAACGTCTTATTTCAGAAGATTTTCTAAAAAATCTTCCAAATTAATCCGAAATTTGATCCAAAAACGGCTAATTTTGCAAAAGTTTTGAAAAATCTTCCAAAATAAGCCGAAATATGCTACGAAAACGGTTTATTTGTAAAAGATTTTCGGAAAATCATACAAATGAAGCGGAAATTTCCTCCGAAAAGGTTTATTTGGCAAGATTTTTGTTAAATCTTCCAAATTAAGCCGAAATTTACTCTGAAAACGGCTTATTTAGCAAGTATTTCGAAAACACCTTCCAAAATAAGCCAAAATTTACTCCGAAAACGGCCTATTTAGCAAGATTTTTGTTAAAACTTCCAAATATAGCCGAAATTTCTTCTATAAATGTCTTATTTGAGAAGATTTTCGAAAAAATCTTCCAAATTAATCCGAAATTTGATCCAAAAACGGCTAATTTGGCAAATTTTTGAAAAATCTTCCAAAATAAGCCGAAATTTCCTCCGAAAACGGTTTATTTGGCAAGATTTTTGGAAAATCATACAAATGAAGCCGAAATTTGCTACGAAAACGGCTTATTTAGCAAGATTTTAGAAAAAAACTTCCAAATTAAGCCGAAATTTGATCCAAAAACGGCTAATTTGGCAAACGTTTTGAAGAATCTTCCAAAATAAGCCGAAATTTGCTCCGAAAACGGTTTATTTAGCAAGATTTTATATAAATCTTCCAAATATAGCCGAAATTTCCTCTATGAACGTCTTATTTGAGACGATTTTCTAAAAAATCTTCCAAATTAATCCGAAATTTGATCCAAAAACGGCTGAATTTGAGAAATTTTTGAAAAATCTTCCAAAATAAGCCGAAATATTCTCCGAAAACGGTTTATTTGGCAAGATTCTCGGAAAATCATACAAATGAAGCCGAAATTTGCTCCGAAAACGGTTTATTTGGTAAGATTTTCGAAAAAATCTTCCAAATTAAGCCGAAATTTACTCTGAAAACGGCTTATTTAGCAAGTATTTCGAAAACACCTTCCAAAATAAGCCAAAACTTGCTCCGAAAACGGCTTATTTAGCAAGATTTTAGATAAATCTTCCAAATATAGCCGAAATTTCCTCTATAAATGTCTTATTTAAGAAGATTTTCGAAAAAATCTACCAAATTAATCCGAAATTTTCTCCGAAAACGGTTTATTTGGCAAGATTTTGGGAAAATCATACAATTGAAGCCGAAATTTGCTCAGAAAACGGCTTATTTAGCAAGATTTTTGAAAAAAACTTCCAAATTAAGCCGAAATTCGATCCGAAAACGGCTAATTTGGCAAACTTTTTGAAAAATCTTCCAAAAAATGCCGACATTTACTCCGAAAACGGCTTATTTAGCAAGAGCTTCTAAGAAATCTTCTAAATCAGGCCAAAATTTGCTCCTAAAACGTCTTATTTAGCAATATTTTAGATAAATCTTCCAAATTAAGCCGAAATTTGCTCCGAAAACAGTTTATTTGGCAAGATTTTCGGAAAATCATACAAATGAAGCCGAAATTTCCTCCGAAAACGGCTTAGTTAGCTGGATTTTTGAAAAAATCTTCCAAATTAAGCCGAAATTTGATCCAAAAACGGCTAATATGGGAAACGTTTTGAAGAAGCTTCCAAAATAAGCCGACATTTGCTCCGAGAACGGTTTATTTGGCAAGATTCTCGGAAAACCATACAAATGAAGCCGAAATTTGCTCCGAAAACGGCTTATTTAGGAAGATTTTCGAAAAAATCTTCCAAATTAAGCCGAAATTTACTCTGAAAACGTTTTATTTGGCTAGATTTTTGGAAAATTATACAAATGAAGCCGAAATTTGCTCCGAAAACGGCTTATTTAGCAAGATTTTCGAATAAATCTTCCAAATAAAGCCGAAATTTCCTCTGAAAACGGTTTAATTGGCAAGATTTTCTGAAAAATCTTCCAAAATAAGCCAAAAGTTACTCCGAAAACGGTTTATTAAGCAAGATTTTCGAAAAAATCTTCCAAATTTGCCAAAATTTACTCTTAAAACGGCTTATTTAGCAAGTATTTCGAAAACACCTTCCAAAATTAGCCAAAATTTGCTCCGAAAACGGATAATTTAGCAAGATTTTAGATAAATCTTCCAAATATAGCCGAAATTTCTTCTATAAATGTCTCATATGAAAAGTTTTTCGAAAAAATCTTCCAAATTAATCCGAAATTTGATCCAAAAACGGCTAATTTGGGAAATTTTTGAAAAATCTTCCATAATAAGCCGAAATTTTCTCCGAAAACGGCTTATTTAGCAAGATTTTCTAAAAAATCTTCTAAATCAGGCAAAAATTTTCTCCGAAAACGGCATATTTAGTAAGATTTTACATAAATCTTCCAAATAAAGCCGAAATTTGCTCTGAAAACGGCTTATTTAGCAAGATTTTCTGAAAAATCTTGCAAAATAAGCCGGAATATGCTCCAAAACGGCTCATTTAGCAAGATTTTCGTAAAAATCCGCCAATTTTAGCAGAAATTTGCTCCGAAAACTGTTTATTTTGCAAGATTTTCGAAAAAATCTTCCAAATTCAGCCGTAATTTGATCCAAAAACGGCTAATTTTGCAAAATTTTTGAAAAATCTTCCAAAATAAGCCGAAATATGCTACGAAAACGGTTTATTTGTAAAAGATTTTCGGAAAATCATACGAATGAAGCCGAAATTTGCTCCGAAAAGGTTTATTTGGCAAGATTTTTAAAAAAACTTCCAAATTAAGCCGAAATTTGACCAAAAACTGCTAATTTGGCAAGCTTTTTGAAAAATCTTCCAAAAAAGCCGAAATTTTCTCCGAAAACGGTTTATTTGGCAAGATTTTCGGAAAATCATACAAATGAAGCCGAAATTTCCTCCGAAAACGGCTTATTTAGCAAGATTTTCGAAAAAATCTTCCAAATTAAGCCGAAATTTGATCCAAAAACGGCTAATTTGGCAAACGCTTTGAAGAATCTTCCAAAATAAGCCGAAATTTACTCCGAAAACGGTTTATTTGGCAAGATTTTCGGAAAATCATACAAATGAAGTCGAAATTTACTCCGAAAACGGCTTATTTAGCAAGATTTTCGTAAAAATCTTCCAAATTAAGCCGAAATTTACTCCGAAAACGGTTTATTTGGCAAGATTTTCGAAAAAATCTTCCAAATTAAGCCAAAATTTACTCTGTAAACGGCTTATTTAGCATGTATTTCGAAAAACCTTCCAAAATAAGCCAAAATTTGCTCCGAAAACGGCTAATTAGCAAGATTTTAGATAAATCTTCCAAATATATAGCCGAAATTTCCTCTATAAATGTCTTTTTTGAGAAGATTTTCGAAAAAATCTTCCAAATTAATCCGAAATTTGATCCAAAAACGGCTAATTTGGCAAACTTTTGAAAAATCTTCCAAAAAAAGCCGAAATTTTCCCCGAAAACGGTTTATTTGGCAAGATTTTCGGAAAATCATACAAATGAAGCCGAAATTTCCTCCGAAAACGGCTTATTTAGCAAGATTTTCGAATAAATCTTCCAAATAAAGCCGAAATTTGATCCTAAAACGGCTAATTTGGCAAGCTTTTTGAAAAATCTTCCAAAATAAGCCGAAATTTTCTCCGAAAACGGCTCATTTAGCAAGATTTTCGTAAAAATCTTCCAAATTAAGCCGAAATTTACTCCGAAAACGGTTTATTTGGCAAGATTTTTGGAAAATCATACAAATGAAGCCGAAATTTGCTCCGAAAACGGCTTGTTTAGCAAGATTTACGTAAAAAACTTCCAAAATAAGCCAAAATTTGCTCCGAAAACGGCTTATTTAGCAAGATTTTAGATAAATCTTCCAAATTAAGCCAAAATTTACTCTGTAAACGGCTTATTTAGCAAGTATTTCGAAAAACCTTCCAAAATAAGCCAAAATTTGCTCCGAAAACGGCTTATTTAGGAAGATTTTAGATAAATCTTCCAAATATAGCCGAAATTTCCTCTATAAATGTCTTTTTTGAGAGGATTTTCGAAAAAATCTTCCAAATTAATCCGAAATTTGATCCAAAAACGGCAAATTCGGCAAATTTTTGAAAAATCTTCCAAAATAAGCCGAAATTTTCCCCGAAAACGGTTTATTTGGTTAGAATTTGGTAAAATCATACAAATGAAGCAGAATTTTGCTCCGAAAACGGCTTATTTAGCAAGATTTTCGAAAAAATCTTCCAAATTAAGCCGATATTTGATCCAAAAACGGCTAATTTGGCAATCTTTATGAAAAATCTTCCAAAAAAAGCCAAAATTTACTCTGAAAACGGCTTATTTAGCAAGTATTTCGAAAACACCTTCATAAATAAGCCAAAATTTGCTCCGAAAACGGCTTATTTAGCAAGATTTTAGATAAATCTTCCAAATATAGCCGAAAATTCCTCTATAAATGTCTTATTTGAGAAGATTTTCGAAAAAATCTTCCAAATTAATCCGAAATTTGATCCAAAAACGTCAAATTTGGCAATCTTTTTGAAGAATCTTCCAAAATAAGCCGAAATTTTCCCCGAAAACGGTTTATTTGGTAAGATTTTGAGAAAATCATACAAATGAAGCCGAAATTTGCTCCGAAAACGGCTTATTTAGCAAGATTTTCGAAAAAATCTTCCAAATTTAGCCGAAATTTGATCCAAAAACGGCTAATTTGGCAAACTTTTTGAAAAATCTTCCAAAATAAGGCGAAATTTTCTCTTATTTAGCAAGATTTTCTAAAAAATCTTCTAAATCTGGCCAAAATTTGCTCCGAAAACGGCTTATTTAGCAAGATTTTAGATAAATCTACCAAATAAAGCCGAAATTTGCTCTGAAAACGGTTTAATTGGCAAGATTTTCTGAAAAATCTTCCAAAATAAGCCAAAAGTTACTCCGAAAACGGTTTATTAAGCAAGATTTTCGAAAAAATTTTCCAAATTTGCCAAAATTTACTCTTAAAACGGCTTATTTAGCAAGTATTTCGAAAACACCTTCCAAAATTAGCCAAAATTTGCTCCGAAAAAGGATAATTTAGCAAGATTTTAGATAAATCTTCCAAATATAGCCGAAATTTCTTCTATAAATGTCTCATATGAAAAGTTTTTCGAAAAAATCTTCCAAATTAATCCGAAATTTGATCCAAAAACGGCTAATTTGGGAAATATTTGAAAAATCTTCCATAATAAGCCGAAATTTTCTCCGAAAACGGCTTATTTAGCAAGATTTTCTAAAAAATCTTCTAAATCAGGCCAAAATTTTCTCCGAAAACGGCATATTTAGCAAGATTTTACATAAATCTTCCAAATAAAGCCGAAATTTGCTCTGAAAACGGCTTATTTAGCAAGATTTTCTGAAAAATCTTGCAAAATAAGCCGGAATATGCTCCAAAACGGCTCATTTAGCAAGATTTTCGTAAAAATCCGCCAATTTTAGCAGAAATTTGCTCCGAAAACTGTTTATTTTGCATGATTTTCGAAAAAATCTTCCAAATTCAGCCGTAATTTGATCCAAAAACGGCTAATTTTGCAAAATTTTTGAAAAATCTTCCAAAATAAGCCGAAATATGCTACGAAAACGGTTTATTTGTAAAAGATTTTCGGAAAATCATACGAATGAAGCCGAAATTTGCTCCGAAAAGGTTTATTTGGCAAGATTTTTAAAAAAACTTCCAAATTAAGCCGAAATTTGACCAAAAACTGCTAATTTGGCAAGCTTTTTGAAAAATCTTCTAAAAAAGCCGAAATTTTCTCCGAAAACGGTTTATTTGGCAAGATTTTCGGAAAATCATACAAATGAAGCCGAAATTTCCTCCGAAAACGGCTTATTTAGCAAGATTTTCGAAAAAATCTTCCAAATTAAGCCGAAATTTGATCCAAAAACGGCTAATTTGGCAAACGCTTTGAAGAATCTTCCAAAATAAGCCGAAATTTACTCCGAAAACGGTTTATTTGGCAAGATTTTCGGAAAATCATACAAATGAAGTCGAAATTTACTCCGAAAACGGCTTATTTAGCAAGATTTTCGTAAAAATCTTCCAAATTAAGCCGAAATTTACTCCGAAAACGGTTTATTTGGCAAGATTTTCGAAAAAATCTTCCAAATTAAGCCAAAATTTACTCTGTAAACGGCTTATTTAGCATGTATTTCGAAAAACCTTCAAAATAAGCCAAAATTTGCTCCGAAAACGGCTTATTTAGCAAGATTTTAGATAAATCTTCCAAATATAGCCGAAATTTCCTCTATAAATGTCTTATTTGAGAAGATTTTCGAAAAAATCTTCCAAATTAATCCGAAATTTGATCCAAAAACGGCAAATTTGGAAAATTTTTGAAAAATCTTCCAAAATAAGCCGAAATCTTCTCCGAAAACGGTTTATTTGGCAAGATTTTGGGAAAATCATACAAATGAAGCCGAAATTTGCTCCGAAAACGGCTTATTTAGCAAGATTTTCCAAAAAATCTTCCAAATTAAGCCGAAATTTGATCCAAAAACGGCTAATTTGGCAAGATTTTAGATAAATCTTCCAAATATAGCCGAAATTTCCTCTATAAACGTCTTATTTGAGAAGATTCTCTAAAAAATCTTCCAAATTAATCCGAAATTTGATCCAAAAACGGCTAATTTTGCAAAATTTTTGAAAAATCTTCCAAAATAATCCGAAATTTGCTCCGAAAACGGTTTATTTGGCAAGATTTTCGGAAAATCATACAAATGAAGCCGAAATTTGCTCCGAAAACGGTTTATTTGGCAAGAATTTCGAAAAATTCTTCCAAAATAAACCAAAATTTGCTCCGAAAACGGCTTATTTAGAAAGATTTTAGATAAATCTTCCAAATATAGCCGAAATTTCCTCTATAAATGACTTATTTGAGAAGATTTTCGAAAAAATCTTCCAAATATAGCCGAAATTTGATCCAAAAACGGCAAATTTGGCAAACTTTTTGAAGAATCTTCCAAAATAAGCCGAAATTTGCTCCAAAAACGGTTTATTTGGCAAGATTTTCGGAATTCATACAAATGAAGCCGTAATTTGCTCCGAAAACGGCTTATTTAGCAAGATTTTCGTAAAAATCTTCCAAATTAAGCCGAAATTTACTCCAAAAACGGTTTTTTGGCAAGATTTTCGAAAAAATCTTCCAAATTAAGCCGAAATTTACTCCGAAAACGGTTTATTTGGCAAGATTTTTGGAAAATCATACAAATGAAGCCGAAATTTGCACCGAAAACGGCTTATTTAGCAAGGTTTTCGTAAAAAACTTCCAAAATAAGCCAAAATTTGCTCCGAAAACGGGATATTTAGCAAGATCTTAGATAAATCTTCCAAATAAAGCCGAAATTCCCTCTATAAACGTCTTATTTCAGAAGATTTTCTAAAAAATCTTCCAAATTAATCCGAAATTTGATCCAAAAACGGCTAATTTTGCAAAATTTTTGAAAAATCTTCCAAAATAAGCCGAAATATGCTACGAAATCGGTTTATTTGTAAAAGATTTTCGGAAAATCATACAAATGAAGCGGAAATTTCCTCCGAAAAGGTTTATTTGGCAAGATTTTTGTTAAATCTTCCAAATTAAGCCGAAATTTACTCTGAAAACGGCTTATTTAGCAAGTATTTCGAAAACACCTTCCAAAATAAGCCAAAATTTACTCCGAAAACGGCCTATTTAGCAAGATTTTTGTTAAAACTTCCAAATATAGCCGAAATTTCTTCTATAAATGTCTTATTTGAGAAGATTTTCGAAAAAATCTTCCAAATTAATCCGAAATTTGATCCAAAAACGGCTAATTTGGCAAATTTTTGAAAAATCTTCCAAAATAAGCCGAAATTTCCTCCGAAAACGGTTTATTTGGCAAGATTTTTGGAAAATCATACAAATGAAGCCGAAATTTGCTACGAAAACGGCTTATTTAGCAAGATTTTAGAAAAAAACTTCCAAATTAAGCCGAAATTTGATCCAAAAACGGCTAATTTGGCAAACGTTTTGAAGAATCTTCCAAAATAAGCCGAAATTTTCTCCGAAAACGGTTTATTTAGCAAGATTTTATATAAATCTTCCAAATATAGCCGAAATTTCCTCTATGAACGTCTTATTTGAGACGATTTTCTAAAAAATCTTCCAAATTAATCCGAAATTTGATCCAAAAACGGCTGAATTTGAGAAATTTTTGAAAAATCTTCCAAAATAAGCCGAAATATTCTCCGAAAACGGTTTATTTGGCAAGATTCTCGGAAAATCATACAAATGAAGCCGAAATTTGCTCCGAAAACGGTTTATTTGGTAAGATTTTCGAAAAAATCTTCCAAATTAAGCCGAAATTTACTCTGAAAACGGCTTATTTAGCAAGTATTTCGAAAACACCTTCGAAAATAAGCCAAAACTTGCTCCGAAAACGGCTTATTTAGCAAGATTTTAGATAAATCTTCCAAATATAGCCGAAATTTCCTCTATAAATGTCTTATTTAAGAAGATTTTCGAAAAAATCTACCAAATTAATCCGAAATTTTCTCCGAAAACGGTTTATTTGGCAAGATTTTGGGAAAATCATACAATTGAAGCCGAAATTTGCTCAGAAAACGGCTTATTTAGCAAGATTTTTGAAAAAAACTTCCAAATTAAGCCGAAATTCGATCCGAAAACGGCTAATTTGGCAAACTTTTTGAAAAATCTTCCAAAAAATGCCGAAATTTACTCCGAAAACGGCTTATTTAGCAAGAGCTTCTAAGAAATCTTCTAAATCAGGCCAAAATTTGCTCCTAAAACGTCTTATTTAGCAATATTTTAGATAAATCTTCCAAATTAAGCCGAAATTTGCTCCGAAAACAGTTTATTTGGCAAGATTTTCGGAAAATCATAAAAATGAAGCCGAAATTTCCTCCGAAAACGGCTTAGTTAGCTGGATTTTTGAAAAAATCTTCCAAATTAAGCCGAAATTTGATCCAAAAACGGCTAATATGGGAAACGTTTTGAAGAAGCTTCCAAAATAAGCCGACATTTGCTCCGAGAACGGTTTATTTGGCAAGATTCTCGGAAAACCATACAAATGAAGCCGAAATTTGCTCCGAAAACGGCTTATTTAGGAAGATTTTCGAAAAAATCTTCCAAATTAAGCCGAAATTTACTCTGAAAACGTTTTATTTGGCTAGATTTTCGGAAAATCATACAAATGAAGCCGAAATTTGCTCCGAAAACGGCTTATTTAGCAAGATTATTGTAAAAAACTTCCAAAATAAGCCAAACATTGCTCCGAAAACTGCTTATTTAGCAAGATTTTAAATAAATCTTCCAAATATACCCAAAATTCCCTCTATAAACGTCTTATTTCAGAAGATTTTCTAAAAACTCTTCCAAATTAATCCGTAATTTGATCCAAAAACGGCTAATTTTGCAAAATTTTTGAAAAATCTTCCAAAATAAGCCGAAATATGCTACGAAAACGGTTTATTTGTAAAAGATTTTCGGAAAATCATACGAATGAAGCCGAAATTTGCTCCGAAAAGGTTTATTTGGCAAGATTTTTAAAAAAACTTCCAAATTAAGCCGAAATTTGATCCAAAAACTGCTAATTTGGGAAGCTTTTTGAAAAATCTTCCAAAAAAGCCGAAATTTTCTCCGAAAACGGTTTGTTTGGCAAGATTTTCGGAAAATCATACAAATGAAGTCGAAATTTACTCCGAAAACGGCTTATTTAGCAAGATTTTCGTCAAAATCTTCCAAATTAAGCCAAAATTTACTCCGAAAACGGTTTATTTGGCAAGATTTTCGAAAAAATCTTCCAAATTAAGCCAAAATTTACTCTGTAAACGGCTTATTTAGCATGTATTTCGAAAAACCTTCCAAAATAAGCCAAAATTTGCTCCGAAAACGGCTTATTTAGCAAGATTTTAGATAAATCTTCCAAATATATAGCCGAAATTTCCTCTATAAATGTCTTTTTTGAGAAGATTTTCGAAAAAATCTTCCAAATTAATCCGAAATTTGATCCAAAAACGGCTAATTTGGCAAACTTTTGAAAAATCTTCCAAAAAAGCCGAAATTTTCTCCGAAAACGGTTTGTTTGGCAAGATTTTCGGAAAATCATACAAATGAAGCCGAAATTTCCTCCGAAAACGGCTTATTTAGCAAGATTTTCGAAAAAATCTTCCAAATTAAGCCGAAATTTGATCCAAAAACGGCTAATTTGGCAAACGCTTTGAAGAATCTTCCAAAATAAGCCGAAATTTACTCCGAAAACGGTTTATTTGGCAAGATTTTCGGAAAATCATACAAATGAAGTCGAAATTTACTCCGAAAACGGCTTATTTAGCAAGATTTTCGTCAAAATCTTCCAAATTAAGCCAAAATTTACTCCGAAAACGGTTTATTTGGCAAGATTTTCGAAAAAATCTTCCAAATTAAGCCAAAATTTACTCTGTAAACGGCTTATTTAGCATGTATTTCGAAAAACCTTCCAAAATAAGCCAAAATTTGCTCCGAAAACGGCTTATTTAGCAAGATTTTAGATAAATCTTCCAAATATATAGCCGAAATTTCCTCTATAAATGTCTTTTTTGAGAAGATTTTCGAAAAAATCTTCCAAATTAATCCGAAATTTGATCCAAAAACGGCTAATTTGGCAAACTTTTGAAAAATCTTCCAAAAAAAGCCGAAATTTTCCCCGAAAACGGTTTATTTGGCAAGATTTTCGGAAAATCATACTAATGAAGCAGAAATTTCCTCCGAAAACGGCTTATTTAGCAAGATTTTCGAATAAATCTTCCAAATAAAGCCGAAATTTGATCCTAAAACGGCTAACTTGGCAAGCTTTTTGAAAAATCTTCCAAAATAAGCCGAAATTTTCTCCGAAAACGGCTGATTTAGCAAGATTTTCGTAAAAATCTTCCAAATTAAGCCGAAATTTACTCCGAAAACGGTTTATTTGGCAAGATTTTTGGAAAATCATACAAATGAAGCCGAAATTTGCTCCGAAAACGGCTTGTTTAGCAAGATTTACGTAAAAAACTTCCAAAATAAGCCAAAATTTGCTCCGAAAACGGCTTATTTAGCAAGATTTCAGATAAATCTTCCAAATTAAGCCAAAATTTACTCTGTAAACGGCTTATTTTACAAGTATTTCGAAAAACCTTCCAAAATAAGCCAAAATTTGCTCCGAAAACGGCTTATTTAGGAAGATTTTAGATAAATCTTCCAAATATAGCCGAAATTTCCTCTATAAATGTCTTTTTTGAGAGGATTTTCGAAAAAATCTTCCAAATTAATCCGAAATTTGATCCAAAAACGGCTAATTTGGCAAATTTTTTGAAAAATCTTCCAAAAAAAGCCGAAATTTTCTCCGAAAACGGTTTATTTGGCAAGGTTTTCGGAAAATCATACAAATGAAGCCGAAATTTCCTCCGAAAACGGCTTATTTAGCAAGATTTTCGAATAAATCTTCCAAATTAAGCCAAAATTTGATCCAAAAACGGCTAATTTGGCAAGCTTTTTGAAAAATCTTCCAAATATAGCCGAAATTTTCTCCGAAAACGGCTTATTTAGCAAGATTTTCGTAAAAATCTTCCAAATTTAGCCGAAATTTGATCCAAAAACGGCTAATTTGGCAAACTTTTTGAAAAATCTTCCAAAATAAGGCGAAATTTTCTCTTATTTAGCAAGATTTTCTAAAAAATCTTCTAAATCTGGCCAAAATTTGCTCCGAAAACGGCTTATTTAGCAAGATTTTAGATAAATCTACCAAATAAAGCCGAAATTTGCTCTGAAAACGGTTTAATTGGCAAGATTTTCTGAAAAATCTTCCAAAATAAGCCAAAAGTTACTCCGAAAACGGTTTATTAAGCAAGATTTTCGAAAAAATTTTCCAAATTTGCCAAAATTTACTCTGAAAACGGCTTATTTAGCAAGTATTTCGAAAACACCTTCCAAAATAAGCCAAAATTTACTCCGAAAACGGCCTATTTAGCAAGATTTTTGTTAAAACTTCCAAATATAGCCGAAATTTCTTCTATAAATGTCTTATTTGAGAAGATTTTCGAAAAAATCTTCCAAATTAATCCGAAATTTGATCCAAAAACGGCTAATTTGGCAAATTTTTGAAAAATCTTCCAAAATAAGCCGAAATTTCCTCCGAAAACGGTTTAATTGGCAAGATTTTTGGAAAATCATACAAATGAAGCCGAAATTTGCTACGAAAACGGCTTATTTAGCAAGATTTTAGAAAAAAACTTCCAAATTAAGCCGAAATTTGATCCAAAAACGGCTAATTTGGCAAACGTTTTGAAGAATCTTCCAAAATAAGCCGAAATTTGCTCCGAAAACGGTTTATTTAGTAAGATTTTATATAAATCTTCCAAATATAGCCGAAATTTCCTCTATGAACGTCTTATTTGAGACGATTTTCTAAAAAATCTTCCAAATTAATCCGAAATTTGATCCAAAAACGGCTGAATTTGAGAAATTTTTGAAAAATCTTCCAAAATAAGCCGAAATATTCTCCGAAAACGGTTTATTTGGCAAGATTCTTGGAAAATCATACAAATGAAGCCGAAATTTGCTCCGAAAACGGTTTATTTGGTAAGATTTTCGAAAAAATCTTCCAAATTAAGCCGAAATTTACTCTGAAAACGGCTTATTTAGCAAGTATTTCGAAAACACCTTCCAAAATAAGCCAAAACTTGCTCCGAAAACGGCTTATTTAGCAAGATTTTAGATAAATCTTCCAAATATAGCCGAAATTTCCTCTATAAATGTCTTATTTAAGAAGATTTTCGAAAAAATCTACCAAATTAATCCGAAATTTTCTCCGAAAACGGTTTATTTGGCAAGATTTTAGGAAAATCATACAATTGAAGCCGAAATTTGCTCAGAAAACGGCTTATTTAGCAAGATTTTTGAAAAAAACTTCCAAATTAAGCCGAAATTCGATCCGAAAACGGCTAATTTGGCAAACTTTTTGAAAAATCTTCCAAAAAATGCCGAAATTTACTCCGAAAACGGCTTATTTAGCAAGAGCTTCTAAGAAATCTTCTAAATCAGGCCAAAATTTGCTCCTAAAACGTCTTATTTAGCAATATTTTAGATAAATCTTCCAAATTAAGCCGAAATTTGCTCCGAAAACAGTTTATTTGGCAAGATTTTCGGAAAATCATACAAATGAAGCCGAAATTTCCTCCGAAAACGGCTTATTTAGCAAGATTTTCGAAAAAATCTTCCAAATTTAGCCGAAATTTGATCCAAAAACGGCTAATTTGGCAAACTTTTTGAAAAATCTTCCAAAATAAGGCGAAATTTTCTCTTATTTAGCAAGATTTTCTAAAAAATCTTCTAAATCTGGCCAAAATTTGCTCCGAAAACGGCTTATTTAGCAAGATTTTAGATAAATCTACCAAATAAAGCCGAAATTTGCTCTGAAAACGGTTTAATTGGCAAGATTTTCTGAAAAATCTTCCAAAATAAGCCAAAAGTTACTCCGAAAACGGTTTATTAAGCAAGATTTTCGAAAAAATTTTCCAAATTTGCCAAAATTTACTCTGAAAACGGCTTATTTAGCAAGTATTTCGAAAACACCTTCCAAAATAAGCCAAAATTTACTCCGAAAACGGCCTATTTAGCAAGATTTTTGTTAAAACTTCCAAATATAGCCGAAATTTCTTCTATAAATGTCTTATTTGAGAAGATTTTCGAAAAAATCTTCCAAATTAATCCGAAATTTGATCCAAAAACGGCTAATTTGGCAAATTTTTGAAAAATCTTCCAAAATAAGCCGAAATTTCCTCCGAAAACGGTTTAATTGGCAAGATTTTTGGAAAATCATACAAATGAAGCCGAAATTTGCTACGAAAACGGCTTATTTAGCAAGATTTTAGAAAAAAACTTCCAAATTAAGCCGAAATTTGATCCAAAAACGGCTAATTTGGCAAACGTTTTGAAGAATCTTCCAAAATAAGCCGAAATTTGCTCCGAAAACGGTTTATTTAGTAAGATTTTATATAAATCTTCCAAATATAGCCGAAATTTCCTCTATGAACGTCTTATTTGAGACGATTTTCTAAAAAATCTTCCAAATTAATCCGAAATTTGATCCAAAAACGGCTGAATTTGAGAAATTTTTGAAAAATCTTCCAAAATAAGCCGAAATATTCTCCGAAAACGGTTTATTTGGCAAGATTCTTGGAAAATCATACAAATGAAGCCGAAATTTGCTCCGAAAACGGTTTATTTGGTAAGATTTTCGAAAAAATCTTCCAAATTAAGCCGAAATTTACTCTGAAAACGGCTTATTTAGCAAGTATTTCGAAAACACCTTCCAAAATAAGCCAAAACTTGCTCCGAAAACGGCTTATTTAGCAAGATTTTAGATAAATCTTCCAAATATAGCCGAAATTTCCTCTATAAATGTCTTATTTAAGAAGATTTTCCAAAAAATCTACCAAATTAATCCGAAATTTTCTCCGAAAACGGTTTATTTGGCAAGATTTTGGGAAAATCATACAATTGAAGCCGAAATTTGCTCAGAAAACGGCTTATTTAGCAAGATTTTTGAAAAAAACTTCCAAATTAAGCCGAAATTTGATCCAAAAACGGCTAATTTGGCAAACGCTTTGAAGAATCTTCCAAAATAAGCCGAAATTTACTCCGAAAACGGTTTATTTGGCAAGATTTTCGGAAAATCATACAAATGAAGTCGAAATTCACTCCGAAAACGGCTTATTTAGCAAGATTTTCGTAAAAATCTTCCAAATTAAGCCGAAATTTACTCCGAAAACGGTTTATTTGGCAAGATTTTCGAAAAAATCTTCCAAATTAAGCCAAAATTTACCTTGTAAACGGCTTATTTAGCATGTATTTCGAAAAACCTTCCAAAATAAGCCAAAATTTGCTCCGAAAACGGCTTATTTAGCAAGATTTTAGATAAATCTTCCAAATATATAGCCGAAATTTCCTCTATAAATGTCTTTTTTGAGAAGATTTTCGAAAAAATCTTCCAAATTAATCCGAAATTTGATCCAAAAACGGCTAATTTGGCAAACTTTTGAAAAATCTTCCAAAAAAAGCCGAAATTTTCCCCGAAAACGGTTTATTTGGCAAGATTTTCGGAAAATCATACAAATGAAGCCGAAATTTCCTCCGAAAACGGCTTATTTAGCAAGATTTTCGAATAAATCTTCCAAATAAAGCCGAAATTTGATCCTAAAACGGCTAATTTGGCAAGCTTTTTGAAAAATCTTCCAAAATAAGCCGAAATTTTCTCCGAAAACGGCTCATTTAGCAAGATTTTCGTAAAAATCTTCCAAATTAAGCCGAAATTTACTCCGAAAACGGTTTATTTGGCAAGATTTTTGGAAAATCATACAAATGAAGCCGAAATTTGCTCCGAAAACGGCTTGTTTAGCAAGATTTACGTAAAAAACTTCCAAAATAAGCCAAAATTTGCTCCGAAAACGGCTTATTTAGCAAGATTTTAGATAAATCTTCCAAATTAAGCCAAAATTTACTCTGTAAACGGCTTATTTAGCAAGTATTTCGAAAAACCTTCCAAAATAAGCCAAAATTTGCTCCGAAAACGGCTTATTTAGGAAGATTTTAGATAAATCTTCCAAATATAGCCGAAATTTCCTCTATAAATGTCTTTTTTGAGAGGATTTTCGAAAAAATCTTCCAAATTAATCCGAAATTTGATCCAAAAACGGCAAATTCGGCAAATTTTTGAAAAATCTTCCAAAATAAGCCGAAATTTTCCCCGAAAACGGTTTATTTGGTTAGAATTTGGTAAAATCATACAAATGAAGCCGAAATTTGCTCCGAAAAGGTTTATTTGGCAAGATTTTCAAAAAAATCTTCCAAATTAAGCCGAAATTTACTCTGAAAACGGCTTATTTAGCAAGTATTTCGAAAACACCTTCCAAAATAAGCCAAAATTTGCTCCGAAAACGGCCTATTTAGCAAGATTTTTGTTAAAACATCCAAATATAGCCGAAATTTGCTCCGAAAACGGCTTATTTAGCAAGATTTTCGAAAAAATCTTCCAAATTTAGCCGAAATTTGATCCAAAAACGGCTAATTTGGCAAACTTTTTGAAAAATCTTCCAAAATAAGGCGAAATTTTCTCTTATTTAGCAAGATTTTCTAAAAAATCTTCTAAATCTGGCCAAAATTTGCTCCGAAAACGGCTTATATAGCAAGATTTTAGATAAATCTACCAAATAAAGCCGAAATTTGCTCTGAAAACGGTTTAATTGGCAAGATTTTCTGAAAAATCTTCCAAAATAAGCCAAAAGTTACTCCGAAAACGGTTTATTAAGCAAGATTTTCGAAAAAATTTTCCAAATTTGCCAAAATTTACTCTGAAAACGGCTTATTTAGCAAGTATTTCGAAAACACCTTCCAAAATAAGCCAAAATTTACTCCGAAAACGGCCTATTTAGCAAGATTTTTGTTAAAACTTCCAAATATAGCCGAAATTTCTTCTATAAATGTCTTATTTGAGAAGATTTTCGAAAAAATCTTCCAAATTAATCCGAAATTTGATCCAAAAACGGCTAATTTGGCAAATTTTTGAAAAATCTTCCAAAATAAGCCGAAATTTCCTCCGAAAACGGTTTAATTGGCAAGATTTTTGGAAAATCATACAAATGAAGCCGAAATTTGCTACGAAAACGGCTTATTTAGCAAGATTTTAGAAAAAAACTTCCAAATTAAGCCGAAATTTGATCCAAAAACGGCTAATTTGGCAAACGTTTTGAAGAATCTTCCAAAATAAGCCGAAATTTGCTCCGAAAACGGTTTATTTAGTAAGATTTTATATAAATCTTCCAAATATAGCCGAAATTTCCTCTATGAACGTCTTATTTGAGACGATTTTCTAAAAAATCTTCCAAATTAATCCGAAATTTGATCCAAAAACGGCTGAATTTGAGAAATTTTTGAAAAATCTTCCAAAATAAGCCGAAATATTCTCCGAAAACGGTTTATTTGGCAAGATTCTTGGAAAATCATACAAATGAAGCCGAAATTTGCTCCGAAAACGGTTTATTTGGTAAGATTTTCGAAAAAATCTTCCAAATTAAGCCGAAATTTACTCTGAAAACGGCTTATTTAGCAAGTATTTCGAAAACACCTTCCAAAATAAGCCAAAACTTGCTCCGAAAACGGCTTATTTAGCAAGATTTTAGATAAATCTTCCAAATATAGCCGAAATTTCCTCTATAAATGTCTTATTTAAGAAGATTTTCGAAAAAATCTACCAAATTAATCCGAAATTTTCTCCGAAAACGGTTTATTTGGCAAGATTTTGGGAAAATCATACAATTGAAGCCGAAATTTGCTCAGAAAACGGCTTATTTAGCAAGATTTTTGAAAAAAACTTCCAAATTAAGCCGAAATTCGATCCGAAAACGGCTAATTTGGCAAACTTTTTGAAAAATCTTCCAAAAAATGCCGAAATTTACTCCGAAAACGGCTTATTTAGCAAGAGCTTCTAAGAAATCTTCTAAATCAGGCCAAAATTTGCTCCTAAAACGTCTTATTTAGCAATATTTTAGATAAATCTTCCAAATTAAGCCGAAATTTGCTCCGAAAACAGTTTATTTGGCAAGATTTTCGGAAAATCATACAAATGAAGCCGAAATTTCCTCCGAAAACGGCTTAGTTAGCTGGATTTTTGAAAAAATCTTCCAAATTAAGCCGAAATTTGATCCAAAAACGGCTAATATGGGAAACGTTTTGAAGAAGCTTCCAAAATAAGCCGACATTTGCTCCGAGAACGGTTTATTTGGCAAGATTCTCGGAAAACCATACAAATGAAGCCGAAATATGCTCCGAAAACGGCTTATTTAGGAAGATTTTCGAAAAAATCTTCCAAATTAAGCCGAAATTTACTCTGAAAACGTTTTATTTGGCTAGATTTTTGGAAAATTATACAAATGAAGCCGAAATTTGCTCCGAAAACGGCTTATTTAGCAAGATTTTCGAATAAATCTACCAAATAAAGCCGAAATTTCCTCTGAAAACGGTTTAATTGGCAAGATTTTCTGAAAAATCTTCCAAAATAAGCCAAAAGTTACTCCGAAAACGGTTTATTAAGCAAGATTTTCGAAAAAATCTTCCAAATTTGCCAAAATTTACTCTTAAAACGGCTTATTTAGCAAGTATTTCGAAAACACCTTCCAAAATTAGCCAAAATTTGCTCCGAAAACGGATAATTTAGCAAGATTTTAGATAAATCTTCCAAATATAGCCGAAATTTCTTCTATAAATGTCTCATATGAAAAGTTTTTCGAAAAAATCTTCCAAATTAATCCGAAATTTGATCCAAAAACAGCTAATTTGGGAAATTTTTGAAAAATCTTCCATAATAAGCCGAAATTTTCTCCGAAAACGGCTTATTTAGCAAGATTTTCTAAAAAATCTTCTAAATCAGGCAAAAATTTTCTCCGAAAACGGCATATTTAGTAAGATTTTACATAAATCTTCCAAATAAAACCGAAATTTGCTCTGAAAACGGCTTATTTAGCAAGATTTTCTGAAAAATCTTGCAAAATAAGCCGGAATATGCTCCAAAACGGCTCATTTAGCAAGATTTTCGTAAAAATCCGCCAATTTTAGCAGAAATTTGCTCCGAAAACGGTTTATTTAGCAAGATCTTCGGAAAATCATACAAATGAAGCCGATATATGCTCCGAAAACGGCTAATTTGGCAAACTTTATGAAAAATCTTCCAAAATAAGCCGAAATTTGCTCCGAAAACGGTTTATTTGGCAAGATTTTCGGAAAATCATACAAATGAAGCCAAAATTTACTCCGAAAACGCCTTATGGTGCAAGATTTCTGAAAAATCTTCTAAAATAAGCCGAAATTTGCTCCTAAAAGAGCTTATTTAGCAAGATTTTCGAAAAAATCTTCCAAATTAAACCGAAATTTACTCTGAAAACGGCTTATTTAGCATGATTTTAGATAAATTTTCCAAATATAGCGGAAATTGCCTCTTTAAACGTCTCATTTAAGAATTTTTTCGAAAAAATCTTCCAAATAAAGCCGAAATTTGCTCATAAAACGGCTTATTTAGCAAGATTTTCGTAAAAATCTTCCGAATTAAGCCGAAATTTGCTCAGAAAACGGTTTATTTGGCAAGATTTTCGGAAAATCCACCAAATTTAGGGGAAAATTGCTCTGAAAACGGCTTATTTAGCAAGATTTTCGAAGAAACCCTCCAAATTAAGCCGAAATTTACTACGAAAAAGGTTTAAGTGGCAAGATTTTCGTAAAAATCTTCCAAATTAAGCCGAAATTTACTCCGAAAACTGTTTATTTTGCAAGATTTTCGAAAAAATCTTCCAAATTAAGCCGAAATTTTCTCCGAAAACGGTTTATTTGGCAGGATTGTCGAAAAAATCTTCCAAATTAAGCGGAAATTTGATCCAAAAACGGCTAATTTGGCAAACGTTTTGAAGAATCTTCCAAAATAAGCCGAAATTTCCTCCGAAAATGGTTTATTTGGCAAGATTTTCGGAAAATCATACAAATGAAGCCGAAATTTGCTCCGAAAACGGCTTATTTAGCAAGATTATTGTAAAAAACTTCCAAAATAAGCCAAACTTTGCTCCGAAAACTGCTTATTTAGCAAGATTTTAAATAAATCTTCCAAATATATCCAAAATTCCCTCTATAAACGTCTTATTTCAGAAGATTTTCTAAAAACTCTTTCAAATTAATCCGTAATTTGATCCAAAAACGGCTAATTTTGCAAAATTTTTGAAAAATCTTCCAAAATAAGCCGAAATATGCTACGAAAACGGTTTATTTGTAAAAGATTTTCGGAAAATCATACGAATGAAGCCGAAATTTGCTCCGAAAAGGTTTATTTGGCAATATTTTTTAAAAAACTTCCAAATTAAGCCGAAATTTGACCAAAAACTGCTAATTTGGCAAGCTTTTTGAAAAATCTTCCAAAAAAGCCGAAATTTTCTCCGAAAACGGTTTATTTGGCAAGATTTTCGGAAAATCATACAAATGAAGCCGAAATATCCTCCGAAAACGGCTTATTTAGCAAGATTTTCGAAAAAATCTTCCAAATTAAGCCGAAATTTGATCCAAAAACGGCTAATTTGGCAAACGCTTTGAAGAATCTTCCAAAATAAGCCGAAATTTACTCCGAAAACGGTTTATTTGGCAAGATTTTCGGAAAATCATACAAATGAAGTCGAAATTCACTCCGAAAACGGCTTATTTAGCAAGATTTTCGTAAAAATCTTCCAAATTAAGCCGAAATTTACTCCGAAAACGGTTTATTTGGCAAGATTTTCGAAAAAATCTTCCAAATTAAGCCAAAATTTACCTTGTAAACGGCTTATTTAGCATGTATTTCGAAAAACCTTCCAAAATAAGCCAAAATTTGCTCCGAAAACGGCTTATTTAGCAAGATTTTAGATAAATCTTCCAAATATATAGCCGAAATTTCCTCTATAAATGTCTTTTTTGAGAAGATTTTCGAAAAAATCTTCCAAATTAATCCGAAATTTGATCCAAAAACGGCTAATTTGGCAAACTTTTGAAAAATCTTCCAAAAAAAGCCGAAATTTTCCCCGAAAACGGTTTATTTGGCAAGATTTTCGGAAAATCATACAAATGAAGCCGAAATTTCCTCCGAAAACGGCTTATTTAGCAAGATTTTCGAATAAATCTTCCAAATAAAGCCGAAATTTGATCCTAAAACGGCTAATTTGGCAAGCTTTTTGAAAAATCTTCCAAAATAAGCCGAAATTTTCTCCGAAAACGGCTCATTTAGCAAGATTTTCGTAAAAATCTTCCAAATTAAGCCGAAATTTACTCCGAAAACGGTTTATTTGGCAAGATTTTTGGAAAATCATACAAATGAAGCCGAAATTTGCTCCGAAAACGGCTTGTTTAGCAAGATTTACGTAAAAAACTTCCAAAATAAGCCAAAATTTGCTCCGAAAACGGCTTATTTAGCAAGATTTTAGATAAATCTTCCAAATTAAGCCAAAATTTACTCTGTAAACGGCTTATTTAGCAAGTATTTCGAAAAACCTTCCAAAATAAGCCAAAATTTGCTCCGAAAACGGCTTATTTAGGAAGATTTTAGATAAATCTTCCAAATATAGCCGAAATTTCCTCTATAAATGTCTTTTTTGAGAGGATTTTCGAAAAAATCTTCCAAATTAATCCGAAATTTGATCCAAAAACGGCAAATTCGGCAAATTTTTGAAAAATCTTCCAAAATAAGCCGAAATTTTCCCCGAAAACGGTTTATTTGGTTAGAATTTGGTAAAATCATACAAATGAAGCCGAAATTTGCTCCGAAAAGGTTTATTTGGCAAGATTTTCAAAAAAATCTTCCAAATTAAGCCGAAATTTACTCTGAAAACGGCTTATTTAGCAAGTATTTCGAAAACACCTTCCAAAATAAGCCAAAATTTGCTCCGAAAACGGCCTATTTAGCAAGATTTTTGTTAAAACATCCAAATATAGCCGAAATTTGCTCCGAAAACGGCTTATTTAGCAAGATTTTCGAAAAAATCTTCCAAATTTAGCCGAAATTTGATCCAAAAACGGCTAATTTGGCAAACTTTTTGAAAAATCTTCCAAAATAAGGCGAAATTTTCTCTTATTTAGCAAGATTTTCTAAAAAATCTTCTAAATCTGGCCAAAATTTGCTCCGAAAACGGCTTATTTAGCAAGATTTTAGATAAATCTACCAAATAAAGCCGAAATTTGCTCTGAAAACGGTTTAATTGGCAAGATTTTCTGAAAAATCTTCCAAAATAAGCCAAAAGTTACTCCGAAAACGGTTTATTAAGCAAGATTTTCGAAAAAATTTTCCAAATTTGCCAAAATTTACTCTTAAAACGGCTTATTTAGCAAGTATTTCGAAAACACCTTCCAAAATTAGCCAAAATTTGCTCCGAAAAAGGATAATTTAGCAAGATTTTAGATAAATCTTCCAAATATAGCCGAAATTTCTTCTATAAATGTCTCATACGAAAAGTTTTTCGAAAAAATCTTCCAAATTAATCCGAAATTTGATCCAAAAACGGCTAATTTGGGAAATATTTGAAAAATCTTCCATAATAAGCCGAAATTTTCTCCGAAAACGGCTTATTTAGCAAGATTTTCTAAAAAATCTTCTAAATCAGGCCAAAATTTTCTCCGAAAACGGCATATTTAGCAAGATTTTACATAAATCTTCCAAATAAAGCCGAAATTTGCTCTGAAAACGGCTTATTTAGCAAGATTTTCTGAAAAATCTTGCAAAATAAGCCGGAATTTGCTCCAAAACGGCTCATTTAGCAAGATTTTCGTAACAATCCGCCAATTTTAGCAGAAATTTGCTCCGAAAACGGTTTATTTAGCAAGAGCTTCTAAGAAATCTTCTAAATCAGGCCAAAATTTGCTCCTAAAACGGCTTATTTAGCAAGATTTTAGATAAATCTTCCAAATAAAGCCGAAATTTGCTCTGAAAACGGCTTATTTAGTAAGATTTTCTGAAAAATCTTCCAAATTCAGCCGAAATTTGATCCAAAAACGGCTAATTTGGCAAACTTGTTGAAGAATCTTCCAAAATAAGCCGAAAATTGTTCCAAAAACGGTTTATTTGGCAAGATTTTCGGAAAATCATACAAATGAAGCCGAAATTCTCTCCGAAAACAGCTTATTTAGCAAGATTTTCGTAAAAATATTCCAAATTAAGCCGAAATTTACTCCGAAAACGGTTTATTTGGCAAGATTTTCGAAAAAATCATCCAAATAAGCAAAAATTTACACTCAAAACAGCTTATTCAGCAAGTATTTCGAAAAAACCTTCCAAAATAAGCCAAAATTTGCTCCGAAAACGGCTTATTTAGCAAGATTTTAGATAAATCTTCCAAATATAGCCGAAATTTCCTCTATAAATGTCTTATTTGAGAAGATTTTCGAAAAAATCTTCCAAATTAATCCGAAATTTGATCCAAAAACGGCAAATTTGGAAAATTTTTGAAAAATCTTCCAAAATAAGCCGAAATCTTCTCCGAAAACGGTTTATTTGGCAAGATTTTGGGAAAATCATACAAATGAAGCCGAAATTTGCTCCGAAAACGGATAATTTAGCAAGATTTTCCAAAAAATCTTCCAAATTAAGCCGAAATTTGATCCAAAAACGGCTAATTTGGCAAGATTTTAGATAAATCTTCCAAATATAGCCGAAATTTCCTCTATAAACGTCTTATTTGAGAAGATTCTCTAAAAAATCTTCCAAATTAATCCGAAATTTGATCCAAAAACGGCTAATTTTGCAAAATTTTTGAAAAATCTTCCAAAATAATCCGAAATTTGCTCCGAAAACGGTTTATTTGGCAAGATTTTCGGAAAATCATACAAATGAAGCCGAAATTTGCTCCGAAAACGGTTTATTTGGCAAGAATTTCGAAAAAATCTTCCAAAATAAACCAAAATTTGCTCCGAAAACGGCTTATTTAGAAAGATTTTAGATAAATCTTCCAAATATAGCCGAAATTTCCTCTATAAATGACTTATTTGAGAAGATTTTCGAAAAAATCTTCCAAATATAGCCGAAATTTGATCCAAAAACGGCAAATTTGGCAAACTTTTTGAAGAATCTTCCAAAATAAGCCGAAATTTGCTCCAAAAACGGTTTATTTGGCAAGATTTTCGGAATTCATACAAATGAAGCCGTAATTTGCTCCGAAAACGGCTTATTTAGCAAGATTTTCGTAAAAATCTTCCAAATTAAGCCGAAATTTACTCCAAAAACGGTTTTTTGGCAAGATTTTCGAAAAAATCTTCCAAATTAAGCCAAAATTCACTCTGAAAACGGCTTATTTAGCAAGTATTTCGAAAACACCTTCATAAATAAGCCAAAATTTGCTCCGAAAACGGCTTATTTAGCAAGATTTTAGGAAAATCATACAAATGAAGCCGAAATTTGCTCCGAAAACGGTTTATTTGGCAAGAATTTCGAAAAAATCTTCCAAAGTAAGCCAAAATTTGCTCCGAAAACGGCTTATTTAGCAAGATTTTAGATAAATCTTCCAAATATAGCCGAAATTTCCTCTATAAATGACTTATTTGAGAAGATTTTCGAAAAAATCTTCCAAATTAATCCGAAATTTGATCCAAAAACGGCAAATTCGGCAAATTTTTGAAAAATCTTCCAAAATAAGCCGAAATTTTCCCCGAAAACGGTTTATTTGGTTAGAATTTGGTAAAATCATACAAATGAAGCCGAAATTTGCTCCGAAAACGGCTTATTTAGCAAGATTTTCGAAAAAATCTTCCAAATTAAGCCGATATTTGATCCAAAAACGGCTAATTTGGCAATCTTTATGAAAAATCTTCCAAAAAAAGCCAAAATTTACTCTGAAAACGGCTTATTTAGCAAGTATTTCGAAAACACCTTCATAAATAAGCCAAAATTTGCTCCGAAAACGGCTTATTTAGCAAGATTTTAGATAAATCTTCCAAATATAGCCGAAAATTCCTCTATAAATGTCTTATTTGAGAAGATTTTCGAAAAAATCTTCCAAATTAATCCGAAATTTGATCCAAAAACGGCAAATTCGGCAAATTTTTGAAAAATCTTCCAAAATAAGCCGAAATTTTCCCCGAAAACGGTTTATTTGGTTAGAATTTGGTAAAATCATACAAATGAAGCCGAAATTTGCTCCGAAAACGGCTTATTTAGCAAGATTTTCGATAAAATCTTCCAAATTAAGCCGATATTTGATCCAAAAACGGCTAATTTGGCAATCTTTATGAAAAATCTTCCAAAAAAAGCCAAAATTTACTCTGAAAACGGCTTATTTAGCAAGTATTTCGAAAACACCTTCATAAATAAGCCAAAATTTGCTCCGAAAACGGCTTATTTAGCAAGATTTTAGATAAATCTTCCAAATATAGCCGAAAATTCCTCTATAAATGTCTTATTTGAGAAGATTTTCGAAAAAATCTTCCAAATTAATCCGAAATTTGATCCAAAAACGGCAAATTTGGCAATCTTTTTGAAGAATCTTCCAAAATAAGCCGAAATTTTCCCCGAAAACGGTTTATTTGGTAAGATTTTGAGAAAATCATACAAATGAAGCCGAAATTTGCTCCGAAAACGGCTTATTTAGCAAGATTTTCGAAAAAATCTTCCAAATTTAGCCGAAATTTGATCCAAAAACGGCTAATTTGGCAAACTTTTTGAAAAATCTTCCAAAATAAGGCGAAATTTTCTCTTATTTAGCAAGATTTTCTAAAAAATCTTCTAAATCTGGCCAAAATTTGCTCCGAAAACGGCTTATTTAGCAAGATTTTAGATAAATCTTCCAAATAAAGCCGAAATTTGCTCTGAAAACGGTTTAATTGGCAAGATTTTCTGAAAAATCTTCCAAAATAAGCCAAAAGTTACTCCGAAAACGGTTTATTAAGCAAGATTTTCGAAAAAATTTTCCAAATTTGCCAAAATTTACTCTTAAAACGGCTTATTTAGCAAGTATTTCGAAAACACCTTCCAAAATTAGCCAAAATTTGCTCCGAAAAAGGATAATTTAGCAAGATTTTAGATAAATCTTCCAAATATAGCCGAAATTTCTTCTATAAATGTCTCATACGAAAAGTTTTTCGAAAAAATCTTCCAAATTAATCGGAAATTTGATCCAAAAACGGCTAATTTGGGAAATATTTGAAAAATCTTCCATAATAAGCCGAAATTTTCTCCGAAAACGGCTTATTTAGCAAGATTTTCTAAAAAATCTTCTAAATCAGGCCAAAATTTTCTCCGAAAACGGCATATTTAGCAAGATTTTACATAAATCTTCCAAATAAAGCCGAAATTTGCTCTGAAAACGGCTTATTTAGCAAGATTTTCTGAAAAATCTTGCAAAATAAGCCGGAATTTGCTCCAAAACGGCTCATTTAGCAAGATTTTCGTAACAATCCGCCAATTTTAGCAGAAATTTGCTCCGAAAACGGTTTATTTAGCAAGAGCTTCTAAGAAATCTTCTAAATCAGGCCAAAATTTGCTCCTAAAACGGCTTATTTAGCAAGATTTTAGATAAATCTTCCAAATAAAGCCGAAATTTGCTCTGAAAACGGCTTATTTAGTAAGATTTTCTGAAAAATCTTCCAAATTCAGCCGAAATTTGATCCAAAAACGGCTAATTTGGCAAACTTGTTGAAGAATCTTCCAAAATAAGCCGAAAATTGTTCCAAAAACGGTTTATTTGGCAAGATTTTCGGAAAATCATACAAATGAAGCCGAAATTCTCTCCGAAAACAGCTTATTTAGCAAGATTTTCGTAAAAATATTCCAAATTAAGCCGAAATTTACTCCGAAAACGGTTTATTTGGCAAGATTTTCGAAAAAATCATCCAAATAAGCAAAAATTTACACTGAGAACAGCTTATTCAGCAAGTATTTCGAAAAAACCTTCCAAAATAAGCCAAAATTTGCTCCGAAAACGGCTTATTTAGCAAGATTTTAGATAAATCTTCCAAATATAGCCGAAATTTCCTCTATAAATGTCTTATTTGAGAAGATTTTCGAAAAAATCTTCCAAATTAATCCGAAATTTGATCCAAAAACGGTTTATTTGGCAAGATTTTGGGAAAATCATACAAATGAAGCCGAAATTTGCTCCGAAAACGGCTTATTTAGCAAGATTTTCCAAAAAATCTTCCAAATTAAGCCGAAATTTGATCCAAAAACGGCTAATTTGGCAAGATTTTAGATAAATCTTCCAAATATAGCCGAAATTTCCTCTATAAACGTCTTATTTGAGAAGATTCTCTAAAAAATCTTCCAAATTAAGCCGAAATTTGATCCAAAAACGGCTAATTTTGCAAAATTTTTGAAAAATCTTCCAAAATAATCCGAAATTTGCTCCGAAAACGGTTTATTTGGCAAGATTTTCGGAAAATCATACAAATGAAGCCGAAATTTGCTCCGAAAACGGTTTATTTGGCAAGAATTTCGAAAAAATCTTCCAAAATAAACCAAAATTTGCTCCGAAAACGGCTTATTTAGAAAGATTTTAGATAAATCTTCCAAATATAGCCGAAATTTCCTCTATAAATGACTTATTTGAGAAGATTTTCGAAAAAATCTTCCAAATATAGCCGAAATTTGATCCAAAAACGGCAAATTTGGCAAACTTTTTGAAGAATCTTCCAAAATAAGCCGTAATTTGCTCCGAAAACGGCTTATTTAGCAAGATTTTCGTAAAAATCTTCCAAATTAAGCCGAAATTTACTCCAAAAACGGTTTTTTGGCAAGATTTTCGAAAAAATCTTCCAAATTAAGCCAAAATTCACTCTGAAAACGGCTTATTTAGCAAGTATTTCGAAAACACCTTCATAAATAAGCCAAAATTTGCTCCGAAAACGGCTTATTTAGCACGATTTTAGGAAAATCATACAAATGAAGCCGAAATTTGCTCCGAAAACGGTTTATTTGGCAAGAATTTCGAAAAAATCTTCCAAAGTAAGCCAAAATTTGCTCCGAAAACGGCTTATTTAGCAAGATTTTAGATAAATCTTCCAAATATAGCCGAAATTTCCTCTATAAATGTCTTATTTGAGAAGATTTTCGAAAAAATCTTCCAAATTAATCCGAAATTTGATCCAAAAACGGAAAATTTGGCAAATTTTTGAAAAATCTTCCAAAATAAGCCGAAATTTTCTCCGAAAACGGCTAATTTTGCAAAATTTTTGAAAAATCTTCCAAAATAATCCGAAATTTGCTCCGAAAACGGTTTATTTGGCAAGATTTTCGGAAAATCATACAAATGAAGCCGAAATTTGCTCCGAAAACGGTTTATTTGGCAAGAATTTCGAAAAAATCTTCCAAAATAAGCCAAAATTTGCTCCGAAAACGGCTTATTTAGCAAGATTTTAGATAAATCTTCCAAATATAGCCGAAATTTCCTCTATAAATGACTTATTTGAGAAGATTTTCGAAAAAATCTTCCAAATTAATCCGAAATTTGATCCAAAAACGGCAAATTCGGCAAATTTTTGAAAAATCTTCCAAAATAAGCCGAAATTTTCCCCGAAAACGGTTTATTTGGTTAGATTTTGGGAAAATCATACAAATGAAGCCGAAATTTGCTCCGAAAACGGCTTATTTAGCAAGATTTTCGAAAAAATCTTATAAATTAAGCCGATATTTGATCCAAAAACGGCTAATTTGGCAATCTTTATGAAAAATCTTCCAAAAAAAGCCAAAATTTACTCTGAAAACGGCTTATTTAGCAAGTATTTCGAAAACACCTTCATAAATAAGCCAAAATTTGCTCCGAAAACGGCTTATTTAGCAAGATTTTAGATAAATCTTCCAAATATAGCCGAAAATTCCTCTATAAATGTCTTATTTGAGAAGATTTTCGAAAAAATCTTCCAAATTAATCCGAAATTTGATCCAAAAACGGCAAATTCGGCAAATTTTTGAAAAATCTTCCAAAATAAGCCGAAATTTTCCCCGAAAACGGTTTATTTGGTTAGAATTTGGTAAAATCATACAAATGAAGCCGAAATTTGCTCCGAAAACGGCTTATTTAGCAAGATTTTCGAAAAAATCTTCCAAATTAAGCCGATATTTGATCCAAAAACGGCTAATTTGGCAATCTTTATGAAAAATCTTCCAAAAAAAGCCAAAATTTACTCTGAAAACGGCTTATTTAGCAAGTATTTCGAAAACACCTTCATAAATAAGCCAAAATTTGCTCCGAAAACGGCTTATTTAGCAAGATTTTAGATAAATCTTCCAAATATAGCCGAAAATTCCTCTATAAATGTCTTATTTGAGAAGATTTTCGAAAAAATCTTCCAAATTAATCCGAAATTTGATCCAAAAACGGCAAATTTGGCAATCTTTTTGAAGAATCTTCCAAAATAAGCCGAAATTTTCCCCGAAAACGGTTTATTTGGTAAGATTTTGAGAAAATCATACAAATGAAGCCGAAAATTGCTCCGAAAACGGCTTATTTAGCAAGATTTTCGAAAAAATCTTCCAAATTTAGCCGAAATTTGATCCAAAAACGGCTAATTTGGCAAACTTTTTGAAAAATCTTCCAAAATAAGGCGAAATTTTCTCTTATTTAGCAAGATTTTCTAAAAAATCTTCTAAATCTGGCCAAAATTTGCTCCGAAAACGGCTTATTTAGCAAGATTTTAGATAAATCTTCCAAATAAAGCCGAAATTTGCTCTGAAAACGGTTTAATTGGCAAGATTTTCTGAAAAATCTTCCAAAATAAGCCAAAAGTTACTCCGAAAACGGTTTATTAAGCAAGATTTTCGAAAAAATTTTCCAAATTTGCCAAAATTTACTCTTAAAACGGCTTATTTAGCAAGTATTTCGAAAACACCTTCCAAAATTAGCCAAAATTTGCTCCGAAAAAGGATAATTTAGCAAGATTTTAGATAAATCTTCCAAATATAGCCGAAATTTCTTCTATAAATGTCTCATATGAAAAGTTTTTCGAAAAAATCTTCCAAATTAATCCGAAATTTGATCCAAAAACGGCTAATTTGGGAAATATTTGAAAAATCTTCCATAATAAGCCGAAATTTTCTCCGAAAACGGCTTATTTAGCAAGATTTTCTAAAAAATCTTCTAAATCAGGCCAAAATTTTCTCCGAAAACGGCATATTTAGCAAGATATTACATAAATCTTCCAAATAAAGCCGAAATTTGCTCTGAAAACGGCTTATTTAGCAAGATTTTCTGAAAAATCTTGCAAAATAAGCCGGAATTTGCTCCAAAACGGCTCATTTAGCAAGATTTTCGTAACAATCCGCCAATTTTAGCAGAAATTTGCTCCGAAAACGGTTTATTTAGCAAGATTTTCGGAAAATCATACAAATGAAGCCGATATATGCTCCGATAACGGCTAATTTGGCAAACTTTATGAAAAATCTTCCAAAATAAGCCGAAATTTGCTCCGAAAACGGTTTATTTGCCAAGATTTTCGGAAAATCATACAAATGAAGCCAAAATTTACTCCGAAAACGCCTTATGGTGCAAGATTTCTGAAAAATCTTCTAAAATAAGCCGAAATTTGCTCCTAAAAGAGCTTATTTAGGAAGATTTTCGAAAAAATCTTCCAAATTAAACCGAAATTTACTCTGAAAACGGCTTATTTAGCATGATTTTAGATAAATTTTCCAAATATAGCGGAAATTTCCTCTTTAAACGTCTTATTTAAGAATTTTTTCGAAAAAATCTTCCAAATAAAGCCTAAATTTGCTCATAAAACGGCTTATTTAGCAAGATTTTCGTAAAAATCTTCCGAATTAAGCCGAAATTTGCTCTGAAAACGGTTTATTTGGCAAGATTTTCGGAAAATCCACCGAATTTAGGGGAAAATTGCTCTGAAAACGGCTTATTTAGCAAGATTTTCGAAGAAATCTTCCAAATTAAGCCGAAATTTACTACGAAAAAGGTTTAAGTGGCAAGATTTTCGTAAAAATCTTCCAAATTAAGCCGAAATTTACTCCGAAAACTGTTTATTTGGCAAGATTTTCGAAAAAATCTTCCAAATTAAGCCGAAATTTTCTCCGAAAACGGTTTATTTGGCAGGATTGTCGAAAAAATCTTCCAAATGAAGCGGAAATTTGATCCAAAAACGGCTAATTTGGCAAACGTTTTGAAGAATCTTCCAAAATAAGCCGAAATTTCCTCCGAAAACGGTTTATTTGGCAAGATTTTCGGAAAATCATACAAATGAAGCCGAAATTTCCTCCGAAAACGGCTTATTTAGCAAGATTATTGTAAAAAACTTCCAAAATAAGCCAAACTTTGCTCCGAAAACTGCTTATTTAGCAAGATTTTAAATAAATCTTCCAAATATACCCAAAATTCCCTCTGTAAACGTCTTATTTCAGAAGATTTTCTAAAAACTCTTCCAAATTAATCCGTAATTTGATCCAAAAACGGCTAATTTTGCAAAATTTTTGAAAAATCTTCCAAAATAAGCCGAAATATGCTACGAAAACGGTTTATTTGTAAAAGATTTTCGGAAAATCATACGAATGAAGCCGAAATTTGCTCCGAAAAGGTTTATTTGGCAAGATTTTTAAAAAAACTTCCAAACTAAGCCGAAATTTGATCCAAAAACGGCTAATTTGGCAAACTTTTTAAAAAATCTTCCAAAAAAAGCCGAAATTTTCTCCGAAAACGGTTTATTTGGCAAGATTTTCGGAAAATCATACAAATGAAGCCGAAATTTCCTCCGAAAACGGCTTATTTAGCAAGATTTTCGAAAAAATCTTCCAAATAAAGCCGAAATTTGCTCTGAAAACGGTTTAATTGGCAAGATTTTCTGAAAACTTTCCAAAATAAGCCAAAAGTTACTCCGAAAACGGTTTATTAAGCAAGATTTTCGAAAAAATTTTCCAAATTTGCCAAAATTTACTCTTAAAACGGCTTATTTAGCAAGTATTTCGAAAACACCTTCCAAAATTAGCCAAAATTTGCTCCGAAAAAGGATAATTTAGCAAGATTTTAGATAAATCTTCCAAATATAGCCGAAATTTCTTCTATAAATGTCTCATACGAAAAGTTTTTCGAAAAAATCTTCCAAATTAATCCGAAATTTGATCCAAAAACGGCTAATTTGGGAAATATTTGAAAAATCTTCCATAATAAGCCGAAATTTTCTCCGAAAACGGCTTATTTAGCAAGATTTTCTAAAAAATCTTCTAAATCAGGCCAAAATTTTCTCCGAAAACGGCATATTTAGCAAGATTTTACATAAATCTTCCAAATAAAGCCGAAATTTGCTCTGAAAACGGCTTATTTAGCAAGATTTTCTGAAAAATCTTGCAAAATAAGCCGGAATTTGCTCCAAAACGGCTCATTTAGCAAGATTTTCGTAACAATCCGCCAATTTTAGCAGAAATTTGCTCCGAAAACGGTTTATTTAGCAAGATTTTCGGAAAATCATACAAATGAAGCCGATATATGCTCCGATAACGGCTAATTTGGCAAACTTTATGAAAAATCTTCCAAAATAAGCCGAAATTTGCTCCGAAAACGGTTTATTTGCCAAGATTTTCGGAAAATCATACAAATGAAGCCAAAATTTACTCCGAAAACGCCTTATGGTGCAAGATTTCTGAAAAATCTTCTAAAATAAGCCGAAATTTACTCCTGAAAGAGCTTATTTAGGAAGATTTTCGAAAAAATCTTCCAAATTAAACCGAAATTTACTCTGAAAACGGCTTATTTAGCATGATTTTAGATAAATTTTCCAAATATAGCGGAAATTTCCTCTTTAAACGTCTTATTTAAGAATTTTTTCGAAAAAATCTTCCAAATAAAGCCTAAATTTGCTCATAAAACGGCTTATTTAGCAAGATTTTCGTAAAAATCTTCCGAATTAAGCCGAAATTTGCTCTGAAAACGGTTTATTTGGCAAGATTTTCGGAAAATCCACCAAATTTAGGGGAAAATTGCTCTGAAAACGGCTTATTTAGCAAGATTTTCGAAGAAATCTTCCAAATTAAGCCGAAATTTACTACGAAAAAGGTTTAAGTGGCAAGATTTTCGTAAAAATCTTCCAAATTAAGCCGAAATTTACTCCGAAAACTGTTTATTTGGCAAGATTTTCGAAAAAATCTTCCAAATTAAGCCGAAATTTTCTCCGAAAACGGTTTATTTGGCAGGATTGTCGAAAAAATCTTCCAAATGAAGCGGAAATTTGATCCAAAAACGGCTAATTTGGCAAACGTTTTGAAGAATCTTCCAAAATAAGCCGAAATTTCCTCCGAAAACGGTTTATTTGGCAAGATTTTCGGAAAATCATACAAATGAAGCCGAAATTTCCTCCGAAAACGGCTTATTTAGCAAGATTATTGTAAAAAACTTCCAAAATAAGCCAAACTTTGCTCCGAAACTGCTTATTTAGCAAGATTTTAAATAAATCTTCCAAATATACCCAAAATTCCCTCTGTAAACGTCTTATTTCAGAAGATTTTCTAAAAACTCTTCCAAATTAATCCGTAATTTGATCCAAAAACGGCTAATTTTGCAAAATTTTTGAAAAATCTTCCAAAATAAGCCGAAATTTGCTACGAAAACGGTTTATTTGTAAAAGATTTTCGGAAAATCATACGAATGAAGCCGAAATTTGCTCCGAAAAGGTTTAATTGGCAAGATTTTTAAAAAAACTTCCAAAATAAGCCGAAATTTGATCCAAAAACGGCTAATTTGGCAAACTTTTTAAAAAATCTTCCAAAAAAAGCCGAAATTTTCTCCGAAAACGGTTTATTTGGCAAGATTTTCGGAAAATCATACAAATGAAGCCGAAATTTCCTCCGAAAACGGCTTATTTAGCAAGATTTTCGAAAAAATCTTCCAAATAAAGCCGAAATTTGCTCTGAAAACGGTTTAATTGGCAAGATTTTCTGAAAAATCTTCCAAAATAAGCCAAAAGTTACTCCGAAAACGGTTTATTAAGCAAGATTTTCGAAAAAATTTTCCAAATTTGCCAAAATTTACTCTTAAAACGGCTTATTTAGCAAGTATTTCGAAAACACCTTCCAAAATTAGCCAAAATTTGCTCCGAGAAAGGATAATTTAGCAAGATTTTAGATAAATCTTCCAAATATAGCCGAAATTTCTTCTATAAATGTCTCATATGAAAAGTTTTTCGAAAAAATCTTCCAAATTAATCCGAAATTTGATCCAAAAACGGCTAATTTGGGAAATATTTGAAAAATCTTCCATAATAAGCCGAAATTTTCTCCGAAAACGGCTTATTTAGCAAGATTTTCTAAAAAATCTTCTAAATCAGGCCAAAATTTTCTCCGAAAACGGCATATTTAGCAAGATTTTACATAAATCTTCCAAATAAAGCCGAAATTTGCTCTGAAAACGGCTTATTTAGCAAGATTTTCTGAAAAATCTTGCAAAATAAGCCGGAATTTGCTCCAAAACGGCTCATTTAGCAAGATTTTCGTAACAATCCGCCAATTTTAGCAGAAATTTGCTCCGAAAACGGTTTATTTAGCAAGATTTTCGGAAAATCATACAAATGAAGCCGATATATGCTCCGATAACGGCTAATTTGGCAAACTTTATGAAAAATCTTCCAAAATAAGCCGAAATTTGCTCCGAAAACGGTTTATTTGCCAAGATTTTCGGAAAATCATACAAATGAAGCCAAAATTTACTCCGAAAACGCCTTATGGTGCAAGATTTCTGAAAAATCTTCTAAAATAAGCCGAAATTTGCTCCTAAAAGAGCTTATTTAGGAAGATTTTCGAAAAAATCTTCCAAATTAAACCGAAATTTACTCTGAAAACGGCTTATTTAGCATGATTTTAGATAAATTTTCCAAATATAGCGGAAATTTCCTCTTTAAACGTCTTATTTAAGAATTTTTTCGAAAAAATCTTCCAAATAAAGCCTAAATTTGCTCATAAAACGGCTTATTTAGCAAGATTTTCGTAAAAATCTTCCGAATTAAGCCGAAATTTGCTCTGAAAACGGTTTATTTGGCAAGATTTTCGGAAAATCCACCAAATTTAGGGGAAAATTGCTCTGAAAACGGCTTATTTAGCAAGATTTTCGAAGAAATCTTCCAAATTAAGCCGAAATTTACTACGAAAAAGGTTTAAGTGGCAAGATTTTCGTAAAAATCTTCCAAATTAAGCCGAAATTTACTCCGAAAACTGTTTATTTGGCAAGATTTTCGAAAAAATCTTCCAAATTAAGCCGAAATTTTCTCCGAAAACGGTTTATTTGGCAGGATTGTCGAAAAAATCTTCCAAATGAAGCGGAAATTTGATCCAAAAACGGCTAATTTGGCAAACGTTTTGAAGAATCTTCCAAAATAAGCCGAAATTTCCTCCGAAAACGGTTTATTTGGCAAGATTTTCGGAAAATCATACAAATGAAGCCGAAATTTCCTCCGAAAACGGCTTATTTAGCAAGATTATTGTAAAAAACTTCCAAAATAAGCCAAACTTTGCTCCGAAAACTGCTTATTTAGCAAGATTTTAAATAAATCTTCCAAATATACCCAAAATTCCCTCTGTAAACGTCTTATTTCAGAAGATTTTCTAAAAACTCTTCCAAATTAATCCGTAATTTGATCCAAAAACGGCTAATTTTGCAAAATTTTTGAAAAATTTTCCAAAATAAGCCGAAATATGCTACGAAAACGGTTTATTTGTAAAAGATTTTCGGAAAATCATACGAATGAAGCCGAAATTTGCTCCGAAAAGGTTTATTTGGCAAGATTTTTAAAAAAACTTCCAAAATAAGCCGAAATTTGATCCAAAAACGGCAAATTTGGCAAACTTTTTAAAAAATCTTCCAAAAAAAGCCGAAATTTTCTCCGAAAACGGTTTATTTGGCAAGATTTTCGGAAAATCATACAAATGAAGCCGAAATTTCCTCCGAAAACGGCTTATTTAGCAAGATTTTCGAAAAAATCTTCCAAATTAAGCCGAAATTTGATCCAAAAACGGCTAATTTGGCAAACGCTTTGAAGAATCTTCCAAAATAAGCCGAAATTTACTCCGAAAACGGTTTATTTGGCAAGATTTTCGGAAAATCATACAAATGAAGTCGAAATTTACTCCGAGAACGGCTTATTTAGCAAGATTTTCGTAAAAATTTTCCAAATTAAGCCGAAATTTACTCCGAAAACGGTTTATTTGGCAAGTTTTTCGAAAAAATCTTCCAAATTAAGCCAAAATTTACTCTGTAAACGGCTTATTTAGCATGTATTTCGAAAAACCTTCCAAAATAAGCCAAAATTTGCTCCGAAAACGGCTTATTTAGCAAGATTTTAGATAAATCTTCCAAATATAGCCGAAATTTCCTCTATAAATGTCTTTTTTGAGAAGATTTTCGAAAAAATCTTCCAAATTAATCCGAAATTTGATCCAAAAACGGCTAATTTGGCAAACTTTTGAAAAATCTTTCAAAAAAAGGCGAAATTTTCTCCGAAAACGGTTTATTTGGCAAGATTTTCGGAAAATCATACAAATGAAGCAGAAATTTCCTCCGAAAACGGCTTATTAAGCAAGATTTTCGAATAAATCTTCCAAATATAGCCGAAATTCCCTCTATAAACGTCTTATTTCAGAAGATTTTCTAAAAAATCTTCCAAATTAATCCGTAATTTGATCCAAAAACGGCTAATTTTGCAAAATTTTTGAAAAATCTTCCAAAATAAGCCGAAATATGCTACGAAAACGGTTTATTTGTATAAGATTTTCGGAAAATCATACAAATGAAGCCGAAATTTGCTCCGAAAAGGTTTATTTGGCAAGATTTTCAAAAAAATCTTCCAAATTAAGCCGAAATTTACTCTGAAAACGGCTTATTTAGCAAGTATTTCGAAAACACCTTCCAAAATAAGCCAAAATTTGCTCCGAAAACGGCCTATTTAGCAAGATTTTTGTTAAAACATCCAAATATAGCCGAAATTTCCTCTATAAATGTCTTATTTGAGAAGATTTTCAAAAAAATCTTCCAAATTAATCCGAAATTTGATCCAAAAACGGCTAATTTGGCAAATTTTTGAAAAATCTTCCAAAATAAGCCGAAATTTTCTCCGAAAACGGTTTATTTGGCAAGATTTTCGGAAAATCATACAAATGAAGCCGAAATTTCCTCCGAAAACGGCTTATTTAGCAAGATTTTCGAAAAAATCTTCCAAATTAAGCCGAAATTTGATCCAAAAACGCCTAATTTGGCAAACGTTTTGAAGAATTTTCCAAAATAAGCCGAAATTTTCTCCGAAAACGGCTTATTTAGCAAAATTTTGTAAAAAATCTTCTAAATCAGGCCAAAATTTGCTCCGAAAACGGCTTATTTAGCAAGATTTTAGATAAATCATACAAATGAAGCCGAAATTTGCTCCGAAAACGGCTCATTTAGCAAGATTTTCGAATAAATCTTCCAAATTAAGCCGAAATTTGATACAAAAACGGCTAATTTGGCAAGCTTTTTGAAAAATCTTCCAAAATAAGTCGAAATTTTCTCCGAAAACGGCTTATTTAGCAAGATTTTCGTAAAATCATACAAATGAAGTCGAAATATGCTCCGAAAACGGCTTATTTAGCAAGATTTTCGTAAAAATCTTCCAAATTAAGCCGAAATTTACTCCGAAAACGGTTTATTTTGCAAGATTTTCGATAAAATCTTCCAAATTAAGCCAAAATTTACTCTGTAAACGGCTTATTTAGCAAGTATTTCGAAAAACCTTCCAAAATAAGCCAAAATTTGCTCCGAAAACGGCTTATTTAGCAAGATTTTAGATAAATCTTTCAAATATAGCCGAAATTTCCTCTATAAATGTCTTTTTTGAGAAGATTTTCGAAAAAATCATCCAAATTAATCCGAAATTTGATCCAAAAACGGCTAATTTGGCAAATTTTTTAAAAAATCTTCCAAAAAAAGCCGAAATTTTCTCCGAAAACGGCTTATTTAGCAAGATTTTCGTAAAAATCTTCCAAATTAAGCCGAAATTTACTCCAAAAACAGTTTATTTGGCAAGATTTTTGGAAAATCATACAAATGAAGCCGAAATTTGCACCGAAAACGGCTTATTTAGCAAGATTTTCGTAAAAAACTTCCAAAATAAGCCAAAATTTGCTCCGAAAACGGTTTATTTGGCAAGATTTTGGGAAAATCATACAAATGAAGCCGAAATTTGCTACGAAAACGGCTTATTTAGCAAGATTTTTAAAAAAAAATTCCAAATTAAGCCGAAATTTGATCCAAAAACGGCTAATTTGGCAAGATTTTCTAAAAAATCTTCTAAACCAGGCCAAAATTTGCTCCGAAAACGGCTTAATTAGCAAGATTTTAGATAAATCATACAAATGAAGCCGAAATTTGATCCAAAAACGGCTAATTTGGAAAACTTTTTGAAAAATCTTCCAAAAAAAGCCGAAATTTGCTCCGAAAACGGTTTATTTAGCAAGATTTTATATAAATCTTCCAAATATAGCCGAAATTTCCTCTATAAACGTCTTATTTGAGAAGATTTTCTAAAAAATCTTCCAAATTAATCCGAAATTTGATCCAAAAACGGCTAAATTTGAGAAATTTTTGAAAAATCTTCCAAAATAAGCCGAAATATTCTCCGAAAACGGTTTATTTGGCAAGATTCTCGGAAAATCATACAAATGAAGCCGAAATTTTCTCCGAAAACGGTTATTTGGTAAGATTTTCGAAAAAATCTTCCAAATTAAGCCGAAATTTACTCTGAAAACGGCTTATTTAGCAAGTATTTCGAAAACACCTTCCAAAATAAGCCAAAACTTGCTACGAAAACGGCTTATTTAGCAAGATTTTATATAAATCTTCCAAATATAGCCGAAATTTCCTCTACAAATGTCTTATTTAAGAAGATTTTCGAAAAAATCTACCAAATTAATCCGAAATTTTCTCCGAAAACGGTTTATTTGGCAAGATTTTGGGAAAATCATACAATTGAAGCCGAAATTTGCTCAGAAAACGACTTATTTAGCAAGATTTTCGAAAAAAACTTCCAAATTAAGCCGAAATTTGATCCGAAAACGGCTAATTTGGCAAACTTTTTGAAAAATCTTCCAAAAAATGCCGAAATTTACTCCGAAAACGGCTTATTTAGCAAGAGCTTCTAAGAAATCTTCTAAATCAGGCCAAAATTTGCTCCTAAAACGGCTTATTTAGCAAGATTTTAGATAAATCTTCCAAATAAAGCCGAAATTTGCTCTGAAAACGGCTTATTTAGTAAGATTTTCTGAAAAATCTTCCAAATTCAGCCGAAATTTGATCCAAAAACGGCTAATTTGGCAAACTTGTTGAAGAATCTTCCAAAATAAGCCGAAAATTGTTCCTAAAACGGTTTATTTGGCAAGATTTTCGGAAAATCATACAAATGAAGCCGAAATTCTCTCCGAAAACAGCTTATTTAGCAAGATTTTCGTAAAAATATTCCAAATTAAGCCGAAATTTACTCCGAAAACGGTTTATTTGGCAAGATTTTCGAAAAAATCATCCAAATAAGCAAAAATTTACACTGAAAACAGCTTATTCAGCAAGTATTTCGAAAAAACCTTCCAAAATAAGCCAAAATTTGCTCCGAAAACGGCTTATTTAGCAAGATTTTAGATAAATCTTCCAAATATAGCCGAAATTTCCTCTATAAATGACTTATTTGAGAAGATTTTCGAAAAAATCTTCCAAATTAATCCGAAATTTGATCCAAAAACGGCAAATTCGGCAAATTTTTGAAAAATCTTCCAAAATAAGCCGAAATTTTCCCCGAAAACGGTTTATTTGGTTAGATTTTGGGAAAATCATACAAATGAAGCCGAAATTTGCTCCGAAAACGGCTTATTTAGCAAGATTTTCGAAAAAATCTTATAAATTAAGCCGATATTTGATCCAAAAACGGCTAATTTGGCAATCTTTATGAAAAATCTTCCAAAAAAAGCCAAAATTTACTCTGAAAACGGCTTATTTAGCAAGTATTTCGAAAACACCTTCATAAATAAGCCAAAATTTGCTCCGAAAACGGCTTATTTAGCAAGATTTTAGATAAATCTTCCAAATATAGCCGAAATTTCCTCTATAAATGACTTATTTGAGAAGATTTTCGAAAAAATCATCCAAATTAATCCGAAATTTGATCCAAAAACGGCAAATTTGGAAAATTTTTGAAAAATCTTCCAAAATAAGCCGAAATCTTCTCCGAAAACGGTTTATTTGGCAAGATTTTGGGAAAATCATACAAATGAAGCCGAAATTTGCTACGAAAACGGCTTATTTAGCAAGATTTTTAAAAAAAAATTCCAAATTAAGCCGAAATTTGATCCAAAAACGGCTAATTTGGCAAGATTTTCTAAAAAATCTTCTAAACCAGGCCAAAATTTGCTCCGAAAACGGCTTAATTAGCAAGATTTTAGATAAATCATACAAATGAAGCCGAAATTTGATCCAAAAACGGCTAATTTGGAAAACTTTTTGAAAAATCTTCCAAAAAAAGCCGAAATTTGCTCCGAAAACGGTTTATTTAGCAAGATTTTATATAAATCTTCCAAATATAGCCGATATTTCCTCTATAAACGTCTTATTTGAGAAGATTTTCTAAAAAATCTTCCAAATTAATCCGAAATTTGATCCAAAAACGGCTAAATTTGAGAAATTTTTGAAAAATCTTCCAAAATAAGCCGAAATATTCTCCGAAAACGGTTTATTTGGCAAGATTCTCGGAAAATCATACAAATGAAGCCGAAATTTTCTCCGAAATCGGTTATTTGGTATGATTTTCGAAAAAATCTTCCAAATTAAGCCGAAATTTACTCTGAAAACGGCTTATTTAGCAAGTATTTCGAAAACACCTTCCAAAATAAGCCAAAACTTGCTACGAAAACGGCTTATTTAGCAAGATTTTATATAAATCTTCCAAATATAGCCGAAATTTCCTCTACAAATGTCTTATTTAAGAAGATTTTCGAAAAAATCTACCAAATTAATCCGAAATTTTCTCCGAAAACGGTTTATTTGGCAAGATTTTGGGAAAATCATACAATTGAAGCCGAAATTTGCTCAGAAAACGACTTATTTAGCAAGATTTTCGAAAAAAACTTCCAAATTAAGCCGAAATTTGATCCGAAAACGGCTAATTTGGCAAACTTTTTGAAAAATCTTCCAAAAAATGCCGAAATTTACTCCGAAAACGGCTTATTTAGCAAGAGCTTCTAAGAAATCTTCTAAATCAGGCCAAAATTTGCTCCTAAAACGGCTTATTTAGCAAGATTTTAGATAAATCTTCCAAATAAAGACGAAATTTGCTCTGAAAACGGCTTATTTAGCAAGATTTTCTGAAAAATCTTCCAAATTCAGCCGAAATTTGATCCAAAAACGGCTAATTTGGCAAACTTGTTGAAGAATCTTCCAAAATAAGCCGAAAATTGTTCCAAAAACGGTTTATTTGGCAAGATTTTCGGAAAATCATACAAATGAAGCCGAAATTCTCTCCGAAAACAGCTTATTTAGCAAGATTTTCGTAAAAATATTCCAAATTAAGCCGAAATTTACTCCGAAAACGGTTTATTTGGCAAGATTTTCGAAAAAATCATCCAAATAAGCAAAAATTTACACTCAAAACAGCTTATTCAGCAAGTATTTCGAAAAAACCTTCCAAAATAAGCCAAAATTTGCTCCGAAAACGGCTTATTTAGCAAGATTTTAGATAAATCTTCCAAATATAGCCGAAATTTCCTCTATAAATGTCTTATTTGAGAAGATTTTCGAAAAAATCTTCCAAATTAATCCGAAATTTGATCCAAAAACGGCAAATTTGGAAAATTTTTGAAAAATCTTCCAAAATAAGCCGAAATCTTCTCCGAAAACGGTTTATTTGGCAAGATTTTGGGAAAATCATACAAATGAAGCCGAAATTTGCTCCGAAAACGGCTTATTTAGCAAGATTTTCCAAAAAATCTTCCAAATTAAGCCGAAATTTGATCCAAAAACGGCTAATTTGGCAAGATTTTAGATAAATCTTCCAAATATAGCCGAAATTTCCTCTATAAACGTCTTATTTGAGAAGATTCTCTAAAAAATCTTCCAAATTAATCTGAAATTTGATCCAAAAACGGCTAATTTTGCAAAATTTTTGAAAAATCTTCCAAAATAATCCGAAATTTGCTCCGAAAACGGTTTATTTGGCAGGATTTTCGGAAAATCATACAAATGAAGCCGAAATTTGCTCCGAAAACGGTTTATTTGGCAATAATTTCGAAAAAATCTTCCAAAATAAGCCAAAATTTGCTCCGAAAACGGCTTATTTAGCAAGATTTTAGATAAATCTTCCAAATATAGCCGAAATTTCCTCTATAAATGACTTATTTGAGAAGATTTTCGAAAAAATCTTCCAAATATAGCCGAAATTTGATCCAAAAACGGCAAATTTGGCAAACTTTTTGAAGAATCTTCCAAAATAAGCCGAAATTCGCTCCAAAAACGGTTTATTTGGCAAGATTTTCGGAATTCATACAAATGAAGCCGTAATTTGCTCCAAAAACGGCTTATTTAGCAAGATTTTCGTAAAAATCTTCAAAATTAAGCCGAAATTTACTCCAAAAACGGTATTTTGGCAAGATTTTCGAAAAAATCTTCCAAATTAAGCCAAAATTCACTCTGAAAACGGCTTATTAAGCAAGTATTTCGAAAACACCTTCATAAATAAGCCAAAATTTGCTCCGAAAACGGCTTATTTAGCAAGATTTTAGATAAATCTTCCAAATATAGCCGAAATTTCCTCTATGAATGTCTTATTTGAGAAGATTTTCGAAAAAATCTTCCAAATTAATCCGAAATTTGATCCAAAAACGGCAAATTTGGCAAATTTTTGAAAAATCTTCCAAAATAAGCCGAAATTTTCTCCGAAAACGGCTAATTTTGCAAAATTTTTGAAAAATCTTCCAAAATAATCCGAAATTTGCTCCGAAAACGGTTTATTTGGCAAGATTTTCGGAAAATCATACAAATGAAGCCGAAATTTGCTCCGAAAACGGTTTATTTGGCAAGAATTTCGAAAAAATCTTCTAAAATAAGCCAAAATTTGCTCCGAAAACGGCTTATTTAGCAAGTATTTCGAAAACACCTTCATAAATAAGCCAAAATTTGCACCGAAAACGGCTTATTTAGCAAGATTTTAGATAAATCTTCCAAATATAGCCGAAAATTCCTCTATAAATGTCCTATTTGAGAAGATTTTCGAAAAAATCTTCCAAATTAATCCGAAATTTGATCCAAAAACGGCAAATTCGGCAAATTTTTGAAAAATATTCCAAAATAAGCCGAAATTTTCCCCGAAAACGGTTTATTTGGTTAGATTTTGGGAAAATCATACAAATGAAGCCGAAATTTGCTCCGAAAACGGCTTATTTAGCAAGATTTTCGAAAAAATCTTCCAAATTAAGCCGATATTTGATCCAAAAACGGCTAATTTGGCAATCTTTATGAAAAATCTTCCAAAAAAAGCCAAAATTTACTCTGAAAACGGCTTATTTAGCAAGTATTTCGAAAACGCCTTCATAAATAAGCCAAAATTTGCTCCGAAAACGGCTTATTTAGCAAGATATTAGATAAATCTTCCAAATATAGCCGAAAATTCCTCTATAAATGTCTTATTTGAGAAGATTTTCGAAAAAATCTTCCAAATTAATCCGAAATTTGATCCAAAAACGGCAAATTTGGCAATCTTTTTAAAGAATCTTCCAAAATAAGCCGAAATTTTCCCCGAAAACGGTTTATTTGGTAAGATTTTGAGAAAATCATACAAATGAAGCCGAAATTTGCTCCGAAAACGGCTTATTTAGCAAGATTTTCGAAAAAATCTTCCAAATTTAGCCGAAATTTGATCCAAAAACGGCTAATTTGGCAAACTTTTTGAAAAATCTTCCAAAATAAGGCGAAATTTTCTCTTATTTAGCAAGATTTTCTAAAAAATCTTCTAAATCTGGCCAAAATTTGCTCCGAAAACGGCTTATTTAGCAAGATTTTAGATAAATCTTCCAAATAAAGCCGAAATTTGCTCTGAAAACGGTTTATTTGGCAAGATTTTCGGAATTCATACAAATGAAGCCGAAATTTGCTCCGAAAACGGCTTATTTAGCAAGATTTTCGTGAAAATCTTCCAAATAAAGTCGAAATTTACTCCAAAAACGGTTTTTTGGCAAGATTTTCGAAAAAATCTTCCAAATTAAGCCAACATTCACTCTGAAAACGGCTTACTTAGCAAGTATTTCGAAAACACCTTCATAAATAAGCCAAAATTTGCTCCGAAAACGGCTTATTTAGCAAGATTTTAGATAAATCTTCCAAATATAGCCGAAATTTCCTCTATAAATGTCTTATTTGAGAAGATTTTCGAAAAAATCTTCCAAATTAATCCGAAATTTGATCCAAAAACGGCAAATTCGGCAAATTTTTGAAAAATCTTCCAAAATAAGCCGAAATTTTCCCCGAAAACGGTTTATTTGGTAAGATTTTGGGAAAATCATACAAATGAAGCCGAAATTTGCTCCGAAAACGGCTTATTTAGCAAGATTTTCGAAAAAATCTTCCAAATTAAGCCGAAATTTGATCCAAAAACGGCTAATTTGGCAAACTTTTTGAAAAATCTTCCAAAATAAGCCGAAATTTTCTCTTATTTAGCAAGATTTTCTAAAAAATCTTCTAAATCTGGCCAAAATTTGCTCCGAAAACGGCTTATTTAGCAAGATTTTAGATAAATCTTCCAAATAAAGACGAAATTTGCTCTGAAAACGGCTTATTTAGCAAGATTTTCTGAAAAATCTTCCAAATTCAGCCGAAATTTGATCCAAAAACGGCTAATTTGGCAAACTTGTTGAAGAATCTTCCAAAATAAGCCGAAAATTGTTCCAAAAACGGTTTATTTGGCAAGATTTTCGGAAAATCATACAAATGAAGCCGAAATTCTCTCCGAAAACAGCTTATTTAGCAAGATTTTCGTAAAAATATTCCAAATTAAGCCGAAATTTACTCCGAAAACGGTTTATTTGGCAAGATTTTCGAAAAAATCATCCAAATAAGCAAAAATTTACACTCAAAACAGCTTATTCAGCAAGTATTTCGAAAAAACCTTCCAAAATAAGCCAAAATTTGCTCCGAAAACGGCTTATTTAGCAGGATTTTAGATAAATCTTCCAAATATAGCCGAAATTTCCTCTATAAATGTCTTATTTGAGAAAATTTTCGAAAAAATCTTCCAAATTAATCCGAAATTTGATCCAAAAACGGCAAATTTGGAAAATTTTTGAAAAATCTTCCAAAATAAGCCGAAATCTTCTCCGAAAACGGTTTATTTGGCAAGATTTTGGGAAAATCATACAAATGAAGCCGAAATTTGCTCCGAAAACGGCATATTTAGCAAGATTTTCCAAAAAATCTTCCAAATTAAGCCGAAATTTGATCCAAAAACGGCTAATTTGGCAAGATTTTAGATAAATCTTCCAAATATAGCCGAAATTTCCTCTATAAACGTCTTATTTGAGAAGATTCTCTAAAAAATCTTCCAAATTAATCTGAAATTTGATCCAAAAACGGCTAATTTTGCAAAATTTTTGAAAAATCTTCCAAAATAATCCGAAATTTGCTCCGAAAACGGTTTATTTGGCAGGATTTTCGGAAAATCATACAAATGAAGCCGAAATTTGCTCCGAAAACGGTTTATTTGGCAATAATTTCGAAAAAATCTTCCAAAATAAGCCAAAATTTGCTCCGAAAACGGCTTATTTAGCAAGATTTTAGATAAATCTTCCAAATATAGCCGAAATTTCCTCTATAAATGACTTATTTGAGAAGATTTTCGAAAAAATCTTCCAAATATAGCCGAAATTTGATCCAAAAACGGCAAATTTGGCAAACTTTTTGAAGAATCTTCCAAAATAAGCCGAAATTTGCTCCAAAAACGGTTTATTTGGCAAGATTTTCGGAATTCATACAAATGAAGCCGTAATTTGCTCCAAAAACGGCTTATTTAGCAAGATTTTCGTAAAAATCTTCAAAATTAAGCCGAAATTTACTCCAAAAACGGTTTTTTGGCAAGATTTTCGAAAAAATCTTCCAAATTAAGCCAAAATTCACTCTGAAAACGGCTTATTAAGCAAGTATTTCGAAAACACCTTCATAAATAAGCCAAAATTTGCTCCGAAAACGGCTTATTTAGCAAGATTTTAGATAAATCTTCCAAATATAGCCGAAATTTCCTCTCTAAATGTCTTATTTGAGAAGATTTTCGAAAAAATCTTCCAAATTAATCCGAAATTTGATCCAAAAACGGCAAATTTGGCAAATTTTTGAAAAATCTTCCAAAATAAGCCGAAATTTTCTCCGAAAACGGCTAATTTTGCAAAATTTTTGACAAATCTTCCAAAATAATCCGAAATTTGCTCCGAAAACGGTTTATTTGGCAAGATTTTCGGAAAATCATACAAATGAAGCCGAAATTTGCTCCGAAAACGGTTTATTTGGCAAGAATTTCGAAAAAATCTTCTAAAATAAGCCAAAATTTGCTCCGAAAACGGCTTATTTAGCAAGTATTTCGAAAACACCTTCATAAATAAGCCAAAATTTGCACCGAAAACGGCTTATTTAGCAAGATTTTAGATAAATCTTCCAAATATAGCCAAAAATTCCTCTATAAATGTCCTATTTGAGAAGATTTTCGAAAAAATCTTCCAAATTAATCCGAAATTTGATCCAAAAACGGCAAATTCGGCAAATTTTTGAAAAATCTTCCAAAATAAGCCGAAATTTTCCCCGAAAACGGTTTATTTGGTTAGATTTTGGGAAAATCATACAAATGAAGCCGAAATTTGCTCCGAAAACGGCTTATTTAGCAAGATTTTCGAAAAAATCTTCCAAATTAAGCCGATATTTGATCCAAAAACGGCTAATTTGGCAATCTTTATGAAAAATCTTCCAAAAAAAGCCAAAATTTACTCTGAAAACGGCTTATTTAGCAAGTATTTCGAAAACGCCTTCATAAATAAGCCAAAATTTGCTCCGAAAACGGCTTATTTAGCAAAGTATTAGATAAATCTTCCAAATATAGCCGAAAATTCCTCTATAAATGTCTTATTTGAGAAGATTTTCGAAAAAATCTTCCAAATTAATCCGAAATTTGATCCAAAAACGGCAAATTTGGCAATCTTTTTAAAGAATCTTCCAAAATAAGCCGAAATTTTCCCCGAAAACGGTTTATTTGGTAAGATTTTGAGAAAATCATACAAATGAAGCCAAAATTTGCTCCGAAAACGGCTTATTTAGCAAGATTTTCGAAAAAATCTTCCAAATTTAGCCGAAATTTGATCCAAAAACGGCTAATTTGGCAAACTTTTTGAAAAATCTTCCAAAATAAGGCGAAATTTTCTCTTATTTAGCAAGATTTTCTAAAAAATCTTCTAAATCTGGCCAAAATTTGCTCCGAAAACGGCTTATTTAGCAAGATTTTAGATAAATCTTCCAAATAAAGCCGAAATTTGCTCTGAAAACGGTTTATTTGGCAAGATTTTCGGAATTCATACAAATGAAGCCGAAATTTGCTCCGAAAACGGCTTATTTAGCAAGATTTTCGTGAAAATCTTCCAAATAAAGTCGAAATTTACTCCAAAAACGGTTTTTTGGCAAGATTTTCGAAAAAATCTTCCAAATTAAGCCAACATTCACTCTGAAAACGGCTTACTTAGCAAGTATTTCGAAAACACCTTCATAAATAAGCCAAAATTTGCTCCGAAAACGGCTTATTTAGCAAGATTTTCGAAAAAATCTTCCAAATTAAGCCGAAATTTGATCCAAAAACGGCTAATTTGGCAAACTTTTTGAAAAATCTTCCAAAATAAGCCGAAATTTTCTCTTATTTAGCAAGATTTTCTAAAAAATCTTCTAAATCTGGCCAAAATTTGCTCCGAAAACGGCTTATTTAGCAAGATTTTAGATAAATCTTCCAAATAAAGCCGAAATTTGCTCTGAAAACGGTTTAATTGGCAAGATTTTCTGAAAAATCTTCCAAAATAAGCCAAAAGTTACTCCGAAAACGGTTTATTAAGCAAGATTTTCGAAAAAATTTTCCAAATATGCCAAAATTTACTCTTAAAACGGCTTATTTAGCAAGTATTTCGAAAACACCTTCCAAAATTAGCCAAAATTTGCTCCGAAAACGGATAATTTAGCAAGATTTTAGATAAATCTTCCAAATATAGCCGAAATTTCTTCTATAAATGTCTCATATGAAAAGTTTTTCGAAAAAATCTTCCAAATTAATCCGAAATTTGATCCAAAAACGGCTAATTTGGGAAATATTTGAAAAATCTTCCATAATAAGCCGAAATTTTCTCCGAAAACGGCATATTTAGCAAGATTTTACATAAATCTTCCAAATAAAGCCGAAATTTGCTCTGAAAACGGCTTATTTAGCAAGATTTTCTGAAAAATCTTGCAAAATAAGCCGGAATTTGCTCCAAAACGGCTCATTTAGCAAGATTTTCGTAACAATCCGCCAATTTTAGCAGAAATTTGCTCCGAAAACGGTTTTTTTAGCAAGATTTTTGGAAAATCATACAAATGAAGCCGATATATGCTCCGATAACGGCTAATTTGGCAAACTTTATGAAAAATCTTCCAAAATAAGCCGAAATTTGCTCCGAAAACGGTTTATTTGGCAAGATTTTCGGAAAATCATACAAATGAAGCCAAAATTTACTCCGAAAACGCCTTATGGTGCAAGATTTCTGAAAAATCTTCTAATATAAGCCGAAATTTGCTCCTAAAAGGGATTATTTAGCAAGATTTTCGAAAAAATCTTCCAAATTAAACCGAACTTTACTCTGAAAACGGCTTATTTAGCATGATTTTAGATAAATTTTCCAAATATAGCGGAAATTCCCTCTTTAAACGTCTTATTTAAGAATTTTTTCGAAAAAATCTTCCAAATAAAGCCTAAATTTGCTCATAAAACGGCTTATTTAGCAAGATTTTCGTAAAAATCTTCCGAATTAAGCCGAAATTTGCTCTGAAAACGGTTTATTTGGCAAGATTTTCGGAAAATCCACCAAATTTAGGGGAAAATTGCTCTGAAAACGGCTTATTTAGCAAGATTTTCGAAGAAATCTTCCAAATTAAGCCGAAATTTACTACGAAAAAGGTTTAAGTGGCAAGATTTTCGTAAAAATCTTCCAAATTAAGCCGAAATTTACTCCGAAAACTGTTTATTTGGCAAGATTTTCGAAAAAATCTTCCAAATTAAGCCGAAATTTTCTCCGAAAACGGTTTATTTGGCAGGATTGTCGAAAAAATCTTCCAAATGAAGCGGAAATTTGATCCAAAAACGGCTAATTTGGCAAACGTTTTGAAGAATCTTCCAAAATAAGCCGAAATTTCCTCCGAAAACGGTTTATTTGGCAAGATTTTCGGAAAATGATACAAATGAGGCCGAAATTTCCTCCGAAAACGGCTTATTTAGCAAGATTTTCGAAAAAATCTTCCAAATTAAGCCGAAATTTGATCCAAAAACGGCTAATTTGGCAAACGCTTTGAAGAATCTTCCAAAATAAGCCGAAATTTACTCCGAAAACGGTTTATTTGGCAAGATTTTCGGAAAATCATACAAATGAAGTCGAAATTTACTCCGAAAACGGCTTATTTAGCAAGATTTTCGTAAAAATTTTCCAAATTAAGCCGAAATTTACTCCGAAAACGGTTTATTTGGCAAGATTTTCGAAAAAATCTTCCAAATTATGCCAAAATTTACTCTGTAAACGGCTTATTTAGCATGTATTTCGAAAAACCTTCCAAAATAAGCCAAAATTTGCTCCGAAAACGGCTTATTTAGCAAGATTTTAGATAAATCTTTCAAATATAGCCGAAATTTCCTCTATAAATGTCTTTTTTGAGAAGATTTTCGAAAAAATCTTCCAAATTAATCCGAAATTTGATCCAAAAACGGCTAATTTGGCAAACTTTTGAAAAATCTTCCAAAAAAAGCCGAAATTTTCTCCGAAAACGGTTTACTTGGCAAGATTTTCGGAAAATCATACAAATGAAGCAGAAATTTCCTCCGAAAACGGCTTATTTAGCAAGATTTTCGAATAAATCTTCCAAATATAGCCGAAATTCCCTCTATAAACGTCTTATTTCAGAAGATTTTCTAAAAAATCTTCCAAATTAATCCGTAATTTGATCCAAAAACGGCTAAATTTGCAAAATTTTTGAAAAATCTTCCAAAATAAGCCGAAATATGCTACGAAAACGTTTTTTTTGTATCAGATTTTCAGAAAATCATACAAATGAAGCGGAAATTTGCTCCGAAAAGGTTTATTTGGCAAGATTTTTGTTAAATCTTCCAAATTAAGCCGAAATTTACTCTGAAAACGGCTTATTTAGCAAGTATTTCGAAAACACCTTCCAAAATAAGCCAAAATTTCCTCCGAAAACGGCCTATTTAGCAAGATTTTTGTTAAAACTTCCAAATATAGCCGAAATTTCCTCTATAAATGTCTTATTTGGGAAGATTTTCAAAAAATCTTCCAAATTAATCCGAAATTTGATCCAAAAACGGCTAATTTGGCAAATTTTTGAAAAATCTTCCAAAATAAGCCGAAATTTTCTCCGAAAACGGTTTATTTGGCAAGATTTTCGGAAAATCATACAAATGAAGCCGAAATTTCCTCCGAAAACGGCTTATTTAGCAAGATTTTCGAAAAAATCTTCCAAATTAAGCCGAAATTTGATCCAAAAACGGCTAATTTGGCAAACGATTTGAAGAATTTTCCAAAATAAGCCGAAATTTTCTCCGAAAACGGCTTATTTAGCAAGATTTTGTAAAAAATCTTCTAAATCAGGCCAAAATTTGCTCCGAAAACGGCTTATTTAGCAAGATTTTAGATAAATCATACAAATGAAGCCGAAATTTGCTCCGAAAACGGCTTATTTAGCAAGATTTTCGAATAAATCTTCCAAATTAAGCCGAAATTTGATACAAAAACGGCTAATTTGGCAAGCCTTTTGAAAAATCTTCCAAAATAAGTCGAAATTTTCTCCGAAAACGGCTTATTTAGCAAGATTTTCGTAAAATCATACAAATGAAGTCGAAATTTGCTCCGAAAACGGCTTATTTAGCAAGATTTTCGTAAAAATCTTCCAAATTAAGCCGACATTTACTCCGAAAACGGTTTATTTTGAAAGATTTTCGAAAAAATCTTCCAAATTAAGCCAAAATTTACTCTGTAAACGGCTTATTTAGCAAGTATTTCGAAAAACCTTCCAAAATAAGCCAAAATTTGCTCCGAAAACGGCTTATTTAGCAAGATTTTAGATAAATCTTCCAAATATAGCCGAAATTTCCTCTATAAATGTCTTTTTTGAGAAGATTTTCGAAAAAATCATCCAAATTAATCCGAAATTTGATCCAAAAACGGCTAATTTGGCAAATTTTTTGAAAAATCTTCCAAAAAAAGCCGAAATTTTCTCCGAAAACGGTTTATTTGGCAAGGTTTTCGGAAAATCATACAAATGAAGCCGAAATTTCCTCCGAAAACGGCTTATTTACCAAGATTTTCGAATAAATCTTTCAAATTAAGCCAAAATTTGATCCAAAAACGGCTAATTTGGCAAGCTTTTTGAAAAATCTTCCAAAATAAGCCGAAATTTTCTCCGAAAACGGCTTATTTAGCAAGATTTTCGTAAAAATCTTCCAAATTAAGCCGAAATTTACTCCGAAAACGGTTTATTTGGCAAGATTTTTGGAAAATCATACAAATGAAGCCGAAATTTGCACCGAAACGGCTTATTTAGCAAGATTTTCGTAAAAAACTTCCAAAATAAGCCAAAATTTGGTCCGAAAACGGGATATTTAGCAAGATCTTAGATAAATCTTCCAAATAAAGCCGAAATTCCCTCTATAAACGTCTTATTTCAGAAGATTTTCTAAAAAATCTTCCAAATTAATCCGAAATTTGATCCAAAAACGGCTAATTTTGCAAAATTTTTGAAAAATCTTCCAAAATAAGCCGAAATATGCTACGAAAACGTTTTATTTGTAAAAGATTTTCGGAAAATCATACAAATGAAGCGGAAATTTGCTCCGAAAAGGTTTATTTGGCAAGATTTTCAAAAAAATCTTCCAAATTAAGCCGAAATTTACTCTGAAAACGGCTTATTTAGCAAGTATTTCGAAAACACCTTCCAAAATAAGCCAAAATTTACTCCGAAAACGGCCTATTTAGCAAGATTTTTGTTAAAACTTCCAAATATAGCCGAAATTTCTTCTATAAATGTCTTATTTGGGAAGATTTTCGAAAAAATCTTCCAAATTAATCCGAAATTTGATCCAAAAACGGCTAATTTGGCAAATTTTTGAAAAATCTTCCATAATAAGCCGAAATTTCCTCCGAAAACGGTTTATTTGGCAAGATTTTGGAAAAATCATACAAATGAAGCCGAAATTTGCTACGAAAACGGCTTATTTAGCAAGATTTTTGAAAAAAACTTCCAAATTAAGCCGAAATTTGATCCAAAAACGGCTAATTTGGCAAACTTTTTGAAAAATCTTCCAAAAAAAGCCGAAATTTTCTAGGAAAACGGTTTATTTGGCAAGATTTTTGGAAAATCATACAAATGAAGCCGAAATTTCCTCCGAAAACGGCTTATTTAGCAAGATTTTTGAAAAAATCTTCCAAATTAAGCCAAAACTTGCTCCGAAAACGGCTTATTTAGCAAGATTTTAGATAAATCTTCCAAATATAGCCGAAATTTCCTCTATAAATGTCTTATTTAAGAAGATTTTCGAAAAAATCTACCAAATTAATCCGAAATTTTCTCCGAAAACGGTTTATTTGGCAAGATTTTGGGAAAATCATACAATTGAAGCCGAAATTTGCTACAAAACGGCTTATTTAGCAAGATTTTCGAAAAAAACTTCCAAATTAAGCCGAAATTCGATCCGAAAACGGCTAATTTGGCAAACTTTTTGAAAAATCTTCCAATAAAAGCCGAAATTTTCTCCGAAAACGGTTTATTTGGCAAGATTTTTGGAAAATCATACAAATGAAGCCGAAATTTGATCCAAAAACGGCTAATTTGGAAAACTATTTGAAAAATCTTCCAAAAAAAGCCGAAATTTGCTCCGAAAACGGTTTATTTAGCAAGATTTTATATATATCTTCCAAATATAGCCGAAATTTCCTCTATAAACGTCTTATTTGAGAAGATTTTCTAAAAAATCTTCCAAATTAATCCGAAATTTGATCCAAAAACGGCTAAATTTGAGAAATTTTTGAAAAATCTTCCAAAATAAGCCGAAATATTCTCCGAAAACGGTTTATTTGGCAAGATTCTCGGAAAATCATACAAATGAAGCCGAAATTTGCTCCGAAAACGGTTTATTTGGTAAGATTTTCGAAAAAATCTTCCAAATTAAGCCGAAATTTACTCTGAAAACGGCTTATTTAGCAAGTATTTCGAAAACACCTTCCAAAATAAGCCAAAACTTGCTCCGAAAACGGCTTATTTAGCAAGATTTTAGATAAATCTTCCAAATATAGCCGAAATTTCCTCTATAAATGTCTTATTTAAGAAGATTTTCGAAAAAATCTACCAAATTAATCCGAAATTTTCTCCGAAAACGGTTTATTTGGCAAGATTTTGGGAAAATCATACAATTGAAGCCGAAATTTGCTCAGGAACCGGCTTATTTAGCAAGATTTTCGAGAAAAACTTCCAAATTAAGCCGAAATTCTATCCGAAAACGGCTAATTTGGCAAACTTTTTGAAAAATCTTCCAAAAAATGCCGAAATTTACTCCGAAAACGGCTTATTTAGCAAGAGCTTCTAAGAAATCTTCTAAATCAGGCCAAAATTTGCTCCTAAAACGGCTTATTTAGCAAGATTTTAGATAAATCTTCCAAATAAAGCCGAAATTCCCTCTATAAACGTCTTATTTCAGAAGATTTTCTAAAAAATCTTCCAAATTAATCCGAAATTTGATCCAAAAACGGCTAATTTTGCAAAATTTTGGAAAAATCTTCCAAAATAAGCCGAAATATGCTACGAAAACGGTTTATTTGTAAAAGATTTTCGGAAAATCATACAAATGAAGCGGAAATTTGCTCCGAAAAGGTTTATTTGGCAAGATTTTCAAAAAAATCTTCCAAATTAAGCCGAAATTTACTCTGAAAACGGCTTATTTAGCATGTATTTCGAAAACACCTTCCAAAATAAGCTAAAATTTACTCCGAAAACGGCCTATTTAGCAAGATTTTTGTTAAAACTTCCAAATATAGCCGAAATTTCTTCTATAAATGTCTTATTTGAGAAGAGTTTCGAATAAATCTTCCAAATTAATCCGAAATTTGATCCAAAAACGGCTAATTTGGCAAATTTTTGAAAAATCTTCCAAAATAAGCCGAAATTTCCTCCGAAAACGGTTTATTTGGCAAGATTTTGGGAAAATCATAAACATGTAGCCGAAATTTGCTACGAAAACGGCTTATTTAGCAAGATTTTTGAAAAAAACTTCCAAATTAAGCCGAAATTTGATCCAAAAACGGCTAATTTGGCAAACTTTTTGAAAAATCTTCCAAAAAAAGCCGAAATTTTCTCCGAAAACGGTTTATTTGGCACGATTTTTGGAAAATCATACAAATGACGCCGAAATTTCCTCCGAAAACGGCTTATTTAGCAAGATTTTTGAAAAAATCTTCCAAATTAAGCCGAAATTTGATCCAAAAACGGCTAATTTGGCATACGTTTTGAAGAATCTTCCAAAATAAGCCGAAATTTTCTCCGAAAACGGCTTATTTAGCAAGATTTTCTAAAAAATCTTCTAAATCAGGCCAAAATTTGCTCCGAAAACGGCTTATTTAGCAAGATTTTAGATAAATCATACAAATGAAGCCGAAATTTGATCCAAAAACGGCTAATTTGGAAAACTTTTTGAAAAATCTTCCAAAAAAAGCCGAAATTTGCTCCGAAAACGGTTTATTTAGCAAGATTTTATATAAATCATCCAAATATAGCCGAAATTTCTTCTATAAACGTATTATTTGAGAAGATTTTCTAAAAAATCTTCCAAATTAAGCCGAAATTTACTCAGAAAACGGCTTATTTAGCAAGTATTTCGAAAACACCTCCCAAAATAAGCCAAAATTTACTCCGAAAACGGCCTATTTAGCAAGATTTTTGAAAAAATCATCCAAATTAAGCCGAAATTTGATCCAAAAACGGCTAATTTGGCAAACGTTTTGAAGAATCTTCCAAAATAAGCCGAAATTTTCTCCGAAAACGGCTTATTTAGCAAGATTTTCTAAAAAATCTTCTAAATCAGGCCAAAATTGCTCCGAAAACGGCTTATTTAGCAAGATTTTAGATAAATCATACAAATGAAGCCGAAATTTGATCCAAAAACGGCTAATTTGGAAAACGTTTTGAAGAATCTTCCAAAATAAGCCGAAATTTGCTCCGAAAAAGGTTTATTTAGCAAGACTTTATATAAATCTTCCAAATATAGCCGAAATTTCCTCTATAAACGTCTTATTTGAGAAGATTTTCTAAAAAATCTTCCAAATTAATCCGAAATTTGATCCAAAAACGGCTAAATTTGAGAAATTTTTGAAAAATCTTCCATAATAAGCCGAAATATTCTCCGAAAACGGTTTATTTGGCAAGATTCTCGGAAAATCATACAAATGAAGCCGAAATTTGCTCCGAAAACGGTTTATTTGGTAAGATTTTCGAAAAAATCTTCCAAATTAAGCCGAAATTTACTCTGAAAACGGCTTATTTAGCAAGTATTTCGAAAACACCTTCCAAAATAAGCCAAAACTTGCTCCGAAAACGGCTTATTTAGCAAGATTTTAGATAAATCTTCCAAATATAGCCGAAATTTCCTCTATAAATGTCTTATTTAAGAAGATTTTCGAAAAAATCTACCAAATTAATCCGAAATTTTCTCCGAAAACGGTTTATTTGGCAAGATTTTGGGAAAATCATACAATTGAAGCCGAAATTTGCTACGAAAACGGCTTATTTAGCAAGATTTTCGAAAAAAAACTTCCAAATTAAGCCGAAATTCGATACGAAAACGGCTAATTTGGCAAACTTTTTGAAAAATCTTCCAATAAAAGCCGAAATTTTCTCCGAAAACGGTTTATTTGGCAAGATTTTTGGAAAATCATACAAATGAAGCCGAAATTTCCTCCGAAAACGGCTTATTTAGCAAGATTTTTGAAAAAATCTTCCAAATTAAGCCGAAATTTGATCCAAAAACGGCTAATTTGGCAAACGTTTTGAAGAATCTTCCAAAATAAGCCGAAATTTTCTCCGAAAACGGCTTATTTAGCAAGATTTTCTAAAAAATCTTCTAAATCAGGCCAAAATTTGCTCCGATAACGGCTTATTTAGCAAGATTTTAGATAAATCATACAAATGAAGCCGAAATTTCCTCTATAAACGTCTTATTTGAGAAGATTTTCAAAAAAATCTTCCAAATTAATCCGAAATTTGATCCAAAAACGGCTAAATTTGAGAAATTTTTGAAAAATCTTCCAAAATAAGCCGAAATATTCTCCGAAAACGGTTTATTTGGCAAGATTCTCGGAAAATCATACAAATGAAGCCGAAATTTGCTCCGAAAACGGTTTATTTGGTAAGATTTTCGAAAAAATCTTACAAATTAAGCCGAAATTTACTCTGAAAACGGCTTATTTAGCAAGTATTTCGAAAACACCTTCCAAAATAAGCCAAAACTTGCTCCGAAAACGGCTTATTTAGCAAGATTTTAGATAAATCTTCCAAATATAGCCGAAATTTCCTCTATAAATGTCTTATTTAAGAAGATTTTCGAAAAAATCTACCAAATTAATCCGAAATTTTCTCCGAAAACGGTTTATTTGGCAAGATTTTGGGAAAATCATACAATTGAAGCCGAAATTTGCTCAGAAAACGGCTTATTTAGCAAGATTTTCGAAAAAAACTTCCAAATTAAGCCGAAATTCGATCCGAAAACGGCTAATTTGGCAAACTTTTTGAAAAATCTTCCAAAAAATGCCGAAATTTACTCCGAAAACGGCTTATTTAGCAAGAGCTTCTAAGAAATCTTCTAAATCAGGCCAAAATTTGCTCCTAAAACGGCTTATTTAGCAAGATTTTAGATAAATCTTCCAAATAAAGCCGAAATTTGCTCTGAAAACGGCTTATTTAGCAAGATTTTCTGAAAAATCTTCCAAAATAAGCCGAAATTTGCTCCTAAAACGTCTTATTTAGCAAGATTTTAGATAAATCTTCCAAATTAAGCCGAAATTTGCTCCGAAAACAGTTTATTTGGCAAGATTTTCGGAAAATCATACAAATGAAGCCGAAATTTCCTCCGAAAACGGCTTATTTAGCTGGATTTTTGAAAAAATCTTCCAAAAAAAGACGAAATTTTCTCCGAAAACGGTTTATTTGGCAAGGTTTTCGGAAAATCATACAAATGAAGCCGAAATTTCCTCCGAAAATGGCTTATTTAGCAAGATTTTCGAATAAATCTTCCAAATTAAGCCAAAATTTGATCCAAAAACGGCTAATTTGGCAAGCTTTTTGAAAAATCTTCCAAAATAAGCCGAAATTTTCTCCGAAAACGGCTTATTTAGCAAGATTTTTGTAAAAATCTTCCAAATTAAGCCGAAATTTACTCCGAAAACGGTTTATTTGGCAAGATTTTTGGAAAATCATACAAATGAAGCCGAAATTTGCACCGAAAACGGCTTATTTAGCAAGATTTCCGTAAAAAACTTCCAAAATAAGCCAAAATTTGCTCCGAAAACGGGATATTTAGCAAGATCTTAGATAAATCTTCCAAATAAAGCCGAAATTCCCTCTATAAACGTCTTATTTCAGAAGATTTTCTAAAAAATCTTCCAAATTAATCCGAAATTTGATCCAAAAACGGCTAATTTTGCAAAATTTTTGAAAAATCTTCCAAAATAAGCCGAAATATGCTACGAAAACGGTTTATTTGTAAAAGATTTTCGGAAAATCATACAAATGAAGCGGAATTTGCTCCGAAAAGGTTTATTTGGCAAGATTTTCAAAAAAATCTTCCAAATTAAGCCGAAATTTACTCTGAAAACGGCTTATTTAGCAAGTATTTCGAAAACACCTTCCAAAATAAGACAAAATTTACTCCGAAAACGGCCTATTTAGCAAGATTCTTGTTAAAACTTCCAAATATAGCCGAAATTTCTTCTATAAATGTCTTATTTGAGAAGATTTTCGAAAAAATCTTCCAAATTAATCCGAAATTTGATCCAAAAACGGCTAATTTGGCAAATTTTTGAAAAATATTCCAAAATAAGCCGAAATTTCCTCCGAAAACGGTTTATTTGGCAAGATTTTGGGAAAATCATACAAATGAAGCAGAAATTTGCTACGAAAACGGCTTATTTAGCAAGATTTTTGAAAAAAACTTCCAAAATAAGCCAAAACTTGCTCCGAAAACGGCTTATTTAGCAAGATTTTAGATAAATCTTCCAAATATAGCCGAAATTTCCTCTATAAATGTCTTATTTAAGAAGATTTTCGAAAAAATCTACCAAATTAATCCGAAATTTTCTCCGAAAACGGTTTATTTGGCAAGATTTTGGGAAAATCATACAATTGAAGCCGAAATTTGCTACGAAAACGGCTTATTGAGCAAGATTTTCGAAAAAAACTTCCAAATTAAGCCGAAATTCGATACGAAAACGGCTAATTTGGCAAACTTTTTGAAAAATCTTCCAATAAAAGCCGAAATTTTCTCCGAAAACGGTTTATTTGGCAAGATTTTTGGAAAATCATACAAATGAAGCCGAAATTTCCTCCGAAAACGGCTTATTTAGCAAGAATTTTGAAAAAATCTTCCAAATTAAGCCGAAATTTGATCCAAAAACGGCTAATTTGGCAAACGTTTTGAAGAATCTTCCAAAATAAGCCGAAATTTTCTCCGAAAACGGCTTATTTAGCAAGATTTTCTAATAAATCTTCTAAATCAGGCCAAAATTTGCTCCGATAACGGCTTATTTAGCAAGATTTTAGATAAATCATACAAATGAAGCCGAAATTTGATCCAAAAACGGCTAATTTGGAAAACGTTTTGAAGAATCTTCCAAAATAAGCCGAAATTTGCTCCGAAAACGGTTTATTTAGCAAGATTTTATATAAATCTTCCAAATATAGCCGAAATTTCCTCTATAAACGTCTTATTTGAGAAGATTTTCAAAAAAATCTTCCAAATTAATCCGAAATTTGATCCAAAAACGGCTAAATTTGAGAAATTTTTGAAAAATCTTCCAAAATAAGCCGAAATATTCTCCGAAAACGGTTTATTTGGCAAGATTCTCGGAAAATCATACAAATGAAGCCGAAATTTGCTCCGAAAACGGTTTATTTGGTAAGATTTTCGAAAAAATCTTACAAATTAAGCCGAAATTTACTCTGAAAACGGCTTATTTAGCAAGTATTTCGAAAACACCTTCCAAAATAAGCCAAAACTTGCTCCGAAAACGGCTTATTTAGCAAGATTTTAGATAAATCTTCCAAATATAGCCGAAATTTCCTCTATAAATGTCTTATTTAAGAAGATTTTCGAAAAAATCTACCAAATTAATCCGAAATTTTCTCCGAAAACGGTTTATTTGGCAAGATTTTGGGAAAATCATACAATTGAAGCCGAAATTTGCTCAGAAAACGGCTTATTTAGCAAGATTTTCGAAAAAAACTTCCAAATTAAGCCGAAATTCGATCCGAAAACGGCTAATTTGGCAAACTTTTTGAAAAATCTTCCAAAAAATGCCGAAATTTACTCCGAAAACGGCTTATTTAGCAAGAGCTTCTAAGAAATCTTCTAAATCAGGCCAAAATTTGCTCCTAAAACGGCTTATTTAGCAAGATTTTAGATAAATCTTCCAAATAAAGCCGAAATTTGCTCTGAAAACGGCTTATTTAGCAAGATTTTCTGAAAAATCTTCCAAAATAAGCCGAAATTTGCTCCTAAAACGTCTTATTTAGCAAGATTTTAGATAAATCTTCCAAATTAAGCCGAAATTTGCTCCGAAAACAGTTTATTTGGCAAGATTTTCGGAAAATCATACAAATGAAGCCGAAATTTCCTCCGAAAACGGCTTATTTAGCTGGATTTTTGAAAAAATCTTCCAAATTAAGCCGAAATTTGATCCAAAAACGGCTAATATGGGAAACGTTTTGAAGAAGCTTCCAAAATAAGCCGACATTTGCTCCGAGAACGGTTTATTTGGCTGGATTTTTGAAAAAATCTTCCAAATTAAGCCGAAATTTGATCCAAAAACGGCTAATTTGGCAAATTTTTTGAAAAATCTTCCAAAAAAAGCCGAAATTTTCTCCGAAAACGGTTTATTTAGCAAGATTTTCGAATAAATCTTCCAAATTAAGCCAAAATTTGATCCAAAAACGGCTAATTTGGCAAGCTTTTTGAAAAATCTTCCAAAATAAGCCGAAATTTTCTCCGAAAACGGCTTATTTAGCAAGATTTTCGTAAAAATCTTCCAAATTAAGCCGAAATTTACTCCGAAAACGGTTTATTTGGCAAGATTTTTGGAAAATCATACAAATGAAGCCGAAATTTGCACCGAAAACGGCTTATTTAGCAAGATTTCCGTAAAAAACTTCCAAAATAAGCCAAAATTTGCTCCGAAAACGGGATATTTAGCAAGATCTTAGATAAATCTTCCAAATAAAGCCGAAATTCCCTCTATAAACGTCTTATTTCAGAAGATTTTCTAAAAAATCTTCCAAATTAATCCGAAATTTGATCCAAAAACGGCTAATTTTGCAAAATTTTTGAAAAATCTTCCAAAATAAGCAGAAATATGCTACGAAAACGGTTTATTTGTAAAAGATTTTCGGAAAATCATACAAATGAAGCGGAAATTTGCTCCGAAAAGGTTTATTTGGCAAGATTTTCAAAAAAATCTTCCAAATTAAGCCGAAATTTACTCTGAAAACGGCTTATTTAGCAAGTATTTCGAAAACACCTTCCAAAATAAGACAAAATTTACTCCGAAAACGGCCTATTTAGCAAGATTTTTGTTAAAACTTCCAAATATAGCCGAAATTTCTTCTATAAATGTCTTATTTGAGAAGATTTTCGAAAAAATCTTCCAAATTAATCCAAAATTTGATCCAAAAACAGCTAATTTGGCAAATTTTTGAAAAATCTTCCAAAATAAGCCGAAATTTTCTCCGAAAACGGCTTATTTAGCAAGATTTTCTAATAAATCTTCTAAATCAGGCCAAAATTTGCTCCGATAACGGCTTATTTAGCAAGATTTTAGATAAATCATACAAATGAAGCCGAAATTTGATCCAAAAACGGCTAATTTGGAAAACGTTTTGAAGAATCTTCCAAAATAAGCCGAAATTTGCTCCGAAAACGGTTTATTTAGCACGATTTTATATAAATCTTCCAAATATAGCCGAAATTTCCTCTATAAACGTCTTATTTGAGAAGATTTTCAAAAAAATCTTCCAAATTAATCCGAAATTTGATCCAAAAACGGCTAAATTTGAGAAATTTTTGAAAAATCTTCCAAAATAAGCCGAAATATTCTCCGAAAACGGTTTATTTGGCAAGATTCTCGGAAAATCATACAAATGAAGCCGAAATTTGCTCCGAAAACGGTTTATTTGGTAAGATTTTCGAAAAAATCTTACAAATTAAGCCGAAATTTACTCTGAAAACGGCTTATTTAGCAAGTATTTCGAAAACACCTTCCAAAATAAGCCAAAACTTGCTCCGAAAACGGCTTATTTAGCAAGATTTTAGATAAATCTTCCAAATATAGCCGAAATTTCCTCTATAAATGTCTTATTTAAGAAGATTTTCGAAAAAATCTACCAAATTAATCCGAAATTTTCTCCGAAAACGGTTTATTTGGCAAGATTTTGGGAAAATCATACAATTGAAGCCGAAATTTGCTCAGAAAACGGCTTATTTAGCAAGATTTTCGAAAAAAACTTCCAAATTAAGCCGAAATTCGATCCGAAAACGGCTAATTTGGCAAACTTTTTGAAAAATCTTCCAAAAAATGCCGAAATTTACTCCGAAAACGGCTTATTTAGCAAGAGCTTCTAAGAAATCTTCTAAATCAGGCCAAAATTTGCTCCTAAAACGGCTTATTTAGCAAGATTTTAGATAAATCTTCCAAATAAAGCCGAAATTTGCTCTGAAAACGGCTTATTTAGCAAGATTTTCTGAAAAATCTTCCAAAATAAGCCGAAATTTGCTCCTAAAACGTCTTATTTAGCAAGATTTTAGATAAATCTTCCAAATTAAGCCGAAATTTGCTCCGAAAACAGTTTATTTGGCAAGATTTTCGGAAAATCATACAAATGAAGCCGAAATTTCCTCCGAAAACGGCTTATTTAGCTGGATTTTTGAAAAAATCTTCCAAATTAAGCCGAAATTTGATCCAAAAACGGCTAATATGGGAAGCGTTTTGAAGAAGCTTCCAAAATAAGCCGACATTTGCTCCGAGAACGGTTTATTTGGCTGGATTTTTGAAAAAATCTTCCAAATTAAGCCGAAATTTGATCCAAAAACGGCTAATTTGGCAAATTTTTTGAAAAATCTTCCAAAAAAAGCCGAAATTTTCTCCGAAAACGGTTTATTTGGAAAGGTTTTCGGAAAATCATACAAATGAAGCCGAAATTTCCTCCGAAAATGGCTTATTTAGCAAGATTTTCGAATAAATCTTCCAAATTAAGCCAAAATTTGATCCAAAAACGGCTAATTTGGCAAGCTTTTTGAAAAATCTTCCAAAATAAGCCGAAATTTTCTCCGAAAACGGCTTATTTAGCAAGATTTTCGTAAAAATCTTCCAAATTAAGCCGAAATATACTCCGAAAACGGTTTATTTGGCAAGATTTTTGGAAAATCATACAAATGAAGCCGAAATTTGCACCGAAAACGGCTTATTTAGCAAGATTTCCGTAAAAAACTTCCAAAATAAGCCAAAATTTGCTCCGAAAACGGGATATTTAGCAAGATCTTAGATAAATCATCCAAATAAAGCCGAAATTCCCTCTATAAACGTCTTATTTCAGAAGATTTTCTAAAAAATCTTCCAAATTAATCCGAAATTTGATCCAAAAACGGCTAATTTTGCAAAATTTTTGAAAAATCTTCCAAAATAAGCCGAAATATGCTACGAAAACGGTTTATTTGTAAAAGATTTTCGGAAAATCATACAAATGAAGCGGAAATTTGCTCCGAAAAGGTTTATTTGGCAAGATTTTCAAAAAAATCTTCCAAATTAAGCCGAAATTTACTCTGAAAACGGCTTATTTAGCAAGTATTTCGAAAACACCTTCCAAAATAAGACAAAATTTACTCCGAAAACGGCCTATTTAGCAAGATTTTTGTTAAAACTTCCAAATATAGCCGAAATTTCTTCCATAAATGTCTTATTTGAGAAGATTTTCGAAAAAATCTTCCAAATTAATCCAAAATTTGATCCAAAAACGGCTAATTTGGCAAATTTTTGAAAAATCTTCAGAAATAAGCCGAAATTTTCTCCGAAAACGGTTTATTTGGCAAGATTTTGGGGAAATCATACAAATGAAGCCGAAATTTGCTACGAAAACGGCTTATTTAGCAAGATTTTTGAAAAAAACTTCCAAATTAAGCCGAAATTTGATCCAAAAACGGCTAATTTGGCAAACTTTTTGAAAAATCTTCCAAAAAAAGCCGAAATTTTCTCCGAAAACGGTTTATTTGGCAAGATTTTGGGAAAATCATACAAATGAAGCCGAAATTTGCTACGAAAACGGCTTATTTAGCAAGATTTTCGAATAAATCTTCCAAATTAAGCCGAAATTTGATCCAAAAACGGCTAATTTGGCAAGCTTTTTAAAAAAATCTTCCAAAACAAGCTGAAATTTTCTCCGAAAACGGCTTATTTAGCAAGATTTTCGTAAAATCATACAAATGAAATCGAAATTTGCTCCGAAAACGGCTTATTTAGCAAGTATTTCGAAAAACCTTCCAAAATAAGCCAAAATTTGCTCCAAAAACGGCTTATTTAGCAAGATTTTAGATAAATCTTCCAAATATAGCCGAAATATCCTCTATAAATGTCTTTTTTGAGAAGATTTTCGAAAAAATCTTCCAAATTAAGCCGAAATTTGATCCAAAAACGGCTAATTTTGCAAGCTTTTTGAAAAAACTTCCAAAATAAGCCGAAATTTTCTCCGAAAACGGCTTATTTAGCAAGATTTTCGTAAAAATCTTCCAAATGAAGCCGAAATTTAATCCGAAAACGGTTTATTTGGCAAGATTTTTGGAAAATCATACAAATGAAGCCGAGATTTACTCTGAAAACGGCTTATTTAGCAAGTATTTCGAAAACACCTTCCAAAATAAGCCAAAATTTACTCCGAAAACGGCCTATTTAGCAAGATTTTTGTTAAGACTTCCAAATATAGCCGAAATTTCTTCTATAAATGTCTTATTTGAGAAGATTTTCGAAAAAATCTTCCAAATTAATCCGAAATTTGATCCAAAAACGGCTAATTTGGCAAATTTTTGAAAAATCTTCCAAAATAAGCCGAAATTTCCTCCGAAAACGGTTTATTTGGCAAGATTTTGGAAAAATCATACAAATGAAGCCGAAATTTGCTACGAAAACGGCTTATTTAGCAAGATTTTTGAAAAAAACTTCCAAATTAAGCCGAAATTTGATCCAAAAACGGCTAATTTGGCAAACTTTTTGAAAAATCTTCCAAAAAAAGCCGAAATTTTCTCCGAAAACGGTTTATTTGGCAAGATTTTGGGAAAATCATACAAATGAAGCCGAAATTTGCTACGAAAACGGCTTATTTAGCAAGATTTAAAAAAAAATCTTCCAAATTAATCCGAAATTTGATCCAAAAACGGCTAATTTGGAAAATTTTTGTAAAATCTTCCAAAATTAGCCGAAATTTACTCCGAAAACGGTTTATTTTGCAAGATTTTCGGAAAATCATACAAATGAAGCCGAAATTTGCTCCGAAAACGGCTTATTTAGGAAGATTTTCGAAAAAATCTTCCAAAAAAAGCCGAAATTTTCTCCGAAAACGGTTTATTTGGCAAGATTTTGGGAAAATCATACAAATGAAGCCGAGTTTGCTCCTAAAACGGCTTATTTAGCAAGATTTTAGATAAATCTTCCAAATAAAGCCGAAATTTGCTCTGAAAACGGCTTATTTAGCAAGATTTTCTGAAAAATCTTCCAAAATAAGCCGAAATTTGCTCCTAAAACGTCTTATTTAGCAAGATTTTAGATAAATCTTCCAAATTAAGCCGAAATTTGCTCCGAAAACAGTTTATTTGGCAAGATTTTCGGAAAATCATACAAATGAAGCCGAAATTTCCTCCGAAAACGGCTTATTTAGCTGGATTTTTGAAAAAATCTTCCAAATTAAGCCGAAATTTGATCCAAAAACGGCTAATATGGGAAACGTTTTGAAGAAGCTTCCAAAATAAGCCGACATTTGCTCCGAGAACGGTTTATTTGGCTGGATTTTTGAAAAAATCTTCCAAATTAAGCCGAAATTTGATCCAAAAACGGCTAATTTGGCAAATTTTTTGAAAAATCTTCCAAAAAAAGCCGAAATTTTCTCCGAAAACGGTTTATTTAGCAAGATTTTCGAATAAATCTTCCAAATTAAGCCAAAATTTGATCCAAAAACGGCTAATTTGGCAAGCTTTTTGAAAAATCTTCCAAAATAAGCCGAAATTTTCTCCGAAAACGGCTTATTTAGCAAGATTTTCGTAAAAATCTTCCAAATTAAGCCGAAATTTACTCCGAAAACGGTTTATTTGGCAAGATTTTTGGAAAATCATACAAATGAAGCCGAAATTTGCACCGAAAACGGCTTATTTAGCAAGATTTCCGTAAAAAACTTCCAAAATAAGCCAAAATTTGCTCCGAAAACGGGATATTTAGCAAGATCTTAGATAAATCTTCCAAATAAAGCCGAAATTCCCTCTATAAACGTCTTATTTCAGAAGATTTTCTAAAAAATCTTCCAAATTAATCCGAAATTTGATCCAAAAACGGCTAATTTTGCAAAATTTTTGAAAAATCTTCCAAAATAAGCAGAAATATGCTACGAAAACGGTTTATTTGTAAAAGATTTTCGGAAAATCATACAAATGAAGCGGAAATTTGCTCCGAAAAGGTTTATTTGGCAAGATTTTCAAAAAAATCTTCCAAATTAAGCCGAAATTTACTCTGAAAACGGCTTATTTAGCAAGTATTTCGAAAACACCTTCCAAAATAAGACAAAATTTACTCCGAAAACGGCCTATTTAGCAAGATTTTTGTTAAAACTTCCAAATATAGCCGAAATTTCTTCTATAAATGTCTTATTTGAGAAGATTTTCGAAAAAATCTTCCAAATTAATCCAAAATTTGATCCAAAAACGGCTAATTTGGCAAATTTTTGAAAAATCTTCCAAAATAAGCCGAAATTTTCTCCGAAAACGGCTTATTTAGCAAGATTTTCTAATAAATCTTCTAAATCAGGCCAAAATTTGCTCCGATAACGGCTTATTTAGCAAGATTTTAGATAAATCATACAAATGAAGCCGAAATTTGATCCAAAAACGGCTAATTTGGAAAACGTTTTGAAGAATCTTCCAAAATAAGCCGAAATTTGCTCCGAAAACGGTTTATTTAGCACGATTTTATATAAATCTTCCAAATATAGCCGAAATTTCCTCTATAAACGTCTTATTTGAGAAGATTTTCAAAAAAATCTTCCAAATTAATCCGAAATTTGATCCAAAAACGGCTAAATTTGAGAAATTTTTGAAAAATCTTCCAAAATAAGCCGAAATATTCTCCGAAAACGGTTTATTTGGCAAGATTCTCGGAAAATCATACAAATGAAGCCGAAATTTGCTCCGAAAACGGTTTATTTGGTAAGATTTTCGAAAAAATCTTACAAATTAAGCCGAAATTTACTCTGAAAACGGCTTATTTAGCAAGTATTTCGAAAACACCTTCCAAAATAAGCCAAAACTTGCTCCGAAAACGGCTTATTTAGCAAGATTTTAGATAAATCTTCCAAATATAGCCGAAATTTCCTCTATAAATGTCTTATTTAAGAAGATTTTCGAAAAAATCTACCAAATTAATCCGAAATTTTCTCCGAAAACAGTTTATTTGGCAAGATTTTGGGAAAATCATACAATTGAAGCCGAAATTTGCTCAGAAAACGGCTTATTTAGCAAGATTTTCGAAAAAAACTTCCAAATTAAGCCGAAATTCGATCCGAAAACGGCTAATTTGGCAAACTTTTTGAAAAATCTTCCAAAAAATGCCGAAATTTACTCCGAAAACGGCTTATTTAGCAAGAGCTTCTAAGAAATCTTCTAAATCAGGCCAAAATTTGCTCCTAAAACGGCTTATTTAGCAAGATTTTAGATAAATCTTCCAAATAAAGCCGAAATTTGCTCTGAAAACGGCTTATTTAGCAAGATTTTCTGAAAAATCTTCCAAAATAAGCCGAAATTTGCTCCTAAAACGTCTTATTTAGCAAGATTTTAGATAAATCTTCCAAATTAAGCCGAAATTTGCTCCGAAAACAGTTTATTTGGCAAGATTTTCGGAAAATCATACAAATGAAGCCGAAATTTCCTCCGAAAACGGCTTATTTAGCTGGATTTTTGAAAAAATCTTCCAAATTAAGCCGAAATTTGATCCAAAAACGGCTAATATGGGAAGCGTTTTGAAGAAGCTTCCAAAATAAGCCGACATTTGCTCCGAGAACGGTTTATTTGGCTGGATTTTTGAAAAAATCTTCCAAATTAAGCCGAAATTTGATCCAAAAACGGCTAATTTGGCAAATTTTTTGAAAAATCTTCCAAAAAAAGCCGAAATTTTCTCCGAAAACGGTTTATTTGGAAAGGTTTTCGGAAAATCATACAAATGAAGCCGAAATTTCCTCCGAAAATGGCTTATTTAGCAAGATTTTCGAATAAATCTTCCAAATTAAGCCAAAATTTGATCCAAAAACGGCTAATTTGGCAAGCTTTTTGAAAAATCTTCCAAAATAAGCCGAAATTTTCTCCGAAAACGGCTTATTTAGCAAGATTTTCGTAAAAATCTTCCAAATTAAGCCGAAATATACTCCGAAAACGGTTTATTTGGCAAGATTTTTGGAAAATCATACAAATGAAGCCGAAATTTGCACCGAAAACGGCTTATTTAGCAAGATTTCCGTAAAAAACTTCCAAAATAAGCCAAAATTTGCTCCGAAAACGGGATATTTAGCAAGATCTTAGATAAATCATCCAAATAAAGCCGAAATTCCCTCTATAAACGTCTTATTTCAGAAGATTTTCTAAAAAATCTTCCAAATTAATCCGAAATTTGATCCAAAAACGGCTAATTTTGCAAAATTTTTGAAAAATCTTCCAAAATAAGCCGAAATATGCTACGAAAACGGTTTATTTGTAAAAGATTTTCGGAAAATCATACAAATGAAGCGGAAATTTGCTCCGAAAAGGTTTATTTGGCAAGATTTTCAAAAAAATCTTCCAAATTAAGCCGAAATTTACTCTGAAAACGGCTTATTTAGCAAGTATTTCGAAAACACCTTCCAAAATAAGACAAAATTTACTCCGAAAACGGCCTATTTAGCAAGATTTTTGTTAAAACTTCCAAATATAGCCGAAATTTCTTCCATAAATGTCTTATTTGAGAAGATTTTCGAAAAAATCTTCCATATTAATCCAAAATTTGATCCAAAAACGGCTAATTTGGCAAATTTTTGAAAAATCTTCAGAAATAAGCCGAAATTTTCTCCGAAAACGGTTTATTTGGCAAGATTTTGGGGAAATCATACAAATGAAGCCGAAATTTGCTACGAAAACGGCTTATTTAGCAAGATTTTTGAAAAAAACTTCCAAATTAAGCCGAAATTTGATCCAAAAACGGCTAATTTGGCAAACTTTTTGAAAAATCTTCCAAAAAAAGCCGAAATTTTCTCCGAAAACGGTTTATTTGGCAAGATTTTGGGAAAATCATACAAATGAAGCCGAAATTTGCTACGAAAACGGCTTATTTAGCAAGATTTTCGAATAAATCTTCCAAATTAAGCCGAAATTTGATCCAAAAACGGCTAATTTGGCAAGCTTTTTAAAAAAATCTTCCAAAACAAGCTGAAATTTTCTCCGAAAACGGCTTATTTAGCAAGATTTTCGTAAAATCATACAAATGAAATCGAAATTTGCTCCGAAAACGGCTTATTTAGCAAGTATTTCGAAAAACCTTCCAAAATAAGCCAAAATTTGCTCCAAAAACGGCTTATTTAGCAAGATTTTAGATAAATCTTCCAAATATAGCCGAAATATCCTCTATAAATGTCTTTTTTGAGAAGATTTTCGAAAAAATCTTCCAAATTAAGCCGAAATTTGATCCAAAAACGGCTAATTTTGCAAGCTTTTTGAAAAAACTTCCAAAATAAGCCGAAATTTTCTCCGAAAACGGCTTATTTAGCAAGATTTTCGTAAAAATCTTCCAAATGAAGCCGAAATTTAATCCGAAAACGGTTTATTTGGCAAGATTTTTGGAAAATCATACAAATGAAGCCGAGATTTACTCTGAAAACGGCTTATTTAGCAAGTATTTCGAAAACACCTTCCAAAATAAGCCAAAATTTACTCCGAAAACGGCCTATTTAGCAAGATTTTTGTTAAGACTTCCAAATATAGCCGAAATTTCTTCTATAAATGTCTTATTTGAGAAGATTTTCGAAAAAATCTTCCAAATTAATCCGAAATTTGATCCAAAAACGGCTAATTTGGCAAATTTTTGAAAAATCTTCCAAAATAAGCCGAAATTTCCTCCGAAAACGGTTTATTTGGCAAGATTTTGGAAAAATCATACAAATGAAGCCGAAATTTGCTACGAAAACGGCTTATTTAGCAAGATTTTTGAAAAAAACTTCCAAATTAAGCCGAAATTTGATCCAAAAACGGCTAATTTGGCAAACTTTTTGAAAAATCTTCCAAAAAAAGCCGAAATTTTCTCCGAAAACGGTTTATTTGGCAAGATTTTGGGAAAATCATACAAATGAAGCCGAAATTTGCTACGAAAACGGCTTATTTAGCAAGATTTAAAAAAAAATCTTCCAAATTAATCCGAAATTTGATCCAAAAACGGCTAATTTGGAAAATTTTTGTAAAATCTTCCAAAATTAGCCGAAATTTACTCCGAAAACGGTTTATTTTGCAAGATTTTCGGAAAATCATACAAATGAAGCCGAAATTTGCTCCGAAAACGGCTTATTTAGGAAGATTTTCGAAAAAATCTTCCAAAAAAAGCCGAAATTTTCTCCGAAAACGGTTTATTTGGCAAGATTTTGGGAAAATCATACAAATGAAGCCGAGTTTGCTCCGAAAACGGTTTATTTAGCAAGATTTTAGATAAATCATACAAATGAAGCCGAAATTTGCTCCGAAAACGGCTTATTTAGCAAGATTTTCGAATAGATCTTCCAAATTAAGCCGAAATTTGATCCAAAAACGGCTAATTTGGCAAGCTTTTTTAAAAATCTTCCAAAATAAGCCGAAATTTTCTCCGAAAACGGCTTATTTAGCAAGATTTTAGATAAATCTTCCAAATATAGCCGAAATTTCCTCTATAAACGTCTTATTTGAGAAGATTTTCGAAAAAATCTTCCAAATTGAGCCGAAATTTACTCCGAAAACGGCTTATTTGTCAAGAATTTCGGAAAATCCTCCAAATTAAGGGGAAAATGCTCTGAAAACCGATTATTTTGAAAGATTTTTGAAGAAATCTTTATATTTAGCCGAAATTTCATCCGAAAACGCCTTATTTGGCAAACTTTTTGAAGAATCTTCCAAATAAAACAGAAATTTGCTCTGAAACCGTTTATTTGGCAAGATTTTCAGAAAAATGTTCCAAAATAAGCCGAAATTTACTCCGAAAACGGTTTATTTGGCAAAATTTTCGGAAAATCATGCAAATGAAGCCGAAATTTGCTCCGAAAATGGCTTATTTAGGAAGATTTTCGAAAAAATCTTCCAAATTAAGCTGAAATTTACTCTGAAAACGGTTTATTTGGCTAAATTTTTGGAAAATCATACAAATGAAGCCGAAATTTGCTCCGAAAACGGCTTATTTAGCAAGATTTTAGATAAATCTTCCAAATATAGCAAAATTTCCTCTATAAACGTCTTATTTGAGAAGATTTTCGAAAAAATCTTCCAAATAAAGCCGAAATTTACTCCTAAAACGGCTTATTTAGCAAGATTTTCGTAAATATCTTCCGAAAAAAGCCGAAATTTTCTCCGAAAACGGTTTATTTGCCAAGATTTTGGGAAAATGATACAAATGAAGCCGAAATTTGCTCCGAAATCGGCTTATTTAGCAAGATTTTCGAAAAAATCTTCCAATTTAGGCCGAAATTTGATCCAAAAACGGCTAATTTGGCAAACTTTTTGAAAAATCTTCCAAATAAAGCAGAAATTTGCTCTGAAACCGTTTATTTGGCAAGATTTTCTGAAAAATCTTCCGAAATAAGCCGAAATTTACTCAGAAAACGGTTTATTTCGCAAGATTTTCGAAAAAACCTTCCAAGATAAGCCAAAATTTGTTCCGAAAACGGCTTATTTAGCAAGATTTTAGATAAATATTCCAAATGAAGCCGAAATTTCCTCTATAAATGTCTTATTTGAGAAGATTTTTGGAAAAATCTTCCAAATAAAGCCGAAATTTGCTCTGAAAACGGCTTATTTAGCAAGATTTTCGAAAAATTCTTCTAAATTAAGCCGAACTTTGCTCCAAAAACGGTTTATTTGGCAAGATTTTGGGAAAATCATACAAATATAGCCGAAATTTCCTCTATAAACGTCTTATTTTAGAAGATTTTCGAAAATATCTTCCAAATAAGGCCGAAATTTGCTCTGAAAACGGCTTATTTAGCAAGATTTTCGAAAACTTCTTCTAAATTAAGCCGAAATTTGCTCCGAAAACGGCTTATTTGTCAAGAATTTCGGAAAATCCTCCAAATTAAGGGGAAAATGCTCTGAAAACCGCTTATTTTGCAAGATTTTAGATAAATCTTCCAAATATAACCGAAATTTCCTCTATAAATGTCTTATTTGAGAAGATTTTCGAAAAAATCTTCCTAATTAATCCGAAATTTGATCCAAAAACGGCTAATTTGGCAAATTTTTGAAAAATCTTCCAAAATAAGCCGATATTTTCTCCGAAAACGGTTTATTTGGCAAGATTTTGGGAAAATCATACAAATGAGGCCGAAATTTTCTCCGAAAACGGCTTATTTAGCAAGATTTTCGAAAAAACATCCAAATTACGCCGAAATTTGATCCAAAAACGACTAATTTGGCAAACATTTTGAAAAATCTTCCAAAATAAGCCGAAATTTTCTCCGAAAACGGCTTATTTAGCAAGATTTTCTAAAAAATCTTCTAAATCAGGCCTAAATTTGCTCCGAAAACGGCTTATTTAGCAAGATTTTAGATAAATCATACAAATGAAGCCGAAATTTGCTCCGAAAACGGCTTATTTAGCAAGATTTTCGAATAAATCTTCCAAATTAAGCCGAAATTTGATCCAAAAACGGCTAATTTGTCAAGCTTTTTGAAAAATCTTCCAAAATAAGCCGATATTTTCTCCGAAAACGGCTGATTGAGCAAGATTTTAGATATATCTTCCAAATATAGCCAAAATTTCCTCTATAAATGTCTTATTTGAGAAGATTTTCGAAAAAAACTTCCAAATTGAACCGAAATTTACTCCGAAAACGGCTTATTTGTCAAGAATTTCGGAAAATCCTTCAAATTAAATGGAAAATGCTCTGAAAACCGATTATTTTGCAAGATTTTTGAAGAAATCTTTATATTTAGCCGAAATTTCATACGAAAACGCCTTATTTGGCAAACCTTTTGAAAAATCTTCCAAATAAAGCAGAAATTTGCTCTGAAACCGTTTATTTGGCAGGATTTTCGGAAAATCATACAAATGAAGCCGAAATTTCCTCCGAAAACGTCTTATTTAGCAAGATTTTCGAAGAAATCTTCAAAATTAAGCCGAAATTTGATCCATAAACGGCAAATTTGGCAAACGTTTTGAAGAATCTTCCAAAATAAACCGAAATTTACTCCGAAAACGGTTTATTTGGCAAGATTTTCGGAAAATCATACAAATGAAGCCGAAATTTTCCCCGAAAACGGCTTATTTAGCAAGATTTTCGTAAAAATCTTCCAAATATAGCCGAAATTTGATCCAAAAACGGCTAATTTGGCAAACTTTTTGAAAAATCTTCCAAAAAAAGCCGAAATTTTCTCCGAAAACGGTTTATTTGGCAAGATTTTGGGAAAATCATACAAATGAAGCCGAAATTTGCTCCGAAAACGGCTTATTTAGCAAGATTTAAAAAAAAATCTTCCAAATTAATCCGAAATTTGATCCAAAAACGGCTAATTTGGAAAATTTTTGTAAAATCTTCCAAAATTAGCCGAAATTTACTCCGAAAACGGTTTATTTTGCAAGATTTTCGGAAAATCATACAAATGAAGCCGAAATTTGCTCCGAAAACGGCTTATTTAGGAAGATTTTCGAAAAAATCTTCCAAAAAAAGCCGAAATTTTCTCCGAAAACGGTTTATTTGGCAAGATTTTGGGAAAATCATACAAATGAAGCCGAGTTTGCTCCGAAAACGGTTTATTTAGCAAGATTTTAGATAAATCATACAAATGAAGCCGAAATTTGCTCCGAAAACGGCTTATTTAGCAAGATTTTCGAATAGATCTTCCAAATTAAGCCGAAATTTGATCCAAAAACGGCTAATTTGGCAAGCTTTTTTAAAAATCTTCCAAAATAAGCCGAAATTTTCTCCGAAAACGGCTTATTTAGCAAGATTTTAGATAAATCTTCCAAATATAGCCGAAATTTCCTCTATAAACGTCTTATTTGAGAAGATTTTCGAAAAAATCTTCCAAATTGAGCCGAAATTTACTCCGAAAACGGCTTATTTGTCAAGAATTTCGGAAAATCCTCCAAATTAAGGGGAAAATGCTCTGAAAACCGATTATTTTGAAAGATTTTTGAAGAAATCTTTATATTTAGCCGAAATTTCATCCGAAAACGCCTTATTTGGCAAACTTTTTGAAGAATCTTCCAAATAAAACAGAAATTTGCTCTGAAACCGTTTATTTGGCAAGATTTTCAGAAAAATGTTCCAAAATAAGCCGAAATTTACTCCGAAAACGGTTTATTTGGCAAAATTTTCGGAAAATCATGCAAATGAAGCCGAAATTTGCTCCGAAAATGGCTTATTTAGGAAGATTTTCGAAAAAATCTTCCAAATTAAGCTGAAATTTACTCTGAAAACGGTTTATTTGGCTAAATTTTTGGAAAATCATACAAATGAAGCCGAAATTTGCTCCGAAAACGGCTTATTTAGCAAGATTTTAGATAAATCTTCCAAATATAGCAAAATTTCCTCTATAAACGTCTTATTTGAGAAGATTTTCGAAAAAATCTTCCAAATAAAGCCGAAATTTACTCCTAAAACGGCTTATTTAGCAAGATTTTCGTAAATATCTTCCGAAAAAAGCCGAAATTTTCTCCGAAAACGGTTTATTTGCCAAGATTTTGGGAAAATGATACAAATGAAGCCGAAATTTGCTCCGAAATCGGCTTATTTAGCAAGATTTTCGAAAAAATCTTCCAATTTAGGCCGAAATTTGATCCAAAAACGGCTAATTTGGCAAACTTTTTGAAAAATCTTCCAAATAAAGCAGAAATTTGCTCTGAAACCGTTTATTTGGCAAGATTTTCTGAAAAATCTTCCGAAATAAGCCGAAATTTACTCAGAAAACGGTTTATTTCGCAAGATTTTCGAAAAAACCTTCCAAGATAAGCCAAAATTTGTTCCGAAAACGGCTTATTTAGCAAGATTTTAGATAAATATTCCAAATGAAGCCGAAATTTCCTCTATAAATGTCTTATTTGAGAAGATTTTTGGAAAAATCTTCCAAATAAAGCCGAAATTTGCTCTGAAAACGGCTTATTTAGCAAGATTTTCGAAAAATTCTTCTAAATTAAGCCGAACTTTGCTCCAAAAACGGTTTATTTGGCAAGATTTTGGGAAAATCATACAAATATAGCCGAAATTTCCTCTATAAACGTCTTATTTTAGAAGATTTTCGAAAATATCTTCCAAATAAGGCCGAAATTTGCTCTGAAAACGGCTTATTTAGCAAGATTTTCGAAAACTTCTTCTAAATTAAGCCGAAATTTGCTCCGAAAACGGCTTATTTGTCAAGAATTTCGGAAAATCCTCCAAATTAAGGGGAAAATGCTCTGAAAACCGCTTATTTTGCAAGATTTTAGATAAATCTTCCAAATATAACCGAAATTTCCTCTATAAATGTCTTATTTGAGAAGATTTTCGAAAAAATCTTCCTAATTAATCCGAAATTTGATCCAAAAACGGCTAATTTGGCAAATTTTTGAAAAATCTTCCAAAATAAGCCGATATTTTCTCCGAAAACGGTTTATTTGGCAAGATTTTGGGAAAATCATACAAATGAGGCCGAAATTTTCTCCGAAAACGGCTTATTTAGCAAGATTTTCGAAAAAACATCCAAATTACGCCGAAATTTGATCCAAAAACGACTAATTTGGCAAACATTTTGAAAAATCTTCCAAAATAAGCCGAAATTTTCTCCGAAAACGGCTTATTTAGCAAGATTTTCTAAAAAATCTTCTAAATCAGGCCTAAATTTGCTCCGAAAACGGCTTATTTAGCAAGATTTTAGATAAATCATACAAATGAAGCCGAAATTTGCTCCGAAAACGGCTTATTTAGCAAGATTTTCGAATAAATCTTCCAAATTAAGCCGAAATTTGATCCAAAAACGGCTAATTTGTCAAGCTTTTTGAAAAATCTTCCAAAATAAGCCGATATTTTCTCCGAAAACGGCTGATTGAGCAAGATTTTAGATATATCTTCCAAATATAGCCAAAATTTCCTCTATAAATGTCTTATTTGAGAAGATTTTCGAAAAAAACTTCCAAATTGAACCGAAATTTACTCCGAAAACGGCTTATTTGTCAAGAATTTCGGAAAATCCTTCAAATTAAATGGAAAATGCTCTGAAAACCGATTATTTTGCAAGATTTTTGAAGAAATCTTTATATTTAGCCGAAATTTCATACGAAAACGCCTTATTTGGCAAACCTTTTGAAAAATCTTCCAAATAAAGCAGAAATTTGCTCTGAAACCGTTTATTTGGCAGGATTTTCGGAAAATCATACAAATGAAGCCGAAATTTCCTCCGAAAACGTCTTATTTAGCAAGATTTTCGAAGAAATCTTCAAAATTAAGCCGAAATTTGATCCATAAACGGCAAATTTGGCAAACGTTTTGAAGAATCTTCCAAAATAAACCGAAATTTACTCCGAAAACGGTTTATTTGGCAAGATTTTCGGAAAATCATACAAATGAAGCCGAAATTTTCCCCGAAAACGGCTTATTTAGCAAGATTTTCGTAAAAATCTTCCAAATATAGCCGAAATTTACTCCAAAAACGGTTTATTTGGCAAGATTTTCGAAAAAATCTTCCAAATTAAGCCAAATTTACTCTGAAAACGGTTTATTTGGCAAGATTTTCGAATAAACCTTCCAAGATAAGCCAAAGTTTGATCCGAAAACGGCTTATTTAGCAAGATTTTATATAAATCTTCCAAATATAGCCAAAATTTCCTCTATAAACGTATTATTTGAGAAGATTTTCAAAAAAAATCTTCGAAATAAAGCCGAAATTTGCTCTGAAAACGGCTTATTTAGCAAGATTTTCGAAAAATTCTTCTAAATTAATCCGAAATTTGATCCAAAAACGGCTAATTTGGCAAATTTTTGAAAAATCTTCCAAAATAAGCCGATATTTTCTCCGAAAACGGTTTATTTGGCAAGATTTTGGGAAAATCATACAAATGAAGCCGAAATTTGCTCCGAAAACGGCTTATTTAGCAAGATTTTCGAAAAAAACTTCCAAATTAAGACGAAGTTTGATCCAAAAACGGATAATTTGGCAAACTTTTTGAAAAATCTTCCTAAATAAGCCGAAATTTCATACGAAAACGCCTTATTTGGCAAACCTTTTGAAAAATCTTCCAAATAAAGCAGAAATTTGCTCTGAAACCGTTTATTTGGCAAGATTTTCGAAAAAACCTTCCAAGATTAGCCAAAATTTGTTCCGAAAACGGCTTATTTTCATACAAATGAAGCCGAAATTTGCTCCGAAAACGGCTTAATTAGCAAGATTTTCGAAAAAATCTTCTAAATCAGGCCTAAATTTGCTCCGAAATGGCTTATTTAGCAAGATTTTAGATAAATCATACAAATGAAGCCGAAATTTGCTCCGATAACGGCTTATTTAGCAAGATTTTCGATAAAATCTTCCAAATTAAGCCGAAATTTGACCCAAAAACGGCTAATTTGGCAAGCTTTTTGAAAAATCTTCCAAAATAAGCCGAAATTTTCTCCGAAAACGGCTTATTTAGCAAGATTTTAGATAAATCTTCCAAAAATAGCCCAAATTTCCTCTATAAACGTCTTATTTGAGAAGATTTTCGAACAAATCTTCCAAATTGAGCCGAAATTTACTCCTTACTATTTCGGAAAATCCTCCAAATTAAGGGGAAAATGCTCTGAAAACCGATTATTTTGCAAGATTTTTGAAGAAATCTTTATATTTAGCCGAAATTTCATCCGAAAACGCCTTATTTGGCAAACTTTTTGAAAAATCTTCCAAATAAAGCAGAAATTTGCTCTGAAACCGTTTATTTTGCAAGATTTTTGAAGAAATCTTCATATTTAGCCGAAATTTCATCCGATAACGCCTTATTTGGCAAGATTTCTGAAAAATCTTCCAAAATAAGCAGATATTTACTCCGAAAACGGTTTATTTGGCAAGATTTTCGAAAAAATCTTCCAAAATAAGCCAAAATTTGCTCCGAAAACGGCTTATTTAGCAAGATTTTAGATAAATTTTCCAAATATAGCCAAAATTTCCTCTATAAATGTCTTATTTAAGAAGATTTTCGAAAAAATCTTCCAAATTAATCCGAAATTTGATCCAAAAACGGCTAATTTGGCAAATTTTTGAATCATCTTCCAAAATAAGCCGATATTCTCTCCGAAAACGGTTAATTTGGCAAGATTTTCGAAAAAACCTTCCAAGATTAGCCAAAATTTGTTCCGAAAAGGCTTATTTTGCAAGATTTTCGGAAAATCCTCCAAATTAAGGGTAAAATGCTCTGAAAACCGCTTATTTTGCAAGATTTTAGATAAATCTTCCAAACATAGCCGAAATTTCCTCTATAAACGTCTTATTTGAGAAGATTTTAGATAAATCTTCCAAATATAGCCGAAATTTCCTCTATAAACGTCTTATTTGAGAAGATTTTCGAAAAAATTTTCCAAATAAAGCCGAAATTTTCTCTGAAACGTCTTATTTAGCAAGATTTTCGAAAAATTCTTCTAAATTAAGCCGAAATTTGCTCCGAAAACGGCTTATTTGTCAAGACTTTCGGAAAATCCTCCAAATTAAGGGGAAAATGCTCTGAAAACCGCTTATTTTGCAAGATTTTTAAAGAAAACTTTATATTTAGCCGAAATTTCATCCGGTAACGCCTTATTTGGCAAGATTTCTGAAAAATCTTCCAAAATAAGGAGATATTTACTCCTAAAACGGCTTATTTAGCAAGATTTTCGAAAAAATCTTCCAAATTAAGCCGAAATTTACTCTGAAAACGGCTTATTTAACAAGTATTTCGAAAAAACCTTCCAAAATAAGCCAAAATTTGCTCCGAAAACGGCATATTTAGCAAGATTTTAGATAAATCTTCCAAATATAGCGGAAATTTCCTCTATAAACGTCTTATTTGAGAAGATTTTCTAAAAAATCTTCAAAATTAATCCGAAATTTGATCCAAAAACGGCTAATTTTGAAAAATTTTTCAAAAATCTTCCAAAATAAGCCGAAATATTCTCCGAAAACGGTTTATTTGGCAAGATTTTCGGAAAATCATACAAATGAAGCCGAAATTTGCTACGAAAACGGTTTATTTGGCAAGATTTTCGAAAAATCTTCCAAATTAAGCCGAAATTTACTCTGAAAACGGCTTATTTAGCAAGTATTTCGAAATCACCTTCCAAAATAAGCCAAAATTTGCTCCGAAAACGGCTTATTTAGCAAGATTTTAGATAAATCTTCCAAATATAGCTGAAATTTCCTCTATAAATGACTTATTTGAGAAGATTTTCGAAAATATCTTCCAAATTAAACCGAAATTTGATCCAAAAACGGCTAATTTGGCAAACGTTTTGATAAATCTTCCAAAAAAAGCCGAAATTTGCTCCGAAAATGGTTTATTTGGCAAGATTTTCGGAAAATCATACAAATGAAGCCGAAATTTCCTCCGGAAACGGCTTATTTAGCAAGATTTTCGAAAAAACCTTCCAAAATAAGCCAAAATTTGCTCCGAAAACGGCATATTTAGCAAGATTTTAGATAAATCTTCCAAATATAGCGGAAATTTCCTCTATAAACGTCTTATTTGAGAAGATTTTCGAAAATATCTTCCAAATAAGGCCGAAATTTGCTCTGAAAACGGCTTATTTAGCAAGATTTTCGAAAACTTCTTCTAAATTAAGCCGAAATTTGCTCCGAAAACGGCTTATTTGTCAAGAATTTCGGAAAATCCTCCAAATTAAGGGGAAAATGCTCTGAAAACCGCTTATTTTGCAAGATTTTAGATAAATCTTCCAAATATAACCGAAATTTCCTCTATAAATGTCTTATTTGAGAAGATTTTCGAAAAAATCTTCCAAATTAATCCGAAATTTGATCCAAAAACGGCTAATTTGTCAAATTTTTGAAAAATCTTCCAAAATAAGCCGATATTTTCTCCGAAAACGGTATATTTGGCAAGATTTTGGGAAAATCATACAAATGAGGCCGAAATTTTCTCCGAAAACGGCTTATTTAGCAAGATTTTTGAAAAAACATCCAAATTACGCCGAAATTTGATCCAAAAACGACTAATTTGGCAAACATTTTGAAAAATCTTCCAAAATAAGCCGAAATTTTCTCCGAAAACGGCTTATTTAGCAAGATTTTCTAAAAAATCTTCTAAATCAGGCCTAAATTTGCTCCGAAAACGGCTTATTTAGCAAGATTTTAGATAAATCATACAAATGAAGCCGAAATTTGCTCCGAAAACGGCTTATTTAGCAAGATTTTCGAATAAATCTTCCAAATTAAGCCGAAATTTGATCCAAAAACGGCTAATTTGTCAAGCTTTTTGAAAAATCTTCCAAAATAAGCCGATATTTTCTCCGAAAACGGCTGATTGAGCAAGATTTTAGATATATCTTCCAAATATAGCCAAAATTTCCTCTATAAATGTCTTATTTGAGAAGATTTTCGAAAAAATCTTCCAAATTGAACCGAAATTTACTCCGAAAACGGCTTATTTGTCAAGAATTTCGGAAAATCCTCCAAATGAAATGGAAAATGCTCTGAAAACCGATTATTTTGCAAGATTTTTGAAGAAATCTTTATATTTAGCCGAAATTTCATACGAAAACGCCTTATTTGGCAAACCTTTTGAAAAATCTTCCAAATAAAGCAGAAATTTGCTCTGAAACCGTTTAATTGGCAAGATTTTCTGAAAAATCTTCCAAAATAAGCCGAAATTTACTCCGAAAACGGTTTATTTGGCAAGATTTTCGGAAAATCATACAAATGAAGCCGAAATTTCCTCCGAAAACGTCTTATTTAGCAAGATTTTCGAAGAAATCTTCCAAATTAAGCCGAAATTTGATCCATAAACGGCAAATTTGGCAAACGTTTTGAAGAATCTTCCAAAATAAACCGAAATTTACTCCGAAAACGGTTCATTTGGCAAGATTTTCGGAAAATCATACAAATGAAGCCGAAATTTTCCCCGAAAACGGCTTATTTAGCAAGATTTTCGTAAAAATCTTCCAAATATAGCCGAAATTTACTCCAAAAACGGTTTATTTGGCAAGATTTTCGAAAAAATCTTCCAAATTAAGCCAGATTTACTCTGAAAACGATTTATTTGGCAAGATTTTCGAATAAACCTTCCAAGATAAGCCAAAGTTTGATCCGAAAACGGCTTATTTAGCAAGATTTTATATAAATCTTCCAAATATAGCCAAAATTTCCTCTATAAACGTCTTATTTGAGAAGATTTTCGAAAAAAATCTTCGAAATAAAGCCGAAATTTGCTCTGAAAACGGTTTATTTAGCAAGATTTTCGAAAAATTCTTCTAAATTAATCCGAAATTTGATCCAAAAACGGCTAATTTGGCAAATTTTTGAAAAATCTTCCAAAATAAGCCGATATTTTCTCCGAAAACGGTTTATTTGGCAAGATTTTGGGAAAATCATACAAATGAAGCCGAAATTTGCTCCGAAAACGTCTTATTTAGCAAGATTTTCGAAAAAAACTTCCAAATTAAGCCGAAGTTTGATCCAAAAACGGATAATTTGGCAAACTTTTTGAAAAATCTTCCTAAATAAGACGAAATTTTCTCCGAAAACGGCTTATTTAGCAAGATTTTCTAAAAAATCTTCTAAATCAGGCCAGAATTTGCTTCGAAAACGGCTTATTTAGGAAGATTTTCGAAAAAATCTTCCAAAAAAAGCCGAAATTTTCTCCGAAAACGGTTTATTTGGCAAGATTTTGGGAAAATCATACAAATGAAGCCGAGTTTGCTCCGAAAACGGTTTATTTAGCAAGATTTTAGATAAATCATACAAATGAAGCCGAAATTTGCTCCGAAAACGGCTTATTTAGCAAGATTTTCGAATAGATCTTCCAAATTAAGCCGAAATTTGATCCAAAAACGGCTAATTTGGCAAGCTTTTTTAAAAATCTTCCAAAATAAGCCGAAATTTTCTCCGAAAACGGCTTATTTAGCAAGATTTTAGATAAATCTTCCAAATATAGCCGAAATTTCCTCTATAAACGTCATATTTGAGAAGATTTTCGAAAAAATCTTCCAAATTGAGCCGAAATTTACTCCGAAAACGGCTTATTTGTCAAGAATTTCGGAAAATCCTCCAAATTAAGGGGAAAATGCTCTGAAAACCGATTATTTTGAAAGATTTTTGAAGAAATCTTTATATTTAGCCGAAATTTCATCCGAAAACGCCTTATTTGGCAAACTTTTTGAAGAATCTTCCAAATAAAACAGAAATTTGCTCTGAAACCGTTTATTTGGCAAGATTTTCAGAAAAATGTTCCAAAATAAGCCGAAATTTACTCCGTAAACGGTTTATTTGGCAAGATTTTCGGAAAATCATACAAATGAAGTCAAAATTTCCTCCGAAAACGGCTTATTTAGGAAGATTTTCGAAAAAATCTTTCAAATTAAGCCGAAATTTACTCCGAAAACGGTTTATTTGGCAAAATTTTCGGAAAATCATGCAAATGAAGCCGAAATTTGCTCCGAAAATGGCTTATTTAGGAAGATTTTCGAAAAAATCTTCCAAATTAAGCTGAAATTTACTCTGAAAACGGTTTATTTGGCTAAATTTTTGGAAAATCATACAAATGAAGCCGAAATTTGCTCCGAAAACGGCTTATTTAGCAAGATTTTAGATAAATCTTCCAAATATAGCAAAATTTCCTCTATAAACGTCTTATTTGAGAAGATTTTCGAAAAAATCTTCCAAATAAAGCCGAAATTTACTCCTAAAACGGCTTATTTAGCAAGATTTTCGTAAATATCTTCCGAAAAAAGCCGAAATTTTCTCCGAAAACGGTTTATTTGCCAAGATTTTGGGAAAATGATACAAATGAAGCCGAAATTTGCTCCGAAATCGGCTTATTTAGCAAGATTTTCGAAAAAATCTTCCAATTTAGGCCGAAATTTGATCCAAAAACGGCTAATTTGGCAAACTTTTTGAAAAATCTTCCAAATAAAGCAGAAATTTGCTCTGAAACCGTTTATTTGGCAAGATTTTCTGAAAAATCTTCCGAAATAAGCCGAAATTTACTCAGAAAACGGTTTATTTCGCAAGATTTTCGAAAAAACCTTCCAAGATAAGCCAAAATTTGTTCCGAAAACGGCTTATTTAGCAAAGATTTTAGATAAATATTCCAAATGAAGCCGAAATTTCCTCTATAAATGTCTTATTTGAGAAGATTTTTGGAAAAATCTTCCAAATAAAGCCGAAATTTGCTCTGAAAACGGCTTATTTAGCAAGATTTTCGAAAAATTCTTCTAAATTAAGCCGAACTTTGCTCCAAAAACGGTTTATTTGGCAAGATTTTGGGAAAATCATACAAATATAGCCGAAATTTCCTCTATAAACGTCTTATTTTAGAAGATTTTCGAAAATATCTTCCAAATAAGGCCGAAATTTGCTCTGAAAACGGCTTATTTAGCAAGATTTTCGAAAACTTCTTCTAAATTAAGCCGAAATTTGCTCCGAAAACGGCTTATTTGTCAAGAATTTCGGAAAATCCTCCAAATTAAGGGGAAAATGCTCTGAAAACCGCTTATTTTGCAAGATTTTAGATAAATCTTCCAAATATAACCGAAATTTCCTCTATAAATGTCTTATTTGAGAAGATTTTCGAAAAAATCTTCCTAATTAATCCGAAATTTGATCCAAAAACGGCTAATTTGGCAAATTTTTGAAAAATCTTCCAAAATAAGCCGATATTTTCTCCGAAAACGGTTTATTTGGCAAGATTTTGGGAAAATCATACAAATGAGGCCGAAATTTTCTCCGAAAACGGCTTATTTAGCAAGATTTTCGAAAAAACATCCAAATTACGCCGAAATTTGATCCAAAAACGACTAATTTGGCAAACATTTTGAAAAATCTTCCAAAATAAGCCGAAATTTTCTCCGAAAACGGCTTATTTAGCAAGATTTTCTAAAAAATCTTCTAAATCAGGCCTAAATTTGCTCCGAAAACGGCTTATTTAGCAAGATTTTAGATAAATCATACAAATGAAGCCGAAATTTGCTCCGAAAACGGCTTATTTAGCAAGATTTTCGAATAAATCTTCCAAATTAAGCCGAAATTTGATCCAAAAACGGCTAATTTGTCAAGCTTTTTGAAAAATCTTCCAAAATAAGCCGATATTTTCTCCGAAAACGGCTGATTGAGCAAGATTTTAGATATATCTTCCAAATATAGCCAAAATTTCCTCTATAAATGTCTTATTTGAGAAGATTTTCGAAAAAAACTTCCAAATTGAACCGAAATTTACTCCGAAAACGGCTTATTTGTCAAGAATTTCGGAAAATCCTTCAAATTAAATGGAAAATGCTCTGAAAACCGATTATTTTGCAAGATTTTTGAAGAAATCTTTATATTTAGCCGAAATTTCATACGAAAACGCCTTATTTGGCAAACCTTTTGAAAAATCTTCCAAATAAAGCAGAAATTTGCTCTGAAACCGTTTATTTGGCAAGATTTTCTGAAAAATCTTCCAAAATAAGCCGAAATTTACTCCGGAAACGGTTTATTTGGCAGGATTTTCGGAAAATCATACAAATGAAGCCGAAATTTCCTCCGAAAACGTCTTATTTAGCAAGATTTTCGAAGAAATCTTCAAAATTAAGCCGAAATTTGATCCATAAACGGCAAATTTGGCAAACGTTTTGAAGAATCTTCCAAAATAAACCGAAATTTACTCCGAAAACGGTTTATTTGGCAAGATTTTCGGAAAATCATACAAATGAAGCCGAAATTTTCCCCGAAAACGGCTTATTTAGCAAGATTTTCGTAAAAATCTTCCAAATATAGCCGAAATTTACTCCAAAAACGGTTTATTTGGCAAGATTTTCGAAAAAATCTTCCAAATTAAGCCAAATTTACTCTGAAAACGGTTTATTTGGCAAGATTTTAAAATAAACCTTCCAAGATAAGCCAAAGTTTGATCCGAAAACGGCTTATTTAGCAAGATTTTATATAAATCTTCCAAATATAGCCAAAATTTCCTCTATAAACGTATTATTTGAGAAGATTTTCGAAAAAAATCTTCGAAATAAAGCCGAAATTTGCTCTGAAAACGGCTTATTTAGCAAGATTTTCGAAAAATTCTTCTAAATTAATCCGAAATTTGATCCAAAAACGGCTAATTTGGCAAATTTTTGAAAAATCTTCCAAAATAAGCCGATATTTTCTCCGAAAACGGTTTATTTGGCAAGATTTTGGGAAAATCATACAAATGAAGCCGAAATTTGCTCCGAAAACGGCTTATTTAGCAAGATTTTCGAAAAAAACTTCCAAATTAAGACGAAGTTTGATCCAAAAACGGATAATTTGGCAAACTTTTTGAAAAATCTTCCTAAATAAGCCGAAATTTCATACGAAAACGCCTTATTTGGCAAACCTTTTGAAAAATCTTCCAAATAAAGCAGAAATTTGCTCTGAAACCGTTTATTTGGCAAGATTTTCGAAAAAACCTTCCAAGATTAGCCAAAATTTGTTCCGAAAACGGCTTATTTTCATACAAATGAAGCCGAAATTTGCTCCGAAAACGGCTTAATTAGCAAGATTTTCGAAAAAATCTTCTAAATCAGGCCTAAATTTGCTCCGAAATGGCTTATTTAGCAAGATTTTAGATAAATCATACGAATGAAGCCGAAATTTGCTCCGATAACGGCTTATTTAGCAAGATTTTCGATAAAATCTTCCAAATTAAGCCGAAATTTGACCCAAAAACGGCTAATTTGGCAAGCTTTTTGAAAAATCTTCCAAAATAAGCCGAAATTTTCTCCGAAAACGGCTTATTTAGCAAGATTTTAGATAAATCTTCCAAAAATAGCCCAAATTTCCTCTATAAACGTCTTATTTGAGAAGATTTTCGAAAAAAACTTCCAAATTGAACCGAAATTTACTCCGAAAACGGCTTATTTGTCAAGAATTTCGGAAAATCCTTCAAATTAAATGGAAAATGCTCTGAAAACCGATTATTTTGCAAGATTTTTGAAGAAATCTTTATATTTAGCCGAAATTTCATACGAAAACGCCTTATTTGGCAAACCTTTTGAAAAATCTTCCAAATAAAGCAGAAATTTGCTCTGAAACCGTTTATTTGGCAAGATTTTCTGAAAAATCTTCCAAAATAAGCCGAAATTTACTCCGGAAACGGTTTATTTGGCAGGATTTTCGGAAAATCATACAAATGAAGCCGAAATTTCCTCCGAAAACGTCTTATTTAGCAAGATTTTCGAAGAAATCTTCAAAATTAAGCCGAAATTTGATCCATAAACGGCAAATTTGGCAAACGTTTTGAAGAATCTTCCAAAATAAACCGAAATTTACTCCGAAAACGGTTTATTTGGCAAGATTTTCGGAAAATCATACAAATGAAGCCGAAATTTTCCCCGAAAACGGCTTATTTAGCAAGATTTTCGTAAAAATCTTCCAAATATAGCCGAAATTTACTCCAAAAACGGTTTATTTGGCAAGATTTTCGAAAAAATCTTCCAAATTAAGCCAAATTTACTCTGAAAACGGTTTATTTGGCAAGATTTTAAAATAAACCTTCCAAGATAAGCCAAAGTTTGATCCGAAAACGGCTTATTTAGCAAGATTTTATATAAATCTTCCAAATATAGCCAAAATTTCCTCTATAAACGTATTATTTGAGAAGATTTTCGAAAAAAATCTTCGAAATAAAGCCGAAATTTGCTCTGAAAACGGCTTATTTAGCAAGATTTTCGAAAAATTCTTCTAAATTAATCCGAAATTTGATCCAAAAACGGCTAATTTGGCAAATTTTTGAAAAATCTTCCAAAATAAGCCGATATTTTCTCCGAAAACGGTTTATTTGGCAAGATTTTGGGAAAATCATACAAATGAAGCCGAAATTTGCTCCGAAAACGGCTTATTTAGCAAGATTTTCGAAAAAAACTTCCAAATTAAGACGAAGTTTGATCCAAAAACGGATAATTTGGCAAACTTTTTGAAAAATCTTCCTAAATAAGCCGAAATTTCATACGAAAACGCCTTATTTGGCAAACCTTTTGAAAAATCTTCCAAATAAAGCAGAAATTTGCTCTGAAACCGTTTATTTGGCAAGATTTTCGAAAAAACCTTCCAAGATTAGCCAAAATTTGTTCCGAAAACGGCTTATTTTCATACAAATGAAGCCGAAATTTGCTCCGAAAACGGCTTAATTAGCAAGATTTTCGAAAAAATCTTCTAAATCAGGCCTAAATTTGCTCCGAAATGGCTTATTTAGCAAGATTTTAGATAAATCATACAAATGAAGCCGAAATTTGCTCCGATAACGGCTTATTTAGCAAGATTTTCGATAAAATCTTCCAAATTAAGCCGAAATTTGACCCAAAAACGGCTAATTTGGCAAGCTTTTTGAAAAATCTTCCAAAATAAGCCGAAATTTTCTCCGAAAACGGCTTATTTAGCAAGATTTTAGATAAATCTTCCAAATATAGCGGAAATTTCCTCTATAAACGTCTTATTTGAGAAGATTTTCGAAAATATCTTCCAAATAAGGCCGAAATTTGCTCTGAAAACGGCTTATTTAGCAAGATTTTCGAAAACTTCTTCTAAATTAAGCCGAAATTTGCTCCGAAAACGGCTTATTTGTCAAGAATTTCGGAAAATCCTCCAAATTAAGGGGAAAATGCTCTGAAAACCGCTTATTTTGCAAGATTTTAGATAAATCTTCCAAATATAACCGAAATTTCCTCTATAAATGTCTTATTTGAGAAGATTTTCGAAAAAATCTTCCAAATTAATCCGAAATTTGATCCAAAAACGGCTAATTTGTCAAATTTTTGAAAAATCTTCCAAAATAAGCCGATATTTTCTCCGAAAACGGTATATTTGGCAAGATTTTGGGAAAATCATACAAATGAGGCCGAAATTTTCTCCGAAAACGGCTTATTTAGCAAGATTTTTGAAAAAACATCCAAATTACGCCGAAATTTGATCCAAAAACGACTAATTTGGCAAACATTTTGAAAAATCTTCCAAAATAAGCCGAAATTTTCTCCGAAAACGGCTTATTTAGCAAGATTTTCTAAAAAATCTTCTAAATCAGGCCTAAATTTGCTCCGAAAACGGCTTATTTAGCAAGATTTTAGATAAATCATACAAATGAAGCCGAAATTTGCTCCGAAAACGGCTTATTTAGCAAGATTTTCGAATAAATCTTCCAAATTAAGCCGAAATTTGATCCAAAAACGGCTAATTTGTCAAGCTTTTTGAAAAATCTTCCAAAATAAGCCGATATTTTCTCCGAAAACGGCTGATTGAGCAAGATTTTAGATATATCTTCCAAATATAGCCAAAATTTCCTCTATAAATGTCTTATTTGAGAAGATTTTCGAAAAAATCTTCCAAATTGAACCGAAATTTACTCCGAAAACGGCTTATTTGTCAAGAATTTCGGAAAATCCTCCAAATGAAATGGAAAATGCTCTGAAAACCGATTATTTTGCAAGATTTTTGAAGAAATCTTTATATTTAGCCGAAATTTCATACGAAAACGCCTTATTTGGCAAACCTTTTGAAAAATCTTCCAAATAAAGCAGAAATTTGCTCTGAAACCGTTTAATTGGCAAGATTTTCTGAAAAATCTTCCAAAATAAGCCGAAATTTACTCCGAAAACGGTTTATTTGGCAAGATTTTCGGAAAATCATACAAATGAAGCCGAAATTTCCTCCGAAAACGTCTTATTTAGCAAGATTTTCGAAGAAATCTTCCAAATTAAGCCGAAATTTGATCCATAAACGGCAAATTTGGCAAACGTTTTGAAGAATCTTCCAAAATAAACCGAAATTTACTCCGAAAACGGTTCATTTGGCAAGATTTTCGGAAAATCATACAAATGAAGCCGAAATTTTCCCCGAAAACGGCTTATTTAGCAAGATTTTCGTAAAAATCTTCCAAATATAGCCGAAATTTACTCCAAAAACGGTTTATTTGGCAAGATTTTCGAAAAAATCTTCCAAATTAAGCCAGATTTACTCTGAAAACGGTTTATTTGGCAAGATTTTCGAATAAACCTTCCAAGATAAGCCAAAGTTTGATCCGAAAACGGCTTATTTAGCAAGATTTTATATAAATCTTCCAAATATAGCCAAAATTTCCTCTATAAACGTCTTATTTGAGAAGATTTTCGAAAAAAATCTTCGAAATAAAGCCGAAATTTGCTCTGAAAACGGTTTATTTAGCAAGATTTTCGAAAAATTCTTCTAAATTAATCCGAAATTTGATCCAAAAACGGCTAATTTGGCAAATTTTTGAAAAATCTTCCAAAATAAGCCGATATTTTCTCCGAAAACGGTTTATTTGGCAAGATTTTGGGAAAATCATACAAATGAAGCCGAAATTTGCTCCGAAAACGTCTTATTTAGCAAGATTTTCGAAAAAAACTTCCAAATTAAGCCGAAGTTTGATCCAAAAACGGATAATTTGGCAAACTTTTTGAAAAATCTTCCTAAATAAGACGAAATTTTCTCCGAAAACGGCTTATTTAGCAAGATTTTCTAAAAAATCTTCTAAATCAGGCCAGAATTTGCTTCGAAAACGGCTTATTTAGCAAGATTTTAGATAAATCATACAAATAAAGCCAAAATTTGCTCCGAAAACGGCTTATTTAGCAAGATTTTCGAATAAACCTTCCAAATTAAGCCAAAATTTGATCCATAAACTGCAAATTTGGCAAACGTTTTGAAGAATCTTCCAAAATAAGCCGAAATTTACTCCGAAAACGGTTTATTTGGCAAGATTTTCGGAAAATCATACAAATGAAGCCGAAATTTGCCCCGAAAACGGCTTATTTAGCAAGATTTTCGTAAAAATCTTCCAAATTAAGCCGAAATTTACTCCGAAAACGGTTTATTTGGCAAGTATTACGAAAACACCTTCAAAAATAAGCCAAAATATGCTCCGAAAACGGCTTATTTAGCTTGATTTTAGATAAAACTTGCAAATATAGCCAAAATTTCCTCTATAAATGTCTTATTTGAGAAGATTTTCAAAAAAATCTTCCAAATTTGCCAAAATTTACTCTTAAAACGGCATATTTAGCAAGTATTTCGAAAAAACCTTCCAAGATAAGCCGAAATTTGATCCAAAAACGGCTAATTTGGCAAATTTTTGAAAAATCTTCCAAAATAAGCCGAAATATTCTCCGAAAACGGTTTATTTGGCAAGATTTTCGGAAAATCATACAAATGAAGCCGAAATTTGCTCCGAAAACGGATTATTTGGCAAGATTTTCGAATAAATCTTCCAAATTAAGCCGAAATTTACTCTGAAAACGGCTTATTTAGCAAGTATTTCGAAAACACCTTCAAAAATAAGCCAAAATTTGCTCCGAAAACGGCTTATTTAGCAAGATTTTAGATAAAACTTCCAAATATAGCCAAAATTTCCTCTATAAATGTCTTGTTTGAGAAGATTTTCGAAAAAATCTTCCAAATTAATCCGAAATTTGATCCAAAAACGGCTAATTTGGCAAATTTTTGAAAAATCTTGCAAAATAAGCCGATATTTTCTCCGAAAACGGTTTATTTGGCAAGATTTTCTGAAAAATCTTCCAAAATAAGCCGAAATTTACTCCGAAAACGGTTTATTTGGTAAGATTTTCGGAAAATCATACAAATGAAGCCGAAATTTGCCCCGGAAACGGTTTATTTAGCAAGATTTTCAAAGAAATCTTCCAAATTAAGCCAAAATTTGATCCATAAACGGCAAATTTGGCAAACGTTTTGAAGAATCTTCCAAAATAACCCGAAATTTACTCCGAAAACGGTTTATTTGGCAAGATTTTCGGAAAATCATACAAATGAAGCCGAAATTTGCTCCGAAAACGGCTAATTTGGCAAACTTTTTGAAGAATCTTCAAAAATAAACCGAAATTTGCTCCGAAAACGGTTTATTTGGCATGATTTTCGGAAAATCATACAAATGAAGCCGAAATTTCCTCCGAAAACGGCTTTTTTAGCAAGATTTTCGAAGAAGTCTTCCAAATTAAGCCGAAATTTTATCCAAAAACGGCTAATTTGGCAAACTTTTTGAAGAATCTTCCAAAATAACCCGAAATTTACTCCGAAAACGGTTTATTTGGCAAGATTTTCGGAAAATCATACAAATGAAGCTGAAATTTGCTCCGAAAATGGATTATTTAGCCAGATATTCGCAAAAATCCTCCAAATTAAGCCGAAATTTACTCCGAAAACGGCTTATTTGGCAAGTATTTCGAAAAAACCTTCCAAAATAAGCCAAAATTTCCTCCGAAAACGGCTTATTTAGCAAGATTTTAGATAAATCTTCCAAATAAAGCAGAAATTGGCTCTGAAAACGGCTTATTTAGCAAGATTTTCTGAAAAATCTTCCAAAATAAGTCGTTATTTGCACCTAAAACGGCTTATTTAGCAAATTTTCGTAAAAATCTTCCAAATTAAGCCGAAATTTGCTCCGAAAACGGTTTTTTTGGCAGGATTTTCGAAAAAATCTTCCAAATTTGCCAAAATTTACTCTGAAAACGGCTTATTTAGCAAGTATTTCGGAAAAACCTTCCAAAATAAGCCAAAATTTGCTCCGAAAACGGCTTATTTAGCAAGATTTTCGAAAAAAACTTCCAAATTAAGCCGAAATTTGATCCAAAAACGGCGAATTTGGCAAACTTTTTGAAAAATCTTCCGAAAAATGCCGAAATTTACTCCGAAAACGGCTTATTTAGCAAGATTTTAGATAAATCTTCCAAATATAGCCGAAATTTCCTCTATAAATGTCTTATTTAAAAGATTTTCGAAAAAATCTTCCAAATTAATTCGAAATTTGATCCAAAAACGGATAATTTGGCAAAATTTTTGAAAAATCTTCAAAAATAAGCCGAAATTTTCTCCGAAAACGGCTTATTTAGCAAGATTTTAGATGAATCTTCCAAATAAAGCCAAAATTTGCTCCGAAAACGGTTTATTTAGCAAGATTTTCGTAAAAATCTTCCAAATTAGGCCGAAATTTACTCCGAAAACGGTTTATTTGGCAACTATTTCGAAAAAACCTTCCAAGATAAGCCAAAATTTGCTCCGAAAACGGCTTCTTTAGGAAGATTTTAGATAAATCTTCCAAATATAGCCGAAATTTCCTCTATGAACGTCTTATTTGATAAGATTTTCGAAAAAATCTTCCAAATAAAGCCGAAATATGCTCTGAAAACGGCTTATTTAGCAAGATATTCGAAAAAAAACTTCTAAATTAAGACGAAATTTACTCTGAAAACGGTTTATTTAGCAAGATTTTCGAAAAAATATTCCAAATTAAGCCGAAATTTACTCTGAAAACGGTTTATTTCGCTAGATTTTTGGAAAATCATACAAATGAAGACGAAATTTGCTCCGAAAACGGCTTATTTAGCAAGATGTTAGATAAATCTTCCAAATATAGCGGAAATTTCCTCTATAAATGTCTTATTTGAGAAGATTTTCAAAAAAATCTTCCAAATTTGCCAAAATTTACTCTTAAAACGGCATATTTAGCAAGTATTTCGAAAAAACCTTCCAAGATAAGCCGAAATTTGATCCAAAAACGGCTAATTTGGCAAATTTTTGAAAAATCTTCCAAAATAAGCCGAAATATTCTCCGAAAACGGTTTATTTGGCAAGATTTTCGGAAAATCATACAAATGAAGCCGAAATTTGCTCCGAAAACGGTTTATTTGGCAAGATTTTCGAATAAATCTTCCAAATTAAGCCGAAATTTACTCTGAAAACGGCTTATTTAGCAAGTATTTCGAAAACACCTTCAAAAATAAGCCAAAATTTGCTCCGAAAACGGCTTATTTAGCAAGATTTTAGATAAAACTTCCAAATATAGCCAAAATTTCCTCTATAAATGTCTTGTTTGAGAAGATTTTCGAAAAAATCTTCCAAATTAATCCGAAATTTGATCCAAAAACGGCTAATTTGGCAAATTTTTGAAAAATCTTGCAAAATAAGCCGATATTTTCTCCGAAAACGATTTATTTGGCAAGATTTTCGAATAAACCTTCCAAGATAAGCCAAAGTTTGTTCCGAAAACGGCTTATTTAGCAAGATTTTATATAAATCTTCCAAATATAGCCAAAATTTCCTCTATAAACGTCTTATTATTCCTATCTTATGCTCTGAAAACCGATTATTTTGCAAGATTTTTGAAGAAATCTTTATATTTAGCCGAAATTTCATCCGAAAACGCCTTATTTGGCAAACCTTTTGAAAAATCTTCCAAATAAAGCAGAAATTTGCTCTGAAACCGTTTATTTGGCAAGATTTTCTGAAAAATCTTCCAAAATAAGCCGAAATTTACTCCGAAAACGGTTTATTTGGCAAGATTTTCGGAAAATCATACAAATGAAGCCGAAATTTGCCCCATAACGGTTTATTTAGCAAGATTTTCAAAGAAATCTTCCAAATTAAGCCAAAATTTGATCCATAAACGGCAAATTTGGCAAACGTTTTGAAGAATCTTCCAAAATAACCCGAAATTTACTCCGAAAACGGTTTATTTGGCAAGATTTTCGGAAAATCATACAAATGAAGCCGAAATTTGCTCCGAAAACGGCTAATTTGGCAAACGTTTTGAAGAATCTTCAAAAATAAACCGAAATTTGCTCCGAAAACGGTTTATTTGGCATGATTTTCGGAAAATCATACAAATGAAGCCGAAATTTCCTCCGAAAACGGCTTTTTTAGCAAGATTTTCGAAGAAATCTTCCAAATTAAGCCGAAATTTTATCCAAAAACGGCTAATTTGGCAAACTTTTTGAAGAATCTTCCAAAATAACCCGAAATTTACTCCGAAAACGGTTTATTTGGCAAGATTTTCGGAAAATCATACAAATGAAGCTGAAATTTGCTCCGAAAATGGATTATTTAGCCAGATATTCGTAAAAATCCTCCAAATTAAGCCGAAATTTACTCCGAAAACGGTTTATTTGGCAAGATTTTCGAAAAAATCTTCCAAATTAAGCCAAAATTTACTCTGAAAACGGCTTATTTGGCAAGTATTTCGAAAAAACCTTCCAAAATAAGCCAAAATTTCCTCCGAAAACGGCTTATTTAGCAAGATTTTAGATAAATCTTCCAAATAAAGCCGAAATTGGCTCTGAAAACGGCTTATTTAGCAAGATTTTCTGAAAAATCTTCCAAAATAAGTCGTTATTTGCACCTAAAACGGCTTATTTAGCAAATTTTCGTAAAAATCTTCCAAATTAAGCCGAAATTTGCTCCGAAAACGGTTTTTTTGGCAGGATTTTCGAAAAAATCTTCCAAATTTGCCAAAATTTACTCTGAAAACGGCTTATTTAGCAAGTATTTCGGAAAAACCTTCCAAAATAAGCCAAAATTTGCTCCGAAAACGGCTTATTTAGCAAGATATTAGATAAATCTTCCAAATATAGCCGAAATTTCCTCTATAAATGTCTTATTTAAGAAGATTTTCGAAAAAATCTTCCAAATTAATCTGAAATTTGATCCAAAAACGGCTAATTTGGCAAATTTTTGAAAAATCTTCCAAAATAAACCGAAATTTTCTCCGAAAACGGTTTATTTGGCAAGATTTTGGGAAAATCATACAAATGAAGCCGAAATTTGCTCAGAAAACGGCTTATTTAGCAAGATTTTCGAAAAAAACTTCCAAATTAAGCCGAAATTTGATCCAAAAACGGCGAATTTGGCAAACTTTTTGAAAAATCTTCCGAAAAATGCCGAAATTTACTCCGAAAACGGCTTATTTAGCAAGATTTTAGATAAATCTTCCAAATATAGCCGAAATTTCCTCTATAAATGTCTTATTTAAAAGATTTTCGAAAAAATCTTCCAAATTAATTCGAAATTTGATCCAAAAACGGATAATTTGGCAAAATTTTTGAAAAATCTTCAAAAATAAGCCGAAATTTTCTCCGAAAACGGCTTATTTAGCAAGATTTTAGATGAATCTTCCAAATAAAGCCAAAATTTGCTCCGAAAACGGTTTATTTAGCAAGATTTTCGTAAAAATCTTCCAAATTAGGCCGAAATTTACTCCGAAAACGGTTTATTTGGCAACTATTTCGAAAAAACCTTCCAAGATAAGCCAAAATTTGCTCCGAAAACGGCTTCTTTAGGAAGATTTTAGATAAATCTTCCAAATATAGCCGAAATTTCCTCTATAAACGTCTTATTTGATAAGATTTTCGAAAAAATCTTCCAAATAAAGCCGAAATATGCTCTGAAAACGGCTTATTTAGCAAGATATTCGAAAAAAACTTCTAAATTAAGACGAAATTTACTCTGAAAACGGTTTATTTAGCAAGATTTTCGAAAAAATATTCCAAATTAAGCCGAAATTTACTCTGAAAACGGTTTATTTCGCTAGATTTTTGGAAAATCATACAAATGAAGACGAAATTTGCTCCGAAAACGGCTTATTTAGCAAGATGTTAGATAAATCTTCCAAATATAGCGGAAATTTCCTCTATAAACGTCTTATTTGAGAAGATTTTCAAAAAAATCTTCCAAATTTGCCAAAATTTACTCTTAAAACGGCATATTTAGCAAGTATTTCGAAAAAACCTTCCAAGATAAGCCGAAATTTGATCCAAAAACGGCTAATTTGGCAAATTTTTGAAAAATCTTCCAAAATAAGCCGAAATATTCTCCGAAAACGGTTTATTTGGCAAGATTTTCGGAAAATCATACAAATGAAGCCGAAATTTGCTCCGAAAACGGTTTATTTGGCAAGATTTTCGAATAAATCTTCCAAATTAAGCCGAAATTTACTCTGAAAACGGCTTATTTAGCAAGTATTTCGAAAACACCTTCAAAAATAAGCCAAAATTTGCTCCGAAAACGGCTTATTTAGCAAGATTTTAGATAAAACTTCCAAATATAGCCAAAATTTCCTCTATAAATGTCTTGTTTGAGAAGATTTTCGAAAAAATCTTCCAAATTAATCCGAAATTTGATCCAAAAACGGCTAATTTGGCAAATTTTTGAAAAATCTTGCAAAATAAGCCGATATTTTCTCCGAAAACGATTTATTTGGCAAGATTTTCGAATAAACCTTCCAAGATAAGCCAAAGTTTGTTCCGAAAACGGCTTATTTAGCAAGATTTTATATAAATCTTCCAAATATAGCCAAAATTTCCTCTATAAACGTCTTATTATTCCTATCTTATGCTCTGAAAACCGATTATTTTGCAAGATTTTTGAAGAAATCTTTATATTTAGCCGAAATTTCATCCGAAAACGCCTTATTTGGCAAACCTTTTGAAAAATCTTCCAAATAAAGCAGAAATTTGCTCTGAAACCGTTTATTTGGCAAGATTTTCTGAAAAATCTTCCAAAATAAGCCGAAATTTACTCCGAAAACGGTTTATTTGGCAAGATTTTCGGAAAATCATACAAATGAAGCCGAAATTTGCCCCGGAAACGGTTTATTTAGCAAGATTTTCAAAGAAATCTTCCAAATTAAGCCAAAATTTGATCCATAAACGGCAAATTTGGCAAACGTTTTGAAGAATCTTCCAAAATAACCCGAAATTTACTCCGAAAACGGTTTATTTGGCAAGATTTTCGGAAAATCATACAAATGAAGCCGAAATTTGCTCCGAAAACGGCTAATTTGGCAAACTTTTTGAAGAATCTTCAAAAATAAACCGAAATTTTCTCCGAAAACGGGTTATTTGGCAAGATTTTGGGAAAATCATACAAATGAAGCCGAAATTTGCTGAGAAAACGGCTTATTTAGCATGATTTTCGAAAAAAACTTCCAATTTTGCCAAAATTTACTCTTAAAAAGGCATATTTAGCAAGTATTTCGAAAAAACCTTCCAAGATAAGCCGAAATTAGCTCCGAAAACGGTTTATTTGGCAAGATTTTCGGAAAAACATACAAATGAAGCCGAAATTTCCTCCGTAAACGGCCTATTTAGCAAGATTTTTGAAAAAATCTTCCAAATTGAACCGAAATTTACTCCGAAAACGGCATATTTAGCAAGATTTTCGAAAAGTTCTTCTATATTAAGCCGAAATTTGCTCCGAAAACGGCTTATTTGTCAAGAATTTCGGAAAATTCCTCCAAATTAAGGGGAAAATGCTCTGAAAACCACTTATTTTGCAAGATTTTTGAAGAAATCTTTATATTTAGCCGAAATTTCATCCGAAAACGCGTTATTTGGCAATATTTCTGAAAAATCTTCCAAAATAAGCCGAAATTTACTCCTAAAACGGCTTAATTAGCTTGATTTTAGATAAATCTTCCAAATATAGCTGAAATTTCCTCTATAAATGTCTTATTTGAGAAGATTTTCGAAAATATCTTCCAAATTAAACCGAAATTTGATCCAAAAACGGCTAATTTGGCAAACGTTTTGAAGAATCTTCCAAAAAAAGGCGAAATTTGCTCCGAAAACGGTTTATTTGGCATGATTTTCGGAAAATCATACAAATGAAGCCGAAATTTGCTCCGAAAACGGCTTATTTAGCAAGATTTTCGAAAAAATCTTCCAAATTTAGCCGAAATTTGATCCAATAACGGCTAATATTGCAAAATTTTTGAAAAATCTTCCAAAATAAGCCGAAATTTGCTACGAAAACGGTTTATTTAGCAAATTTTCGTAAAAATCTTCCAAATTAAGCCGAAATTTGCTCCGTAAACGGTTTATTTGGCAGGATTTTCGAAAAAATCTTCCAAATTTGCCAAAATTTACTCTTAAAACGGCATATTTAGCAAGTATTTCGAAAAAACCTTCCAGGATAAGCCGAAATTTGCTCCGAAAACGGTTTATTTGGCAAGATTTTCGGAAAATCATACAAATGAAGCCGAAATTTCCTCCGAAAACGGCCTATTTAGCAAGATTTTCGAAAAAATCTTCCAAATTGAGCCGAAATTTACTCCAAAAACGGCTTATTTAGCAAGATTTTCGAAAAATTCTTCTATATTAAGAGGAAATTTGCTCCGAAAACGGCTTATTTGTCAAGAATTTCGGAAAATCCTGCAAATTAAGGGGAAAATGCTCTGAAAACCGCTTATTTTAGCAAGATATTTGAAGAAATCTTTATATTTAGCCGAAATTTCATCCGAAAACGCCTTATTTGGCAATATTTCTGAAAAATCTTCCAAAATAAGCCAAAATCTACTCCTAAAACGGCTTATTTAGCAAGATTTTCGAAAAAATCTTCCAAATTAAGCCGAAATTTACTCTGAAAACGGCTTATTTAGCAAGATTTTAGATAAATCTTCCAAATATAGCTGAAATTTCCTCTATAAATGTCTTATTTGAGAAGATTTTCGAAAATATCTTCCAAATTAAACCAAAATTTGATCCAAAAACGGAAAATCTGGCAAACTTTTTGAAGAATCTTCCAAAATAGGCCGAAATTTTCTCCGAAAACGGTTTATTTGGCAAGATTTTCGGAAAATCATACAAATGAAGCTGAAATTTGCTCCGAAAATGGATTATTTAGCCAGATATTCGTAAAAATCCTCCAAATTAAGCCGAAATTTACTCCGAAAACGGTTTATTTGGCAAGATTTTCGAAAAAATCTTCCAAATTAAGCCAAAATTTACTCTGAAAACGGCTTATTTGGCAAGTATTTCGAAAAAACCTTCCAAAATAAGCCAAAATTTGCTCCGAAAACGGCTTATTTAGCAAGATTTTAGATAAATCTTCCAAATAAAGCCGAAATTAGCTCTGAAAACGGCTTATTTAGCAAGATTTTCTGAAAAATCTTCCAAAATAAGTCGTTATTTGCACCTAGAACGGCTTATTTAGCAAATTTTCGTAAAAATCTTCCAAATTAAGCCGAAATTTGCTCCGAAAACGGTTTATTTGGCAGGATTTTCGAAAAAATCTTCCAAATTTGCCAAAATTTACTCTGAAAACGGCTTATTTAGCAAGTATTTCGAAAAAACCTTCCAAAATAAGCCAAAATTTGCTCCGAAAACGGCTTATTTAGCAAGATTTTAAATAAATTTCCAAATAAAGCCGAAATTGGCTCTGAAAACGGCTTATTTAGCAATATTTTCTGAAAAATCTTCCAAAATAAGTCGTTATTTGCTCCTAAAACGGCTTATTTAGCAAGGATTTCGGAATAACCTTCCAAGATAAGCCGAAATTTGCTCCGAAAACGGCTTATTTAGCAAGATTTTAGATAAATCATCCAAATATAGCCGAAATTTCCTCTATAAATGTCTTATTTAAGAAGATTTTCGAAAAAATCTTCCAAATTAATCTGAAATTTGATCCAAAAACGGCTAATTTGGCAAATTTTTGAAAAATCTTCCAAAATAAACCGAAATTTCCTCCGCAAACGGCTTTTTTAGCAAGATTTTCGAAGAAATCTTCCAATTTAAGCCGAAATTTGCTCCGAAAACGGCTTAATTAGCAAGATTTTCGAAAAAATCTTCTAAATCAGGCCTAAATTTGCTCCGAAATGGCTTATTTAGCAAGATTTTAGATAAATCATACAAATGAAGCCGAAATTTGCTCCGATAACGGCTTATTTAGCAAGATTTTCGATAAAATCTTCCAAATTAAGCCGAAATTTGACCCAAAAACGGCTAATTTGGCAAGCTTTTTGAAAAATCTTCCAAAATAAGCCGAAATTTTCTCCGAAAACGGCTTATTTAGCAAGATTTTAGATAAATCTTCCAAAAATAGCCCAAATTTCCTCTATAAACGTCTTATTTGAGAAGATTTTCGAACAAATCTTCCAAATTGAGCCGAAATTTACTCCGAAAACGGCTTATTTGTCAAGAATTTCGGAAAATCCTCCAAATTAAGGGGAAAATGCTCTGAAAACCGATTATTTTGCAAGATTTTTGAAGAAATCTTTATATTTAGCCGAAATTTCATCCGAAAACGCCTTATTTGGCAAACTTTTTGAAAAATCTTCCAAATAAAGCAGAAATTTGCTCTGAAACCGTTTATTTTGCAAGATTTTTGAAGAAATCTTCATATTTAGCCGAAATTTCATCCGATAACGCCTTATTTGGCAAGATTTCTGAAAAATCTTCCAAAATAAGCAGATATTTACTCCGAAAACGGTTTATTTGGCAAGATTTTCGAAAAAATCTTCCAAAATAAGCCAAAATTTGCTCCGAAAACGGCTTATTTAGCAAGATTTTAGATAAATTTTCCAAATATAGCCAAAATTTCCTCTATAAATGTCTTATTTAAGAAGATTTTCGAAAAAATCTTCCAAATTAATCCGAAATTTGATCCAAAAACGGCTAATTTGGCAAATTTTTGAATCATCTTCCAAAATAAGCCGATATTCTCTCCGAAAACGGTTAATTTGGCAAGATTTTCGAAAAAACCTTCCAAGATTAGCCAAAATTTGTTCCGAAAACGGCTTATTTTGCAAGATTTTCGAAAAATTCTTCTAAATTAAGCCGAAATTTGCTCCGAAAACGGCTTATTTGTCAAGAATTTCGGAAAATCCTCCAAATGAAGGGTAAAATGCTCTGAAAACCGCTTATTTTGCAAGATTTTAGATAAATCTTCCAAACATAGCCGAAATTTCCTCTATAAACGTCTTATTTGAGAAGATTTTAGATAAATCTTCCAAATATAGCCGAAATTTCCTCTATAAACGTCTTATTTGAGAAGATTTTCGAAAAAATTTTCCAAATAAAGCCGAAATTTTCTCTGAAACGTCTTATTTAGCAAGATTTTCGAAAAATTCTTCTAAATTAAGCCGAAATTTGCTCCGAAAACGGCTTATTTGTCAAGACTTTCGGAAAATCCTCCAAATTAAGGGGAAAATGCTCTGAAAACCGCTTATTTTGCAAGATTTTTAAAGAAAACTTTATATTTAGCCGAAATTTCATCCGGTGACGCCTTATTTGGCAAGATTTCTGAAAAATCTTCCAAAATAAGGAGATATTTACTCCTAAAACGGCTTATTTAGCAAGATTTTCGAAAAAATCTTCCAAATTAAGCCGAAATTTACTCTGAAAACGGCTTATTTAACAAGTATTTCGAAAAAACCTTCCAAAATAAGCCAAAATTTGCTCCGAAAACGGCATATTTAGCAAGATTTTAGATAAATCTTCCAAATATAGCGGAAATTTCCTCTATAAACGTCTTATTTGAGAAGATTTTCTAAAAAATCTTCAAAATTAATCCGAAATTTGATCCAAAAACGGCTAATTTTGAAAAATTTTTCAAAAATCTTCCAAAATAAGCCGAAATATTCTCCGAAAACGGTTTATTTGGCAAGATTTTCGGAAAATCATACAAATGAAGCCGAAATTTGCTACGAAAACGGTTTATTTGGCAAGATTTTCGAAAAATCTTCCAAATTAAGCCGAAATTTACTCTGAAAACGGCTTATTTAGCAAGTATTTCGAAATCACCTTCCAAAATAAGCCAAAATTTGCTCCGAAAACGGCTTATTTAGCAAGATTTTAGATAAATCTTCCAAATATAGCTGAAATTTCCTCTATAAATGACTTATTTGAGAAGATTTTCGAAAATATCTTCCAAATTAAACCGAAATTTGATCCAAAAACGGCTAATTTGGCAAACGTTTTGATAAATCTTCCAAAAAAAGCCGAAATTTGCTCCGAAAATGGTTTATTTGGCAAGATTTTCGGAAAATCATACAAATGAAGCCGAAATTTCCTCCGGAAACGGCTTATTTAGCAAGATTTTCGAAAAAACCTTCCAAAATAAGCCAAAATTTGCTCCGAAAACGGCATATTTAGCAAGATTTTAGATAAATCTTCCAAATATAGCGGAAATTTCCTCTATAAACGTCTTATTTGAGAAGATTTTCGAAAATATCTTCCAAATAAGGCCGAAATTTGCTCTGAAAACGGCTTATTTAGCAAGATTTTCGAAAACTTCTTCTAAATTAAGCCGAAATTTGCTCCGAAAACGGCTTATTTGTCAAGAATTTCGGAAAATCCTCCAAATTAAGGGGAAAATGCTCTGAAAACCGCTTATTTTGCAAGATTTTAGATAAATCTTCCAAATATAACCGAAATTTCCTCTATAAATGTCTTATTTGAGAAGATTTTCGAAAAAATCTTCCAAATTAATCCGAAATTTGATCCAAAAACGGCTAATTTGTCAAATTTTTGAAAAATCTTCCAAAATAAGCCGATATTTTCTCCGAAAACGGTTTATTTGGCAAGATTTTGGGAAAATCATACAAATGAGGCCGAAATTTTCTCCGAAAACGGCTTATTTAGCAAGATTTTTGAAAAAACATCCAAATTACGCCGAAATTTGATCCAAAAACGACTAATTTGGCAAACATTTTGAAAAATCTTCCAAAATAAGCCGAAATTTTCTCCGAAAACGGCTTATTTAGCAAGATTTTCTAAAAAATCTTCTAAATCAGGCCTAAATTTGCTCCGAAAACGGCTTATTTAGCAAGATTTTAGATAAATCATACAAATGAAGCCGAAATTTGCTCCGAAAACGGCTTATTTAGCAAGATTTTCGAATAAATCTTCCAAATTAAGCCGAAATTTGATCCAAAAACGGCTAATTTGTCAAGCTTTTTGAAAAATCTTCCAAAATAAGCCGATATTTTCTCCGAAAACGGCTGATTGAGCAAGATTTTAGATATATCTTCCAAATATAGCCAAAATTTCCTCTATAAATGTCTTATTTGAGAAGATTTTCGAAAAAATCTTCCAAATTGAACCGAAATTTACTCCGAAAACGGCTTATTTGTCAAGAATTTCGGAAAATCCTCCAAATTAAATGGAAAATGCTCTGAAAACCGATTATTTTGCAAGATTTTTGAAGAAATCTTTATATTTAGCCGAAATTTCATACGAAAACGCCTTATTTGGCAAACCTTTTGAAAAATCTTCCAAATAAAGCAGAAATTTGCTCTGAAACCGTTTAATTGGCAAGATTTTCTGAAAAATCTTCCAAAATAAGCCGAAATTTACTCCGAAAACGGTTTATTTGGCAAGATTTTCGGAAAATCATACAAATGAAGCCGAAATTTCCTCCGAAAACGTCTTATTTAGCAAGATTTTCGAAGAAATCTTCCAAATTAAGCCGAAATTTGATCCATAAACGGCAAATTTGGCAAACGTTTTGAAGAATCTTCCAAAATAAACCGAAATTTACTCCGAAAACGGTTCATTTGGCAAGATTTTCGGAAAATCATACAAATGAAGCCGAAATTTTCCCCGAAAACGGCTTATTTAGCAAGATTTTCGTAAAAATCTTCCAAATATAGCCGAAATTTACTCCAAAAACGGTTTATTTGGCAAGATTTTCGAAAAAATCTTCCAAATTAAGCCAAATTTACTCTGAAAACGGTTTATTTGGCAAGATTTTCGAATAAACCTTCCAAGATAAGCCAAAGTTTGATCCGAAAACGGCTTATTTAGCAAGATTTTATATAAATCTTCCAAATATAGCCAAAATTTCCTCTATAAACGTCTTATTTGAGAAGATTTTCGAAAAAAATCTTCGAAATAAAGCCGAAATTTGCTCTGAAAACGGTTTATTTAGCAAGATTTTCGAAAAATTCTTCTAAATTAATCCGAAATTTGATCCAAAAACGGCTAATTTGGCAAATTTTTGAAAAATCTTCCAAAATAAGCCGATATTTTCTCCGAAAACGGTTTATTTGGCAAGATTTTGGGAAAATCATACAAATGAAGCCGAAATTTGCTCCGAAAACGTCTTATTTAGCAAGATTTTTGAAAAAAACTTCCAAATTAAGCCGAAGTTTGATCCAAAAACGGATAATTTGGCAAACTTTTTGAAAAATCTTCCTAAATAAGACGAAATTTTCTCCGAAAACGGCTTATTTAGCAAGATTTTCTAAAAAATCTTCTAAATCAGGACAGAATTTGCTTCGAAAACGGCTTATTTAGCAAGATTTTAGATAAATCATACAAATAAAGCCAAAATTTGCTCCGAAAACGGCTTATTTAGCAAGATTTTCGAATAAACCTTCCAAATTAAGCCAAAATTTGATCCATAAACTGCAAATTTGGCAAATGTTTTGAAGAATCTTCCAAAATAAGCCGAAATTTACTCCGAAAACGGTTTATTTGGCAAGATTTTCGGAAAATCATACAAATGAAGCCGAAATTTGCCCCGAAAACGGCTTATTTAGCAAGATTTTCGTAAAAATCTTCCAAATTAAGCCGAAATTTACTCCGAAAACGGTTTATTTGGCAAGTATTACGAAAACACCTTCAAAAATAAGCCAAAATATGCTCCGAAAACGGCTTATTTAGCTTGATTATAGATAAAACTTGCAAATATAGCCAAAATTTCCTCTATAAATGTCTTATTTGAGAAGATTTTCGAAAAAATCTTCCAAATTAATCCGAAATTTGATCCAAAAAAGGCTAATTTGGCAAACTTTTTGAAAAATCTTCCAAAAAAAGCCGAAATTTGCTCCGAAAACGGTTTATTTGGCATGATTTTCGGAAAATCATACAAATGAAGCCGAAATTTCCTCCGAAAACGGCTTTTTTAGCAAGATTTTCGAAGAAATCTTCCAAATTAAGCCGAAATTTTATCCAAAAACGACTAATTTGGCAAACTTTTTGAAGAATCTTCCAAAATAACCCGAAATTTACTCCGAAAACGGTTTATTTGGCAAGATTTTCGGAAAATCATACAAATGAAGCTGAAATTTGCTCCGAAAATGGATTATTTAGCCAGATATTTGTAAAAATCCTCCAAATTAAGCCGAAATTTACTCCGAAAACGGTTTATTTGGCAAGATTTTCGAAAAAATCTTCCAAATTAAGCCAAAATTTACTCTGAAAACGGCTTATTTGGCAAGTATTTCGAAAATACCTTCCAAAATAAGCCAACATTTCCTCCGAAAACGGCTTATTTAGCAAGATGTTAGATAAATCTTCCAAATAAAGCCGAAATTGGCTCTGAAAACGGCTTATTTAGCAAGATTTTCTGAAAAATCTTCCAAAATAAGTCGTTATTTGCACCTAAAACGGCTTATTTAGCAAGATTTTAGATAAATCTTCCAAATATAGCCGAAATTTCCTCTATAAATGTCTTATTTAAGAAGATTTTCGAAAAAATCTTCCAAATTAATCTGAAATTTGATCCAAAAACGGCTAATTTGGCAAATTTTTGAAAAATCTTCCAAAATAAACCGAAATTTTCTCCGAAAACGGTTTATTTGGCAAGATTTTGGGAAAATCATACAAATGAAGCCGAAATTTGCTCAGAAAACGGCTTATTTAGCAAGATTTTCGAAAAAAACTTCCAAATTAAGCCGAAATTTGATCCAAAAACGGCGAATTTGGCAAACTTTTTGAAAAATCTTCCGAAAAATGCCGAAATTTACTCCGAAAACGGCTTATTTAGCAAGATTTTAGATAAATCTTCCAAATATAGCCGAAATTTCCTCTATAAATGTCTTATTTAAAAGATTTTCGAAAAAATCTTCCAAATTAATTCGAAATTTGATCCAAAAACGGATAATTTGGCAAAATTTTTGAAAAATCTTCAAAAATAAGCCGAAATTTTCTCCGAAAACGGCTTATTTAGCAAGATTTTAGATGAATCTTCCAAATAAAGCCAAAATTTGCTCCGAAAACGGTTTATTTAGCAAGATTTTCGTAAAAATCTTCCAAATTAGGCCGAAATTTACTCCGAAAACGGTTTATTTGGCAACTATTTCGAAAAAACCTTCCAAGATAAGCCAAAATTTGCTCCGAAAACGGCTTCTTTAGGAAGATTTTAGATAAATCTTCCAAATATAGCCGAAATTTCCTCTATAAACGTCTTATTTGATAAGATTTTCGAAAAAATCTTCCAAATAAAGCCGAAATATGCTCTGAAAACGGCTTATTTAGCAAGATATTCGAAAAAAACTTCTAAATTAAGACGAAATTTACTCTGAAAACGGTTTATTTAGCAAGATTTTCGAAAAAATATTCCAAATTAAGCCGAAATTTACTCTGAAAACGGTTTATTTTGCTAGATTTTTGGAAAATCATACAAATGAAGACGAAATTTGCTCCGAAAACGGCTTATTTAGCAAGATGTTAGATAAATCTTCCAAATATAGCGGAAATTTCCTCTATAAACGTCTTATTTGAGAAGATTTTCAAAAAAATCTTCCAAATTTGCCAAAATTTACTCTTAAAACGGCATATTTAGCAAGTATTTCGAAAAAACCTTCCAAGATAAGCCGAAATTTGATCCAAAAACGGCTAATTTGGCAAATTTTTGAAAAATCTTCCAAAATAAGCCGAAATATTCTCCGAAAACGGTTTATTTGGCAAGATTTTCGGAAAATCATACAAATGAAGCCGAAATTTGCTCCGAAAACGGTTTATTTGGCAAGATTTTCGAATAAATCTTCCAAATTAAGCCGAAATTTACTCTGAAAACGGCTTATTTAGCAAGTATTTCGAAAACACCTTCAAAAATAAGCCAAAATTTGCTCCGAAAACGGCTTATTTAGCAAGATTTTAGATAAAACTTCCAAATATAGCCAAAATTTCCTCTATAAATGTCTTGTTTGAGAAGATGTTCGAAAAAATCTTCCAAATTAATCCGAAATTTGATCCAAAAACGGCTAATTTGGCAAATTTTTGAAAAATCTTGCAAAATAAGCCGATATTTTCTCCGAAAACGGTTTATTTGGCAAGATTTTCGAATAAACCTTCCAAGATAAGCCAAAGTTTGTTCCGAAAACGGCTTATTTAGCAAGATTTTATATAAATCTTCCAAATATAGCCAAAATTTCCTCTATAAACGTCTTATTATTCCTATCTTATGCTCTGAAAACCGATTATTTTGCAAGATTTTTGAAGAAATCTTTATATTTAGCCGAAATTTCATCCGAAAACGCCTTATTTGGCAAACCTTTTGAAAAATCTTCCAAATAAAGCAGAAATTTGCTCTGAAACCGTTTATTTGGCAAGATTTTCTGAAAAATCTTCCAAAATAAGCCGAAATTTACTCCGAAAACGGTTTATTTGGCAAGATTTTCGGAAAATCATACAAATGAAGCCGAAATTTGCCCCGGAAACGGTTTATTTAGCAAGATTTTCAAAGAAATCTTCCAAATTAAGCCAAAATTTGATCCATAAACGGCAAATTTGGCAAACGTTTTGAAGAATCTTCCAAAATAACCCGAAATTTACTCCGAAAACGGTTTATTTGGCAAGATTTTCGGAAAATCATACAAATGAAGCCGAAATTTGCTCCGAAAACGGCTAATTTGGCAAACTTTTTGAAGAATCTTCAAAAATAAACCGAAATTTGCTCCGAAAACGGTTTATTTGGCATGATTTTCGGAAAATCATACAAATGAAGCCGAAATTTCCTCCGAAAACGGCTTTTTTAGCAAGATTTTCGAAGAAATCTTCCAAATTAAGCCGAAATTTTATCCAAAAACGGCTAATTTGGCAAACTTTTTGAAGAATCTTCCAAAATAACCCGAAATTTACTCCGAAAACGGTTTATTTGGCAAGATTTTCGGAAAATCATACAAATGAAGCTGAAATTTGCTCCGAAAATGGATTATTTAGCCAGATATTCGTAAAAATCTTCCAAATTAAGCCAAAATTTACTCTGAAAACGGCTTATTTGGCAAGTATTTCGAAAAAACCTTCCAAAATAAGCCAAAATTTCCTCCGAAAACGGCTTATTTAGCAAGATTTTAGATAAATCTTCCAAATAAAGCCGAAATTGGCTCTGAAAACGGCTTATTTAGCAAGATTTTCTGAAAAATCTTCCAAAATAAGTCGTTATTTGCACCTAAAACGGCTTATTTAGCAAATTTTCGTAAAAATCTTCCAAATTAAGCCGAAATTTGCTCCGAAAACGGCTTATTTAGCAAGTATTTCGGAAAAACCTTCCAAAATAAGCCAAAATTTGCTCCGAAAACGGCTTATTTAGCAAGATTTTAGATAAATCTTCCAAATATAGCCGAAATTTCCTCTATAAATGTCTTATTTAAGAAGATTTTCAAAAAAATCTTCCAAATTAATCTGAAATTTGATCCAAAAACGGCTAATTTGGCAAATTTTTGAAAAATCTTCCAAAATAAACCGAAATTTTCTCCGAAAACGGTTTATTTGGCAAGATTTTGGGAAAATCATACAAATGAAGCCGAAATTTGCTCAGAAAACGGCTTATTTAGCAAGATTTTCGAAAAAAACTTCCAAATTAAGCCGAAATTTGATCCAAAAACGGCGAATTTGGCAAACTTTTTGAAAAATCTTCCGAAAAATGCCGAAATTTACTCCGAAAACGGCTTATTTAGCAAGATTTTAGATAAATCCTCCAAATATAGCCGAAATTTCCTCTATAAATGTCTTATTTAAAAGATTTTCGAAAAAATCTTCCAAATTAATTCGAAATTTGATCCAAAAACGGATAATTTGGCAAAATTTTTGAAAAATCTTCAAAAATAAGCCGAAATTTTCTCCGAAAACGGCTTATTTAGCAAGATTTTAGATGAATCTTCCAAATAAAGCCAAAATTTGCTCCGAAAACGGTTTATTTAGCAAGATTTTCGTAAAAATCTTCCAAATTAGGCCGAAATTTACTCCGAAAACGGTTTATTTGGCAACTATTTCGAAAAAACCTTCCAAGATAAGCCAAAATTTGCTCCGAAAACGGCTTCTTTAGGAAGATTTTAGATAAATCTTCCAAATATAGCCGAAATTTCCTCTATAAACGTCTTATTTGATAAGATTTTCGAAAAAATCTTCCAAATAAAGCCGAAATATGCTCTGAAAACGGCTTATTTAGCAAGATATTCGAAAAAAACTTCTAAATTAAGACGAAATTTACTCTGAAAACGGTTTATTTAGCAAGATTTTCGAAAAAATATTCCAAATTAAGCCGAAATTTACTCTGAAAACGGTTTATTTCGCTAGATTTTTGGAAAATCATACAAATGAAGACGAAATTTGCTCCGAAAACGGCTTATTTAGCAAGATGTTAGATAAATCTTCCAAATATAGCGGAAATTTCCTCTATAAACGTCTTATTTGAGAAGATTTTCAAAAAAATCTTCCAAATTTGCCAAAATTTACTCTTAAAACGGCATATTTAGCAAGTATTTCGAAAAAACCTTCCAAGATAAGCCGAAATTTGATCCAAAAACGGCTAATTTGGCAAATTTTTGAAAAATCTTCCAAAATAAGCCGAAATATTCTCCGAAAACGGTTTATTTGGCAAGATTTTCGGAAAATCATACAAATGAAGCCGAAATTTGCTCCGAAAACGGTTTATTTGGCAAGATTTTCGAATAAATCTTCCAAATTAAGCCGAAATTTTCTCTGAAAACGGCTTATTTAGCAAGTATTTCGAAAACACCTTCAAAAATAAGCCACAATTTGATCCAAAAACGGCTAATTTGGCAAATTTTTGAAAAATCTTCCAAAATAAGCCGAAATATTCTCCGAAAACGGTTTATTTGGCAAGATTTTCGGAAAATCATACAAATGAAGCCGAAATTTGCCCCGGAAACGGTTTATTTAGCAAGATTTTCAAAGAAATCTTCCAAATTAAGCCAAAATTTGATCCATAAACGGCAAATTTCGCAAACGTTTTGAAGAATCTTCCAAAATAACCCGAAATTTACTCCGAAAACGGTTTATTTGGCAAGATTTTCGGAAAATCATACAAATGAAGCCGAAATTTGCTCCGAAAACGGCTAATTTGGCAAACTTTTTGAAGAATCTTCAAAAATAAACCGAAATTTGCTCCGAAAACGGTTTATTTGGCATGATTTTCGGAAAATCATACAAATGAAGCCGAAATTTCCTCCGAAAACGGCTTTTTTAGCAAGATTTTCGAAGAAATCTTCCAAATTAAGCCGAAATTTTATCCAAAAACGGCTAATTTGGCAAACTTTTTGAAGAATCTTCCAAAATAACCCGAAATTTACTCCGAAAACGGTTTATTTGGCAAGATTTTCGGAAAATCATACAAATGAAGCTGAAATTTGCTCCGAAAATGGATTATTTAGCCAGATATTCGTAAAAATCTTCCAAATTAAGCCAAAATTTACTCTGAAAACGGCTTATTTGGCAAGTATTTCGAAAAAACCTTCCAAAATAAGCCAAAATTTCCTCCGAAAACGGCTTATTTAGCAAGATTTTAGATAAATCTTCCAAATAAAGCCGAAATTGGCTCTGAAAACGGCTTATTTAGCAAGATTTTCTGAAAAATCTTCCAAAATAAGTCGTTATTTGCACCTAAAACGGCTTATTTAGCAAATTTTCGTAAAAATCTTCCAAATTAAGCCGAAATTTGCTCCGAAAACGGTTTTTTTGGCAGGATTTTCGAAAAAATCTTCCAAATTTGCCAAAATTTACTCTGAAAACGGCTTATTTAGCAAGTATTTCGGAAAAACCTTCCAAAATAAGCCAAAATTTGCTCCGAAAACGGCTTATTTAGCAAGATTTTAGATAAATCTTCCAAATATAGCCGAAATTTCCTCTATAAATGTCTTATTTAAGAAGATTTTCGAAAAAATCTTCCAAATTAATCTGAAATTTGATCCAAAAACGGCTAATTTGGCAAATTTTTGAAAAATCTTCCAAAATAAACCGAAATTTTCTCCGAAAACGGTTTATTTGGCAAGATTTTGGGAAAATCATACAAATGAAGCCGAAATTTGCTCAGGAAACGGCTTATTTAGCAAGATTTTCGAAAAAAACTTCCAAATTAAGCCTAAATTTGATCCAAAAACGGCGAATTTGGCAAACTTTTTGAAAAATCTTCCGAAAAATGCCGAAATTTACTCCGAAAACGGCTTATTTAGCAAGATTTTAGATAAATCTTCCAAATATAGCCGAAATTTCCTCTATAAATGTCTTATTTAAAAGATTTTCGAAAAAATCTTCCAAATTAATTCGAAATTTGATCCAAAAACGGATAATTTGGCAAAATTTTTGAAAAATCTTCAAAAATAAGCCGAAATTTTCTCCGAAAACGGCTTATTTAGCAAGATTTTAGATGAATCTTCCAAATAAAGCCAAAATTTGCTCCGAAAACGGTTTATTTAGCAAGATTTTCGTAAAAATCTTCCAAATTAGGCCGAAATTTACTCCGAAAACGGTTTATTTGGCAACTATTTCGAAAAAACCTTCCAAGATAAGCCAAAATTTGCTCCGAAAACGGCTTCTTTAGGAAGATTTTAGATAAATCTTCCAAATATAGCCGAAATTTCCTCTATAAACGTCTTATTTGATAAGATTTTCGAAAAAATCTTCCAAATAAAGCCGAAATATGCTCTGAAAACGGCTTATTTAGCAAGATATTCGAAAAAAACTTCTAAATTAAGACGAAATTTACTCTGAAAACGGTTTATTTAGCAAGATTTTCGAAAAAATATTCCAAATTAAGCCGAAATTTACTCTGAAAACGGTTTATTTCGCTAGATTTTTGGAAAATCATACAAATGAAGACGAAATTTGCTCCGAAAACGGCTTATTTAGCAAGATGTTAGATAAATCTTCCAAATATAGCGGAAATTTCCTCTATAAACGTCTTATTTGAGAAGATTTTCAAAAAAATCTTCCAAATTTGCCAAAATTTACTCTTAAAACGGCATATTTAGCAAGTATTTCGAAAAAACCTTCCAAGATAAGCCGAAATTTGATCCAAAAACGGCTAATTTGGCAAATTTTTGAAAAATCTTCCAAAATAAGCCGAAATATTCTCCGAAAACGGTTTATTTGGCAAGATTTTCGGAAAATCATACAAATGAAGCCGAAATTTGCTCCGAAAACGGTTTATTTGGCAAGATTTTCGAATAAATCTTCCAAATTAAGCCGAAATTTACTCTGAAAACGGCTTATTCAGCAAGTATTTCGAAAACACCTTCAAAAATAAGCCAAAATTTGCTCCGAAAACGGCTTATTTAGCAAGATTTTAGATAAAACTTCCAAATATAGCAAAAATTTCCTCTATAAATGTCTTGTTTGAGAAGATTTTCGAAAAAATCTTCCAAATTAATCCGAAATTTGATCCAAAAACGGCTAATTTGGCAAATTTTTGAAAAATCTTGCAAAATAAGTAGATATTTTCTCCGAAAACGATTTATTTGGCAAGATTTTCGAATAAACCTTCCAAGATAAGCCAAAGTTTGTTCCGAAAACGGCTTATTTAGCAAGATTTTATATAAATCTTCCAAATATAGCCAAAATTTCCTCTATAAACGTCTTATTATTCCTATCTTATTCTCTGAAAACCGATTATTTTGCAAGATTTTTGAAGAAATCTTTATATTTAGCCGAAATTTCATCCGAAAACGCCTTATTTGGCAAACCTTTTGAAAAATCTTCCAAATAAAGCAGAAATTTGCTCTGAAACCGTTTATTTGGCAAGATTTTCTGAAAAATCTTCCAAAATAAGCCGAAATTTACTCCGAAAACGGTTTATTTGGCAAGATTTTCGGAAAATCATACAAATGAAGCCGAAATTTGCCCCGGAAACGGTTTATTTAGCAAGATTTTCAAAGAAATCTTCCAAATTAAGCCAAAATTTGATCCATAAACGGCAAATTTGGCAAATGTTTTGAAGAATCTTCCAAAATAACCCGAAATTTACTCCGAAAACGGTTTATTTGGCAAGATTTTCGGAAAATCATACAAATGAAGCCGAAATTTGCTCCGAAAACGGCTAATTTGGCAAACTTTTTGAAGAATCTTCAAAAATAAACCGAAATTTTCTCCGAAAACGGGTTATTTGGCAAGATTTTGGGAAAATCATACAAATGAAGCCGAAATTTGCTGAGAAAACGGCTTATTTAGCATGATTTTCGAAAAAAACTTCCAATTTTGCCAAAATTTACTCTTAAAACGGCATATTTAGCAAGTATTTCGAAAAAACCTTCCAAGATAAGCCGAAATTAGCTCCGAAAACGGTTTATTTGGCAAGATTTTCGGAAAAACATACAAATGAAGCCGAAATTTCCTCCGTAAACGGCCTATTTAGCAAGATTTTTGAAAAAATCTTCCAAATTGAACCGAAATTTACTCCGAAAACGGCTTATTTAGCAAGATTTTCGAAAAGTTCTTCTATATTAAGCCGAAATTTGCTCCGAAAACGGCTTATTTGTCAAGAATTTCGGAAAATTCCTCCAAATTAAGGGGAAAATGCTCTGAAAACCACTTATTTTGCAAGATTTTTGAAGAAATCTTTATATTTAGCCGAAATTTCATCCGAAAACGCGTTATTTGGCAATATTTCTGAAAAATCTTCCAAAATAAGCCGAAATTTACTCCTAAAACGGCTTATTTAGCAAGATTTTAGATAAATCTTCCAAATATAGCTGAAATTTCCTCTATAAATGTCTTATTTGAGAAGATTTTCGAAAATATCTTCCAAATTAAACCGAAATTTGATCCAAAAACGGCTAATTTGGCAAACGTTTTGAAGAATCTTCCAAAAAAAGGCGAAATTTGCTCCGAAAACGGTTTATTTGGCAAGATTTTCGGAAAATCATACAAATGAAGCCGAAATTTGCTCCGAAAACGGCTTATTTAGCAAGATTTTCGAAAAAATCTTCCAAATTAAGCCGAAATTTACTCTGAAAACGGCTTATTTAGCAAGATTTTAGATAAATCTTCCAAATATAGCTGAAATTTCCTCTATAAATGTCTTATTTGAGAAGATTTTCGAAAATATCTTCCAAATTAAACCAAAATTTGATCCAAAAACGGAAAATCTGGCAAACTTTTTGAAGAATCTTCCAAAATAGGCCGAAATTTTCTCCGAAAACGGTTTATTTGGCAAGATTTTCGGAAAATCATACAAATGAAGCTGAAATTTGCTCCGAAAATGGATTATTTAGCCAGATATTCGTAAAAATCCTCCAAATTAAGCCGAAATTTACTCCGAAAACGGTTTATTTGGCAAGATTTTCGAAAAAATCTTCCAAATTAAGCCAAAATTTACTCTGAAAACGGCTTATTTGGCAAGTATTTCGAAAAAACCTTCCAAAATAAGCCAAAATTTGCTCCGAAAACGGCTTATTTAGCAAGATTTTAGATAAATCTTCCAAATAAAGCCGAAATTGGCTCTGAAAACGGCTTATTTAGCAATATTTTCTGAAAAATCTTCCAAAATAAGTCGTTATTTGCTCCTAAAACGGCTTATTTAGCAAGTATTTCGGAATAACCTTCCAAGATAAGCCGAAATTTGCTCCGAAAACGGCTTATTTAGCAAGATTTTAGATAAATCATCCAAATATAGCCGAAATTTCCTCTATAAATGTCTTATTTAAGAAGATTTTCGAAAAAATCTTCCAAATTAATCTGAAATTTGATCCAAAAACGGCTAATTTGGCAAATTTTTGAAAAATCTTCCAAAATAAACCGAAATTTTCTCCGAAAACGGTTTATTTGGCAAGATTTTGGGAAAATCATACAAATGAAGCCGAAATTTCCTCCGCAAACGGCTTTTTTAGCAAGATTTTCGAAGAAATCTTCCAATTTAAGCCGAAATTTGATCCAAAAAAGGCTAATTTGGCAAACTTTTTGAAAAATCTTCCAAAAAAAGCCGAAATTTGCTCCGAAAACGGTTTATTTGGCATGATTTTCGGAAAATCATACAAATGAAGCCGAAATTTCCTCCGAAAACGGCTTTTTTAGCAAGATTTTCGAAGAAATCTTCCAAATTAAGCCGAAATTTTATCCAAAAACGGCTAATTTGGCAAACTTTTTGAAGAATCTTTAAAAATAAACCGAAATTTTCTCCGAAAACGGGTTATTTGGCAAGATTTTGGGAAAATCATACATATGAAGCCGAAATTTGCTGAGAAAACGGCTTATTTAGCATGATTTTTGAAAAAATCTTCCAAATTGAACCGAAATTTACTCCGAAAACGGCTTATTTAGCAAGATTTTCGAAAAATTCTTCTATATTAAGCCGAAATTTGCTCCGAAAACGGCTTATTTGTCAAGAATTTCGGAAAATTCCTCCAAATTAAGGGGAAAATGCTCTGAAAACCGCTTATTTTGCAAGATTTTTGAAGAAATCTTTATATTAAGCCGAAATTTCATCCGAAAACGCCTTATTTGGCAATATTTCTGAAAAATCTTCCAAAATAAGCCGAAATTTACTCCTAAAACGGCTTATTTAGCAAGATTTTCTAAAAAATCTTCCAAATTAAGCCGAAATTTAATCTGAAAACTGCTTATTTAGCAAGATTTTAGATAAATCTTCCAAATATAGCTGAAATTTCCTCTATAAATGTCTTATTTGAGAAGATTTTCGAAAATATCTTCCAAATTAAACCGAAATTTGATCCAAAAACGGCTAATTTGGCAAACGTTTTGAAGAATCTTCCAAAAAAAGGCGAAATTTGCTCCGAAAACGGTTTATTTGGCAAGATTTTCGGAAAATCATACAAATGAAGCCGAAATTTGCTCCGAAAACGGCTTATTTAGCAAGATTTTCGAAAAAATCTTCCAAATTTAGCCGAAATTTGATCCAATAACGGCTAATATTGCAAAATTTTTGAAAAATCTTCCAAAATAAGCCGAAATTTGCTACGAAAACGGTTTATTTAGCAAATTTTCGTAAAAATCTTCCAAATTAAGCCGAAATTTGCTCCGTAAACGGTTTATTTGGCAGGATTTTCGAAAAAATCTTCCAAATTTGCCAAAATTTACTCTTAAAACGGCATATTTAGCATGTATTTCGAAAAAACCTTCCAGGATAAGCCGAAATTTGCTCCGAAAACGTTTTATTTGGCAAGATTTTCGGAAAATCATACAAATGAAGCCGAAATTTCCTCCGAAAACGGCCTATTTAGCAAGATTTTCGAAAAAATCTTCCAAATTGAGCCGAAATTTACTCCGAAAACGGCTTATTTAGCAAGATTTTCGAAAAATTCTTCTATATTAAGAGGAAATTTGCTCCGAAAACGGCTTATTTGTCAAGAATTTCGGAAAATCCTGCAAATTAAGGGGAAAATGCTCTGAAAACCGCTTATTTTGCAAGGTTTTTTTAAGAAATCTTTATATTTAGCCGAAATTTCATCCGAAAACGCCTTATTTGGCAATATTTCTGAAAAATCTTCCAAAATAAGCCGAAATCTACTCCTAAAACGGCTTATTTAGCAAGTATTTCGAAAAAACCTTCCAAAATAAGCCAAAATTTGCTCCGAAAACGGCTTATTTAGCAAGATTTTAGATAAATTTCCAAATAAAGCCGAAATGGGCTCTGAAAACGGCTTATTTAGCAAGATTTTCTGAAAAATCTTCCAAAATAAGCCGAAATTTGCTCCGAAAACGGCTTATTTAGCAAGATTTTAGATAAATCTTCCAAATATAGCCGAAATTTCCTCTATAAATGTCTTATTTAAGAAGATTTTCGAAAAAATCTTCCAAATTAATCTGCAATTTGATCCAAAAACGGCTAATTTGGCAAATTTTTGAAAAATCTTCCAAAATAAACCGAAATTTTCTCCGAAAACGGTTTATTTGGCAAGATTTTGGGAAAATCATACAAATGAAGCCGAAATTTGCTCAGATAACGGCTTATTTAGCAAGATTTTGAAAAAAACTTCCAAATTAAGCCGAAATTTGATCCAAAAACGGCGAATTTGGCAAACGTTTTGAAAAATCGTCCAAAAAATGCCGAAATTTTCTCCGAAAACGGCTTATTTAGCAAGAGCTTCTAAGAAATCTTCTAAATCAGGCCAAAATTTGCTCCGAAAACGGCTTATTTAGCAAACTTTTTGAAAAATCTTCCAAAAAAAGCCGAAATTTGCTCCGAAAACGGATTATTTGGCATGATTTTCGGAAAATCATAAAATGAAGCCGAAATTTCCTCCGAAAACGGCTTATTTAGCAAGATTTTCGAAGAAATCTTCCAAATTAAGCCGAAAAATGATCCAAAAACTGCTAATTTGGCAAACTTTTTGAAAAATCTTCCAAAAAATGCCGAAATTTACTCCGAAAAAGTCTTATTTAGCAAGAGCTTCTAAGAAATCTTCTAAATCAGGACAAAATTTGCTCCGAAAACGGCTTATTTAGCAAGCTTTAAGATAAATCTTCCAAATAAAGCCGAAATTTGCTCTGAAAACGGCTTATTTAGCAAGATTTTCGAAAAAAACTTCCAATTTTGCCAAAATTTACTCTTAAAACGGCATATTTAGCAAGTATTTCGAAAAAACCTTCCAAGATAAGCCGAAATTAGCTCCGAGAACGGTTTATTTGGCAAGATTTTCGGAAAAACATACAAATGAAGCCGAAATTTCCTCCGTAAACGGCCTATTTAGCAAGATTTTTGAAAAAATCTTCCAAATTGAACCGAAATTTACTCCGAAAACGGCTTATTTAGCAAGATTTTCGAAAAATTCTTCTATATTAAGCCGAAATTTGCTCCGAAAACGGCTTATTTGTCAAGAATTTCGGAAAATTCCTCCAAATTAAGGGGAAAATGCTCTGAAAACCACTTATTTTGCAAGATTTTTGAAGAAATCTTTATATTTAGCCGAAATTTCATCCGAAAACGCGTTATTTGGCAATATTTCTGAAAAATCTTCCAAAATAAGCCGAAATTTACTCCTAAAACGGCTTATTTAGCAAGATTTTCGAAAAAATCTTCCAAATTAAGCCGAAATTTACTCTGAAAACGGCTTATTTAGCAAGATTTTAGATAAATCTTCCAAATATAGCTGAAATTTCCTCTATAAATGTCTTATTTGAGAAGATTTTCGAAAATATCTTCCAAATTAAACCGAAATTTGATCCAAAAACGGCTAATTTGGCAAACGTTTTGAAGAATCTTCCAAAAAAATGCGAAATTTGCTCCGAAAACGGTTTATTTGGCAAGATTTTCGGAAAATCATACAAATGAAGCCGAAATTTGCTCCGAAAACGGCTTATTTAGCAAGATTTTCGAAAAAATCTTCCAAATTTAGCCGAAATTTGATCCAATAACGGCTAATATTGCAAAATTTTTGAAAAATCTTCCAAAATAAGCCGAAATTTGCTACGAAAACGGTTTATTTAGCAAATTTTCGTAAAAATCTTCCAAATTAAGCCGAAATTTGCTCCGTAAACGGTTTATTTGGCAGGATTTTCGAAAAAATCTTCCAAATTTGCCAAAATTTACTCTTAAAACGGCATATTTAGCAAGTATTTCGAAAAAACCTTCCAGGATAAGCCGAAATTTGCTCCGAAAACGGTTTATTTGGCAAGATTTTCGGAAAATCATACAAATGAAGCCGAAATTTCCTCCGAAAACGGCCTATTTAGCAAGATTTTCGAAAAAATCTTCCAAATTGAGCCGAAATTTACTCCGAAAACGGCTTATTTAGCAAGATTTTCGAAAAATTCTTCTATATTAAGAGGAAATTTGCTCCGAAAACGGCTTATTTGTCAAGAATTTCGGAAAATCCTGCAAATTAAGGGGAAAATGCTCTGAAAACCGCTTATTTTGCAAGATTTTTGAAGAAATCTTTATATTTAGCCGAAATTTCATCCGAAAACGCCTTATTTGGCAATATTTCTGAAAAATCTTCGAAAATAAGCCAAAATCTACTCCTAAAACGGCTTATTTAGCAAGATTTTCGAAAAAATCTTCCAAATTAAGCCGAAATTTACTCAAAAAACGGCTTATTTAGCAAGATTTTAGATAAATCTTCCAAATATAGCTGAAATTTCCTCTATAAATGTCTTATTTGAGAAGATTTTCGAAAATATCTTCCAAATTAAACCAAAATTTGATCCAAAAACGGAAAATCTGGCAAACTTTTTGAAGAATCTTCCACAATAGGCCGAAATTTTCTCCGAAAACGGTTTATTTGGCAAGATTTTCGGAAAATCATACAAATGAAGCTGAAATTTGCTCCGAAAATGGATTATTTAGCCAGATATTCGTAAAAATCCTCCAAATTAAGCCGAAATTTACTCCGAAAACGGTTTATTTGGCAAGATTTTCGAAGAAATCTTCCAAATTAAGCCAAAATTTACTCTGTAAACGGCTTATTTGGCAAGTATTTCGAAAAAACCTTCCAAAATAAGCCAAAAATTTGCCCCGAAAACGGCTTATTTAGCAAGATTTTAGATAAATCTTCCAAATAAAGCCGAAATTGGCTCTGAAAACGGCTTATTTAGCAAGATTTTCTGAAAAATCTTCCAAAATAAGTCGTTATTTGCACCTAAAACGGCTTATTTAGCAAATTTTCGTAAAAATCTTCCAAATTAAGCCGAAATTTGCTCCGAAAACGGTTTATTTGGCAGGATTTTCGAAAAAATCTTCCAAATTTGCCAAAATTTACTCTGAAAACGGCTTATTTAGCAAGTATTTCGAAAAAACCTTCCAAAATAAGCCAAAATTTTCTCCGAAAACGGCATATTTAGCAAGATTTTAAATAACTTTCCAAATAAAGCCGAAATTGGCTCTGAAAACGGCTTATTTAGCAATATTTTCTGAAAAATCTTCCAAAATAAGTCGTTATTTGCTCCTAAAACGGCTTATTTAGCAAGTATTTCGGAATAACCTTCCAAGATAAGCCGAAATTTGCTCCGAAAACGGCTTATTTAGCAAGATTTTAGATAAATCATCCAAATATAGCCGAAATTTCCTCTATAAATGTCTTATTTAAGAAGATTTTCGAAAAAATCTTCCAAATTAATCTGAAATTTGATCCAAAAACGGCTAATTTGGCAAATTTTTGAAAAATCTTCCAAAATAAACCGAAATTTTCTCCGAAAACGGTTTATTTGGCAAGATTTTGGGAAAATCATACAAATGAAGCCGAAATTTCCTCCGCAAACGGCTTTTTTAGCAAGATTTTCGAAGAAATCTTCCAATTTAAGCCGAAATTTGATCCAAAAAAGGCTAATTTGGCAAACGTTTTGAAAAATCTTCCAAAAAAAGCCGAAATTTGCTCCGAAAACGGTTTATTTGGCATGATTTTCGGAAAATCATACAAATGAAGCCGAAATTTCCTCCGAAAACGGCTTTTTTAGCAAGATTTTCGAAGAAATCTTCCAAATTAAGCCGAAATTTTATCCAAAAACGGCTAATTTGGCAAACTTTTTGAAGAATCTTCAAAAATAAACCGAAATTTTCTCCGAAAACGGGTTATTTGGCAAGATTTTGGGAAAATCATACATATGAAGCCGAAATTTGCTGAGAAAACGGCTTATTTAGCATGATTTTCGAAAAAATCTTCCAAATTGAACCGAAATTTACTCCGAAAACGGCTTATTTAGCAAGATTTTCGAAAAATTCTTCTATATTAAGCCGAAATTTGCTCCGAAAACGGCTTATTTGTCAAGAATTTCGGAAAATTCCTCCAAATTAAGGGGAAAATACTCTGAAAACCGCTTATTTTGCAAGATTTTTGAAGAAATCTTTATATTAAGCCGAAATTTCATCCGAAAACGCCTTATTTGGCAATATTTCTGAAAAATCTTCCAAAATAAGCCGAAATTTACTCCTAAAACGGCTTATTTAGCAAGATTTTCTAAAAAATCTTCCAAATTAAGCCGAAATTTACTCTGAAAACGGCTTATTTAGCAAGATTTTAGATAAATCTTCCAAATATAGCTGAAATTTCCTCTATAAATGTCTTATTTGAGAAGATTTTCGAAAATATCTTCCAAATTAAACCGAAATTTGATCCAAAAACGGCTAATTTGGCAAACGTTTTGAAAAATCTTCCAAAAAAAGGCGAAATTTGCTCCGAAAACGGTTTATTTGGCAAGATTTTCGGAAAATCATACAAATGAAGCCGAAATTTGCTCCGAAAACGGCTTATTTAGCAAGATTTTCGAAAAAATCTTCCAAATTAAGCCGAAATTTGATCCAAAAACGGCGAATTTGGTAAAATTTTTGAAAAATCTTCCAAAATAAACCGAAATTTGCTACGAAAACGGTTTATTTAGCAAATTTTCGTAAAAATCTTCCAAATTAAGCCGAAATTTGCTCCGTAAACGGTTTATTTGGCAGGATTTTCGAAAAAATCTTCCAAATTTGCCAAAATTTACTCTTAAAACGGCATATTTAGCAAGTATTTCGAAAAAACCTTCCAGGATAAGCCGAAATTTGCTCCGAAAACCTTTTATTTGGCAAGATTTTCGGAAAATCATACAAATGAAGCCGAAATTTCCTCCGAAAACGGCCTATTTAGCAAGATTTTCGAAAAAATCTTCCAAATTGAGCCGAAATTTACTCCGAAAACGGCTTATTTAGCAAGATTTTCGAAAAATTCTTCTATATTAAGAGGAAATTTGCTCCGAAAACGGCTTATTTGTCAAGAATTTCGGAAAATCCTGCAAATTAAGGGGAAAATGCTCTGAAAACCGCTTATTTTGCAAGATTTTTGAAGAAATCTTTATATTTAGCCGAAATTTCATCCGAAAACGCCTTATTTGGCAATATTTCTGAAAAATCTTCCAAAATAAGCCGAAATCTACTCCTAAAACGGCTTATTTAGCAAGTACTTCGAAAAAACCTTCCAAAATAAGCCAAAATTTGCTCCGAAAACGGCTTATTTAGCAAGATTTTAGATAAATCTTCCAAATATAGCCGAAATTTCCTCTATAAATGTCTTATTTAAGAAGATTTTCGAAAAAATCTTCCAAATTAATCTGCAATTTGATCCAAAAACGGCTAATTTGGCAAATTTTTGAAAAATCTTCCAAAATAAACCGAAATTTTCTCCGAAAACGGTTTATTTGGCAAGATTTTGGGAAAATCATACAAATGATGCCGAAATTTGCTCAGATAACGGCTTATTTAGCAAGATTTTGAAAAAAACTTCCAAATTAAGCCGAAATTTGATCCAAAAACGGCGAATTTGGCAAACGTTTTGAAAAATCGTCCAAAAAATGCCGAAATTTTCTCCGAAAACGGCTTATTTAACAAGAGCTTCTAAGAAATCTTCTAAATCGGGCCAAAATTTGCTCCGAAAACGGCTTATTTAGCAAACTTTTTGAAAAATCTTCCAAAAAAAGCCGAAATTTGCTCCGAAAACGGATTATTTGGCATGATTTTCGAAAAATCATAAAATGAAGCCGAAATTTCCTCCGAAAACGGCTTATTTAGCTGGATTTTCGAAAAAATCTTCCAAATTAAGCCGAAATTTGATCCAAAAACGGCTAATATGGGAAACGTTTTGAAGAATCTTCCAAAATAAGCCGAAATTTACTCTGAAAACGGTTTATTTGGTAGATTTTTGGAAAATCATACAAATGAAGCCGAAATTTGCTCCGAAAACGGCTTATTTAGCAAGATTTTAGATAAATCTTCCAAATATAGCGGAAATTTCCTCTATAAACGTCTTATTTGAGAAGATTTTCGAAAAAATCTTCCAAATTAAGCCGAAATTTGCTCCGAAAACGGTTTATTTGGCAGGATTTTCGAAAAAATCTTCCAATTTTGCCAAAATTTACTCTTAAAACGGCATATTTAGCAAGTATTTCGAAAAAACCTTCCAAGATAAGCCGAAATTTGCTCCGAAAACGGTTTATTTGGCAAGATTTTCGGAAAATCATACAAATGAAGCCGAAATTTCCTCCGAAAACGGCCTATTTAGCAAGATTTTCGAAAAAATCTTCCAAATTGAGCCGAAATTTACTCCGAAAACGGCTTATTTAGCAAGATTTTCGAAAAATTCTTCTATATTAAGAGGGAATTTTCTCCGAAAACGGCTTATTTGTCAAGAATTTCGGAAAATCCTGCAAATTAAGGGGAAAATGCTCTGAAAACCGCTTATTTTGCAAGATTTTTGAAGAAATCTTTATATTTAGCCGAAATTTCATCCGAAAACGCCTTATTTGGCAATATTTCTGAAAAATCTTCCAAAATAAGCCGAAATTTACTCTGAAAACGGCTTATTTAGCAAGAATTTAGATAAATCTTCCAAATATAGCTGAAATTTCCTCTATAAATGTCTTATTTGAGAAGATTTTCGAAAATATCTTCCAAATTAAAGCGAAATTTGATCCAAAAACGGCAAATCTGGCAAACTTTTTGAAGAATCTTCCAAAATAGGCCGAAATTTTCTCCGAAAACGGTTTATTTGGCAAGATTTTCGGAAAATCATACAAATGAAGCCGAAATGTGCTCCGAAAATGGATTATTTAGCCAGATTTTCGTAAAAATCTTCCAATTTAAGCCGAAATTTACTCCGAAAACGGTTTATTTGGCAAGATTTTCGAAAAAATCTTCCAAATTAGGCCAAAATTTACTCTGAAAACGGCTTATTTAGCAAGTATTTCGAAAAAACCTTCCAAAATAAGCCAAAATTTGCTCCGAAAACGGCTTATTTAGCAAGATTTTAAATAATTTTCCAAATAAAGCCGAAATTGGCTCTGAAAATGGCTTATTTAGCAAGATTTTCTGAAAAATCTTCCAAAATAAGTCGTTATTTGCACCTAAAACGGCTTATTTAGCAAATTTTCGCAAAATCTTCCAAATTAAGCCGAAATTTGCTCCGAAAACGGTTTATTTGGCAGGATTTTCGAAAAAATCTTCCAAATTTGCCAAAATTTACTGTGAAAACGCCTTATTTAGCAAGTATTTCGAAAAAACCTTCCAATATATGCCAAAATTTGCTCCGAAAACGGCTTATTTAGCAAGATTTTAAATAAATCTTCCAAATAAAGCCGAAATTGGCTCTGAAAACGGCTTATTTAGCAAGATTTTCTGAAAAATCTTCCAAAATAAGTCGTTATTTGCTACGAAAACGGTTTATTTAGCAAATTTTCGTAAAAATCTTCCAAATTAAGCCGAAATTTGCTCCGTAAACGGTTTATTTGGCAGGATTTTCGAAAAAATCTTCCAATTTTGCCAAAATTTACTCTTAAAACGGCATATTTAGCAAGTATTTCGAAAAAACCTTCCAAGATAAGCCGAAATTTGCTCCGAAAACGGTTTATTTGGCAAGATTTTCGGAAAATCATACAAATGAAGCCGAAATTTCCTCCGAAAACGGCCTATTTAGCAAGATTTTCGAAAAAATCTTCCAAATTGAGCCGAAATTTACTCCGAAAACGGCTTATTTAGCAAGATTTTCGAAAAATTCTTCTATATTAAGAAGGAATTTTCTCCGAAAACGGCTTATTTGTTAAGAATTTCGGAAAATCCTGCAAATTAAGGGGAAAATGCTCTGAAAACCGCTTATTTTGCAAGATTTTTGAAGAAATCTTTATATTTAGCCGAAATTTCATCCGAAAACGCGTTATTTGGCAATATTTCTGAAAAATCTTCCAAAATAAGCCGAAATTTACTCTGAAAACGGCTTATTTAGCAAGAATTTAGATAAATCTTCCAAATATAGCTGAAATTTCCTCTATAAATGTCTTATTTGAGAAGATTTTCGAAAAAATCTTCCAAATTAATCTGCAATTTGATCCAAAAACGGCTAATTTGGCAAATTTTTGAAAAATCTTCCAAAATAAACCGAAATTTTCTCCGAAAACGGTTTATTTGGCAAGATTTTGGGAAAATCATACAAATGAAGCCGAAATTTGCTCAGATAACGGCTTATTTAGCAAGATTTTGAAAAAAACTTCCAAATTAAGCCGAAATTTGATCCAAAAACGGCGAATTTGGCAAACGTTTTGAAAAATCGTCCAAAAAATGCCGAAATTTTCTCCGAAAACGGCTTATTTAGCAAGAGCTTCTAAGAAATCTTCTAAATCAGGCCAAAATTTGCTCCGAAAACGGCTTATTTCGCAAACTTTTTGAAAAATCTTCCAAAAAAAGCCGAAATTTGCTCCGAAAACGGATTATTTGGCATGATTTTCGGAAAATCATAAAATGAAGCCGAAATTTCCTCCGAAAACGGCTTATTTAGCTGGATTTTCGAAAAAATCTTCCATATTAAGCCGAAATTTGATCCAAAAACGGCTAATATGGGAAACGTTTTGAAGAATCTTCCAAAATAAGCCGAAATTTGCTACGAAAACGGTTTATTTGGCAAGATTCTCGGATAACCATACAAATGAAGCCTAAATTTGCTCCGAAAACGGCTTATTTAGGAAGATTTTCGAAAAAATCTTCCAAATTAAGCCGAAATTTACTCTGAAAACGGTTTATTTGGTAGATTTTTGGAAAATCATACAAATGAAGCCGAAATTTGCTCCGAAAACGGCTTATTTAGCAAGATTTTAGATAAATCTTCCAAATATAGCGGAAATTTCCTCTATAAACGTCTTATTTGAGAAGATTTTCGAAAAAATCTTCCAAATTAAGCCGAAATTTGCTCCGAAAACGGTTTATTTGGCAGGATTTTCGAAAAAATCTTCCAATTTTGCCAAAATTTACTCTTAAAACGGCATATTTAGCAAGTATTTCGAAAAAACCTTCCAAGATAAGCCGAAATTTGCTCCGAAAACGGTTTATTTGGCAAGATTTTCGGAAAATCATACAAATGAAGCCGAAATTTCCTCCGAAAACGGCCTATTTAGCAAGATTTTCGAAAAAATCTTCCAAATTGAGCCGAAATTTACTCCGAAAACGGCTTATTTAGCAAGATTTTCGAAAAATTCTTCTATATTAAGAAGGAATTTTCTCCGAAAACGGCTTATTTGTTAAGAATTTCGGAAAATCCTGCAAATTAAGGGGAAAATGCTCTGAAAACCGCTTATTTTGCAAGATTTTTGAAGAAATCTTTATATTTAGCCGAAATTTCATCCGAAAACGCGTTATTTGGCAATATTTCTGAAAAATCTTCCAAAATAAGCCGAAATTTACTCTGAAAACGGCTTATTTAGCAAGAATTTAGATAAATCTTCCAAATATAGCTGAAATTTCCTCTATAAATGTCTTATTTGAGAAGATTTTCGAAAATATCTTCCAAATTAAAGCGAAATTTGATCCAAAAACGGCAAATCTGGCAAACTTTGTGAAGAATCTTCCAAAATAATCCGAAATTTTCTCCGAAAACGGTTTATTTGGCAAGATTTTCGGAAAATCATACAAATGAAGCCGAAATTTGCTCCGAAAATGGATTATTTAGCCAGATTTTCGTAAAAATCTTCCAATTTAAGCCGAAATTTACTCCGAAAACGGTTTATTTGGCAAGATTTTCGAAAAAATCTTCCAAATTAGGCCAAAATTTACTCTGAAAACGGCTTATTTAGCAAGATTTTAAATAATTTTCCAAATAAAGCCGAAATTGGCTCTGAAAATGGCTTATTTAGCAAGATTTTCTGAAAAATCTTCCAAAATAAGTCGTTATTTGCACCTAAAACGGCTTATTTAGCAAATTTTCGCAAAATCTTCCAAATTAAGCCGAAATTTGCTCCGAAAACGGTTTATTTGGCAGGATTTTCGAAAAAATCTTCCAAAATTGCCAAAATTTACTGTGAAAACGCCTTATTTAGCAAGTATTTCGAAAAAACCTTCCAATATATGCCAAAATTTGCTCCGAAAACGGCTTATTTAGCAAGATTTTAAATAAATCTTCCAAATAAAGCCGAAATTGGCTCTGAAAACGGCTTATTTAGCAAGATTTTCTGAAAAATCTTCCAAAATAAGTCGTTATTTGCTCCTAAAACGGCTTATTTAGCAAGTATTTTGAAAAAACCATCCAAGATAAGCCAAAATTTGCTCCGAAAACGGCTTATTTAGCAAGATTTTAGATAAATCTTCCAAATATAACCGAAATTTCCTCTATAAATGTCTTATTTAAGAAGATTTTCGAAAAAATCTTCCAAATTAATCTGAAATTTGATCCAAAAACGGCTAATTTGGCAAATTTTTGAAAAATCTTCCAAAATAAACCGAAATTTTCTCCGAAAACGGTTTATTTGGCAAGATTTTGGGAAAATCATACAAATGAAGCCGAAATTTGCTCAGAAAACGGCTTATTTAGCAAGATTTTCGAAAAAAACTTCCAAATTAAGCCGAAATTTGATCCAAAAACGGCGAATTTGGCAAACTTTTTGGAAATCTTCCAAAAAATGCCGAAATTTACTCCGAAAACGGCTTCTTTAGCAAGAGCTTCTAAGGAATCTTCTAAATCAGGCCAAAATTAGCTCCGAAAACGGCTTATTTAGCAAGATTTTAGATAAATCTTCCAAATATAGCCGAAATTTCCTCCATAAATGGCGTATTTGAAAAGATTTTCGAAAAAATCTTCCAAATTAATTCGAAATTTGATCCAAAAACGGATAATTTGGCAAAATTTTTGAAAAATCTTCAAAAATAAGCAGATATTTTCTCCGAAAACGGCTTCTTTAGGAAGATTTTAGATGAATCTTCCAAATATAGCCGAAATTTCCTCTATAAACGTCTTATTTGATAAGATTTTCGAAAAAATCTTCCAAATAAAGCCGAAATATGCTCTAAAAACGGCTTATTTAGCAAGATATTCGAAAAAAACTTCTAAATTAAGCCGAAATTTACTCTGAAAACGGCTTATTTAGCAAGTATTTCGAAAAACCTTCCAAAATAAGCCAACACTTTCTCCGAAAACGGCTTATTTAGCAAGATTTTCGAAAAAATATTCCAAATTAAGCCGAAATTTACTCTGAAAACGGTTTATTTGGCTAGATTTTTGGAAAATCATACAAATGAAGCCGAAATTTGCTCCGAAAACGGCTTATTTAGAAAGATGTTAGATAAATCTTCCAAATATAGCGGAAATTTCCTCTATAAACGTCTTATTTGAGAAGATTTTCGAAAAAAATCTTCCAAATTTGCCAAAATTTACTCTTAAAACGGCATATTTAGCAAGTATTTCGAAAAAACCTTCCAAGATAAGCCGAAATTTGCTCCGAAAACGGTTTTTTGGCAAGATTTTCGGAAATTCATACAAATGGAGCCGAAATTTCCTCCGAAAACGGCCTATTTAGCAAGATTTTCGAAAAAATCTTCCAAATTGAGCCGAAATTTACTCCGAAAACGGCTTATTTAGCAAGATTTTGGAAAACACCTTCAAAAATAAGCCAAAATTTGCTCCGAAAACGGCTTATTTAGCAAGATTTTAGATAAATCTTCCAAATAAAGCCGAAATTGGCTCTGAAAACGGCTTATTTAGCAAGATTTTCTGAAAAATCTTCCAAAATAAGTCGTTATTTGCACCTAAAACGGCTTATTTAGCAAATTTTCGTAAAAATCTTCCAAATTAAGCCGAAATTTGCTCCGAAAACGGTTTATTTGGCAGGATTTTCGAAAAATCTTCCAAATTTGCCAAAATTTACTCTGAAAACGGCTTATTTAGCAAGTATTTCGAAAAAACCTTCCAAAATAAGCCAAAATTTGCTCCGAAAACGGCTTATTTAGCAAGATTTTAAATAAATCTTCCAAATATAGCCAAAATTTCCTCTATAAATGTCTTGTTTGAGAAGATTTTCGAAAAAATCTTCCAAATTAATCCGAAATTTGATCCAAAAACGGCTAATTTGGCAAATTTTTGAAAAATCTTCCAAAATAAACCGAAATTTTCTCCGAAAACGGTTTATTTGGCAAGATTTTGGGAAAATCATACAAATGAAGCCGAAATTTGCTCAGATAACGGCTTATTTAGCATGATTTTGAAAAAAACTTCCAAATTAAGCCGAAATTTGATCCAAAAACGGCGAATTTGGCAAACGTTTTGAAAAATCGTCCAAAAAATGCCGAAATTTTCTCCGAAAACGGCTTATTTAGCAAGAGCTTCTAAGAAATCTTCTAAATCAGGCCAAAATTTGCTCCGAAAACGGCTTATTTAGCAAACTTTTTGAAAAATCTTCCAAAAAAAGCCGAAATTTGCTCCGAAAACGGATTATTTGGCATGATTTTCGGAAAATCATAAAATGAAGCCGAAATTTCCTCCGAAAACGGCTTATTTAGCTGGATTTTCGAAAAAATCTTCCAAATTAAGCCGAAATTTGATCCAAAAACGGCTAATATGGGAAACGTTTTGAAGAATCTTCCAAAATAAGCCGAAATTTGCTACGAAAACGGTTTATTTGGCAAGATTCTCGGAAAACCATACAAATGAAGCCTAAATTTGCTCCGAAAACGGCTTATTTAGGAAGATTTTCGAAAAAATCTTCCAAATTAAGCCGAAATTTACTCTGAAAACGGTTTATTTGGTAGATTTTTGGAAAATCATACAAATGAAGCCGAAATTTGCTCCGAAAACGGCTTATTTAGCAAGATTTTAGATAAATCTTCCAAATATAGCGGAAATTTCCTCTATAAACGTCTTATTTGAGAAGATTTTCGAAAAAATCTTCCAAATTAAGCCGAAATTTGCTCCGAAAACGGTTTATTTGGCAGGATTTTCGAAAAAATCTTCCAATTTTGCCAAAATTTACTCTTAAAACGGCATATTTAGCAAGTATTTCGAAAAAACCTTCCAAGATAAGCCGAAATTTGCTCCGAAAACGGTTTATTTGGCAAGATTTTCGGAAAATCATACAAATGAAGCCGAAATTTCCTCCGAAAACGGCCTATTTAGCAAGATTTTCGAAAAAATCTTCCAAATTGAGCCGAAATTTACTCCGAAAACGGCTTATTTAGCAAGATTTTCGAAAAATTCTTCTATATTAAGAAGGAATTTTCTCCGAAAACGGCTTATTTGTTAAGAATTTCGGAAAATCCTGCAAATTAAGGGGAAAATGCTCTGAAAACCGCTTATTTTGCAAGATTTTTGAAGAAATCTTTATATTTAGCCGAAATTTCATCCGAAAACGCGTTATTTGGCAATATTTCTGAAAAATCTTCCAAAATAAGCCGAAATTTACTCTGAAAACGGCTTATTTAGCAAGAATTTAGATAAATCTTCCAAATATAGCTGAAATTTCCTCTATAAATGTCTTATTTGAGAAGATTTTCGAAAATATCTTCCAAATTAAAGCGAAATTTGATCCAAAAACGGCAAATCTGGCAAACTTTGTGAAGAATCTTCCAAAATAGGCCGAAATTTTCTCCGAAAACGGTTTATTTGGCAAGATTTTCGGAAAATCATACAAATGAAGCCGAAATTTGCTCCGAAAATGGATTATTTAGCCAGATTTTCGTAAAAATCTTCCAATTTAAGCCGAAATTTACTCCGAAAACGGTTTATTTGGCAAGATTTTCGAAAAAATCTTCCAAATTAGGCCAAAATTTACTCTGAAAACGGCTTATTTAGCAAGATTTTAAATAATTTTCCAAATAAAGCCGAAATTGGCTCTGAAAATGGCTTATTTAGCAAGATTTTCTGAAAAATCTTCCAAAATAAGTCGTTATTTGCACCTAAAACGGCTTATTTAGCAAATTTTCGCAAAATCTTCCAAATTAAGCCGAAATTTGCTCCGAAAACGGTTTATTTGGCAGGATTTTCGAAAAAATCTTCCAAAATTGCCAAAATTTACTGTGAAAACGCCTTATTTAGCAAGTATTTCGAAAAAACCTTCCAATATATGCCAAAATTTGCTCCGAAAACGGCTTATTTAGCAAGATTTTAAATAAATCTTCCAAATAAAGCCGAAATTGGCTCTGAAAACGGCTTATTTAGCAAGATTTTCTGAAAAATCTTCCAAAATAAGTCGTTATTTGCTCCTAAAACGGCTTATTTAGCAAGTATTTTGAAAAAACCATCCAAGATAAGCCAAAATTTGCTCCGAAAACGGCTTATTTAGCAAGATTTTAGATAAATCTTCCAAATATAACCGAAATTTCCTCTATAAATGTCTTATTTAAGAAGATTTTCGAAAAAATCTTCCAAATTAATCTGAAATTTGATCCAAAAACGGCTAATTTGGCAAATTTTTGAAAAATCTTCCAAAATAAACCGAAATTTTCTCCGAAAACGGTTTATTTGGCAAGATTTTGGGAAAATCATACAAATGAAGCCGAAATTTGATCCAAAAACGGCGAATTTGGCAAACTTTTTGGAAAATCTTCCAAAAAATGCCGAAATTTACTCCGAAAACGGCTTATTTAGCAAGAGCTTCTAAGGAATCTTCTAAATCAGGCCAAAATTAGCTCCGAAAACGGCTTATTTAGCAAGATTTTAGATAAATCTTCCAAATATAGCCGAAATTTCCTCCATAAATGGCTTATTTGAAAAGATTTTCGAAAAAATCTTCCAAATTAATTCGAAATTTGATCCAAAAACGGATAATTTGGCAAAATTTTTGAAAAATCTTCAAAAATAAGCAGATATTTTCTCCGAAAACGGCTTCTTTAGGAAGATTTTAGATGAATCTTCCAAATATAGCCGAAATTTCCTCTATAAACGTCTTATTTGATAAGATTTTCGAAAAAATCTTCCAAATAAAGCCGAAATATGCTCTAAAAACGGCTTATTTAGCAAGATATTCGAAAAAAACTTCTAAATTAAGCCGAAATTTACTCTGAAAACGGCTTATTTAGCAAGTATTTCGAAAAACCTTCCAAAATAAGCCAACACTTTCTCCGAAAACGGCTTATTTAGCAAGATTTTCGAAAAAATATTCCAAATTAAGCCGAAATTTACTCTGAAAACGGTTTATTTGGCTAGATTTTTGGAAAATCATACAAATGAAGCCGAAATTTGCTCCGAAAACGGCTTATTTAGAAAGATGTTAGATAAATCTTCCAAATATAGCGGAAATTTCCTCTATAAACGTCTTATTTGAGAAGATTTTCGAAAAAAATCTTCCAAATTTGCCAAAATTTACTCTTAAAACGGCATATTTAGCAAGTATTTCGAAAAAACCTTCCAAGATAAGCCGAAATTTGCTCCGAAAACGGTTTTTTGGCAAGATTTTCGGAAATTCATACAAATGGAGCCGAAATTTCCTCCGAAAACGGCATATTTAGCAAGATTTTCGAAAAAATCTTCCAAATTGAGCCGAAATTTACTCCGAAAACGGCTTATTTAGCAAGATTTTGGAAAACACCTTCAAAAATAAGCCAAAATTTGCTCCGAAAACGGCTTATTTAGCAAGATTTTAGATAAATCTTCCAAATAAAGCCGAAATTGGCTCTGAAAACGGCTTATTTAGCAAGATTTTCTGAAAAATCTTCTAAAATAAGTCGTTATTTGCACCTAAAACGGCTTATTTAGCAAATTTTCGTAAAAATCTTCCAAATTAAGCCGAAATTTGCTCCGAAAACGGTTTATTTGGCAGGATTTTCGAAAAATCTTCCAAATTTGCCAAAATTTACTCTGAAAACGGCTTATTTAGCAAGTATTTCGAAAAAACCTTCCAAAATAAGCCAAAATTTGCTCCGAAAACGGCTTATTTAGCAAGATTTTAAATAAATCTTCAAATAAAGCCGAAATTGGCTCTGAAAACGGCTTATTTAGCAAGATTTTCTGAAAAATCTTCCAAAATAAGTCGTTATTTGCTCCTAAAACGGCTTAATTAGCAAGTATTTCGAAAAAACCTTCCAGGATAAGCCGAAATTTGCTCCGAAAACGGTTTATTTGGCAAGATTTTCGGAAAATCATACAAATGAAGCCGAAATTTCCTCCGAAAACGGCCTATTTAGCAAGATTTTCGAAAAAATCTTCCAAATTAATCCGAAATTTGATCCAAAAACGGCTAATTTGGCAAATTTTTGAAAAATCTTCCAAAATAAACCGAAATTTTCTCCGAAAACGGTTTATTTGGCAAGATTTTGGGAAAATCATACAAATGAAGCCGAAATTTGCTCAGAAAACGGCTTATTTAGCAAGATTTTCGAAAAAACTTCCAAATTAAGCCGAAATTTGATCCAAAAACGGCGAATTTGGCAAACTTTTTGAAAAATCTTCCAAAAAATGCCGAAATTTACTCCGAAAACGGCTTATTTAGCAAGATTTTAGATAAATCTTCCAAATATAGCCGAAATTTCCTCTATAAATGTCTTATTTGAAAAGATTTTCGAAAAAATCTTCCAAATTAATTCGAAATTTGATCCAAAAACGGATAATTTGGCAAAATTTTTGAAAAATCTTCAAAAATAAGCCGAAATTTTCTCCGAAAACGGCTTATTTAGCAAGATTTTAGATGAATCTTCCAAATAAAGCCAAAATTTGCTCCGAAAACGGTTTATTTAGCAAGATTTTCGTAAAAATCTTCCAAATTAAGGCGAAATTTACTCCGAAAACGGTTTATTTGGCAACTATTTCGAAAAAACCTTCCAAGATAAGCCAAAATTTGCTCCGAAAACGGCTTCTTTCGGAAGATTTTAGATAAATCTTCCAAATATAGCCGAAATTTCCTCTATAAACGTCTTATTTGATAAGATTTTCGAAAAAATCTTCCAAATAAAGCCGAAATATGCTCTGAAAACGGCTTATTTAGCAAGATATTCGAAAAAAACTTCTAAATTAAGCCGAAATTTACTCTGAAAACGGCTTATTTAGGAAGTATTTCGAAAAAAGCTTCCAAAATAAGCCAAAATTTTCTCCGAAAACGGCTTATTTAGCAAGATTATCGAAAAAATATTCCAAATTAAGCCGAAATTTTCTCCGAAAACGGTTTATTTGGCAAGATTTTGGGAAAATCATACAAATGAAGCCGAAATTTGCTCAGAAAACGGCTTATTTAGCAAGATTTTCGAAAAAAACTTCCAAATTAAGCCGAAATTTGATCCAAAAACGGCGAATTTGGCAAACTTTTTGAAAAATCTTCCAAAAAATGCCGAAATTTACTACGAAAACGGCTTATTTAGCAAGAGCTTTTAAGAAATCTTCTAAATCAGGCCAAAATTTGCTCCGAAAACGGCTTATTTAGCAAGATTTTAGATAAATCTTCCAAATATAGCCGAAATTTCCTCTATAAATGTCTTATTTGAAAAGATTTTCGAAGAAATCTTCCAAAATAATTCGAAATTTGATCCAAAAACGGATAATTTGGCAAAATTTTTGAAAAATCTTCAAAAATAAGCCGAAATTTTCTCCGAAAACGGCTTATTTGTCAAGAATTTCGGAAAATCCTGCAAATTAAGGGGAAAATGCTCTGAAAACCGCTTATTTTGCAAGATTTTTGAAGAAATCTTTATCTTTAGCCGAAATTTCATCCGAAAACGCCTTATTTGGCAATATTTCTGAAAAATCTTCCAAAATAAGCCGAAATTTACTCCTAAAACGGCTTATTTAGCAAGATTTTCGAAAAAATCTTCCAAATTAAGCCGAAATTTACTCTGAAAACGGCTTATTTAGCAAGATTTTAGATAAATCTTCCAAATATAGCTGAAATTTCCTCTATAAATGTCTTATTTGAGAAGATTTTCGAAAATATCTTCCAAATTAAACCGAAATTTGATCCAAAACGGCAAATCTGGCAAACTTTTTGAAGAATCTTCCAAAATAGGCCGAAATTTTCTCCGAAAACGGTTTATTTGGCAAGATTTTCGGAAAATCATACAAATGAAGCAGAAATTTGCTCTGAAACCGTTTATTTGGCAAGATTTTCTGAAAAATCTTCCAAAATAAACCGAAATTTACTCCGAAAACGGTTTATTTGGCAAGATTTTCGAAAAAATCTTCCAAATTAAGCCAAAATTTACTCTGAAAACGGCTTATTTAGCAAGTATTTCGAAAAAACCTTCCAAAATAAGCCAAAATTTGCTCCGAAAACGGCTTATTTAGCAAGATTTTAGATAAATCTTCCAAATAAAGCCGAAATTGGCTCTGAAAACGGCTTATTTAGCAAGATTTTCTGAAAAATCTTCCAAAATAAGTCGTTATTTGCACCTAAAACGGCTTATTTAGCAAATTTTCGTAAAAATGATCCAAATTAAGCCGAAATTTGCTCCGAAAACGGTTTATTTGGCAGGATTTTCGAAAAAATCTTCCAAATTTGCCAAAATTTACTCTGAAAACGGCTTATTTAGCAAGTATTTCGAAAAAACCTTCCAAAATAAGCCAAAATTTGCTCCGAAATCGGCTTATTTAGCAAGATTTTAAATAAATCTTCCAAATAAAGCCGAAATTGGCTCTGAAAACGGCTTATTTAGCAAGATTTTCTGAAAAATCTTCCAAAATAAGTCGTTATTTGCTCCTAAAACGGCTTATTTAGCAAGTATTTCGAAAAAACCTTCCAAGATAAGCCGAAATTTGCTCCGAAAACGGCTTATCTAGCAAGATTTTAGATAAATCTTCCAAATATAGCCAAAATTTCCTGTATAAATGTCTTATTTAAGAAGATTTTCGAAAAAATCTTCCAAATTAATCCGAAATTTGATCCAAAAACGGCTAATTTGGCAAATTTTTGAAAAATCTTCCAAAATAAACCGAAATTTTCTCCGAAAACGGTTTATTTGGCAAGATTTTGGGAAAATCATACAAATGAAGCCGAAATTTTCTCAGAAAACGGCTTATTTAGCAAGATTTTCGAAAAAAACTGCCAAATTAAGCCGAAATTTGATCCAAAAACGGCGAATTTGGTAAACTTTTTGAAAAATCTTCCAAAAAATGCCGAAATTTACTCCGAAAACGGCTTATTTAGCAAGAGCTTCTAAGAAATCTTCTAAATCAGGCCAAAATTTGCTCCGAAAACGGCTTATTTAGCAAGATTTTAGATAAATCTTCCAAATATAGCCGAAATTTCCTTTATAAATGTCTTATTTGAAAAGATTTTCGAAAAAATCTTCCAAATTAATTCGAAATTTGATCCAAAAACGGATAATTTGGCAAAATTTTTGAAAAATCTTCAAAAATAAGCCGAAATTTTCTCCGAAAACGGCTTATTTAGCAAGATTTTAGATGAATCTTCCAAATAAAGCCAAAATTTGCTCCGAAAACGGTTTATTTAGCAAGATTTTCGTAAAAATCTTCCAAATTAAGGCGAAATTTACTCCGAAAACGGTTTATTTGGCAACTATTTCGAAAAAACCTTCCAAGATAAGCCAAAATTTGCTCCGAAAACGGCTTCTTTAGGAAGATTTTAGATAACTCTTCCAAATATAGCCGAAATTTCCTCTATAAACGTCTTTGATAAGATTTTCGAAAAAATCTTCCAAATAAATCCGAAATATGCTCTGAAAACGGCTTATTTAGCATGATATTCGAAAAAAACTTCTAAATTAAGCCGAAATTTACTCTGAAAACGGCTTATTTAGCAAGTATTTCGAAAAAATCTTCCAAAATAAGCCAAAAATTTCTCCGAAAACGGCTTATTTAGCAAGATTTTCGAAAAAATATTCCAAATTAAGCCGAAATTTTTTCCGAAAACGGTTTATTTGGCAAGATTTTGGGAAAATCATACAAATGAAGCCGAAATTTGCTCAGAAAACGGCTTATTTAGCAAGATTTTCGAAAAAAACTTCCAAATTAAGCCGAAATTTGATCCAAAAACGGCGAATTTGGCAAGCTTTTCGAAAAATCTTCCAAAATAAGCCGAAATTTACTACGAAAACGGCTTATTTAGCAAGAGCTTCTAAGAAATCTTCTAAATCAGGCCAAAATTAGCTCCGAAAACGGCTTATTTAGCAAGATTTTAGATAAATCTTCCAAATATAGCCGAAATTTCCTCTATAAATGTCTTATTTGAAAAGATTTTCGAAAAAATCTTCCAAATTAATTCGAAATTTGATCCAAAAACGGATAATTTGGCAAAATTTTTGAAAAATCTTCAAAAATAAGCCGAAATTTTCTCCGAAAACGGCTTATTTAGCAAGATTTTCGAAAAAATCTTCCAAATTAAGCCGAAATTTACTCTGAAAACGGCTTATTTAGCAAGATTTTAGATAAATCTTCCAAATATAGCTGGAATTTCCTCTATAAATGTCTTATTTGAGAAGATTTTCAAAAATATCTTCCAAATTAAACCGAAATTTGATCCAAAAACGGCAAATCTGGCAAACTTTTTGAAGAATCTTCCAAAATAGGCCGAAATTTTCTCCGAAAACGGTTTATTTGGCAAGATTTTCGGAAAATCATACAAATGAAGCCGAAATTTACTCCGAAAACGGTTTATTTGGCAAGATTTTCTGAAAAATCTTCCAAAATAAGCCGAAATTTACACCGAAAACGGTTTATTTGGCAAGATTTTCGAAAAAATCTTCCAAATTAAGCCAAAATTCTGAAAACGGCTTATTTAGCAAGATTTTAGATAACTCTTCCAAATAAAGCCGAAATTGGTTCTGAAAACGGCTTATTTAGCAAGATTTTCTGAAAAATCTTCCAAAATAAGTCGTTATTTGCACCTAAAACGGCTTATTTAGCAAATTTTCTGAAAAATCTTCCAAAATAAGCCGAAATTTACTCCGAAAACGGTTTATTTGGCAAGATTTTCGAAAAAATCTTCCAAATTAAGCCAAAATTTACTCTGAAAACGGCTTATTTAGCAAGTATTTCGAAAAAACCTTCCAAAATAAGCCAAAATTTGCTCCGAAAACGGCTTATTTAGCAAGATTTTAGATAAATCTTCGAAATAAAGCCGAAATTGGCTCTGAAAACGGCTTATTTAGCAAGATTTTCTGAAAAATCTTCCAAAATAAGTCGTTATTTGCACCTAAAACGGCTTATTTAGCAAATTTTCGTAAAAATCTTCCAAATTAAGCCGAAATTTGCTCCGAAAACGGTTTATTTGGCAGGATTTTCGAAAAAATCTTCCAAATTTGCCAAAATTTACTCTGAAAACGGCTTATTTAGCAAGTATTTCGAAAAAACCTTCCAAAATAAGCCAAAATTTGCTCCGAAAACGGCTTATTTAGCAAGATTTTAAATAAATCTTCCAAATAAAGCCGAAATTGGCTCTGAAAACGGCTCATTTAGCAAGATTTTCTGAAAAATCTTCCAAAATAAGTCGTTATTTGCACCTAAAACGGCTTATTTAGCAAATTTTCGTAAAAATCTTCCAAATTAAGCCGAAATTTGCTCCGAAAACGGTTTATTTGGCAGGATTTTCGAAAAAATCTTCCAAATTTGCCAAAATTTACTCTGAAAACGGCTTATTTAGCAAGTATTTCGAAAAAACCTTCCAAAATAAGCCAAAATTTGCTCCGAAAACGGCTTATTTAGCAAGATTTTAAATAAATCTTCCAAATAAAGCCGAAATTGGCTCTGAAAACGGCTTATTTAGCAAGATTTTCTGAAAAATCTTCCAAAATAAGTCGTTATTTGCTCCTAAAACGGCTTATTTAGCAAGTATTTCGAAAAAACCTTCCAAGATAAGCCGAAATTTGCTCCGAAAACGGCTTATCTAGCAAGATTTTAGATAAATCTTCCAAATATAGCCGAAATTTCCTGTATAAATGTCTTATTTAAGAAGATTTTCGAAAAAATCTTCCAAATTAAACCGAAATTTGATCCAAAAACGGCTAATTTGGCAAATTTTTGAAAAATCTTCCAAAATAAACCGAAATTTTCTCCGAAAACGGTTTATTTGCCAAGATTTTGGGAAAATCATACAAATGAAGCCGAAATTTGCTCAGAAAACGGCTTATTTAGCAAGATTTTCGAAAAAAACTTCCAAATTAAGCCGAAATTTGATCCAAAAACGGCGAATTTGGCAAACTTTTTGAAAAATCTTCCAAAAAATGCCGAAATTTACTCCGAAAACGGCTTATTTAGCAAGAGCTTCTAAGAAATCTTCTAAATCAGGCCAAAATTTGCTCCGAAAACGGCTTATTTAGCAAGATTTTAGATAAATCTTCCAAATATAGCCGAAATTTCCTTTATAAATGTCTTATTTGAAAAGATTTTCGAACAAATCTTCCAAATTAATTCGAAATTTGATCCAAAAACGGATAATTTGGCAAAATTTTTGAAAAATCTTCAAAAATAAGCCGAAATTTTCACCGAAAACGGCTTATTTAGCAAGATTTTAGATGAATCTTCCAAATAAAGCCAAAATTTGCTCCGAAAACGGTTTATTTAGCAAGATTTTCGTAAAAATCTTCCAAATTAAGGCGAAATTTACTCCGAAAACGGTTTATTTGGCAACTATTTCGAAAAAACCTTCCAAGATAAGCCAAAATTTGCTCCGAAAACGGCTTCTTTAGGAAGATTTTAGATAACTCTTCCAAATATAGCCGAAATTTCCTCTATAAACGTCTTCTTTGATAAGATTTTCGAAAAAATCTTCCAAATAAAGCCGAAATATGCTCTGAAAACGGCTTATTTAGCATGATATTCGAAAAAAACTTCTAAATTAAGCCGAAATTTACTCTGAAAACGGCTTATTTAGCAAGTATTTCGAAAAAATCTTCCAAAATAAGCCAAAAATTTCTCCGAAAACGGCTTATTTAGCAAGATTTTCGAAAAAATATTCCAAATTAAGCCGAAATTTTTTCCGAAAACGGTTTATTTGGCAAGATTTTGGGAAAATCATACAAATGAAGCCGAAATTTGCTCAGAAAACGGCTTATTTAGCAAGATTTTCGAAAAAAACTTCCAAATTAAGCCGAAATTTGATCCAAAAACGGCGAATTTGGCAAGCTTTTCGAAAAATCTTCCAAAATAAGCCGAAATTTACTACGAAAACGGCTTATTTAGCAAGAGCTTCTAAGAAATCTTCTAAATCAGGCCAAAATTAGCTCCGAAAACGGCTTATTTAGCAAGATTTTAGATAAATCTTCCAAATATAGCCGAAATTTCCTCTATAAATGTCTTATTTGAAAAGATTTTCGAAAAAATCTTCCAAATTAATTCGAAATTTGATCCAAAAACGGATAATTTGGCAAAATTTTTGAAAAATCTTCAAAAATAAGCCGAAATTTTCTCCGAAAACGGCTTATTTAGCAAGATTTTCGAAAAAATCTTCCAAATTAAGCCGAAATTTACTCTGAAAACGGCTTATTTAGCAAGATTTTAGATAAATCTTCCAAATATAGCTGGAATTTCCTCTATAAATGTCTTATTTGAGAAGATTTTCAAAAATATCTTCCAAATTAAACCGAAATTTGATCCAAAAACGGCAAATCTGGCAAACTTTTTGAAGAATCTTCCAAAATAGGCCGAAATTTTCTCCGAAAACGGTTTATTTGGCAAGATTTTCGGAAAATCATACAAATGAAGCCGAAATTTACTCCGAAAACGGTTTATTTGGCAAGATTTTCTGAAAAATCTTCCAAAATAAGCCGAAATTTACACCGAAAACGGTTTATTTGGCAAGATTTTCGAAAAAATCTTCCAAATTAAGCCAAAATTCTGAAAACGGCTTATTTAGCAAGATTTTAGATAACTCTTCCAAATAAAGCCGAAATTGGTTCTGAAAACGGCTTATTTAGCAAGATTTTCTGAAAAATCTTCCAAAATAAGTCGTTATTTGCACCTAAAACGGCTTATTTAGCAAATTTTCTGAAAAATCTTCCAAAATAAGCCGAAATTTACTCCGAAAACGGTTTATTTGGCAAGATTTTCGAAAAAATCTTCCAAATTAAGCCAAAATTTACTCTGAAAACGGCTTATTTAGCAAGTATTTCGAAAAAACCTTCCAAAATAAGCCAAAATTTGCTCCGAAAACGGCTTATTTAGCAAGATTTTAGATAAATCTTCGAAATAAAGCCGAAATTGGCTCTGAAAACGGCTTATTTAGCAAGATTTTCTGAAAAATCTTCCAAAATAAGTCGTTATTTGCACCTAAAACGGCTTATTTAGCAAATTTTCGTAAAAATCTTCCAAATTAAGCCGAAATTTGCTCCGAAAACGGTTTATTTGGCAGGATTTTCGAAAAAATCTTCCAAATTTGCCAAAATTTACTCTGAAAACGGCTTATTTAGCAAGTATTTCGAAAAAACCTTCCAAAATAAGCCAAAATTTGCTCCGAAAACGGCTTATTTAGCAAGATTTTAAATAAATCTTCCAAATAAAGCCGAAATTGGCTCTGAAAACGGCTCATTTAGCAAGATTTTCTGAAAAATCTTCCAAAATAAGTCGTTATTTGCACCTAAAACGGCTTATTTAGCAAATTTTCGTAAAAATCTTCCAAATTAAGCCGAAATTTGCTCCGAAAACGGTTTATTTGGCAGGATTTTCGAAAAAATCTTCCAAATTTGCCAAAATTTACTCTGAAAACGGCTTATTTAGCAAGTATTTCGAAAAAACCTTCCAAAATAAGCCAAAATTTGCTCCGAAAACGGCTTATTTAGCAAGATTTTAAATAAATCTTCCAAATAAAGCCGAAATTGGCTCTGAAAACGGCTTATTTAGCAAGATTTTCTGAAAAATCTTCCAAAATAAGTCGTTATTTGCTCCTAAAACGGCTTATTTAGCAAGTATTTCGAAAAAACCTTCCAAGATAAGCCGAAATTTGCTCCGAAAACGGCTTATCTAGCAAGATTTTAGATAAATCTTCCAAATATAGCCGAAATTTCCTGTATAAATGTCTTATTTAAGAAGATTTTCGAAAAAATCTTCCAAATTAAACCGAAATTTGATCCAAAAACGGCTAATTTGGCAAATTTTTGAAAAATCTTCCAAAATAAACCGAAATTTTCTCCGAAAACGGTTTATTTGCCAAGATTTTGGGAAAATCATACAAATGAAGCCGAAATTTGCTCAGAAAACGGCTTATTTAGCAAGATTTTCGAAAAAAACTTCCAAATTAAGCCGAAATTTGATCCAAAAACGGCGAATTTGGCAAACTTTTTGAAAAATCTTCCAAAAAATGCCGAAATTTACTCCGAAAACGGCTTATTTAGCAAGAGCTTCTAAGAAATCTTCTAAATCAGGCCAAAATTTGCTCCGAAAACGGCTTATTTAGCAAGATTTTAGATAAATCTTCCAAATATAGCCGAAATTTCCTTTATAAATGTCTTATTTGAAAAGATTTTCGAACAAATCTTCCAAATTAATTCGAAATTTGATCCAAAAACGGATAATTTGGCAAAATTTTTGAAAAATCTTCAAAAATAAGCCGAAATTTTCACCGAAAACGGCTTATTTAGCAAGATTTTAGATGAATCTTCCAAATAAAGCCAAAATTTGCTCCGAAAACGGTTTATTTAGCAAGATTTTCGTAAAAATCTTCCAAATTAAGGCGAAATTTACTCCGAAAACGGTTTATTTGGCAACTATTTCGAAAAAACCTTCCAAGATAAGCCAAAATTTGCTCCGAAAACGGCTTCTTTAGGAAGATTTTAGATAAATCTTCCAAATATAGCCGAAATTTCCTCTATAAACGTCTTATTTGATAAGATTTTCGAAAAAATCTTCCAAATAAAGCCGAAATATGCTCTGAAAACGGCTTATTTAGCATGATATTCGAAAAAAACTTCTAAATTAAGCCGAAATTTACTCTGAAAACGGCTTATTTAGCAAGTATTTCGAAAAAATCTTCCAAAATAAGCCAAAAATTTCTCCGAAAACGGCTTATTTAGCAAGATTTTCGAAAAAATATTCCAAATTAAGCCGAAATTTTCTCCGAAAACGGTTTATTTGGCAAGATTTTGGGAAAATCATACAAATGAAGCCGAAATTTGCTCAGAAAACGGCTTATTTAGCAAGATTTTCGAAAAAAACTTCCAAATTAAGCCGAAATTTGATCCAAAAACGGCGAATTTGGCAAGCTTTTTGAAAAATCTTCCAAAATAAGCCGAAATTTACCACGAAAACGGCTTATTTAGCAAGAGCTTCTAAGAAATCTTCTAAATCAGGCCAAAATTTGCTCCGAAAACGGCTTATTTAGCAAGATTTTAGATAAATCTTCCAAATATAGCCGAAATTTCCTCTATAAATGTCTTATTTGAAAAGATTTTCGAAAAAATCTTCCAAATTAATTCGAAATTTGATCCAAAAACGGATAATTTGGCAAAATTTTTGAAAAATCTACAAAAATAAGCCGAAATTTTCTCCGAAAACGGCTTATTTAGCAAGATTTTCGAAAAAATCTTCCAAATTAAGCCGAAATTTACTCTGAAAACGGCTTATTTAGCAAGATTTTAGATAAATCTTCCAAATATACCCGAAACTTCCTCTATAATCGTCTTATTTGAGAAGATTTTCGAAAAAATCTTCCAAATAAATCCGAAATTTGTTCCAAAAACGGCTAATTTGGTAAAATTTTTGAAAAATCTTCCAAAATAATCCGAAATTTTCTCCGAAAACGGCTTATCTAGCAATATTTTCTAAAAAATCTTCTAAATCAGGCCAAAATTTGCTCCGAAAACGGCTTATTTAGCAAGATTTTAGATGAATCTTCCAAATAAACCCGATATTTGCTCTGGAAACGGCTTATTTGACAAAATTTTCGAATCAATTATTCTAATTAAGCCGAAATTTACACTGAAAACGGCTTATTTATCAAGTGTTTCGAAAAAACCTTCAAAAATAAGCCAATATTAGCTCCAAAAACAGTTTATTTAGCAAGAATTTCAACAAATCTTCCAAAAGTTAAGCCGAGATTTGCTCCGAAAACGGCTTATTTAGCAACATTTCAGATAAATCTTCCAAATAAAGACGAAATTTGCTCCGAAAACGGCTTATTTAGCAAGATTTTTGATATATCTTCCAAATATAGCCGAATTTCTTCTATAAACGTCTTATTTGAGAAGATTTTCGAAAAACCTTCCAAATAAAGCCGAAATTTGCTCTGAAAACGGCTTTTTTAGCAAGATTTTCGAAAAAATCTTCTAAATTAAGCCGAAATTTGCTCCGGAAACGGCTAACATGGCAAAATTTTTGAAAAATCTTCCAAAATAAGCCGAAATTCTATCCGAAAACGGTTTATTTGGCAAGATTTTAGATGAATCTTCCAAATAAAGCCAAAATTTACTCCGAAAACGGTTTATTTGGCAACTATTTCGAAAAAACCTTCCAAGATAAGCCAAAATTTGCTCCGAAAACGGCTTCTTTAGGAAGATTTTAGATAAATCTTCCAAATATAGCCGAAATTTCCTCTATAAACGTCTTATTTGATAAGATTTTCGAAAAAATCTTCCAAATAAAGCCGAAATATGCTCTGAAAACGGCTTATTTAGCATGATATTCGAAAAAAACTTCTAAATTAAGCCGAAATTTACTCTGAAAACGGCTCATTTAGCAAGTATTTCGAAAAAATCTTCCAAAATAAGCCAAAAATTTCTCCGAAAACGGCTTATTTAGCAAGATTTTCGAAAAAATATTCCAAATTAAGCCGAAATTTTCTCCGAAAACGGTTTATTTGGCAAGATTTTGGGAAAATCATACAAATGAAGCCGAAATTTACTCAGAAAACGGCTTATTTAGCAAGATTTTCGAAAAAAACTTCCAAATTAAGCCGAAATTTGATCCAAAAACGGCGAATTTGGCAAGCTTTTTGAAAAATCTTCCAAAATAAGCCGAAATTTACTACGAAAACGGCTTATTTAGCAAGAGCTTCTAAGAAATCTTCTAAATCAGGCCAAAATTTGCTCCGAAAACGGCTTATTTAGCAAGATTTTAGATAAATCTTCCAAATATAGCCGAAATTTCCTCTATAAACGTCTTATTTGATAAGATTTTCGAAAAAATCTTCCAAATAAAGCCGAAATATGCTCTGAAAACGGCTTATTTAGCATGATATTCGAAAAAAACTTCTAAATTAAGCCGAAATTTACTCTGAAAACGGCTTATTTAGCAAGTATTTCGAAAAAATCTTCCAAAATAAGCCAAAAATTTCTCCGAAAACGGCTTATTTAGCAAGATTTTCGAATAAATATTCCAAATTAAGCCGAAATTTTCTCCGAAAACGGTTTATTTGGCAAGATTTTGGGAAAATCATACAAATGAAGCCGAAATTTGCTCAGAAAACGGCTTATTTAGCAAGATTTTCGAAAAAAACTTCCAAATTAAGCCGAAATTTGATCCAAAAACGGCGAATTTGGCAAGCTTTTTGAAAAATCTTCCAAAATAAGCCGAAATTTACTACGAAAACGGCTTATTTAGCAAGAGCTTCTAAGAAATCTTCTAAATCAGGCCAAAATTTGCTCCGAAAACGGCTTATTTAGCAAGATTTTAGATAAATCTTCCAAATATAGCCGAAATTTCCTCTATAAATGTCTTATTTGAAAAGATTTTCGAAAAAATCTTCCAAATTAATTCGAAATTTGATCCAAAAACGGATAATTTGGCAAAATTTTTGAAAAATCTTCAAAAATAAGCCGAAATTTTCTCCGAAAACGGCTTATTTAGCAAGATTTTCGAAAAAATCTTCCAAATTAAGCCGAAATTTACTCTGAAAACGGCTTATTTAGCAAGATTTTAGATAAATCTTCCAAATATAGCTGAAATTTCCTCTATAAATGTCTTATTTGAGAAGATTTTCGAAAATATCTTCCAAATTAAACCGAAATTTGATCCAAAAACGGCAAATCTGGCAAACTTTTTGAAGAATCTTCCAAAATAGGCCGAAATTTTCTCCGAAAACGGTTTATTTGGCAAGATTTTCGGAAAATCATACAAATGAAGCCGAAATTTACTCCGAAAACGGTTTATTTGGCAAGATTTTCTGAAAAATCTTCCAAAATAAGCCGAAATTTACACCGAAAACGGTTTATTTGGCAAGATTTTCGAAAAAATCTTCCAAATTAAGCCAAAATTCTGAAAACGGCTTATTTAGCAAGTATTTGGAAGAAACCTTCCAAAATAAGCCAAAATTTTCTCCGAAAACTGCTTATTTAGCAAGATTTTAGATAAATCTTCCAAATATACCCGAAACTTCCTCTATAATCGTCTTATTTGAGAAGATTTTCGAAAAAATCTTCCAAAGAAATCCGAAATTTGTTCCAAAAACAGCTAATTTGGTAAAATTTTTGAAAAATCTTCCAAAATCAGCTGAAATTTTCTCCGAAAACGGTTTATTTGGCAAGATTTTGGGAAAATCATACAAATGAAGCCGAAATTAGCTCCGAAAACGGCTTATTAAGCAAGATTTTCGAAAAAATCTTTCAAATTAAGCCGAAATTTGTTCCAAAAACGGCTAATTTGGCAAAATTTTTGAAAAATCTTCCAAAATAATCCGAAATTTTCTCCGAAAACGGCTTATCTAGCAATATTTTCTAAAAAATCTTCTAAATCAGGCCAAAATTTGCTCCGAAAACGGCTTATTTAGCAAGATTTTAGATGAATCTTCCAAATAAACCCGATATTTGCTCTGGAAACGGCTTATTTGACAAAATTTTCGAATCAATTATTCTAATTAAGCCGAAATTTACACTGAAAACGGCTTATTTATCAAGTGTTTCGAAAAAACCTTCAAAAATAAGCCAATATTAGCTCCAAAAACAGTTTATTTAGCAAGAATTTCAACAAATCTTCCAAAAGTTAAGCCGAGATTTGCTCCGAAAACGGCTTATTTAGCAACATTTCAGATAAATCTTCCAAATAAAGACGAAATTTGCTCCGAAAACGGCTTATTTAGCAAGATTTTTGATATATCTTCCAAATATAGCCGAATTTCTTCTATAAACGTCTTATTTGAGAAGATTTTCGAAAAACCTTCCAAATAAAGCCGAAATTTGCTCTGAAAACGGCTTTTTTAGCAAGATTTTCGAAAAAATCTTCTAAATTAAGCCGAAATTTGCTCCGGAAACGGCTAACATGGCAAAAGTTTTGAAAAATCTTCCAAAGTAAGCCGAAATTCTATCCGAAAACGGTTTATTTGGCAAGATTTTAGATAAATCTTCCAAATAAAGCCAAAATTTGCTCCGAAAACGGTTTATTTAGCAAGATTTTCGTAAAAATCTTCCAAATTAAGGCGAAATTTACTCCGAAAACGGTTTATTTGGCAACTATTTCGAAAAAACCTTCCAAGATAAGCCAAAATTTGCTCCGAAAACGGCTTCTTTAGGAAGATTTTAGATAAATCTTCCAAATATAGCCGAAATTTCCTCTATAAACGTCTTATTTGATAAGATTTTCGAAAAAATCTTCCAAATAAAGCCGAAATATGCTCTGAAAACGGCTTATTTAGCATGATATTCGAAAAAAACTTCTAAATTAAGCCGAAATTTACTCTGAAAACGGCTTATTTAGCAAGTATTTCGAAAAAATCTTCCAAAATAAGCCAAAAATTTCTCCGAAAACGGCTTATTTAGCAAGATTTTCGAAAAAATATTCCAAATTAAGCCGAAATTTTCTCCGAAAACGGTTTATTTGGCAAGATTTTGGGAAAATCATACAAATGAAGCCGAAATTTGCTCAGAAAACGGCTTATTTAGCAAGATTTTCGAAAAAAACTTCCAAATTAAGCCGAAATTTGATCCAAAAACGGCGAATTTGGCAAGCTTTTTGAAAAATCTTCCAAAATAAGCCGAAATTTACTACGAAAACGGCTTATTTAGCAAGAGCTTCTAAGAAATCTTCTAAATCAGGCCAAAATTAGCTCCGAAAACGGCTTATTTAGCAAGATTTTAGATAAATCTTCCAAATATAGCCGAAATTTCCTCTATAAATGTCTTATTTGAAAAGATTTTCGAAAAAATCTTCCAAATTAATTCGAAATTTGATCCAAAAACGGATAATTTGGCAAAATTTTTGAAAAATCTTCAAAAATAAGCCGAAATTTTCTCCGAAAACGGCTTATTTAGCAAGATTTTCGAAAAAATCTTCCAAATTAAGCCGAAATTTACTCTGAAAACGGCTTATTTAGCAAGATTTTAGATAAATCTTCCAAATATAGCTGAAATTTCCTCTAAAAATGTCTTATTTGAGAAGATTTTCGAAAATATCTTCCAAATTAAACCGAAATTTGATCCAAAAACGGCAAATCTGGCAAACTTTTTGAAGAATCTTCCAAAATAGGCCGAAATTTTCTCCGAAAACGGTTTATTTGGCAAGATTTTCGGAAAATCATACAAATGAAGCCGAAATTTACTCCGAAAACGGTTTATTTGGCAAGATTTTCTGAAAAATCTTCCAAAATAAGCCGAAATTTACACCGAAAACGGTTTATTTGGCAAGATTTTCGAAAAAATCTTCCAAATTAAGCCAAAATTCTGAAAACGGCTTATTTAGCAAGTATTTGGAAGAAACCTTCCAAAATAAGCCAAAATTTTCTCCGAAAACTGCTTATTTAGCAAGATTTTAGATAAATATTCCAAATATACCCGAAACTTCCTCTATAATCGTCTTATTTGAGAAGATTTTCGAAAAAATCTTCCAAATAAATCCGAAATTTGTTCCAAAAACGGCTAATTTGGTAAAATTTTTGAAAAATCTTCCAAAATCAGCTGAAATTTTCTCCGAAAACGGTTTATTTGGCAAGATTTTGGGAAAATCATACAAATGAAGCCGAAATTAGCTCCGAAAACGGCTTATTAAGCAAGATTTTCAAAAAATCTTTCAAATTAAGCCGAAATTTGTTCCAAAAACGGCTAATTTGGCAAAATTTTTGAAAAATCTTCCAAAATAATCCGAAATTTTCTCCGAAAACGGCTTATCTAGCAATATTTTCTAAAAAATCTTCTAAATCAGGCCAAAATTTGCTCCGAAAACGGCTTATTTAGCAAGATTTTAGATGAATCTTCCAAATAAACCCGATATTTGCTCTGGAAACGGCTTATTTGACAAAATTTTCGAATCAATTATTCTAATTAAGCCGAAATTTACACTGAAAACGGCTTATTTATCAAGTGTTTCGAAAAAACCTTCAAAAATAAGCCAATATTAGCTCCAAAAACAGTTTATTTAGCAAGAATTTCAACAAATCTTCCAAAAGTTAAGCCGAGATTTGCTCCGAAAACGGCTTATTTAGCAACATTTCAGATAAATCTTCCAAATAAAGACGAAATTTGCTCCGAAAACGGCTTATTTAGCAAGATTTTTGATATATCTTCCAAATATAGTCGAATTTCTTCTATAAACGTCTTATTTGAGAAGATTTTCGAAAAACCTTCCAAATAAAGCCGAAATTTGCTCTGAAAACGGCTTTTTTAGCAAGATTTTCGAAAAAATCTTCTAAATTAAGCCGAAATTTGCTCCGGAAACGGCTAACATGGCAAAATTTTTGAAAAATCTTCCAAAATAAGCCGAAATTCTATCCGAAAACGGTTTATTTGGCAAGATTTTAGATGAATCTTCCAAATAAAGCCAAAATTTGCTCCGAAAACGGTTTATTTAGCAAGATTTTCGTAAAAATCTTCCAAATTAAGGCGAAATTTACTCCGAAAACGGTTTATTTGGCAACTATTTCGAAAAAACCTTCCAAGATAAGCCAAAATTTGCTCCGAAAACGGCTTCTTTAGGAAGATTTTAGATAAATCTTCCAAATATAGCCGAAATTTCCTCTATAAACGTCTTATTTGATAAGATTTTCGAAAAAATCTTCCAAATAAAGCCGAAATATGCTCTGAAAACGGCTTATTTAGCATGATATTCGAAAAAAACTTCTAAATTAAGCCGAAATTTACTCTGAAAACGGCTTATTTAGCAAGTATTTCGAAAAAATCTTCCAAAATAAGCCAAAAATTTCTCCGAAAACGGCTTATTTAGCAAGATTTTCGAAAAAATATTCCAAATTAAGCCGAAATTTTCTCCGAAAACGGTTTATTTGGCAAGATTTTGGGAAAATCATACAAATGAAGCCGAAATTTGCTCAGAAAACGGCTTAGTTAGCAAGATTTTCGTAAAAATCTTCCAAATTAAGCCGAAATTTACTCCGAAAACGGTTTATTTTACAAGATTTTCGAAAAACTCTTCCAAATTAAGCCAAAATTTGCTCCGAAAACGGACTATTTAGCAAGATTTTAGATAAATATTCCAAATATAGCCGAAACTTCCTCTATAAACGTCTTATTTGAGAAGATTTTCGAAAAAATCTTCCAAATTAATTCGAAATTTGATCCAAAAACGGATAATTTGGCAAAATTTTTGAAAAATCTTCAAAAATAAGCCGAAATTTTCTCCGAAAACGGCTTATTTAGCAAGATTTTCGAAAAAATCTTCCAAATTAAGCCGAAATTTACTCTGAAAACGGCTTATTTAGCAAGATTTTAGATAAATCTTCCAAATATAGCTGAAATTTCCTCTATAAATGTCTTATTTGAGAAGATTTTCGAAAATATCTTCCAAATTAAACCGAAATTTGATCCAAAAACGGCAAATCTGGCAAACTTTTTGAAGAATCTTCCAAAATAGGCCGAAATTTTCTCCGAAAACGGTTTATTTGGCAAGATTTTCGGAAAATCATACAAATGAAGCCGAAATTTACTCCGAAAACGGTTTATTTGGCAAGATTTTCTGAAAAATCTTCCAAAATAAGCCGAAATTTACACCGAAAGCGGTTTATTTGGCAAGATTTTCGAAAAAATCTTCCAAATTAAGCCAAAATTCTGAAAACGGCTTATTTAGCAAGTATTTGGAAGAAACCTTCCAAAATAAGCCAAAATTTTCTCCGAAAACTGCTTATTTAGCAAGATTTTAGATAAATCTTCCAAATATACCCGAAACTTCCTCTATAATCGTCTTATTTGAGAAGATTTTCGAAAAAATCTTCCAAATAAATCCAAAATTTGTTCCAAAAACGGCTAATTTGGTAAAATTTTTGAAAAATCTTCCAAAATCAGCTGAAATTTTCTCCGAAAACGGTTTATTTGGCAAGATTTTGGGAAAATCATACAAATGAAGCCGAAATTAGCTCCGAAAACGGCTTATTAAGCAAGATTTTCGAAAAAATCTTCTAAATCAGGCCAAAATTTGCTCCGAAAACGGCTTATTTAGCAAGATTTTAGACGAATCTTCCAAATAAACCCGATATTTGCTCTGGAAACGGCTTATTTGACAAAATTTTCGAATCAATTATTCTAATTAAGCCGAAATTTACACTGAAAACGGCTTATTTATCAAGTGTTTCGAAAAAACCTTCAAAAATAAGCCAATATTAGCTCCAAAAACAGTTTATTTAGCAAGAATTTCAACAAATCTTCCAAAAGTTAAGCCGAGATTTGCTCCGAAAACGGCTTATTTAGCAACATTTCAGATAAATCTTCCAAATAAAGACGAAATTTGCTCCGAAAACGGCTTATTTAGCAAGATTTTTGATATATCTTCCAAATATAGCCGAATTTCTTCTATAAACGTCTTATTTGAGAAGATTTTCGAAAAACCTTCCAAATAAAGCCGAAATTTGCTCTGAAAACGGCTTTTTTAGCAAGATTTTCGAAAAAATCTTCTAAATTAAGCCGAAATTTGCTCCGGAAACGGCTAACATGGCAAAATTTTTGAAAAATCTTCCAAAATAAGCCGAAATTCTCTCCGAAAACGGTTTATTTGGCAAGATTTTGGGAAATCATACAAATGAATCCAAAATTTACTCCGAAAACGGCATATTTAGCAAGATCATAGATAAATCTTCGAAATAAAGCCGAAATTTGCTCTGAAAACGGCTTATTTAGCAAGATTTTCTGAAAAATCTTCCAAAATAAGCCGAAATTTGCTCCTAAAACGGCTTATTTAGCAATTTTTACGTAAAAATCTTCCAAATTTAGCCGAGATTTGCTCCGAAAAGGGCATATTTAGCAAGTATTTCGAAAAAACCTTCCAAAATAAGCCAAAATTTGCTCCGAAAACGGCTTATTTAGCAAGATTTTAGATAAATCTTCCAAATAAAGCCGAAATTGGCTCTGAAAACGGCTTATTTAGCAAGATTTTCTGAAAAATCTTCCAAAATAAGTCGTTATTTGCACCTAAAACGGCTTATTTAGCAAATTTTCTGAAAAATCTTCCAAAATAAGCCGAAATTTACTCCGAAAACGGTTTATTTGGCAAGATTTTCGAAAAAATCTTCCAAATTAAGCCAAAATTTACTCTGAAAACGGCTTATTTAGCAAGTATTTCGAAAAAACCTTCCAAAATAAGCCAAAATTTGCTCCGAAAACGGCTTATTTAGCAAGATTTTAGATAAATCTTCGAAATAAAGCCGAAATTGGCTCTGAAAACGGCTTATTTAGCAAGATTTTCTGAAAAATCTTCCAAAATAAGTCGTTATTTGCACCTAAAACGGCTTATTTAGCAAATTTTCGTAAAAATCTTCCAAATTAAGCCGAAATTTGCTCCGAAAACGGTTTATTTGGCAGGATTTTCGAAAAAATCTTCCAAATTTGCCAAAATTTACTCTGAAAACGGCTTATTTAGCAAGTATTTCGAAAAAACCTTCCAAAATAAGCCAAAATTTGCTCCGAAAACGGGTTATTTAGCAAGATTTTAAATAAATCTTCCAAATAAAGCCGAAATTGGCTCTGAAAACGGCTTATTTAGCAAGATTTTCTGAAAAATCTTCCAAAATAAGTCGTTATTTGCTCCTAAAACGGCTTATTTAGCAAGTATTTCGAAAAAACCTTCCAAGATAAGCCGAAATTTGCTCCGAAAACGGCTTATCTAGCAAGATTTTAGATAAATCTTCCAAATATAGCCGAAATTTCCTGTATAAATGTCTTATTTAAGAAGATTTTCGAAAAAATCTTCCAAATTAATCCGAAATTTGATCCAAAAACGGCTAATTTGGCAAATTTTTGAAAAATCTTCCAAAATAAACCGAAATTTTCTCCGAAAACGGTTTATTTGGCAAGATTTTGGGAAAATCATACAAATGATGCCGAAATTTGCTCAGAAAACGGCTTATTTAGCAAGATTTTCGAAAAAAACTTCCAAATTAAGCCGAAATTTGATCCAAAAACGGCGAATTTGGCAAACTTTTTGAAAAATCTTCCAAAAAATGCCGAAATTTACTCCGAAAACGGCTTATTTAGCAAGAGCTTCTAAGAAATCTTCTAAATCAGGCCAAAATTTGCTCCGAAAACGGCTTATTTAGCAAGATTTTAGATAAATCTTCCAAATATAGCCGAAATTTCCTTTATAAATGTCTTATTTGAAAAGATTTTCGAAAAAATCTTCCAAATTAATTCGAAATTTGATCCAAAAACGGATAATTTGGCAAAATTTTTGAAAAATCTTCAAAAATAAGCCGAAATTTTCTCCGAAAACGGCTTATTTAGCAAGATTTTAGATGAATCTTCCAAATAAAGCCAAAATTTGCTCCGAAAACGGTTTATTTAGCAAGATTTTCGTAAAAATCTTCCAAATTAAGGCGAAATTTACTCCGAAAACGGTTTATTTGGCAACTATTTCGAAAAAACCTTCCAAGATAAGCCAAAATTTGCTCCGAAAACGGCTTCTTTAGGAAGATTTTAGATAAATCTTCCAAATATAGCCGAAATTTCCTTTATAAATGTCTTATTTGAAAAGATTTTCGAAAAAATCTTCCAAATTAATTCGAAATTTGATCCAAAAACGGATAATTTGGCAAGCTTTTTGAAAAATCTTCCAAAATAAGCCGAAATTTACTACGAAAACGGCTTATTTAGCAAGAGCTTCTAAGAAATCTTCTAAATCAGGCCAAAATTTGCTCCGAAAACGGCTTATTTAGCAAGATTTTAGATAAATCTTCCAAATATAGCCGAAATTTCCTCTATAAACGTCTTATTTGATAAGATTTTCGAAAAAATCTTCCAAATAAAGCCGAAATATGCTCTGAAAACGGCTTATTTAGCATGATATTCGAAAAAAACTTCTAAATTAAGCCGAAATTTACTCTGAAAACGGCTTATTTAGCAAGTATTTCGAAAAAATCTTCCAAAATAAGCCAAAAATTTCTCCGAAAACGGCTTATTTAGCAAGATTTTCGAAAAAATATTCCAAATTAAGCCGAAATTTTCTCCGAAAACGGTTTATTTGGCAAGATTTTGGGAAAATCATACAAATGAAGCCGAAATTTGCTCAGAAAACGGCTTATTTAGCAAGATTTTCGAAAAAAACTTCCAAATTAAGCCGAAATTTGATCCAAAAACGGCGAATTTGGCAAGCTTTTTGAAAAATCTTCCAAAATAAGCCGAAATTTACTACGAAAACGGCTTATTTAGCAAGAGCTTCTAAGAAATCTTCTAAATCAGGCCAAAATTTGCTCCGAAAACGGCTTATTTAGCAAGATTTTAGATAAATCTTCCAAATATAGCCGAAATTTCCTCTATAAATGTCTTATTTGAAAAGATTTTCGAAAAAATCTTCCAAATTAATTCGAAATTTGATCCAAAAACGGATAATTTGGCAAAATTTTTGAAAAATCTTCAAAAATAAGCCGAAATTTTCTCCGAAAACGGCTTATTTAGCAAGATTTTCGAAAAAATCTTCCAAATTAAGCCGAAATTTACTCTGAAAACGGCTTATTTAGCAAGATTTTAGATAAATCTTCCAAATATAGCTGAAATTTCCTCTATAAATGTCTTATTTGAGAAGATTTTCGAAAATATCTTCCAAATTAAACCGAAATTTGATCCAAAAACGGCAAATCTGGCAAACTTTTTGAAGAATCTTCCAAAATAGGCCGAAATTTTCTCCGAAAACGGTTTATTTGGCAAGATTTTCGGAAAATCATACAAATGAAGCCGAAATTTACTCCGAAAACGGTTTATTTGGCAAGATTTTCTGAAAAATCTTCCAAAATAAGCCGAAATTTACACCGAAAACGGTTTATTTGGCAAGATTTTCGAAAAAATCTTCCAAATTAAGCCAAAATTCTGAAAACGGCTTATTTAGCAAGTATTTGGAAGAAACCTTCCAAAATAAGCCAAAATTTTCTCCGAAAACTGCTTATTTAGCAAGATTTTAGATAAATCTTCCAAATATACCCGAAACTTCCTCTATAATCGTCTTATTTGAGAAGATTTTCGAAAAAATCTTCCAAAGAAATCCGAAATTTGTTCCAAAAACAGCTAATTTGGTAAAATTTTTGAAAAATCTTCCAAAATCAGCTGAAATTTTCTCCGAAAACGGTTTATTTGGCAAGATTTTGGGAAAATCATACAAATGAAGCCGAAATTAGCTCCGAAAACGGCTTATTAAGCAAGATTTTCGAAAAAATCTTTCAAATTAAGCCGAAATTTGTTCCAAAAACGGCTAATTTGGCAAAATTTTTGAAAAATCTTCCAAAATAATCCGAAATTTTCTCCGAAAACGGCTTATCTAGCAATATTTTCTAAAAAATCTTCTAAATCAGGCCAAAATTTGCTCCGAAAACGGCTTATTTAGCAAGATTTTAGATGAATCTTCCAAATAAACCCGATATTTGCTCTGGAAACGGCTTATTTGACAAAATTTTCGAATCAATTATTCTAATTAAGCCGAAATTTACACTGAAAACGGCTTATTTATCAAGTGTTTCGAAAAAACCTTCAAAAATAAGCCAATATTAGCTCCAAAAACAGTTTATTTAGCAAGAATTTCAACAAATCTTCCAAAAGTTAAGCCGAGATTTGCTCCGAAAACGGCTTATTTAGCAACATTTCAGATAAATCTTCCAAATAAAGACGAAATTTGCTCCGAAAACGGCTTATTTAGCAAGATTTTTGATATATCTTCCAAATATAGCCGAATTTCTTCTATAAACGTCTTATTTGAGAAGATTTTCGAAAAACCTTCCAAATAAAGCCGAAATTTGCTCTGAAAACGGCTTTTTTAGCAAGATTTTCGAAAAAATCTTCTAAATTAAGCCGAAATTTGCTCCGGAAACGGCTAACATGGCAAAATTTTTGAAAAATCTTCCAAAATAAGCCGAAATTCTCTCCGAAAACGGTTTATTTGGCAAGATTTTGGGAAATCATACAAATGAATCCAAAATTTACTCCGAAAACGGCATATTTAGCAAGATCATAGATAAATCTTCGAAATAAAGCCGAAATTTGCTCTGAAAACGGCTTATTTAGCAAGATTTTCTGAAAAATCTTCCAAAATAAGCCGAAATTTGCTCCTAAAACGGCTTATTTAGCAATTTTTACGTAAAAATCTTCCAAATTTAGCCGAAATTTGCTCCGAAAAGGGCATATTTAGCAAGTATTTCGAAAAAACCTTCCAAAATAAGCCAAAATTTGCTCTGAAAACGGCTTATTTCAAAAGATTTTCGAAAAAATTATCCTAATTAAGACGAAATTTGCTCCGAAAAGACTTATTTAGCAAGATTTTCTGAAAAATCTTCCAAATGAAGCCGAAATTCGCTCCGAAAATGGCTAATTTAGCAAGATTTTCGAAAATGTCTTCCCAATTATGCCGATATCTGATCCAGAAACGGCTAATTTGGCAAACGTTTTGAAGAATCTTCCAAAATAAGCCGAAATTTGATCCGAAAACGGTTTATTTGGCAAGATTTTTGGAAAATCATACAAATGAAGCCGAAATTTGCTCCGAAAACGGCTTATTTAGCAAGATTTTCGTAAAAATCTTCCAAATTAAGCCGAAATTTACTCCGAAAACGGTTTATTTGGCAAGATTTTCGAAAAACTCTTCCAAATTAAGCCAAAATTTGCTCCGAAAACGGCTTATTTAGCAAGATTTTCGAACCAATCTTCCCAATTATGCCGAAATCTGATCCAGAAACGGCTAATTTGGCAAACGTTTTGAGGAATCTTCCAAAATAAGCCGAAATTTGCTCCGAAAACGGTTTATTTGGCAAGATTTTTGGAAAATCATACAAATGAAGCCGAAATTTGCTCCGAAAACGGCTTATTTAGCAAGATTTTCGTAAAAATCTTCAAAATTAAGCCGAAATTTACTCCGAAAACGGTTTATTTGGCAAGATTTTCGAAAAACTCTTCCAAATTAAGCCAAAATTTGCTCCGAAAATGGCTTATTTAGCAAGATTTTAGATAAATATTCCAAATATAGCCGAAACATCCTCTACAAAAGTCTTATTCGAGAAGATTTTCGAAAAAATCTTCCAAATTAATCCGAAATTTGATCCAAAAACGGCTAATTTGGCAAAATTTTTGAAAAATCTTCCAAAATAAGCCGAAATTTGCTCCGAAAACGGTTTATTTGGCAAGATTTTGGAAAATCATACAAAATAAGCCGAAATTTGCTCCTAAAACGGCTTATTTAGCAAGATTTTCGTAAAAATCTTCCAAATTTAGCCGAAATTTGCTCCGAAAACGGTTTATTTGGAAAGATTTTCGAAAAAATCTTCCAAATTAAGCAAAAATTTACTCTGAAAACGGCTTATTTAGCAAGATTTTAGATAAATCTTCCAAATATAGCCGAAATTTCCTCTATAAATGTCTTATTTGAAAATATTTTCGAAAAAATCTTCCCAATCAAGCCGAAATTTGATCCCAAAACGTCTAATTTGGCAAACGTTTTGAAGAATCTTCCAAAATAGGCCGAAATTTGCTACGAAAACGGTTTATTTGGCAAGAATTTCGAAAAATCTTCCAAAATAAGCCGAAATTTTCTCCGAAAACGGATTATTTAGCAAGATTTTAGATGAATCTTCCAAATAAAGCCAAAATTTGCTCTGAAAACGGCTTATTTGAAAAGATTCTCGAAAAAATTATCCTAATTAAGACGAAATTTGCTCCGAAAACGGCTTATTTAGCAAGATTTTCGAAACAATCTTCCCAATTATGCCGAAATCTGATCCAGAAACGGCTAATTTGGCAAACGTTTTGAAGAATCTTCCAAAATAAGCCGAAATTTGCTCCGAAAACGGATTATTTGGCAAGATTTTTGGAAAATCATACAAATGAAGCCGAAATTTGCTCCGAAAACGGCTTATTTAGCAAGATTTTCGTAAAAATCTTCAAAATTAAGCCGAAATTTACTCCGAAAACGGTTTATTTGGCAAGATTTTCGAAAAACTCTTCCAAATTAAGCCAAAATTTACTCTTAAAGCGGCTTATTTAGCAAGTATTACGAAAAAACCTTCCACGATAAGCCAAAATTTGCTCCGAAAACGGCTTATTTAGCAAGATTTTAGATAAATATTCCAAATATAGCCGAAACTTCCTCTATAAACGTCTTATTTGAGAAGATTTTCGAAAAAATCTTCCAAATTTATCCGAAATTTGATCCAAAAACGGCTAATTTGGCAAAAGTTTTGAAAAATTTCCAAAATAAGCCGAAATTTGCTCCGAAAACGGTTTATTTGGCAAGATTTTGGGAAAATAATACAAATGAAGCCGAAATGTAAACGAAAACGGCATATTTAGCAAAATCTTAGATAAATCTTCGAAATAAAGTCGAAATTTGCTCCGAAAACGGTTTATTTGGCAAGATTTTTGGAAAATCATACAAATGAAGCCGAAATTTGCTCCGAAAACGGCTTATTTAGCAAGATTTTCGTAAAAAACTTCCAAATTAAGCCGAAATTTACTCCGAAAACGGTTTATTTGGCAAGATTTTCGAAAAACTCTTCCAAATTAAGCCAAAATTTGCTCCGAAAACGGACTATTTAGCAAGATTTTAGATAAATATTCCAAATATAGCCGAAACTTCCTCTACAAACGTCTTATTTGAGAGGATTTTCGAAAAAATCTTCCAAATTAATCCGAAATTTGATCCAAAAACGGCTAATTTGGCAAAATTTTTGAAAAATCTTCCAAAATAAGCCGAAATTTGCTCCGAAAACGGTTTATTTGGCAAGATTTTGGGAAAATCATACAAATGAAGCCAAAATTTACTCCGAAAACGGCATATTTAGCAAGATCATAGATAAATCTTCGAAATAAAGCCGAAATTTGCTCTGAAAACGGCTTATTTAGCAAGATTTTCTGAAAAATCTTCCAAAATAAGCCGAAATTTGCTCCGAAAACGGCTTATTTAGCAAGATTTTCGTAAAAATCTTCCAAATTTAGCCGAAATTTGCTCCGAAAACGGTTTATTTGGAAAGATTTTCGAAAAAATCTTCCAAATTAAGCAAAAATTTACTCTGAAAACGGCTTATTTAGCAAGTATTTCGAAAAAACCATCCAAAATAAGCCAAACTTTGCTCCGAAAACGGCTTATTTAGCAAGATTTTAGATAAATCTACCAAATATAGCCGAAATTTCCTCTATAAATGTCTTATTTGAAAAGATTCTCGAAAAAATCTTCAAAATTAATCCGAAATTTGATCTAAAAACGGCTTATTTGGCAAGATTTTGGGAAAATCATACAAATGAAGCCAAAATTTACTCCGAAAACGGCATATTGAGCAAGATCTTAGATAAATCTTCGAAATAAAGCTGAAATTTGCTCTGAAAACGGCTTATTTAGCAAGATTTTCTGAAAAATCTTCCAAAATAAGCCGAAATTTGCTCCTAAAACGGCTTATTTAGCAAGATTTTCGTAAAAATCTTCCAAATTTAGCCGAAATTTGCTCCGAAAACGGTTTATATGGAAAGATTTTCGAAAAAATCTTCCAAATTAAGCAAAAATTTACTCTTAAAACGGCTTATTTAGCAAGTATTTCGAAAAAACCATCCAAAATAAGCCAAAATTTGCTCCGAAAACGGCTTATTTAGCAAGATTTTTGATAAATCTTCCAAATATAGCCGAAATTTCCTCTATAAATGACTTATTTGAAAAGATTTTCGAAAAAATCTTCCCAATCAAGCCGAAATTTGATCCAAAAACGGCTAATTTGGCAAAATTTTTGAAGAATCTTCCAAAATAAGCCGAAATTTGCTCCGAAAACGGTTTATTTGGCAAGAATTTCGGAAAATCTTCCAAAATAAGCCGAAATTTTCTCCGAAAACGGCTTATTTAGCAAGATTTTAGATGAATCTTCCAAATAAAGCCAAATTTTGCTCTGAAAACGGCTTATTAGAAAAGATTCTCGAAAAAATTATCCTAATTAAGACGAAATTTGCTCCGAAAACGGCTTATTTAGCAAGATTTTAGATGAATCTTCCAAATAAAGCCAAAGTTTGCTCTGAAAACGGCTTATTTGACAAGATTTTCGAAAAAATTATCCTAATTAAGACGAAATTTGCTCCGAAAACGGCTTATTTAGCAAGATATTCTGAAAAATCTTCCAAATAAAGCCGAAATTCGCTCCGAAAACGGCTAATTTAGCAAGATTCTCGAAAAAGTCTTCTCAATTATGCCGAAATCTGATCCAGAAACGGCTAATTTGGCAAACGTTTTGAAGAATCTTCCAAAATAAGCCGAAATTTGCTCCAAAAACGATTTATTTGGCAAGATTTTTGGAAAATCATACAAATGAAGCCGAAATTTGCTCCGAAAACGGCTTAGTTAGCAAGATTTTCGTGAAAATCTTCCAAATTAAGCCGAAATTTACTCCGAAAACGGTTTATTTGGCAAGATTTTCGAAAAACTCTTCCAAATTAAGCCAAAATTTGCTCCGAAAACGGCTTGTTTAGCAAGATTTTAGATAAATATTCCAAATATAGCCGAAAATTCCTCTATAAACGTCTCATTTGAGAAGATTTTCGAAAAAATCTTCCAAATTAATCCGAAATTTGATCCAAAAACGGCTAATTTGGCAAAATTTTTGAGAAATCTTCCAAAATAAGCCGAAATTTGCTCCGAAAACGGCATATTTAGCAAGATCTTAGATAAATCTTCGAAATAAAGCCCAAATTTGCTCCTAAAACGGCTTATTTAGCAAGATTTTCGTAAAAATCTTCCAAATTTAGCCGAAATTTGCTCCGAAAACGGTTTATTTGGAAAGATTTTCGAAAAAATCTTTCAAATTAAGCAAAAATTTACTCTGAAAACGGCTTATTTAGCAAGTATTTCGAAAAAACCATCCAAAATAAGCCAAAATTTGCTCCGAAAACGGCTTATTTAGCAAGATTTTAGATAAATCTTCCAAATATAGCCGAAAATTCCTCTATAAATGTCTTATTTGAAAAGATTTTCGAAAAAATCTTCCCAATCAAGCCGAAATTTGATCCAAAAACGGCTAATTTGGCAAACTTTTTGAAGAATCTTCCAAAATAATCCGAAATTTGCTCCGAAAACGGTTTATTTGGCAAGATTTTCGGAAAATCTTCCAAAATAAGCCGAAATTTGCTCCGAAAACGGATAATTTGCCAAAATTTTTGAAAAATCTTCAAAAATAAGCCAAAATTTTCTCCGAAAACGGCTTATTTAGCGAGATTTTAGATAAATCTTCCAAATATAGCCGAAATTTCCTCTATAAATGTCTTATTCGAAAAGATTTTCGAAAAAATCTTCGAACTTAATTCGAAATATGATCCAAAAACGGATAATTTGGCAAAATTTTTGAAAAATCTTCAAAAATAAGCCGAAATTTTCTCCGAAAACGGCTGATTTAGCAAGATTTTAGATGAATCTTCCAAATAAAGCCAAAGTTTGCTCTGAAAACGGCTTATTTGACAAGATTTTCGAAAAAATTATCCTAATTAAGACGAAATTTGCTCCGAAAACGGCTTATTTAGCAAGATTTTCTGAAAAATCTTCCAAATAAAGCCGAAAATCGCTCCGAAAACGGCTAATTTAGCAAGATTTTCGAAAAAGTCTTCCCAATTATGCCGAAATCTGATCCAGAAACGGCTAATTTGGCAAACGTTTTGAAGAATCTTCCAAAATAAGCCGAAATTTGCTCCGAAAACGGTTTATTTGGCAAGATTTTTGGAAAATCATACAAATGAAGCCGAAATTTGCTCCGAAAACGGCTTAGTTAGCAAGATTTTCGTAAAAATCTTCCAAATTAAGCCGAAATTTACTCCGAAAACGGTTTATTTTACAAGATCTTCGAAAAACTCTTCCAAATTAAGCCAAAATTTGCTCCGAAAACGGACTATTTAGCAAGATTTTAGATAAATATTCCAAATATAGCCGAAACTTCCTCTATAAACGTCTTATTTGAGAAGATTTTCGAAAAAATCTTCCAAATTAATCCGAAATTTGATCCAAAAACGGCTAATTTGGCAAAATTTTTGAAAAATCTTCCAAAATAAGCCGAAATTTGCTCCGAAAACGGTTTATTTGGCAAGAATTTCGAAAAATCTTCCAAAATAAGCCGAAATTTTCTCCGAGAACGGATTATTTAGCAAGATTTTAGATGAATCTTCCAAATAAAGCCAAAATTTGCTCTGAAAACGGCTTATTTGAAAAGATTCTCGAAAAAATTATCCTAATTAAGACGAAATTTGCTCCGAAAACGGCTTATTTAGCAAGATTTTCGAAACAATCTTCCCAATTATGCCGAAATCTGATCCAGAAACGGCTAATTTGGCAAACGTTTTGAAGAATCTTCCAAAATAAGCCGAAATTTGCTCCGAAAACGGATTATTTGGCAAGATTTTTGGAAAATCATACAAATGAAGCCGAAATTTGCTCCGAAAACGGCTTATTTAGCAAGATTTTCGTAAAAATCTTCAAAATTAAGCCGAAATTTACTCCGAAAACGGTTTATTTGGCAAGATTTTCGAAAAACTCTTCCAAATTAAGCCAAAATTTACTCTTAAAGCGGCTTATTTAGCAAGTATTACGAAAAAACCTTCCACGATAAGCCAAAATTTGCTCCGAAAACGGCTTATTTAGCAAGATTTTAGATAAATATTCCAAATATAGCCGAAACTTCCTCTATAAACGTCTTATTTGAGAAGATTTTCGAAAAAATCTTCCAAATTAATCCGAAATTTGATCCAAAAACGGCTAATTTGGCAAAAGTTTTGAAAAATTTCCAAAATAAGCCGAAGTTTGCTCCGAAAACGGTTTATTTGGCAAGATTTTGGGAAAATAATACAAATGAAGCCGAAATGTAAACGAAGACGGCATATTTAGCAAAATCTTAGGTAAATCTTCGAAATAAAGTCGAAATTTGCTCCGAAAACGGTTTATTTGGCAAGATTTTTGGAAAATCATACAAATGAAGCCGAAATTTGCTCCGAAAACGGCTTATTTAGCAAGATTTTAGATGAATCTTCCAAATAAAGCCAAAGTTTGCTCTGAAAACGGCTTATTTGACAAGATTTTCGAAAAAATTATCCTAATTAAGACGAAATTTGCTCCGAAAACGGCTTATTTAGCAAGATATTCTGAAAAATCTTCCAAATAAAGCCGAAATTCGCTCCGAAAACGGCTAATTTAGCAAGATTCTCGAAAAAGTCTTCTCAATTATGCCGAAATCTGATCCAGAAACGGCTAATTTGGCAAACGTTTTGAAGAATCTTCCAAAATAAGCCGAAATTTGCTCCGAAAACGATTTATTTGGCAAGATTTTTGGAAAATCATACAAATGAAGCCGAAATTTGCTCCGAAAACGGCTTAGTTAGCAAGATTTTCGTAAAAATCTTCCAAATTAAGCCGAAATTTACTCCGAAAACGGTTTATTTGGCAAGATTTTCGAAAAACTCTTCCAAATTAAGCCAAAATTTGCTCCGAAAACGGCTTGTTTAGCAAGATTTTAGATAAATATTCCAAATATAGCCGAAAATTCCTCTACAAACGTCTCATTTGAGAAGATTTTCGAAAAAATCTTCCAAATTAATCCGAAATTTGATCCAAAAACGGCTAATTTGGCAAAATTTTTGAAAAATCTTCCAAAATAAGCCGAAATTTGCTCCGAAAACGGTTTATTTGGCAAGATTTTGGGAAAATCATACAAATGAAGCCAAAATTTACTCCGAAAACGGCATATTTAGCAAGATCATAGATAAATCTTCGAAATAAAGCCGAAATTTGCTCTGAAAACGGCTTATTTAGCAAGATTTTCTGAAAAATCTTCCAAAATAAGCCGAAATTTGCTCCGAAAACGGCTTATTTAGCAAGATTTTCGTAAAAATCTTCCAAATTTAGCCGAAATTTGCTCCGAAAACGGTTTATTTGGAAAGATTTTCGAAAAAATCTTCCAAATTAAGCAAAAATTTACTCTGAAAACGGCTTATTTAGCAAGTATTTCGAAAAAACCATCCAAAATAAGCCAAACTTTGCTCCGAAAACGGCTTATTTAGCAAGATTTTAGATAAATCTACCAAATATAGCCGAAATTTCCTCTATAAATGTCTTATTTGAAAAGATTCTCGAAAAAATCTTCAAAATTAATCCGAAATTTGATCTAAAAACGGCTTATTTGGCAAGATTTTGGGAAAATCATACAAATGAAGCCAAAATTTACTCCGAAAACGGCATATTTAGCAAGATTTTCTGAAAAATCTTCCAAAATAAGCCGAAATTTGCTCCTAAAACGGCTTATTTAGCAAGATTTTCGTAAAAATCTTCCAAATTTAGCCGAAATTTGCTCCGAAAACGGTTTATTTGGAAAGATTTTCGAAAAAATCTTCCAAATTAAGCAAAAATTTACTCTTAAAACGGCTTATTTAGCAAGTATTTCGAAAAAACCATCCAAAATAAGCCAAAATTTGCTCCGAAAACGGCTTATTTAGCAAGATTTTTGATAAATCTTCCAAATATAGCCGAAATTTCCTCTATAAATGACTTATTTGAAAAGATTTTCGAAAAAATCTTCCCAATCAAGCCGAAATTTGATCCAAAAACGGCTAATTTGGCAAAATTTTTGAAGAATCTTCCAAAATAAGCCGAAATTTGCTCCGAAAACGGTTTATTTGGCAAGAATTTCGGAAAATCTTCCAAAATAAGCCGAAATTTTCTCCGAAAACGGCTTATTTAGCAAGATTTTAGATGAATCTTCCAAATAAAGCCAAATTTTGCTCTGAAAACGGCTTATTAGAAAAGATTCTCGAAAAATTATCCTAATTAAGACGAAATTTGCTCCGAAAACGGCTTATTTAGCAAGATTTTAGATGAATCTTCCAGATAAAGCCAATGTTTGCTCTGAAAACGGCTTATTTGACAAGATTTTCGAAAAAATTATCCTAATTAAGACGAAATTTGCTCCGAAAACGGCTTATTTAGCAAGATTTTCTGAAAAATCTTCCAAATAAAGCCGAAATTCGCTCCGAAAACGGCTAATTTAGCAAGATTCTCGAAAAAGTCTTCTCAATTATGCCGAAATCTGATCCAGAAACGGCTAATTTGGCAAACGTTTTGAAGAATCTTCCAAAATAAGCCGAAATTTGCTCCGAAAACGATTTATTTGGCAAGATTTTTGGAAAATCATACAAATGAAGCCGAAATTTGCTCCGAAAACGGCTTAGTTAGCAAGATTTTCGTAAAAATCTTCCAAATTAAGCCGAAATTTACTCCGAAAACGGTTTATTTGGCAAGATTTTCGAAAAACTCTTCCAAATTAAGCCAAAATTTGCTCCGAAAACGGCTTGTTTAGCAAGATTTTAGATAAATATTCCAAATATAGCCGAAAATTCCTCTATAAACGTCTCATTTGAGAAGATTTTCGAAAAAATCTTCCAAATTAATCCGAAATTTGATCCAAAAACGGCTAATTTGGCAAAATTTTTGAGAAATCTTCCAAAATAAGCCGAAATTTGCTCCGAAAACGGCATATTTAGCAAGATCTTAGATAAATCTTCGAAATAAAGCCGAAATTTGCTCTGAAAACGGCTTATTAAGCAAGATTTTCTGAAAAATCTTCCAAAATAAGCCCAAATTTGCTCCTAAAACGGCTTATTTAGCAAGATTTTCGTAAAAATCTTCCAAATTTAGCCGAAATTTGCTCCGAAAACGGTTTATTTGGAAAGATTTTCGAAAAAATCTTTCAAATTAAGCAAAAATTTACTCTGAAAACGGCTTATTTAGCAAGTATTTCGAAAAAACCATCCAAAATAAGCCAAAATTTGCTCCGAAAACGGCTTATTTAGCAAGATTTTAGATAAATCTTCCAAATATAGCCGAAAATTCCTCTATAAATGTCTTATTTGAAAAGATTTTCGAAAAAATCTTCCCAATCAAGCCGAAATTTGATCCAAAAACGGCTAATTTGGCAAACTTTTTGAAGAATCTTCCAAAATAATCCGAAATTTGCTCCGAAAACGGTTTATTTGGCAAGATTTTCGGAAAATCTTCCAAAATAAGCCGAAATTTGCTCCGAAAACGGATAATTTGCCAAAATTTTTGAAAAATCTTCAAAAATAAGCCAAAATTTTCTCCGAAAACGGCTTATTTAGCGAGATTTTAGATAAATCTTCCAAATATAGCCGAAATTTCCTCTATAAATGTCTTATTCGAAAAGATTTTCGAAAAAATCTTCGAACTTAATTCGAAATATGATCCAAAAACGGATAATTTGGCAAAATTTTTGAAAAATCTTCAAAAATAAGCCGAAATTTTCTCCGAAAACGGCTGATTTAGCAAGATTTTAGATGAATCTTCCAATTAAAGCCAAAGTTTGCTCTGAAAACGGCTTATTTGACAAGATTTTCGAAAAAATTATCCTAATTAAGACGAAATTTGCTCCGAAAACGGCTTATTTAGCAAGATTTTCTGAAAAATCTTCCAAATAAAGCCGAAAATCGCTCCGAAAACGGCTAATTTAGCAAGATTTTCGAAAAAGTCTTCCCAATTATGCCGAAATCTGATCCAGAAACGGCTAATTTGGCAAACGTTTTGAAGAATCTTCCAAAATAAGCCGAAATTTGCTCCGAAAACGGTTTATTTGGCAAGATTTTTGGAAAATCATACAAATGAAGCCGAAATTTGCTCCGAAAACGGCTTAGTTAGCAAGATTTTCGTAAAAATCTTCCAAATTAAGCCGAAATTTACTCCGAAAACGGTTTATTTTACAAGATTTTCGAAAAACTCTTCCAAATTAAGCCAAAATTTGCTCCGAAAACGGACTATTTAGCAAGATTTTAGATAAATATTCCAAATATAGCCGAAACTTCCTCTATAAACGTCTTATTTGAGAAGATTTTCGAAAAAATCTTCCAAATTAATCCGAAATTTGCTCCAAAAACGGTTTATTTGGCAAGATTTTGGGAAAATAATACAAAGGAAGCCGAAATGTACTCCGAAAACGGCATATTTAGGAAGATCTTAGATAAATCTTCGAAATAAAGCCGAAATTTGCTCTGAAAACGGCTTATTTAGCAAGATTTTCTGAAAAATCTTCCAAAATAAGCCGAAATTTGCTCCTAAAACGGCTTATTTAGCAAGATTTTCGTAAAAATCTTCCAAATTTAGCCGAAATTTGCTCCGAAAACGGTTTATTTGGCAAGATTTTCGAAAAACTCTTCCAAATTAAGCCAAAATTTACTCTGAAAACGGCTTATTTAGCAAGTATTACGAAAAAACCTTCCACGATAAGCCAAAATTTGCTCCGAAAACGGCTTATTTAGCAAGATTTTAGATAAATATTCCAAATATAGCCGAAACTTCCTCTATAAACGTCTTATTTGAGAAGATTTTCGAAAAAATCTTCCAAATTAATCCGAAATTTGATCCAAAAACGGCTAATTTGGCAAAAGTTTTGAAAAATTTCCAAAATAAGCCGAAATTTGCTCCGAAAACGGTTTATTTGGCAAGATTTTGGGAAAATAATACAAATGAAGCCGAAATGTAAACGAAAACGGCATATTTAGCAAAATCTTAGGTAAATCTTCGAAATAAAGTCGAAATTTGCTCCGAAAACGGTTTATTTGGCAAGATTTTTGGAAAATCATACAAATGAAGCCGAAATTTGCTCCGAAAACGGCTTATTTAGCAAGATTTTCGTAAAAAACTTCCATATTAAGCCGAAATTTACTCCGAAAACGGTTTATTTGGCAAGATTTTCGAAAAACTCTTCCAAATTAAGCCAAAATTTGCTCCGAAAACGGACTATTTAGCAAGATTTTAGATAAATATTCCAAATATAGCCGAAACTTCCTCTACAAACGTCTTATTTGAGAAGATTTTCGAAAAAATCTTCCAAATTAATCCGAAATTTGATCCAAAAACGGCTAATTTGGCAAAATTTTTGAAAAATCTTCCAAAATAAGCCGAAATTTGCTCCGAAAACGGTTTATTTGGCAAGATTTTGGGAAAATCATACAAATGAAGCCAAAATTTACTCCGAAAACGGCATATTGAGCAAGATCTTAGATAAATCTTCGAAATAAAGCTGAAATTTGCTCTGAAAACGGCTTATTTAGCAAGATTTTCTGAAAAATCTTCCAAAATAAGCCGAAATTTGCTCCTAAAACGGCTTATTTAGCAAGATTTTCGTAAAAATCTTCCAAATTTAGCCGAAATTTACTCCGAAAACGGTTTATTTGGCAAGATTTTCGAAAAACTCTTCCAAATTAAGCCAAAATTTACACTTAAAACGGCTTATTTAGCAAGTATTTCGAAAAAACCTTCCACGATAAGCCAAAATTTGCTCCGAAAACGGCTTATTTAGCAAGATTTTAGATAAATATTCCAAATATAGCCGAAACTTCCTCTATAAACGTCTTATTTGAGAAGATTTTCGAAAAAATCTTCCAAATTAATCCGAAATTTGATCCGAAAACGGCTAATTTGGCAAAATTTTTGAAAAATCTTCCAAAATAAGCCGAAATTTTCTCCGAAAACGGTTTATTTGGCAAGATTTTGGGAAAATAATACAAATGAAGCCGAAATGTACTCCGAAAACGGCATATTTAGCAAGATCTTAGATAAATCTTCGAAATAAAGTCGAAATTTGCTCTGAAAACGGCTTATTTAGCAAGATTTTCTGAAAAATCTTCCAAAATAAGCCGAAATTTGCTCCGAAAACGGTTTATTTTGCAAAATTTTTGGAAAATCATACAAATGAAGCCGAAATTTGCTCCGAAAACGGCTTAGTTAGCAAGATTTTCGTAAAAATCTTCCAAATTATGCCGAAATTTACTCCGAAAACGGTTTATTTGGCAAGATTTTCGAAAAACTCTTCCAAATTAAGCCAAAATTTGCTCCGAAAACGGCTTGTTTAGCAAGATTTTAGATAAATATTCCAAATATAGCCGAAACTTCCTCTATAAACGTCTTATTTGAGAAGATTTTCGAAAAAATCTTCCAAATTAATCCGAAATTTGATCCAAAAACGGCTAATTTGGCAAAATTTTTGAAAAATCTTCCAAAATAAGCCGAAATTTGCTCCGAAAACGGTTTATTTGGCAAGATTTTTGGAAAATCATACAAATGAAGCCGAAATTTGCTCCGAAAACGGCTTATTTAGCAAGTATTTCGAAAAAACCATCCAAAATAAGCCAAAATTTGCTCCGAAAACGGCTTATTTAGCAAGATTTTTGATAAATCTTCCAAATATAGCCGAAATTTCCTCTATAAATGTCTTATTTGAAAAGATTTTCGAAAAAATCTTCCCAATCAAGCCGAAATTTGATCCAAAAACGGCTAATTTGGCAAACTTTTTGAAGAATCTTCCAAAATATGCCGAAATTTGCACCGAAAACGGTTTATTTGGCAAGATTTTCGGAAAATCTTCCAAAATAAGCCGAAATTTTCTCCGAAAACGGCTTATTTAGCAAGATATTAGATGAATCTTCCAAATAAAGCCAATATTTGCTCGGAAAACGGCTTTTTTGAAAAGATTCTCGAAAAAATTATACTAATTAAGACGAAATTTGCTCCGAAAACGGCTTATTTAGCAAGATTTTCGAAACAATCTTCCCAATTATGCCGAAATCTGATCCAGAAACGGCTAATTTGGCAAACGTTTTGAAAAATCTTCCAAAATAAGCCGAAATTTGCTCCGAAAACGGCTTATTTAGCAAGATTTTCGTAAAAATCTTCCAAATTAAGCCGAAATTTACTCCGAAAACGGTTTATTTGGCAAGATTTTCGAAAAACTCTTCCAAATTAAGCCAAAATTTACTCTTAAAACGGCTTATTTAGCAAGTATTTCGAAAAAACCTTCCACGATAAGCCAAAATTTGCTCCGAAAACGGCTTATTTAGCAAGATTTTAGATAAATATTCCAAATATAGCCGAAACTTCCTCTATAAACGTCTTATTTGAGAAGATTTTCGAAAAAATCTTCCAAATTAATCCGAAATTTGATCCAAAAACGGCTAATTTGGCAAAATTTTTGAAAAATCTTCCAAAATAAGCCGAAATTTGCTCCGAAAACGGTTCATTTGGCAAGATTTTGGGAAAATAATACAAATGAAGCCGAAATGTACTCCGAAAACGGCATATTTAGCAAGATCTTAGATAAATCTTCGAAATAAAGTCGAAATTTGCTCTGAAAACGGCTTATTTAGCAAGATTTTCTGAAAAATCTTCCAAAATAAGCCGAAATTTGCTCCTAAAACGGCTTATTTAGCAAGATTTTCGTAAAAATCTTCCAAATTTAGCCAATTTTGCTCCGAAAACGGTTTATTTGGAAAGATTTTCGAAAATATCTTCCAAATTAAGGAAAATTTACTCTGAAAACGGCTTATTTAGCAAGTATTTCGAAAAAACCTTCCAAAATAAGCCAAAATTTACTCTGAAAACGGCTTATTTAGCAAGTATTTCGAAAAAACCATCCAAAATATGCCAAAATTTGCTCCGAAAACGGCTTATTTAGCAAGATTTTAGATAAATCTTCCAAATATAGCCGAAATTTCCTCTATAAATGTCTTATTTGTAAAGATTTTCGAAAGAATCATCCCAATCAAGCCGAAATTTGATCCAAAAACGGCTAATTTGGCAAACTTTTTGAAGAATCTTCCAAAATAAGCCGAAATTTGCTCTGAAAACGGTTTATTTGGCAAGATTTTCGGAAAATCTTCCAAAATAAGCCGAAATTTGCTCCGAAAACGGATATTTTGGCAAAATTTTTGAAAAATCTTCAAAAATAAGCCAAAATTTTCACCGAAAACGGCTTATTTAGCAAGATTTTAGATGAATCTTCCAAATAAAGCCAAAGTTTGCTCTGAAAACGGCTTATTTGACAAGATTTTCGAAAAAATTATCCTAATTAAGACGAAATTTGCTCCGAAAACGGCTTATTTAGCAAGATTTTCTGAAAAATCTTCCAAATAAAGCCGAAATTCGCTCCGAAAACGGCTAATTTAGCAAGATTTTCGAAAAAGTCTTCCCAATTATGCCGAAATCTGATCCAGAAACGGCTAATTTGGCAAACGTTTTGAAGAATCTTCCAAAATAAGCCGAAATTTGCTCCGAAAACGGTTTATTTGGCAAGATTTTTGGAAAATCATACAAATGAAGCCGAAATTTGCTCCGAAAACGGCTTAGTTAGCAAGATTTTCGTAAAAATCTTCCAAATTAAGCCGAAATTTACTCCGAAAACGGTTTATTTGGCAAGATTTTCGAAAAACTCTTCCAAATTAAGCCGAAATTTGCTCCGAAAACGGCTTGTTTAGCAAGATTTTAGATAAATATTCCAAATATAGCCGAAACTTCCTCTATAAACGTCTTATTTGAGAAGATTTTCGAAAAAATCTTCCAAATTAATCCGAAATTTGATCCAAAAACGGCTAATTTGGCAAAATTTTTGAAAAATCATCCAAAATAAGCCGAAATTTGCTCCGAAAACGGTTTATTTGGAAAGATTTTTGGAAAATCATACAAATGAAGCCCAAATTTGCTCCGAAAACGGCTTATTTAGCAAGTATTTCGAAAAAACCATCCAAAATAAGCCAAAATTTGCTCCGAAAACGGCTTATTTAGCAAGATTTTTGATAAATCTTCCAAATATAGCCGAAATTTCCTCTATAAATGACTTATTTGAAAATATTTTCGAAATAATCTTCCCAATCAAGCCGAAATTTGATCCAAAAACGGCTAATTTGGCAAAATTTTTGAAGAATCTTCCAAAATAAGCCGAAATTTGCTCCGAAAACGGTTTATTTGGCAAGATTTTCGGAAAATCTTCCAAAATAAGCCGAAATTTTCTCCGAAAACGGCTTATTTAGCAAGATTTTAGATGAATCTTCCAAATAAAGCCAAAATTTGCTCTGAAAACGGCTTATTTGAAAAGATTCTCGAAAGAATTATACTAATTAAGACGAAATTTGCTCCGAAAACGGCTTATTTAGCAAGATTTTCGAAACAATCTTCCCAATTATGCCGAAATCTGATCCAGAAACGGCTAATTTGGCAAACGTTTTGAAAAATCTTCCAAAATAAGCCGAAATTTGCTCCGAAAACGGCTTATTTAGCAAGATTTTCGTAAAAATCTTCCAAATTAAGCCGAAATTTACTCCGAAAACGGTTTATTTGGCAAGATTTTCGAAAAACTCTTCCAAATTAAGCCAAAATTTACACTTAAAACGGCTTATTTAGCAAGTATTTCGAAAAAACCTTCCACGATAAGCCAAAATTTGCTCCGAAAACGGCTTATTTAGCAAGATTTTAGATAAATATTCTAAATATAGCCGAAACTTCCTCTATAAACGTCTTATTTGAGAAGATTTTCGAAAAAATCTTCCAAATTAATCCGAAATTTGATCCAAAAACGGCTAATTTGGCAAAATTTTTGAAAAATCTTCCAAAATAAGCCGAAATTTGCTCCGAAAACGGTTTATTTGGCAAGATTTTGGGAAAATAATACAAATGAAGCCGAAATGTACTCCGAAAACGGCATATTTAGCAAGATCTTAGATAAATCTTCGAAATAAAGTCGAAATTTGCTCTGAAAACGGCTTATTTAGCAAGATTTTCTGAAAAACTCTTCCAAATTAAGCCAAAATTTGCTCCGAAAACGGCTTGTTTAGCAAGATTTTAGATAAATATTCCAAATATAGCCGAAACTTCCTCTATAAACGTCTTATTTGAGAAGATTTTCGAAAAAATCTTCCAAATTAATCCGAAATTTGATCCAAAAACGGCTAATTTGGCAAAATTTTTGAAAAATCTTCCAAAATAAGCCGAAATTTGCTCCGAAAACGGTTTATTTGGCAAGATTTTTGGAAAATCATACAAATGAAGCCGAAATTTGCTCCGAAAACGGCTTATTTAGCAAGTATTTCGAAAAAATCTTCCAAAATAAGCCGAAATTTTCTCCGAAAACGGCTTATTTAGCAAGATTTTAGATGAATCTTCCAAATAAAGCCAAAATTTGCTCTGAAAACGGCTTATTTGAAAAGATTCTCGAAAAAATTATACTAATTAAGACGAAATTTGCTCCGAAAACGGCTTATTTAGCAAGATTTTCGAAACAATCTTCCCAATTATGCCGAAATCTGATCCAGAAACGGCTAATTTGGCAAACGTTTTGAAAAATCTTCCAAAATAAGCCGAAATTTGCTCCGAAAACGGCTTATTTAGCAAGATTTTCGTAAAAATCTTCCAAATTAAGCCGAAATTTACTCCGAAAACGGTTTATTTGGCAAGATTTTCGAAAAACTCTTCCAAATTAAGCCAAAATTTACTCTTAAAACGGCTTTTTTAGCAAGTATTTCGAAAAAACCTTCCACGATAAGCCAAAATTTGCTCCGAAAACGGCTTATTTAGCAAGATTTTAGATAAATATTCCAAATATAGCCGAAACTTCCTCTATAAACGTCTTATTTGAGAAGATTTTCGAAAAAATCTTCCAAATTAATCCGAAATTTGATCCAAAAACGGCTAATTTGGCAAAATTTTTGAAAAATCTTCCAAAATAAGCCGAAATTTGCTCCGAAAACGGTTTATTTGGCAAGATTTTGGGAAAATAATACAAATGAAGCCGAAATGTACTCCGAAAACGGCATATTTAGCAAGATCTTAGATAAATCTTCGAAATAAAGTCGAAATTTGCTCTGAAAACGGCATATTTAGCAAGATCATAGATAAATCTTCGAAATAAAGCCGAAATTTGCTCTGAAAACGGCTTATTTAGCAAGATTTTCTGAAAAATCTTCCAAAATAAGCCGAAATTTGCTCCGAAAACGGCTTATTTAGCAAGATTTTCGTAAAAATCTTCCAAATTTAGCCGAAATTTGCTCCGAAAACGGTTTATTTGGAAAGATTTTCGAAAAAATCTTCCAAATTAAGCAAAAATTTACTCTGAAAACGGCTTATTTAGCAAGTATTTCGAAAAAACCATCCAAAATAAGCCAAACTTTGCTCCGAAAACGGCTTATTTAGCAAGATTTTAGATAAATCTACCAAATATAGCCGAAATTTCCTCTATAAATGTCTTATTTGAAAAGATTCTCGAAAAAATCTTCAAAATTAATCCGAAATTTGATCTAAAAACGGCTTATTTGGCAAGATTTTGGGAAAATCATACAAATGAAGCCAAAATTTACTCCGAAAACGGCATATTGAGCAAGATCTTAGATAAATCTTCGAAATAAAGCTGAAATTTGCTCTGAAAACGGCTTATTTAGCAAGATTTTCTGAAAAATCTTCCAAAATAAGCCGAAATTTGCTCCTAAAACGGCTTATTTAGCAAGATTTTCGTAAAAATCTTCCAAATTTAGCCGAAATTTGCTCCGAAAACGGTTTATATGGAAAGATTTTCGAAAAAATCTTCCAAATTAAGCAAAAATTTACTCTTAAAACGGCTTATTTAGCAAGTATTTCGAAAAAACCATCCAAAATAAGCCAAAATTTGCTCCGAAAACGGCTTATTTAGCAAGATTTTTGATAAATCTTCCAAATATAGCCGAAATTTCCTCTATAAATGACTTATTTGAAAAGATTTTCGAAAAAATCTTCCCAATCAAGCCGAAATTTGATCCAAAAACGGCTAATTTGGCAAAATTTTTGAAGAATCTTCCAAAATAAGCCGAAATTTGCTCCGAAAACGGTTTATTTGGCAAGAATTTCGGAAAATCTTCCAAAATAAGCCGAAATTTTCTCCGAAAACGGCTTATTTAGCAAGATTTTAGATGAATCTTCCAAATAAAGCCAAATTTTGCTCTGAAAACGGCTTATTAGAAAAGATTCTCGAAAAAATTATCCTAATTAAGACGAAATTTGCTCCGAAAACGGCTTATTTAGCAAGATTTTAGATGAATCTTCCAAATAAAGCCAAAGTTTGCTCTGAAAACGGCTTATTTGACAAGATTTTCGAAAAAATTATCCTAATTAAGACGAAATTTGCTCCGAAAACGGCTTATTTAGCAAGATATTCTGAAAAATCTTCCAAATAAAGCCGAAATTCGCTCCGAAAACGGCTAATTTAGCAAGATTCTCGAAAAAGTCTTCTCAATTATGCCGAAATCTGATCCAGAAACGGCTAATTTGGCAAACGTTTTGAAGAATCTTCCAAAATAAGCCGAAATTTGCTCCGAAAACGATTTATTTGGCAAGATTTTTGGAAAATCATACAAATGAAGCCGAAATTTGCTCCGAAAACGGCTTAGTTAGCAAGATTTTCGTAAAAATCTTCCAAATTAAGCCGAAATTTACTCCGAAAACGGTTTATTTGGCAAGATTTTCGAAAAACTCTTCCAAATTAAGCCAAAATTTGCTCCGAAAACGGCTTGTTTAGCAAGATTTTAGATAAATATTCCAAATATAGCCGAAAATTCCTCTATAAACGTCTCATTTGAGAAGATTTTCGAAAAAATCTTCCAAATTAATCCGAAATTTGATCCAAAAACGGCTAATTTGGCAAAATTTTTGAGAAATCTTCCAAAATAAGCCGAAATTTGCTCCGAAAACGGCATATTTAGCAAGATCTTAGATAAATCTTCGAAATAAAGCCCAAATTTGCTCCTAAAACGGCTTATTTAGCAAGATTTTCGTAAAAATCTTCCAAATTTAGCCGAAATTTGCTCCGAAAACGGTTTATTTGGAAAGATTTTCGAAAAAATCTTTCAAATTAAGCAAAAATTTACTCTGAAAACGGCTTATTTAGCAAGTATTTCGAAAAAACCATCCAAAATAAGCCAAAATTTGCTCCGAAAACGGCTTATTTAGCAAGATTTTAGATAAATCTTCCAAATATAGCCGAAAATTCCTCTATAAATGTCTTATTTGAAAAGATTTTCGAAAAAATCTTCCCAATCAAGCCGAAATTTGATCCAAAAACGGCTAATTTGGCAAACTTTTTGAAGAATCTTCCAAAATAATCCGAAATTTGCTCCGAAAACGGTTTATTTGGCAAGATTTTCGGAAAATCTTCCAAAATAAGCCGAAATTTGCTCCGAAAACGGATAATTTGCCAAAATTTTTGAAAAATCTTCAAAAATAAGCCAAAATTTTCTCCGAAAACGGCTTATTTAGCGAGATTTTAGATAAATCTTCCTAATATAGCCGAAATTTCCTCTATAAATGTCTTATTCGAAAAGATTTTCGAAAAAATCTTCGAACTTAATTCGAAATATGATCCAAAAACGGATAATTTGGCAAAATTTTTGAAAAATCTTCAAAAATAAGCCGAAATTTTCTCCGAAAACGGCTGATTTAGCAAGATTTTAGATGAATCTTCCAAATAAAGCCAAAGTTTGCTCTGAAAACGGCTTATTTGACAAGATTTTCGAAAAAATTATCCTAATTAAGACGAAATTTGCTCCGAAAACGGCTTATTTAGCAAGATTTTCTGAAAAATCTTCCAAATAAAGCCGAAAATCGCTCCGAAAACGGCTAATTTAGCAAGATTTTCGAAAAAGTCTTCCCAATTATGCCGAAATCTGATCCAGAAACGGCTAATTTGGCAAACGTTTTGAAGAATCTTCCAAAATAAGCCGAAATTTGCTCCGAAAACGGTTTATTTGGCAAGATTTTTGGAAAATCATACAAATGAAGCCGAAATTTGCTCCGAAAACGGCTTAGTTAGCAAGATTTTCGTAAAAATCTTCCAAATTAAGCCGAAATTTACTCCGAAAACGGTTTATTTTACAAGATTTTCGAAAAACTCTTCCAAATTAAGCCAAAATTTGCTCCGAAAACGGACTATTTAGCAAGATTTTAGATAAATATTCCAAATATAGCCGAAACTTCCTCTATAAACGTCTTATTTGAGAAGATTTTCGAAAAAATCTTCCAAATTAATCCGAAATTTGATCCAAAAACGGCTAATTTGGCAAAATTTTTGAAAAATCTTCCAAAATAAGCCGAAATTTGCTCCGAAAACGGTTTATTTGGCAAGAATTTCGAAAAATCTTCCAAAATAAGCCGAAATATTCTCCGAAAACGGATTATTTAGCAAGATTTTAGATGAATCTTCCAAATAAAGCCAAAATTTGCTCTGAAAACGGCTTATTTGAAAAGATTCTCGAAAAAATTATCCTAATTAAGACGAAATTTGCTCCGAAAACGGCTTATTTAGCAAGATTTTCGAAACAATCTTCCCAATTATGCCGAAATCTGATCCAGAAACGGCTAATTTGGCAAACGTTTTGAAGAATCTTCCAAAATAAGCCGAAATTTGCTCCGAAAACGGATTATTTGGCAAGATTTTTGGAAAATCATACAAATGAAGCCGAAATTTGCTCCGAAAACGGCTTATTTAGCAAGATTTTCGTAAAAATCTTCAAAATTAAGCCGAAATTTACTCCGAAAACGGTTTATTTGGCAAGATTTTCGAAAAACTCTTCCAAATTAAGCCAAAATTTACTCTTAAAGCGGCTTATTTAGCAAGTATTACGAAAAAACCTTCCACGATAAGCCAAAATTTGCTCCGAAAACGGCTTATTTAGCAAGATTTTAGATAAATATTCCAAATATAGCCGAAACTTCCTCTATAAACGTCTTATTTGAGAAGATTTTCGAAAAAATCTTCCAAATTAATCCGAAATTTGATCCAAAAACGGCTAATTTGGCAAAAGTTTTGAAAAATTTCCAAAATAAGCCGAAATTTGCTCCGAAAACGGTTTATTTGGCAAGATTTTGGGAAAATAATACAAATGAAGCCGAAATGTAAACGAAAACGGCATATTTAGCAAAATCTTAGGTAAATCTTCGAAATAAAGTCGAAATTTCCTCCGAAAACGGTTTATTTGGCAAGATTTTTGGAAAATCATACAAATGAAGCCGAAATTTGCTCCGAAAACGGCTTATTTAGCAAGATTTTCGTAAAAAACTTCCAAATTAAGCCGAAATTTACTCCGAAAACGGTTTATTTGGCAAGATTTTCGAAAAACTCTTCCAAATTAAGCCAAAATTTGCTCCGAAAACGGACTATTTAGCAAGATTTTAGATAAATATTCCAAATATAGCCGAAACTTCCTCTACAAACGTCTTATTTGAGAAGATTTTCGAAAAAATCTTCCAAATTAATCCGAAATTTGATCCAAAAACGGCTAATTTGGCAAAATTTTTGAAAAATCTTCCAAAATAAGCCGAAATTTGCTCCGAAAACGGTTTATTTGGCAAGATTTTGGGAAAATCATACAAATGAAGCCAAAATTTACTCCGAAAACGGCATATTTAGCAAGATCATAGATAAATCTTCGAAATAAAGCCGAAATTTGCTCTGAAAACGGCTTATTTAGCAAGATTTTCTGAAAAATCTTCCAAAATAAGCCGAAATTTGCTCCGAAAACGGCTTATTTAGCAAGATTTTCGTAAAAATCTTCCAAATTTAGCCGAAATTTGCTCCGAAAACGGTTTATTTGGAAAGATTTTCGAAAAAATCTTCCAAATTAAGCAAAAATTTACTCTGAAAACGGCTTATTTAGCAAGTATTTCGAAAAAACCATCCAAAATAAGCCAAACTTTGCTCCGAAAACGGCTTATTTAGCAAGATTTTAGATAAATCTACCAAATATAGCCGAAATTTCCTCTATAAATGTCTTATTTGAAAAGATTCTCGAAAAAATCTTCAAAATTAATCCGAAATTTGATCTAAAAACGGCTTATTTGGCAAGATTTTGGGAAAATCATACAAATGAAGCCAAAATTTACTCCGAAAACGGCATATTTAGCAAGATTTTCTGAAAAATCTTCCAAAATAAGCCGAAATTTGCTCCTAAAACGGCTTATTTAGCAAGATTTTCGTAAAAATCTTCCAAATTTAGCCGAAATTTGCTCCGAAAACGGTTTATTTGGAAAGATTTTCGAAAAAATCTTCCAAATTAAGCAAAAATTTACTCTTAAAACGGCTTATTTAGCAAGTATTTCGAAAAAACCATCCAAAATAAGCCAAAATTTGCTCCGAAAACTGCTTATTTAGCAAGATTTTTGATAAATCTTCCAAATATAGCCGAAATTTCCTCTATAAATGACTTATTTGAAAAGATTTTCGAAAAAATCTTCCCAATCAAGCCGAAATTTGATCCAAAAACGGCTAATTTGGCAAAATTTTTGAAGAATCTTCCAAAATAAGCCGAAATTTGCTCCGAAAACGGTTTATTTGGCAAGAATTTCGGAAAATCTTCCAAAATAAGCCGAAATTTTCTCCGAAAACGGCTTATTTAGCAAGATTTTAGATGAATCTTCCAAATAAAGCCAAATTTTGCTCTGAAAACGGCTTATTAGAAAAGATTCTCGAAAAATTATCCTAATTAAGACGAAATTTGCTCCGAAAACGGCTTATTTAGCAAGATTTTAGATGAATCTTCCAAATAAAGCCAAAGTTTGCTCTGAAAACGGCTTATTTGACAAGATTTTCGAAAAAATTATCCTAATTAAGACGAAATTTGCTCCGAAAACGGCTTATTTAGCAAGATTTTCTGAAAAATCTTCCAAATAAAGCCGAAATTCGCTCCGAAAACGGCTAATTTAGCAAGATTTTCGAAAAAGTCTTCCCAATTATGCCGAAATCTGATCCAGAAACGGCTAATTTGGCAAACGTTTTGAAGAATCTTCCAAAATAAGCCGAAATTTGCTCCGAAAACGATTTATTTGGCAAGATTTTTGGAAAATCATACAAATGAAGCCGAAATTTGCTCCGAAAACGGCTTAGTTAGCAAGATTTTCGTAAAAATCTTCCAAATTAAGCCGAAATTTACTCCGAAAACGGTTTATTTGGCAAGATTTTCGAAAAACTCTTCCAAATTAAGCCAAAATTTGCTCCGAAAACGGCTTGTTTAGCAAGATTTTAGATAAATATTCCAAATATAGCCGAAAATTCCTCTATAAACGTCTCATTTGAGAAGATTTTCGAAAAAATCTTCCAAATTAATCCGAAATTTGATCCAAAAACGGCTAATTTGGCAAAATTTTTGAGAAATCTTCCAAAATAAGCCGAAATTTGCTCCGAAAACGGCATATTTAGCAAGATCTTAGATAAATCTTCGAAATAAAGCCGAAATTTGCTCTGAAAACGGCTTATTAAGCAAGATTTTCTGAAAAATCTTCCAAAATAAGCCCAAATTTGCTCCTAAAACGGCTTATTTAGCAAGATTTTCGTAAAAATCTTCCAAATTTAGCCGAAATTTGCTCCGAAAACGGTTTATTTGGAAAGATTTTCGAAAAAATCTTTCAAATTAAGCAAAAATTTACTCTGAAAACGGCTTATTTAGCAAGTATTTCGAAAAAACCATCCAAAATAAGCCAAAATTTGCTCCGAAAACGGCTTATTTAGCAAGATTTTAGATAAATCTTCCAAATATAGCCGAAAATTCCTCTATAAATGTCTTATTTGAAAAGATTTTCGAAAAAATCTTCCCAATCAAGCCGAAATTTGATCCAAAAACGGCTAATTTGGCAAACTTTTTGAAGAATCTTCCAAAATAATCCGAAATTTGCTCCGAAAACGGTTTATTTGGCAAGATTTTCGGAAAATCTTCCAAAATAAGCCGAAATTTGCTCCGAAAACGGATAATTTGCCAAAATTTTTGAAAAATCTTCAAAAATAAGCCAAAATTTTCTCCGAAAACGGCTTATTTAGCGAGATTTTAGATAAATCTTCCAAATATAGCCGAAATTTCCTCTATAAATGTCTTATTCGAAAAGATTTTCGAAAAAATCTTCGAACTTAATTCGAAATATGATCCAAAAACGGATAATTTGGCAAAATTTTTGAAAAATCTTCAAAAATAAGCCGAAATTTTCTCCGAAAACGGCTGATTTAGCAAGATTTTAGATGAATCTTCCAATTAAAGCCAAAGTTTGCTCTGAAAACGGCTTATTTGACAAGATTTTCGAAAAAATTATCCTAATTAAGACGAAATTTGCTCCGAAAACGGCTTATTTAGCAAGATTTTCTGAAAAATCTTCCAAATAAAGCCGAAAATCGCTCCGAAAACGGCTAATTTAGCAAGATTTTCGAAAAAGTCTTCCCAATTATGCCGAAATCTGATCCAGAAACGGCTAATTTGGCAAACGTTTTGAAGAATCTTCCAAAATAAGCCGAAATTTGCTCCGAAAACGGTTTATTTGGCAAGATTTTTGGAAAATCATACAAATGAAGCCGAAATTTGCTCCGAAAACGGCTTAGTTAGCAAGATTTTCGTAAAAATCTTCCAAATTAAGCCGAAATTTACTCCGAAAACGGTTTATTTTACAAGATTTTCGAAAAACTCTTCCAAATTAAGCCAAAATTTGCTCCGAAAACGGACTATTTAGCAAGATTTTAGATAAATATTCCAAATATAGCCGAAACTTCCTCTATAAACGTCTTATTTGAGAAGATTTTCGAAAAAATCTTCCAAATTAATCCGAAATTTGCTCCAAAAACGGTTTATTTGGCAAGATTTTGGGAAAATAATACAAAGGAAGCCGAAATGTACTCCGAAAACGGCATATTTAGGAAGATCTTAGATAAATCTTCGAAATAAAGCCGAAATTTGCTCTGAAAACGGCTTATTTAGCAAGATTTTCTGAAAAATCTTCCAAAATAAGCCGAAATTTGCTCCTAAAACGGCTTATTTAGCAAGATTTTCGTAAAAATCTTCCAAATTTAGCCGAAATTTGCTCCGAAAACGGTTTATTTGGCAAGATTTTCGAAAAACTCTTCCAAATTAAGCCAAAATTTACTCTGAAAACGGCTTATTTAGCAAGTATTACGAAAAAACCTTCCACGATAAGCCAAAATTTGCTCCGAAAACGGCTTATTTAGCAAGATTTTAGATAAATATTCCAAATATAGCCGAAACTTCCTCTATAAACGTCTTATTTGAGAAGATTTTCGAAAAAATCTTCCAAATTAATCCGAAATTTGATCCAAAAACGGCTAATTTGGCAAAAGTTTTGAAAAATTTCCAAAATAAGCCGAAATTTGCTCCGAAAACGGTTTATTTGGCAAGATTTTGGGAAAATAATACAAATGAAGCCGAAATGTAAACGAAAACGGCATATTTAGCAAAATCTTAGGTAAATCTTCGAAATAAAGTCGAAATTTGCTCCGAAAACGGTTTATTTGGCAAGATTTTTGGAAAATCATACAAATGAAGCCGAAATTTGCTCCGAAAACGGCTTATTTAGCAAGATTTTCGTAAAAAACTTCCATATTAAGCCGAAATTTACTCCGAAAACGGTTTATTTGGCAAGATTTTCGAAAAACTCTTCCAAATTAAGCCAAAATTTGCTCCGAAAACGGACTATTTAGCAAGATTTTAGATAAATATTCCAAATATAGCCGAAACTTCCTCTACAAACGTCTTATTTGAGAAGATTTTCGAAAAAATCTTCCAAATTAATCCGAAATTTGATCCAAAAACGGCTAATTTGGCAAAATTTTTGAAAAATCTTCCAAAATAAGCCGAAATTTGCTCCGAAAACGGTTTATTTGGCAAGATTTTGGGAAAATCATACAAATGAAGCCAAAATTTACTCCGAAAACGGCATATTGAGCAAGATCTTAGATAAATCTTCGAAATAAAGCTGAAATTTGCTCTGAAAACGGCTTATTTAGCAAGATTTTCTGAAAAATCTTCCAAAATAAGCCGAAATTTGCTCCTAAAACGGCTTATTTAGCAAGATTTTCGTAAAAATCTTCCAAATTTAGCCGAAATTTACTCCGAAAACGGTTTATTTGGCAAGATTTTCGAAAAACTCTTCCAAATTAAGCCAAAATTTACACTTAAAACGGCTTATTTAGCAAGTATTTCGAAAAAACCTTCCACGATAAGCCAAAATTTGCTCCGAAAACGGCTTATTTAGCAAGATTTTAGATAAATATTCCAAATATAGCCGAAACTTCCTCTATAAACGTCTTATTTGAGAAGATTTTCGAAAAAATCTTCCAAATTAATCCGAAATTTGATCCGAAAACGGCTAATTTGGCAAAATTTTTGAAAAATCTTCCAAAATAAGCCGAAATTTTCTCCGAAAACGGTTTATTTGGCAAGATTTTGGGAAAATAATACAAATGAAGCCGAAATGTACTCCGAAAACGGCATATTTAGCAAGATCTTAGATAAATCTTCGAAATAAAGTCGAAATTTGCTCTGAAAACGGCTTATTTAGCAAGATTTTCTGAAAAATCTTCCAAAATAAGCCGAAATTTGCTCCGAAAACGGTTTATTTTGCAAAATTTTTGGAAAATCATACAAATGAAGCCGAAATTTGCTCCGAAAACGGCTTAGTTAGCAAGATTTTCGTAAAAATCTTCCAAATTATGCCGAAATTTACTCCGAAAACGGTTTATTTGGCAAGATTTTCGAAAAACTCTTCCAAATTAAGCCAAAATTTGCTCCGAAAACGGCTTGTTTAGCAAGATTTTAGATAAATATTCCAAATATAGCCGAAACTTCCTCTATAAACGTCTTATTTGAGAAGATTTTCGAAAAAATCTTCCAAATTAATCCGAAATTTGATCCAAAAACGGCTAATTTGGCAAAATTTTTGAAAAATCTTCCAAAATAAGCCGAAATTTGCTCCGAAAACGGTTTATTTGGCAAGATTTTTGAAAAATCTTCCAAAATAAGCCGAAATTTTCTCCGAAAACGGTTTATTTGGCAAGATTTTGGGAAAATAATACAAATGAAGCCGAAATGTACTCCGAAAACGGCATATTTAGCAAGATCTTAGATAAATCTTCGAAATAAAGTCGAAATTTGCTCTGAAAACGGCTTATTTAGCAAGATTTTCTGAAAAATCTTCCAAAATAAGCCGAAATTTGCTCCGAAAACGGTTTATTTTGCAAAATTTTTGGAAAATCATACAAATGAAGCCGAAATTTGCTCCGAAAACGGCTTAGTTAGCAAGATTTTCGTAAAAATCTTCCAAATTATGCCGAAATTTACTCCGAAAACGGTTTATTTGGCAAGATTTTCGAAAAACTCTTCCAAATTAAGCCAAAATTTGCTCCGAAAACGGCTTGTTTAGCAAGATTTTAGATAAATATTCCAAATATAGCCGAAACTTCCTCTATAAACGTCTTATTTGAGAAGATTTTCGAAAAAATCTTCCAAATTAATCCGAAATTTGATCCAAAAACGGCTAATTTGGCAAAATTTTTGAAAAATCTTCCAAAATAAGCCGAAATTTGCTCCGAAAACGGTTTATTTGGCAAGATTTTTGGAAAATCATACAAATGAAGCCGAAATTTGCTCCGAAAACGGCTTATTTAGCAAGTATTTCGAAAAAACCATCCAAAATAAGCCAAAATTTGCTCCGAAAACGGCTTATTTAGCAAGATTTTTGATAAATCTTCCAAATATAGCCGAAATTTCCTCTATAAATGTCTTATTTGAAAAGATTTTCGAAAAAATCTTCCCAATCAAGCCGAAATTTGATCCAAAAACGGCTAATTTGGCAAACTTTTTGAAGAATCTTCCAAAATAAGCCGAAATTTGCACCGAAAACGGTTTATTTGGCAAGATTTTCGGAAAATCTTCCAAAATAAGCCGAAATTTTCTCCGAAAACGGCTTATTTAGCAAGATATTAGATGAATCTTCCAAATAAAGCCAATATTTGCTCGGAAAACGGCTTTTTTGAAAAGATTCTCGAAAAAATTATACTAATTAAGACGAAATTTGCTCCGAAAACGGCTTATTTAGCAAGATTTTCGAAACAATCTTCCCAATTATGCCGAAATCTGATCCAGAAACGGCTAATTTGGCAAACGTTTTGAAAAATCTTCCAAAATAAGCCGAAATTTGCTCCGAAAACGGCTTATTTAGCAAGATTTTCGTAAAAATCTTCCAAATTAAGCCGAAATTTACTCCGAAAACGGTTTATTTGGCAAGATTTTCGAAAAACTCTTCCAAATTAAGCCAAAATTTACTCTTAAAACGGCTTATTTAGCAAGTATTTCGAAAAAACCTTCCACGATAAGCCAAAATTTGCTCCGAAAACGGCTTATTTAGCAAGATTTTAGATAAATATTCCAAATATAGCCGAAACTTCCTCTATAAACGTCTTATTTGAGAAGATTTTCGAAAAAATCTTCCAAATTAATCCGAAATTTGATCCAAAAACGGCTAATTTGGCAAAATTTTTGAAAAATCTTCCAAAATAAGCCGAAATTTGCTCCGAAAACGGTTCATTTGGCAAGATTTTGGGAAAATAATACAAATGAAGCCGAAATGTACTCCGAAAACGGCATATTTAGCAAGATCTTAGATAAATCTTCGAAATAAAGTCGAAATTTGCTCTGAAAACGGCTTATTTAGCAAGATTTTCTGAAAAATCTTCCAAAATAAGCCGAAATTTGCTCCTAAAACGGCTTATTTAGCAAGATTTTCGTAAAAATCTTCCAAATTTAGCCAATTTTGCTCCGAAAACGGTTTATTTGGAAAGATTTTCGAAAATATCTTCCAAATTAAGGAAAATTTACTCTGAAAACGGCTTATTTAGCAAGTATTTCGAAAAAACCTTCCAAAATAAGCCAAAATTTACTCTGAAAACGGCTTATTTAGCAAGTATTTCGAAAAAACCATCCAAAATATGCCAAAATTTGCTCCGAAAACGGCTTATTTAGCAAGATTTTAGATAAATCTTCCAAATATAGCCGAAATTTCCTCTATAAATGTCTTATTTGTAAAGATTTTCGAAAGAATCATCCCAATCAAGCCGAAATATGATCCAAAAACGGCTAATTTGGCAAACTTTTTGAAGAATCTTCCAAAATAAGCCGAAATTTGCTCTGAAAACGGTTTATTTGGCAAGATTTTCGGAAAATCTTCCAAAATAAGCCGAAATTTGCTACGAAAACGGATAATTTGGCAAAATTTTTGAAAAATCTTCAAAAATAAGCCAAAATTTTCACCGAAAACGGCTTATTTAGCAAGATTTTAGATGAATCTTCCAAATAAAGCCAAAGTTTGCTCTGAAAACGGCTTATTTGACAAGATTTTCGAAAAAATTATCCTAATTAAGACGAAATTTGCTCCGAAAACGGCTTATTTAGCAAGATTTTCTGAAAAATCTTCCAAATAAAGCCGAAATTCGCTCCGAAAACGGCTAATTTAGCAAGATTTTCGAAAAAGTCTTCCCAATTATGCCGAAATCTGATCCAGAAACGGCTAATTTGGCAAACGTTTTGAAGAATCTTCCAAAATAAGCCGAAATTTGCTCCGAAAACGGTTTATTTGGCAAGATTTTTGGAAAATCATACAAATGAAGCCGAAATTTGCTCCGAAAACGGCTTAGTTAGCAAGATTTTCGTAAAAATCTTCCAAATTAAGCCGAAATTTACTCCGAAAACGGTTTATTTGGCAAGATTTTCGAAAAACTCTTCCAAATTAAGCCGAAATTTGCTCCGAAAACGGCTTGTTTAGCAAGATTTTAGATAAATATTCCAAATATAGCCGAAACTTCCTCTATAAACGTCTTATTTGAGAAGATTTTCGAAAAAATCTTCCAAATTAATCCGAAATTTGATCCAAAAACGGCTAATTTGGCAAAATTTTTGAAAAATCATCCAAAATAAGCCGAAATTTGCTCCGAAAACGGTTTATTTGGAAAGATTTTTGGAAAATCATACAAATGAAGCCCAAATTTGCTCCGAAAACGGCTTATTTAGCAAGTATTTCGAAAAAACCATCCAAAATAAGCCAAAATTTGCTCCGAAAACGGCTTATTTAGCAAGATTTTTGATAAATCTTCCAAATATAGCCGAAATTTCCTCTATAAATGACTTATTTGAAAATATTTTCGAAATAATCTTCCCAATCAAGCCGAAATTTGATCCAAAAACGGCTAATTTGGCAAAATTTTTGAAGAATCTTCCAAAATAAGCCGAAATTTGCTCCGAAAACGGTTTATTTGGCAAGATTTTCGGAAAATCTTCCAAAATAAGCCGAAATTTTCTCCGAAAACGGCTTATTTAGCAAGATTTTAGATGAATCTTCCAAATAAAGCCAAAATTTGCTCTGAAAACGGCTTATTTGAAAAGATTCTCGAAAGAATTATACTAATTAAGACGAAATTTGCTCCGAAAACGGCTTATTTAGCAAGATTTTCGAAACAATCTTCCCAATTATGCCGAAATCTGATCCAGAAACGGCTAATTTGGCAAACGTTTTGAAAAATCTTCCAAAATAAGCCGAAATTTGCTCCGAAAACGGCTTATTTAGCAAGATTTTCGTAAAAATCTTCCAAATTAAGCCGAAATTTACTCCGAAAACGGTTTATTTGGCAAGATTTTCGAAAAACTCTTCCAAATTAAGCCAAAATTTACACTTAAAACGGCTTATTTAGCAAGTATTTCGAAAAAACCTTCCACGATAAGCCAAAATTTGCTCCGAAAACGGCTTATTTAGCAAGATTTTAGATAAATATTCTAAATATAGCCGAAACTTCCTCTATAAACGTCTTATTTGAGAAGATTTTCGAAAAAATCTTCCAAATTAATCCGAAATTTGATCCAAAAACGGCTAATTTGGCAAAATTTTTGAAAAATCTTCCAAAATAAGCCGAAATTTGCTCCGAAAACGGTTTATTTGGCAAGATTTTGGGAAAATAATACAAATGAAGCCGAAATGTACTCCGAAAACGGCATATTTAGCAAGATCTTAGATAAATCTTCGAAATAAAGTCGAAATTTGCTCTGAAAACGGCTTATTTAGCAAGATTTTCTGAAAAATCTTCCAAAATAAGCCGAAATTTGCTCCGAAAACGGTTTATTTGGCAAGATTTTTGGAAAATCATACAAATGAAGCCGAAATTTGCTCCGAAAACGGCTTAGTTAGCAAGATTTTCGTAAAAATCTTCCAAATTAAGGAAAATTTACTCCGAAAACGGTTTATTTGGCAAGATTTTCGAAAAACTCTTCCAAATTAAGCCAAAATTTGCTCCGAAAACGGCTTGTTTAGCAAGATTTTAGATAAATATTCCAAATATAGCCGAAACTTTCTCTATAAACGTCTTATTTGAGAAGATTTTCGAAAAAATCTTCCAAATTAATCCGAAATTTGATCCAAAAACGGCTAATTTGGCAAAATTTTTGAAAAATCTTCCAAAATAAGCCGAAATTTGCTCCGAAAACGGTTTATTTGGCAAGATTTTTGGAAAATCATACAAATGAAGCCGAAATTTGCTCCGAAAACGGCTTATTTAGCAAGTATTTCGAAAAAATCTTCCAAAATAAGCCGAAATTTTCTCCGAAAACGGCTTATTTAGCAAGATTTTAGATGAATCTTCCAAATAAAGCCAAAATTTGCTCTGAAAACGGCTTATTTGAAAAGATTCTCGAAAAAATTATACTAATTAAGACGAAATTTGCTCCGAAAACGGCTTATTTAGCAAGATTTTCGAAACAATCTTCCCAATTATGCCGAAATCTGATCCAGAAACGGCTAATTTGGCAAACGTTTTGAAAAATCTTCCAAAATAAGCCGAAATTTGCTCCGAAAACGGCTTATTTAGCAAGATTTTCGTAAAAATCTTCCAAATTAAGCCGAAATTTACTCCGAAAACGGTTTATTTGGCAAGATTTTCGAAAAACTCTTCCAAATTAAGCCAAAATTTACTCTTAAAACGGCTTATTTAGCAAGTATTTCGAAAAAACCTTCCACGATAAGCCAAAATTTGCTCCGAAAACGGCTTATTTAGCAAGATTTTAGATAAATATTCCAAATATAGCCGAAACTTCCTCTATAAACGTCTTATTTGAGAAGATTTTCGAAAAAATCTTCCAAATTAATCCGAAATTTGATCCAAAAACGGCTAATTTGGCAAAATTTTTGAAAAATCTTCCAAAATAAGCCGAAATTTGCTCCGAAAACGGTTTATTTGGCAAGATTTTGGGAAAATAATACAAATGAAGCCGAAATGTACTCCGAAAACGGCATATTTAGCAAGATCTTAGATAAATCTTCGAAATAAAGTCGAAATTTGCTCTGAAAACGGCTTATTTAGCAAGATTTTCTGAAAAATCTTCCAAAATAAGCCGAAATTTGCTCCTAAAACGGCTTATTTAGCAAGATTTTCGTAAAAATCTTCCAAATTTAGCCAATTTTGCTCCGAAAACGGTTTATTTGGAAAGATTTTCGAAAATATCTTCCAAATTAAGGAAAATTTACTCTGAAAACGGCTTATTTAGCAAGTATTTCGAAAAAACCTTCCAAAATAAGCCAAAATTTACTCTGAAAACGGCTTATTTAGCAAGTATTTCGAAAAAACCATCCAAAATATGCCAAAATTTGCTCCGAAAACGGCTTATTTAGCAAGATTTTAGATAAATCTTCCAAATATAGCCGAAATTTCCTCTATAAATGTCTTATTTGAAAAGATTTTCGAAAGAATCATCCCAATCAAGCCGAAATTTGATCCAAAAACGGCTAATTTGGCAAACTTTTTGAAGAATCTTCCAAAATAAGCCGAAATTTGCTCTGAAAACGGTTTATTTGGCAAGATTTTCGGAAAATCTTCCAAAATAAGCCGAAATTTGCTCCGAAAACGGATAATTTGGCAAAATTTTTGAAAAATCTTCAAAAATAAGCCAAAATTTTCACCGAAAACGGCTTATTTAGCAAGATTTTAGATGAATCTTCCAAATAAAGCCAAAGTTTGCTCTGAAAACGGCTTATTTGACAAGATTTTCGAAAAAATTATCCTAATTAAGACGAAATTTGCTCCGAAAACGGCTTATTTAGCAAGATTTTCTGAAAAATCTTCCAAATAAAGCCGAAATTCGCTCCGAAAACGGCTAATTTAGCAAGATTTTCGAAAAAGTCTTCCCAATTATGCCGAAATCTGATCCAGAAACGGCTAATTTGGCAAACGTTTTGAAGAATCTTCCAAAATAAGCCGAAATTTGCTCCGAAAACGGTTTATTTGGCAAGATTTTTGGAAAATCATACAAATGAAGCCGAAATTTGCTCCGAAAACGGCTTATTTAGCAAGATTTTAGATAAATATTCCAAATATAGCCGAAACTTCCTCTATAAACGTCTTATTTGAGAAGATTTTCGAAAAAATCTTCCAAATTAATCCGAAATTTGATCCGAAAACGGCTAATTTGGCAAAATTTTTGAAAAATCTTCCAAAATAAGCCGAAATTTTCTCCGAAAACGGTTTATTTGGCAAGATTTTGGGAAAATAATACAAATGAAGCCGAAATGTACTCCGAAAACGGCATATTTAGCAAGATCTTAGATAAATCTTCGAAATAAAGTCGAAATTTGCTCTGAAAACGGCTTATTTAGCAAGATTTTCTGAAAAATCTTCCAAAATAAGCCGAAATTTGCTCCGAAAACGGTTTATTTTGCAAAATTTTTGGAAAATCATACAAATGAAGCCGAAATTTGCTCCGAAAACGGCTTAGTTAGCAAGATTTTCGTAAAAATCTTCCAAATTAAGCCGAAATTTACTCCGAAAACGGTTTATTTGGCAAGATTTTCGAAAAACTCTTCCAAATTAAGCCAAAATTTGCTCCGAAAACGGCTTGTTTAGCAAGATTTTAGATAAATATTCCAAATATAGCCGAAACTTCCTCTATAAACGTCTTATTTGAGAAGATTTTCGAAAAAATCTTCCAAATTAATCCGAAATTTGCTCCGAAAACGGCTTATTTAGCAAGATTTTAGATAAATATTCCAAATATAGCCGAAACTTCCTTCTATAAACGTCTTGTTTGAGAAGATTTTCGAAAAAATCTTCCAAATTAATCCGAAATTTGATCCAAAAACGGCTAATTTGGCAAACTTTTTGAAAAATCTTCCAAAATAAGCCGAAATTTGCTCCGAAAACGGTTTATTTGGCAAGATTTTGGGAAAATAATACAAATGAAGCCGAAATGTACTCCGAAAACGGCATATTTAGCAAGATCTTAGATAAATCTTCGAAATAAAGTCGAAATTTGCTCTGAAAACGGCTTATTTAGCAAGATTTTCTGAAAAATCTTCCAAAATAAGCCGAAATCTACTCCTAAAACGGCTTATTTAGCAAGATTTTTGTAAAAATCTTCCAAATTTAGCCAAAATTTGCTCCGAAAACGGTTTATTTGGAAAGATTTTCGAAAAAATCTTCCAAATTAAGGAAAATTTACTCTGAAAACGGCTTATTTAGCAAGTATTTCGAAAAAACCTTCCAAAATAAGCCAAAATTTACTCCGAAAACGGCTTATTTAGCAAGATTTTAGATAAATCTTCCAAATATAGCCGAAATTTCCTCTATGAATGTCTTATTTGAAAAGATTTTCGTAAAAATCTTCCCAATTAAGCCGAAATTTGATCCAGAAACGGCTAATTTGGCCAACTTATTGAAGAATCTTCCAAAATAAGCCGAAATTTGCTCCGAAAACGGTTTATTTGGCAAGATTTTCGGAAAATCATACAAATGAAGCCGAAAATTGCTCCGAAAACGGCTTATTTAGCAAGATTTTCGTAAAAACCTTCTAAATTAAGCCGTAAAATTATCCAAAAACGGCTAATTTGGCAAACTTTTTGAAAAATCTTCAAAAATAAGCCGAAATTTTCTCCGAAAACGGCTTATTTAGCAAGATTTTAGATATATCTTTCAAATAAAGCCAAAATTTGCTCTGAAAACGGCTTATTTGACAAGATTTTCGAAAAATTTTCCTAATTAAGCCGAAATTTTATCCGAAAACGGCTTATTTAGCAAGATTTTCTGAATAATCTTCCAAAATAACCCGAAATTTGCTACTAAAACGGCTTATTTAGCAAGATTTTCGTAAAAATCTTCCAAATTAAGCCGAAATTTGATCCGAAAACGGCTTTTTTGGAAAGATTTTTGAAAAATCTTCCAAAATATGCCAAAATTTGCTCTGAAGACGGCTTATTTGGAAAGAATTTAAAATAATCTTCGAGATTGAGAGAAAACTTGCTCCGGAAACGGCTTATTTCGTAAGATTTTCAATAAATGTTCCAAAATATGCCGAAATTTGCTCGAAAAACGTCTTTTTTAGGAAGATTTTCGAAAAATCTTCCAAAAATTAAGCCGAAATTTGCTCTGAAGACGGCTTATTTGGCAAGTATTTAGATAAATCTTCCAAATTAAGCCGAAATATTCTCTGAAATCAGTTTATTTGGAAAGATTTTCGAAAAATCTTCCAAAATAGGCCGAAATTTGCTCCGAAATCGGCTTATTTGACAAGATTTTCGAAAACATCTTCCAAATTAATCCGTTATATGCTCCGAAAACAGCTTTTTTAGCAAGATTTTTGAAAAATTGTCAAATTAAAATAAGATTCGCACCGAAAACGGCTTAGTTAGCAAAATTTTGCTATATTTTCCAAGTAAAGCAGAAAACTGCTCCGAAACGTATTACTTAGCAAGAGTTACGAAGATTCTTCGAAACTTAATCGAAATTTCCTCCGAAAACGTCTTTTTTAGCAAGATTTCCGATAACTCTTCCTAATTAAGCCTAAATTTGTTCGAAAAACGGTTTATTCAGCTAGATATTTAAAAAATCTTTCAAATTAAGACAAAATATCGTCGAGAAATGGATTATTTAGCAGACAGTAAGAACAATCTTCCAAATTAAGCAGAAATTTGGGTAAAAAAACGGTTTATTTTGCAAGATAAATTAGAAAAACCTTACAAATTAATCCGAAATTTCGTCAAAGAACGTCTTATCAAGATATTCGAAAAATCTTCAAAATTAAGCCGGGATTTGGTCAAAAACGGCTTTTTTAGAATGATATTAAAAGAATATTACAAATTAAGTCGAGATTTCTTCAAACAAAAGGCTTATTTAGCAACATAATCGAAAAATCTTCCTATATATGCCGAAATGTGGTCATAAATGGCATATTTAGCAAGATATTCCAACAATCACCAAAAATTAAGCCAAAATTTCGCCAAAAAACGACTTATTCATCATTATATCAAAAAACACTTCAAATTTAAGCCGAAATTTGGTCAAAAACGGATTGTTTTAGCAAGATAATCAAAAATCTTCTAAATGAAGCAGAAATTTGGTTATAAATGGCGTATTTAGAATTTGAAAAATCTTAAAAATTAAGCCGAAAATGGTTAAAAAAGGCTTCTTTAGCAAAATATTCGAAAAAACTTCTAAAATAGGCAGACATTTGGTTTAAAAACGTCTTATTTCGCAAAATATTCCAAACATTTTCTGAAATAAGCCATAATTTGGTCAAAATACGGTTTATTTAGCAAGAAATTCGAAAGATCTTTCAAAATAAGCCTGAATTCGGTCAAAAAACGGCTTATTAAGCAAGAATGTATTTAGAATCATCTTCCAAATTAAGTCGAAATTTGGTCAAAAATGGCATATTTAGGAATATATTCATAAAAACTTCCAAATTAAGCCGATATTTCATAAAAAAACGTCTTATTTATCATGATATTCGAAATATCTTCCAAATTAAGCGAAATATGGTCAAAAAACGAATTATTGAGCAAGATATTCGAAAAATCTTCAAAAAAAGTCCGACTTTAATTCAAAAAACAGCTTATTTAGCAAGATATTCCAATATTAATGTAAATTAAGCCGAAATTTCGTCAAGGAACGGCTTATTTAGCAAGATATTCGAAAACTTTTCTAAATGAAGCTGAAATGAAAAACTGCGTATTTAGCAAGATATTCGAAAAATCTTCCAAAATAAGCCGCCTTTAGTTCAAAAAACGGATTATTTAGCAAGATATTCGAAACATTTTCCAACTTGAGCCGAAATTCGGTCAAAAAACTGAATATTTACAAAGATATTTCAAACAGCATCCTAATTAAGCCAAAATTTAGTCAAAAAATGGCTTCTTTAGTAATATATTCGAAAACTGTTCCTAATTAATAAGAAATTTGGTCAAGAAACGGCTTATTTGGAAATATTTTCGAAGAATCTTCCAAATTAAGGCGAAATTTGGTGAAAAAACGGCTTCTTCATCAAGGTATTAAAAAAATATTTCAAATTTAACCGAAATTTGGTCAAAAAATGGCTTATTTAGCAATATATTCGAAAAATCTTCCATATTAATCCGAAATTTGGACTAAAAACGGCTTATTTAAACGGCTGCTTTTCGTGAAAATCTGGGTTTAATTTCGAAGATTTTTCAAAATATCTTCGTAAATAAGCCGCTTTCCCTGCAAATATTGGCCCTATTTCTAAGATTTTTTAAATCTTCCCCAAAAAAGAAGTGTTGGCTTGATTTGGAAGTTTTTTCAAATACCATGCTAAATAAGCCGTTTTTGAAGCAAATTTCGGCTGAGTACGGAAGATTTTGTAAATATCTTCATAAATAAGCCGTTTTTCGAGCAAATTTCGTTTTCATTTCGATGATTTTTCAAATATCTTGCAAAATAAGACGTTCTTAGAGCAAATTTTGGCTTAATTTTGAAGATTTTTCAAAATTATTATCCCAAATAAGTCGTTTTTGGTGCTAATTTTCACTTAATTTCGTAGATTTTTCAAATATTTTGCTAAATAATCTGTTTTTCGTGCAAATCTACGCTTAAATTGGAAGATTATTGTAATATCGTGCTAAATAAGCTGTCTTTCGAGGATATTTCGGCTAATTTTCGAAGATTTTTCAAAATATCATCCAAAGAAAGCCGTTTTTGGTAGAAATCTTTGCTTAATCTGGATTAGCTTACAAATACGGTGATAAAAAAGCCGTTTTTAAGCAAATTTCGGCTTAATTTCGAAAATTTTTGGATTATCTTCCAAAAAAAAGACGTGTTCGGTGCATATATCGGCTTAATCTGGAAGATTTTTCAAATATCGTGCTGAATATGCCGTTTTTCGAAGAAATTTCGGCCTAATTTGGAAGATTTTCCAAATGTCTTGCTAAATAAGCCGTTTTAATGAGCAATTTACGCCTTCATTTCGAATATTTTTCAAATATTCTGCAAAATAAGCCATTTCTTGAGATAATTTGGGCCTAATTTTTAAGCTTTTTGAAAATTTCATCCCTATTAAGCCTTTTTTGGTGCAAATTCTGCGTTGATTTCCAAAATTTTTCAAATACTATGTAATGTAATGCTATGTAAGCCGATTTTCGAGCAAATTTCGCCATAATTTGAATGATTTTTCAAATACCTTGCGAAATAAGCCGTTCTTTGAGCTACTATGGGTTAATTTTATAGATTTCTCAAATAATGATCCCTAATAAGACGCTTTTAGTGCAAATTTTGGCTTATTTTCGAAGATTATCAAATATCTTGCTAAATAATCTGTTCTTCGTGTAAATCTGGGGTTAATTACAAAGATTTCTCAAATATCTTTCGAAATAAAACGTTCTTTGAGCAAATTTTGTCCTAATTTCGAAGATTTGTTAAAATATCATCAAAAAAAGCCGTTTTGGCGCAAATCGTGGCATAATCTGGATGAATTTTCGAATATCTTGCTAAATAAGCCGTTTTTCAAGCAAATTTCGGCTTAATATCGAAGAGTTTGCAAATATTATCCAAAACATGCATTTTTTGATCAAATCTTGGCTTAACCTGGAATATTTCTCAAATATCTTGGTAAATAAGCCGTTTATCGAGCAAATTTCGGCTTAATTTCGAAGATTTTTTAAAATATCTTCGTAAATAAGCGGTTTTTCGTTCAAATTGTGGCTCAATTTCGAAGATTTTTTAAATATCTTGCTGAATAAGCCGTTTTTCGAGAAAATTTCGGCTAAATTTGGAAGATTATGCAAATATCATCCAAATCAAGCCGTTTTTAGAGCAAATCAAGCCTTAATTCGGAAGATTTTTGCAAATTTCTTGATAAATAAGCCTTTTTGCGAGTATATATCGGCTTCATTTCGAAGATTTTTCAAATATCTTGCTATGTAAGCCGTTTTTTGATCAAATTTCAGATTAATTTGGACGATTTTAAAAATATCTCGCAAAATAGACCGTTTTTGGTGCAGATTTTGGCGTTATTTGGAAGATTTTGCATATATCTTCCCAAAGAAGCAGTTTTAAGTGCAAATGTTGGCTTAATTTGGAATTTTATTCTAATACTTTGCAAAAAAAGCCGTTTTTCGTGCTAATTTTGGCTTAATTTCGAAGTTTTTTGAAAATATCTTCCAATAAAAGCCGTTTTTGGTACAGATCAAGGCCTAAACTGAAGATAATTTAAATATCTTGCTAAATAAGCCGTTTTTCGGACAAATTTCGGATTCATTTTGAAGATTTTTCGAATTTCTTGATAAATAAGCCGTTTAGTGATCAAATTTCAATCCATTTCGAAGATTTTTCAAATATCTTGCGAAATAAGCCGTTTTTGAGCAAATTTCGTCTTAATTTCGAAGATTTCTGTAAATATCTCCGTAAATAAGTGGATTTTCGTGCAAATTTTGGCTGTAATTCTAAAATTTTTGAAAATATTTTCCAAAAAAAGCCGTTTGTGGTACAAATCTTGTCTTAATCTGGAATATTTTGTAAATATCCTGCGAACTAAGGCGTTATTTTAGCAAAATTTGGCTTAATTCGAAGATTTTTGAAATTATCATCCCAAATATGCTGTTATTGGTGCGAATTTTGGCTTCATCTCGATGAGTTTTAAAATATCATGCTAAATAAGCCATTTTCGAGAAAAATTCGGCTTAATTTCAAAGATTTTTGATAATATGTACCAAAAAAAGCCAATTTTGGAGAATATCTTAGCTTAATCTGGAAGATTATTCAAATACCTTGTTAGATACGCCGTTTTTCGAGCAAGTTTCGGCACAGTTTCGAAGATTTTTGTAAAGACCATCGTAACTAAGGGGTTCTTCGTGCAAATTCTTGCGAAATTTCGAAGATATTTGAAAATATCTTCCATGAAATGTCGTTTTTGGTGGAAATCTTTGCTTAATTGGAAAAATTTTCAAATATAAGCTAAATAAGCCTTTTTTGAGCAAATTTAGGATTCATTTTGATGATTTTTCAAGTATCTTGCTAAATATACCGATTGTCGAACACATTTCGGCCTAATTTCGTAGAATATTAAAATATCCTGGTAAATAAACGGTATTTCGTGCAAATTTTGGCTTTATTTCGATGTTTTTGAAAATATCATGCAAAAACAGCCGTTTTTTGTAGAAATCTTGGCCTAATCAAGAAGATTTTTCAAATATCTTGCAAAGTAAGCCGTTTCTGGAGCAAATATTTACTTTATCTGGAAGATTGTTCAAATATCTTCCTAAATAAGCGGTTTTTCGAGAAAATTTCGGCATAATTAGGAAGATTTTTCAAATATCTTGATAAATAAGCCGTTTTTCGAGCAAATTTCGATTTCATTTCGACGATTTATCAAATATCATGCAAAATAAGCCGTTTTTCCTGCAAATTTTGGCCTAATTTTAAACATTTTTGAAAATTTCATCTCAAATAACCGTTTTTCGTGCAAATTTCGGCTTCCTTTAGAATATTTTGCAAATATCGTGCTAAAAAAGCCGTTTAAATAAGTTTAATAAGTTTTTTTTTTAATTTCTTCCCAATGAACCCGTTTTTGTGCAAAATCATATCTTAGTTTAGATGATTTTTCAAATGCCTTGCAATAATACCGTTTTTTGCGCAAATTTTGGCTTAATTTCGAAAATTTTTCAAATATCGTGCTATGTAAGCCGTTTTTCGAAGAATTTTCGGATTAATTTGGAAGATTTTTCAAATATCTCGCGAAATAAGCCATTTTTTGTGCACATTTTGGCCTCGTTTGGAAGATTTTGCATATATCTTTCTAAAGAAGCTGTTTTAGGTGCAAATGGTGGCTTAATTTGGAGGATTTTTGAAATATCTCACGAAATAAGCTATTTTTGTTGCAAATCTCGGTCTTATTTTGAAGATTTTGCAAATTATCATTCCAAATCAGTCGTTTATGGTGTAAATTTTGGCTTAATTTCGAAAAAATTTCAAATATCTTGCTAAATAATCTGTTTTTCGTGCAAATCTTGGCTTAATTTCGAATATTTTTTCAAACATATTGCTAAATAGGTCGTTTCTCGAGCAAATTTCGGCTTAATTTGGAAGATTTTCAAATATTTTGCGATATAAACCATTTTTGGTGCAAATTTTGGCCTTATTTGGAAGATTTTCCAAATATCATCCAAAATAAGCCGTTTTTCGTGCAAATCTTGGCTTAATATGGATGATTTTGCAAGTACCTTGCTAAATAAGCCCTTTTTCGAGCATATTTCGGCCTAATTCCGAAGATTAGTGAAAATATCTTCGTAAATAAGCGGTTTTTCGTGCAAATTTTGGCTCAATTCCGAGGATTTTTCAAATAGCTTGCTAAATAAGCCGTGGAGAAAGATTCCCATCTTGCCTCCAAAAGCATCTGAGTAACGCTTACCGGTTTATCATAGCAATCATGTACAAAAATTACTGCTATTTTCGTGGTGCCTTTTCATATTACAATATACGAGGGTCATCCGGAAAGTAGTACCTGTCTTGAAATAAAGACACAAAAGTAAATATTAACAAACATAAAAAATTTTATTTGAAAGAGGATACTTTAAACTACTTCTCAACATAATCTCCAAGCAAATTAAGGCATTTGTCATAACGTGTGACAAGTTTCTGTATTCCTGCTGCATAGTCCTCCGCCGCCAGCTCATTGAGATACAGGGTCACTCCTTCTTTAAGTTCTTCATCGCTGTCAAATCTTTTCCCCGCCAAAAAGTCTTTAAGCTTTGTAAAGAGATGAAAATCTGAAGGGGCCAAGTCCGGGCTATACGGTGGATGGTCGAAAGTTTCCCATTTGAATTGCTGCAAAAGTCTTTGTGTTATCCCAGCTGCATGAGGCCTGGCATTGTCATGAACGAGAATGACACCAGTAGACAATAGACCTCGCCGCCGATTTTGTATTGCCCGCCGTAATTTCTTTAATGTTTCACAATACGCATTGGCATTAATAGTGTCTCCACGGGCCATAAAATCAATAAGCAATACACCTCGTCGATCCCAGAAAATGGTTGCCATGAGTTTCCTGGTGGACAGAACTGTCTTGAATTTTTTTGGTTTGTTTGGTGAATGAGCATGATGCCACTCCATTGACTGTCGTTTACTCTCAGGTGATGCATAACAAACCCATGTTTCGTCACCAGTAATTATGCGAGTCAAGAAAGAGTCTCCTTCATCAGAATAACGTCCCAAAAACGTCAGTGCTGCAGCCATACGCTTGGTTTTGTGCTCATCTGTAAGCATGCGAGGGACCCATCTTGCACAAATTTTTGCATAATGCAGATGGTCTTTAACAATTTCATGAACAATTGTTCGAGAAACATTGGGAAAATGCTCACAGATGTCATCAATTGTGACGCGCCGATCGTTCCTCACGAATTCGTCAACTGAGCTCACCAGTTGGTCTGTAATGACAGACGGTCTCCCCGAACGCTCATCGTCGTGTGTGTTCCCCCTCCCCATGTTGAACTTGCGACACCACCGCCGAACAGACGACTCGTCCATTACATTGTCTCCATACACCTCCTTTAATTGGCGATGAATATCACATGGGCGAACGTTTCTTGCATTGAGGAATTTAATCACTGCCCTCACTTCACAACTGGCGGCGTTCTCAATTTTTTTAAACATTGTAAACAATCACAGAAACAACACAGGCAATGCTAGCGTCACGCAACTTGGCTCAGAGAAGGCAGACAAGCCACTGAAGCTATCTGACCTTGTCCAGCGGCTACTCGCGTCGTCAGCACTTCATGCGGCACTAACGGGTACTACTTTCCGGATGACCCTCGTAATTCCGATTATGCTTCCTTGGGGGACGTCCAAAGTCACTTTAACTAGGTTGGAACTAATATCTTATGTGAGCTCGTTTTCCTTAAAACGAGAGAGGATAAGAGAATGAAATACAACTTAGAAGACATATAACAGAATCCAGAGATATCATATCCAGAGATCTGATGGAATTGATACATTACTGAAAAATTACTTTTGTATAATGGATAAAATGTGGTAACTTTTAATTCATCTTATCATGTTTTCGTTTTAGTTACTGAAATATTTCGTTTAAGCTATTAATATGCTTAATATATACCCGAAACATAAGCATTTAGAAACGCGTTCGCCCGTAGATCTTTTTAAAGATCGCCATGGAAGGTGGCCATCCACCGTTGGGATTCCCAAAGAAAAGGTGATTTATTTATCGGTGTAGCAAATTGTTACATGTTTTTATTTCAGTTACTCTTTATAGAGTTTTGATGAATATAGTGTTATAAGTTAGCCCGTGTACATCGTGGTAGGTCGCTACTATCTTCCTCGCTTTTTGTGAATATTGGCTGTTAAACGAAGATTCATCATTCTGTTGAATTAGTAAGTCAAATATTCAAGTGTGATCACTTAAGCAAATCATATTGAAGCTTAAAGAATGATTTATAACACTGCATTGATTTTTACCCGGTGATTGTGCTCATTTGGGTTCAGTATTGTCTTGAAGCTGAAGAATTTTGCGAAAAATCAAAAACCGGGATTTTTCGTGAATTTAGGTCAATTTTGACCCCTGTAGAATTTTAATGCGTAGACATCAGCACAAATAATTTGGTAGTAAAGGCAGGACTTATTGAAGAAAGGCCAGTGTCCGGCAAGTCCGCATTCAAAAAAAGGATTCTTTTGGCAAGGTTTTTTCAATTCTAGCCCACTGAGCTGCGTAGTATTCAAGATAGCTCTACATTTTCTTCATATTTATGATAAAGTTAAAGTAAAATACTCTGAGATATTCGAGTTATTCATCTTCTTTCTGCCGTATATGAACGAATGCCGCGCCGCCGATTATCATAGCAAATAAGTTGATATCGGCGGCGACATTTTCCCTCTACGCCTCTAAACCAAGACCAAAATCAAGACGGCGCCTTCTTTCCTCGGGACCAGAAGCTTGATCTGCCGTAAAAGTTTAATAATTCCGTCTTCCCTGAATGTGATTTTCGACATCGTTTCTGCTTTATCAATTACTGGTAGGGTGCCTAATGTAAACACGCTGTGGAAATAATCATTTAAGATATTCGCTTTTTCCTTGGAATCGTTAATTACATAGCCGTTGCTATCTTTTAACGAATCCACCGTTTGAACTTTACCTTGAACCTCACGCACGTACGACCAAAAGGCTTTTGGGTTCTCGTTTAAGCATTCGCCTAAAAATTTCTTTTTAAATTGACAGAAGGCATCACGCATGATTCGTCTCGTTTCTGACTTTGCTCGTTTATGTTCGACCTTTACCTGATCCGTGTTTACGGAAACCTCCCAGTTGCTTTTGATTTCAAATGCAGACGCTTCTGTTTCTTTAATGCTTTTATTGTCTCTCTGTTATAACATTTAGGTTCGTTATTTTGCTTAAAATAGAATTATTGGTATTAAATTGGAAAAAGAATTACCTGCACATCAAAAAAATATTCCATGATTAATTTTTAATTTTCTAATTAAAATTTGAGTGTAACACGCTAAATCTTAGAAACGTATCCTGATGATTAAAATTTAAATGAACTAGATGTTTAATCAGTCATTTCATTTTTGTTTTCACAAGAATGATGCAATAATAAGGTTGTTTGAAGTGTTTTTCCGCTGTTATGATCATAGTTTTTTTTCTCAGAAAAAAATTAACTACCTTACCCATGCTGAGCAGCGATAATATGCTTAATTTGTGAGATTATTTTGAAACGCTTCGGAAAATTCTACACGCATAGTTTTGTTGGGCATTTTCCTATCGTAGTCAATTCTATTGAAGTTGTAATAGTTCAATTGCAGAAAATTTAGCTGATATTGAGCAGAGATAGCGATAGGTATAATAGAACTAATATTTCAATATAGAATAAATATATAATATTATACAACTATTAGTATAACTATAATTTCCGCATTATAGAATGAATTTTTCAAATTAGAAAATATTCTGTTTTAAGTTTGTGTTTTGTTTCATCGGCGAGTAAGTAATTCTCTTTCTTTTATGAAGCTACTGATCAATATTTGCATTTATATATCCCGTGTAACTTATCTAAGAAATCATCGAAAACCATAACAATACGATTTTTCCGAGCTTCAGAATTTTCCGACCCAAAAGGAGGGCGGTATATTTCTTTTTTATATTTATGTATATATTATATTTATGTATATATTATATTTATGTATATATTATATTTATGTATATATTATATTTATGGTATTTAACATAATTCGCCTTTCAAGTAGTGCGCATCAAAATATTACTTTTTACTAAAATACTTTGAAAATATTTCCCATCAGAATAACGGGACATTTTTTTTCGATCGATTTTTTCTGAGTGATTTGAAAATGCTCGACTCTTCATTGGATATCGGTTTGAGTTGTGGAAGAACTCCTTCAGTTTGTTCGTAGCGAAAAATTCACATAACAAATTCGCTGAATTAAATCCATTACGTTGTATTTTATTACCCATAACGTGGAAATTTTAAAGGTGTTGTAGGATTAGATTGGTACCACATTATGACTACAGTAAAGAATTACTTTGAAATTTGAAAGCAAAGCCATGTTGTCCAACATAAAAACAAATTTTAAATATCATTCCTCTGTCACACGAAAAATGAAATTTCAAATTCTGCGCAGCTGATAGAAAAGTTCATTTTCTTTTGATTTATCATTTTAAAGTCTGACAACTCACATTGTGTCTTTAACAACAGCAAATCAATTAATAGTTTCCCAGTGTCAATAAGGGGGCTTTGCAACGGTACAGTTCAACGGAGATCAAATCAAATCAACATTTATGTTTGAGAAATCGCTAAATGATCTCATAATTTGAAGATTTGGTCCATTCTCAGACCTGTGCGTTGGGTCGACTGTCTTGCTGGGCGAAGTAACGGTGGACATAACATAAAAATTCCCAAATCAGCGCTGAAAAGTTAACTACTAACTTTAAACTCATACGCTGAATACCAACAGTATAATAATACATATTTTAAAAAGCAACTCAGGATGAAATCGCGTTGCCGTAAGTTATGGCGTTTCTTTGCCAGTGAATTTTATCCGTCGCGAAAAAGCCACGACTCGCAAAACGTGCCGTTTCTTAACCTTGGTTTAAAGATTTCTATATGATGAAGTCACTTCTCTAGTAAGAATATAGAATTAATTTTGTTTAGTGTAAGATTCATTCGTATGCGTTCCTAAGGTATAAATTCGCAATATCCAGAGGTACAGTCACTTGCAAAAAAAAGTTACCACTAAGAATGCAACCCGCTTAACAGACGAGGAGTTCGATGAGAGCGAGTCTATGAGCGTCTCTGCTTTCAGCGCGCGTTACGTCTTCCTCCTTGCGCACGTTTTGATGCTTCGATTTTTTTAAATACCTGCTAAAATACATTCATTTGGATGCTATTTACGTAATATTGTATTATAAAGGAAGTAAATTCAGATTTTTCTTAAATCGGCTCATATCTCTGCGTAATTCATTCTTCTTCGGAAATATCGGACAAGAAATACTTTGGTTGCCCATATTTTCTCCTTTCGTATAAATTCCTATCAATGGAGGTCTGGAAAGGACTTCGTTATCTTGCTTCATGCTACACATGCTCGCAGTACAAACTTCTCCGTAAAACATAATAAATAATAGAGCTTAAATGTATGACAAATAAGAAAAGATGCAGTACTATGAATAAGGTCAAAAGAAGGGGAAATTAGAGAAAACGTAACCAAAATAGAAATGGAGTAACAATGAAAGAATATGTTAACCCTTCAAAATCCCCCTTTACTTAGGGGGATGATCTCGTTTGGCATATGCGTGATAGCGAACACATCGGATGAATAAGACGTTCTATGCGTAATTTCTCCGCTGGCTAATATTTCTAAGTTACATTACTCAAACCATGATTTATATATTTTTAATTATTTCGTGTATATAGTTCCTCCTTATCGTTCCATCTCTGTCTAGTTCTATTCAAGATCATTTTCCAATCGCTTCCTTACCATGCACGGATTGAATACTTTTCTTTGCGCGCCATTCCTCGGATTTTTATTTTCGAAGAATAACCTTTACAAAATTCCTTTTCAGTCCAAATAACATGTAACGAGTTATAATCGTTATCATTACTCATATTACTATGACTGTGATATTAAAATCTAATGAATTAGATTGCCTTTGCACTGAAGTGGCAAAGACTACTTGTTGTGATTCAATAAGTGCACTAATCATAGTTGATGCATGATTTTAACTTTGAAATTTGTTTACCGGAAGATTCCTTAAAATATCATTTTCTGTGATTATACGACATATCATTAACAATGAGATTTTAAAATATTATACACTTATGGGTGTGTGCGTCTGCGTTATCCTGAGACTCGTTTATATGGCTGATTATCTTCGCAAGTGCTTTTCAATGGGTTTGCTAATAGATAGATTCTCGAAGCTTGCCACTTTCCACTAAATATTCGACTTACTTTCCGCACTTTTAAGGCCTGAACCCAGCGGTGCGGCGACGCTGCCGCAAGCGTTTATGACACTTGGAAGGGTAGTCAGAGGTCTGTTATGTTACGTAGATACGCACCCTGTCCGCATGGTAGGCCCCCACCGGCACGGCAGCGGCAAAGATGACGCACTCACTATTTAGGAGCTCTTCTGTTTAGGATCGACATTTCTCACGCGTTAGCAGCGGGTGCAGAAAGAAACCGATAGCCGTAAGATGACATTTCTTAAACTTTTGCTTCTAACGGCTATGAAATTGACAATTTCAAATACCGATGTCGTAGGAATAAGAGATAATTTAAATAATTACCGAAACGAAAACAAGTACTCAATGAATTTAACTTAACAATTTCATTTACCAATAAATTACGCCGATGAAATGGTGACTCGCGAAATTTTCTCATTTCCCAGTCTGCGTCGCGCATAGTACATAACATTTAATTATAAATGTACACTGGCTGAAAAGCCCGTTGATTTTCAATGGGAAATTAAAAGTTTTTATGTTCCATATTGATTGTGTCTAGGGTGTAGGATGTCTCTATGACCCACATTTAAATTTTGAAGATTAATATACCCTCTCGATGAATTCCTCTATGTAAAATAGAGAATTTCGTCCCTTGAATATTTCATCTCATTTCACCTATATGTATTTGGTCTATGATGTAGGAGGTAAAGTTTTTCAATCGTTACTCTGGACTTCAATTTGATATTTTTTTAAGTGGAGTTAGAAACAGAAACGTCTTCTATTTGCTATTTTATGAATTTTATAAATTAATGCATAGCTTTCTGAAAATAATTTTGAAACATCTTCACAAGAATGCAATTTATAACCAACTAAACTCGATTAATTTTCGATAAAAATATCTTCAAGTTACTCCAAATGTATCATTAAATTTTACAAATATGTTTTATAACTCTATGTTAATGCGATATTTGGCTGGAAAATTAGTCGCAAGATTAATATTTTAAACATTAGAGTAGAAAGACTAATATTTTAAACATTTCTAATTGAAGTGCCCCTTAACTCTCAACCGAGATAATTATGAAACCGACAATAACGATGAGTCTTGATTTTTTGAATTGATTGACAATTGATGAGTCTATACTTGTTAATAAACTTTTATCAAACTTGGTTCTTTTAAATAATAATTTTCTATATAAATATAGCCTGAAAACTATTAGAATGTACTCCATTTGCTTTTATTACGTAAGATTACTCTTTGGCCCACCTGGGATCGAAACGGGGACCAATATTACAAATGAAAAAAATATATCTAAATAGCATACACAAAGTCGAGCTGATTAAGAAACTAATAAATGGTCGTTCCCTGCAATCACCTGTAAACCGATCCTGCAAATTGTTCGTAACTGCAAATGTTAAAATTTCAGATTATTAATGGCTCCTATTAACATATTTTCTTTCTTTTGGTGCTAGTTTCGATTTCGAACGACTATTATTTCTAATTTAATTTTGCAAAGGAAATGTAATCTGCAACCAATAAAAGTGAGATTTGCGTGCATTTATTATGAGAACGGTTTTTATTGTCTGGGTTCGAACTGGGGACCTACAGGTAAATAAAAAGTAGCCTATAATCTGCGCAGGGAGTATATATAACACGCACCTGTTACCTTATTTTAATCATATATTAGATTGAGGAAACATAAAATTAAATAAAGTAAATATGCTTGACATAAATACATTTAACATTCTGCCTCAAGAATTTTTATTGATAATTTTGAACGTCTTCCGACAAAACTTATCAAAACTATATAACTCTTGGCTGAAAAGTAACTTGTATGCCGAAAACACTTCGTACGTATCATTTTTGCAGTACTTTACAGGGACGAGATTCTCCGGAGTACTATCGCTTTGATTGTTCTGAAAACTTTGGAAAGGAAATTTAACAAAATAACGACAATATTTGATTGCAAACAGATCGCGGCAAATCGAAAAATTGTGCATGCACAGTTCGTAGCCGTGCGGCATATTTGCCGCAGCGAAAACGCTGCACTAATCCCTTGAACTAATCTGCCGGACGGCACTTTCCGCGTTGGTTGGGTTGGTTGATATGAAACCATTGAATTTGAGTACGTGACGAACGCAGAGGAAGGAACAGGTACCGTCATATAAACGCATACGGCTGCGTCGCCGCACCGGTGGGTTCAGGCCTTTATGCTTGCACGACGCCCTTCCATCTCTATGAGACGCAGCAGCTTCGACCTCGCATACTACGGGAGAGAGCTCACCGGGACCGGTGGTCGGGGGCATTGCCGTCCATTTCACTACCTCAATTCATTTACTTTCCATTCTTTGGCAGAGGGACTCGAGTTCCTTGCCTTCATCGCCCTTTGACCATCCGAGGAATGTAATACTCCAGCTTCAACGTCATCGCTAATATAACCCAATTTGAATTTCCGGTTTCCGCTTTATGAGCCCGCTTGAATTAATTCCCTTGTTCCTACTTTCGTTTTTACCGATTCTTTATTTTTTAGAGCATTTACAGTCGTTTACATCACTGGTGGATTGCGTTTCTCAGTGTTTTCTGATATATACTGAATTAGAAAGAGCAATGGAGGCAAATTTGACTGTTGGAGATAAATTAGAATTTTCCTTAGGTCAATATCTAAAATAGAAAGTGACAGACCCAAAGGATTGATGTTTATCCGTCTGCTTCGATCGATGAAGTAGCAAGCATAAGTACTGATTTACTGCGGTGACTGGCAGGAAACATTTTGAATGGATTGCATCGTTACCGATATTTGCGAACTATGGGGATGAATTCTGATTGTCCAGCAAATTTAACATTTTCAGTGCTTCACATTTTAGGTCTATTTATTGATATGACTTTACTAATGCTGATTTAGTCCCTTTTATATTTCAAGAATGCTTCAGCGGGTGGAAGTCTACCTGCGCTCATCTATTGCTTTCGTTTGCAAATTGCGAGGGTTTTATTTTCTTTAGAAACTACTGTGGCTCTTTCAATGATAGTAGCCGCCGAGTTTTTTATGGTTTGCATCTATTAAGAGCAATGACAATTAAGGAGACAAAAATACCCACTCAATCATCGGAGAATAGAAAATCAGAAATATCTCGATGAAGAAAAAGAACACTCTTTAACGGCAGCTTTTAAGATTTTTTTAATTAAAAACGAAAGGCGACGTAATAAATTTGGAAAAAACTGAGGCAATTTAATAAAGTGCGCCCCGGTAGACGGCATTTCCATGTAAAGCGAAAAGCTATAATTAAACTAGAATTCACGAATCCTTTGATTACCGCGAAGAGAGGATTGACTCAACTGAAACCGAAGATTTTTAACAGGAAAATATTACACGAAGCGAGGAATGTTCCGAGGTGAAGCCGTAGAAAAACACTCGGTCGTGAATGGCTGATTAATTAGAAGAAAACGAACTTGAATCGGATATTCTGAGAAGACAATCGAGACCTCGGCCTCCTTTATTGCCTCCTCTGGAGAGAGAGAGAGGACACAATCCCTCAAGTGTTGGCAGTCTGGAGGGCGATCTGCAGAGGATGGCTGTCGTAGAGGTGGTCTTCTGAGGAGCTGTAAGAGATCTTGGAAGTGTGGGCCGCTGCAGAAAGAAGACGAATATCGAGAGCAATGGACGAGGAGAAGGGAACAAATCGGTGGATTGGCTGTCTGACAGCAAACACAACGGCGTTACCTCTGAAAAGCGTGTCCTCAGAGAGAGGAGAGATCTCTCTGGTCAATTGAGTACCGCCAGGATGAGTTCCGTCTCATCAAGAATCCCAAGGGCACAAAACGAGGGCACTGGATGCCTCGGGGCCCCTTTGAGGTAATGTTCTTGCTGGATACGAAGATTCAGTCGGGGGATGAAAAGTGCACGGATGCATCGCGCGTTCGGTGACCTTACATCTTATTTTAGAAGGATTGTCCACATTTCGCACAAGAACCTCTCTATTACTTCATTTGGTCATTTTTCGCTGTAGGATGAAGTAGATTCAACCAGATGGACATTTAGGTAAGAATAACTTTCTCCCAATAGCCGTAGCGAGAGGGCATAGCATATCATCACGGTCCTTCCGAAACACTGCTTAACAGCCCACAAAACACTGCACTCCATTTTTGGGATTTCGGTATGTTAATCAATTGAGATTACGACGATATGAAACACAACTACGCGAATTTTTAATCCAACGCGCTGCTCTAAAAAAGTAATATTTACTATTACTTTTTTAGAGCAGCGCGTTGGATTAAAAATTCGCGTAGTTGTGTTTCATATCGTCGTAATCTCGCTATCACAGAGTTCGTCTCTGCTCCGATTCTGGGATTTAGATTCCTCTGCCTCGCGATATCTTCATTTCATTCTCCAAAAATTGATTGATTGATCCATCAATCTATATAATCATTCATGTATCGAATCGAAAAAGATTGAATGGTAGTAGCGTTTTACAATGCATCTGAGGAATCGAGAATCTGGGTCTTATACGGGTAGTAGTGCCTATGGTATTAAGCAATACCTAAACTAAGGAATGGGTGATTATTGCATGTTAGGGCGTGCACCCAGCAAAAATCACATGGAAGAATAGACTTGAAAAAAATAACAAAAATTTGTGTTTCGACTGTAAAGAACCGGCACCATAATATTCTATTAAACGGAATATATCATTACGCGGGAGCCTCTAAAAAGGGGTTAACTGTGTATTGTATTGAGATGAAAATAATCCTGAGAAATAAGAATGTCTACAGCTTGCTAATTATATAGTTTCGGAAATTTAATCTTCCTAGCTTTAATGTAGCAGTACACTAGAACGAACACGTATCCAATCGGGCCTTTACTTATAGTAGAATGTACTCTTCTGCCCAAGAGTGTCCATAAAATGAGCAAAAAGGGTGAATTCGACCCGATATTCTATAATTCGATTGGCATTCCATTCTAGAAACAGCTTCCAATTGGGGGTTTGGCATATCAATGACATCATTCGAAAAAGTTAATTAGGATCATTCTCGATCTGTGAATTATAAAACAAAATACAACTCCGATTGTTAATCTCAGTCCGTTCTCCGCGACGACCTAAAGGATGTTCATAAGAGAAATTCACTCTCCTATTCGATAATTCTAGGAAATTTCAGAAGAGAAAATAGGCTTGTTTGAGGAATTCTTCGCCGCCGATACACGCTGTGGGCTGCTGGTTGCGGTGCAGGAGCGGGTGCGGCAGTCCGCTCCGTGGGCGCCACTGCAGTTGGAGTGTCGTCCATTGTAAGCTTCCATTCCTCAATGGCAGTGGAGGCAGCAATGAGTGACACATCTGCGGCGCATCCAATTTCCGAATGGAAGTCCTACAGTAGTTCCTCACTCGCCGCACCTTCTGGACTGGGATGCCGGTGGGTTCCTAGTTTTGGGTGCTGAGGGCCTTTGATCATGAAGTTTCTCCTTTTTGTTCTCCAAAGGAGAGAAAATGAAAACCTGCAAGAATATATATTTGCTCCGAGGCGAGAGAGACGTGTCCGTCGGAGGGAAGAGGGCAGTGGATTCCATAAACAGGTTGCGCGGTGTCTCCCTCAGTGAGGCTGGGGATTATATCGCAATGTTTTCCGCGTCCATTGCGGTGTGATGGTGACCGAAGTGGTGAATCCTATTAAAATAGTTATTTCTATTGTCGTCTCTTATCCCAGCAACTTTCCCACTGAGGATTCTTCTTTTCCAATTTAGAAAAAGACGATTCTGCGGAAGATCGCACCAATAGTTACAGCAGCAAATTGACACCTCAATGACGAATAACTTTAGTTTAATATTACTATATTGGCCCAGATGTCATTGAGAATTGCGTACCGTCGCGTGCTAGCTAAGATCAAACCCGGTTAAGACGCCTTTCAGGAGTTCCGTTGGAAATGGCCTCATGTGGGATAGCAATGAATATTACAAGTTCTTATTACCTTCACATTAGAAAAGAAAGAGAAGGGAATATTGTCTAATTCTGAAATCAATGCTTTGCGTCTTGACAGCGTAATCTTCCTTTGGTTCGTTTGCTATAGCTGTAGATAGAAAAATAGTCCTCGAAATATCACCGTGTGATACTGGTTGTCCTCTCGTTATATGGCTCATGATTTTATTTATATTCTGTGTTTCGTCCGATGGGACCGTGTGAAAACACTATCGGCATAATCTCTAATGCCTAAACGGGTTTTACTGCTTATAGTAAAGAAATGAAAACTATTATAGGAATTTTGGATGTCTGCACTTTGTAAATTATTTGAGATATATTTTTAGATGTACTTCTAACATTTTATTTGCTAAAGTTATTTTCTCTCACCCTGCGTGGTGTTACTGAATCATGCCTATGTGGAGTTGATTTTTGGCTGTCGGCAAAGTGGACTTGGAAAACTGATTCGAATATTCTTTTTGAAAATTTGTTCCCAGCTGACTTCTAGCAGCCCCACTCTTATATTATTGCATTATTATTGCTATGGAGCATATTTCCAGATTTCTATGGCGTTTGAATATTTACCGCTTTGAGAGCATCTTAGATAATTACAGACGATTAAGGCGCTCTTCGCGGGAACAAGTGAAAACAGTGTCTTAAACGGGATAGCGGTCTAACCAGGTAGTATTACGTTAATAGCATATATAATAATATTATGATATTTTTGAAGAATAATCCACTTCTTGCACAAATAGAGCGTCTTAGCGACTTAATTAGGATTCACTCGAGGATGAAGCAGATCCTACAAGATATATAGGAAAAAATAACGTTTTAACGACAGTGGTGAGAGGGCATAAGAGAGCACGATCTCTACAAAACAATGCTCAACAGCACACGAAAAACAGCACTCCTTTTCTGGCTTACTCAGTATGTTCTTCGAATTACGTCGAAAGGAACCAAGCGAATTTTTAATCAAACGTTCTACCTTAAGAAAAAGCAGTTTATGATCTCGCTATCTAAGAATTCATGTCGGCAACGTTGATTGATTATGTAGATTGCTCTACTTCGCGATATCTTCATTTTACTCTGAAAAAATCGAGACGAGGTGAGAGGACGGAGACAGAGAATGTAATACATTGAATTGTATATTGAATGAGGCGATTCATTAGTTATAACGTTTTACAATGCATCAAAGGACAGGAAAATTTGTGTCTTGAGCGGAAAATGGGGCCTTTTAAGCGGTATCCTTCATTATAGGTTTCTCTAAAAGGGACCGGCGCCCGGAAAAAGTGTAAATCGAATTTTCAAACAGTATTAGTTTAAAAAATGTTCAGGGATGGAAACTCGGCAATTCATTCAATTTTCGCTTTTAACTTTGTTGTTTCTGCTATAAATGCATAAAATTTTCACTGTTGTGTTGATAGAGTTATTTGCATTCGAATTTCATCAGAACTTAAGTTTGAATCAATCAATGTAAACTACGAATCTTAATTATACCCGTCCGAATCCGTAGCTCCGCGTAAAGGCGACCCGACGCGCGAGGCTTTGCCTATTTCCCCTTAGACAATACTGAATGGAAGCTTGAAACGGAGAATAGGTATTCTATTCTAGAAGAGTCTATTAGGAAGCAATCAGAGACGAGGTAAGAGGACGGAGAATGTAATACTTTTAAGTCTATTGAATGAGGCGATTGATTAGTTATAGCGTGTTACAATGCATCAAATGACGAGAAAATTTAGGTCTTCAGAGGAAAGCGGGGCACCTTAAGCGGTATCCTTCACCATATCTTTTTTAAAAAGGGACCGGCGCCCGGAGGAAGTGTCTAAATTGTAAACGCCCATATCATGGGAGTGACTTCAGTGGGTTTTATAGTATATTGGATAGACATTAAAATTAGTATTGGAAATATGTATGATTGCAAATTGAAAATTATTAGTTACGGCAATTTCAGATCATTCTCTAGCGTTTTTTTCCCAAAGTTATTTATTCTCAGCCTTACGACAGACCTAAGGGATTCGCCTTGGATGCAAATTATATCGGAAAATTAGCTGTGTCTAAACATGGAGCCGAATACCGATCACTTTTAAAAAGAAAAATCGGTAAAATCCTCGTGGTACTCTAAAATTTTGTAAGCATTCCATTCTCAGACTTACAACAATGGGGATTGTTTCTCCTCAATGTTATTATTTGAAAAAATTAATAGCATCTGATGAGATTTTCCAGTGATAAGATTGACATTTTTAATCTCCAACAATTTTCTGCGACAATCTGGAGTTCTTACGACAAATTCTCTCTCATATTCGGAAATTTTGGGAAGGTCCATTGCGAGATAATTGGATCCGAATTGTCGCTCTATAAATAGTGGACTTACAGCTTCAAAAGGGGATTATCCTTGAATTATTAAAATTTGCTTCTCAGTTTCGGGTCAAGAGAGCCTTTAATTCGACGGATGGTTACGACTACAGTTTATGCATACGGTCGCTTCAAAGTATGTCTTCGTGGTTTCGCTTTTCAAAAATGTGCGAAAGAAACTACACTTGACTTGGGGGTATGTCCAATAAATGACATCCATAAAAAAATATAATAAGGATCTTTCTCGATCTGCAAATTATGAAACATGAAATAACCTCTCCTATTCTTAAACTCATTCTCTTAAATTTCACTAGAGATTTCGCCGCGACGACCTAAAGGATGTTCATAAGAGAAATTCTCTCTCTCCTATTCGATTATTCTAGGAAATTTCAGAAGAGAAAATAGGCTTGGAGATTCCGCTCTGAGAAACTAATTTTACATTTACACTTAAACTCTGAAAACCGCCACTAGCGCATGGCAGGGCCAACTATACTTGACAAATTCGGCAGGCATATGAAAATTTTAAAGAGATACCAAGAACACTGGCAGCAGTAGCATTGGTAGATCCATTAGTTGATTTAAACTTCTCCATTAGAGCTCGAAGCCGCACACGTATTAAATAGCAGTTAATCTTTCGACTAAATACTTATCACTGAAATACCTTGATTCAGTGGATTTCTACTTTTTCTAAATATCCCTTAGTTTCATTTGAGTGATATTCTGTTGGGAAAGCCCTGTTCTTCAAACGAACCGCAATGTCTTCCGGAGGCACGTAGAACGGTAGATTGCTAAAGATATATAGGTTTCTTTCTATTTTTCTGATGCCAGCCTGTATATATAGAAATTTATTTAAGTGTCCATTAACCTATTTTATCTATAAAAAGCATTTATATTACTGCACTTGACAGTTGCTCGTCTGTCAGGCAGTTTGGCCACTGGCTTAGATGAGCAAACCCAGGACATACTATTAAAAAGTGGAACCAAACTATACAGAAAACAAATAAAGTGGCATTTTCTCTCCTGTGTTCTTAACAGGAATTGCTGTGACCTGATCGCGTCGGGAATTAAATAGTATTAACGGCGTTATCGGGAGATTAAGGGTGACCACGAGTGAGGGCGGCGTGGAAGAACCTCCCCTTTTCCTATTTCCACTGACAACTACTGTCTGCCAGTCATTCACTTCCATGTCCAGCCTCGCCCTTTTATTGCCTTATGGCAAAAGAGCTGTCACTGGAACCCGCCTCCGGCAAACTGGAGCTAATCTCACTTAGCAACGGGTGTGCATGTCTAGATGACTCTGATAAACCGGCCTATACCCATTGGACGGTTCCCGGTTCAGAGTGTGCATCTGATGGCACGACTCCCTTCCGCCCCTTTCAGACGGGGTTGGGAGTGGTGCGACAGTCTCTACCTCGTGCTCTCGGGACAGCTCTCCGTTGCCACCAGGAGGGGGTCTGCCGAATACCTCTCAGCAACTTCTCTTCTTTCCTTTGGATTCATGGAGAGGACCTTCCGGCCGCTTTCGACCCATGGCCACCCTTTAGTCTCTAGCGTTGACGCCGTTTTGAGTAATCCCAATTGGATTATTTCTATAGGTATAATTGGCGCTCAGAGAGGGTTTCTGTACAGCTTAGCTCCACTGCGCTCGTTTCTCTTTCCCTTGAGATTTTTACAAATAGAGGGAGGAGCGCATCCTTGATACTGGCTGGCTCAATTGGGATAAGAGCTAGATGTGCGCCGTGAAGGAACCAATTTAAAAAATGGGGTTATGTGTATATTACTTGTTAAGAGTCAAACCACTTACAAACCCCAATTCTAATTACTCAATCCAGTGGCTGAGAAAAGGGAAACTTTCGGAATTCCAAATCTGCACGGAAGACATTTTCGAGTCACTTGACGACCAAGGCATCCTCGTGAACATATTCTCCCGATTAAAAAAGTCGCGACCCAAAAGATATTCAATGAGTCTCATTTAGTATTCTCCCCTTCTCCTCGGTAGAGCTCGATAACTTTGCAGGCATAAGCTTTTAAACCATTAGATACGTTTGCGGCTTTAAAATCGCAACAGAGAGAATCAAATCGTACCACGGACCTTTTACTGTGCCATTTCTGCCAGGCTTTTGGATTATCTCAGATTGCCTCGGTGAGTGAAATGTGGAAAAACAATTGCTGAAATGAATGCGAGAAATAATAATCCGAGGCGGATATATGTACCCATTGTCATAGGTGAAACACAGACAATTACAGGGGTAAGATTATTATTAAATTTGATTTCACTATTACGTACATTGCATTGAAAGAGAGAAGCGAAAGAAGAACTGTTAAGTTAACACACAGAAGCGGTCGAACGAAATAACTAATTCGCAGAGCGGATATCCAACCGCAGCCGTTTCTCCTTGAAGACAATATTTCAAATATAGTAAACGAGGATCTTTGAAAGCATTAAATTTTATGCACTTCGAACGAATCAGTGCAACTCAAGGATGACTGCGGGTTTTAATGGATATCAAATTTAGTAATTTTAAATTTTCTGTCTTACGAATCTGCGTTCGTCTTTACCAATTCATCACCCTTTTAGATGTCCCTTGCGGTCTTTAGAGCACAGGAATGGAATTCCAACGCTAAACAAAAGCAGGTACTCGCATACCGAAGACTTTCTATGTAAAAACGGAATAAGAACTCTCCTGAGAGACATTTGACGGAACCAAAAACTTCGAGATCAAGGCCTACCATATTAGCAGGACCGCCTAGGTGAAGGATAGCTATTATTGTGGATACTTCAAGTCCGAATTTTTATTTTAACGAATTTTCTAAATCTACAGGCCTTTCTACACAATTTTCTAAATCAGCGATTGAAATGCGGGGTAGAAATAATTAAATCCCATTGTAAAACCACCCATGGAAAGATTTATTCCAGATATGAAAATATTTTCAGATAAAACCATAAATACTGTACTCAAATGCGACCTCCACCTCATAGACTGGGATTGGTGGTATCGCGTACTTAACCCAGCGGTCAAAGCTTTCAAATTAATTTTTAAGATAACAATTTTATTTTACGAGTAGGAAATGGCTTGTCATTGGTCACCCGAACAAAAAGTACAATTTTCATTAACTCTTATTATCGTCAACGCCGACGTTTTCAATCTACTCTCTTCTTAACATCTTCCAATCATTCTATGTTTGCCAAGTTATGTCGATTTCCCGGGATTAAAATCAATGATTACTAACCTTCGAGGCTAACAACCCCGGGGAAAATCTATATCTCCCCGCATAAGCACCAATAAATGTGGAGAAGTTAAAGATTTGCGACGCGTTGGCTCTAACTCAATTTTTAATTCACAAACCTCAATTTCCAAATGCAACCCCTCTTTCCGCGCGAAATGCTTGACTTGATTAATCTATAAATGCAAATTGGGATTACTTCACAAGTATTTTCAAACACCAATCATAACCATTCAAAACAATTTTCAAATCAAATTACGTCGAAGCAAAGACAAAACTATATAAGAAATCTGAAATCATCCAACATTTCAATTGAGTATTGAATAAATTAGAATTTTAAAAGCGATATAAAATGCAATTCTATGATTGCCATGTTATGTCTATTTACACTTTTCCCAGGATTTTAAATCAACGAATACGATAAGTTCATCTGACTACCTTCCTCCGAGGATAACAACCTCAGGGAAAATCTTCATCTCCACACACAGATATTAATGTATCTGGATAAGTTGAGGATTTGCGTCGAACAGACGAAAAGAAAGTTATCAAAAGAATAATAAATGCAAATCCTCTCACCTCGACTCAATTGAACTATTTCTGCCAGGTAATTATTATCCAAGTTATCTTTCGCTCAACATTCAGACAAAGGCCGTCAGATTAAGCCTAACGATGCTTATAAAGCTTTGATCTGTTTCTCAACGAAATTTGAAAGATGAGCGACAGTAGGAATCATTAGAGATTTCTTCAAAATACTCAAGAGTCGACTACTTGAGCAACTTATCTGCACCAAGATGTTAGGATAGTGTGAATATTTTATGAAAGGATTTTCATTTACAGAGAAGAAACGGAAAACCCTAGAATTTTCTCTCGGTATTCGAATCCCAAAATTCGGGGATTGTTATGGAGAGCTCACGTAACTACTACTTTATCAGAATCATAAATGGCCTTTTCGCCAAATGATACAGAAGCGAATTCTGAGATAGCGAGATTATCCTTTCTCTCAGGGCAGCACGTTAGATTAAAAATTCGCTTTTCGGTGTTTCCTTTCGCCGCAATTTCAAGTTCAAATCATACCGAATAAACCAGAAAGGGAGTGCGGTGTTTTGTGGACTGTTGAGTATGGTTTTGTAGAGATCCTGATGATCTCTTATCCACTCTCACCACTGCTGTAAAAAATAAACGTTATTCTTCCCTTAATGTCTATCTGGTAAAATCTGCTTTACCCTAGAATGAAAAATTACCCAAATTAAGTAACTACACATGGGTGGTCTGAAAAATTTCCAACATTTTACCATTTTTCGACATGTTTTCTGAAAATTTGAAAATTTTCTGAAGTTTTCTGAAAAATCTGGGGTCGGAAACTTTTCAGACCACCCTCGTACTTCGTCCAATGTCAGAAGGAGATCACGTCAATCTCGTGGCTCCGTGTATTCCGTACGGAAGAATGGCGCGTGCTATTCGAACTGTTAAATAAAAAGTCAATTTTCTTCTACACTAAATTTCTTCAAAATAAATGATCGCTAATATTATTTTCCTATGCACATGTCGTAACCCCATTCCCCAGTAAGTCATACACGGGGCCATAAGATTTACTTCTTCAGGACGTTGAACGAAGTTTGAGACGTTCTCTTTGTACGAAAAGCAGAACATTCTTCGAAATTATGACGTAACGCAGCAAAAATTACATAAGGGTATAACACACTATATTTTAAAGTTAATAATTTCGATGTTATAAAGAACTACTCCCTATCTTAATGTAAATACAAAATTCGTACTTTCCCCGAGATTTTTAATGATGGCCTTATTGTCTTGGAGATTTCATTTGGAGAAAATATGAAAATTAATTAATAAAGTAACAATTTTAGTTTCTTATAGTTTCCTACGTCAAAGTATTTTTCTGGCGCTCTTCAGTAGGAATTGTTTCACGAAAATTAGTGCGCACCTTCGAATTTCGTTTTGATTAAAATTTCGTATAATCTTACGCTTGTCAGGTGGAAGTAAATGTAAAATCGCCTGTTTTACCTTTCTCATCACAGGATTGAATCCACCCTTCATACTTCACGGCTCTTCATTAATACAGTGTAGCCATTTCATTTTCTTTTTGAGGGAAAATAAATTTTAACAAAACAAATATGCCTCTGACTTAATAAAGTAGCATTATTTCGAATATTATACGCTTGAGTGTGAAGTTCGCGCAATATTTTCCCGTGTAATACCGTCCCGAGCACTCTCTAGCGATCTCTCTAGAACCATTGATGGAACATTCTAGAAATTCTAAACTTACAAGCGTAAGAAAAAGTCACTTCTGATACAAAAATATTTAAGTCTATCGAATGAGACGATTGGCTAAAGCGGGTCCAAAGGCATTTGGGGACGTGAAATATAGGCGTCTTAAGCGAGAAGCAGAGCTTCATATGCGGTATTTTTACCACGTGAGGCCAGAATAAAATCTCGTTGTAAGTGGGATAGCGTCTTAAACGGGTCTGATTTTTCATATCCGGAACCATCCTCAGCAATTGAAAATTTAGTTCAAATGTACCTCGTAACTGAATGCGTTTCAAACGCCGTAGCGCGAGTCAAATTGTTCCCTTTTCACCACTTCCTTACTTTTTGTCCCTCCTTCGGCCATGGCTCAATTGAATCATCGAAAGGGACCAACGAGAAGGAAATAGAATTTTCTCGAAATTCCCGAGTTACGGCAACGAAAAATGTAGGCGCGAGTGGCCTCATGAACCGCGTCACGCGAAAAAGCAACAGACGTTGGAAAGTTAAGGAAGAAAGTTCCAATTGACGAAAAAACAATGAGAGATGTACTCACCAGCCTGAAAATCTTGAAATCTTTCACACTCCTCAACAGAGACATTGCATTCTCCTTCCTCTTCCTCTGGCTTACACCGACCAACTGAAAGACGGCTCTCCCCTTCCGTCGTCTCTGAGTTCCCAGAATTCATAGCAGCGCCGAGGTAGGGGAGGGTCGAGGAGGGAGATTTGAATTGAAATTAAAACGCGCGCATACTAGAGATGGGAGTTTTCAACGAAAAGATCGATCTCCCGAATCGGATTGAATCGTTTGCTTTGAATCGATTCAAGCTCGAGATCGTATTCGAAAGATCGATCGAATCGGATCGGATGAGATCGGTTATGCTATCTCTTACTAGCTGTTTTGGATAGTTTACAACGACGCACAGTGGGCTAGAATCGAAAAAAGCTGGCCAAGAGGCCAAAAATGGTTTTTTTGAGTGCGGGTTTTGAAACTTCGCATATATATTAAGAAAAGATTGAATTGTATGTTCCCGTTCGTCGTTTTTCGATATCTTTACGCGTTAAAAAGATACATGGCGTCAAACTTGAACCATTTTCACAGAAATGGGCAGTCGCGAATTTTTCGGATAAACGTTCAAGTTTGCGTTTATATGGAGGGTTTAAATATATACTTTTGGAAGAAACAACGATGCAATGATCTACAACAATTCTTTATCTTTTGACTGGTTGCTATCACCGCTTACAAAAATGAGTTTTTGCTCATTTAAAGCAACAAAATGGCGGACACCTTTTTCGGACAATTTTCGAGATAAAGTAAGGAATATAAATAGGAAAACGGCCCTAATGCATCGAGCCTCTTATACCACGTCATAGTCAGAAGTGTCTAGATGTGGAATCCGAAGAAACTGTTTCAATTCAGGTGCTACTTTGGGAATTAAGTCGATTTTTCGTAAGCGCGGCGCGTTCCGACTCACCACCGTGGAATCCGCGAATGCAGTTTCGCTGTCCTTTTGGTGATACGAAGTCTAACGATTGGTCTCTTTCATGTTAAATTCTGGCTAATTATCCTTAAAACATACGTGAAGACAGTTTAAGAGAGTAATTAGATATCTCTACTTTACACAACGGATGTGGAATTAAGGAAAGTTTATCATTCAGATGAGATGCCTCTGCATTTTAATTTTAACCATAAATATACTTATAGAGAATTTTTTGCCCCCGATGTTGGTGGAAAAAATGGTTGGCAGAATTTACTTTAAGAAATCCTGACATCTGGAAATTTTTACCGACCCTTGCGTCACGGGTTTGGAGTTAAGTACGGTTTATGGCACTCCCGCGCTACGCAAACGCTCTTGCGTATCCGCTCATTGGCTAGGGTTATTCCACACGTGTCTTTTGGATTCTTAGGAAAAGAGGAAATATTTTTGTAGTTCAGTTTTAGTCCATCTATGAAGACCGAAAGTTTTTTCTTTTTTTCTGTGCTCTCGTACTGTGCACTTCCTCGTGTGCTATAGCTGCAGCAGTATTTTTCGTCGTTCAACGAGATTCTGTCGGCCAATCCGCCTTCAATGGAAGAAGGAAACGAACACAGTTGCGAAGGAAGAGCAAAATTATTTGAAAAAACGGATATTAAAATTGACGAAGGTTACGATTGGATATTTTGAAATCAACTTTCCTATGTTGCTTACAATGGTAGATGGAAAGGTGAGAGTAATCTACTTTTTGGACTTACTAATTTGACTAAAATGTAACATAAATACTTTAGTTGTGAAATGCACTAACAGATAACTCGACATTGAGATGTTACATCTGTGCGGCAAGAATATCTGAAATGAATGACATAGGGGAAATGAGGGAACGGAAAGTGGACCCGGAGATATTCTCTTTCGGGATATCGACTCTTCATTGCTATATCAGGTTTTTTGAATGTCTTTTGCATTGGTCATACAGACTTGATTTTAGGCAGTGGCAGGTGAGTGAATAAAGTTATTGATAGTTACATGCACTCGGGAAGCAATGAAGAAACCTCATTCAATAATTCAACACTACAGGCCCGTGGTAGACAAAGAGTTCACTTGCAACAGAGAAAATTATACCTACGAAATGAATTTCGGCAAATGACCTTGATAGTCGATACGCCAAAGGTATGAACAGGAACCACAAATGATGGTAATACTGCTCGGAGGTTCTTTGAGAGTCCAACTTTAGCAGCAAAAATAACAGGTATAAAACCGATATTAGCATCTAAATTACATAAAACTCGGATAAATTTTAGAGTAAATTTAATCGAACTCCGTAAAATAAATCGCGGTAATGATTTCTGTTGGTTTAACCGGTTTCAGAGTTTGTTTGGATAATCAAAATAACACAATACCATTTATTTCCTAGAAATTGATGACAAACTAATAAAAAAAATTCGAAAATATACTGAAGGCACTTTCGAGTTGTTTACCCCTTAATGCTCGGAAACAACTGCTGGGATGCTGCCTCTCTATATTTAAGTTTGTATCCATGGTACTACATGCCTCCGACAGTGCATAAGGTAGTTGTTCATGGAACACAAATTGCAAACAATTCAGTTCTTCCGTTAAGAGAACTCTCGGAAAAGGTTATGGAGGCAAGAAACAAAGATATTAGGAGGTTTCGTGAAAGATTTACGAGAAAATCCTCGAGAGTTGCCACAAACGAGGATCTCTTTAAAAGACTTCTGTTTACATCAGATCCAAAAATTTCCATGTCTGCAGTATTCAAATAAAAGAAACAACAGATAATTGCGAAAGAATTGAGAAATCTCCTCATTATCGACGACAGAGAGGGTGAAATTATTGATGATGAGGATTCGGACGATTCATCTTCTGACGAATAAGACTAAAGCTACAATAAAGTAATGATATATATAAATTAGCATAAATATTTATGTTGTAAATAGATATTTTGTCATAGAGGTAATATACGTGGAATTTAAATTCGCATTAACATTTGGTTTAATTATTTTACTTAAAATGAGACGCTTTGTATCTGAATGTTAAACTTTCCTTAATTCCACATCCGTTGTGTAAAGTAGAGATATCTAATTACTCTCTTAAACTGTCTTCACGTATGTTTTAAGGATAATTAGCCAGAATTTAACATGAAAGAGACCAATCGTTAGACTTCGTATCACCAAAAGGACAGCGAAACTGCATTCGCGGATTCCACGGTGGTGAGTCGGAACGCGCCGCGCTTACGAAAAATCGACTTAATTCCCAAAGTAGCACCTGAATTGAAACAGTTTCTTCGGATTCCACATCTAGACACTTCTGACTATGACGTGGTATAAGAGGCTCGATGCATTAGGGCCGTTTTCCTATTTATATTCCTTACTTTATCTCGAAAATTGTCCGAAAAAGGTGTCCGCCATTTTGTTGCTTTAAATGAGCAAAAACTCATTTTTGTAAGCGGTGATAGCAACCAGTCAAAAGATAAAGAATTGTTGTAGATCATTGCATCGTTGTTTCTTCCAAAAGTATATATTTAAACCCTCCATATAAACGCAAACTTGAACGTTTATCCGAAAAATTCGCGACTGCCCATTTCTGTGAAAATGGTTCAAGTTTGACGCCATGTATCTTTTTAACGCGTAAAGATATCGAAAAACGACGAACGGGAACATACAATTCAATCTTTTCTTAATATATATGCGAAGTTTCAAAACCCGCACTCAAAAAAACCATTTTTGGCCTCTTGGCCAGCTTTTTTCGATTCTAGCCCACTGTGCGACGTTTATTGGCTGGAATGATCAAGTTACACTGGATTTTTAGCATCTGTGTCTGTAATATCTATCCTGTAGATATTACTTAAGTTGAACGTTACGTAAATAAAGTTTTCATTTAATGGATTTTAAGTTATTATCGTATTTTTTGTTAAAACAAAACTTTTGAACAATTTTTCTTAGTTATGCTTAGTTTCAGAATTTGAGTATTGATAATAAGAAGATATTATAAAGTAGTTTTGTTAGGCATCTTCTATTACAAAAGTGACAGTAAACGAAAATTCGCACAGTTATAAGACGATATGAAGCTTTAGAATCAGTCCGTCAGAGTATTGAAATTTGAAAAGACAATCGCATTAATAAATATATATGATCTAAATGCAAATTTAAAAATATAATGATTGGATTAGTTCGTACATTATTATTTTAAACTAGCATGAAAGTCGTAAACATGCTGAAAATATACCTCTATCGCGTACGTCCGAATCGATTCATATAGATCGGTTCATGGATCGGTTGGATGCATCGAATCGGATCGAAAGATCGGTTCTAAAAGATCGATTCAAAATAATCGAGAATCGGGTTAAAAGAATCGATCTTGAAGTAGATCGGATCGAATTCGCCCATATCTAGCGCATACACGTTTTATGTAATTAAAGACTTAATTCACATAAAGATAAAAATCACAAACTTCAGTTAAGACTTGATAAAATATTTGAGAATTTTCTTTTCTCTTTGAAACGATTTATTACCTTTATTAATTATTTTAACATTTTTTAATATTATAAATCCCGACTTTATCTTTAAATTTTACTTTCTTTCTTTGAGCTGGATTTTACAGGATAATAGATGTTTTTAATATCCTAATTAAATTACGTTATAGCATACATATTAAAAGAAGCATAAATATAAAATAAATACTATTTATTGATAAGTAATCTGCTGAAACATATCTGAATTACTATTAGTTAAGCATTATATGGTAAAGGGATTATGAAGAAAGTAGTTAATTCTAACATATAGTACATACATCAGAGTTTTGGGTAATGCTGATCGTTTTCTGGATTATGATAAGAAATAAGCTGAACAAGTAATGAGAGTCAATTCTATAGTCAATTAACTTTTTGAGGAATTTAAGGCAAAGAAACTGGCTCCATTGTACTAAATAAGGTATGCTGAATGAGAATCTAATATGATCATCCAAGTATGAGTAACTTATATCCTAACATTCTGATAACTTTCTTTGGTAATTTCTCAAGCTTATTAATGTATACCTCATAATAAGAAAACCAAACTATTAACACAGTTTTCCAATCTAGAAAGAAGCAAAGTTTTATATAAGATAGCAATAATTTTCGGGTTCTTCAAATCTCTTCTTCATGATGGAAATAAACAGCTAGCTTTTTATATTTATATTTATTTATTTGTATATTTCATAATAAGGTACATCTAATTAAAGAGATCAGTATATATAATTTGATACAATGCAGTGAATTTAAGTTTTAAAATTTCTTAGTCTAAAAAAATAAAATAAAAATAATTAAATTTAAATACAAATAAAAAATAAAAATAAATATTTGGCATTCTGAGGCTGATTGCATATCTTCCTCTCATCAACAGCCCTTTCTCTTTTATTTGAAATTCTTTCTGTGTTTTTATCTTCTGGTCATTTTTTTAAAAGAATTATCAGCCTTTTGGACAGAGAGCTTCCTTATTCCTTCATTTAAGCCCTCTTTCCCTCTGCAGTTAACCAATTTTTCGTATCTTTAAGATTATGCACAACCACCCAAAAAACACTGTACTTCTTTCTGCTTCATTCAATATGCTTACAACTTCAGATTGAATTGCAGAAATCCATAAACAATTGACTAAAACACTTGGATGTTTTGCAGAATAAAGCTGAGTTAGTCAGAGGTAATATCTTGTTTAATTCAATGATAACACAGGTGAAGTTAAAGTCAGACGTTAAAGTAATTAGCATAAGCAAGATATTAATATTACTTGTTCTGGTTACAGACATTTAAGGAGGACCACATTTTCCTAGTAGGATGTTAATGACTATCACAATTGAATGGCACAGCTAAATAATCGGTACATGTCAGAAATTAAAGATCTCAAAATGCCAAGTCGCATCATCATATTTGAGGAATTTATATTATATATTAAAATTTTACCCCAGGATGGTTAGTTCTCCTACAAATAGGGATACTCTGGCTGTTATCAAAAACTTCTTTGTTCACAAAAAGGAAACATTCCCCCCCCCAGTGTGTGTTAACTGTATCAAGTTTTGTTTTTTGTCTCTCCCGGCAGCGACAAATAAATGACTGATTCAAGAGATAGATGATTGATAACTGATTCATCAACATTTAGATTTGCCTCAGCTGCTGCTGTTGAAGTATGAATACATCTCTGTCATTTACTTTGATTTGTATGTACTTTGACAAAGACTGTGATAAATTTCGTCGATATAACAGTCCTACCAGCTCTCATCATTTTCAGACTTTTGATTGCCACTGTATGAATTTTCTACTATTATTTATTTATTTATTGAAAAAGCGCTGCAGTTTGGTCTTTGGACCAGGTGGCAACGGTGTTATGGTGTGCAATTAAAGTAGATCATCAATTTCTTTGATGCTTCTTTCAGATCTTGTCAAAGGAATCACCTCAACCATAATTTTAAGAAGGAATGCTCTTTGAACAATTGCTTCCGGTAATGCTAAGAATATTAAGTATGCAACTAATATCTTCCATTTTATTTTGATTGTTTGATTAAAATAAAAACGAATCTTTATCAAAAATTATATTAAGATTTTATTCTAGCTTCTAGATATTAACCAGCGCAGAAAAATCAATGAAGGATTCCTTCAGGTGAAATGTCATTCTCGTTGCCAGTGCTTTGCAGAAACTAGATCATAACAGCTCACACTATTGAGAATTAAATGTGTATCCCACCAATTTTACCTATACCTATTGCTTAGGTATAGGTAAAATATTTAGTAATGATATTTTAGATGAAAATGATGTTTACAGATTTTAATATAATTTAATTTTAAATATATATCATAGTCAACAGAATCGAAGGTTTCACTATAGTTAATTAATTCCATTAATTAGTCCATATCCTCAGATGCTTAGGAAGTTTCCTAACGCCTTGTATTAGAATGCAATTGGTAAATTCAATCCATGACTTACCGCGAGAACTAGCTACTAATTTGCAATGTGCCCAGAATGCGTCTGTTTGGTTTATATTTAACTTAAAAAGGTATGACCATATTTCCGATACATTTATGAAAAAATCTTTGATTTAACTCGAAAATCGTCAAAGAATTCATGTTCTAACGCCGCTTTCAGCGAATCGCGAGCACAAACTGCGGAATATCTCTTTTCTGAAATTTTTAGCTTAGAATATGTTCACCATTGCAATACTACATGCAAAAAATCTAAAGTAAAACTATATCAAAGAAACAACTTTTAAGCCACCAAATAATCCATTCCGACCTCCGATTCTCTATAATATTACTCTGCCATTTTAATGTCACTAAAAAATCGCTTTAAATAAGTGATTTTAATTACAATAACGAAAACAAATCCTTCTAAACGCTGAACGTAGACCTGCATAGCAGACAATGTCCCTCGTCTTTAATTTCTCTCTCTCTATTCTGGAGGCTCGCTCGCCCGAAATGTGGTGTCTGCTGGACGAGTTGCCCCTGGAAGTGATTACTTTTTGTAAGTGACTGTACATCCGAAGATTAGAGGAAGTCATTCAGACTGTAAGCAAAATCCTCGACTTCGATTTGACGGCGTAATCTAGAAATTTGCGTTATTCAGCGAATTATTTTAAGCGTACAAAAGTACTATGTTCGGTACTCCGTGTACCAAAAGGCAAGAACTATTCAATTTACCAATATATGGTAGCGGGTCCATGTATTCAAGATAACTGTCTAAGAGAAAACACTTCCGAGAAGTTTTAACTAAGCTACTTATTAAGGGCCACTATTTCACTATCACCATTGTAATAGCGATTGTTAATTCGATGATATAGATATATGCAATTTTAGCTTCTTTAACGCAACTTTTAAAAATGTGAAAGTTGTGATAAATTACGAATTAAATCATGAATGGCAGAATTGAGTATTCAATGAAAATATATGGTACTAAAATACTAGTTTAAATTTAAACGTCCAATTAATCTGCGAAAGTTGAAAACGTCCCGTTATTAATAATTCTTATACGAGCGTTACGATAAAATTATTTAGATACAAGTGACCCCAACAGATTGATAAAGCTGTCGCTTGGGAGTTATTGGCTATAGGCTTTTACGGCTTTGTTGAATACCAAAGAGACCAAACTGCACATGCGCAACATCAACAATGATTAAGTCTTTTTAATAATGACCAAAGTTCTGTAGGCGATAACAATAGTTCTCTCGTACATTCTCAAACGGAAGTCTGAAATCCTAAATCGATCATTCCGCGAAGCTCGTCCCCGAATCGAAAAACTCTATGACAGAGGTGGGAAACCTGCGATCTTCGAATTGATCGCGGCTTTTTCTACTTCCTCAGATACGCATTTATATGTACAGTAAAACTATTAAAACGAATTTTAAGGGTCTTTTAATACACCCAAGCTGAAGCATTTTTGCTTTCATATCGCAGGATAGTAGGCATTATCGTCCTTATAAGCAGTAGTTAATTTTAGATTGAACTGTGAAAATACATGGTTGCTTTTCCTTTTAGTTAGGTTGTAGGAACAAAATGCCACTAAGAATCAGAACAGGCAATTCTCAATATTAACTTTTATTTCACTTAAATCTCCCTGTGATTACATCAGACAAAACTAACCAATTAGCAAAACAACAGTAAAACAGATATCACAAGGAAGACCGGAGGGGAAGAACAAGTCTGCCTGGCATTCGCCCCAAGTTGGAAGGAAAACCCCTCCGTAAAAAAACCTCCCAATGGCAGCCAAAACCACAGAAGTTAATCAGCAAAACATCTCAAATTCAGTGATTTACAAACGGAATTTTTTAACTACAAGCGATTCCTCTGATACTTTTACAATAACGAAAAACCATGTTTGATTCCATCGAAGCATAATGTAAATACATTATGTGGCAATGCAAGCTGAAAACTGACAAGATTCCAAAAGTAGGCAAAAATATTTGTACATATATAGAGAACATGTAATAATTAAAGTATGTGATAAAACATTTACATGAATAGAAAACTTAGTAAAATTAAGTTTTTCACTGGATCTGGTAACCTACTGTATTATTCATCACTCACTTCTCCTGAACTTCGATTAGGTATAGCACCATAGGCCACAACATTAAGTTCACAACATAGATTAATTGCTCCATGAAGAATGAATAGTACAGGGCTAAAACAACTGTTAAAAATGCGGTCAGCTCTTTCCGAGAACATGGGTTTATTAACCCATGTTCTCCCCATGCACTTCAGCACGTTAAGTTAAAGTGTGGCTTCACTGGTGGAAGAGACTATAGTTCAAGTAAATGCTCTGCAAATGTATCTGAACTTGCCACACGTCAAAAGTCACTTAATAATGCACGCAAGTGATTTGGTGTCCATTACGGGCGCCCCTCTGGAAGATGACCGTCGATGAAACATGCTGCAACATCACACTTCTGTCTGCAGGATACCTAAAACTGAACCAAAGGGTAGTAATCTGATGGACTCAAGGAAACTCCTCCAGAACCTCAGCATATATGTCGTTCAATTGGCAGCATGAGATCAAGAATCAGGCAGACTAAGGCTATCCTATTTATGGGCACCTAAAACGGCTCAAACAGCACCTTCACTAAAATTCCACCAGCAAATGAAAATTGTGGCTAAATACGAGGCTGGACCTGGAAATTCAGAGCAAATTACACGGAACAAAAAATACATCAAACAGATCTTTCAAAAACAAAAATAGTCATATGCGAAGACTGGAAAAAAAAGATTAGATATTTAATGCAAACATTGATATGCGAACACTTACGGAAAGGAAAGGAACAATACACCTTACAACCTAGCCAGTAAAATTTCAAGAATAATACTTATCAGTAATTACAGATAATGAGAAATCATGAATTCAAAGAAATTCCTTAAAATGTTGAAGACTTCCTGTAAAAAGGGGAAAATTAACCATATGGATTACCACAGAAAATATTAGAAATTTAATGCAACATATGATACTCAAATTCTCAAAATAGGAAAAAAACAAATTATAATACCATGTAACACTTAATGAAAATAAAATCATTAGTAATAACATAACAAGAAAAGACATACGAAAACCCTCAATAACCTTACTGACATTCAATAAGAAAATTAGTTATAGTATCAAAGGGATATAAAAACAACTTATAATCTAGCAGAAAAAGTTGCCTTAAGGATAAGGCGACATGTAATATTAAATGAAGGACAAATACAGCAGGATCCTTCGCAGTAAGCTCATGAATAATAACTTAATTCGTAAAAACCAATTGCAAAAACAAAAAGGCTCAATTATATTCAGGCGTTATACAGTCGACTGAGGACTCAGTACGCAAAAAAAAACTTGCATAGTATAGTGCGAACATCGGCTACAGCCGATGGTGACGGCGACGGTGATCGTAGGCATAACGTCGACACAAGGTGATGATATAGTATGATATCCAGTAATTGGGAGAAGGCAGAGGTAAAAAACGAGACGAAGTTATCAGGACACTAAAAAGGAAATAAGGCATTGTAAACCCTAAGAGTAACATAAAATCATCGAATCGGAAGTTCGTTGCAATCGCGAAGAGTCAGCCGTAAGATATAAGACCGATAAATATTGAAAAACTAGATGTATAGACTTCTCAAAAGTTCTTACATTGCTAAGGAGTTCAACGTTGAGAGACTACAGAAGAGATAGGTCCGCTCCGTTCAAATGCTCCGACTGCTATGAGTCAATTGCAGGAAAGCGACCGCACCGATTCCGCCAAAATTGACTTCCTGAACCATCGCTACGAATTGAGGATGGAGAAGGGTGGTATATGATTTCTCTTGTTCCATCATAGCGAAGCGTGGATAAATATGACTGGGAGTGTAGGGATTAGGTTTCATCATTCGAATGCATATTATATATTGTGTTTCCATAAAAGTTTTTATACGATATATCAGTAATATTCATATCTAAACTTCTCCAATTCTATAATCAATGAATTTACAGTGTTTGTGGGGATACCGGATAGCCGTGTGGGTAGCGAGTTCAACTTCAATGAAAGAGGTCCCGGGTTCGATTCCCGTTGGGATCTTACGTGACCCCAGCTGTCGAAGCATTATTCCACAATACTACCAATACAGTGTGTCTGAGGAGGCCGCTAATGAATGTGTTTTGACGAATTCACTCTTCTCAATGGGTTATCAATAAGGATTGGTGAGTTGAAATCTTGTAATTGGGATAAACAATCTTTCTACATTACAATGAAAATTATAAGGATCATTGCATGAAGATCTTGGAAATAACGATTGTAATCAATTTCAAATTCCCCATATGTGGAATCATTTCGGTTTCCACAAAATAACCAGCTAAATATTTTCTTTGAAACTTCACAGTTAAGCAGTTATACTGCCTAAAATTTTATGAGAGATGCTAAATTTTCCTACATTCTTTATTTCAGAGTAAGGTATGAGGAAAAGGGAACTGTAATTGCCTATAAATATCCATAGGGTTCCAATTAGTGTGGGCTATTGATTTCATAGTACAGATGTTTCCAACAAATTTCTTACATTTAAACTGCACTGCATCTCATGATTCAAAATGTTACATTTTCTGAATATCTTCAACTGCATTTATTATGTAGGAGAATATTTAAATTTATTGAATTACTTTGTTCTTACCCTCATCTACTAATTTCATTTTATTTATTGTTGAGGGTGAATGAATGTTTTAGTTACAAGAAAATATCTAGTCTCCTAAACTCTGAATAAATAACCTCATCAATTATATACGTTGTTTTTGTTGATTCCCAAAGAGAATGCCATCTATATGGGGACCATGTCTTTAAGTTCTAATTTCATGCTTAACACCTTTATTTACTTTATGTAAGTCAAGAGGAGGCCATGATAGATGTAATCAATCTAGCTGCTCGACAGCAAACATCTTGATCTGTGTTCTTTGTTGTGAAACAAGCAGTGATTTCAGAGTGTGCAATTGTAGCCATCAATCAATTAGTCTTTAGTCAAAGGTAAGGAAGGTGTTGTTTTATGCTGGAAATCAGTTACAGGATTTTAGGAGGCCCTAAAAATTCTCTTGTCATGGGAATCTTCTCAAATCTTGACTATTAGGTTTTAAAAATGTATGCCATACGTAAATAAAAGTCAAGAAAAGGATTTACCGATTTAATACATGTTTAGTAAAGCATAAATTTACAGAGAGAGATATTTTAGAATATTTTCATGATTACAAAGTCTGAAAATATTTTAATTTATTTCAGATACCTTGGATAATCTACACTATTATATCATTAAAGCTCTATCTCTGCTCAAAGTGCATGAAATCCAAAACTCCAGTTTCAATGATCTTACAGACTGACATCATCATCTATTGTCTATATTCAGTAAAAAACAACGCATTGGCGGCAATGGATTCCATTTTAATCCGACTCAATCATAAAGTAATCCATCTCCCAACTTCCATGCATTTCACACTTCCAAGTGGAAAGAAATCCATCTTGGGTGTGACATCACTCCTCATCCCAGTCGAGAAACGATGAAACGTCATAAGCAATCACACGTTCCTAAGAGACAAGTGAGCAGAGAAAAGCAGCTTTCCAGTAAACAGTACTTTTTGTAAAGTAATCTCCTGCATTTGAGCATTTGAAACGGATGTGTGGTAATATTTTACACGATTTTGTTTGTTTATACTTCAAATAATCCCAACCTATGAACCCATTTTAAATCATATTGTATCATTGATCATTATCACTAAATTTGCTTAGGTATTTCTCAATACCTTGATCAAAACATTCAAAGTACATTTACACTGCTGCTGTACATTATTAATAATTTGTAATATTGCGTTTAAAAGCTCTTAGCACAAGAGTATCTTGCCAGCAGAGAGAAGTGGTTGCTTCCACATCTCATGATGTGTCTAGTTCCTGTGAGAGTGCACCTCTTTGTGTGGTGCAGGCACCATCTTGCTACTCCGCCACCTCGTGTACAAAGGTTACACAAAAAGGTTAATTGCTGCACTAAAATGGAATTGCATTCTATGCTTTATTACTACAGATGACATGATAACAGCAATTCTTTTTAAGATGAGTTTTGACAAGATTTTATAAATTTTCCTATTTGAAGATTGGAGATGAACCTTATACCTTCGTGTTAACTTAAGTATTGGAGAAAATAAATTGCAAGTGAACTTTGTTTGGAATTATATGATAATATCTAAGGATAATAGAACATTATCTAAGGCTGAGAAGGAAAGTAAATTTATAAATACCATTGTTCAATTCCTTTCTGTTTTTATTTACCATTATAGCCATTTCTACATGTACTGGGACACACACATATTCTCAGGAAGGTCATACATGCAAAATAATACATGGATATAAAATACATGCATATTTACATATACATGTATTATACTCAGGTACCCAATGAAATTCTTCCAGTTATTACTACCATATATATTAGGTGATATCTAGGTCCTACAATAATTATTTCATTCATTATTCAGTATTTATTATTTTATTTCTAACACAGAAATGATTTATCTTCCATCATTAAATTATTTCACAATTTCCTTAAGATATGGCAACTTTAGAATGTGCTCACCACAAGTTGATGAGCTATAAAGCACAAAAGAGTAGAATCACCTACATTGATATAAATTACATGGATCTCCAACATTTGAGTTGAGATTTACTAAAATTAAGAGTAGCAAAAGGAGAAGTTTTAATTTAACAAAAAATTATTAGCCATGCAATTTTGAAATAACAAGCTTATGTATTCTTGGATGTACCTAAAAAGATGCTATTTTTATTCAAGAGTTTTCTACTTTTGTAAACAGGAGATTTCACTTGTATAAATTAAATACAATACCACATACCTTTATTTCAGTAGCTAATGCTGTGGTATGCTGCCAAGTGTTTAGGAATAGTCAGTCTTTCACTAATACATGACAGCCTGTTTTCTATAAAGAATTAATTAAACGGGTCTCATATACTTTAGTCGAGCAATAACAATGAGGGGAAGCATAGTTTTCAAAACTTTGCAGATGAAAATTAACCAGAACTCATTCACTCAAATAAACATTTTATGAATTTCATAAATGAGATCAAAACATTTGAAAGTATTAAGGCATGATTTGCTGATTATTATTTAACATCGCATTTCTATTTATAAATAAAGCCTAAATTTTTCAGGATAATATTTCCTAAACGAACTAATATATAAAAAATTAAAAATTCAGCAAGTATAAACAAAGTAATTCTGAAATAAGATTCTATTTATAATTTTCCATCAAAGATTGCAATTAATTCTCAATTAAGAAATTGATATCTAAAATACTCAGAATGAGGAAACAAATTAATTGTAAGATAAGCTTCAATTTGTATATTTTCACAAGAAAGAAATTGTTTTACAACCAAAATGTTAGTATTAAGATGGCTAAAAACACAGGATTTCTACATAAAAATCTCATCCTTTCAAATCTGAGAAAGACAAAGACATTGATTTTGTCATTCATTTTTTTTACTATTTGGTATTCAAAAAAAGAAATTATTCCACTGACAATTATAATTCTAAGAATGATATATATTATAATGAAATTCAATTCAAATAAAAAATATTTCATTAAATAGCTGGATCCTCATCAAATTCAAGGTCTAATAACTAAGAGGAAAGAAATTTGTATGCTCTTTGTAGTAAAAAAGCTGCATATTTGCATGATACATCAAAAGAAACTATAAAATTATGAACTTCACTATTAACAAGATCTCTCAAAAACATAGGATACCCAAGGAGAAAAAGCAATTAGGATTTTTTGCAATATCAAACTAGAGAAGTTTATTTTATACATCATGTTAGAATGCTGTCATCAGCATTCAACTTTGAAGAATGAGATTTCAGAAGCTTAAGTTTCCCTTTAGGGAATGAAGGTGAAACAAACCAGCCAACGGATAATTTAGGCCTCTTATCAAATTTTGCCAACAGAGTTGCTATTATTCTTTCATCACAGCTAAAAATTGTTAATATTTGGAAAGCAGATAACTTTTCTTTCCATAGCAGTTATCTCACTTTTAATGGAATATCTCTTATTTTAAAATAGGTCATCAAACTGTAACCTAAACAAATTAGATGAAAGATTTTTTGGTACATTGAAAACTGAACTTGTGGTAGTTGGAAGTAAACTAGTCTCTTAAATTAATATAGAGGAAAGGACAAAAATAGTTACGTGCAATAGAATTCCCTGGTTTATATCTTCAGAAAAAGAGGTCTTACTAAATATTCATCAAATATATATCTGCAAAGGTTTAGCTCCATAATCTTACATTCAATACATGATTAACCTTAAATGCCAAAATAATGATAAATGAGGAAAGGTCACCTAAAATTTCTCATAATAAAAAAAGGTATTTCCAAAGGTATAGAGCCTCATATCTCCAACTTACTTACAATGTTAACAAAGACTGTGTTAATTGCGATGCATTTGAAGAGTAATCATAGTCAGCTGGTATCCGCTATGAGCCATCATTCATAAAAAATATATTACAAATAAATAGAAATTCCTTAAATGTTGAAATAAAACTTAGTATTATATATGACTTGACGCTTTCCCGGTGAAAAGTGTGTTGAAGGTAATTTTCTTGGGCTTCTAACTGGGTCAGAGCTGGAAACGTCGGCACTTCTGCCAGCTCTGACCCGGTTAGAAGCCAGAGAAAATTACCTTCAAAAAACTTAGTATCTTTGTTTACAACTCCATATAAACAAATTCAATTATCATACCATGTTATGAAACCATAGCAAATAATTGGTCATTTTTTCAATATCCAATCTGTGATTTAAATTTAATATTACCTCTAAATGCTCTCATTTTAAATTTACTGCAGGAATTTATATCAATGTCCTACATAGTTGTGTCCCATTGTGTTCAAGTTATAAACAGCTACTTATTATATTCTGCGTCATTAGTAAATGAGAGCACAAAGTATACATATTTTTCCATGCGTAACATTGCAAGGTATTTTAACAACAATCTTATGATTCTTAACCCTTTCGAGACGGCCTTATACTCTTAAAATCGCTCTCTGGCACCTAATACATTCGAAGGAAAAACTTCTCCTGGACACGGAAGCATTTTTCGACTCAGATGGTGTCAGGTATAGAATTGAACCCTTCTTAGTCCTAAGCGGGGCTCCTTCCTCGGCAACCGCAATTGGGGGAAAACCGTCGCCGGGTAATTAACCTTCTCTCTCACAGCATGGGGCCGCGGCAAACTAAATGTTATTGCTGTCGCTTTGCCAAAGAGTAATTTTAGCATTAGTTGTCAATAAGAATTTGGAACTTAATATCTTGCACTTTGCCGACTATATGCAACTTTTAAGCGAAATTCTAGCGCTATTATTAAGGAATTAGGTATACTGCTATAATGGCAACGATGCATCCTCTGATAATTTTGAAATACATTCCATCTTTCTAATTTCTTTTGCAAATTCAAGCACATGCAAGGTACAGTATTGTTTTTGAAGCTTTTTTCGACGCAGAGGTTTACTGCAGTAGAAGGCATAAAAATGCACTCGTTGAAGAATTATTGTAAAGTAATTCTGATAGTAAAATTATATTACGATGTATTTCATCTCTATTAATTTAATTTCACTTTGCCTTATTTTCTTCGTCTGGTCTCATATGCTATTCCATGTTTGAAATTCTGTTATGTACGGAACATTCATGTCTTATTTTTTCCTCCTTACACAGAATGTAGATGTATTTATGAAACCGGCACTTATCTTTTTAGCGGGTTTTTCCTAATTCAACGCTAAATTCATTCTTAATCCTTAGGAAATGCATCAAAGGTCCCCGCCTACCATCCAGCTTGCAATTCTTTGAATTGTTCTCTTAGCCGTTGAGTCCCATCTTTTTTTCCTAGAACATGCACATTAGAAGCACACCATTCCTTTCAGATATCTCAGTAGCGATCCCACTTGTTTTCTCTCCTTTGAAACTTTTCCACTGAATACTCCATCAATGAATTTCCTTGAATTTCTTAAATAAGCAGAAAGGGCTCTATTGTTATTCCCCTACCACTTTGGATACTATTCGAGAATTTCGCTCTCACTTTAGTCTATGGTTTTGTGCCAGCAGTACTACAGAGTTTTCCTGTTCAAAGCCCGGATGGAAAAGAAGGATGAGAAATATTCTTTGCAGTCATATCAAAACATCAGTGACTATTTCATGATTTTTACATGGTAGTATACTAAAAACCTTAATATTAACAGTAGAATTTCGTTTAAAAGTTGTACATAGTCAGCATAGAGCGAGATTTTAATATCTAATGTGATTTTGACAATTACTCCTAAAACAATTGTTTCGCAATATTATTGCAATGAGATTTAATTTGCCACGGCACCATACTGCGAAAAGGGTTATAAATGACCCCAGGGGCTGAGTTTCCTTTGTGCGGTGCAGAAGGAAAGGTCAGAAATCCCCAAAAAAAGGGTCAGAATGGTAAGTTTATAATACCCCAATCCTCTCAAACTGCATCAACCCGCGATTTATACCTGCGTCGTCTATACACGACAGCCGTGTTTCTGCGTAGGAAAAATGCCGTCGTCTATAGCCGACAACAGTAGTTAAGCGAAGGAAAAGTACCGTCGTCTATAGCCGACAACAGTCTCGAAAGGGTTAAATCTTTTTGTATACAAAAAAAGACAATATCAGTATAATCCAGATACTACCAAAAAAGAAAGGAATGAAATCATAATTGACTGTAAAGCTTTTGGTAAAAAATAAAATATATTGAGATATAGGTTTCTCTCTACTTTGAAAACCTGTTTCTACTTAAAGGATTAAATTAATTATACTTCTATTTCTACTTCCTATTTTACTATAATAAATGATTCCAGTTATGATGAGTATTTGAAAACCTTTAGAAATTGCCATTATTACCACTACAATTCCTGAGAACTACAACTTATAACAAGTTTTAATTGCAGTTTCAAACAGACTTCTATGCTGAGATCCAAATGAATGAAAGAAGAATTAAAGATTATAAACAAAAAAAATAAGATTCAATCCCATTGAGAATGTACAGACTAGGATAAAATATCGCTTTAGTTGAGAACATTGGATGCAAAAATAGTATGAGGGGATTAAAATTGTCTCAAGGATCTCCCTCTTTACCATTGACATCACAGATGTTTAAAAACACAAGAAAAATGTCACATGATAAATTGAAAATAAAATTCAATCCTATTGACAATGGGCAAGTTAGGATAAAATATCGCTTAAGTTGAGAATATTGGATGCTAAGATGGCTTAAGGGGATGAAGCTGGACTTAAGAATCTCTCTCTTTACCTTTCACTTCACAGATGCTTCAAAAAGAGTGAAAATTGATTAAATTTGAAAGAAAATAAGTTTTACCTTAAGATTGCAATTGCAGGTTACAAATGGTGGTCAAAGGGCTATAGGACTCTATTGCATGGTCTATGAGAAGGTAAGAGGTGAATTGAGATTTATAGACTATAAAAAGACAAACCAACCTTCAGCAACACATTCTGAATTATGTTATTTAGGCTACTTTACCTCATTAACAGTTTAAAAATTATATTGTAGAGTCCACATTTAATATGATAATGGATATAAAGAAGAGATATAATAAAATCAGCACCCCTAACGATACATTTCAGGATACTAAATAATAGCTAACAAAGGGACATGCTTATTGTGTTTAAATATTTAAGGATTGTCATAATAGGAAGCATTTAAAAAATTAACGTTGTAATAGCTAAAAGATGTGTGTTTTCCTTATTTTAAATACTCATTGTATACCAAAATTACCAAATAGTATATTAATAAAAGTTAAAATTATAAGAAAATAAGTTATTACAGTTACCCATATAACGCCAGCGGGGAAATGTTGATGTTATCAGGGACTCAACGAAAAATTGGAACTGCTTACAACAGACTTCACACAGAACAAAGACATAATCCACTGTAAGATTCACACCATATACTCTATAAGATTCACAAGAAGGATGCAACTGAGGCACCATAGTGTACGGTATGCAATATTGAAACACTTATTGAAAACTTCTTCATGATCTCCTATGACATCCGAAGAATGATGAAACGGGTACAAATAGTCGAATATCTTCAAGGCTTCTTAGTATCGCGGCTTCCACTATTTGAAAGGTAAAAGACATCTTTATATGAAAACTTGAAAGGATGATAAACTCCTTCATCAATGCTTACAAAAAAACGTCTAAAACTATGTATATATACCGCAAAGATGAAAATCTATTTCAGTACTTTCCGGAAAGTACTGATGGTTCATCTAATATGATGAACGCGGATGCTTTGACGAAACTATCGAAAGGACTTTACAAAATAGTATGGAAAACAAATAATATGTGGTAACATTACATTGCTCGAAAAAGCAGTGGTAGCTGGAAAGGCTGGGCCTTGTACTTACTTTATGTCAAAGCAGAAAGTACTCGCGCGTCTTCTGAGTGACAGCTAAGCAACAATAGATGTCCAAGGCACGAACAGGAAACCATAAAATCGGAACAAAATGAAGTTATTTATTCTTTAATGAAGTTTTGAGATCGATAAACTTCGGAAAACGTTTCGAGAAATGCATTTTGGAATCATCATTCTCTTTGGACGAGAATAATTATGCATTTTAATCAGTAGGTATTTCTTGAAAATAAATGACTTCTACCGAGACGATTCACTGCTCCGTAAGATAATATTACAGCAAGAGGTGTTTTGAAGCAGTGAAGTTGATGAAATTTCAAAGTTGACAGCTTAAAACTTTGTGAAATTCATCTTCAGACCATGGTGCTTCAATCAACTTACTTGGAAATCCTCATATTTACCTTAGAAGATAACAGAACAGAGTTTCCAAATTTTCCACATAGCAAACTTATTTGGAACCTTTTCATTTGAATAAGACTCCCTCTACCGTTCCAGAATGATGAAATTCTTCCCTTCATACTTTTTCAACATGACTTTTGTGCTATGAAATAAAGGAAATGGTTTACTTTTCAGTTGCGCCTCAATAAATTATCAAGCATACTCCGTTACCAAAAGGTCATTCGGTGCAACAGGCACATGCAGCCACTGATTTCTCATAGTGAAGTCAGCTGACTGCAGTTACTCTTGAAACGTATTGCATGCATCTGCGATGACATGCAAAGCAAGAAAGACGTTTTGGTGTAATAAGTTCACAGCTAATAAACTATAAATATTATTGTATTGCATATAATGGTAATGTAATTATCAAGCATTGTATTTAAGATCATGGAGCAAGAACTTAATTGGATATATTTTTGCTGAATATATTTTAAGATCACTTTCCTTTGAAGATATATATCATATAGGACGTTTTCTGTTCCTGTTTTCCCTTTTCCTCCATACAAGTTCAAAGCTTTCTTCAGTTCCAACAAGTTCAATTTCATTTTTCAATCTGCCAAAGCCTTTACTTTACTTTGCCTCACCTTTATTCTAATTCCGTTACCTTAGAGTTTGACAACCGATTTGAAAATAAATTATGTAGAAATAAAACAGAGGAAAGAAGTGGAAGAAAATGTTCTGTGATTGCCAGATATTCGCAATTTTTAGCTGCAGTAACAAGGATATAGCAACTCTGTTGGCAGACCTTGATGAGAGACAACGAAGGTTTGAAAGTTAGAGGTTTTAGTGTAGAAACACCACATGTGTGCTTCACCACCTTGATAGTAAGATTTTTGGATTTTAAAATACTTCATCTCTGGTGAAAAAATGAAAACAGTATTTTATCTTAGAATTAATTTGTTTCTCTGTTCTGAAAATTTTAGATCTTTATCATTTCCATATCTTAAATAAGAATTACTCTTTATATTGTGACAATGACTCAGAATTCATCAGATTCTGTTAAAAATTAGAAGTCATTCTTTTGCCTTCATATTTGAACAATGTCTTACATACGAATTCTTCTATGTCTAAAACTCACATTCTATTCTCTACAATGTTTGAGGCACTCAAAATGATTTCTTAAGTTTTTCTTAAAAAACGTAGCACTGAGGAACGTTTTTGAAAAATTTATATCTGAGAATTGAATGTCTTCTTTCAGCATTATCTCATTCAATTATTTGGTGTCTATAGGTTGTTTCAATTCAGTGTATAAATTCCTTTCTATCCATAACAGCTCTCTTTTGTTTGATTAAGAGTGGAATACATTATTTTCTCTGCAAGACTGAGCGAAATCTTTTGAAATGTAGTTTTTGTGTACAGTTCATCAATTGGTATTCTTTACATTTTACTTCATTTGAAAATGTTTAGATTCATCCTTTGCTGAATGTTTCCATCTTATTTGTATGTTCAAATTAAAATTACATTTCAGATAATTTATTTATTTGTCAGCTTTGTTGCAGTCTTGCTTCTTGTTTATTTGTTGGTCTCGCATCTTAAAGATTATGTCCCCAACATCATTGGTTTGTTGAAAATTGTTATTTGTTGTCTCAGGTATTGAATTAGATTGTATTTCTTATTTTTCACCTCCTTATAACATTTTCATCTTTTATTTCATGCTTCTACATTTTTCAGATGATTTTCATTGTGCCATGGTAATTTCTGGCTGAAATCAGGGCTCTAATTTATGAGTGCAGCCTTAAATTAAACCTGGCCACCATTTACACTGTAAGCAGCCAATGTAGTAGGAGGGCTGTTGAATTACTTGATAAATTTTCAACCACAATAGAAACAGTGAGGATAGTTTCTGGACATGTAAAGACTGCAATATAATATTGAGTTGCTGGGACAAAGATGGAAGGTTATAATTCAAAACTTGATAATTTCAAATTTGAAACTTCTTTATTGATTTCTGGCCTAAACTGTACACTTTCAGAATTTCAATAAAACTGCTAAGAAAGAGTTGTGATTTGAATGTTTCTTCTCACCTTGTTTCCTTTGGACATATAGCAAAAGTGATCTGATGTCTTTCTGGAGAAATGTGTCCAGTCCCTAGAATAGAAATTCTTCTCCTTTGTGAAGAAATATAGAACAAGCTACCCCAAAACATGATGCTTAGAGAAAGCATTTTGAAGCATAGGAAAAGGTGGTTTAATGCAGAAAATTAATGCTAAAGTCATGAAAATCTAAATGGTATCTTGGTTCAGAAAGTAAGCATCAAATTAAAATAGTTTAATTTTAATTTCTTACAAAGCATTAGTTGAGTAAAATTCAGTAATTTTAAATTTATTTACTAATAAACCATGATTTCAAATGAAACTGCGTTAGTTAATTTGATTTGATAAAGCTCAGTTTACTTTTTTTTGAGCACACCTATTTAGAAAATAATGGAAGATTTCAAATTAATTGAATTGCAAATGAAGCAAAATTTTGTTAAGATCATACTTGGCAAGAATTGAAGATTTTTATTCGAAGCTTTTTATTCTTAATGTTAAATTGGAAAGAAAAGCTGCATTTAGTTATCTCATTTTTGACAACTTTTAAACATTTATTACGAATGCAAAATGGGGGAATTTCAAAACAGGCATGGAATATCGATCTATAGGCAAGGGAACTGTCAGCAGACCGAGAAAAAGATGGTAAAGTTCCATGGAACAAGTGAAGCCTGAACGGGTGTAATGCATAACCCAGGAAGGAACATGATGATGATTTATAAAATAGCTCAACTGAAATATTTATGTGGAAAGTCAACCAGAAGAGGTGAATTCATGAAGGTGACAAAGAAAACATACTTGTCATGTAACACGTAAACCAATATTTTCTTGGTTCGCCCTCATGGAATTAACTTAATAAGGCATTGTATTTCTAAAGAAAGACTCACTCTTGTCATTGAAACACAAGCATCAAAAGGAAACTTAGTAGGAAATACTTTAAGGAGCACACATTATTAAGTAACACTTTCTCTGCATTATTATTATTAGTATTTTATTGTATTTCTTCCTTCATTCAAGTGGCAGGGGTTTTTTCATATGAGTCACGGTCTGATTCACAGTTAGGTCCTTTGTGGCTGTCTATCTTATGTACATCAGATAAATGTTTCCTATCAATTATTACATGGCCAATTTGTTTAAAAGTAACTCCATCTCGTGAGCTCCATGTTACCTACCTAATGATCTTTCCCTAGAGCCTTACTACCCCAATATCAACTTTACCTATTTGCTTATTATCATTTTTCATACCCTGAAGATTTTACTTTCCAATTGTTTATCACTTTAAGTGTCTCCTTTTTGCCAAACTTAGCATTGAAGTCCTTAAGAATTGTTTAAATATCCTGTCTTGAGATACTATCAATTTCCTTTCCCAACTGTCCATAGAATATGCCATTACCATCATTTTATCTGGCTTCACACATAACCATCAAAAAGGTTTAGGAACATTTAGTATTCATTTTCATTCAATAAACTTCTTCCCACCTGTTTTCAAAAATTTTTCTTTCAAGAAGAATAAAGGATTTGAAATAGAGTAGGGGTCACATTTCATAAAAACTAGTAAGGAATGAAAAAGGGATTGATTTAAATACATTGAATATTTAATGCTGATACCTATGATAAACGCATATCATAAAAATTTACAAAAGTAATTCAATGAACAAATGTAAGACTCAAAACCCTATAAGTAAATATCTCACTGTTTGTGAAAGAAATGGATTATTAAACAACACAGTCACAAAGAAATGCCAGACACTCTGAATCTCTCAACTTGTTGAGAAGTTTAGAGATAAAATCTATTACCAATCAAAAGAGTAGAACCAATGGTATTCCAACAGAGTATACATATAAGTAATGAAAGGAACGATCTGGTAATAGTGAACTTCTACCTTGGTTTTCCAATCAGAAGCATTTTTAAATATATGTTGGAGAGATTGAATTAGGAGAACCATTCAAATTAAGAGATGTTCAGCATCATTTTTATAAAATCAAAGGTTTACATAATACCATAATTTGTCTGAAATACTCATTGAATTATTGTAGCTCCTTCTCAACTACTTAAACCAACCATTCCATAAGAATGTAACATGAAGGGAGAGGAGAAATATTTGAATACCATAAAGTGACATCCAAAAATACACAAGATTTTGCTCATTGCACACCAATGACTGAATATAAATGTGGAAAGAGAAAAGGTAATCCGATACATAGTTAAGATTTATATAGATCTGTTTCACCAAGATGCATTCTTTAGCGAGTCACAAAATGTCCCCTATAACACCATATTTCAGCCCAATAATTTCAAAATCAGTTTAGCACCAGTATGATCATTGCTGTTACTGCACTTAACACTCACACACTAATTCATAGAACTAAGAAATTATCACAGAATATTTCATGACATAATAGTTGTATTTATAAATTTTAAAACCTCACAATTGGAATTATAGGCAGTATAACTTAACTTTTAAACTAACAAATTCTTGATTAATGATGACCCTGAAATTTGAAATAATAGTTAATCATTTTGTATATATATTATAATAATTTTACAAAAGGGGCTGATTTTTCATGCACCAATAATATAAAAAGAATTTCTTTCCTCTATTAAAGAAAGTTCTATTACTCAACAAAAACAATCATCGAAAAACATCTTATGAAAAACTGACTAATACAATTGTTAAATTAAATGAAATGCAACTTCCTCAGATGTTGAATGAAAAGGATTGGCATGTTATTGATTCTGGATAAATTATTTATAAAAGAGATTGATTCATTTAGGACACAAAGTAATTCCTCTGCTTAGGTATCTAGTTTTAAATTTTCTTCACAATAAAGTTTCTCAAATTGAGAATTTCATGGTATATAAACTCACAAGAAACTTATATTAAAATTATATGTTCACATTAGCAGATTTTAGTTCTCTACTAATTACAGTATCACCAGAAGAAAAGAGCTTATATTAGATTATATAACTGAACGAATAGACTAAATGATTTTTTTCTCTCTCTACTTTCATTGCAAAAAAATACAACAAAGTATATGATCCAAAAATATCTATGTGATGAGAAACACATTTTCTTTAACAAATGTACAACAAATAGAAAAGAATTTTTAAGATGACAATTTCAACTCAAGTGGAAAAGAGATATGAAATTAAACCTTTCATTTTATCCTATCATGTTTAAACAGGGATGTGTATAAACTTTAAAAAATAAATTACTCCTAAACCGTTTAAGGACTAAAAGGTTCACTTACTTTTTTGTAGTGAATCTTATTCTTTGGTGGTGTCCAACGTTGTTGGGAGACATGTTGATTGGCTATATAAGTATTTCGAAAGCTATGCTTCCATCTTCAGTAGTGTTAAAGTTGCAGTGAAAACTTCTTTTATTGGATCCTGTATTTATAATTATTTTTCCTTGGAAACCTGTGAGTTTCTTCTGATCCTTCTACAGGGTCTCTGTCACTTGGGGAAAAAGGGTTGTTTGTGTGTGTTTGTAATTTTGTCTGAGTTGAATGGATGGTGGAATTTTCAGATACGAGCGAAAATAATGCTGAGGATGGAATTGGGCCTTTGTTATTATTTAATTTTGGTTTTTGTTTGTGTATGAATATGCTTTCGTAGGCGTCCAGTTTTGAATTATTATTAACGGTTTTGAGCATTTTTAAATTTTCTAGGCGTGTTGGGTGATTGCAATTTTGGATATGTAATGCAACACTTGACTTATTCAATCTGTTTCTGAAGTGTGTAATATGTTCTTTAAATCTTGTTTCAATTTTCCTTTTACTCTGACCGATGTATGAATTGTTGCATCCATTACATGTTATTTCATAAATACCGGATTTTTGTGTTATGGGAATATTGTCTTTAGGGTTTGTATGTAAATTTTTTAAACTGTTGTTATTGATGAAAACAGGTTGTATTTCATGTTTTGATAAAGTATGTTGTAATTTGTTGGTGAGGCCTGGTGCATATGGAAGTTTCATGAACTTTTTTGTTTTTTCTGTTTTGTTTGATAATGTGGTGTGCTGTTTTAATTTTAGTTTGTGTTTTTGTTTTCTTAAGATGTTTTGGATGGTTTCTGTTTCGTATCCAGGGATGTGTATGTCATCCTTTTGCAGTACCTCTTGGGTTTATATGTATAGTCAAACTTACCCTTGCCAGAAGAGTCCAGAATAGACCAAAATTAAGCTTATTTAATAACATATTAAAAAACTATCCATTAGTTGGAAGAAAAATAATTTCTATCAATGGCAGTATATTATTTCAAAGCAATTTCATGAATGAAGCATGACATGGTAATTTTCATCTGCAAGGTTTTAAAACTTTGCAGATGAAAATTACTCAGAACTCATTCACGCAAATAAACATTTTATAAATTTCATAAATTACATCAAAACATTTGAAAGTATTAAGGCAAGATTTGCTAAGTATTATTTAACATAGCTTTTCTATTTATGAATAGTGTCCAAATTTTTGAGGATAGATTTTCCTAAATGAACTAAAATATACAAATAAAATATTCAGAGAGTAAAAACAAATTAATTCTAAAATAAGATTCAATTTATAATTTTCCATCAAAGAATAAAATTAATTCTCAATTAAGAAATTGATATTTAAAATACTCTGAATGGAGAAAGAAATTAATTGTAAGATAAGCTTCAATTTGTATATTTTCACAAGAGAGAAATTGTTTTACAACCAAAATGTTAGTATTAAGACGGCTAAAAACAAAGAAGGATTTCTACACTAAAATTTCTTCCTTTCAAATCTGAGAAAGACAAAGACCATGATTTTATCATTCATTTTCTTTACTATTTGGTATTCAAAACAAAAAATTATTCAAGCCTTATATCTCCAACTTACTTATAATGTTAACGAGGACTGTGTTAATTGTGATGCGTTGGAAGAGTAATCATAGTCAGCTGGTATCTGCTATGAGCCATCATTCATAAAAAATCTTTTACAAATAAATAGAAATTCCTTAAATATTGAAGTAAAACTTATTATCTTTGTTTACAACTCCATATAAACAAATTCAATTATCATACCATGTTATGAAACCATAGCAAATAATTGTTCATTTTTTCAATATCCAAACTGTGATTTAAATTTAATATTACCTCTAAATGCTCTCATTTTAAATTTACTGCAGGAATTTATATCGATGTCCTACGTAGTTGTGTCCCATTGTGTTCAAGTTATAAACAGCTACTTATTATATTCTGCGTCATTAGTAAATGAGAGCACAAAGTATACATATTTTTCCATGCGTAACATTGCAAGGTATTTTAACAACAATCTTATGATTCTTAAATCTTTTTGTATACAAAGAAAGACAATATCAGTATAATCGAGATACTACCAAAAAAGAAAGGTATGAAATCATAATTGACTGTAAAGCTTTTGGTAAAAAATAAAATATATTGAGATATAGGTTTCTCACTACTTTGAAAACCTGTTTCTACTTAAAGGATTAAATTAATTATACTTCTATTTCTACTTCCTATTTTACTATAATAAATGATTCCAGTTATGATGAGTATTTGAAAAGCTTTAGAAATTGCCATTATTACCACTACAATTCCTGAGAAATACAACTTATAACAAGTTTTAATTGCAGTTTCAAACAGACTTCTATGCTGAGATCCAAATGAATGAAAGAAGAATTTAAGATGATAAAGGAGAAAATAAAATTCAATCCCATTGAGAATGTACAGGCTAGGATAAAATATCGCCTTAGTTGAGAATATTGGATGCAAAGATAGTTTGAGGGGATGAAAATTGTCTCAAGGATCTCCCTCTTTCCCATTGACATCACAGATGTTTAAAAAGGAACAAATATTGATTATAATAATAATTTTATTGGTCTATAGTGATTTGTAGAAAACAAATATAGGACAAATCATTATACATTTAAATACATTCAATTTATAAAATCATTGAGACAGTAAAATCATTCATTTATCAACAGGTAAAGAAACAACTTTCCTAAAATTATTAGTGCTAGCAAGAGACTTTATAATATTTGGTAATCTATCAAAGCATTTCACTGCCATATAAGAGGGATCTTAATTGTTTATTTTTAACCTACTGTGGTATTTGTGAAGTTCTTCCTGATTTCTCGTTCTGTACTTGTAAAGCTTATCATTACCATTAAACAATTCCCAAATTATTTTACAAAAGGGATTGAGTAGTAAATATACAAACAAGGAATTGGTAGAATTTCATATGTTTTGAAGAGAGGCTTACAGTGCTCTTTGGGTTTAGTTTTGGCAATATGACAAATAGCTCTTGTTTGCAAAAGGAACACATTGCGAGCATAAGTACAGGAGCCCCAAAAAATAATTCCATAGAAGATCCTTGAGTGAAACATAGCATGGTAGAAACATAGAATTGTTTCAGTACCAGTTTCTATTGATAATTTTCTTACCATGAAACAAATGGTACTCGGTTTGTAACACATTTTGTCAATATAACTGTTCCAGTTCAATTGAGCATTGACATTCAGCCCAAGAAATTTGGTATCCTCTACTTGTTGAATAGAAAGATACTCAAATTTCAGCAGCTTCATCGCTTTCTATTACAGTTGAATTTCATCGGTATCATTTTTTTTTACATTTAGTTGTAAGTTGTAACCATGACACCACTCGATCATTGATGATAAAGTGGATTTAGTTTTTACATACACATAGCTTCAAGGGTGGAACCGGAGATCAAGACGTTGGTGTCAACTGAAAATGTACAGGATGGACACCAGTTGGGCAAAATATAGGAAAGTCATAATATACAATAGAGGTTCTGAGAATTGATCCTTGAGGTAAGTCCTGAAGCATGGTTAGTAGATTGGATCCATTCAAGGCTGTATATTGACGACGACCACCGAGTAAAGATTGGAACCATTTCAATGGAATTCAGCAACAGTGATACAAAACTAAAATACAATTCTTACATTGCAATAGTTATTGTAGGCTTTTATGTTGATTTGAGCAATTTATCGTAGGATTTTATAAATTCCTGATGGGATATTTATGCCTCTTCTGATTCGTTCTCTTTGATATTGATTGCTTATTCTTTGACCTCCCATGCCATACCTCTAATTTTGTCATTAATCCATTGATTGGATTTGCTAGCTTTATGAGACTGCTTTGGGAGCCATTTCAATGTTATATAAGAATAAAGATTGAAAAGCATTAAGCAATCAAGAGAATTGTTGGAGTAGACTACAAACAAATTGGATCTAATAAGCAGGGAGTGAAATCTCAGCATATTAGCATTGTCAAGGTTTCTCCCAAGTCTCTTTACTTTAATAAATTATATTAGAGCATCAGCCTTAAAAGCAACCAGAATGGCACAGTGGTCAGATATGGCATCATCAAGAATCATAATCAGTTGTTTGGCAGAACTTCTATTGGTGAAAACTGGGTCTATAGTCGTTCTGGAGGACAGTGATACCCTAATTGGGTCACTGATAAGTGGGAATATCCCGAGGAGTTTATTAATTGTAAGAATTGAATTTTTGAGAAGAGTCTTTGGACAAGTGGATATTGAAATTTCCTACAAAAAAAACAGACTTCTTACTAATCAGGTTCAACTTATATGTGAAAGATAATTAACATATACCTGAAGATATCAACTGAAGGTATTCTATAGAGGTCAAAGAGCATTGGGAGTCTTAGGCAACGTCTATGGACAAGTTACTATGCAATGAGAGCCAACATCAAAATGTATGATTAGAACTGATAGCGAGGTTGCTAGAGTATAAAGGGCAAACCAAGCTTCAGTTACACATTAGGAAATAGACTATCAATGCTACATTATTTTCTCTGGTGTTAAATAAAGTTTATACTGTAGAATTCACAATTAAATATGATAATGGAAATCTATAAAGGAGAGATATGCTACATTAAGCTCTGTACACAAGAAAAAATTTTTGTAACCAAAGAATAGCTAACGAAGGGACAGGTTCATCGAGGTTGATCATTCAAAAATTGTATTAAAAGGAAGAATTTAAAAAATTCACATTGTAACAGCTAAGAGATGTGTTTTCTTTACTTTAATAACTCATTGCATGCCAAAAATTATCAAATAGTATAATTCTTAAAGTTGCAGTAAGAAAACAAGACATTACAGTTATCCATCCTCTGCGAGCAGGGAGTTGTAGATCTTGTCAGGGACTCAAAGAAAACTTGGAACAGCTTACAACCAACTTCACACACAACAAAAACATAACCTCACTATAAGATTCATATCATTGGCTCTATAAGATTAACAAACAAGAAGTGGCTGAGGCACCATAGAGTAAGATATGAAATATTATAACACTATTCGAAAACTCCTTCATGATCTCCAACGACTTCCTAAAAATGATGAAATGGCTCCTAACAGTCGAGCATCTTCAAGGCTTCTTAGTAAAGGGTCTTACACTGTTTAAAGGATATCTTCATAAGAAAACTTGAAAGATTGATCGATTCGTTAACTTTAACTTCGCCTTTAACTACCAATTAAAACACCTCTAAAGTTATGTATTGTAATTGCACTAGATACACTGAAACTATACCTTTACATTTCAACTCTTAAGATGCCAAACTGTTCTCACTGCGAGCCGCTTAACAACATTTAAATGTAATTATTCTGTGTAAATTTCCTACTTATTCAATATATTACTTTAGCTTTGAAGCGTCAAATATAAACCTTCATCAAATACTCAACCTGTTGCGGCGCAAAAATCGACACTGGTATATATGACAAAGATGCAGACTTGAGTTTCGAAAAGAGGTGATAAATGCTTATAGTTCATCAACTTTACCAAATGCTGATTCTTAAACGAAAGAATCAGTTGCAGTAACGAAATACGTATGAAAAACAAATAAATTGTGGCAATTGTACAGTGTCCCACAAAGCATTGGTGACCGCTTAAGCTGGGCCTCATGCTCACTCACTGTAAAAACAAGAGAGCCTTTGCGCGTACTCCGAGATGTAGCATAAAATAGCAACAAAATCGTTTTGATTTGACCGCAATACAGGACGTGAGTGGACGTCCTCTCGAACCATTCACTCTACAATAGGTGCGGTATTTGATATAAATAACGAGGCATCGAAATGAGATTGTCTATAAATAGGCAATAATAAATAAAAAAAATACAATAATAATTTCAGTATGTGCTACGAAATAAACTTCCGATTTATCAGTTACTGAGGAAGAAAAAATTCTTTTGCGAATATTTGTAACTTAGAAAATTTAGGGATTGTATGACGTCTGACGATGGAGCAGCAGCGGCTACGTATAGAATAGAACGAAATGGAGGCTACTTTCAACCATTCGATTTGAAGAATTAACACAGTGACTCAGAAAATCGCGAAGGAGACCCGCCAAGACTGCATAGGTTCGACGGAAATTACACAATCCCCGTAGTCCATTCTCAACACAAAATTTTCATGATGTTATTCATTTCGTCAAATAAAGGGTAAACCGCCGAGGTATATGTAGTCTAAGCAGCAAATTTTGACTGCTAGTTCCTTACTTCCGGCTTTCATGTGAATAAAATAAGCACGTGCGGTCAATATTTACCTTTCAATAGCAAACAATTTAGTTAGACTAAAATTATATTTATCGCCCATATTCATGTAATTAATACTTATCGATCTCTACTGAATGCATTTGTTCGTTTAAAATATTTTAACGCAGATAAAGATTCAAGTAACCTACAAGCATGAATCTTGCCGATCAATCACCAATTATATTCTAAAGGAATAACAAGAGTGCCAGTCACTTATATTTCTAGAAATATCAATATCACAAAGGTAAACATTAAAAATCTACCATACTCCTATAAAAATTACACTGTTCTCAGGGAAAACGTGAGACAAAAGTAAAAATGTACCTGATATCGCACGCTAAATTTCCACCGTCTCTGTTTACAAAGCGTCGTCATGGCATTGTTTACAAATTGAGTAAACTTGGTGAGATGGTGGTGTATAACCTATAGTATATAATATAATCCATAATATGTAATAAGAATTCTACAAACATCTTACTCTTCTAGTAGATAACAAAATGGACAAATGCAATTCACTCCTTTTATGAGTGGGTTTGTTCATAAAAATGGACATAGCATTATTCGTTGATGACGCAATCCGTAGATTTCGCTGTCCTTTCACGACCCCTCCTTCTGGAGTTATTTCGCTTGGCGAAATATTTCCGGACTTCTCTTAGATATTGTTCTCCTAAGTACAGCAAGTACCCTCACATAGCGCGGACTCACATAAAGATTCGGTCAAAGTTTAGGAACCGATCTCACATAGAATAACTGCTCTTAACGGTAAGTCACGGTTTCAAGAACCACAATCGAAACAAATTTGGGAGTCCAGTCCGATAATTAATTGCTCCGTTGTATCCTTGTAACTACGTATGTAGTAGCCGGCCGATGCGTTCCGCTTGAGGCAAAAGAAATGCGGCAGAAAAGAGATGATAATTTGTCGAAGAGATGGAGCTACAACTCATGCGGTCTCACAACTGACAGTTGGCAATCGCCTTTAGTATGCCTCATTCCTGTCGGTGGATCAAGTACCGATTGTAGGCGGCTGGACGGCAGTGTAGCTTGTGTTATTTTTTTTCGTTCGCTACTTGTGCGGTTTTCCGAGCATGTGGACCGCTTTATTAGAGTTGCAATTGTGTGTCAGTAATTATTTCGCAGTAGGAACGGTGAGCACCTGGATTTCGGGCCGCCAAAGTTCGCCTTACTCTACATTTTGGTGCGACGCCTTAGGTGACTTCATATTATTCCTTAATGGTAAGGTGAAAAAACAAAGTTCACCCACCATATTTCAAGAAAAGCCAACCCAAAAGAGTGAGTGCAATCTAGATTAATTTCTTAAATTATTGATATGAAAATGAATCGGGTGTCAGCGCAATGAAATTATGTATCAAAAAGGACATTTTGTTGTAAAAGAACCGCATCTCGATAAAACTGCGCTAGTTTTCTGAATAAAATAAGACGAAAGCGGATAATTCTTCGCTTAACACGAAATCCTACGACATAAATTTTTAACCGCACATCTGCATAGTTTTCAAAAAATTTCTTTGGAATGAGACATACCCTTACAGATTAAGGGACGGCCGAGGATATTTCCCGTAATACGCTCGTATCATAATGCGTTATTTACATAACGCGGTGATTTACAGCAACGTATATTCGCGCTATGTGAGTGTTTATTTTACTTGGTGGAATTTATAATTCTTGGTAGTTAAAACTTGCTTTCTTAATAGAATTCGACTCCTCCCGTAGCTTCCTTCCCCTGATATCCCTAACCCTCCCTCCACCTCACCCTTTCCTCATTGGCATACGTGTTTTAGTCTCTCCACACGATGATGGACCGATTTGTCTGATACCGGTGGTATTAAAACAAATCCATGTGGAATTTTTGTAAAGCGTTTTTATTTCTAATACATGGAAATAAGCAAAATCTAAAATGTTCTAAATAACACGTAGAGTAAGAAGGTTTGCTATTCAATAGCAACCTTTGTTTATTCCTGATTTGGCCCACGAATCCCATACATAGTACCCACGTAGCCATTATTGTCGGGTGCGGTTGAATACATTTCTCACTCTTTTCCCAAATGCTCTTACTTTACTTCTCGTCAAGGCTGTGTTTATGAAAGTTTTGATTTTCTCCCAAGGAGATGATTTTTTCGGAAGACTTCCTTTTACTTTTGTTGCCTCGCAGGAAGAAGAATCCTCTTTGCTAGTTGGTCGGAGGGAGTATATTTTTCTTCTCTTACTTTCATTTTCTTCCTCGTCTGCTTCCGCTCTTCGCCATCTCCTTCCATTACTGCTATTGCCTTTATCAGAGGAGTGAGTTTTCTCATTCTCCTTACCTTTCACAAATTTAACGGAAAATTTGTATATTTTCCAAATTTTTCTTCTGATCTTCCCATCCTTACCGGAGGCGCAACTTTCTTTTTCCCTCTCGAAACTTATAACCTCGGCTTCCGTCTCGGTACTCTCTCCCGACTCAATCTCCGCAGTCGTTTCTGGCGATCTATTCCGAGGATTGTTCTTAGATGGAACAGAGCTTCCTCGGATGCCTTCGCATCCACTATATTCTGATGGAGGTGGAGTTCTCCGGAGGGACATATTGCTGGTTTTCTCAACCATTTCCCTTGCATTCGCAGCGCTTTGAAATTGGATGCGCAGTCTTGTGTCCCCATTTTTCGATGGAGAATCGCCGAATAAACAGTCACCTCGAGTTTCATTTAGCTCTGTTTCTTCAAGACAAGGCCCAAAGGCGATATCAGAGTAGAAGATGTTGTCGATCACCCCGGAACCGCCCGAAACCTCCCTGTCTACACCGATTTTGCTATATCTCTTGTTTAATATGTTTCGGCGCTGTAGGGATACGTCTCCATCATTAAGACATTTATAGCACTCGATAATGTGTGGCTCAGAATATCTCGCTCTCGAGGAAGCTTTCGTCTCTTCCTTGGATGGACTCGGAGGTATGAATGAGCTTTTGTAAAATAATTGTTTAACCCTACATTTGAACTCATCACTCACACCCCTAGAGCCCCTTAGCATTATGCTATCAAGACTCATGTACTCCTCGTCCGAAAGGATTTCTTCCTCTGGCTTCGAATCGAAATTAGAATATGTATCTTCTAGTTTTCCCTCTATTTCGCAGATTTTTGATGCTTCCATATATGACAAATCCCCTTTTTCAATGGAAGTTCTGTCCTCTTCTACCGGCAGAACTTCCGAACCACTCACATTTTGATTCTCGTGTTCAACTGGAGTAATGCGCTCTGCTTGGGTCGAGCGGCTTGTAGATGTACTTTCTCCAACCGATTCTTCCTCTCTTTCTCCTATTGCACGTGTGATCGGATCCACATTTTCGCCTTCCGTGGGCGTATTTTTTACTCTTTCGGCACCAAGTAAGACGCCAACTTCAAGCTCCTCCGACCCCACTCTCCCCTTCTCGCCTCCAACCCTTTCCTCAACTTCCCTGCTCTCATTCGCCGGGACGCAAAAAAGGACGTCGGAGCCTCCTTTCGGAGCGCTAGGCTCCACCACGGCGACTTCCTCTACGCTCAGTTCTGGCGACTCATCGACCCTTTTCGTGCTACTCCAGCCGTCTCCTTGCTCCGTACGTTCTACATCTCTCCGGGAGTCCTCCATAGGCATAGGGATGCTCGAGTCAAAGCTTACGAAGTTAACGTTTGACCCATTCAAGTCCGATTCCCCTTCGGCATCTGTAAAAAGTTTACGACCATCGTTAACATAGGATTCACCCGATCCTGGATTTACAGGGTTATACCGATGCAAAGAATTCTTCATGATATCACTAACGGGACTGTAGTAATTAGATGGTGGCGCCAACGGCACGAATCACTGACTCCACAAAGATTTACATCGAACCGTGTCACAGTATTCCATTTCAACATACTTTCCGGCCTGTGGATTTACATGCAAATTTTAATACGATTTGGAGGGAATCTACCTAGTGTTTTTTTGTATAACTAGTGGAGCATTGGAATGCATAGTGTGTTGTTTATTTCCTTGCGCTCCTCAGGGAAGTACCGGTCACTGATACATTAGTATGAGGATGAGGTCCATCCCTGCCTGACACGAAATGACTGCCGTAATAACGAATGATGACTGGCTGTTTAGAACAGGAAAAGAGCCATAATTTTTGGCTATCATAATAGTATTTGAAATATTTTCAGTTAAACGCATTTTCAAACCTGTGTTAGCCAAAAGTTGAGAGGCGACGAAGTTTCCTCTTTCCTCTGCGAGTCATTTATTCACTGATCATTGCACTTCGCTCTTCATACAGTGCGTTACATAAAAAGATTCTAGAGTCCGATGATTGTCATAGTCTTTCTTACTAATCGTCTCTCATGTAAAACATTCTAATTCATTTGTCATTTTTATATTACAAATATCATTATTTTCATTAGAGCAAAGTTATCGTTGCTGCTTACAAGAGAATGTCATTATCACTTATTCGAAAGAAATAGTAGGAGGGTTATTTTTTAAATCAAGCAGGTAATATAATTAAAGACATCACTTCAATTCTGCCTGCACGGAATAAACTCTTAGCTAAATTCTTCTGTTGCACGTTTTTAGAATAAGACATAAACTATTCAATACACGTTAAAGCCGCGCGGTTACTAGGACTGATTAAGTGGATACGTTGTAAGTCGCTCCATCCTTTTTGACAAATATTAAATCCTCCCATTCGAGCCTATGCTATGCATCTATCATTGCTGAGTATTCACGGAGGAATGACATTTTACAAATCGACTGAACTTTTACTAAACAGCAATTTTGGAGTCCTAATGAGGGACATGCAACAACAAACCTCTGACCTTTCTTTGCCCTAGTCATTCAAGATATTCACCTTTCAAAGGGATCCACCATCTTACACTCTTCCTTAAAGTTGTTGGTTTCACTTCTTTACCACAGACATTGGACTCCATGACGTTGGAATATGTAAACGACACACTGCTAAAGCAAAGAATATTATGAGAGATATTAAAGCCTTCATTTTATCACTAAATATTCAAAGATGAAATAAGTATTTTTATATTTTCGATAATTATATCATGATAGTTTTTAGAAGAAATAAGTGATACAAAGGAGTAGCACTGTCATGATTCATGATAGATACGCTCCTTACTAGGATGAATTACCAGTATCAACCATTGTAAGTATTTAAATATTCAGCTAATTTTCATGTTAACTTATTTATCAACTAATCGAAAGTACAAATCAAACCATTAGGGCTAGAAAATGTCATCAAATCATTTATTAATATTGATGCACCTTGAAGAGAAGAGCTTAAATGAAGATAAACGAATGAGCATTGCAACACCCCTCATACACCACATCAATGTCACTGATCACGTTTAAGAAACAAACTATCAATCCCAGATACATGATGATTGATTGGATGCATCTCACGTAAAGCAAATGAACAAGAGCATGTGTGAGTAAAGTAGCGTGAAGTAAAAGAAATATCCTTTAATTAGATTTATTCCCACATGTTTTCTATTCAATATTATCAAAGGATAAATGTTTTCGTACATTTCCGATTTTACCTCTTACTTAGCGATACTAAGTGTTCAATATCAACAATTCATTTGTTTGTGACACACACACACACATTCACATGGTTTTTAATGAATACCGGATATCATTTCATTATTCATGATGGAATGAGTAATGTCTACATATATATAATGAAATAAAAATATTTCCTTTCTACGGTATTTAAGTAACAATATTGAAAATTAAAAATTGTGTACAATGAAATCACAACTTCATTTCTCCTCGCTTTCATTCAAAGTAAATATTTATTGTAATCATTCCATCAGAAGCCTTGCAAACGGTAGTTCATGTTAAATTAACAGGAAATTTTGAAAACCGAATGCATTCAATGCTACCCTGTATCCATTTTATGGCATATAACAAATTTATTGTGTTAATATTGAGGAGTTTCTCCCCATACTATCAAACTCATGGATTAAAATCGAACTATTTATCCATCACTTCCATCCATGTTGCCATTTCAGAAAAATACAATAATAATTTCAGTTTGTGCTACGAAATAAATTTCCGATTTATCAGTTACTGAGGAAGAAAAAATTCTTTTGCGAATATTTGTAACTTAAAAAATTTAGGGATTGTATGACGTCTGATGATGGAGCAGGAGCGGCTACGTAGGAGGATACATAGAATAGAACGAAATGGAGGCTACTTTCAACCATTCGATTTGAAGAATTAACACAGTGACTGAGAAAATCGCGAAGGAGACCCTCCAAGGCTGCATAGGTTCGACGGAAATTACGCAATCCCCATAGTCCATTCTCAACACAAAATTTTCATGATGTTATTCATTTCGTCAAATAAAGGGTAAACCGCCGAGGTATTTGTAGTCTAAGCAGCAAATTTTGACCTGCTAGTTGCTTACTTCCGGCTTTCATGTGAATAAAATAAGCACGTGCGGTCAATATTTACCTTTCAATAGCAAACAATTTTGTTAGACTAAATTTATATTTATCGCCCATATTCATGTTAATTAATACTTATCGATCTCTACTGAATGCATTTGTTCGTTTAAAATATTTTAACGCAGATAAAGATTCAAGTAACCTACAACCATGAATCTTGCCGATCAATCACCAATTATATTCTAAAGGAATAACAAGAGTGCCAGTCACTTATATTTCTAGAAATATCAATATCACAAAGGTGAACATTAAAAAATCTACCATACTCCTATAAAAATTACACTGTTCTTAGGGAAAACGTGAGACAAAAGTAAAAATGTACCTGATATCGCACGCTAAATTTCCACCGTCTCTGTTTACAAAGCGTCGTCATGGCATTGTTTACATATTGAGTAAACTTCTATAATTTTATCTGGACTTTATAATCATAAGATAACTTATTCACCCCTTGTAGAGAAGGTAGAAATATTCTAAAGCTGTGTGATAAATCGACAATAATGTAGATCACCATGCTTTTAACTTCGGCGCTGAAGTCCTAAAACTTGCCATTTAATTTAATGTCTTTTTATAGATTTATTTTTTTCCCGTTCTGAAGGCACGTCTTGTGGTATTTCATCCGCAATGACTTCTAAGAGCATCCCAATTTTTTTTTATTAATTTAACGATACAATGTAATACAAACCCTTCTCGACAGACATATAGCCAAGGTCTCATTTCTTCATGGTTTCAGCGATTTATCTATTTCCCATTGGAAAAAGATATTTTCTGTTTTCCCTACAAATGTTTTGAGTATCATTCACCTTATCTCTGCTATGAAGGAGTCCCAAACGTTCTTCACTGGCGGCGAAAACTGTCCTCGGCGTCATTCCAGCATCAAAGGTGAACAAATATATTAATCAACAGATCTTTAATTATCAGTGCAATAAATTTTACTAAACCAGAAAACAATGCGTTGAGTCGATTTAAATGGCCGTAACAGAGAAGTTAATAATGACCCATTTATAGTAAAATCCTTGTAAGCTAATATGCTGACGTAAGTCGAGATCGTTCGTAATTGCCCCTCCAGCTGGAGTGCACCGCCAGCCAAAATAAGCTTCGTAAACATGTGGAATATTTACATCGGACCAAGAGCATTACATAATTAAAAGTATATGCTAACTTTAAAGCGATACAATAATTTTCGATTTTTTTTAATGTCAGGGTTGCCTACCACCTTAAGAAAGATCCTCCCATAAGAAACGTACGGCGGGATATTCTATTTCTTTATGAGGCCTTCCCCGTGAAGTTAGAACCAGCAGGTAAACAGCAACTAAATTGGTTTTAAAAACGCAGTTTAATCTTCCCCTAATGGAAATCGGATCGAGTAAAGAGGCTCATTTCCACTATACAGTACTTTTAAAAATGCATTGATGCGATTTTTGAGAAATTTTTTCAATGCTTTCCCGATAACCAGGTAAGATGAGACCCGGGATGTGAACAGAGGTGATTGGCAAATGTCAATCACTCAGTTCGCACTTTCTCTGATGATCCTTGGTTCAATGACAGAGCGTCGTTTCGATTTTACCATACATTTTAAATGGGGGAAACGGAATCTTATTTTCGGAACTTCCAGATGTGATATTTAAGTGAAACATTGGAAGCGGAATATTAACATGCATTCAGCTCTTCCAAAGTGTTTCTGGGATCGACACCTGGCGGTATTAATTCTCCAATATAATATGTATTTTATTATAAAAGATATTTTATAGAAGAATTTCCCGAGAAGATAGTATAATATATTTCGTGCAGTGAACAGCAGTCATGATTAGGTTTTATAAATGAAGTTTATTCTTTCCCCAGTCTTTCGTTCGATGCCAGGACATCAGTTTACTTCTATCATACCATAATTGGGGAATACGGAATTACGTTTGATGACCTCCTCGATAAGATAAGGACTTCAATGGGTACAGAGATCCTTTTCCAAACTTACTGAATAAAAGCGATATGGTTACGGGTTCGACACCAGGCGGTGGCAATCCTGACGGGTGCGAAGAATGGCATTTTTTCGGAAATCAATTCTAGAGAATCTACCTCACCATATCGTATGAATTTTTGCATTGTATTGATTCATTACGTCTAAGTTCTACATCTTTAAATGTTTTTTAACTATAACGATCAACTTTAATATCATGGTCCAGGGAATAACCCTCTGAAAATTTTCTTCAAGTAAACACCCTTTTAGTAGAATCGAAGATATCAAAATCGACTTGTTTATATTCTTGTATGTAGTCTCTCTGGCGCATCGGGGGAGAATTTGAATTTCCTTAAAATACGCAAACGGTACAAATTTAAGCAAAATATATTCCATTTACACGGTCCGATTTTTAATTATTATAAAAAATTTAAGAATGAAATATCCGCCCCGATGCGCAATAGCGAATTTCGCAAGGAACATTTTGGTAAAATATCATGCAAATCGGATAACACTGGATTGGATTATTGTGTGCATCGTTCGAAAAACACATTTCGAGAAAACCGCCTTTAAAGCATATAAAATTGATAATAACCTCATCAGTCGGTTTTCACATTCCTTTCTCTGATTGAACCATGTGTTTACTTGTTATTTTTGTGCTTTGTGCACTCACTAAATTGAACTGTTGAATTATTTGAGACAAACATAAAAAGTTAAGTCTTGACAATACTTCTGCGTCAAGTCACAATAAATAATTTTCACTAATATTCGCATGTATCAACAAATTCTTCACTTCATTTTTCTACTAAGAATAAGAAACGTCGGGTACATATCCTTTTGATAAAACTTTTTGCACAATCCAACTCTCGTTGAGCTTATCAGTCAAATTTACTAGAAATTAGTAAAGGTTCTCATCTTACTCACCATTTCTGAAAGCTTATACATCATACATAGTAAAATTCATCAGTGCATTTATTTTTTAAAAATTATCTCTCAGATTAGGAATGAATGCAAATCAATGTTACAGGTAAAAACATTAAACTGTGGAAAAATTTGCATATTATTAAAATAAATCCTTCAACGATAACATTTAGATTTGTCAAATACCTTGCTAAATTAGCCGTTTTTTGAGCGAATTTTGGCTCAAATTCGAAGATTTTTCAATTACCTTGCTAAATAATCCGTATCGGAGCAATTTTTCGCTTATATCAAAAGAATTTTAGAAAATAGCTTGCTATATAAGCCGTTTTTTGAGCGAATTTCGGCTTAATATTGAAGATTTTTAAAATATCTTGTAAAACAAGCCGTTTCTTGAGCGAATTTTGGTTCAAATTAGAAGAATTTTCAAATATCTTGCTATATCATCCGTTTATCAAGCGAATTTCGGCTTAATTTGGAAGATCATGCAAACATCGTGATCAATAATCCGTCTTTCGAACGAATTTTTGCTTATTTTGGAGATTTTGCAAATTTCCTGCTAAATAAGAGGCCTTTGAGCGAATTTTGGCTTAATTTGCAAGATTATTCAAATATCTTGCTAAATTAGCCGTTTTTTGAACGAATTTCGGTTTAATTTTGAAGATTTTGCAAATATCGTTCTAAATAAGCTGTTTTTATAAATAAGTGAATACTAAATAAGCTTATAAAAACGCCTTTTATCTAAATTATTCGTAATATTAAACAATAGAAAACTAAATGCGCTTCCAAAAACTCCTTTTTTATAAAAGTATTCCAAATATAAAACAATAGAATTTGAAATGCGCTTCCAAAAACGCCTTTTTGTAGCATGGTTTCTACTATGAAACAAAAGAATACTAAATGGGTTTCCCAAAACGCCTTTTTCTAATATTATTTCGATTAAAAAACAAAGAATGCTAATATATAAAGTGATCTACCTTTCGGTAGGTTCATGTGCCCCCACATTCTCTCTTTAATTCCCTCTCCTTCAATTCCCGGTAACTTATCCCACCCCTTAATTCGTCTAATAACTTTTGTCTTTGTCTTCCCCTCTGTCTTTTCCCTAGCATTCTTCCCTCGATCGCTTTCTTCAACAATCCCTCCCCTCTCAATATTTGACCCACCCATTTCTTTTGTCTATTTTTAATTACTTCAATCATTACTCTCTTCTCCCCAACCATCTCCAGAACCTCCTCGTTCGTTTTTCTATCGACCCAACTAACTTTCTCCATTCTACGCCATACCCACATCTCAAAAGCCTCCAATCTTTTGACATCCTCTTTTCTCAACGTCCACGTTTCACACCCGTAGAACATTACACTCCACACCAAGGATTTTACCAATCTCTTCCTGATTCCTTTATCAAGTCCCTTTGTCATCAGTTCCCTTCTTTTCATGAAAGCTTCCTTTGCCAATGCTATCCTTTTTCTAATTTCTGTCGAACATCTTCCATCCTTAGAAAGAAGGCTACCCAAGTATGGAAATTGATCTACTTGCTCTAGTTTTTCCCCATCCACCCTTATTGTTAACTTAGCTTTCTTTCCCTTTGAAAACCTCATAATCTTAGTCTTTCTTACATTGATTTTCATCCCAAACTCCTTTGCTTTATTGTTTAGTGCATTTACTAGGATTTGCAAACCCTTTTCCGAATCGCACACAATAGCTTTATCGTCTGCATATCTTACTGACTTCACAAGTTCCCCACCAACCTTTATTCCCTTATCTATTTCATCCCAAGCTTCTTTGATCATTTCTTCTGCATATAAGTTAAAAAGAGATGGTGATAAAGGACAACCTTGTCTTACTCCCCTCCCTAACTCTGCCCATTCCGATTCCCCATTAGCAACTCTTACTCGTGCGGTCTGATTTAAATACAAATTTTGCACTAAACGCCTATCTTTCCAATCCAAACCAATTTTCTTTAGTATCACCATCAGTTTTGGCCATTGAACTCTATCGAAGGCTTTTTCAAAATCAACAAAACATGCACAAACGTCCCTTTTAAATTCTAAGCTTCGTTCTACGAGAACCCTCATAACCCCAATTGCATCCCTCGTCCCTTTCCCTCTCTGAAAACCGAACTGATCATTACCTATGAATTCTTGAGTTTTTCCCTCGATTCTTCTATTCAAGACCCTAAGAATAACTTTTGCCGCATGAGATATTAGGCTAATTGTTCGATAGTCCCGGCATTCTAAGACATTATTCTTTTTCTGTAACGGTATCAGGATAGACTTGGTGAAATCCTCTGGCCACTTTCCTTCGTCGTAAATTTTCCTACATAAATTATAGAATTGTTTCTTACCCTTTCCCCCAAGATTCTTCAGAAATTCTACAGGAATCTCGTCCACACCCGTTGCTTTCTTCCCTTTCATGTCCCGCAATGCCCTATCAAATTCACTATCTAGTATATTCGGCCCAAGATCGTCTTCCTCTACTTCTTGTATGCCCTCAATCTTTATGTGGGTAGGCTTCATGTCTTTCGAATATAATTCTTCTACATACTCTTTCCATCGTCTCCTTATGCTAGCTGGTTCCCTTACGATGTTTCCCTTGTTGTCCCTAATAGTGGCCATTTTATTACTAATTTTATTCCCCGTTAATTGTTTTACTTTTCTGTATAATAGGTCGACCCTCCCACTTTCAGCCATCTTCTCTATTTCGTTACACTGGCCTTTCCACCACGATTCTCTTGCTTTATTTGTTACCCTCCTCAGTTCGTTGTTTAAGGCCCTGTACATTCTACGCCCGTGTTCTGTGTTGACCCTTTTCCATTTCCTTCTTTCCTCCATTTTTGTTATCATTTCTATCGTCACCCATGGTTTCCTGATTTTGCTTTGTGTGACCCTTCCGATGGTTCTTTGGGCACTATCTTTAATGCTAGTTTTGATCATTTCCCATCCTTCATCTAAAGAATGCTAAATGCGCTTCCAAAAACTCCTTTTTTATAAAAGTATTCCAAATATAAAACAATAGAATTTGAAATGCGCTTCCAAAAACGCCTTTTTGTAGCATGGTTTCTACTATGAAACAGAAGAATACTAAATGGGTTTCCCAAAACGCCTTTTTCTAATATTATTTCGATTAAAAAACAAAGAATGCTAAATGCCCTTCCAAATACGCCATTTTTCTAAAAGTGTTCCTAATATAAAACAAATGATTAGTAAATGCGCTTCCACAAACGTCTGGTTTTTAATTATTCGTAATATAAAACAAAGGAATAGTAAGTGTGCTTCCAAAACACTTTTTTTCTAAAAGTATTCCGGATATAGAAAAAAATGCTGAATTAGCTTCCAAAATCGACTTTTTTCTAAAAATATTCGTGATGTCTAACAAAGTAATACTAAATTTGCTGCCAAAAACGCCTTTTTTCTTAAAGTATTCCTAATATATATGATAAAGGAATACTAAATGCGCTTCCAAGAATGCCTTTTTTCTAAACGTATTCCTAACATCAAACAAAAAATCCTAAATGCCCTTCCAAAACCGCTTTTTTTAAGTATTCCTAATATAAAACAAAAGAATACTAAATGCGATTCCAAAAACGCCTTTTTTCTTTGGATTCTAAGAACGATTTATTTTAACAGATATTAGAAAAAGGAAGAAAAATATTCGCTAAAAAACTGTATTTTCTGGATGACACCCGTAAAATCTAGCAAAAGAAGTCGAAATTCGCTCCTAAAACTGTTATTTTTTAACAGATATCAGGAAAAAGAAGAAAAAATTCTCCTAAAAAAAAGCGGCATATTCTATCTTACATACGTGAAATCTAGCAAAAGAAGTCGAAATGCGTCCCAGAAACGGTTATTTTTACCAGATATTAAAAAAATCGAAAACGGCATATTCTGGCGGACATCCGTGAAATCAAAAAAAAGTCGAAATTCATTTGAAAAACGATTATTTTTTACCAGATATTAGAAAATGAAAGAAAAATTCTCTAAACAACGGTAAACCGCACATTGCTGAAACATCACTCATTTCATTAATGATCTGCGGAAAAGTTTATCGATGAGTGGCTTGTGTTCACATTGAAAGAAGTGAATCGACAGAGATAATTACCTAGATTTTGGTTGAAAATTCTTAATTTTGTAAAGGAATTGACATCGCTTTAAATATTATAAACTGCTAGAGTGGAGTAGAAGGACATACGTTAGTAGTTTTTTCAGAAGAATGCCACTTGATTACGGTAGCAGCAAGTATGCTTGCTTTTAACACAGGTCTACGGCGGTCTTGTCGCAACATCATCCATTTCACTTACTATATGATCTGCGGAAAAGTTTATCGATGAGAAGCTTGTGTTCACATCGAAAGAACTGCGTTTGAAATGGATTTTCGTAGTTTATCTTACTCAATGGAATGAAATTTACCAAATCAAATGTCGTGAGCGAAACTCACGTGGCGTCCGATTGTATTTTCTGCGAAAAATGTCAAAGAGGAAGGACGTGAAATAGGCGATGGAGTAAGAAAATGAGGAGAATGAAAGAAGCAAGGTGATGAGGGAGAGAGGGTGAATCCCTTGATCAGAGGTCACCAAGAATTTGAGCTCACGGTCTACTCAACGAACCATTTTGAATCTCGAAGACCATTGATATGGATTATTATAAATGCACAAGAATACACAAAATAAGTATCACCAATTCTCCATTTGATTTACATGTTCTCGCTCGACTACCATCTGTGAGACAAATAGTACTCAGAGTATGATATGCAAAGAGATTGCAATTACTGCGTAGTTTTCTCCAACTACGAAAACCTTCTTTCGGGACAATGGTAGTCCGTAAACAATCGGTTGGCGACCGCTGCCCTTGGTATCATTATGAAGAAAATGAGGATTTAAGGGGCCCCTCTGAAGTCGAGACCACCCGCTGATGAATCCGCTTTGTTCTGTTGGCAATAGCACTTTCGAGAATGACAGAATTACTTATCATGATTCAAACCCTTCGATTAAAAGGTACACTCTACCCCAGTGGCAACGCGTAAAAATTTTATCCTCCCAGCTAACACAAATGCAAATACTAAAAATGCAAAATCAATTTTTGCATTTTCAAAACGAACAATTGGAAATATTTATTCCAATTTTATAAAATAAACATCAATACAGAATCTTAAGAAAGCTATTATACAAATACTAAATGAAGTTTTGGGCAACAGAATTGAAAAAGAAACGGAATGAGGCTTAAAAATCGGAAACGAAAAGATTGAAGATGCCATCAAAAGCAAAGCATACAAGGAATTTCTAAAGAAATTATCAGAGGAAAATAAAAAGAAATAATAAGGCAGGCGTATATGACATCTTGGGATACATTTATAAGTGCTGTAGAGGATGAATTACATGGTAGAAAAGAAATATCATAAATACTAATGAAACTTTTTAATAGAACAGAAAAAGATACTACTCAATTAAATGCTATGCCAAAAGAAGAGTGGATAAACCATCAACAGAGATTATGGTATGTTCTGGCATTAGATGAAAAACCTATCTCTGCTCCAGAGGAAGCAATAGGAGTAGATCTTATTGACTTGAAAAAACTGGAATGCAGTGTGAACAAGAGAAAAAAATAGGAAACATACAGGCATGGATGGAATTGATTCAGAGCTGATAAATATGGAGGTAGATCTCTGCACAGAATTATCCTACAATCATATAACACATGTTGGACAAAGCTTTAAATCCCTGAGGATTTTGATAATTACCAAGGTTGTTTTATTATTAAAAAGAGAAAATGAAATAGCTCAGTAAACTATAATGGTATATATCTACTAAATACTGCTTATAGAATTTACAGTAGCATAATCAACACTAGGCTGCAAGCTATCTTTGGAAATGAGGCATACTCAGGCATTGCATTTCTAAAGAGAGACTCACGCTTGTCATTGAAACACAAGCATCAAAAGGAAACTTAGTAGGAAATACTTTAAGGAGCACACATTATAAAGTAACACTTTCTTTGCATTATTATTATTATTATTAGTATTTTATTGTATTTCTTCCTTCATTCAAGTGGAAGGGGTTTTTTCATATGAGTCATGGTCTGATTTACAGTTAGCTCTTCTGTGGCTGTCTATCTTATGTACAACAGATATATGTTTCCTATCAATTATTACATGGTCAATTTGGTTAAAAGTAATCCCATCTGGTGAGCTACATGTTACCTACATTATGATCCCCCCCTAGAGCCTTAACAATCCCTAACCATCAAAAGGGTTTAGGAACATTTAGTATTCAGTTTCATGCAATAAACTTCTTCCCACCTGTTTTCAATTATTCTTGTTCAAGAAAATAAAGGATTAGAATTAGGTAGAGATTTTCATATTTTATAAACACAATTAAGGAAACAAAAAGGGATTGATTAAAATTCGTTGCATATTTAACGCTGTTACCTATGATGAACACATATCATAAAAATTGACAAAAGTAATTCAATCAACAAATATAAGACTCAAAACCCAATAAGTAAATATCTCACTGTTTGTGAGAAAATGGAATATTATACAACACAGTCAGAGAGAAATGCCAGAAACTCTGAATCTCTCCACCTGTTGAGAGCTTAGAGATAAAATCTATTACCAATGAAAAGAGTAAAAACAATGATGCCAACAAAGTACACTTACAAGGAATGAAAAGATCATTCTGATCAGTGGTAATATTGAAATTTTACCTCAGTTTTCCAATCAATAGCATTTTAAAATTTATGATAGAGAGATTGAAACAGGAAAAATAGCAAATTGAATTCATTTTGAGTATCATTTTTACAGAATCAAAGGATTAATTAAATAATGGAGTAATCTGGCTAAATACTCATTGAATTATTGTGATTCCTTCTCAACTACATAAGCCAACTGTTCCATAGGAATGTAAAAGGAAGGGAGATTATAAATATTTCACAACCATAAAATAAGAACCTCCAACACAGCATTATCTAAATGTTACTTAATTTCAACAAATAATGAAGATTGAAACATCAAGCAAAAGATGCATTTAAAAATTTACAAATGAAGTGGAATGTAAAGAATACCAATTGATCAACTATACACAATAATTAATTTCAAAACATTTCGCTCTCTCGTGCAAAAAAAATGTGTTAAACATTAAATAAATAAAAGAGGAATCTATTGGATACAAAGATATTTATACACAGAACTGAAAAAGCTATTAGAACAAAATTATTGAAAGAGATCCTGATGAAAGAAGACGGTAAATTCTAAGTGTTAAAATTTTCAGAAAAACTTAAGAAATCATTTCAAGTGCCTCAAAACCTTACACAAAAATCAACTTCTTGATGGCTGTACTTAGAATATAAGACATCATTCAAATATAAATAGAATGACTTCGAATTTTTAGCAGAATCTCATGTTTCAACCTAATGATTGAAACATTTTCTCTATATTAAGTTGAACTCTCAATTAAGAGATATGTAAATATCCCTTAAATATTCAGAATGGAGAACCAAATTAATTCAAAGATAAGATTCTGTTTATATTTTTTTCCCAGAGATTAAGTATTTTCAAAAGCAAAATTGTTAGTTTTAAGGTGGTGACACAACAAAAAAATTCAATCATAATATCAGGTTATGAAACCAAAACAAAAAATAGGAACATTTTTACCTCCAAACTACTCTTATTTTGAATGTACTGTAGGAATTTAAGTCATTGTCCTATGTAGTTGTATCCTGTTCTTTTCAAGTACAATTTATTAAATACTACATTATTAGTAAACGAGAACCCAAATTTTGTATATTTTCTGTAAGTTATTTTACACAGTATTTTGATAAGAATCCTACCTTTCTTAAATATTTTGTTCATAAAGAAATACAACATCAGTATAATCAAGAAACAAACACAAAAGAGAATAATAAACAAAAAGATTGACCTTAAAGCTTTTTGTGAGAAATAAAAATATACATTTTAATAAATTTTTCTCTTTTCTGTGAAAACATGATGCTAACAAAAGTATTAAATTAATAAAACCTCTATGTCTGATTTTTCAGTGACTGAAATAAATGAGTAAGTTAAGATGATTCCCTTGACAGCTTTAGAATTTTCCTTTAGTACCACAACAATTCCTGAAAGATAACAATTGTATGTTTGATTTGCTGTTTCAAACAGACTTCTATGCTACAATCAAAATGAACGAGACAAGAAAGAAGAATGTAAGAAGATAAATCGGAAATAAAATTCATTCCCATTGAGAATGTGCAAGCTAGGATAAAATATCGCTTTAGATGAGAATATTGGATGCTAAGATGGCTTAAGGGGACGAAGCTGGACTTAAGAATCTCTCTCTTTACCTTTCACTTCACAGATGCTTCAAAAAGAGTGAAAATTGATTAAATTTGAAAGAAAATAAGTTTTACCTTAAGATTGCAATTGGAGGTAACAAATGGTGGTCAAAGAGCTATAGGACTCTATTGCATGGTCTATGAGAAGGTAAGAGGTGAATTGAGATTTATAGACTATAAGAAGTCAAACCAATCTTCAGCAACACATTCTGAATTATGTTATTTAGGCTACTTTGCCTCATTAACAGTAAAAAGAATTATATTGTAGAGTCCACATTTAATATGATAATGGATATAAAGAAGAGATATGATAAAATTAGCTCCCCACACAATAAAGTTTAGGCTACCCAATTATAGCTAACAAATGGACATGTTTATTGTGTTCAAATATTCAAGGATTTTCATAATAGGAAGCATTTAAAAAATTCACATTGTAATATCGAAGATCTGTTTTCCTTATTTTAAATACTCATTCTATACCAAGAATTACCAAATAGTATAATTCTAAAAGTTACAGTAAGAAAACAAGTTATTACAGTCATCCATCCAATGCCAGCAGGGAAATGTTGATGTTATCAGGGACTCAACGAAAAATTGGAACTGCTTACAACAGACTTCACACAGAACAAAGACATAATCCACTGTAAGATTCACGCCATAGACTCTATAAGATTCACAAGCAGGAAGCGACTGAGGCACCATAGAGTAAATTATGCAATATTGAAACACTTTTTGAAAACTTCTTCGTGATCTCCTATGACTTCCGAAGAATGATGAAACGGGTACTAACAGTCGAACATCTTCAAGGCTTCTTAGTATCGCGGCTTCCACTATTTGAAAGGTAAAAGACATCTTTATATGAAAACTTGAAAGGATGATAAACTCCTTCATCAATTCTTACAAAAAAACGTCTAAAACTATGTATATATACCGCAAAGATGAAAATCTATTTCAGTACTTTCCGGAAAGTACTGATGGTTCATCTAATATGATGAACGCGGATGCTTTGACGAAACTATCGAAAGGACTTTACAAAATAGTATGGAAAACAAATAATATGTGGTAACATTACATTGCTCGAAAAAGCAGTGGTAGCTGGAAAGGCTGGGCCTTGTACTTACTTTATGTCAAAGCAGAAAGTATTCGCGCGTCTTCTGAGTGACAGTTAAGCAGCAGTATATGTCCAAGGCACGAACAGGAAACCATAAAATCGGAACAAAATGATGTTATTTTTTCTTTTTTGAAGTTTTGAGAACGATAGACTTCGGAAAACGTTTCGAGAAATGCATTTTGGAATCATCATTCTCTTTGGACGAGAATAATTATGCATTTTAATCAGTAGGTATTTCTTGAAAATAAATTACTTCTACCGAGACGAGTCACTGCTGCGTAAGATAATATTACAGCAAGAGGTGTTTTGAACCAGTGAAGTTGATGAAATTTTAAAGTTGACAGCTTACAACTTTGTGAAATTCATCTTCAGACCATGGTGCTTCAATCAACTTACTTGGAAATCCTCATATTTATCTTAGAAGATAACAGAACAGAGTTTCCAAATTTTGCACATTGCAAACTTATTTGAAACCTTTTCATTTGAATAAGACTCCTTCTACCGTTTCAGAATGATGAAATTCTTCGATTTATACTTTTTCAACATGACTTTTGTGTTATGAAATAAAGGAAATGGTTTACTTTTCAGTTGCGCCTAAATAAATTATCAAGCATACTCCGTTACCAAAAGGTCATTCGGTGCAACAGGCACATGCAGCCACTGATTTCTCATAGTGAAGTCAGCTGACTGCAGTTACTCTCGAAACGCATTGCATATATCTGCTATGACATGCAAAGCAAGAAAGACGTTTTGGTGTAATAAGTTCACAGCTAATAAACTATAAATATTATTGTATTGCATATAATGGTAATGTAATTATCAAGCATTGTATTTAAGATCATGGAGCAAGAACTTAATTGGATATATTTTTGCTGAATATATTTTAAGATCACTTTCCTTTGAAGATATATATCATATAGGACGTTTTCTGTTCCTGTTTTCCCTTTTCCTCCATACAAGTTCAAAGCTTTCTTCAGTTCCAACAAGTTCAATTTCATTTTTCAATCTGCCAAAGCCTTTACTTTACTTTGCCTCACCTTTATTCTAATTCCGTTACCTTAGAGTTTGACAACCGATTTGAAAATAAATTATGTAGAAATAAAACAGAGGAAAGAAGTGGAAGAAAATGTTCTGTGATTGCCAGATATTCGCAATTTTTAGCTGCAGTAACAAGGATATAGCAACTCTGTTGGCAGACCTTGATGAGAGACAACGAAGGTTTGAAAGTTAGAGGTTTTAGTGTAGAAACACCACATGTGTGCTTCACCACCTTGATAGTAAGATTTTTGGATTTTAAAATACTTCATCTCTGGTGAAAAAATGAAAACAGTATTTTATCTTAGAATTAATTTGTTTCTCTGTTCTGAAAATTTTAGATCTTTATCATTTCCATATCTTAAATAAGAATTACTCTTTATATTGTGACAATGACTCAGAATTCATCAGATTCTGTTAAAAATTAGAAGTCATTCTTTTGCCTTCATATTTGAACAATGTCTTACATACGAATTCTTCTATGTCTAAAACTCACATTCTATTCTCTACAATGTTTGAGGCACTCAAAATGATTTCTTAAGTTTTTCTTAAAAAACGTAGCACTGAGGAACGTTTTTGAAAAATGTATATCTGAGAATTGAATGTCTTCTTTCAGCATTATCTCATTCAATTATTTGGTGTCTATAGGTTGTTTCAATTCAGTGTATAAATTCCTTTCTATCCATAACAGCTCTCTTTTGTTTGATTAAGAGTGGAATACATTATTTTCTCTGCAAGACTGAGCGAAATCTTTTGAATTGTACTTCTGTGTATAGTTCATCAATTGGTATTCTTTACATTCTTCTTCATTTAAAAATGTTTAGATTCATCCTTTGCTGAATGTTTCCATCTTATTTGTTTGTTCAAATTAAAATTACATTTCAGATAATTTATTTATTTGTCAGCTTTGTTGCAGTCTTGCTTCTTGTTTATTTGTTGGTCTCGCATCTTAAAGATTATGTCCCCAACATCATTGGTTTGTTGAAAATTGTTATTTGTTGTCTCAGGTATTGAATTAGATTGTATTTCTTATTTTTCACCTCCTTATAACATTTTCATCTTTTATTTCATGCTTCTACATTTTTCAGATGATTTTCATTGTGCCATGCTAATTTCTGGCTGAAATCAGGGCTCTAATTTATGAGTGCAGCCTTAAATTAAACCTGGCCACCATTTACACTGTAAGCAGCCAATGGAGTAGGAGGGCTGTTGAATTACTTGATAAATTTTCAACCACAATAGAAACAGTGAGGATAGTTTCTGGACATGTAAAGACTGCAATATAATATTGAGTTGCTGGGACAAAGATGGAAGGTTATAATTCAAAACTTGATAACTTCAAATTTGAAACTTCTTTATTGATTTCTGGCCTAAACTGTACACTTTCAGAATTTCAATAAAACTGCTAAGAAAGAGTTGTGATTTGAATGTTTCTTCTCACCTTGTTTCCTTTGGACATATAGCAAAAGTGATCTGATGTCTTTCTGGAGAAATGTGTCCAGTCCCTAGAATAGAAATTCTTCTCCTTTGTGAAGAAAAATAGAACAAGCTACCCCAAAACATGATGCTTAGAGAAAGCATTTTGAAGCATAGGAAAAGGTGGTTTAATGCAGAAAATTAATGCTAAAGTCATGAAAATCTAAGTGGTATCTTGGTTCAGAAAGTAAGCATCAAATATAAATAGTTTAATTTTAATTTATTACAAAGCATTAGTTGAGTAAAATTGAGTAATTTTAAATTATTTATTAATAAACCATGATTTCAAATGAAACTGCATTAGTTAATTTGATTTGATAAAGCTCAGTTTACTTTTTTTTGAGCACACCTATTTAGAAAATAATGGAAGATTTCAAATTAATTGAATTGCAAATGAAGCAAAATTTTGTTAAGATCATACTTGGCAAGAATTGAAGATTTTTATTCGAAGCTTTTTATTCTAAATGTTAAATTGGAAAGAAAAGCTGCATTTAGTTATCTCATTTTTGACAACTTTTAAACATTTATTAGGAATGCCAAATGGGGGAATTTCAAAACAGGCATGGAATATCAATCTATAGGCAAGGGAACTGTCAGCAGACCGAGAAAAGGATGGTAAAGTTCCATGGAACAAGTGAAGCCTGAACGGGTATAATGCATAACCCAGGAAGGAACATGATGATGATTTATAAAATAGCTCAACTGAAATATTTATGTGGAAAGTCAACCAGAAGAGGTGAATTCATGAAGGTGACAATGAAACATACTTGTCTTGTAACACGTAAACCAATATTTTCTTGGTTCCCCCTCATGGAATTAACTTAATAAGGCATTGTATTTCTAAAGAGAGACTCACTCTTGTCATTGGAACACAAGCATCAAAATGAAACTTAGTAGGAAATGCTTTAAGGAGCACACATTATAAAGTAACACTTTCTCTGCATTATTATTATTAGTATTTTATTGTATTTCTTCCTTCATTCAAGTGGCAGGGGTTTTTTCATATGAGTCACGGTCTGATTCACAGTTAGGTCCTCTGTGGATGTCTATCTTATGTACATCAGATAAATGTTTCCTATCAATTATTACATGGCCAATTTGGTTAAAAGTAACTCCATCTCGTGAGCTCCATGTTACCTACCTTATGATCTTTCCCTAGAGCCTGACTACCCCAATATCAACTTTACCAATTTGCTCATTATCATTTTTCATACCCTGAAGATTTTACTTTCCAATTGTTTATCACTTTAAGTGTCTCCTTTTTGCCAAACTTAGCATTGAAGTCTTTAAGAATTGTTTAAATATCCTGTCTTGAGATACTATCAATTTCCTTTCCCAACTGTCCATAGAATGTGCCATTACCATCATTTTATCTGGCTTCACACATAACCATCAAAAAGGTTTAGGAACATTTAGTATTCATTTTCATGCAATAAACTTCTTCCCACCTGTTTTCAAAAAATTTTCTTTCAAGAAGAATAAAGGATTTGAAATAGAGTAGGGGTCACATTTCATAAAAACTATTAAGGAATCAAAAAGGGATTGATTTAAATATTAAATTGAATATTTAATGGTGATACCTATGAGAAATGCATATCATAAAAATTTACAAAAGTAATTCAATCAACAAACATAAGACTCAAAACCCTATAAGTAAATATCTCACTGTTTGTGAGAGAAATGGAATATTAAACAACACAGTCACAAAGAAATGCCAGAAACTCTGAATCTCTCAACCTGTTGAGAAGTTTAGAGATAAAATCTATTACCAATGAAAAGAGTAAAAACAATGATGCCAACAAAGTATACTTACAAGGAATGAAAAGATCATTCTGATCAGTGGTAATATTGAAATTTTACCTCGGTTTTCCAATCAATAGCATTTTTAAATTTATGATAGGGAGAATGAAACAGGAAAACTAGCAAATCGAATTAATTTTGAGTATCATTTTTACAGAATCAAAGGTTTAATTAAATAATGGAGTAATCTGGCTAAATACTCATTGAATTATCATGATTCCTTCTCAACTACATAAGCCAACCGTTCCATAGGAATGTAAAAGGAAGGGAGATTATAAATATTTCACAACCATAAAATAAGAACCTCCAACACAGCATTATCTAAATGTTACTTAATTTCAACAAATAATGAAGATTGAAACATCAAGCAAAAGATGCATTTAAAAATTTACAAATGAAGTGGAATGTAAAGAATACCAATTGATCAACTATACACAAAAATTAATTTCAAAACATTTTGCTCTGTCGTGCATAAAAAATGTGTTAAACATTAAATAAATAAAAGAGGAATCTATTGGATACAAAGATATTTATACACAGAACTGAAAAAGCTATTAGAACAAAATTATTGAAAGAGATCCTGATGAGAGAAGACGTGTTCTCAGTGTTAAAATTTTCAGAAAAATTTAAGAAATCATTTTGAGTGTCTCAATACCTTACACAACAATCAACTTCTTGATGGCTGTACTTAGAATATAAGACATCATTCAAATATAAATAGAATGACTTTGAATTTTTAACAGAATCTCATGTTTCAACCTAATGATTGAAACATTTTCTCTATATTAAGTTGAACTCTCAATTAAGAGATATATAAATACCTAAAATATTCAGAATGGAGAAACAAATTAATTCAAAGATAAGATGCTGTTTATAATTTTTGCCAAGGATGAAGTATTTTCAAAAGGAAAATTGTAAGTTTTAAGGTGGTGACACACACAGGAATCGTATCAACACTAAACCCATTCTATCTTTCAAACTTGAGAAAAACAAATACTATGATTTTGCCATTTAATGTTTTTACTATTTGGTATTTGAAACAAAAAACTATTTAATTGACAATGATAATATATGCTATAATCATAAAAGATTTCCTTTGATAGCCAATATCTCACTTTTATTTCTACATCTTTTATTTTAAAATAGGTCTTCAAACTGGTTGAAAACTGAAGTTGAACATTTTGGAAATAAACCAAATTTTTGAATTTATAGTATGGTAACTGAAAAATTAGGAACAGAAAATGTGCAACAGGATGCCCTGGTTTATATCTTCAAAGGAAAGAGGTCTAAAAATATTTCCAAAAAATTCTTGCTACATGATCTTAAATACAATAAATGATTAAACCTTAATGACAAAATAATAATAAATAAGGAGAGGTCTCCAAAAAAATATTTCAACACAGATGAGAGAATTTCCAATGCTATTGAACCACATATCTCCAACTTACATAAAATGTTGAAGATGAGCCAATGATCCTTTTAAAAAATTCCTTTAGTGTCTACGTATAATTTAGTATCTTTGTTTACGCCAGAAAAAATTCAATCATAATATCAGGTTATGAAACCAAAATAAAAAATAGGAACATTTTTACCTCCCAACTACTTTTATTTTGAATATACTGTAGGAATTTAAGTCATTGTCCTATGTAGTTGTATCCTGTTCTTTTCAAGTACAACTTATTAAATACTACATTATTAGTAAATTTACACAGTATTTTGATAAGAATCCTACCTTTCTTAAATATTTTGTTCATAAAGAAATACAACATCAGTATAATCAAGAAACAAACACAAAAGAGAATAATAAACAAAAAGATTGACCTTAAAGCTTTGGGTGAGAAATAAAAATAACATTTTAATAAATGTTTCTCTTTTCTGTGAAAACATGATGCTAACAAAAGTATTAAATTAATAAAACCTCTATGTCTGATTTTTCAGTGACTGAAATAAATGAGTAAGTTAAGATGATTCCCTTGACAGCTTTAGAATTTTCCTTTAGTACCACAACAATTCCTGAAAGATAACAATTGTATGTTTGATTTGCTGTTTCAAACAGACTTCTATGCTACAATCAAAATGAACGAGACAAGAAAGAAGAATGTAAGAAGATAAATCGGAAATAAAATTCATTCCCATTGAGAATGTGCAAGCTAGGATAAAATATCGCTTTAGATGAGAATATTGGATGCTAAGATGGCTTAAGGGGACGAAGCTGGACTTAAGAATCTCTCTCTTTACCTTTCACTTCACAGATGCTTCAAAAAGAGTGAAAATTGATTAAATTTGAAAGAAAATAAGTTTTACCTTAAGATTGCAATTGGAGGTAACAAATGGTGGTCAAAGAGCTATAGGACTCTATTGCATGGTCTATGGAGAAGGTAAGAGGTGAATTGAGATTTATAGACTATAAGAAGTCAAACCAAGCTTCAGCAACACATTCTGAATTATGTTATTTAGGCTACTTTACCTCATTAACAGTAAAAAGAATTATATTGTAGAGTCCACATTTAATATGATAATGGATATAAAGAAGAGATATGATAAAATTAGCTCCCCACACAATAAAGTTTAGGCTACCCAATTATAGCTAACAAATGGACATGTTTATTGTGTTCAAATATTCAAGGATTTTCATAATAGGAAGCATTTAAAAAATTCACATTGTAATATCGAAGATCTGTTTTCCTTATTTTAAATACTCATTCTATACCAAGAATTACCAAATAGTATAATTCTAAAAGTTACAGTAAGAAAACAAGTTATTACAGTCATCCATCCAATGCCAGCAGGGAAATGTTGATGTTATCAGGGACTCAACGAAAAATTGGAACTGCTTACAACAGACTTCACACAGAACAAAGACATAATCCACTGTAAGATTCACGCCATAGACTCTATAAGATTCACAAGCAGGAAGCGACTGAGGCACCATAGAGTAAAGTATGCAATATTGAAACACTTTTTGAAAACTTCTTCGTGATCTCCTATGACTTCCGAAGAATGATGAAACGGGTACTAACAGTCGAACATTTTCAAGGCTTCTTAGTATCGCGGCTTCCACTATTTGAAAGGTAAAAGACATCTTTATATGAAAACTTGAAAGGATGATAAACTCCTTCATCAATTCTTACAAAAAAACGTCTAAAACTATGTATATATACCGCAAAGATGAAAATCTATTTCAGTACTTTCCGGAAAGTACTGATGGTTCATCTAATATGATGAACGCGGATGCTTTGACGAAACTATCGAAAGGACTTTACAAAATAGTATGGAAAACAAATAATATGTGGTAACATTACATTGCTCGAAAAAGCAGTGGTAGCTGGAAAGGCTGGGCCTTGTACTTACTTTATGTCAAAGCAGAAAGTATTCGCGCGTCTTCTGAGTGACAGTTAAGCAGCAGTATATGTCCAAGGCACGAACAGGAAACCATAAAATCGGAACAAAATGATGTTATTTTTTCTTTTTTGAAGTTTTGAGAACGATAGACTTCGGAAAACGTTTCGAGAAATGCATTTTGGAATCATCATTCTCTTTGGACGAGAATAATTATGCATTTTAATCAGTAGGTATTTCTTGAAAATAAATTACTTCTACCGAGACGAGTCACTGCTGCGTAAGATAATATTACAGCAAGAGGTGTTTTGAACCAGTGAAGTTGATGAAATTTTAAAGTTGACAGCTTACAACTTTGTGAAATTCATCTTCAGACCATGGTGCTTCAATCAACTTACTTGGAAATCCTCATATTTATCTTAGAAGATAACAGAACAGAGTTTCCAAATTTTGCACATTGCAAACTTATTTGAAACCTTTTCATTTGAATAAGACTCCTTCTACCGTTTCAGAATGATGAAATTCTTCGATTTATACTTTTTCAACATGACTTTTGTGTTATGAAATAAAGGAAATGGTTTACTTTTCAGTTGCGCCTAAATAAATTATCAAGCATACTCCGTTACCAAAAGGTCATTCGGTGCAACAGGCACATGCAGCCACTGATTTCTCATAGTGAAGTCAGCTGACTGCAGTTACTCTCGAAACGCATTGCATATATCTGCTATGACATGCAAAGCAAGAAAGACGTTTTGGTGTAATAAGTTCACAGCTAATAAACTATAAATATTATTGTATTGCATATAATGGTAATGTAATTATCAAGCATTGTATTTAAGATCATGGAGCAAGAACTTAATTGGATATATTTTTGCTGAATATATTTTAAGATCACTTTCCTTTGAAGATATATATCATATAGGACGTTTTCTGTTCCTGTTTTCCCTTTTCCTCCATACAAGTTCAAAGCTTTCTTCAGTTCCAACAAGTTCAATTTCATTTTTCAATCTGCCAAAGCCTTTACTTTACTTTGCCTCACCTTTATTCTAATTCCGTTACCTTAGAGTTTGACAACCGATTTGAAAATAAATTATGTAGAAATAAAACAGAGGAAAGAAGTGGAAGAAAATGTTCTGTGATTGCCAGATATTCGCAATTTTTAGCTGCAGTAACAAGGATATAGCAACTCTGTTGGCAGACCTTGATGAGAGACAACGAAGGTTTGAAAGTTAGAGGTTTTAGTGTAGAAACACCACATGTGTGCTTCACCACCTTGATAGTAAGATTTTTGGATTTTAAAATACTTCATCTCTGGTGAAAAAATGAAAACAGTATTTTATCTTAGAATTAATTTGTTTCTCTGTTCTGAAAATTTTAGATCTTTATCATTTCCATATCTTAAATAAGAATTACTCTTTATATTGTGACAATGACTCAGAATTCATCAGATTCTGTTAAAAATTAGAAGTCATTCTTTTGCCTTCATATTTGAACAATGTCTTACATACGAATTCTTCTATGTCTAAAACTCACATTCTATTCTCTACAATGTTTGAGGCACTCAAAATGATTTCTTAAGTTTTTCTTAAAAAACGTAGCACTGAGGAACGTTTTTGAAAAATGTATATCTGAGAATTGAATGTCTTCTTTCAGCATTATCTCATTCAATTATTTGGTGTCTATAGGTTGTTTCAATTCAGTGTATAAATTCCTTTCTATCCATAACAGCTCTCTTTTGTTTGATTAAGAGTGGAATACATTATTTTCTCTGCAAGACTGAGCGAAATCTTTTGAATTGTACTTCTGTGTATAGTTCATCAATTGGTATTCTTTACATTCTTCTTCATTTAAAAATGTTTAGATTCATCCTTTGCTGAATGTTTCCATCTTATTTGTTTGTTCAAATTAAAATTACATTTCAGATAATTTATTTATTTGTCAGCTTTGTTGCAGTCTTGCTTCTTGTTTATTTGTTGGTCTCGCATCTTAAAGATTATGTCCCCAACATCATTGGTTTGTTGAAAATTGTTATTTGTTGTCTCAGGTATTGAATTAGATTGTATTTCTTATTTTTCACCTCCTTATAACATTTTCATCTTTTATTTCATGCTTCTACATTTTTCAGATGATTTTCATTGTGCCATGCTAATTTCTGGCTGAAATCAGGGCTCTAATTTATGAGTGCAGCCTTAAATTAAACCTGGCCACCATTTACACTGTAAGCAGCCAATGGAGTAGGAGGGCTGTTGAATTACTTGATAAATTTTCAACCACAATAGAAACAGTGAGGATAGTTTCTGGACATGTAAAGACTGCAATATAATATTGAGTTGCTGGGACAAAGATGGAAGGTTATAATTCAAAACTTGATAACTTCAAATTTGAAACTTCTTTATTGATTTCTGGCCTAAACTGTACACTTTCAGAATTTCAATAAAACTGCTAAGAAAGAGTTGTGATTTGAATGTTTCTTCTCACCTTGTTTCCTTTGGACATATAGCAAAAGTGATCTGATGTCTTTCTGGAGAAATGTGTCCAGTCCCTAGAATAGAAATTCTTCTCCTTTGTGAAGAAAAATAGAACAAGCTACCCCAAAACATGATGCTTAGAGAAAGCATTTTGAAGCATAGGAAAAGGTGGTTTAATGCAGAAAATTAATGCTAAAGTCATGAAAATCTAAGTGGTATCTTGGTTCAGAAAGTAAGCATCAAATATAAATAGTTTAATTTTAATTTATTACAAAGCATTAGTTGAGTAAAATTGAGTAATTTTAAATTATTTATTAATAAACCATGATTTCAAATGAAACTGCATTAGTTAATTTGATTTGATAAAGCTCAGTTTACTTTTTTTTGAGCACACCTATTTAGAAAATAATGGAAGATTTCAAATTAATTGAATTGCAAATGAAGCAAAATTTTGTTAAGATCATACTTGGCAAGAATTGAAGATTTTTATTCGAAGCTTTTTATTCTAAATGTTAAATTGGAAAGAAAAGCTGCATTTAGTTATCTCATTTTTGACAACTTTTAAACATTTATTAGGAATGCCAAATGGGGGAATTTCAAAACAGGCATGGAATATCAATCTATAGGCAAGGGAACTGTCAGCAGACCGAGAAAAGGATGGTAAAGTTCCATGGAACAAGTGAAGCCTGAACGGGTATAATGCATAACCCAGGAAGGAACATGATGATGATTTATAAAATAGCTCAACTGAAATATTTATGTGGAAAGTCAACCAGAAGAGGTGAATTCATGAAGGTGACAATGAAACATACTTGTCTTGTAACACGTAAACCAATATTTTCTTGGTTCCCCCTCATGGAATTAACTTAATAAGGCATTGTATTTCTAAAGAGAGACTCACTCTTGTCATTGGAACACAAGCATCAAAATGAAACTTAGTAGGAAATGCTTTAAGGAGCACACATTATAAAGTAACACTTTCTCTGCATTATTATTATTAGTATTTTATTGTATTTCTTCCTTCATTCAAGTGGCAGGGGTTTTTTCATATGAGTCACGGTCTGATTCACAGTTAGGTCCTCTGTGGATGTCTATCTTATGTACAGCTAGTTCCAAAAAAAACTTACCACCTAAGCCGCAACCCGCATAACAGACCTGAAGCTCGATGAGAGCGAGTCTAGAGTTTTCCATGCATTCTATTGGCTCTTGGAAGGAGGAGCATTCAGACGGCGCTTTTTTAAACATTGTGAAACGCGTTGAACGTATTTGTATCGTCTTTACTAGCACGAAATCTTGTTTAAATTTAGTGTTACTTTTTACTATGTCAGCAGCATAGTATTAAAAAATGAATAAACATCGGATCTCCTTATTTCGGCCTGAAACTTCTGCGTAATTCACCTTTTTCTGGAGACATCGGGTAAACTTACTTTAGCTGCTTCAATTATCCAATAAAAAATTATGTCATTGCAAGATTGAAAAGGATTATATTATTACGTTTTTTATGCTCTTGACGCCTACAGGAGGAACTTTTAAATTTATTTAGAGGAACTTCACGACTATGACGCAAATAGAAACATGAACGAAAACTCTGCAAGGAGATAAAGAATACTTAGGTATATGAACACAATCAACTGTATTTCAACTAATTTATGTTGCAGAAGAAATGCTATCGAGAAGGGGAGCATGAAAAAACTGCGAAACCTACTAATGAAAGCAAAGATGAAAAGAAACTTAATCTGGACGAATACACTGAGAAAGAATCATTTTAAGTCAACCTGGTAAAGAGCTCTGAAAATTAGACCCAAAACATATTACAATAAAGTAAACCAAGTAAATTACGATCAACTACATCAGATAATTACATCAAATATTATAAAAATTTTAAATACCACCAAATCATATGATAGAAAGTAAAATATTAATTGCTGTGATATCATCATTTTCTAAGGTAATCGCTTAAAATTCAAATTGCTAATTTAGTATTTTAGAAAATAACATAGATATTAGAATAGTAGCACTCTTAATTTAAATACTGAGGACTACAATTTTTTTTTCACGTATCGAATAAAAAATTAATTTACGACGAAATTAACGCCAGCATTTCGTAACACTTTTCCGAACATATTGTTCATTGCCAGTCCCAGAAAAACCATCCCTTTAATTAAATCAAGTTCATGTTCCTTGGAAAATTATGCTGTCCCAACTTTTATCTGATGCTAAATCTCTTTCTTGCCCCGTGGTGCAAATTTTGACTCGATTTCTTCGCAGTTGAATTATTCTGCAATACAGAGAGGTATAAAATTTGCTTGATACTACAATTAACAGAGCATTAGGTAATTCAGAATATATGCATCAACATGCCATTCTGTTCTTATTTCCATCAGGCATTCGTGATGACAGTATCAGATGAAGCATTATGATTTTGAGATGAGATTTGGCTGTTTCTGACAAATTCGCGTCTGAAGTTTTACCGAGTCTTTCAGAGAGAGCGGAGGACCTCCACCCTGGCCCTAGGAGTATCCCCTATTCATTTCTTTGTTGTTTCTTTTTCTTTTGTTTCGTCCATCGAAAGGTATTATCTATTTTCTCAAAGGAACCATAAAACGGCCGATGGGTGAAGGTGAACTCCGCTCTGAAAAAGAAAACCCCCTTTTCGGCATATTGTGGATGGTCGTATGTATGCGGGGTAGCGAATTTGAAAGCGCTAATGAGGATTACCGACCGCACCCCTGCTGAGCAGGTATCTAAGGTTAGGGTATGGTGGCGGCGACCGATCACAAGTAAGGTGGGAAATGGTAGATCCGCGATTTGTTATCTTCGCCGCGGGTATTCCCTTAGGGAATGAAGATATTCAACTCTATTTTTGAGGTAGACGACCTTTCAGGACTTCTTGCAAGGAATCCAGATGGTTAAGAAACAACAGTTAGTATGGCAAATCAGAACCTTAAGACTGATTTGCATATTGCAGATAAATACCAGGTTTTTGTATACTTGCATATTGCAGGTTTACACGTTAACATCTGGTTTATTTACATTTACATTAATACCCCGCGAGCCGCCGTATGACGTATGTCAGGGGGTGTGAAAACACCCACAACACGATTTCTATTGTTATACTGAAATGATTTTCAGAACTATGCACTAGGTGAAAGTGAGACTAATGATTAATGATTGCTGCTTCGGTTTCTGAATGCCTCAAGTAAACTATATAACCCGAATTGTTTGAATGGTGTATAATGATTAAAAGAAAAATCAGCGTCAATAATTATGAATGATGGGTAATATGAGTCATGGAAGAATACGCTAAAAATATAATCCAACGGATGGTAACCAGACTTACATGAGAATATTCCTCTAATTCTCATGATTCATACCTTAGCTGTTAAAATATTCTTGGTTCTATATGTAATCCATTATTCCAACATTCACTCCAAGGACCTTCGTAGCATCATCCTTCATCCTAGGCACATCATAATTCTCTACGAATTTTGCGAAGATGTTTTGAATTTTTTTAATGGTAATGCAAGGAAGATCATTCTAGTTGAAATAGGACCTTCGGAAAATCTGAATGATAACATAAAGTTGAAAATGTTTGGGTGCATCATATCTGAATTAGTATCTCTATATTCTGCTTTTAAAGTGAATGGCATAAACTGTATTAGCTTATTCTAAATAACTAATTCAACGACAAAAACGAAAAAATAAGTAATGTGCCTATCGTCCATTTATATAAATCAAGCTCCTCGTCAATGATTGTTTATTTATAAATATTGTTTTTTATGCTTTATTTTGTCTCTATATTGAGCTCAAAATTTCGTAGTTTGAAATTACTTGAAAAATTAATTAGAGAAATACCACCTAATATGTATTCTTTACGCTTACGAGAACCAAATCGTTTAACTTCTCTTACAACATCTATGATACAAAGTAGATAGAGTGTTGAAGATGATCTTACTAGATCGACTAAAGTTTCTATTATAATGTCACTAAAATATGAATTGAAACGTAAATACGGAATTGTAGACACTCCGCATATTCAATGTCGCAGAAACTTGAAGTTTATACGCCGAATACCGATAAATAATATCTCTAAAGTTATTTAGAAGAATACATTGGCTTGCATAGGTAGTAATACTAATGTTAGCGATTTCTATTGGTTTAAAAAACCTCGAAATCTCTTTCCAAAATAAATTGCTGATAAGAAGATGGTTTAGTTACTGGCTTAGTGAACTACTCGAACTTTCTTATAGAATTAAGAGAAGGTTGCTATAAAACATTGAACATCGATATAGTATACAATTTCGGAGATCCTGGGAATAAACTGATGCATGAGAAGGAAATTTCTGAAAGTATGATGAGCCATCGACGTTATATCTTGTATATTTGAATGTTAATCATTTTTGACTAAGATATTACTTAAATTGGATAAATGAGTAGTTTCTCTGGAGGCAGTCATAAACGGAAAAAATATATGTTGGATGAGAAAATTGAGAAGGTGAGCGAGTGGGTTATACTTTTAAAAGAAGTCGTTCCTCCTACTCAAAGTAAACAATTGGTCGACTAGGAAAGCAAAAAATGCGCCTACCTATTGTGATTCATCCAAAAATCTGGAATTAACATACCTCTTACACTTTTGGTTGTTAAATTCATGTGAGTGTATATATTACTGTTGCCGTCACTTCTCACTTCCCTATCTCTATCAAAACAGTCCCCCTCTTGAAGTCCTGGTGAATTCATTGCTTTATTCACTTCTTCCCATCACTCCTGTATCTTGCTTTTCAAATTTGTCACGGAATGTGGAGAGATGAAAAGTTTCTCATAGTCAATACATTTTAAATACGAAGGAATATTTTCAATATCACCAATCGATAAATATGTAGATAGACTAGCCATACCAAACCACCACCCATTCATCTCAATCATTAAAATTCTGTCGAAAAATATGAGAGTTACGCAGGGCCAGCCATCAACCGAGGGGAGCAAAATTTCAACATGAGCCTCATATGCGCTTCCCCATGTGATATTACAGGGTTGGAATTACAGGTAAAAAGGCCCTGGGAAAAACTATTTCACCAAGTCCCTATTATTTTGCGTATTTTTAACGTTTTCTACATTATAATAATTGTAAACGTTATAATAAACAATTGAAATATAAATAATGTAGGTAGTTTTGTATACATTCAAAATTAATTGAAAATTTTACATTCATAGCTAACAGTAGCATTCAATGAGCATTATGACCAAACCTCATTCGCACTATCTTTTTGTGTATTTTAGAACTTTTAAAGGTGATAAATATAGCGAGAAGAATGTTTAAGAACGTAATGGTTTGTGACTGCAACCATTTCAAGAGGAATCCACAGAAGAAATCAAGTTTATTCGATTCACACTTCAATGACACCGAAAATAATTAATTAATTAATTCAAAATTAATGTGAAAGATGGTAGTCTCGTGTCCGTCATCTTTATTCATTGAGGAAAATCGATTCTAGCACATTTTCTCTCAGTTGATTTGGACGGTATAGTAAAAATTCCAACTGCATAGATGATAAAATTTACTGATTTTTTACCGATCGAATTTCAATTTCGATGCTTATCAAATGAAACAAAATGTATCTAAAATACGCAGAGAATGCCTCAAGACTTCATACTATATATTTACTTATTGTTTTTTAATGTAACATATTAATGTAATAGCCTAGATATGGCCATGAGTGTGCCTTACTTTACTTGTGTAGATTGCATTCACACAGGCTATGATAAAACTGGTGATCGATATAGACTCCTTTGGTATATAATTTTAAAGGCTAATAACTGCTCTCTTGAACGATGCATAATATTAGCTAGTATTATATTATATAATACCACCCATTATAACCGCAGAGTTTTGCAAGCGAAGGCGTCGAATTCGATGTCTATACATTTTTGGTCCGACACCTATTCAAACTGCGCGGAAATTTTCTTTCTCCCATCTCAGTGCTAAACATAAGCTCAGAGCGGCTCAGAGGCAGATTTTGCGAAAATTTCCTTCGACTTGCTCGTGCCTTTCGCCCTCAGACTCAAATTTTATTAGGGGAAGGGGGTTTGCCTCGGTTTCCTAGGAATAACGGGACCTTGTGTGCGACGTTTCCCTCTGTACGAGAAGCAATGCTAGAATATATACTGATTCGTTATAATCATTTTATAATAACTGAATTCTTGCATTACGACATCCGTATTGTTATAATACTATTCTGCTAGGCCAATGCCACCAAACTCAGGATACTAATAAATCTTTGCAATATTAACAAAGCAAATAAATCCATTTCAACTCTGCAGGCGGAGTTATGACTCAAGGAGACCATCTCCGCCATGTTTTTCCTCTCTCTCTCTCTCTCTCTCACTTCTTAAGGCTCGCTCGGAGGAAATTCACTGCCTGTTATGCGGGTTGCGGCTTAGGTGGTAAGTTTTTTTTGGAACTAGCTGTACATCAGATAAATGTTTCCTATCAATTATTACATGGCCAATTTGGTTAAAAGTAACTCCATCTCGTGAGCTCCATGTTACCTACCTTATGATCTTTCCCTAGAGCCTGACTACCCCAATATCAACTTTACCAATTTGCTCATTATCATTTTTCATACCCTGAAGATTTTACTTTCCAATTGTTTATCACTTTAAGTGTCTCCTTTTTGCCAAACTTAGCATTGAAGTCTTTAAGAATTGTTTAAATATCCTGTCTTGAGATACTATCAATTTCCTTTCCCAACTGTCCATAGAATGTGCCATTACCATCATTTTATCTGGCTTCACACATAACCATCAAAAAGGTTTAGGAACATTTAGTATTCATTTTCATGCAATAAACTTCTTCCCACCTGTTTTCAAAAATTTTTCTTTCAAGAAGAATAAAGGATTTGAAATAGAGTAGGGGTCACATTTCATAAAAACTATTAAGGAATCAAAGAGGGATTGATTTAAATATTAAATTGAATATTTAATGGTGATACCTATGAGAAATGCATATCATAAAAATTTACAAAAGTAATTCAATCAACAAACATAAGACTCAAAACCCTATAAGTAAATATCTCACTGTTTGTGAGAGAAATGGAATATTAAACAACACAGTCACAAAGAAATGCCAGAAACTCTGAATCTCTCAACCTGTTGAGAAGTTTAGAGATAAAATCTATTACCAATGAAAAGAGTAAAAACAATGATGCCAACAAAGTATACTTACAAGGAATGAAAAGATCATTCTGATCAGTGGTAATATTGAAATTTTACCTCGGTTTTCCAATCAATAGCATTTTTAAATTTATGATAGGGAGAATGAAACAGGAAAACTAGCAAATCGAATTAATTTTGAGTATCATTTTTACAGAATCAAAGGTTTAATTAAATAATGGAGTAATCTGGCTAAATACTCATTGAATTATCATGATTCCTTCTCAACTACATAAGCCAACCGTTCCATAGGAATGTAAAAGGAAGGGAGATTATAAATATTTCACAACCATAAAATAAGAACCTCCAACACAGCATTATCTAAATGTTACTTAATTTCAACAAATAATGAAGATTGAAACATCAAGCAAAAGATGCATTTAAAAATTTACAAATGAAGTGGAATGTAAAGAATACCAATTGATCAACTATACACAAAAATTAATTTCAAAACATTTTGCTCTGTCGTGCATAAAAAATGTGTTAAACATTAAATAAATAAAAGAGGAATCTATTGGATACAAAGATATTTATACACAGAACTGAAAAAGCTATTAGAACAAAATTATTGAAAGAGATCCTGATGAGAGAAGACGTGTTCTCAGTGTTAAAATTTTCAGAAAAATTTAAGAAATCATTTTGAGTGTCTCAATACCTTACACAACAATCAACTTCTTGATGGCTGTACTTAGAATATAAGACATCATTCAAATATAAATAGAATGACTTTGAATTTTTAACAGAATCTCATGTTTCAACCTAATGATTGAAACATTTTCTCTATATTAAGTTGAACTCTCAATTAAGAGATATATAAATACCTAAAATATTCAGAATGGAGAAACAAATTAATTCAAAGATAAGATGCTGTTTATAATTTTTGCCAAGGATGAAGTATTTTCAAAAGGAAAATTGTAAGTTTTAAGGTGGTGACACACACAGGAATCGTATCAACACTAAACCCATTCTATCTTTCAAACTTGAGAAAAACAAATACTATGATTTTGCCATTTAATGTTTTTACTATTTGGTATTTGAAACAAAAAACTATTTAATTGACAATGATAATATATGCTATAATCATAAAAGATTTCCTTTGATAGCCAATATCTCACTTTTATTTCTACATCTTTTATTTTAAAATAGGTCTTCAAACTGGTTGAAAACTGAAGTTGAACATTTTGGAAATAAACCAAATTTTTGAATTTATAGTATGGTAACTGAAAAATTAGGAACAGAAAATGTGCAACAGGATGCCCTGGTTTATATCTTCAAAGGAAAGAGGTCTAAAAATATTTCCAAAAAATTCTTGCTACATGATCTTAAATACAATAAATGATTAAACCTTAATGACAAAATAATAATAAATAAGGAGAGGTCTCCAAAAAAATATTTCAACACAGATGAGAGAATTTCCAATGCTATTGAACCACATATCTCCAACTTACATAAAATGTTGAAGATGAGCCAATGATCCTTTTAAAAAATTCCTTTAGTGTCTACGTATAATTTAGTATCTTTGTTTACGCCAGAAAAAATTCAATCATAATATCAGGTTATGAAACCAAAATAAAAAATAGGAACATTTTTACCTCCCAACTACTTTTATTTTGAATATACTGTAGGAATTTAAGTCATTGTCCTATGTAGTTGTATCCTGTTCTTTTCAAGTACAACTTATTAAATACTACATTATTAGTAAATTTACACAGTATTTTGATAAGAATCCTACCTTTCTTAAATATTTTGTTCATAAAGAAATACAACATCAGTATAATCAAGAAACAAACACAAAAGAGAATAATAAACAAAAAGATTGACCTTAAAGCTTTGGGTGAGAAATAAAAATAACATTTTAATAAATGTTTCTCTTTTCTGTGAAAACATGATGCTAACAAAAGTATTAAATTAATAAAACCTCTATGTCTGATTTTTCAGTGACTGAAATAAATGAGTAAGTTAAGATGATTCCCTTGACAGCTTTAGAATTTTCCTTTAGTACCACAACAATTCCTGAAAGATAACAATTGTATGTTTGATTTGCTGTTTCAAACAGACTTCTATGCTACAATCAAAATGAACGAGACAAGAAAGAAGAATGTAAGAAGATAAATCGGAAATAAAATTCATTCCCATTGAGAATGTGCAAGCTAGGATAAAATATCGCTTTAGATGAGAATATTGGATGCTAAGATGGCTTAAGGGGACGAAGCTGGACTTAAGAATCTCTCTCTTTACCTTTCACTTCACAGATGCTTCAAAAAGAGTGAAAATTGATTAAATTTGAAAGAAAATAAGTTTTACCTTAAGATTGCAATTGGAGGTAACAAATGGTGGTCAAAGAGCTATAGGACTCTATTGCATGGTCTATGGAGAAGGTAAGAGGTGAATTGAGATTTATAGACTATAAGAAGTCAAACCAAGCTTCAGCAACACATTCTGAATTATGTTATTTAGGCTACTTTACCTCATTAACAGTAAAAAGAATTATATTGTAGAGTCCACATTTAATATGATAATGGATATAAAGAAGAGATATGATAAAATTAGCTCCCCACACAATAAAGTTTAGGCTACCCAATTATAGCTAACAAATGGACATGTTTATTGTGTTCAAATATTCAAGGATTTTCATAATAGGAAGCATTTAAAAAATTCACATTGTAATATCGAAGATCTGTTTTCCTTATTTTAAATACTCATTCTATACCAAGAATTACCAAATAGTATAATTCTAAAAGTTACAGTAAGAAAACAAGTTATTACAGTCATCCATCCAATGCCAGCAGGGAAATGTTGATGTTATCAGGGACTCAACGAAAAATTGGAACTGCTTACAACAGACTTCACACAGAACAAAGACATAATCCACTGTAAGATTCACGCCATAGACTCTATAAGATTCACAAGCAGGAAGCGACTGAGGCACCATAGAGTAAAGTATGCAATATTGAAACACTTTTTGAAAACTTCTTCGTGATCTCCTATGACTTCCGAAGAATGATGAAACGGGTACTAACAGTCGAACATTTTCAAGGCTTCTTAGTATCGCGGCTTCCACTATTTGAAAGGTAAAAGACATCTTTATATGAAAACTTGAAAGGATGATAAACTCCTTCATCAATTCTTACAAAAAAACGTCTAAAACTATGTATATATACCGCAAAGATGAAAATCTATTTCAGTACTTTCCGGAAAGTACTGATGGTTCATCTAATATGATGAACGCGGATGCTTTGACGAAACTATCGAAAGGACTTTACAAAATAGTATGGAAAACAAATAATATGTGGTAACATTACATTGCTCGAAAAAGCAGTGGTAGCTGGAAAGGCTGGGCCTTGTACTTACTTTATGTCAAAGCAGAAAGTATTCGCGCGTCTTCTGAGTGACAGTTAAGCAGCAGTATATGTCCAAGGCACGAACAGGAAACCATAAAATCGGAACAAAATGATGTTATTTTTTCTTTTTTGAAGTTTTGAGAACGATAGACTTCGGAAAACGTTTCGAGAAATGCATTTTGGAATCATCATTCTCTTTGGACGAGAATAATTATGCATTTTAATCAGTAGGTATTTCTTGAAAATAAATTACTTCTACCGAGACGAGTCACTGCTGCGTAAGATAATATTACAGCAAGAGGTGTTTTGAACCAGTGAAGTTGATGAAATTTTAAAGTTGACAGCTTACAACTTTGTGAAATTCATCTTCAGACCATGGTGCTTCAATCAACTTACTTGGAAATCCTCATATTTATCTTAGAAGATAACAGAACAGAGTTTCCAAATTTTGCACATTGCAAACTTATTTGAAACCTTTTCATTTGAATAAGACTCCTTCTACCGTTTCAGAATGATGAAATTCTTCGATTTATACTTTTTCAACATGACTTTTGTGTTATGAAATAAAGGAAATGGTTTACTTTTCAGTTGCGCCTAAATAAATTATCAAGCATACTCCGTTACCAAAAGGTCATTCGGTGCAACAGGCACATGCAGCCACTGATTTCTCATAGTGAAGTCAGCTGACTGCAGTTACTCTCGAAACGCATTGCATATATCTGCTATGACATGCAAAGCAAGAAAGACGTTTTGGTGTAATAAGTTCACAGCTAATAAACTATAAATATTATTGTATTGCATATAATGGTAATGTAATTATCAAGCATTGTATTTAAGATCATGGAGCAAGAACTTAATTGGATATATTTTTGCTGAATATATTTTAAGATCACTTTCCTTTGAAGATATATATCATATAGGACGTTTTCTGTTCCTGTTTTCCCTTTTCCTCCATACAAGTTCAAAGCTTTCTTCAGTTCCAACAAGTTCAATTTCATTTTTCAATCTGCCAAAGCCTTTACTTTACTTTGCCTCACCTTTATTCTAATTCCGTTACCTTAGAGTTTGACAACCGATTTGAAAATAAATTATGTAGAAATAAAACAGAGGAAAGAAGTGGAAGAAAATGTTCTGTGATTGCCAGATATTCGCAATTTTTAGCTGCAGTAACAAGGATATAGCAACTCTGTTGGCAGACCTTGATGAGAGACAACGAAGGTTTGAAAGTTAGAGGTTTTAGTGTAGAAACACCACATGTGTGCTTCACCACCTTGATAGTAAGATTTTTGGATTTTAAAATACTTCATCTCTGGTGAAAAAATGAAAACAGTATTTTATCTTAGAATTAATTTGTTTCTCTGTTCTGAAAATTTTAGATCTTTATCATTTCCATATCTTAAATAAGAATTACTCTTTATATTGTGACAATGACTCAGAATTCATCAGATTCTGTTAAAAATTAGAAGTCATTCTTTTGCCTTCATATTTGAACAATGTCTTACATACGAATTCTTCTATGTCTAAAACTCACATTCTATTCTCTACAATGTTTGAGGCACTCAAAATGATTTCTTAAGTTTTTCTTAAAAAACGTAGCACTGAGGAACGTTTTTGAAAAATGTATATCTGAGAATTGAATGTCTTCTTTCAGCATTATCTCATTCAATTATTTGGTGTCTATAGGTTGTTTCAATTCAGTGTATAAATTCCTTTCTATCCATAACAGCTCTCTTTTGTTTGATTAAGAGTGGAATACATTATTTTCTCTGCAAGACTGAGCGAAATCTTTTGAATTGTACTTCTGTGTATAGTTCATCAATTGGTATTCTTTACATTCTTCTTCATTTAAAAATGTTTAGATTCATCCTTTGCTGAATGTTTCCATCTTATTTGTTTGTTCAAATTAAAATTACATTTCAGATAATTTATTTATTTGTCAGCTTTGTTGCAGTCTTGCTTCTTGTTTATTTGTTGGTCTCGCATCTTAAAGATTATGTCCCCAACATCATTGGTTTGTTGAAAATTGTTATTTGTTGTCTCAGGTATTGAATTAGATTGTATTTCTTATTTTTCACCTCCTTATAACATTTTCATCTTTTATTTCATGCTTCTACATTTTTCAGATGATTTTCATTGTGCCATGCTAATTTCTGGCTGAAATCAGGGCTCTAATTTATGAGTGCAGCCTTAAATTAAACCTGGCCACCATTTACACTGTAAGCAGCCAATGGAGTAGGAGGGCTGTTGAATTACTTGATAAATTTTCAACCACAATAGAAACAGTGAGGATAGTTTCTGGACATGTAAAGACTGCAATATAATATTGAGTTGCTGGGACAAAGATGGAAGGTTATAATTCAAAACTTGATAACTTCAAATTTGAAACTTCTTTATTGATTTCTGGCCTAAACTGTACACTTTCAGAATTTCAATAAAACTGCTAAGAAAGAGTTGTGATTTGAATGTTTCTTCTCACCTTGTTTCCTTTGGACATATAGCAAAAGTGATCTGATGTCTTTCTGGAGAAATGTGTCCAGTCCCTAGAATAGAAATTCTTCTCCTTTGTGAAGAAAAATAGAACAAGCTACCCCAAAACATGATGCTTAGAGAAAGCATTTTGAAGCATAGGAAAAGGTGGTTTAATGCAGAAAATTAATGCTAAAGTCATGAAAATCTAAGTGGTATCTTGGTTCAGAAAGTAAGCATCAAATATAAATAGTTTAATTTTAATTTATTACAAAGCATTAGTTGAGTAAAATTGAGTAATTTTAAATTATTTATTAATAAACCATGATTTCAAATGAAACTGCATTAGTTAATTTGATTTGATAAAGCTCAGTTTACTTTTTTTTGAGCACACCTATTTAGAAAATAATGGAAGATTTCAAATTAATTGAATTGCAAATGAAGCAAAATTTTGTTAAGATCATACTTGGCAAGAATTGAAGATTTTTATTCGAAGCTTTTTATTCTAAATGTTAAATTGGAAAGAAAAGCTGCATTTAGTTATCTCATTTTTGACAACTTTTAAACATTTATTAGGAATGCCAAATGGGGGAATTTCAAAACAGGCATGGAATATCAATCTATAGGCAAGGGAACTGTCAGCAGACCGAGAAAAGGATGGTAAAGTTCCATGGAACAAGTGAAGCCTGAACGGGTATAATGCATAACCCAGGAAGGAACATGATGATGATTTATAAAATAGCTCAACTGAAATATTTATGTGGAAAGTCAACCAGAAGAGGTGAATTCATGAAGGTGACAATGAAACATACTTGTCTTGTAACACGTAAACCAATATTTTCTTGGTTCCCCCTCATGGAATTAACTTAATAAGGCATTGTATTTCTAAAGAGAGACTCACTCTTGTCATTGGAACACAAGCATCAAAATGAAACTTAGTAGGAAATGCTTTAAGGAGCACACATTATAAAGTAACACTTTCTCTGCATTATTATTATTAGTATTTTATTGTATTTCTTCCTTCATTCAAGTGGCAGGGGTTTTTTCATATGAGTCACGGTCTGATTCACAGTTAGGTCCTCTGTGGATGTCTATCTTATGTACATCAGATAAATGTTTCCTATCAATTATTACATGGCCAATTTGGTTAAAAGTAACTCCATCTCGTGAGCTCCATGTTACCTACCTTATGATCTTTCCCTAGAGCCTGACTACCCCAATATCAACTTTACCAATTTGCTCATTATCATTTTTCATACCCTGAAGATTTTACTTTCCAATTGTTTATCACTTTAAGTGTCTCCTTTTTGCCAAACTTAGCATTGAAGTCTTTAAGAATTGTTTAAATATCCTGTCTTGAGATACTATCAATTTCCTTTCCCAACTGTCCATAGAATGTGCCATTACCATCATTTTATCTGGCTTCACACATAACCATCAAAAAGGTTTAGGAACATTTAGTATTCATTTTCATGCAATAAACTTCTTCCCACCTGTTTTCAAAAATTTTTCTTTCAAGAAGAATAAAGGATTTGAAATAGAGTAGGGGTCACATTTCATAAAAACTATTAAGGAATCAAAGAGGGATTGATTTAAATATTAAATTGAATATTTAATGGTGATACCTATGAGAAATGCATATCATAAAAATTTACAAAAGTAATTCAATCAACAAACATAAGACTCAAAACCCTATAAGTAAATATCTCACTGTTTGTGAGAGAAATGGAATATTAAACAACACAGTCACAAAGAAATGCCAGAAACTCTGAATCTCTCAACCTGTTGAGAAGTTTAGAGATAAAATCTATTACCAATGAAAAGAGTAAAAACAATGATGCCAACAAAGTATACTTACAAGGAATGAAAAGATCATTCTGATCAGTGGTAATATTGAAATTTTACCTCGGTTTTCCAATCAATAGCATTTTTAAATTTATGATAGGGAGAATGAAACAGGAAAACTAGCAAATCGAATTAATTTTGAGTATCATTTTTACAGAATCAAAGGTTTAATTAAATAATGGAGTAATCTGGCTAAATACTCATTGAATTATCATGATTCCTTCTCAACTACATAAGCCAACCGTTCCATAGGAATGTAAAAGGAAGGGAGATTATAAATATTTCACAACCATAAAATAAGAACCTCCAACACAGCATTATCTAAATGTTACTTAATTTCAACAAATAATGAAGATTGAAACATCAAGCAAAAGATGCATTTAAAAATTTACAAATGAAGTGGAATGTAAAGAATACCAATTGATCAACTATACACAAAAATTAATTTCAAAACATTTTGCTCTGTCGTGCATAAAAAATGTGTTAAACATTAAATAAATAAAAGAGGAATCTATTGGATACAAAGATATTTATACACAGAACTGAAAAAGCTATTAGAACAAAATTATTGAAAGAGATCCTGATGAGAGAAGACGTGTTCTCAGTGTTAAAATTTTCAGAAAAATTTAAGAAATCATTTTGAGTGTCTCAATACCTTACACAACAATCAACTTCTTGATGGCTGTACTTAGAATATAAGACATCATTCAAATATAAATAGAATGACTTTGAATTTTTAACAGAATCTCATGTTTCAACCTAATGATTGAAACATTTTCTCTATATTAAGTTGAACTCTCAATTAAGAGATATATAAATACCTAAAATATTCAGAATGGAGAAACAAATTAATTCAAAGATAAGATGCTGTTTATAATTTTTGCCAAGGATGAAGTATTTTCAAAAGGAAAATTGTAAGTTTTAAGGTGGTGACACACACAGGAATCGTATCAACACTAAACCCATTCTATCTTTCAAACTTGAGAAAAACAAATACTATGATTTTGCCATTTAATGTTTTTACTATTTGGTATTTGAAACAAAAAACTATTTAATTGACAATGATAATATATGCTATAATCATAAAAGATTTCCTTTGATAGCCAATATCTCACTTTTATTTCTACATCTTTTATTTTAAAATAGGTCTTCAAACTGGTTGAAAACTGAAGTTGAACATTTTGGAAATAAACCAAATTTTTGAATTTATAGTATGGTAACTGAAAAATTAGGAACAGAAAATGTGCAACAGGATGCCCTGGTTTATATCTTCAAAGGAAAGAGGTCTAAAAATATTTCCAAAAAATTCTTGCTACATGATCTTAAATACAATAAATGATTAAACCTTAATGACAAAATAATAATAAATAAGGAGAGGTCTCCAAAAAAATATTTCAACACAGATGAGAGAATTTCCAATGCTATTGAACCACATATCTCCAACTTACATAAAATGTTGAAGATGAGCCAATGATCCTTTTAAAAAATTCCTTTAGTGTCTACGTATAATTTAGTATCTTTGTTTACGCCAGAAAAAATTCAATCATAATATCAGGTTATGAAACCAAAATAAAAAATAGGAACATTTTTACCTCCCAACTACTTTTATTTTGAATATACTGTAGGAATTTAAGTCATTGTCCTATGTAGTTGTATCCTGTTCTTTTCAAGTACAACTTATTAAATACTACATTATTAGTAAATTTACACAGTATTTTGATAAGAATCCTACCTTTCTTAAATATTTTGTTCATAAAGAAATACAACATCAGTATAATCAAGAAACAAACACAAAAGAGAATAATAAACAAAAAGATTGACCTTAAAGCTTTGGGTGAGAAATAAAAATAACATTTTAATAAATGTTTCTCTTTTCTGTGAAAACATGATGCTAACAAAAGTATTAAATTAATAAAACCTCTATGTCTGATTTTTCAGTGACTGAAATAAATGAGTAAGTTAAGATGATTCCCTTGACAGCTTTAGAATTTTCCTTTAGTACCACAACAATTCCTGAAAGATAACAATTGTATGTTTGATTTGCTGTTTCAAACAGACTTCTATGCTACAATCAAAATGAACGAGACAAGAAAGAAGAATGTAAGAAGATAAATCGGAAATAAAATTCATTCCCATTGAGAATGTGCAAGCTAGGATAAAATATCGCTTTAGATGAGAATATTGGATGCTAAGATGGCTTAAGGGGACGAAGCTGGACTTAAGAATCTCTCTCTTTACCTTTCACTTCACAGATGCTTCAAAAAGAGTGAAAATTGATTAAATTTGAAAGAAAATAAGTTTTACCTTAAGATTGCAATTGGAGGTAACAAATGGTGGTCAAAGAGCTATAGGACTCTATTGCATGGTCTATGGAGAAGGTAAGAGGTGAATTGAGATTTATAGACTATAAGAAGTCAAACCAAGCTTCAGCAACACATTCTGAATTATGTTATTTAGGCTACTTTACCTCATTAACAGTAAAAAGAATTATATTGTAGAGTCCACATTTAATATGATAATGGATATAAAGAAGAGATATGATAAAATTAGCTCCCCACACAATAAAGTTTAGGCTACCCAATTATAGCTAACAAATGGACATGTTTATTGTGTTCAAATATTCAAGGATTTTCATAATAGGAAGCATTTAAAAAATTCACATTGTAATATCGAAGATCTGTTTTCCTTATTTTAAATACTCATTCTATACCAAGAATTACCAAATAGTATAATTCTAAAAGTTACAGTAAGAAAACAAGTTATTACAGTCATCCATCCAATGCCAGCAGGGAAATGTTGATGTTATCAGGGACTCAACGAAAAATTGGAACTGCTTACAACAGACTTCACACAGAACAAAGACATAATCCACTGTAAGATTCACGCCATAGACTCTATAAGATTCACAAGCAGGAAGCGACTGAGGCACCATAGAGTAAAGTATGCAATATTGAAACACTTTTTGAAAACTTCTTCGTGATCTCCTATGACTTCCGAAGAATGATGAAACGGGTACTAACAGTCGAACATTTTCAAGGCTTCTTAGTATCGCGGCTTCCACTATTTGAAAGGTAAAAGACATCTTTATATGAAAACTTGAAAGGATGATAAACTCCTTCATCAATTCTTACAAAAAAACGTCTAAAACTATGTATATATACCGCAAAGATGAAAATCTATTTCAGTACTTTCCGGAAAGTACTGATGGTTCATCTAATATGATGAACGCGGATGCTTTGACGAAACTATCGAAAGGACTTTACAAAATAGTATGGAAAACAAATAATATGTGGTAACATTACATTGCTCGAAAAAGCAGTGGTAGCTGGAAAGGCTGGGCCTTGTACTTACTTTATGTCAAAGCAGAAAGTATTCGCGCGTCTTCTGAGTGACAGTTAAGCAGCAGTATATGTCCAAGGCACGAACAGGAAACCATAAAATCGGAACAAAATGATGTTATTTTTTCTTTTTTGAAGTTTTGAGAACGATAGACTTCGGAAAACGTTTCGAGAAATGCATTTTGGAATCATCATTCTCTTTGGACGAGAATAATTATGCATTTTAATCAGTAGGTATTTCTTGAAAATAAATTACTTCTACCGAGACGAGTCACTGCTGCGTAAGATAATATTACAGCAAGAGGTGTTTTGAACCAGTGAAGTTGATGAAATTTTAAAGTTGACAGCTTACAACTTTGTGAAATTCATCTTCAGACCATGGTGCTTCAATCAACTTACTTGGAAATCCTCATATTTATCTTAGAAGATAACAGAACAGAGTTTCCAAATTTTGCACATTGCAAACTTATTTGAAACCTTTTCATTTGAATAAGACTCCTTCTACCGTTTCAGAATGATGAAATTCTTCGATTTATACTTTTTCAACATGACTTTTGTGTTATGAAATAAAGGAAATGGTTTACTTTTCAGTTGCGCCTAAATAAATTATCAAGCATACTCCGTTACCAAAAGGTCATTCGGTGCAACAGGCACATGCAGCCACTGATTTCTCATAGTGAAGTCAGCTGACTGCAGTTACTCTCGAAACGCATTGCATATATCTGCTATGACATGCAAAGCAAGAAAGACGTTTTGGTGTAATAAGTTCACAGCTAATAAACTATAAATATTATTGTATTGCATATAATGGTAATGTAATTATCAAGCATTGTATTTAAGATCATGGAGCAAGAACTTAATTGGATATATTTTTGCTGAATATATTTTAAGATCACTTTCCTTTGAAGATATATATCATATAGGACGTTTTCTGTTCCTGTTTTCCCTTTTCCTCCATACAAGTTCAAAGCTTTCTTCAGTTCCAACAAGTTCAATTTCATTTTTCAATCTGCCAAAGCCTTTACTTTACTTTGCCTCACCTTTATTCTAATTCCGTTACCTTAGAGTTTGACAACCGATTTGAAAATAAATTATGTAGAAATAAAACAGAGGAAAGAAGTGGAAGAAAATGTTCTGTGATTGCCAGATATTCGCAATTTTTAGCTGCAGTAACAAGGATATAGCAACTCTGTTGGCAGACCTTGATGAGAGACAACGAAGGTTTGAAAGTTAGAGGTTTTAGTGTAGAAACACCACATGTGTGCTTCACCACCTTGATAGTAAGATTTTTGGATTTTAAAATACTTCATCTCTGGTGAAAAAATGAAAACAGTATTTTATCTTAGAATTAATTTGTTTCTCTGTTCTGAAAATTTTAGATCTTTATCATTTCCATATCTTAAATAAGAATTACTCTTTATATTGTGACAATGACTCAGAATTCATCAGATTCTGTTAAAAATTAGAAGTCATTCTTTTGCCTTCATATTTGAACAATGTCTTACATACGAATTCTTCTATGTCTAAAACTCACATTCTATTCTCTACAATGTTTGAGGCACTCAAAATGATTTCTTAAGTTTTTCTTAAAAAACGTAGCACTGAGGAACGTTTTTGAAAAATGTATATCTGAGAATTGAATGTCTTCTTTCAGCATTATCTCATTCAATTATTTGGTGTCTATAGGTTGTTTCAATTCAGTGTATAAATTCCTTTCTATCCATAACAGCTCTCTTTTGTTTGATTAAGAGTGGAATACATTATTTTCTCTGCAAGACTGAGCGAAATCTTTTGAATTGTACTTCTGTGTATAGTTCATCAATTGGTATTCTTTACATTCTTCTTCATTTAAAAATGTTTAGATTCATCCTTTGCTGAATGTTTCCATCTTATTTGTTTGTTCAAATTAAAATTACATTTCAGATAATTTATTTATTTGTCAGCTTTGTTGCAGTCTTGCTTCTTGTTTATTTGTTGGTCTCGCATCTTAAAGATTATGTCCCCAACATCATTGGTTTGTTGAAAATTGTTATTTGTTGTCTCAGGTATTGAATTAGATTGTATTTCTTATTTTTCACCTCCTTATAACATTTTCATCTTTTATTTCATGCTTCTACATTTTTCAGATGATTTTCATTGTGCCATGCTAATTTCTGGCTGAAATCAGGGCTCTAATTTATGAGTGCAGCCTTAAATTAAACCTGGCCACCATTTACACTGTAAGCAGCCAATGGAGTAGGAGGGCTGTTGAATTACTTGATAAATTTTCAACCACAATAGAAACAGTGAGGATAGTTTCTGGACATGTAAAGACTGCAATATAATATTGAGTTGCTGGGACAAAGATGGAAGGTTATAATTCAAAACTTGATAACTTCAAATTTGAAACTTCTTTATTGATTTCTGGCCTAAACTGTACACTTTCAGAATTTCAATAAAACTGCTAAGAAAGAGTTGTGATTTGAATGTTTCTTCTCACCTTGTTTCCTTTGGACATATAGCAAAAGTGATCTGATGTCTTTCTGGAGAAATGTGTCCAGTCCCTAGAATAGAAATTCTTCTCCTTTGTGAAGAAAAATAGAACAAGCTACCCCAAAACATGATGCTTAGAGAAAGCATTTTGAAGCATAGGAAAAGGTGGTTTAATGCAGAAAATTAATGCTAAAGTCATGAAAATCTAAGTGGTATCTTGGTTCAGAAAGTAAGCATCAAATATAAATAGTTTAATTTTAATTTATTACAAAGCATTAGTTGAGTAAAATTGAGTAATTTTAAATTATTTATTAATAAACCATGATTTCAAATGAAACTGCATTAGTTAATTTGATTTGATAAAGCTCAGTTTACTTTTTTTTGAGCACACCTATTTAGAAAATAATGGAAGATTTCAAATTAATTGAATTGCAAATGAAGCAAAATTTTGTTAAGATCATACTTGGCAAGAATTGAAGATTTTTATTCGAAGCTTTTTATTCTAAATGTTAAATTGGAAAGAAAAGCTGCATTTAGTTATCTCATTTTTGACAACTTTTAAACATTTATTAGGAATGCCAAATGGGGGAATTTCAAAACAGGCATGGAATATCAATCTATAGGCAAGGGAACTGTCAGCAGACCGAGAAAAGGATGGTAAAGTTCCATGGAACAAGTGAAGCCTGAACGGGTATAATGCATAACCCAGGAAGGAACATGATGATGATTTATAAAATAGCTCAACTGAAATATTTATGTGGAAAGTCAACCAGAAGAGGTGAATTCATGAAGGTGACAATGAAACATACTTGTCTTGTAACACGTAAACCAATATTTTCTTGGTTCCCCCTCATGGAATTAACTTAATAAGGCATTGTATTTCTAAAGAGAGACTCACTCTTGTCATTGGAACACAAGCATCAAAATGAAACTTAGTAGGAAATGCTTTAAGGAGCACACATTATAAAGTAACACTTTCTCTGCATTATTATTATTAGTATTTTATTGTATTTCTTCCTTCATTCAAGTGGCAGGGGTTTTTTCATATGAGTCACGGTCTGATTCACAGTTAGGTCCTCTGTGGATGTCTATCTTATGTACATCAGATAAATGTTTCCTATCAATTATTACATGGCCAATTTGGTTAAAAGTAACTCCATCTCGTGAGCTCCATGTTACCTACCTTATGATCTTTCCCTAGAGCCTGACTACCCCAATATCAACTTTACCAATTTGCTCATTATCATTTTTCATACCCTGAAGATTTTACTTTCCAATTGTTTATCACTTTAAGTGTCTCCTTTTTGCCAAACTTAGCATTGAAGTCTTTAAGAATTGTTTAAATATCCTGTCTTGAGATACTATCAATTTCCTTTCCCAACTGTCCATAGAATGTGCCATTACCATCATTTTATCTGGCTTCACACATAACCATCAAAAAGGTTTAGGAACATTTAGTATTCATTTTCATGCAATAAACTTCTTCCCACCTGTTTTCAAAAATTTTTCTTTCAAGAAGAATAAAGGATTTGAAATAGAGTAGGGGTCACATTTCATAAAAACTATTAAGGAATCAAAGAGGGATTGATTTAAATATTAAATTGAATATTTAATGGTGATACCTATGAGAAATGCATATCATAAAAATTTACAAAAGTAATTCAATCAACAAACATAAGACTCAAAACCCTATAAGTAAATATCTCACTGTTTGTGAGAGAAATGGAATATTAAACAACACAGTCACAAAGAAATGCCAGAAACTCTGAATCTCTCAACCTGTTGAGAAGTTTAGAGATAAAATCTATTACCAATGAAAAGAGTAAAAACAATGATGCCAACAAAGTATACTTACAAGGAATGAAAAGATCATTCTGATCAGTGGTAATATTGAAATTTTACCTCGGTTTTCCAATCAATAGCATTTTTAAATTTATGATAGGGAGAATGAAACAGGAAAACTAGCAAATCGAATTAATTTTGAGTATCATTTTTACAGAATCAAAGGTTTAATTAAATAATGGAGTAATCTGGCTAAATACTCATTGAATTATCATGATTCCTTCTCAACTACATAAGCCAACCGTTCCATAGGAATGTAAAAGGAAGGGAGATTATAAATATTTCACAACCATAAAATAAGAACCTCCAACACAGCATTATCTAAATGTTACTTAATTTCAACAAATAATGAAGATTGAAACATCAAGCAAAAGATGCATTTAAAAATTTACAAATGAAGTGGAATGTAAAGAATACCAATTGATCAACTATACACAAAAATTAATTTCAAAACATTTTGCTCTGTCGTGCATAAAAAATGTGTTAAACATTAAATAAATAAAAGAGGAATCTATTGGATACAAAGATATTTATACACAGAACTGAAAAAGCTATTAGAACAAAATTATTGAAAGAGATCCTGATGAGAGAAGACGTGTTCTCAGTGTTAAAATTTTCAGAAAAATTTAAGAAATCATTTTGAGTGTCTCAATACCTTACACAACAATCAACTTCTTGATGGCTGTACTTAGAATATAAGACATCATTCAAATATAAATAGAATGACTTTGAATTTTTAACAGAATCTCATGTTTCAACCTAATGATTGAAACATTTTCTCTATATTAAGTTGAACTCTCAATTAAGAGATATATAAATACCTAAAATATTCAGAATGGAGAAACAAATTAATTCAAAGATAAGATGCTGTTTATAATTTTTGCCAAGGATGAAGTATTTTCAAAAGGAAAATTGTAAGTTTTAAGGTGGTGACACACACAGGAATCGTATCAACACTAAACCCATTCTATCTTTCAAACTTGAGAAAAACAAATACTATGATTTTGCCATTTAATGTTTTTACTATTTGGTATTTGAAACAAAAAACTATTTAATTGACAATGATAATATATGCTATAATCATAAAAGATTTCCTTTGATAGCCAATATCTCACTTTTATTTCTACATCTTTTATTTTAAAATAGGTCTTCAAACTGGTTGAAAACTGAAGTTGAACATTTTGGAAATAAACCAAATTTTTGAATTTATAGTATGGTAACTGAAAAATTAGGAACAGAAAATGTGCAACAGGATGCCCTGGTTTATATCTTCAAAGGAAAGAGGTCTAAAAATATTTCCAAAAAATTCTTGCTACATGATCTTAAATACAATAAATGATTAAACCTTAATGACAAAATAATAATAAATAAGGAGAGGTCTCCAAAAAAATATTTCAACACAGATGAGAGAATTTCCAATGCTATTGAACCACATATCTCCAACTTACATAAAATGTTGAAGATGAGCCAATGATCCTTTTAAAAAATTCCTTTAGTGTCTACGTATAATTTAGTATCTTTGTTTACGCCAGAAAAAATTCAATCATAATATCAGGTTATGAAACCAAAATAAAAAATAGGAACATTTTTACCTCCCAACTACTTTTATTTTGAATATACTGTAGGAATTTAAGTCATTGTCCTATGTAGTTGTATCCTGTTCTTTTCAAGTACAACTTATTAAATACTACATTATTAGTAAATTTACACAGTATTTTGATAAGAATCCTACCTTTCTTAAATATTTTGTTCATAAAGAAATACAACATCAGTATAATCAAGAAACAAACACAAAAGAGAATAATAAACAAAAAGATTGACCTTAAAGCTTTGGGTGAGAAATAAAAATAACATTTTAATAAATGTTTCTCTTTTCTGTGAAAACATGATGCTAACAAAAGTATTAAATTAATAAAACCTCTATGTCTGATTTTTCAGTGACTGAAATAAATGAGTAAGTTAAGATGATTCCCTTGACAGCTTTAGAATTTTCCTTTAGTACCACAACAATTCCTGAAAGATAACAATTGTATGTTTGATTTGCTGTTTCAAACAGACTTCTATGCTACAATCAAAATGAACGAGACAAGAAAGAAGAATGTAAGAAGATAAATGGGAAATAAAATTCATTCCCATTGAGAATGTGCAAGCTAGGATAAAATATCGCTTTAGATGAGAATATTGGATGCTAAGATGGCTTAAGGGGACGAAGCTGGACTTAAGAATCTCTCTCTTTACCTTTCACTTCACAGATGCTTCAAAAAGAGTGAAAATTGATTAAATTTGAAAGAAAATAAGTTTTACCTTAAGATTGCAATTGGAGGTAACAAATGGTGGTCAAAGAGCTATAGGACTCTATTGCATGGTCTATGAGAAGGTAAGAGGTGAATTGAGATTTATAGACTATAAGAAGTCAAACCAAGCTTCAGCAACACATTCTGAATTATGTTATTTAGGCTACTTTACCTCATTAACAGTCCAAAAATTATATTGTAGAGTCCACATTTAATATGATAATGGATATAAAGAAGAGATATGATAAAATTAGCTCCCCACACAATAAAGTTTAGGCTACCCAATTATAGCTAACAAATGGACATGTTTATTGTGTTCAAATATTCAAGGATTTTCATAATAGGAGGCATTTAAAAAATTCACATTGTAATATCGAAGATCTGTTTTCCTTATTTTAAATACTCATTCTATACCAAAAATTACCAAATAGTATAATTCTAAAAGTTACAGTAAGAAAACAAGTTATTACAGTCATCCATCCAATGCCAGCAGGGAAATGTTGATGTTATCAGGGACTCAACGAAAAATTGGAACTGCTTACAACAGACTTCACACAGAACAAAGACATAATCCACTGTAAGATTCACGCCATAGACTCTATAAGATTCACAAGCAGGAAGCGACTGAGGCACCATAGAGTAAAGTATGCAATATTGAAACACTTTTTGAAAACTTCTTCGTGATCTCCTATGACTTCCGAAGAATGATGAAACGGGTACTAACAGTCGAACATCTTCAAGGCTTCTTAGTATCGCGGCTTCCACTATTTGAAAGGTAAAAGACATCTTTATATGAAAACTTGAAAGGATGATAAACTCCTTCATCAATTCTTACAAAAAAACGTCTAAAACTATGTATATATACCGCAAAGATGAAAATCTATTTCAGTACTTTCCGGAAAGTACTGATGGTTCATCTAATATGATGAACGCGGATGCTTTGACGAAACTATCGAAAGGACTTTACAAAATAGTATGGAAAACAAATAATATGTGGTAACATTACATTGCTCGAAAAAGCAGTGGTAGCTGGAAAGGCTGGGCCTTGTACTTACTTTATGTCAAAGCAGAAAGTATTCGCGCGTCTTCTGAGTGACAGTTAAGCAGCAGTATATGTCCAAGGCACGAACAGGAAACCATAAAATCGGAACAAAATGATGTTATTTTTTCTTTTTTGAAGTTTTGAGAACGATAGACTTCGGAAAACGTTTCGAGAAATGCATTTTGGAATCATCATTCTCTTTGGACGAGAATAATTATGCATTTTAATCAGTAGGTATTTCTTGAAAATAAATTACTTCTACCGAGACGAGTCACTGCTGCGTAAGATAATATTACAGCAAGAGGTGTTTTGAACCAGTGAAGTTGATGAAATTTTAAAGTTGACAGCTTACAACTTTGTGAAATTCATCTTCAGACCATGGTGCTTCAATCAACTTACTTGGAAATCCTCATATTTATCTTAGAAGATAACAGAACAGAGTTTCCAAATTTTGCACATTGCAAACTTATTTGAAACCTTTTCATTTGAATAAGACTCCTTCTACCGTTTCAGAATGATGAAATTCTTCGATTTATACTTTTTCAACATGACTTTTGTGTTATGAAATAAAGGAAATGGTTTACTTTTCAGTTGCGCCTAAATAAATTATCAAGCATACTCCGTTACCAAAAGGTCATTCGGTGCAACAGGCACATGCAGCCACTGATTTCTCATAGTGAAGTCAGCTGACTGCAGTTACTCTCGAAACGCATTGCATATATCTGCTATGACATGCAAAGCAAGAAAGACGTTTTGGTGTAATAAGTTCACAGCTAATAAACTATAAATATTATTGTATTGCATATAATGGTAATGTAATTATCAAGCATTGTATTTAAGATCATGGAGCAAGAACTTAATTGGATATATTTTTGCTGAATATATTTTAAGATCACTTTCCTTTGAAGATATATATCATATAGGACGTTTTCTGTTCCTGTTTTCCCTTTTCCTCCATACAAGTTCAAAGCTTTCTTCAGTTCCAACAAGTTCAATTTCATTTTTCAATCTGCCAAAGCCTTTACTTTACTTTGCCTCACCTTTATTCTAATTCCGTTACCTTAGAGTTTGACAACCGATTTGAAAATAAATTATGTAGAAATTAAACAGAGGAAAGAAGTGGAAGAAAATGTTCTGTGATTGCCAGATATTCGCAATTTTTAGCTGCAGTAACAAGGATATAGCAACTCTGTTGGCAGACCTTGATGAGAGACAACGAAGGTTTGAAAGTTAGAGGTTTTAGTGTAGAAACACCACATGTGTGCTTCACCACCTTGATAGTAAGATTTTTGGATTTTAAAATACTTCATCTCTGGTGAAAAAATGAAAACAGTATTTTATCTTAGAATTAATTTGTTTCTCTGTTCTGAAAATTTTAGATCTTTATCATTTCCATATCTTAAATAAGAATTACTCTTTATATTGTGACAATGACTCAGAATTCATCAGATTCTGTTAAAAATTAGAAGTCATTCTTTTGCCTTCATATTTGAACAATGTCTTACATACGAATTCTTCTATGTCTAAAACTCACATTCTATTCTCTACAATGTTTGAGGCACTCAAAATGATTTCTTAAGTTTTTCTTAAAAAACGTAGCACTGAGGAACGTTTTTGAAAAATGTATATCTGAGAATTGAATGTCTTCTTTCAGCATTATCTCATTCAATTATTTGGTGTCTATAGGTTGTTTCAATTCAGTGTATAAATTCCTTTCTATCCATAACAGCTCTCTTTTGTTTGATTAAGAGTGGAATACATTATTTTCTCTGCAAGACTGAGCGAAATCTTTTGAATTGTACTTCTGTGTATAGTTCATCAATTGGTATTCTTTACATTCTTCTTCATTTAAAAATGTTTAGATTCATCCTTTGCTGAATGTTTCCATCTTATTTGTTTGTTCAAATTAAAATTACATTTCAGATAATTTATTTATTTGTCAGCTTTGTTGCAGTCTTGCTTCTTGTTTATTTGTTGGTCTCGCATCTTAAAGATTATGTCCCCAACATCATTGGTTTGTTGAAAATTGTTATTTGTTGTCTCAGGTATTGAATTAGATTGTATTTCTTATTTTTCACCTCCTTATAACATTTTCATCTTTTATTTCATGCTTCTACATTTTTCAGATGATTTTCATTGTGCCATGCTAATTTCTGGCTGAAATCAGGGCTCTAATTTATGAGTGCAGCCTTAAATTAAACCTGGCCACCATTTACACTGTAAGCAGCCAATGGAGTAGGAGGGCTGTTGAATTACTTGATAAATTTTCAACCACAATAGAAACAGTGAGGATAGTTTCTGGACATGTAAAGACTGCAATATAATATTGAGTTGCTGGGACAAAGATGGAAGGTTATAATTCAAAACTTGATAACTTCAAATTTGAAACTTCTTTATTGATTTCTGGCCTAAACTGTACACTTTCAGAATTTCAATAAAACTGCTAAGAAAGAGTTGTGATTTGAATGTTTCTTCTCACCTTGTTTCCTTTGGACATATAGCAAAAGTGATCTGATGTCTTTCTGGAGAAATGTGTCCAGTCCCTAGAATAGAAATTCTTCTCCTTTGTGAAGAAAAATAGAACAAGCTACCCCAAAACATGATGCTTAGAGAAAGCATTTTGAAGCATAGGAAAAGGTGGTTTAATGCAGAAAATTAATGCTAAAGTCATGAAAATCTAAGTGGTATCTTGGTTCAGAAAGTAAGCATCAAATATAAATAGTTTAATTTTAATTTATTACAAAGCATTAGTTGAGTAAAATTGAGTAATTTTAAATTATTTATTAATAAACCATGATTTCAAATGAAACTGCATTAGTTAATTTGATTTGATAAAGCTCAGTTTACTTTTTTTTGAGCACACCTATTTAGAAAATAATGGAAGATTTCAAATTAATTGAATTGCAAATGAAGCAAAATTTTGTTAAGATCATACTTGGCAAGAATTGAAGATTTTTATTCGAAGCTTTTTATTCTAAATGTTAAATTGGAAAGAAAAGCTGCATTTAGTTATCTCATTTTTGACAACTTTTAAACATTTATTAGGAATGCCAAATGGGGGAATTTCAAAACAGGCATGGAATATCAATCTATAGGCAAGGGAACTGTCAGCAGACCGAGAAAAGGATGGTAAAGTTCCATGGAACAAGTGAAGCCTGAACGGGTATAATGCATAACCCAGGAAGGAACATGATGATGATTTATAAAATAGCTCAACTGAAATATTTATGTGGAAAGTCAACCAGAAGAGGTGAATTCATGAAGGTGACAATGAAACATACTTGTCTTGTAACACGTAAACCAATATTTTCTTGGTTCCCCCTCATGGAATTAACTTAATAAGGCATTGTATTTCTAAAGAGAGACTCACTCTTGTCATTGGAACACAAGCATCAAAATGAAACTTAGTAGGAAATGCTTTAAGGAGCACACATTATAAAGTAACACTTTCTCTGCATTATTATTATTAGTATTTTATTGTATTTCTTCCTTCATTCAAGTGGCAGGGGTTTTTTCATATGAGTCACGGTCTGATTCACAGTTAGGTCCTCTGTGGATGTCTATCTTATGTACATCAGATAAATGTTTCCTATCAATTATTACATGGCCAATTTGGTTAAAAGTAACTCCATCTCGTGAGCTCCATGTTACCTACCTTATGATCTTTCCCTAGAGCCTGACTACCCCAATATCAACTTTACCAATTTGCTCATTATCATTTTTCATACCCTGAAGATTTTACTTTCCAATTGTTTATCACTTTAAGTGTCTCCTTTTTGCCAAACTTAGCATTGAAGTCTTTAAGAATTGTTTAAATATCCTGTCTTGAGATACTATCAATTTCCTTTCCCAACTGTCCATAGAATGTGCCATTACCATCATTTTATCTGGCTTCACACATAACCATCAAAAAGGTTTAGGAACATTTAGTATTCATTTTCATGCAATAAACTTCTTCCCACCTGTTTTCAAAAATTTTTCTTTCAAGAAGAATAAAGGATTTGAAATAGAGTAGGGGTCACATTTCATAAAAACTATTAAGGAATCAAAGAGGGATTGATTTAAATATTAAATTGAATATTTAATGGTGATACCTATGAGAAATGCATATCATAAAAATTTACAAAAGTAATTCAATCAACAAACATAAGACTCAAAACCCTATAAGTAAATATCTCACTGTTTGTGAGAGAAATGGAATATTAAACAACACAGTCACAAAGAAATGCCAGAAACTCTGAATCTCTCAACCTGTTGAGAAGTTTAGAGATAAAATCTATTACCAATGAAAAGAGTAAAAACAATGATGCCAACAAAGTATACTTACAAGGAATGAAAAGATCATTCTGATCAGTGGTAATATTGAAATTTTACCTCGGTTTTCCAATCAATAGCATTTTTAAATTTATGATAGGGAGAATGAAACAGGAAAACTAGCAAATCGAATTAATTTTGAGTATCATTTTTACAGAATCAAAGGTTTAATTAAATAATGGAGTAATCTGGCTAAATACTCATTGAATTATCATGATTCCTTCTCAACTACATAAGCCAACCGTTCCATAGGAATGTAAAAGGAAGGGAGATTATAAATATTTCACAACCATAAAATAAGAACCTCCAACACAGCATTATCTAAATGTTACTTAATTTCAACAAATAATGAAGATTGAAACATCAAGCAAAAGATGCATTTAAAAATTTACAAATGAAGTGGAATGTAAAGAATACCAATTGATCAACTATACACAAAAATTAATTTCAAAACATTTTGCTCTGTCGTGCATAAAAAATGTGTTAAACATTAAATAAATAAAAGAGGAATCTATTGGATACAAAGATATTTATACACAGAACTGAAAAAGCTATTAGAACAAAATTATTGAAAGAGATCCTGATGAGAGAAGACGTGTTCTCAGTGTTAAAATTTTCAGAAAAATTTAAGAAATCATTTTGAGTGTCTCAATACCTTACACAACAATCAACTTCTTGATGGCTGTACTTAGAATATAAGACATCATTCAAATATAAATAGAATGACTTTGAATTTTTAACAGAATCTCATGTTTCAACCTAATGATTGAAACATTTTCTCTATATTAAGTTGAACTCTCAATTAAGAGATATATAAATACCTAAAATATTCAGAATGGAGAAACAAATTAATTCAAAGATAAGATGCTGTTTATAATTTTTGCCAAGGATGAAGTATTTTCAAAAGGAAAATTGTAAGTTTTAAGGTGGTGACACACACAGGAATCGTATCAACACTAAACCCATTCTATCTTTCAAACTTGAGAAAAACAAATACTATGATTTTGCCATTTAATGTTTTTACTATTTGGTATTTGAAACAAAAAACTATTTAATTGACAATGATAATATATGCTATAATCATAAAAGATTTCCTTTGATAGCCAATATCTCACTTTTATTTCTACATCTTTTATTTTAAAATAGGTCTTCAAACTGGTTGAAAACTGAAGTTGAACATTTTGGAAATAAACCAAATTTTTGAATTTATAGTATGGTAACTGAAAAATTAGGAACAGAAAATGTGCAACAGGATGCCCTGGTTTATATCTTCAAAGGAAAGAGGTCTAAAAATATTTCCAAAAAATTCTTGCTACATGATCTTAAATACAATAAATGATTAAACCTTAATGACAAAATAATAATAAATAAGGAGAGGTCTCCAAAAAAATATTTCAACACAGATGAGAGAATTTCCAATGCTATTGAACCACATATCTCCAACTTACATAAAATGTTGAAGATGAGCCAATGATCCTTTTAAAAAATTCCTTTAGTGTCTACGTATAATTTAGTATCTTTGTTTACGCCAGAAAAAATTCAATCATAATATCAGGTTATGAAACCAAAATAAAAAATAGGAACATTTTTACCTCCCAACTACTTTTATTTTGAATATACTGTAGGAATTTAAGTCATTGTCCTATGTAGTTGTATCCTGTTCTTTTCAAGTACAACTTATTAAATACTACATTATTAGTAAATTTACACAGTATTTTGATAAGAATCCTACCTTTCTTAAATATTTTGTTCATAAAGAAATACAACATCAGTATAATCAAGAAACAAACACAAAAGAGAATAATAAACAAAAAGATTGACCTTAAAGCTTTGGGTGAGAAATAAAAATAACATTTTAATAAATGTTTCTCTTTTCTGTGAAAACATGATGCTAACAAAAGTATTAAATTAATAAAACCTCTATGTCTGATTTTTCAGTGACTGAAATAAATGAGTAAGTTAAGATGATTCCCTTGACAGCTTTAGAATTTTCCTTTAGTACCACAACAATTCCTGAAAGATAACAATTGTATGTTTGATTTGCTGTTTCAAACAGACTTCTATGCTACAATCAAAATGAACGAGACAAGAAAGAAGAATGTAAGAAGATAAATGGGAAATAAAATTCATTCCCATTGAGAATGTGCAAGCTAGGATAAAATATCGCTTTAGATGAGAATATTGGATGCTAAGATGGCTTAAGGGGACGAAGCTGGACTTAAGAATCTCTCTCTTTACCTTTCACTTCACAGATGCTTCAAAAAGAGTGAAAATTGATTAAATTTGAAAGAAAATAAGTTTTACCTTAAGATTGCAATTGGAGGTAACAAATGGTGGTCAAAGAGCTATAGGACTCTATTGCATGGTCTATGAGAAGGTAAGAGGTGAATTGAGATTTATAGACTATAAGAAGTCAAACCAAGCTTCAGCAACACATTCTGAATTATGTTATTTAGGCTACTTTACCTCATTAACAGTCCAAAAATTATATTGTAGAGTCCACATTTAATATGATAATGGATATAAAGAAGAGATATGATAAAATTAGCTCCCCACACAATAAAGTTTAGGCTACCCAATTATAGCTAACAAATGGACATGTTTATTGTGTTCAAATATTCAAGGATTTTCATAATAGGAGGCATTTAAAAAATTCACATTGTAATATCGAAGATCTGTTTTCCTTATTTTAAATACTCATTCTATACCAAAAATTACCAAATAGTATAATTCTAAAAGTTACAGTAAGAAAACAAGTTATTACAGTCATCCATCCAATGCCAGCAGGGAAATGTTGATGTTATCAGGGACTCAACGAAAAATTGGAACTGCTTACAACAGACTTCACACAGAACAAAGACATAATCCACTGTAAGATTCACGCCATAGACTCTATAAGATTCACAAGCAGGAAGCGACTGAGGCACCATAGAGTAAAGTATGCAATATTGAAACACTTTTTGAAAACTTCTTCGTGATCTCCTATGACTTCCGAAGAATGATGAAACGGGTACTAACAGTCGAACATCTTCAAGGCTTCTTAGTATCGCGGCTTCCACTATTTGAAAGGTAAAAGACATCTTTATATGAAAACTTGAAAGGATGATAAACTCCTTCATCAATTCTTACAAAAAAACGTCTAAAACTATGTATATATACCGCAAAGATGAAAATCTATTTCAGTACTTTCCGGAAAGTACTGATGGTTCATCTAATATGATGAACGCGGATGCTTTGACGAAACTATCGAAAGGACTTTACAAAATAGTATGGAAAACAAATAATATGTGGTAACATTACATTGCTCGAAAAAGCAGTGGTAGCTGGAAAGGCTGGGCCTTGTACTTACTTTATGTCAAAGCAGAAAGTATTCGCGCGTCTTCTGAGTGACAGTTAAGCAGCAGTATATGTCCAAGGCACGAACAGGAAACCATAAAATCGGAACAAAATGATGTTATTTTTTCTTTTTTGAAGTTTTGAGAACGATAGACTTCGGAAAACGTTTCGAGAAATGCATTTTGGAATCATCATTCTCTTTGGACGAGAATAATTATGCATTTTAATCAGTAGGTATTTCTTGAAAATAAATTACTTCTACCGAGACGAGTCACTGCTGCGTAAGATAATATTACAGCAAGAGGTGTTTTGAACCAGTGAAGTTGATGAAATTTTAAAGTTGACAGCTTACAACTTTGTGAAATTCATCTTCAGACCATGGTGCTTCAATCAACTTACTTGGAAATCCTCATATTTATCTTAGAAGATAACAGAACAGAGTTTCCAAATTTTGCACATTGCAAACTTATTTGAAACCTTTTCATTTGAATAAGACTCCTTCTACCGTTTCAGAATGATGAAATTCTTCGATTTATACTTTTTCAACATGACTTTTGTGTTATGAAATAAAGGAAATGGTTTACTTTTCAGTTGCGCCTAAATAAATTATCAAGCATACTCCGTTACCAAAAGGTCATTCGGTGCAACAGGCACATGCAGCCACTGATTTCTCATAGTGAAGTCAGCTGACTGCAGTTACTCTCGAAACGCATTGCATATATCTGCTATGACATGCAAAGCAAGAAAGACGTTTTGGTGTAATAAGTTCACAGCTAATAAACTATAAATATTATTGTATTGCATATAATGGTAATGTAATTATCAAGCATTGTATTTAAGATCATGGAGCAAGAACTTAATTGGATATATTTTTGCTGAATATATTTTAAGATCACTTTCCTTTGAAGATATATATCATATAGGACGTTTTCTGTTCCTGTTTTCCCTTTTCCTCCATACAAGTTCAAAGCTTTCTTCAGTTCCAACAAGTTCAATTTCATTTTTCAATCTGCCAAAGCCTTTACTTTACTTTGCCTCACCTTTATTCTAATTCCGTTACCTTAGAGTTTGACAACCGATTTGAAAATAAATTATGTAGAAATAAAACAGAGGAAAGAAGTGGAAGAAAATGTTCTGTGATTGCCAGATATTCGCAATTTTTAGCTGCAGTAACAAGGATATAGCAACTCTGTTGGCAGACCTTGATGAGAGACAACGAAGGTTTGAAAGTTAGAGGTTTTAGTGTAGAAACACCACATGTGTGCTTCACCACCTTGATAGTAAGATTTTTGGATTTTAAAATACTTCATCTCTGGTGAAAAAATGAAAACAGTATTTTATCTTAGAATTAATTTGTTTCTCTGTTCTGAAAATTTTAGATCTTTATCATTTCCATATCTTAAATAAGAATTACTCTTTATATTGTGACAATGACTCAGAATTCATCAGATTCTGTTAAAAATTAGAAGTCATTCTTTTGCCTTCATATTTGAACAATGTCTTACATACGAATTCTTCTATGTCTAAAACTCACATTCTATTCTCTACAATGTTTGAGGCACTCAAAATGATTTCTTAAGTTTTTCTTAAAAAACGTAGCACTGAGGAACGTTTTTGAAAAATGTATATCTGAGAATTGAATGTCTTCTTTCAGCATTATCTCATTCAATTATTTGGTGTCTATAGGTTGTTTCAATTCAGTGTATAAATTCCTTTCTATCCATAACAGCTCTCTTTTGTTTGATTAAGAGTGGAATACATTATTTTCTCTGCAAGACTGAGCGAAATCTTTTGAATTGTACTTCTGTGTATAGTTCATCAATTGGTATTCTTTACATTCTTCTTCATTTAAAAATGTTTAGATTCATCCTTTGCTGAATGTTTCCATCTTATTTGTTTGTTCAAATTAAAATTACATTTCAGATAATTTATTTATTTGTCAGCTTTGTTGCAGTCTTGCTTCTTGTTTATTTGTTGGTCTCGCATCTTAAAGATTATGTCCCCAACATCATTGGTTTGTTGAAAATTGTTATTTGTTGTCTCAGGTATTGAATTAGATTGTATTTCTTATTTTTCACCTCCTTATAACATTTTCATCTTTTATTTCATGCTTCTACATTTTTCAGATGATTTTCATTGTGCCATGCTAATTTCTGGCTGAAATCAGGGCTCTAATTTATGAGTGCAGCCTTAAATTAAACCTGGCCACCATTTACACTGTAAGCAGCCAATGGAGTAGGAGGGCTGTTGAATTACTTGATAAATTTTCAACCACAATAGAAACAGTGAGGATAGTTTCTGGACATGTAAAGACTGCAATATAATATTGAGTTGCTGGGACAAAGATGGAAGGTTATAATTCAAAACTTGATAACTTCAAATTTGAAACTTCTTTATTGATTTCTGGCCTAAACTGTACACTTTCAGAATTTCAATAAAACTGCTAAGAAAGAGTTGTGATTTGAATGTTTCTTCTCACCTTGTTTCCTTTGGACATATAGCAAAAGTGATCTGATGTCTTTCTGGAGAAATGTGTCCAGTCCCTAGAATAGAAATTCTTCTCCTTTGTGAAGAAAAATAGAACAAGCTACCCCAAAACATGATGCTTAGAGAAAGCATTTTGAAGCATAGGAAAAGGTGGTTTAATGCAGAAAATTAATGCTAAAGTCATGAAAATCTAAGTGGTATCTTGGTTCAGAAAGTAAGCATCAAATATAAATAGTTTAATTTTAATTTATTACAAAGCATTAGTTGAGTAAAATTGAGTAATTTTAAATTATTTATTAATAAACCATGATTTCAAATGAAACTGCATTAGTTAATTTGATTTGATAAAGCTCAGTTTACTTTTTTTTGAGCACACCTATTTAGAAAATAATGGAAGATTTCAAATTAATTGAATTGCAAATGAAGCAAAATTTTGTTAAGATCATACTTGGCAAGAATTGAAGATTTTTATTCGAAGCTTTTTATTCTAAATGTTAAATTGGAAAGAAAAGCTGCATTTAGTTATCTCATTTTTGACAACTTTTAAACATTTATTAGGAATGCCAAATGGGGGAATTTCAAAACAGGCATGGAATATCAATCTATAGGCAAGGGAACTGTCAGCAGACCGAGAAAAGGATGGTAAAGTTCCATGGAACAAGTGAAGCCTGAACGGGTATAATGCATAACCCAGGAAGGAACATGATGATGATTTATAAAATAGCTCAACTGAAATATTTATGTGGAAAGTCAACCAGAAGAGGTGAATTCATGAAGGTGACAATGAAACATACTTGTCTTGTAACACGTAAACCAATATTTTCTTGGTTCCCCCTCATGGAATTAACTTAATAAGGCATTGTATTTCTAAAGAGAGACTCACTCTTGTCATTGGAACACAAGCATCAAAATGAAACTTAGTAGGAAATGCTTTAAGGAGCACACATTATAAAGTAACACTTTCTCTGCATTATTATTATTAGTATTTTATTGTATTTCTTCCTTCATTCAAGTGGCAGGGGTTTTTTCATATGAGTCACGGTCTGATTCACAGTTAGGTCCTCTGTGGATGTCTATCTTATGTACATCAGATAAATGTTTCCTATCAATTATTACATGGCCAATTTGGTTAAAAGTAACTCCATCTCGTGAGCTCCATGTTACCTACCTTATGATCTTTCCCTAGAGCCTGACTACCCCAATATCAACTTTACCAATTTGCTCATTATCATTTTTCATACCCTGAAGATTTTACTTTCCAATTGTTTATCACTTTAAGTGTCTCCTTTTTGCCAAACTTAGCATTGAAGTCTTTAAGAATTGTTTAAATATCCTGTCTTGAGATACTATCAATTTCCTTTCCCAACTGTCCATAGAATGTGCCATTACCATCATTTTATCTGGCTTCACACATAACCATCAAAAAGGTTTAGGAACATTTAGTATTCATTTTCATGCAATAAACTTCTTCCCACCTGTTTTCAAAAAATTTTCTTTCAAGAAGAATAAAGGATTTGAAATAGAGTAGGGGTCACATTTCATAAAAACTATTAAGGAATCAAAAAGGGATTGATTTAAATATTAAATTGAATATTTAATGGTGATACCTATGAGAAATGCATATCATAAAAATTTACAAAAGTAATTCAATCAACAAACATAAGACTCAAAACCCTATAAGTAAATATCTCACTGTTTGTGAGAGAAATGGAATATTAAACAACACAGTCACAAAGAAATGCCAGAAACTCTGAATCTCTCAACCTGTTGAGAAGTTTAGAGATAAAATCTATTACCAATGAAAAGAGTAAAAACAATGATGCCAACAAAGTATACTTACAAGGAATGAAAAGATCATTCTGATCAGTGGTAATATTGAAATTTTACCTCGGTTTTCCAATCAATAGCATTTTTAAATTTATGATAGGGAGAATGAAACAGGAAAACTAGCAAATCGAATTAATTTTGAGTATCATTTTTACAGAATCAAAGGTTTAATTAAATAATGGAGTAATCTGGCTAAATACTCATTGAATTATCATGATTCCTTCTCAACTACATAAGCCAACCGTTCCATAGGAATGTAAAAGGAAGGGAGATTATAAATATTTCACAACCATAAAATAAGAACCTCCAACACAGCATTATCTAAATGTTACTTAATTTCAACAAATAATGAAGATTGAAACATCAAGCAAAAGATGCATTTAAAAATTTACAAATGAAGTGGAATGTAAAGAATACCAATTGATCAACTATACACAAAAATTAATTTCAAAACATTTTGCTCTGTCGTGCATAAAAAATGTGTTAAACATTAAATAAATAAAAGAGGAATCTATTGGATACAAAGATATTTATACACAGAACTGAAAAAGCTATTAGAACAAAATTATTGAAAGAGATCCTGATGAGAGAAGACGTGTTCTCAGTGTTAAAATTTTCAGAAAAATTTAAGAAATCATTTTGAGTGTCTCAATACCTTACACAACAATCAACTTCTTGATGGCTGTACTTAGAATATAAGACATCATTCAAATATAAATAGAATGACTTTGAATTTTTAACAGAATCTCATGTTTCAACCTAATGATTGAAACATTTTCTCTATATTAAGTTGAACTCTCAATTAAGAGATATATAAATACCTAAAATATTCAGAATGGAGAAACAAATTAATTCAAAGATAAGATGCTGTTTATAATTTTTGCCAAGGATGAAGTATTTTCAAAAGGAAAATTGTAAGTTTTAAGGTGGTGACACACACAGGAATCGTATCAACACTAAACCCATTCTATCTTTCAAACTTGAGAAAAACAAATACTATGATTTTGCCATTTAATGTTTTTACTATTTGGTATTTGAAACAAAAAACTATTTAATTGACAATGATAATATATGCTATAATCATAAAAGATTTCCTTTGATAGCCAATATCTCACTTTTATTTCTACATCTTTTATTTTAAAATAGGTCTTCAAACTGGTTGAAAACTGAAGTTGAACATTTTGGAAATAAACCAAATTTTTGAATTTATAGTATGGTAACTGAAAAATTAGGAACAGAAAATGTGCAACAGGATGCCCTGGTTTATATCTTCAAAGGAAAGAGGTCTAAAAATATTTCCAAAAAATTCTTGCTACATGATCTTAAATACAATAAATGATTAAACCTTAATGACAAAATAATAATAAATAAGGAGAGGTCTCCAAAAAAATATTTCAACACAGATGAGAGAATTTCCAATGCTATTGAACCACATATCTCCAACTTACATAAAATGTTGAAGATGAGCCAATGATCCTTTTAAAAAATTCCTTTAGTGTCTACGTATAATTTAGTATCTTTGTTTACGCCAGAAAAAATTCAATCATAATATCAGGTTATGAAACCAAAATAAAAAATAGGAACATTTTTACCTCCCAACTACTTTTATTTTGAATATACTGTAGGAATTTAAGTCATTGTCCTATGTAGTTGTATCCTGTTCTTTTCAAGTACAACTTATTAAATACTACATTATTAGTAAATTTACACAGTATTTTGATAAGAATCCTACCTTTCTTAAATATTTTGTTCATAAAGAAATACAACATCAGTATAATCAAGAAACAAACACAAAAGAGAATAATAAACAAAAAGATTGACCTTAAAGCTTTGGGTGAGAAATAAAAATAACATTTTAATAAATGTTTCTCTTTTCTGTGAAAACATGATGCTAACAAAAGTATTAAATTAATAAAACCTCTATGTCTGATTTTTCAGTGACTGAAATAAATGAGTAAGTTAAGATGATTCCCTTGACAGCTTTAGAATTTTCCTTTAGTACCACAACAATTCCTGAAAGATAACAATTGTATGTTTGATTTGCTGTTTCAAACAGACTTCTATGCTACAATCAAAATGAACGAGACAAGAAAGAAGAATGTAAGAAGATAAATCGGAAATAAAATTCATTCCCATTGAGAATGTGCAAGCTAGGATAAAATATCGCTTTAGATGAGAATATTGGATGCTAAGATGGCTTAAGGGGACGAAGCTGGACTTAAGAATCTCTCTCTTTACCTTTCACTTCACAGATGCTTCAAAAACAGTGAAAATTGATTAAATTTGAAAGAAAATAAGTTTTACCTTAAGATTGCAATTGGAGGTAACAAATGGTGGTCAAAGAGCTATAGGACTCTATTGCATGGTCTATGGAGAAGGTAAGAGGTGAATTGAGATTTATAGACTATAAGAAGTCAAACCAAGCTTCAGCAACACATTCTGAATTATGTTATTTAGGCTACTTTACCTCATTAACAGTAAAAAGAATTATATTGTAGAGTCCACATTTAATATGATAATGGATATAAAGAAGAGATATGATAAAATTAGCTCCCCACACAATAAAGTTTAGGCTACCCAATTATAGCTAACAAATGGACATGTTTATTGTGTTCAAATATTCAAGGATTTTCATAATAGGAAGCATTTAAAAAATTCACATTGTAATATCGAAGATCTGTTTTCCTTATTTTAAATACTCATTCTATACCAAGAATTACCAAATAGTATAATTCTAAAAGTTACAGTAAGAAAACAAGTTATTACAGTCATCCATCCAATGCCAGCAGGGAAATGTTGATGTTATCAGGGACTCAACGAAAAATTGGAACTGCTTACAACAGACTTCACACAGAACAAAGACATAATCCACTGTAAGATTCACGCCATAGACTCTATAAGATTCACAAGCAGGAAGCGACTGAGGCACCATAGAGTAAAGTATGCAATATTGAAACACTTTTTGAAAACTTCTTCGTGATCTCCTATGACTTCCGAAGAATGATGAAACGGGTACTAACAGTCGAACATTTTCAAGGCTTCTTAGTATCGCGGCTTCCACTATTTGAAAGGTAAAAGACATCTTTATATGAAAACTTGAAAGGATGATAAACTCCTTCATCAATTCTTACAAAAAAACGTCTAAAACTATGTATATATACCGCAAAGATGAAAATCTATTTCAGTACTTTCCGGAAAGTACTGATGGTTCATCTAATATGATGAACGCGGATGCTTTGACGAAACTATCGAAAGGACTTTACAAAATAGTATGGAAAACAAATAATATGTGGTAACATTACATTGCTCGAAAAAGCAGTGGTAGCTGGAAAGGCTGGGCCTTGTACTTACTTTATGTCAAAGCAGAAAGTATTCGCGCGTCTTCTGAGTGACAGTTAAGCAGCAGTATATGTCCAAGGCACGAACAGGAAACCATAAAATCGGAACAAAATGATGTTATTTTTTCTTTTTTGAAGTTTTGAGAACGATAGACTTCGGAAAACGTTTCGAGAAATGCATTTTGGAATCATCATTCTCTTTGGACGAGAATAATTATGCATTTTAATCAGTAGGTATTTCTTGAAAATAAATTACTTCTACCGAGACGAGTCACTGCTGCGTAAGATAATATTACAGCAAGAGGTGTTTTGAACCAGTGAAGTTGATGAAATTTTAAAGTTGACAGCTTACAACTTTGTGAAATTCATCTTCAGACCATGGTGCTTCAATCAACTTACTTGGAAATCCTCATATTTATCTTAGAAGATAACAGAACAGAGTTTCCAAATTTTGCACATTGCAAACTTATTTGAAACCTTTTCATTTGAATAAGACTCCTTCTACCGTTTCAGAATGATGAAATTCTTCGATTTATACTTTTTCAACATGACTTTTGTGTTATGAAATAAAGGAAATGGTTTACTTTTCAGTTGCGCCTAAATAAATTATCAAGCATACTCCGTTACCAAAAGGTCATTCGGTGCAACAGGCACATGCAGCCACTGATTTCTCATAGTGAAGTCAGCTGACTGCAGTTACTCTCGAAACGCATTGCATATATCTGCTATGACATGCAAAGCAAGAAAGACGTTTTGGTGTAATAAGTTCACAGCTAATAAACTATAAATATTATTGTATTGCATATAATGGTAATGTAATTATCAAGCATTGTATTTAAGATCATGGAGCAAGAACTTAATTGGATATATTTTTGCTGAATATATTTTAAGATCACTTTCCTTTGAAGATATATATCATATAGGACGTTTTCTGTTCCTGTTTTCCCTTTTCCTCCATACAAGTTCAAAGCTTTCTTCAGTTCCAACAAGTTCAATTTCATTTTTCAATCTGCCAAAGCCTTTACTTTACTTTGCCTCACCTTTATTCTAATTCCGTTACCTTAGAGTTTGACAACCGATTTGAAAATAAATTATGTAGAAATTAAACAGAGGAAAGAAGTGGAAGAAAATGTTCTGTGATTGCCAGATATTCGCAATTTTTAGCTGCAGTAACAAGGATATAGCAACTCTGTTGGCAGACCTTGATGAGAGACAACGAAGGTTTGAAAGTTAGAGGTTTTAGTGTAGAAACACCACATGTGTGCTTCACCACCTTGATAGTAAGATTTTTGGATTTTAAAATACTTCATCTCTGGTGAAAAAATGAAAACAGTATTTTATCTTAGAATTAATTTGTTTCTCTGTTCTGAAAATTTTAGATCTTTATCATTTCCATATCTTAAATAAGAATTACTCTTTATATTGTGACAATGACTCAGAATTCATCAGATTCTGTTAAAAATTAGAAGTCATTCTTTTGCCTTCATATTTGAACAATGTCTTACATACGAATTCTTCTATGTCTAAAACTCACATTCTATTCTCTACAATGTTTGAGGCACTCAAAATGATTTCTTAAGTTTTTCTTAAAAAACGTAGCACTGAGGAACGTTTTTGAAAAATGTATATCTGAGAATTGAATGTCTTCTTTCAGCATTATCTCATTCAATTATTTGGTGTCTATAGGTTGTTTCAATTCAGTGTATAAATTCCTTTCTATCCATAACAGCTCTCTTTTGTTTGATTAAGAGTGGAATACATTATTTTCTCTGCAAGACTGAGCGAAATCTTTTGAATTGTACTTCTGTGTATAGTTCATCAATTGGTATTCTTTACATTCTTCTTCATTTAAAAATGTTTAGATTCATCCTTTGCTGAATGTTTCCATCTTATTTGTTTGTTCAAATTAAAATTACATTTCAGATAATTTATTTATTTGTCAGCTTTGTTGCAGTCTTGCTTCTTGTTTATTTGTTGGTCTCGCATCTTAAAGATTATGTCCCCAACATCATTGGTTTGTTGAAAATTGTTATTTGTTGTCTCAGGTATTGAATTAGATTGTATTTCTTATTTTTCACCTCCTTATAACATTTTCATCTTTTATTTCATGCTTCTACATTTTTCAGATGATTTTCATTGTGCCATGCTAATTTCTGGCTGAAATCAGGGCTCTAATTTATGAGTGCAGCCTTAAATTAAACCTGGCCACCATTTACACTGTAAGCAGCCAATGGAGTAGGAGGGCTGTTGAATTACTTGATAAATTTTCAACCACAATAGAAACAGTGAGGATAGTTTCTGGACATGTAAAGACTGCAATATAATATTGAGTTGCTGGGACAAAGATGGAAGGTTATAATTCAAAACTTGATAACTTCAAATTTGAAACTTCTTTATTGATTTCTGGCCTAAACTGTACACTTTCAGAATTTCAATAAAACTGCTAAGAAAGAGTTGTGATTTGAATGTTTCTTCTCACCTTGTTTCCTTTGGACATATAGCAAAAGTGATCTGATGTCTTTCTGGAGAAATGTGTCCAGTCCCTAGAATAGAAATTCTTCTCCTTTGTGAAGAAAAATAGAACAAGCTACCCCAAAACATGATGCTTAGAGAAAGCATTTTGAAGCATAGGAAAAGGTGGTTTAATGCAGAAAATTAATGCTAAAGTCATGAAAATCTAAGTGGTATCTTGGTTCAGAAAGTAAGCATCAAATATAAATAGTTTAATTTTAATTTATTACAAAGCATTAGTTGAGTAAAATTGAGTAATTTTAAATTATTTATTAATAAACCATGATTTCAAATGAAACTGCATTAGTTAATTTGATTTGATAAAGCTCAGTTTACTTTTTTTTGAGCACACCTATTTAGAAAATAATGGAAGATTTCAAATTAATTGAATTGCAAATGAAGCAAAATTTTGTTAAGATCATACTTGGCAAGAATTGAAGATTTTTATTCGAAGCTTTTTATTCTAAATGTTAAATTGGAAAGAAAAGCTGCATTTAGTTATCTCATTTTTGACAACTTTTAAACATTTATTAGGAATGCCAAATGGGGGAATTTCAAAACAGGCATGGAATATCAATCTATAGGCAAGGGAACTGTCAGCAGACCGAGAAAAGGATGGTAAAGTTCCATGGAACAAGTGAAGCCTGAACGGGTATAATGCATAACCCAGGAAGGAACATGATGATGATTTATAAAATAGCTCAACTGAAATATTTATGTGGAAAGTCAACCAGAAGAGGTGAATTCATGAAGGTGACAATGAAACATACTTGTCTTGTAACACGTAAACCAATATTTTCTTGGTTCCCCCTCATGGAATTAACTTAATAAGGCATTGTATTTCTAAAGAGAGACTCACTCTTGTCATTGGAACACAAGCATCAAAATGAAACTTAGTAGGAAATGCTTTAAGGAGCACACATTATAAAGTAACACTTTCTCTGCATTATTATTATTAGTATTTTATTGTATTTCTTCCTTCATTCAAGTGGCAGGGGTTTTTTCATATGAGTCACGGTCTGATTCACAGTTAGGTCCTCTGTGGATGTCTATCTTATGTACATCAGATAAATGTTTCCTATCAATTATTACATGGCCAATTTGGTTAAAAGTAACTCCATCTCGTGAGCTCCATGTTACCTACCTTATGATCTTTCCCTAGAGCCTGACTACCCCAATATCAACTTTACCAATTTGCTCATTATCATTTTTCATACCCTGAAGATTTTACTTTCCAATTGTTTATCACTTTAAGTGTCTCCTTTTTGCCAAACTTAGCATTGAAGTCTTTAAGAATTGTTTAAATATCCTGTCTTGAGATACTATCAATTTCCTTTCCCAACTGTCCATAGAATGTGCCATTACCATCATTTTATCTGGCTTCACACATAACCATCAAAAAGGTTTAGGAACATTTAGTATTCATTTTCATGCAATAAACTTCTTCCCACCTGTTTTCAAAAATTTTTCTTTCAAGAAGAATAAAGGATTTGAAATAGAGTAGGGGTCACATTTCATAAAAACTATTAAGGAATCAAAGAGGGATTGATTTAAATATTAAATTGAATATTTAATGGTGATACCTATGAGAAATGCATATCATAAAAATTTACAAAAGTAATTCAATCAACAAACATAAGACTCAAAACCCTATAAGTAAATATCTCACTGTTTGTGAGAGAAATGGAATATTAAACAACACAGTCACAAAGAAATGCCAGAAACTCTGAATCTCTCAACCTGTTGAGAAGTTTAGAGATAAAATCTATTACCAATGAAAAGAGTAAAAACAATGATGCCAACAAAGTATACTTACAAGGAATGAAAAGATCATTCTGATCAGTGGTAATATTGAAATTTTACCTCGGTTTTCCAATCAATAGCATTTTTAAATTTATGATAGGGAGAATGAAACAGGAAAACTAGCAAATCGAATTAATTTTGAGTATCATTTTTACAGAATCAAAGGTTTAATTAAATAATGGAGTAATCTGGCTAAATACTCATTGAATTATCATGATTCCTTCTCAACTACATAAGCCAACCGTTCCATAGGAATGTAAAAGGAAGGGAGATTATAAATATTTCACAACCATAAAATAAGAACCTCCAACACAGCATTATCTAAATGTTACTTAATTTCAACAAATAATGAAGATTGAAACATCAAGCAAAAGATGCATTTAAAAATTTACAAATGAAGTGGAATGTAAAGAATACCAATTGATTAACTATACACAAAAATTAATTTCAAAACATTTTGCTCTGTCGTGCATAAAAAATGTGTTAAACATTAAATAAATAAAAGAGGAATCTATTGGATACAAAGATATTTATACACAGAACTGAAAAAGCTATTAGAACAAAATTATTGAAAGAGATCCTGATGAGAGAAGACGTGTTCTCAGTGTTAAAATTTTCAGAAAAATTTAAGAAATCATTTTGAGTGTCTCAATACCTTACACAACAATCAACTTCTTGATGGCTGTACTTAGAATATAAGACATCATTCAAATATAAATAGAATGACTTTGAATTTTTAACAGAATCTCATGTTTCAACCTAATGATTGAAACATTTTCTCTATATTAAGTTGAACTCTCAATTAAGAGATATATAAATACCTAAAATATTCAGAATGGAGAAACAAATTAATTCAAAGATAAGATGCTGTTTATAATTTTTGCCAAGGATGAAGTATTTTCAAAAGGAAAATTGTAAGTTTTAAGGTGGTGACACACACAGGAATCGTATCAACACTAAACCCATTCTATCTTTCAAACTTGAGAAAAACAAATACTATGATTTTGCCATTTAATGTTTTTACTATTTGGTATTTGAAACAAAAAACTATTTAATTGACAATGATAATATATGCTATAATCATAAAAGATTTCCTTTGATAGCCAATATCTCACTTTTATTTCTACATCTTTTATTTTAAAATAGGTCTTCAAACTGGTTGAAAACTGAAGTTGAACATTTTGGAAATAAACCAAATTTTTGAATTTATAGTATGGTAACTGAAAAATTAGGAACAGAAAATGTGCAACAGGATGCCCTGGTTTATATCTTCAAAGGAAAGAGGTCTAAAAATATTTCCAAAAAATTCTTGCTACATGATCTTAAATACAATAAATGATTAAACCTTAATGACAAAATAATAATAAATAAGGAGAGGTCTCCAAAAAAATATTTCAACACAGATGAGAGAATTTCCAATGCTATTGAACCACATATCTCCAACTTACATAAAATGTTGAAGATGAGCCAATGATCCTTTTAAAAAATTCCTTTAGTGTCTACGTATAATTTAGTATCTTTGTTTACGCCAGAAAAAATTCAATCATAATATCAGGTTATGAAACCAAAATAAAAAATAGGAACATTTTTACCTCCCAACTACTTTTATTTTGAATATACTGTAGGAATTTAAGTCATTGTCCTATGTAGTTGTATCCTGTTCTTTTCAAGTACAACTTATTAAATACTACATTATTAGTAAATTTACACAGTATTTTGATAAGAATCCTACCTTTCTTAAATATTTTGTTCATAAAGAAATACAACATCAGTATAATCAAGAAACAAACACAAAAGAGAATAATAAACAAAAAGATTGACCTTAAAGCTTTGGGTGAGAAATAAAAATAACATTTTAATAAATGTTTCTCTTTTCTGTGAAAACATGATGCTAACAAAAGTATTAAATTAATAAAACCTCTATGTCTGATTTTTCAGTGACTGAAATAAATGAGTAAGTTAAGATGATTCCCTTGACAGCTTTAGAATTTTCCTTTAGTACCACAACAATTCCTGAAAGATAACAATTGTATGTTTGATTTGCTGTTTCAAACAGACTTCTATGCTACAATCAAAATGAACGAGACAAGAAAGAAGAATGTAAGAAGATAAATCGGAAATAAAATTCATTCCCATTGAGAATGTGCAAGCTAGGATAAAATATCGCTTTAGATGAGAATATTGGATGCTAAGATGGCTTAAGGGGACGAAGCTGGACTTAAGAATCTCTCTCTTTACCTTTCACTTCACAGATGCTTCAAAAACAGTGAAAATTGATTAAATTTGAAAGAAAATAAGTTTTACCTTAAGATTGCAATTGGAGGTAACAAATGGTGGTCAAAGAGCTATAGGACTCTATTGCATGGTCTATGGAGAAGGTAAGAGGTGAATTGAGATTTATAGACTATAAGAAGTCAAACCAAGCTTCAGCAACACATTCTGAATTATGTTATTTAGGCTACTTTACCTCATTAACAGTAAAAAGAATTATATTGTAGAGTCCACATTTAATATGATAATGGATATAAAGAAGAGATATGATAAAATTAGCTCCCCACACAATAAAGTTTAGGCTACCCAATTATAGCTAACAAATGGACATGTTTATTGTGTTCAAATATTCAAGGATTTTCATAATAGGAAGCATTTAAAAAATTCACATTGTAATATCGAAGATCTGTTTTCCTTATTTTAAATACTCATTCTATACCAAGAATTACCAAATAGTATAATTCTAAAAGTTACAGTAAGAAAACAAGTTATTACAGTCATCCATCCAATGCCAGCAGGGAAATGTTGATGTTATCAGGGACTCAACGAAAAATTGGAACTGCTTACAACAGACTTCACACAGAACAAAGACATAATCCACTGTAAGATTCACGCCATAGACTCTATAAGATTCACAAGCAGGAAGCGACTGAGGCACCATAGAGTAAAGTATGCAATATTGAAACACTTTTTGAAAACTTCTTCGTGATCTCCTATGACTTCCGAAGAATGATGAAACGGGTACTAACAGTCGAACATCTTCAAGGCTTCTTAGTATCGCGGCTTCCACTATTTGAAAGGTAAAAGACATCTTTATATGAAAACTTGAAAGGATGATAAACTCCTTCATCAATTCTTACAAAAAAACGTCTAAAACTATGTATATATACCGCAAAGATGAAAATCTATTTCAGTACTTTCCGGAAAGTACTGATGGTTCATCTAATATGATGAACGCGGATGCTTTGACGAAACTATCGAAAGGACTTTACAAAATAGTATGGAAAACAAATAATATGTGGTAACATTACATTGCTCGAAAAAGCAGTGGTAGCTGGAAAGGCTGGGCCTTGTACTTACTTTATGTCAAAGCAGAAAGTATTCGCGCGTCTTCTGAGTGACAGTTAAGCAGCAGTATATGTCCAAGGCACGAACAGGAAACCATAAAATCGGAACAAAATGATGTTATTTTTTCTTTTTTGAAGTTTTGAGAACGATAGACTTCGGAAAACGTTTCGAGAAATGCATTTTGGAATCATCATTCTCTTTGGACGAGAATAATTATGCATTTTAATCAGTAGGTATTTCTTGAAAATAAATTACTTCTACCGAGACGAGTCACTGCTGCGTAAGATAATATTACAGCAAGAGGTGTTTTGAACCAGTGAAGTTGATGAAATTTTAAAGTTGACAGCTTACAACTTTGTGAAATTCATCTTCAGACCATGGTGCTTCAATCAACTTACTTGGAAATCCTCATATTTATCTTAGAAGATAACAGAACAGAGTTTCCAAATTTTGCACATTGCAAACTTATTTGAAACCTTTTCATTTGAATAAGACTCCTTCTACCGTTTCAGAATGATGAAATTCTTCGATTTATACTTTTTCAACATGACTTTTGTGTTATGAAATAAAGGAAATGGTTTACTTTTCAGTTGCGCCTAAATAAATTATCAAGCATACTCCGTTACCAAAAGGTCATTCGGTGCAACAGGCACATGCAGCCACTGATTTCTCATAGTGAAGTCAGCTGACTGCAGTTACTCTCGAAACGCATTGCATATATCTGCTATGACATGCAAAGCAAGAAAGACGTTTTGGTGTAATAAGTTCACAGCTAATAAACTATAAATATTATTGTATTGCATATAATGGTAATGTAATTATCAAGCATTGTATTTAAGATCATGGAGCAAGAACTTAATTGGATATATTTTTGCTGAATATATTTTAAGATCACTTTCCTTTGAAGATATATATCATATAGGACGTTTTCTGTTCCTGTTTTCCCTTTTCCTCCATACAAGTTCAAAGCTTTCTTCAGTTCCAACAAGTTCAATTTCATTTTTCAATCTGCCAAAGCCTTTACTTTACTTTGCCTCACCTTTATTCTAATTCCGTTACCTTAGAGTTTGACAACCGATTTGAAAATAAATTATGTAGAAATAAAACAGAGGAAAGAAGTGGAAGAAAATGTTCTGTGATTGCCAGATATTCGCAATTTTTAGCTGCAGTAACAAGGATATAGCAACTCTGTTGGCAGACCTTGATGAGAGACAACGAAGGTTTGAAAGTTAGAGGTTTTAGTGTAGAAACACCACATGTGTGCTTCACCACCTTGATAGTAAGATTTTTGGATTTTAAAATACTTCATCTCTGGTGAAAAAATGAAAACAGTATTTTATCTTAGAATTAATTTGTTTCTCTGTTCTGAAAATTTTAGATCTTTATCATTTCCATATCTTAAATAAGAATTACTCTTTATATTGTGACAATGACTCAGAATTCATCAGATTCTGTTAAAAATTAGAAGTCATTCTTTTGCCTTCATATTTGAACAATGTCTTACATACGAATTCTTCTATGTCTAAAACTCACATTCTATTCTCTACAATGTTTGAGGCACTCAAAATGATTTCTTAAGTTTTTCTTAAAAAACGTAGCACTGAGGAACGTTTTTGAAAAATGTATATCTGAGAATTGAATGTCTTCTTTCAGCATTATCTCATTCAATTATTTGGTGTCTATAGGTTGTTTCAATTCAGTGTATAAATTCCTTTCTATCCATAACAGCTCTCTTTTGTTTGATTAAGAGTGGAATACATTATTTTCTCTGCAAGACTGAGCGAAATCTTTTGAATTGTACTTCTGTGTATAGTTCATCAATTGGTATTCTTTACATTCTTCTTCATTTAAAAATGTTTAGATTCATCCTTTGCTGAATGTTTCCATCTTATTTGTTTGTTCAAATTAAAATTACATTTCAGATAATTTATTTATTTGTCAGCTTTGTTGCAGTCTTGCTTCTTGTTTATTTGTTGGTCTCGCATCTTAAAGATTATGTCCCCAACATCATTGGTTTGTTGAAAATTGTTATTTGTTGTCTCAGGTATTGAATTAGATTGTATTTCTTATTTTTCACCTCCTTATAACATTTTCATCTTTTATTTCATGCTTCTACATTTTTCAGATGATTTTCATTGTGCCATGCTAATTTCTGGCTGAAATCAGGGCTCTAATTTATGAGTGCAGCCTTAAATTAAACCTGGCCACCATTTACACTGTAAGCAGCCAATGGAGTAGGAGGGCTGTTGAATTACTTGATAAATTTTCAACCACAATAGAAACAGTGAGGATAGTTTCTGGACATGTAAAGACTGCAATATAATATTGAGTTGCTGGGACAAAGATGGAAGGTTATAATTCAAAACTTGATAACTTCAAATTTGAAACTTCTTTATTGATTTCTGGCCTAAACTGTACACTTTCAGAATTTCAATAAAACTGCTAAGAAAGAGTTGTGATTTGAATGTTTCTTCTCACCTTGTTTCCTTTGGACATATAGCAAAAGTGATCTGATGTCTTTCTGGAGAAATGTGTCCAGTCCCTAGAATAGAAATTCTTCTCCTTTGTGAAGAAAAATAGAACAAGCTACCCCAAAACATGATGCTTAGAGAAAGCATTTTGAAGCATAGGAAAAGGTGGTTTAATGCAGAAAATTAATGCTAAAGTCATGAAAATCTAAGTGGTATCTTGGTTCAGAAAGTAAGCATCAAATATAAATAGTTTAATTTTAATTTATTACAAAGCATTAGTTGAGTAAAATTGAGTAATTTTAAATTATTTATTAATAAACCATGATTTCAAATGAAACTGCATTAGTTAATTTGATTTGATAAAGCTCAGTTTACTTTTTTTTGAGCACACCTATTTAGAAAATAATGGAAGATTTCAAATTAATTGAATTGCAAATGAAGCAAAATTTTGTTAAGATCATACTTGGCAAGAATTGAAGATTTTTATTCGAAGCTTTTTATTCTAAATGTTAAATTGGAAAGAAAAGCTGCATTTAGTTATCTCATTTTTGACAACTTTTAAACATTTATTAGGAATGCCAAATGGGGGAATTTCAAAACAGGCATGGAATATCAATCTATAGGCAAGGGAACTGTCAGCAGACCGAGAAAAGGATGGTAAAGTTCCATGGAACAAGTGAAGCCTGAACGGGTATAATGCATAACCCAGGAAGGAACATGATGATGATTTATAAAATAGCTCAACTGAAATATTTATGTGGAAAGTCAACCAGAAGAGGTGAATTCATGAAGGTGACAATGAAACATACTTGTCTTGTAACACGTAAACCAATATTTTCTTGGTTCCCCCTCATGGAATTAACTTAATAAGGCATTGTATTTCTAAAGAGAGACTCACTCTTGTCATTGGAACACAAGCATCAAAATGAAACTTAGTAGGAAATGCTTTAAGGAGCACACATTATAAAGTAACACTTTCTCTGCATTATTATTATTAGTATTTTATTGTATTTCTTCCTTCATTCAAGTGGCAGGGGTTTTTTCATATGAGTCACGGTCTGATTCACAGTTAGGTCCTCTGTGGATGTCTATCTTATGTACATCAGATAAATGTTTCCTATCAATTATTACATGGCCAATTTGGTTAAAAGTAACTCCATCTCGTGAGCTCCATGTTACCTACCTTATGATCTTTCCCTAGAGCCTGACTACCCCAATATCAACTTTACCAATTTGCTCATTATCATTTTTCATACCCTGAAGATTTTACTTTCCAATTGTTTATCACTTTAAGTGTCTCCTTTTTGCCAAACTTAGCATTGAAGTCTTTAAGAATTGTTTAAATATCCTGTCTTGAGATACTATCAATTTCCTTTCCCAACTGTCCATAGAATGTGCCATTACCATCATTTTATCTGGCTTCACACATAACCATCAAAAAGGTTTAGGAACATTTAGTATTCATTTTCATGCAATAAACTTCTTCCCACCTGTTTTCAAAAAATTTTCTTTCAAGAAGAATAAAGGATTTGAAATAGAGTAGGGGTCACATTTCATAAAAACTATTAAGGAATCAAAAAGGGATTGATTTAAATATTAAATTGAATATTTAATGGTGATACCTATGAGAAATGCATATCATAAAAATTTACAAAAGTAATTCAATCAACAAACATAAGACTCAAAACCCTATAAGTAAATATCTCACTGTTTGTGAGAGAAATGGAATATTAAACAACACAGTCACAAAGAAATGCCAGAAACTCTGAATCTCTCAACCTGTTGAGAAGTTTAGAGATAAAATCTATTACCAATGAAAAGAGTAAAAACAATGATGCCAACAAAGTATACTTACAAGGAATGAAAAGATCATTCTGATCAGTGGTAATATTGAAATTTTACCTCGGTTTTCCAATCAATAGCATTTTTAAATTTATGATAGGGAGAATGAAACAGGAAAACTAGCAAATCGAATTAATTTTGAGTATCATTTTTACAGAATCAAAGGTTTAATTAAATAATGGAGTAATCTGGCTAAATACTCATTGAATTATCATGATTCCTTCTCAACTACATAAGCCAACCGTTCCATAGGAATGTAAAAGGAAGGGAGATTATAAATATTTCACAACCATAAAATAAGAACCTCCAACACAGCATTATCTAAATGTTACTTAATTTCAACAAATAATGAAGATTGAAACATCAAGCAAAAGATGCATTTAAAAATTTACAATTGAAGTGGAATGTAAAGAATACCAATTGATCAACTATACACAAAAATTAATTTCAAAACATTTTGCTCTGTCGTGCATAAAAAATGTGTTAAACATTAAATAAATAAAAGAGGAATCTATTGGATACAAAGATATTTATACACAGAACTGAAAAAGCTATTAGAACAAAATTATTGAAAGAGATCCTGATGAGAGAAGACGTGTTCTCAGTGTTAAAATTTTCAGAAAAATTTAAGAAATCATTTTGAGTGTCTCAATACCTTACACAACAATCAACTTCTTGATGGCTGTACTTAGAATATAAGACATCATTCAAATATAAATAGAATGACTTTGAATTTTTAACAGAATCTCATGTTTCAACCTAATGATTGAAACATTTTCTCTATATTAAGTTGAACTCTCAATTAAGAGATATATAAATACCTAAAATATTCAGAATGGAGAAACAAATTAATTCAAAGATAAGATGCTGTTTATAATTTTTGCCAAGGATGAAGTATTTTCAAAAGGAAAATTGTAAGTTTTAAGGTGGTGACACACACAGGAATCGTATCAACACTAAACCCATTCTATCTTTCAAACTTGAGAAAAACAAATACTATGATTTTGCCATTTAATGTTTTTACTATTTGGTATTTGAAACAAAAAACTATTTAATTGACAATGATAATATATGCTATAATCATAAAAGATTTCCTTTGATAGCCAATATCTCACTTTTATTTCTACATCTTTTATTTTAAAATAGGTCTTCAAACTGGTTGAAAACTGAAGTTGAACATTTTGGAAATAAACCAAATTTTTGAATTTATAGTATGGTAACTGAAAAATTAGGAACAGAAAATGTGCAACAGGATGCCCTGGTTTATATCTTCAAAGGAAAGAGGTCTAAAAATATTTCCAAAAAATTCTTGCTACATGATCTTAAATACAATAAATGATTAAACCTTAATGACAAAATAATAATAAATAAGGAGAGGTCTCCAAAAAAATATTTCAACACAGATGAGAGAATTTCCAATGCTATTGAACCACATATCTCCAACTTACATAAAATGTTGAAGATGAGCCAATGATCCTTTTAAAAAATTCCTTTAGTGTCTACGTATAATTTAGTATCTTTGTTTACGCCAGAAAAAATTCAATCATAATATCAGGTTATGAAACCAAAATAAAAAATAGGAACATTTTTACCTCCCAACTACTTTTATTTTGAATATACTGTAGGAATTTAAGTCATTGTCCTATGTAGTTGTATCCTGTTCTTTTCAAGTACAACTTATTAAATACTACATTATTAGTAAATTTACACAGTATTTTGATAAGAATCCTACCTTTCTTAAATATTTTGTTCATAAAGAAATACAACATCAGTATAATCAAGAAACAAACACAAAAGAGAATAATAAACAAAAAGATTGACCTTAAAGCTTTGGGTGAGAAATAAAAATAACATTTTAATAAATGTTTCTCTTTTCTGTGAAAACATGATGCTAACAAAAGTATTAAATTAATAAAACCTCTATGTCTGATTTTTCAGTGACTGAAATAAATGAGTAAGTTAAGATGATTCCCTTGACAGCTTTAGAATTTTCCTTTAGTACCACAACAATTCCTGAAAGATAACAATTGTATGTTTGATTTGCTGTTTCAAACAGACTTCTATGCTACAATCAAAATGAACGAGACAAGAAAGAAGAATGTAAGAAACTAATCGGAAATAAAATTCATTCCCATTGAGAATGTGCAAGCTAGGATAAAATATCGCTTTAGATGAGAATATTGGATGCTAAGATGGCTTAAGGGGACGAAGCTGGACTTAAGAATCTCTCTCTTTACCTTTCACTTCACAGATGCTTCAAAAACAGTGAAAATTGATTAAATTTGAAAGAAAATAAGTTTTACCTTAAGATTGCAATTGGAGGTAACAAATGGTGGTCAAAGAGCTATAGGACTCTATTGCATGGTCTATGAGAAGGTAAGAGGTGAATTGAGATTTATAGACTATAAGAAGTCAAACCAAGCTTCAGCAACACATTCTGAATTATGTTATTTAAACTACTTTACCTCATTAACAGTCCAAAAATTATATTGTAGAGTCCACATTTAATATGATAATGGATATAAAGAAGAGATATGATAAAATTAGCTCCCCACACAATAAAGTTTAGGCTACCCAATTATAGCTAACAAATGGACATGTTTATTGTGTTCAAATATTCAAGGATTTTCATAATAGGAGGCATTTAAAAAATTCACATTGTAATATCGAAGATCTGTTTTCCTTATTTTAAATACTCATTCTATACCAAAAATTACCAAATAGTATAATTCTAAAAGTTACAGTAAGAAAACAAGTTATTACAGTCATCCATCCAATGCCAGCAGGGAAATGTTGATGTTATCAGGGACTCAACGAAAAATTGGAACTGCTTACAACAGACTTCACACAGAACAAAGACATAATCCACTGTAAGATTCACGCCATAGACTCTATAAGATTCACAAGCAGGAAGCGACTGAGGCACCATAGAGTAAAGTATGCAATATTGAAACACTTTTTGAAAACTTCTTCGTGATCTCCTATGACTTCCGAAGAATGATGAAACGGGTACTAACAGTCGAACATCTTCAAGGCTTCTTAGTATCGCGGCTTCCACTATTTGAAAGGTAAAAGACATCTTTATATGAAAACTTGAAAGGATGATAAACTCCTTCATCAATTCTTACAAAAAAACGTCTAAAACTATGTATATATACCGCAAAGATGAAAATCTATTTCAGTACTTTCCGGAAAGTACTGATGGTTCATCTAATATGATGAACGCGGATGCTTTGACGAAACTATCGAAAGGACTTTACAAAATAGTATGGAAAACAAATAATATGTGGTAACATTACATTGCTCGAAAAAGCAGTGGTAGCTGGAAAGGCTGGGCCTTGTACTTACTTTATGTCAAAGCAGAAAGTATTCGCGCGTCTTCTGAGTGACAGTTAAGCAGCAGTATATGTCCAAGGCACGAACAGGAAACCATAAAATCGGAACAAAATGATGTTATTTTTTCTTTTTTGAAGTTTTGAGAACGATAGACTTCGGAAAACGTTTCGAGAAATGCATTTTGGAATCATCATTCTCTTTGGACGAGAATAATTATGCATTTTAATCAGTAGGTATTTCTTGAAAATAAATTACTTCTACCGAGACGAGTCACTGCTGCGTAAGATAATATTACAGCAAGAGGTGTTTTGAACCAGTGAAGTTGATGAAATTTTAAAGTTGACAGCTTACAACTTTGTGAAATTCATCTTCAGACCATGGTGCTTCAATCAACTTACTTGGAAATCCTCATATTTATCTTAGAAGATAACAGAACAGAGTTTCCAAATTTTGCACATTGCAAACTTATTTGAAACCTTTTCATTTGAATAAGACTCCTTCTACCGTTTCAGAATGATGAAATTCTTCGATTTATACTTTTTCAACATGACTTTTGTGTTATGAAATAAAGGAAATGGTTTACTTTTCAGTTGCGCCTAAATAAATTATCAAGCATACTCCGTTACCAAAAGGTCATTCGGTGCAACAGGCACATGCAGCCACTGATTTCTCATAGTGAAGTCAGCTGACTGCAGTTACTCTCGAAACGCATTGCATATATCTGCTATGACATGCAAAGCAAGAAAGACGTTTTGGTGTAATAAGTTCACAGCTAATAAACTATAAATATTATTGTATTGCATATAATGGTAATGTAATTATCAAGCATTGTATTTAAGATCATGGAGCAAGAACTTAATTGGATATATTTTTGCTGAATATATTTTAAGATCACTTTCCTTTGAAGATATATATCATATAGGACGTTTTCTGTTCCTGTTTTCCCTTTTCCTCCATACAAGTTCAAAGCTTTCTTCAGTTCCAACAAGTTCAATTTCATTTTTCAATCTGCCAAAGCCTTTACTTTACTTTGCCTCACCTTTATTCTAATTCCGTTACCTTAGAGTTTGACAACCGATTTGAAAATAAATTATGTAGAAATAAAACAGAGGAAAGAAGTGGAAGAAAATGTTCTGTGATTGCCAGATATTCGCAATTTTTAGCTGCAGTAACAAGGATATAGCAACTCTGTTGGCAGACCTTGATGAGAGACAACGAAGGTTTGAAAGTTAGAGGTTTTAGTGTAGAAACACCACATGTGTGCTTCACCACCTTGATAGTAAGATTTTTGGATTTTAAAATACTTCATCTCTGGTGAAAAAATGAAAACAGTATTTTATCTTAGAATTAATTTGTTTCTCTGTTCTGAAAATTTTAGATCTTTATCATTTCCATATCTTAAATAAGAATTACTCTTTATATTGTGACAATGACTCAGAATTCATCAGATTCTGTTAAAAATTAGAAGTCATTCTTTTGCCTTCATATTCGAACAATGTCTTACATACGAATTCTTCTATGTCTAAAACTCACATTCTATTCTCTACAATGTTTGAGGCACTCAAAATGATTTCTTAAGTTTTTCTTAAAAAACGTAGCACTGAGGAACGTTTTTGAAAAATGTATATCTGAGAATTGAATGTCTTCTTTCAGCATTATCTCATTCAATTATTTGGTGTCTATAGGTTGTTTCAATTCAGTGTATAAATTCCTTTCTATCCATAACAGCTCTCTTTTGTTTGATTAAGAGTGGAATACATTATTTTCTCTGCAAGACTGAGCGAAATCTTTTGAATTGTACTTCTGTGTATAGTTCATCAATTGGTATTCTTTACATTCTTCTTCATTTAAAAATGTTTAGATTCATCCTTTGCTGAATGTTTCCATCTTATTTGTTTGTTCAAATTAAAATTACATTTCAGATAATTTATTTATTTGTCAGCTTTGTTGCAGTCTTGCTTCTTGTTTATTTGTTGGTCTCGCATCTTAAAGATTATGTCCCCAACATCATTGGTTTGTTGAAAATTGTTATTTGTTGTCTCAGGTATTGAATTAGATTGTATTTCTTATTTTTCACCTCCTTATAACATTTTCATCTTTTATTTCATGCTTCTACATTTTTCAGATGATTTTCATTGTGCCATGCTAATTTCTGGCTGAAATCAGGGCTCTAATTTATGAGTGCAGCCTTAAATTAAACCTGGCCACCATTTACACTGTAAGCAGCCAATGGAGTAGGAGGGCTGTTGAATTACTTGATAAATTTTCAACCACAATAGAAACAGTGAGGATAGTTTCTGGACATGTAAAGACTGCAATATAATATTGAGTTGCTGGGACAAAGATGGAAGGTTATAATTCAAAACTTGATAACTTCAAATTTGAAACTTCTTTATTGATTTCTGGCCTAAACTGTACACTTTCAGAATTTCAATAAAACTGCTAAGAAAGAGTTGTGATTTGAATGTTTCTTCTCACCTTGTTTCCTTTGGACATATAGCAAAAGTGATCTGATGTCTTTCTGGAGAAATGTGTCCAGTCCCTAGAATAGAAATTCTTCTCCTTTGTGAAGAAAAATAGAACAAGCTACCCCAAAACATGATGCTTAGAGAAAGCATTTTGAAGCATAGGAAAAGGTGGTTTAATGCAGAAAATTAATGCTAAAGTCATGAAAATCTAAGTGGTATCTTGGTTCAGAAAGTAAGCATCAAATATAAATAGTTTAATTTTAATTTATTACAAAGCATTAGTTGAGTAAAATTGAGTAATTTTAAATTATTTATTAATAAACCATGATTTCAAATGAAACTGCATTAGTTAATTTGATTTGATAAAGCTCAGTTTACTTTTTTTTGAGCACACCTATTTAGAAAATAATGGAAGATTTCAAATTAATTGAATTGCAAATGAAGCAAAATTTTGTTAAGATCATACTTGGCAAGAATTGAAGATTTTTATTCGAAGCTTTTTATTCTAAATGTTAAATTGGAAAGAAAAGCTGCATTTAGTTATCTCATTTTTGACAACTTTTAAACATTTATTAGGAATGCCAAATGGGGGAATTTCAAAACAGGCATGGAATATCAATCTATAGGCAAGGGAACTGTCAGCAGACCGAGAAAAGGATGGTAAAGTTCCATGGAACAAGTGAAGCCTGAACGGGTATAATGCATAACCCAGGAAGGAACATGATGATGATTTATAAAATAGCTCAACTGAAATATTTATGTGGAAAGTCAACCAGAAGAGGTGAATTCATGAAGGTGACAATGAAACATACTTGTCTTGTAACACGTAAACCAATATTTTCTTGGTTCCCCCTCATGGAATTAACTTAATAAGGCATTGTATTTCTAAAGAGAGACTCACTCTTGTCATTGGAACACAAGCATCAAAATGAAACTTAGTAGGAAATGCTTTAAGGAGCACACATTATAAAGTAACACTTTCTCTGCATTATTATTATTAGTATTTTATTGTATTTCTTCCTTCATTCAAGTGGCAGGGGTTTTTTCATATGAGTCACGGTCTGATTCACAGTTAGGTCCTCTGTGGATGTCTATCTTATGTACATCAGATAAATGTTTCCTATCAATTATTACATGGCCAATTTGGTTAAAAGTAACTCCATCTCGTGAGCTCCATGTTACCTACCTTATGATCTTTCCCTAGAGCCTGACTACCCCAATATCAACTTTACCAATTTGCTCATTATCATTTTTCATACCCTGAAGATTTTACTTTCCAATTGTTTATCACTTTAAGTGTCTCCTTTTTGCCAAACTTAGCATTGAAGTCTTTAAGAATTGTTTAAATATCCTGTCTTGAGATACTATCAATTTCCTTTCCCAACTGTCCATAGAATGTGCCATTACCATCATTTTATCTGGCTTCACACATAACCATCAAAAAGGTTTAGGAACATTTAGTATTCATTTTCATGCAATAAACTTCTTCCCACCTGTTTTCAAAAAATTTTCTTTCAAGAAGAATAAAGGATTTGAAATAGAGTAGGGGTCACATTTCATAAAAACTATTAAGGAATCAAAAAGGGATTGATTTAAATATTAAATTGAATATTTAATGGTGATACCTATGAGAAATGCATATCATAAAAATTTACAAAAGTAATTCAATCAACAAACATAAGACTCAAAACCCTATAAGTAAATATCTCACTGTTTGTGAGAGAAATGGAATATTAAACAACACAGTCACAAAGAAATGCCAGAAACTCTGAATCTCTCAACCTGTTGAGAAGTTTAGAGATAAAATCTATTACCAATGAAAAGAGTAAAAACAATGATGCCAACAAAGTATACTTACAAGGAATGAAAAGATCATTCTGATCAGTGGTAATATTGAAATTTTACCTCGGTTTTCCAATCAATAGCATTTTTAAATTTATGATAGGGAGAATGAAACAGGAAAACTAGCAAATCGAATTAATTTTGAGTATCATTTTTACAGAATCAAAGGTTTAATTAAATAATGGAGTAATCTGGCTAAATACTCATTGAATTATCATGATTCCTTCTCAACTACATAAGCCAACCGTTCCATAGGAATGTAAAAGGAAGGGAGATTATAAATATTTCACAACCATAAAATAAGAACCTCCAACACAGCATTATCTAAATGTTACTTAATTTCAACAAATAATGAAGATTGAAACATCAAGCAAAAGATGCATTTAAAAATTTACAAATGAAGTGGAATGTAAAGAATACCAATTGATTAACTATACACAAAAATTAATTTCAAAACATTTTGCTCTGTCGTGCATAAAAAATGTGTTAAACATTAAATAAATAAAAGAGGAATCTATTGGATACAAAGATATTTATACACAGAACTGAAAAAGCTATTAGAACAAAATTATTGAAAGAGATCCTGATGAGAGAAGACGTGTTCTCAGTGTTAAAATTTTCAGAAAAATTTAAGAAATCATTTTGAGTGTCTCAATACCTTACACAACAATCAACTTCTTGATGGCTGTACTTAGAATATAAGACATCATTCAAATATAAATAGAATGACTTTGAATTTTTAACAGAATCTCATGTTTCAACCTAATGATTGAAACATTTTCTCTATATTAAGTTGAACTCTCAATTAAGAGATATATAAATACCTAAAATATTCAGAATGGAGAAACAAATTAATTCAAAGATAAGATGCTGTTTATAATTTTTGCCAAGGATGAAGTATTTTCAAAAGGAAAATTGTAAGTTTTAAGGTGGTGACACACACAGGAATCGTATCAACACTAAACCCATTCTATCTTTCAAACTTGAGAAAAACAAATACTATGATTTTGCCATTTAATGTTTTTACTATTTGGTATTTGAAACAAAAAACTATTTAATTGACAATGATAATATATGCTATAATCATAAAAGATTTCCTTTGATAGCCAATATCTCACTTTTATTTCTACATCTTTTATTTTAAAATAGGTCTTCAAACTGGTTGAAAACTGAAGTTGAACATTTTGGAAATAAACCAAATTTTTGAATTTATAGTATGGTAACTGAAAAATTAGGAACAGAAAATGTGCAACAGGATGCCCTGGTTTATATCTTCAAAGGAAAGAGGTCTAAAAATATTTCCAAAAAATTCTTGCTACATGATCTTAAATACAATAAATGATTAAACCTTAATGACAAAATAATAATAAATAAGGAGAGGTCTCCAAAAAAATATTTCAACACAGATGAGAGAATTTCCAATGCTATTGAACCACATATCTCCAACTTACATAAAATGTTGAAGATGAGCCAATGATCCTTTTAAAAAATTCCTTTAGTGTCTACGTATAATTTAGTATCTTTGTTTACGCCAGAAAAAATTCAATCATAATATCAGGTTATGAAACCAAAATAAAAAATAGGAACATTTTTACCTCCCAACTACTTTTATTTTGAATATACTGTAGGAATTTAAGTCATTGTCCTATGTAGTTGTATCCTGTTCTTTTCAAGTACAACTTATTAAATACTACATTATTAGTAAATTTACACAGTATTTTGATAAGAATCCTACCTTTCTTAAATATTTTGTTCATAAAGAAATACAACATCAGTATAATCAAGAAACAAACACAAAAGAGAATAATAAACAAAAAGATTGACCTTAAAGCTTTGGGTGAGAAATAAAAATAACATTTTAATAAATGTTTCTCTTTTCTGTGAAAACATGATGCTAACAAAAGTATTAAATTAATAAAACCTCTATGTCTGATTTTTCAGTGACTGAAATAAATGAGTAAGTTAAGATGATTCCCTTGACAGCTTTAGAATTTTCCTTTAGTACCACAACAATTCCTGAAAGATAACAATTGTATGTTTGATTTGCTGTTTCAAACAGACTTCTATGCTACAATCAAAATGAACGAGACAAGAAAGAAGAATGTAAGAAACTAATCGGAAATAAAATTCATTCCCATTGAGAATGTGCAAGCTAGGATAAAATATCGCTTTAGATGAGAATATTGGATGCTAAGATGGCTTAAGGGGACGAAGCTGGACTTAAGAATCTCTCTCTTTACCTTTCACTTCACAGATGCTTCAAAAACAGTGAAAATTGATTAAATTTGAAAGAAAATAAGTTTTACCTTAAGATTGCAATTGGAGGTAACAAATGGTGGTCAAAGAGCTATAGGACTCTATTGCATGGTCTATGAGAAGGTAAGAGGTGAATTGAGATTTATAGACTATAAGAAGTCAAACCAAGCTTCAGCAACACATTCTGAATTATGTTATTTAAACTACTTTACCTCATTAACAGTCCAAAAATTATATTGTAGAGTCCACATTTAATATGATAATGGATATAAAGAAGAGATATGATAAAATTAGCTCCCCACACAATAAAGTTTAGGCTACCCAATTATAGCTAACAAATGGACATGTTTATTGTGTTCAAATATTCAAGGATTTTCATAATAGGAGGCATTTAAAAAATTCACATTGTAATATCGAAGATCTGTTTTCCTTATTTTAAATACTCATTCTATACCAAAAATTACCAAATAGTATAATTCTAAAAGTTACAGTAAGAAAACAAGTTATTACAGTCATCCATCCAATGCCAGCAGGGAAATGTTGATGTTATCAGGGACTCAACGAAAAATTGGAACTGCTTACAACAGACTTCACACAGAACAAAGACATAATCCACTGTAAGATTCACGCCATAGACTCTATAAGATTCACAAGCAGGAAGCGACTGAGGCACCATAGAGTAAAGTATGCAATATTGAAACACTTTTTGAAAACTTCTTCGTGATCTCCTATGACTTCCGAAGAATGATGAAACGGGTACTAACAGTCGAACATCTTCAAGGCTTCTTAGTATCGCGGCTTCCACTATTTGAAAGGTAAAAGACATCTTTATATGAAAACTTGAAAGGATGATAAACTCCTTCATCAATTCTTACAAAAAAACGTCTAAAACTATGTATATATACCGCAAAGATGAAAATCTATTTCAGTACTTTCCGGAAAGTACTGATGGTTCATCTAATATGATGAACGCGGATGCTTTGACGAAACTATCGAAAGGACTTTACAAAATAGTATGGAAAACAAATAATATGTGGTAACATTACATTGCTCGAAAAAGCAGTGGTAGCTGGAAAGGCTGGGCCTTGTACTTACTTTATGTCAAAGCAGAAAGTATTCGCGCGTCTTCTGAGTGACAGTTAAGCAGCAGTATATGTCCAAGGCACGAACAGGAAACCATAAAATCGGAACAAAATGATGTTATTTTTTCTTTTTTGAAGTTTTGAGAACGATAGACTTCGGAAAACGTTTCGAGAAATGCATTTTGGAATCATCATTCTCTTTGGACGAGAATAATTATGCATTTTAATCAGTAGGTATTTCTTGAAAATAAATTACTTCTACCGAGACGAGTCACTGCTGCGTAAGATAATATTACAGCAAGAGGTGTTTTGAACCAGTGAAGTTGATGAAATTTTAAAGTTGACAGCTTACAACTTTGTGAAATTCATCTTCAGACCATGGTGCTTCAATCAACTTACTTGGAAATCCTCATATTTATCTTAGAAGATAACAGAACAGAGTTTCCAAATTTTGCACATTGCAAACTTATTTGAAACCTTTTCATTTGAATAAGACTCCTTCTACCGTTTCAGAATGATGAAATTCTTCGATTTATACTTTTTCAACATGACTTTTGTGTTATGAAATAAAGGAAATGGTTTACTTTTCAGTTGCGCCTAAATAAATTATCAAGCATACTCCGTTACCAAAAGGTCATTCGGTGCAACAGGCACATGCAGCCACTGATTTCTCATAGTGAAGTCAGCTGACTGCAGTTACTCTCGAAACGCATTGCATATATCTGCTATGACATGCAAAGCAAGAAAGACGTTTTGGTGTAATAAGTTCACAGCTAATAAACTATAAATATTATTGTATTGCATATAATGGTAATGTAATTATCAAGCATTGTATTTAAGATCATGGAGCAAGAACTTAATTGGATATATTTTTGCTGAATATATTTTAAGATCACTTTCCTTTGAAGATATATATCATATAGGACGTTTTCTGTTCCTGTTTTCCCTTTTCCTCCATACAAGTTCAAAGCTTTCTTCAGTTCCAACAAGTTCAATTTCATTTTTCAATCTGCCAAAGCCTTTACTTTACTTTGCCTCACCTTTATTCTAATTCCGTTACCTTAGAGTTTGACAACCGATTTGAAAATAAATTATGTAGAAATAAAACAGAGGAAAGAAGTGGAAGAAAATGTTCTGTGATTGCCAGATATTCGCAATTTTTAGCTGCAGTAACAAGGATATAGCAACTCTGTTGGCAGACCTTGATGAGAGACAACGAAGGTTTGAAAGTTAGAGGTTTTAGTGTAGAAACACCACATGTGTGCTTCACCACCTTGATAGTAAGATTTTTGGATTTTAAAATACTTCATCTCTGGTGAAAAAATGAAAACAGTATTTTATCTTAGAATTAATTTGTTTCTCTGTTCTGAAAATTTTAGATCTTTATCATTTCCATATCTTAAATAAGAATTACTCTTTATATTGTGACAATGACTCAGAATTCATCAGATTCTGTTAAAAATTAGAAGTCATTCTTTTGCCTTCATATTTGAACAATGTCTTACATACGAATTCTTCTATGTCTAAAACTCACATTCTATTCTCTACAATGTTTGAGGCACTCAAAATGATTTCTTAAGTTTTTCTTAAAAAACGTAGCACTGAGGAACGTTTTTGAAAAATGTATATCTGAGAATTGAATGTCTTCTTTCAGCATTATCTCATTCAATTATTTGGTGTCTATAGGTTGTTTCAATTCAGTGTATAAATTCCTTTCTATCCATAACAGCTCTCTTTTGTTTGATTAAGAGTGGAATACATTATTTTCTCTGCAAGACTGAGCGAAATCTTTTGAATTGTACTTCTGTGTATAGTTCATCAATTGGTATTCTTTACATTCTTCTTCATTTAAAAATGTTTAGATTCATCCTTTGCTGAATGTTTCCATCTTATTTGTTTGTTCAAATTAAAATTACATTTCAGATAATTTATTTATTTGTCAGCTTTGTTGCAGTCTTGCTTCTTGTTTATTTGTTGGTCTCGCATCTTAAAGATTATGTCCCCAACATCATTGGTTTGTTGAAAATTGTTATTTGTTGTCTCAGGTATTGAATTAGATTGTATTTCTTATTTTTCACCTCCTTATAACATTTTCATCTTTTATTTCATGCTTCTACATTTTTCAGATGATTTTCATTGTGCCATGCTAATTTCTGGCTGAAATCAGGGCTCTAATTTATGAGTGCAGCCTTAAATTAAACCTGGCCACCATTTACACTGTAAGCAGCCAATGGAGTAGGAGGGCTGTTGAATTACTTGATAAATTTTCAACCACAATAGAAACAGTGAGGATAGTTTCTGGACATGTAAAGACTGCAATATAATATTGAGTTGCTGGGACAAAGATGGAAGGTTATAATTCAAAACTTGATAACTTCAAATTTGAAACTTCTTTATTGATTTCTGGCCTAAACTGTACACTTTCAGAATTTCAATAAAACTGCTAAGAAAGAGTTGTGATTTGAATGTTTCTTCTCACCTTGTTTCCTTTGGACATATAGCAAAAGTGATCTGATGTCTTTCTGGAGAAATGTGTCCAGTCCCTAGAATAGAAATTCTTCTCCTTTGTGAAGAAAAATAGAACAAGCTACCCCAAAACATGATGCTTAGAGAAAGCATTTTGAAGCATAGGAAAAGGTGGTTTAATGCAGAAAATTAATGCTAAAGTCATGAAAATCTAAGTGGTATCTTGGTTCAGAAAGTAAGCATCAAATATAAATAGTTTAATTTTAATTTATTACAAAGCATTAGTTGAGTAAAATTGAGTAATTTTAAATTATTTATTAATAAACCATGATTTCAAATGAAACTGCATTAGTTAATTTGATTTGATAAAGCTCAGTTTACTTTTTTTTGAGCACACCTATTTAGAAAATAATGGAAGATTTCAAATTAATTGAATTGCAAATGAAGCAAAATTTTGTTAAGATCATACTTGGCAAGAATTGAAGATTTTTATTCGAAGCTTTTTATTCTAAATGTTAAATTGGAAAGAAAAGCTGCATTTAGTTATCTCATTTTTGACAACTTTTAAACATTTATTAGGAATGCCAAATGGGGGAATTTCAAAACAGGCATGGAATATCAATCTATAGGCAAGGGAACTGTCAGCAGACCGAGAAAAGGATGGTAAAGTTCCATGGAACAAGTGAAGCCTGAACGGGTATAATGCATAACCCAGGAAGGAACATGATGATGATTTATAAAATAGCTCAACTGAAATATTTATGTGGAAAGTCAACCAGAAGAGGTGAATTCATGAAGGTGACAATGAAACATACTTGTCTTGTAACACGTAAACCAATATTTTCTTGGTTCCCCCTCATGGAATTAACTTAATAAGGCATTGTATTTCTAAAGAGAGACTCACTCTTGTCATTGGAACACAAGCATCAAAATGAAACTTAGTAGGAAATGCTTTAAGGAGCACACATTATAAAGTAACACTTTCTCTGCATTATTATTATTAGTATTTTATTGTATTTCTTCCTTCATTCAAGTGGCAGGGGTTTTTTCATATGAGTCACGGTCTGATTCACAGTTAGGTCCTCTGTGGATGTCTATCTTATGTACATCAGATAAATGTTTCCTATCAATTATTACATGGCCAATTTGGTTAAAAGTAACTCCATCTCGTGAGCTCCATGTTACCTACCTTATGATCTTTCCCTAGAGCCTGACTACCCCAATATCAACTTTACCAATTTGCTCATTATCATTTTTCATACCCTGAAGATTTTACTTTCCAATTGTTTATCACTTTAAGTGTCTCCTTTTTGCCAAACTTAGCATTGAAGTCTTTAAGAATTGTTTAAATATCCTGTCTTGAGATACTATCAATTTCCTTTCCCAACTGTCCATAGAATGTGCCATTACCATCATTTTATCTGGCTTCACACATAACCATCAAAAAGGTTTAGGAACATTTAGTATTCATTTTCATGCAATAAACTTCTTCCCACCTGTTTTCAAAAATTTTTCTTTCAAGAAGAATAAAGGATTTGAAATAGAGTAGGGGTCACATTTCATAAAAACTATTAAGGAATCAAAGAGGGATTGATTTAAATATTAAATTGAATATTTAATGGTGATACCTATGAGAAATGCATATCATAAAAATTTACAAAAGTAATTCAATCAACAAACATAAGACTCAAAACCCTATAAGTAAATATCTCACTGTTTGTGAGAGAAATGGAATATTAAACAACACAGTCACAAAGAAATGCCAGAAACTCTGAATCTCTCAACCTGTTGAGAAGTTTAGAGATAAAATCTATTACCAATGAAAAGAGTAAAAACAATGATGCCAACAAAGTATACTTACAAGGAATGAAAAGATCATTCTGATCAGTGGTAATATTGAAATTTTACCTCGGTTTTCCAATCAATAGCATTTTTAAATTTATGATAGGGAGAATGAAACAGGAAAACTAGCAAATCGAATTAATTTTGAGTATCATTTTTACAGAATCAAAGGTTTAATTAAATAATGGAGTAATCTGGCTAAATACTCATTGAATTATCATGATTCCTTCTCAACTACATAAGCCAACCGTTCCATAGGAATGTAAAAGGAAGGGAGATTATAAATATTTCACAACCATAAAATAAGAACCTCCAACACAGCATTATCTAAATGTTACTTAATTTCAACAAATAATGAAGATTGAAACATCAAGCAAAAGATGCATTTAAAAATTTACAAATGAAGTGGAATGTAAAGAATACCAATTGATCAACTATACACAAAAATTAATTTCAAAACATTTTGCTCTGTCGTGCATAAAAAATGTGTTAAACATTAAATAAATAAAAGAGGAATCTATTGGATACAAAGATATTTATACACAGAACTGAAAAAGCTATTAGAACAAAATTATTGAAAGAGATCCTGATGAGAGAAGACGTGTTCTCAGTGTTAAAATTTTCAGAAAAATTTAAGAAATCATTTTGAGTGTCTCAATACCTTACACAACAATCAACTTCTTGATGGCTGTACTTAGAATATAAGACATCATTCAAATATAAATAGAATGACTTTGAATTTTTAACAGAATCTCATGTTTCAACCTAATGATTGAAACATTTTCTCTATATTAAGTTGAACTCTCAATTAAGAGATATATAAATACCTAAAATATTCAGAATGGAGAAACAAATTAATTCAAAGATAAGATGCTGTTTATAATTTTTGCCAAGGATGAAGTATTTTCAAAAGGAAAATTGTAAGTTTTAAGGTGGTGACACACACAGGAATCGTATCAACACTAAACCCATTCTATCTTTCAAACTTGAGAAAAACAAATACTATGATTTTGCCATTTAATGTTTTTACTATTTGGTATTTGAAACAAAAAACTATTTAATTGACAATGATAATATATGCTATAATCATAAAAGATTTCCTTTGATAGCCAATATCTCACTTTTATTTCTACATCTTTTATTTTAAAATAGGTCTTCAAACTGGTTGAAAACTGAAGTTGAACATTTTGGAAATAAACCAAATTTTTGAATTTATAGTATGGTAACTGAAAAATTAGGAACAGAAAATGTGCAACAGGATGCCCTGGTTTATATCTTCAAAGGAAAGAGGTCTAAAAATATTTCCAAAAAATTCTTGCTACATGATCTTAAATACAATAAATGATTAAACCTTAATGACAAAATAATAATAAATAAGGAGAGGTCTCCAAAAAAATATTTCAACACAGATGAGAGAATTTCCAATGCTATTGAACCACATATCTCCAACTTACATAAAATGTTGAAGATGAGCCAATGATCCTTTTAAAAAATTCCTTTAGTGTCTACGTATAATTTAGTATCTTTGTTTACGCCAGAAAAAATTCAATCATAATATCAGGTTATGAAACCAAAATAAAAAATAGGAACATTTTTACCTCCCAACTACTTTTATTTTGAATATACTGTAGGAATTTAAGTCATTGTCCTATGTAGTTGTATCCTGTTCTTTTCAAGTACAACTTATTAAATACTACATTATTAGTAAATTTACACAGTATTTTGATAAGAATCCTACCTTTCTTAAATATTTTGTTCATAAAGAAATACAACATCAGTATAATCAAGAAACAAACACAAAAGAGAATAATAAACAAAAAGATTGACCTTAAAGCTTTGGGTGAGAAATAAAAATAACATTTTAATAAATGTTTCTCTTTTCTGTGAAAACATGATGCTAACAAAAGTATTAAATTAATAAAACCTCTATGTCTGATTTTTCAGTGACTGAAATAAATGAGTAAGTTAAGATGATTCCCTTGACAGCTTTAGAATTTTCCTTTAGTACCACAACAATTCCTGAAAGATAACAATTGTATGTTTGATTTGCTGTTTCAAACAGACTTCTATGCTACAATCAAAATGAACGAGACAAGAAAGAAGAATGTAAGAAGATAAATGGGAAATAAAATTCATTCCCATTGAGAATGTGCAAGCTAGGATAAAATATCGCTTTAGATGAGAATATTGGATGCTAAGATGGCTTAAGGGGACGAAGCTGGACTTAAGAATCTCTCTCTTTACCTTTCACTTCACAGATGCTTCAAAAAGAGTGAAAATTGATTAAATTTGAAAGAAAATAAGTTTTACCTTAAGATTGCAATTGGAGGTAACAAATGGTGGTCAAAGAGCTATAGGACTCTATTGCATGGTCTATGAGAAGGTAAGAGGTGAATTGAGATTTATAGACTATAAGAAGTCAAACCAAGCTTCAGCAACACATTCTGAATTATGTTATTTAGGCTACTTTACCTCATTAACAGTCCAAAAATTATATTGTAGAGTCCACATTTAATATGATAATGGATATAAAGAAGAGATATGATAAAATTAGCTCCCCACACAATAAAGTTTAGGCTACCCAATTATAGCTAACAAATGGACATGTTTATTGTGTTCAAATATTCAAGGATTTTCATAATAGGAGGCATTTAAAAAATTCACATTGTAATATCGAAGATCTGTTTTCCTTATTTTAAATACTCATTCTATACCAAAAATTACCAAATAGTATAATTCTAAAAGTTACAGTAAGAAAACAAGTTATTACAGTCATCCATCCAATGCCAGCAGGGAAATGTTGATGTTATCAGGGACTCAACGAAAAATTGGAACTGCTTACAACAGACTTCACACAGAACAAAGACATAATCCACTGTAAGATTCACGCCATAGACTCTATAAGATTCACAAGCAGGAAGCGACTGAGGCACCATAGAGTAAAGTATGCAATATTGAAACACTTTTTGAAAACTTCTTCGTGATCTCCTATGACTTCCGAAGAATGATGAAACGGGTACTAACAGTCGAACATCTTCAAGGCTTCTTAGTATCGCGGCTTCCACTATTTGAAAGGTAAAAGACATCTTTATATGAAAACTTGAAAGGATGATAAACTCCTTCATCAATTCTTACAAAAAAACGTCTAAAACTATGTATATATACCGCAAAGATGAAAATCTATTTCAGTACTTTCCGGAAAGTACTGATGGTTCATCTAATATGATGAACGCGGATGCTTTGACGAAACTATCGAAAGGACTTTACAAAATAGTATGGAAAACAAATAATATGTGGTAACATTACATTGCTCGAAAAAGCAGTGGTAGCTGGAAAGGCTGGGCCTTGTACTTACTTTATGTCAAAGCAGAAAGTATTCGCGCGTCTTCTGAGTGACAGTTAAGCAGCAGTATATGTCCAAGGCACGAACAGGAAACCATAAAATCGGAACAAAATGATGTTATTTTTTCTTTTTTGAAGTTTTGAGAACGATAGACTTCGGAAAACGTTTCGAGAAATGCATTTTGGAATCATCATTCTCTTTGGACGAGAATAATTATGCATTTTAATCAGTAGGTATTTCTTGAAAATAAATTACTTCTACCGAGACGAGTCACTGCTGCGTAAGATAATATTACAGCAAGAGGTGTTTTGAACCAGTGAAGTTGATGAAATTTTAAAGTTGACAGCTTACAACTTTGTGAAATTCATCTTCAGACCATGGTGCTTCAATCAACTTACTTGGAAATCCTCATATTTATCTTAGAAGATAACAGAACAGAGTTTCCAAATTTTGCACATTGCAAACTTATTTGAAACCTTTTCATTTGAATAAGACTCCTTCTACCGTTTCAGAATGATGAAATTCTTCGATTTATACTTTTTCAACATGACTTTTGTGTTATGAAATAAAGGAAATGGTTTACTTTTCAGTTGCGCCTAAATAAATTATCAAGCATACTCCGTTACCAAAAGGTCATTCGGTGCAACAGGCACATGCAGCCACTGATTTCTCATAGTGAAGTCAGCTGACTGCAGTTACTCTCGAAACGCATTGCATATATCTGCTATGACATGCAAAGCAAGAAAGACGTTTTGGTGTAATAAGTTCACAGCTAATAAACTATAAATATTATTGTATTGCATATAATGGTAATGTAATTATCAAGCATTGTATTTAAGATCATGGAGCAAGAACTTAATTGGATATATTTTTGCTGAATATATTTTAAGATCACTTTCCTTTGAAGATATATATCATATAGGACGTTTTCTGTTCCTGTTTTCCCTTTTCCTCCATACAAGTTCAAAGCTTTCTTCAGTTCCAACAAGTTCAATTTCATTTTTCAATCTGCCAAAGCCTTTACTTTACTTTGCCTCACCTTTATTCTAATTCCGTTACCTTAGAGTTTGACAACCGATTTGAAAATAAATTATGTAGAAATTAAACAGAGGAAAGAAGTGGAAGAAAATGTTCTGTGATTGCCAGATATTCGCAATTTTTAGCTGCAGTAACAAGGATATAGCAACTCTGTTGGCAGACCTTGATGAGAGACAACGAAGGTTTGAAAGTTAGAGGTTTTAGTGTAGAAACACCACATGTGTGCTTCACCACCTTGATAGTAAGATTTTTGGATTTTAAAATACTTCATCTCTGGTGAAAAAATGAAAACAGTATTTTATCTTAGAATTAATTTGTTTCTCTGTTCTGAAAATTTTAGATCTTTATCATTTCCATATCTTAAATAAGAATTACTCTTTATATTGTGACAATGACTCAGAATTCATCAGATTCTGTTAAAAATTAGAAGTCATTCTTTTGCCTTCATATTTGAACAATGTCTTACATACGAATTCTTCTATGTCTAAAACTCACATTCTATTCTCTACAATGTTTGAGGCACTCAAAATGATTTCTTAAGTTTTTCTTAAAAAACGTAGCACTGAGGAACGTTTTTGAAAAATGTATATCTGAGAATTGAATGTCTTCTTTCAGCATTATCTCATTCAATTATTTGGTGTCTATAGGTTGTTTCAATTCAGTGTATAAATTCCTTTCTATCCATAACAGCTCTCTTTTGTTTGATTAAGAGTGGAATACATTATTTTCTCTGCAAGACTGAGCGAAATCTTTTGAATTGTACTTCTGTGTATAGTTCATCAATTGGTATTCTTTACATTCTTCTTCATTTAAAAATGTTTAGATTCATCCTTTGCTGAATGTTTCCATCTTATTTGTTTGTTCAAATTAAAATTACATTTCAGATAATTTATTTATTTGTCAGCTTTGTTGCAGTCTTGCTTCTTGTTTATTTGTTGGTCTCGCATCTTAAAGATTATGTCCCCAACATCATTGGTTTGTTGAAAATTGTTATTTGTTGTCTCAGGTATTGAATTAGATTGTATTTCTTATTTTTCACCTCCTTATAACATTTTCATCTTTTATTTCATGCTTCTACATTTTTCAGATGATTTTCATTGTGCCATGCTAATTTCTGGCTGAAATCAGGGCTCTAATTTATGAGTGCAGCCTTAAATTAAACCTGGCCACCATTTACACTGTAAGCAGCCAATGGAGTAGGAGGGCTGTTGAATTACTTGATAAATTTTCAACCACAATAGAAACAGTGAGGATAGTTTCTGGACATGTAAAGACTGCAATATAATATTGAGTTGCTGGGACAAAGATGGAAGGTTATAATTCAAAACTTGATAACTTCAAATTTGAAACTTCTTTATTGATTTCTGGCCTAAACTGTACACTTTCAGAATTTCAATAAAACTGCTAAGAAAGAGTTGTGATTTGAATGTTTCTTCTCACCTTGTTTCCTTTGGACATATAGCAAAAGTGATCTGATGTCTTTCTGGAGAAATGTGTCCAGTCCCTAGAATAGAAATTCTTCTCCTTTGTGAAGAAAAATAGAACAAGCTACCCCAAAACATGATGCTTAGAGAAAGCATTTTGAAGCATAGGAAAAGGTGGTTTAATGCAGAAAATTAATGCTAAAGTCATGAAAATCTAAGTGGTATCTTGGTTCAGAAAGTAAGCATCAAATATAAATAGTTTAATTTTAATTTATTACAAAGCATTAGTTGAGTAAAATTGAGTAATTTTAAATTATTTATTAATAAACCATGATTTCAAATGAAACTGCATTAGTTAATTTGATTTGATAAAGCTCAGTTTACTTTTTTTTGAGCACACCTATTTAGAAAATAATGGAAGATTTCAAATTAATTGAATTGCAAATGAAGCAAAATTTTGTTAAGATCATACTTGGCAAGAATTGAAGATTTTTATTCGAAGCTTTTTATTCTAAATGTTAAATTGGAAAGAAAAGCTGCATTTAGTTATCTCATTTTTGACAACTTTTAAACATTTATTAGGAATGCCAAATGGGGGAATTTCAAAACAGGCATGGAATATCAATCTATAGGCAAGGGAACTGTCAGCAGACCGAGAAAAGGATGGTAAAGTTCCATGGAACAAGTGAAGCCTGAACGGGTATAATGCATAACCCAGGAAGGAACATGATGATGATTTATAAAATAGCTCAACTGAAATATTTATGTGGAAAGTCAACCAGAAGAGGTGAATTCATGAAGGTGACAATGAAACATACTTGTCTTGTAACACGTAAACCAATATTTTCTTGGTTCCCCCTCATGGAATTAACTTAATAAGGCATTGTATTTCTAAAGAGAGACTCACTCTTGTCATTGGAACACAAGCATCAAAATGAAACTTAGTAGGAAATGCTTTAAGGAGCACACATTATAAAGTAACACTTTCTCTGCATTATTATTATTAGTATTTTATTGTATTTCTTCCTTCATTCAAGTGGCAGGGGTTTTTTCATATGAGTCACGGTCTGATTCACAGTTAGGTCCTCTGTGGATGTCTATCTTATGTACATCAGATAAATGTTTCCTATCAATTATTACATGGCCAATTTGGTTAAAAGTAACTCCATCTCGTGAGCTCCATGTTACCTACCTTATGATCTTTCCCTAGAGCCTGACTACCCCAATATCAACTTTACCAATTTGCTCATTATCATTTTTCATACCCTGAAGATTTTACTTTCCAATTGTTTATCACTTTAAGTGTCTCCTTTTTGCCAAACTTAGCATTGAAGTCTTTAAGAATTGTTTAAATATCCTGTCTTGAGATACTATCAATTTCCTTTCCCAACTGTCCATAGAATGTGCCATTACCATCATTTTATCTGGCTTCACACATAACCATCAAAAAGGTTTAGGAACATTTAGTATTCATTTTCATGCAATAAACTTCTTCCCACCTGTTTTCAAAAATTTTTCTTTCAAGAAGAATAAAGGATTTGAAATAGAGTAGGGGTCACATTTCATAAAAACTATTAAGGAATCAAAGAGGGATTGATTTAAATATTAAATTGAATATTTAATGGTGATACCTATGAGAAATGCATATCATAAAAATTTACAAAAGTAATTCAATCAACAAACATAAGACTCAAAACCCTATAAGTAAATATCTCACTGTTTGTGAGAGAAATGGAATATTAAACAACACAGTCACAAAGAAATGCCAGAAACTCTGAATCTCTCAACCTGTTGAGAAGTTTAGAGATAAAATCTATTACCAATGAAAAGAGTAAAAACAATGATGCCAACAAAGTATACTTACAAGGAATGAAAAGATCATTCTGATCAGTGGTAATATTGAAATTTTACCTCGGTTTTCCAATCAATAGCATTTTTAAATTTATGATAGGGAGAATGAAACAGGAAAACTAGCAAATCGAATTAATTTTGAGTATCATTTTTACAGAATCAAAGGTTTAATTAAATAATGGAGTAATCTGGCTAAATACTCATTGAATTATCATGATTCCTTCTCAACTACATAAGCCAACCGTTCCATAGGAATGTAAAAGGAAGGGAGATTATAAATATTTCACAACCATAAAATAAGAACCTCCAACACAGCATTATCTAAATGTTACTTAATTTCAACAAATAATGAAGATTGAAACATCAAGCAAAAGATGCATTTAAAAATTTACAAATGAAGTGGAATGTAAAGAATACCAATTGATTAACTATACACAAAAATTAATTTCAAAACATTTTGCTCTGTCGTGCATAAAAAATGTGTTAAACATTAAATAAATAAAAGAGGAATCTATTGGATACAAAGATATTTATACACAGAACTGAAAAAGCTATTAGAACAAAATTATTGAAAGAGATCCTGATGAGAGAAGACGTGTTCTCAGTGTTAAAATTTTCAGAAAAATTTAAGAAATCATTTTGAGTGTCTCAATACCTTACACAACAATCAACTTCTTGATGGCTGTACTTAGAATATAAGACATCATTCAAATATAAATAGAATGACTTTGAATTTTTAACAGAATCTCATGTTTCAACCTAATGATTGAAACATTTTCTCTATATTAAGTTGAACTCTCAATTAAGAGATATATAAATACCTAAAATATTCAGAATGGAGAAACAAATTAATTCAAAGATAAGATGCTGTTTATAATTTTTGCCAAGGATGAAGTATTTTCAAAAGGAAAATTGTAAGTTTTAAGGTGGTGACACACACAGGAATCGTATCAACACTAAACCCATTCTATCTTTCAAACTTGAGAAAAACAAATACTATGATTTTGCCATTTAATGTTTTTACTATTTGGTATTTGAAACAAAAAACTATTTAATTGACAATGATAATATATGCTATAATCATAAAAGATTTCCTTTGATAGCCAATATCTCACTTTTATTTCTACATCTTTTATTTTAAAATAGGTCTTCAAACTGGTTGAAAACTGAAGTTGAACATTTTGGAAATAAACCAAATTTTTGAATTTATAGTATGGTAACTGAAAAATTAGGAACAGAAAATGTGCAACAGGATGCCCTGGTTTATATCTTCAAAGGAAAGAGGTCTAAAAATATTTCCAAAAAATTCTTGCTACATGATCTTAAATACAATAAATGATTAAACCTTAATGACAAAATAATAATAAATAAGGAGAGGTCTCCAAAAAAATATTTCAACACAGATGAGAGAATTTCCAATGCTATTGAACCACATATCTCCAACTTACATAAAATGTTGAAGATGAGCCAATGATCCTTTTAAAAAATTCCTTTAGTGTCTACGTATAATTTAGTATCTTTGTTTACGCCAGAAAAAATTCAATCATAATATCAGGTTATGAAACCAAAATAAAAAATAGGAACATTTTTACCTCCCAACTACTTTTATTTTGAATATACTGTAGGAATTTAAGTCATTGTCCTATGTAGTTGTATCCTGTTCTTTTCAAGTACAACTTATTAAATACTACATTATTAGTAAATTTACACAGTATTTTGATAAGAATCCTACCTTTCTTAAATATTTTGTTCATAAAGAAATACAACATCAGTATAATCAAGAAACAAACACAAAAGAGAATAATAAACAAAAAGATTGACCTTAAAGCTTTGGGTGAGAAATAAAAATAACATTTTAATAAATGTTTCTCTTTTCTGTGAAAACATGATGCTAACAAAAGTATTAAATTAATAAAACCTCTATGTCTGATTTTTCAGTGACTGAAATAAATGAGTAAGTTAAGATGATTCCCTTGACAGCTTTAGAATTTTCCTTTAGTACCACAACAATTCCTGAAAGATAACAATTGTATGTTTGATTTGCTGTTTCAAACAGACTTCTATGCTACAATCAAAATGAACGAGACAAGAAAGAAGAATGTAAGAAGATAAATCGGAAATAAAATTCATTCCCATTGAGAATGTGCAAGCTAGGATAAAATATCGCTTTAGATGAGAATATTGGATGCTAAGATGGCTTAAGGGGACGAAGCTGGACTTAAGAATCTCTCTCTTTACCTTTCACTTCACAGATGCTTCAAAAACAGTGAAAATTGATTAAATTTGAAAGAAAATAAGTTTTACCTTAAGATTGCAATTGGAGGTAACAAATGGTGGTCAAAGAGCTATAGGACTCTATTGCATGGTCTATGGAGAAGGTAAGAGGTGAATTGAGATTTATAGACTATAAGAAGTCAAACCAAGCTTCAGCAACACATTCTGAATTATGTTATTTAGGCTACTTTACCTCATTAACAGTAAAAAGAATTATATTGTAGAGTCCACATTTAATATGATAATGGATATAAAGAAGAGATATGATAAAATTAGCTCCCCACACAATAAAGTTTAGGCTACCCAATTATAGCTAACAAATGGACATGTTTATTGTGTTCAAATATTCAAGGATTTTCATAATAGGAAGCATTTAAAAAATTCACATTGTAATATCGAAGATCTGTTTTCCTTATTTTAAATACTCATTCTATACCAAGAATTACCAAATAGTATAATTCTAAAAGTTACAGTAAGAAAACAAGTTATTACAGTCATCCATCCAATGCCAGCAGGGAAATGTTGATGTTATCAGGGACTCAACGAAAAATTGGAACTGCTTACAACAGACTTCACACAGAACAAAGACATAATCCACTGTAAGATTCACGCCATAGACTCTATAAGATTCACAAGCAGGAAGCGACTGAGGCACCATAGAGTAAAGTATGCAATATTGAAACACTTTTTGAAAACTTCTTCGTGATCTCCTATGACTTCCGAAGAATGATGAAACGGGTACTAACAGTCGAACATCTTCAAGGCTTCTTAGTATCGCGGCTTCCACTATTTGAAAGGTAAAAGACATCTTTATATGAAAACTTGAAAGGATGATAAACTCCTTCATCAATTCTTACAAAAAAACGTCTAAAACTATGTATATATACCGCAAAGATGAAAATCTATTTCAGTACTTTCCGGAAAGTACTGATGGTTCATCTAATATGATGAACGCGGATGCTTTGACGAAACTATCGAAAGGACTTTACAAAATAGTATGGAAAACAAATAATATGTGGTAACATTACATTGCTCGAAAAAGCAGTGGTAGCTGGAAAGGCTGGGCCTTGTACTTACTTTATGTCAAAGCAGAAAGTATTCGCGCGTCTTCTGAGTGACAGTTAAGCAGCAGTATATGTCCAAGGCACGAACAGGAAACCATAAAATCGGAACAAAATGATGTTATTTTTTCTTTTTTGAAGTTTTGAGAACGATAGACTTCGGAAAACGTTTCGAGAAATGCATTTTGGAATCATCATTCTCTTTGGACGAGAATAATTATGCATTTTAATCAGTAGGTATTTCTTGAAAATAAATTACTTCTACCGAGACGAGTCACTGCTGCGTAAGATAATATTACAGCAAGAGGTGTTTTGAACCAGTGAAGTTGATGAAATTTTAAAGTTGACAGCTTACAACTTTGTGAAATTCATCTTCAGACCATGGTGCTTCAATCAACTTACTTGGAAATCCTCATATTTATCTTAGAAGATAACAGAACAGAGTTTCCAAATTTTGCACATTGCAAACTTATTTGAAACCTTTTCATTTGAATAAGACTCCTTCTACCGTTTCAGAATGATGAAATTCTTCGATTTATACTTTTTCAACATGACTTTTGTGTTATGAAATAAAGGAAATGGTTTACTTTTCAGTTGCGCCTAAATAAATTATCAAGCATACTCCGTTACCAAAAGGTCATTCGGTGCAACAGGCACATGCAGCCACTGATTTCTCATAGTGAAGTCAGCTGACTGCAGTTACTCTCGAAACGCATTGCATATATCTGCTATGACATGCAAAGCAAGAAAGACGTTTTGGTGTAATAAGTTCACAGCTAATAAACTATAAATATTATTGTATTGCATATAATGGTAATGTAATTATCAAGCATTGTATTTAAGATCATGGAGCAAGAACTTAATTGGATATATTTTTGCTGAATATATTTTAAGATCACTTTCCTTTGAAGATATATATCATATAGGACGTTTTCTGTTCCTGTTTTCCCTTTTCCTCCATACAAGTTCAAAGCTTTCTTCAGTTCCAACAAGTTCAATTTCATTTTTCAATCTGCCAAAGCCTTTACTTTACTTTGCCTCACCTTTATTCTAATTCCGTTACCTTAGAGTTTGACAACCGATTTGAAAATAAATTATGTAGAAATTAAACAGAGGAAAGAAGTGGAAGAAAATGTTCTGTGATTGCCAGATATTCGCAATTTTTAGCTGCAGTAACAAGGATATAGCAACTCTGTTGGCAGACCTTGATGAGAGACAACGAAGGTTTGAAAGTTAGAGGTTTTAGTGTAGAAACACCACATGTGTGCTTCACCACCTTGATAGTAAGATTTTTGGATTTTAAAATACTTCATCTCTGGTGAAAAAATGAAAACAGTATTTTATCTTAGAATTAATTTGTTTCTCTGTTCTGAAAATTTTAGATCTTTATCATTTCCATATCTTAAATAAGAATTACTCTTTATATTGTGACAATGACTCAGAATTCATCAGATTCTGTTAAAAATTAGAAGTCATTCTTTTGCCTTCATATTTGAACAATGTCTTACATACGAATTCTTCTATGTCTAAAACTCACATTCTATTCTCTACAATGTTTGAGGCACTCAAAATGATTTCTTAAGTTTTTCTTAAAAAACGTAGCACTGAGGAACGTTTTTGAAAAATGTATATCTGAGAATTGAATGTCTTCTTTCAGCATTATCTCATTCAATTATTTGGTGTCTATAGGTTGTTTCAATTCAGTGTATAAATTCCTTTCTATCCATAACAGCTCTCTTTTGTTTGATTAAGAGTGGAATACATTATTTTCTCTGCAAGACTGAGCGAAATCTTTTGAATTGTACTTCTGTGTATAGTTCATCAATTGGTATTCTTTACATTCTTCTTCATTTAAAAATGTTTAGATTCATCCTTTGCTGAATGTTTCCATCTTATTTGTTTGTTCAAATTAAAATTACATTTCAGATAATTTATTTATTTGTCAGCTTTGTTGCAGTCTTGCTTCTTGTTTATTTGTTGGTCTCGCATCTTAAAGATTATGTCCCCAACATCATTGGTTTGTTGAAAATTGTTATTTGTTGTCTCAGGTATTGAATTAGATTGTATTTCTTATTTTTCACCTCCTTATAACATTTTCATCTTTTATTTCATGCTTCTACATTTTTCAGATGATTTTCATTGTGCCATGCTAATTTCTGGCTGAAATCAGGGCTCTAATTTATGAGTGCAGCCTTAAATTAAACCTGGCCACCATTTACACTGTAAGCAGCCAATGGAGTAGGAGGGCTGTTGAATTACTTGATAAATTTTCAACCACAATAGAAACAGTGAGGATAGTTTCTGGACATGTAAAGACTGCAATATAATATTGAGTTGCTGGGACAAAGATGGAAGGTTATAATTCAAAACTTGATAACTTCAAATTTGAAACTTCTTTATTGATTTCTGGCCTAAACTGTACACTTTCAGAATTTCAATAAAACTGCTAAGAAAGAGTTGTGATTTGAATGTTTCTTCTCACCTTGTTTCCTTTGGACATATAGCAAAAGTGATCTGATGTCTTTCTGGAGAAATGTGTCCAGTCCCTAGAATAGAAATTCTTCTCCTTTGTGAAGAAAAATAGAACAAGCTACCCCAAAACATGATGCTTAGAGAAAGCATTTTGAAGCATAGGAAAAGGTGGTTTAATGCAGAAAATTAATGCTAAAGTCATGAAAATCTAAGTGGTATCTTGGTTCAGAAAGTAAGCATCAAATATAAATAGTTTAATTTTAATTTATTACAAAGCATTAGTTGAGTAAAATTGAGTAATTTTAAATTATTTATTAATAAACCATGATTTCAAATGAAACTGCATTAGTTAATTTGATTTGATAAAGCTCAGTTTACTTTTTTTTGAGCACACCTATTTAGAAAATAATGGAAGATTTCAAATTAATTGAATTGCAAATGAAGCAAAATTTTGTTAAGATCATACTTGGCAAGAATTGAAGATTTTTATTCGAAGCTTTTTATTCTAAATGTTAAATTGGAAAGAAAAGCTGCATTTAGTTATCTCATTTTTGACAACTTTTAAACATTTATTAGGAATGCCAAATGGGGGAATTTCAAAACAGGCATGGAATATCAATCTATAGGCAAGGGAACTGTCAGCAGACCGAGAAAAGGATGGTAAAGTTCCATGGAACAAGTGAAGCCTGAACGGGTATAATGCATAACCCAGGAAGGAACATGATGATGATTTATAAAATAGCTCAACTGAAATATTTATGTGGAAAGTCAACCAGAAGAGGTGAATTCATGAAGGTGACAATGAAACATACTTGTCTTGTAACACGTAAACCAATATTTTCTTGGTTCCCCCTCATGGAATTAACTTAATAAGGCATTGTATTTCTAAAGAGAGACTCACTCTTGTCATTGGAACACAAGCATCAAAATGAAACTTAGTAGGAAATGCTTTAAGGAGCACACATTATAAAGTAACACTTTCTCTGCATTATTATTATTAGTATTTTATTGTATTTCTTCCTTCATTCAAGTGGCAGGGGTTTTTTCATATGAGTCACGGTCTGATTCACAGTTAGGTCCTCTGTGGATGTCTATCTTATGTACATCAGATAAATGTTTCCTATCAATTATTACATGGCCAATTTGGTTAAAAGTAACTCCATCTCGTGAGCTCCATGTTACCTACCTTATGATCTTTCCCTAGAGCCTGACTACCCCAATATCAACTTTACCAATTTGCTCATTATCATTTTTCATACCCTGAAGATTTTACTTTCCAATTGTTTATCACTTTAAGTGTCTCCTTTTTGCCAAACTTAGCATTGAAGTCTTTAAGAATTGTTTAAATATCCTGTCTTGAGATACTATCAATTTCCTTTCCCAACTGTCCATAGAATGTGCCATTACCATCATTTTATCTGGCTTCACACATAACCATCAAAAAGGTTTAGGAACATTTAGTATTCATTTTCATGCAATAAACTTCTTCCCACCTGTTTTCAAAAAATTTTCTTTCAAGAAGAATAAAGGATTTGAAATAGAGTAGGGGTCACATTTCATAAAAACTATTAAGGAATCAAAAAGGGATTGATTTAAATATTAAATTGAATATTTAATGGTGATACCTATGAGAAATGCATATCATAAAAATTTACAAAAGTAATTCAATCAACAAACATAAGACTCAAAACCCTATAAGTAAATATCTCACTGTTTGTGAGAGAAATGGAATATTAAACAACACAGTCACAAAGAAATGCCAGAAACTCTGAATCTCTCAACCTGTTGAGAAGTTTAGAGATAAAATCTATTACCAATGAAAAGAGTAAAAACAATGATGCCAACAAAGTATACTTACAAGGAATGAAAAGATCATTCTGATCAGTGGTAATATTGAAATTTTACCTCGGTTTTCCAATCAATAGCATTTTTAAATTTATGATAGGGAGAATGAAACAGGAAAACTAGCAAATCGAATTAATTTTGAGTATCATTTTTACAGAATCAAAGGTTTAATTAAATAATGGAGTAATCTGGCTAAATACTCATTGAATTATCATGATTCCTTCTCAACTACATAAGCCAACCGTTCCATAGGAATGTAAAAGGAAGGGAGATTATAAATATTTCACAACCATAAAATAAGAACCTCCAACACAGCATTATCTAAATGTTACTTAATTTCAACAAATAATGAAGATTGAAACATCAAGCAAAAGATGCATTTAAAAATTTACAAATGAAGTGGAATGTAAAGAATACCAATTGATCAACTATACACAAAAATTAATTTCAAAACATTTTGCTCTGTCGTGCATAAAAAATGTGTTAAACATTAAATAAATAAAAGAGGAATCTATTGGATACAAAGATATTTATACACAGAACTGAAAAAGCTATTAGAACAAAATTATTGAAAGAGATCCTGATGAGAGAAGACGTGTTCTCAGTGTTAAAATTTTCAGAAAAATTTAAGAAATCATTTTGAGTGTCTCAATACCTTACACAACAATCAACTTCTTGATGGCTGTACTTAGAATATAAGACATCATTCAAATATAAATAGAATGACTTTGAATTTTTAACAGAATCTCATGTTTCAACCTAATGATTGAAACATTTTCTCTATATTAAGTTGAACTCTCAATTAAGAGATATATAAATACCTAAAATATTCAGAATGGAGAAACAAATTAATTCAAAGATAAGATGCTGTTTATAATTTTTGCCAAGGATGAAGTATTTTCAAAAGGAAAATTGTAAGTTTTAAGGTGGTGACACACACAGGAATCGTATCAACACTAAACCCATTCTATCTTTCAAACTTGAGAAAAACAAATACTATGATTTTGCCATTTAATGTTTTTACTATTTGGTATTTGAAACAAAAAACTATTTAATTGACAATGATAATATATGCTATAATCATAAAAGATTTCCTTTGATAGCCAATATCTCACTTTTATTTCTACATCTTTTATTTTAAAATAGGTCTTCAAACTGGTTGAAAACTGAAGTTGAACATTTTGGAAATAAACCAAATTTTTGAATTTATAGTATGGTAACTGAAAAATTAGGAACAGAAAATGTGCAACAGGATGCCCTGGTTTATATCTTCAAAGGAAAGAGGTCTAAAAATATTTCCAAAAAATTCTTGCTACATGATCTTAAATACAATAAATGATTAAACCTTAATGACAAAATAATAATAAATAAGGAGAGGTCTCCAAAAAAATATTTCAACACAGATGAGAGAATTTCCAATGCTATTGAACCACATATCTCCAACTTACATAAAATGTTGAAGATGAGCCAATGATCCTTTTAAAAAATTCCTTTAGTGTCTACGTATAATTTAGTATCTTTGTTTACGCCAGAAAAAATTCAATCATAATATCAGGTTATGAAACCAAAATAAAAAATAGGAACATTTTTACCTCCCAACTACTTTTATTTTGAATATACTGTAGGAATTTAAGTCATTGTCCTATGTAGTTGTATCCTGTTCTTTTCAAGTACAACTTATTAAATACTACATTATTAGTAAATTTACACAGTATTTTGATAAGAATCCTACCTTTCTTAAATATTTTGTTCATAAAGAAATACAACATCAGTATAATCAAGAAACAAACACAAAAGAGAATAATAAACAAAAAGATTGACCTTAAAGCTTTGGGTGAGAAATAAAAATAACATTTTAATAAATGTTTCTCTTTTCTGTGAAAACATGATGCTAACAAAAGTATTAAATTAATAAAACCTCTATGTCTGATTTTTCAGTGACTGAAATAAATGAGTAAGTTAAGATGATTCCCTTGACAGCTTTAGAATTTTCCTTTAGTACCACAACAATTCCTGAAAGATAACAATTGTATGTTTGATTTGCTGTTTCAAACAGACTTCTATGCTACAATCAAAATGAACGAGACAAGAAAGAAGAATGTAAGAAACTAATCGGAAATAAAATTCATTCCCATTGAGAATGTGCAAGCTAGGATAAAATATCGCTTTAGATGAGAATATTGGATGCTAAGATGGCTTAAGGGGACGAAGCTGGACTTAAGAATCTCTCTCTTTACCTTTCACTTCACAGATGCTTCAAAAACAGTGAAAATTGATTAAATTTGAAAGAAAATAAGTTTTACCTTAAGATTGCAATTGGAGGTAACAAATGGTGGTCAAAGAGCTATAGGACTCTATTGCATGGTCTATGAGAAGGTAAGAGGTGAATTGAGATTTATAGACTATAAGAAGTCAAACCAAGCTTCAGCAACACATTCTGAATTATGTTATTTAAACTACTTTACCTCATTAACAGTCCAAAAATTATATTGTAGAGTCCACATTTAATATGATAATGGATATAAAGAAGAGATATGATAAAATTAGCTCCCCACACAATAAAGTTTAGGCTACCCAATTATAGCTAACAAATGGACATGTTTATTGTGTTCAAATATTCAAGGATTTTCATAATAGGAGGCATTTAAAAAATTCACATTGTAATATCGAAGATCTGTTTTCCTTATTTTAAATACTCATTCTATACCAAAAATTACCAAATAGTATAATTCTAAAAGTTACAGTAAGAAAACAAGTTATTACAGTCATCCATCCAATGCCAGCAGGGAAATGTTGATGTTATCAGGGACTCAACGAAAAATTGGAACTGCTTACAACAGACTTCACACAGAACAAAGACATAATCCACTGTAAGATTCACGCCATAGACTCTATAAGATTCACAAGCAGGAAGCGACTGAGGCACCATAGAGTAAAGTATGCAATATTGAAACACTTTTTGAAAACTTCTTCGTGATCTCCTATGACTTCCGAAGAATGATGAAACGGGTACTAACAGTCGAACATCTTCAAGGCTTCTTAGTATCGCGGCTTCCACTATTTGAAAGGTAAAAGACATCTTTATATGAAAACTTGAAAGGATGATAAACTCCTTCATCAATTCTTACAAAAAAACGTCTAAAACTATGTATATATACCGCAAAGATGAAAATCTATTTCAGTACTTTCCGGAAAGTACTGATGGTTCATCTAATATGATGAACGCGGATGCTTTGACGAAACTATCGAAAGGACTTTACAAAATAGTATGGAAAACAAATAATATGTGGTAACATTACATTGCTCGAAAAAGCAGTGGTAGCTGGAAAGGCTGGGCCTTGTACTTACTTTATGTCAAAGCAGAAAGTATTCGCGCGTCTTCTGAGTGACAGTTAAGCAGCAGTATATGTCCAAGGCACGAACAGGAAACCATAAAATCGGAACAAAATGATGTTATTTTTTCTTTTTTGAAGTTTTGAGAACGATAGACTTCGGAAAACGTTTCGAGAAATGCATTTTGGAATCATCATTCTCTTTGGACGAGAATAATTATGCATTTTAATCAGTAGGTATTTCTTGAAAATAAATTACTTCTACCGAGACGAGTCACTGCTGCGTAAGATAATATTACAGCAAGAGGTGTTTTGAACCAGTGAAGTTGATGAAATTTTAAAGTTGACAGCTTACAACTTTGTGAAATTCATCTTCAGACCATGGTGCTTCAATCAACTTACTTGGAAATCCTCATATTTATCTTAGAAGATAACAGAACAGAGTTTCCAAATTTTGCACATTGCAAACTTATTTGAAACCTTTTCATTTGAATAAGACTCCTTCTACCGTTTCAGAATGATGAAATTCTTCGATTTATACTTTTTCAACATGACTTTTGTGTTATGAAATAAAGGAAATGGTTTACTTTTCAGTTGCGCCTAAATAAATTATCAAGCATACTCCGTTACCAAAAGGTCATTCGGTGCAACAGGCACATGCAGCCACTGATTTCTCATAGTGAAGTCAGCTGACTGCAGTTACTCTCGAAACGCATTGCATATATCTGCTATGACATGCAAAGCAAGAAAGACGTTTTGGTGTAATAAGTTCACAGCTAATAAACTATAAATATTATTGTATTGCATATAATGGTAATGTAATTATCAAGCATTGTATTTAAGATCATGGAGCAAGAACTTAATTGGATATATTTTTGCTGAATATATTTTAAGATCACTTTCCTTTGAAGATATATATCATATAGGACGTTTTCTGTTCCTGTTTTCCCTTTTCCTCCATACAAGTTCAAAGCTTTCTTCAGTTCCAACAAGTTCAATTTCATTTTTCAATCTGCCAAAGCCTTTACTTTACTTTGCCTCACCTTTATTCTAATTCCGTTACCTTAGAGTTTGACAACCGATTTGAAAATAAATTATGTAGAAATAAAACAGAGGAAAGAAGTGGAAGAAAATGTTCTGTGATTGCCAGATATTCGCAATTTTTAGCTGCAGTAACAAGGATATAGCAACTCTGTTGGCAGACCTTGATGAGAGACAACGAAGGTTTGAAAGTTAGAGGTTTTAGTGTAGAAACACCACATGTGTGCTTCACCACCTTGATAGTAAGATTTTTGGATTTTAAAATACTTCATCTCTGGTGAAAAAATGAAAACAGTATTTTATCTTAGAATTAATTTGTTTCTCTGTTCTGAAAATTTTAGATCTTTATCATTTCCATATCTTAAATAAGAATTACTCTTTATATTGTGACAATGACTCAGAATTCATCAGATTCTGTTAAAAATTAGAAGTCATTCTTTTGCCTTCATATTCGAACAATGTCTTACATACGAATTCTTCTATGTCTAAAACTCACATTCTATTCTCTACAATGTTTGAGGCACTCAAAATGATTTCTTAAGTTTTTCTTAAAAAACGTAGCACTGAGGAACGTTTTTGAAAAATGTATATCTGAGAATTGAATGTCTTCTTTCAGCATTATCTCATTCAATTATTTGGTGTCTATAGGTTGTTTCAATTCAGTGTATAAATTCCTTTCTATCCATAACAGCTCTCTTTTGTTTGATTAAGAGTGGAATACATTATTTTCTCTGCAAGACTGAGCGAAATCTTTTGAATTGTACTTCTGTGTATAGTTCATCAATTGGTATTCTTTACATTCTTCTTCATTTAAAAATGTTTAGATTCATCCTTTGCTGAATGTTTCCATCTTATTTGTTTGTTCAAATTAAAATTACATTTCAGATAATTTATTTATTTGTCAGCTTTGTTGCAGTCTTGCTTCTTGTTTATTTGTTGGTCTCGCATCTTAAAGATTATGTCCCCAACATCATTGGTTTGTTGAAAATTGTTATTTGTTGTCTCAGGTATTGAATTAGATTGTATTTCTTATTTTTCACCTCCTTATAACATTTTCATCTTTTATTTCATGCTTCTACATTTTTCAGATGATTTTCATTGTGCCATGCTAATTTCTGGCTGAAATCAGGGCTCTAATTTATGAGTGCAGCCTTAAATTAAACCTGGCCACCATTTACACTGTAAGCAGCCAATGGAGTAGGAGGGCTGTTGAATTACTTGATAAATTTTCAACCACAATAGAAACAGTGAGGATAGTTTCTGGACATGTAAAGACTGCAATATAATATTGAGTTGCTGGGACAAAGATGGAAGGTTATAATTCAAAACTTGATAACTTCAAATTTGAAACTTCTTTATTGATTTCTGGCCTAAACTGTACACTTTCAGAATTTCAATAAAACTGCTAAGAAAGAGTTGTGATTTGAATGTTTCTTCTCACCTTGTTTCCTTTGGACATATAGCAAAAGTGATCTGATGTCTTTCTGGAGAAATGTGTCCAGTCCCTAGAATAGAAATTCTTCTCCTTTGTGAAGAAAAATAGAACAAGCTACCCCAAAACATGATGCTTAGAGAAAGCATTTTGAAGCATAGGAAAAGGTGGTTTAATGCAGAAAATTAATGCTAAAGTCATGAAAATCTAAGTGGTATCTTGGTTCAGAAAGTAAGCATCAAATATAAATAGTTTAATTTTAATTTATTACAAAGCATTAGTTGAGTAAAATTGAGTAATTTTAAATTATTTATTAATAAACCATGATTTCAAATGAAACTGCATTAGTTAATTTGATTTGATAAAGCTCAGTTTACTTTTTTTTGAGCACACCTATTTAGAAAATAATGGAAGATTTCAAATTAATTGAATTGCAAATGAAGCAAAATTTTGTTAAGATCATACTTGGCAAGAATTGAAGATTTTTATTCGAAGCTTTTTATTCTAAATGTTAAATTGGAAAGAAAAGCTGCATTTAGTTATCTCATTTTTGACAACTTTTAAACATTTATTAGGAATGCCAAATGGGGGAATTTCAAAACAGGCATGGAATATCAATCTATAGGCAAGGGAACTGTCAGCAGACCGAGAAAAGGATGGTAAAGTTCCATGGAACAAGTGAAGCCTGAACGGGTATAATGCATAACCCAGGAAGGAACATGATGATGATTTATAAAATAGCTCAACTGAAATATTTATGTGGAAAGTCAACCAGAAGAGGTGAATTCATGAAGGTGACAATGAAACATACTTGTCTTGTAACACGTAAACCAATATTTTCTTGGTTCCCCCTCATGGAATTAACTTAATAAGGCATTGTATTTCTAAAGAGAGACTCACTCTTGTCATTGGAACACAAGCATCAAAATGAAACTTAGTAGGAAATGCTTTAAGGAGCACACATTATAAAGTAACACTTTCTCTGCATTATTATTATTAGTATTTTATTGTATTTCTTCCTTCATTCAAGTGGCAGGGGTTTTTTCATATGAGTCACGGTCTGATTCACAGTTAGGTCCTCTGTGGATGTCTATCTTATGTACATCAGATAAATGTTTCCTATCAATTATTACATGGCCAATTTGGTTAAAAGTAACTCCATCTCGTGAGCTCCATGTTACCTACCTTATGATCTTTCCCTAGAGCCTGACTACCCCAATATCAACTTTACCAATTTGCTCATTATCATTTTTCATACCCTGAAGATTTTACTTTCCAATTGTTTATCACTTTAAGTGTCTCCTTTTTGCCAAACTTAGCATTGAAGTCTTTAAGAATTGTTTAAATATCCTGTCTTGAGATACTATCAATTTCCTTTCCCAACTGTCCATAGAATGTGCCATTACCATCATTTTATCTGGCTTCACACATAACCATCAAAAAGGTTTAGGAACATTTAGTATTCATTTTCATGCAATAAACTTCTTCCCACCTGTTTTCAAAAATTTTTCTTTCAAGAAGAATAAAGGATTTGAAATAGAGTAGGGGTCACATTTCATAAAAACTATTAAGGAATCAAAGAGGGATTGATTTAAATATTAAATTGAATATTTAATGGTGATACCTATGAGAAATGCATATCATAAAAATTTACAAAAGTAATTCAATCAACAAACATAAGACTCAAAACCCTATAAGTAAATATCTCACTGTTTGTGAGAGAAATGGAATATTAAACAACACAGTCACAAAGAAATGCCAGAAACTCTGAATCTCTCAACCTGTTGAGAAGTTTAGAGATAAAATCTATTACCAATGAAAAGAGTAAAAACAATGATGCCAACAAAGTATACTTACAAGGAATGAAAAGATCATTCTGATCAGTGGTAATATTGAAATTTTACCTCGGTTTTCCAATCAATAGCATTTTTAAATTTATGATAGGGAGAATGAAACAGGAAAACTAGCAAATCGAATTAATTTTGAGTATCATTTTTACAGAATCAAAGGTTTAATTAAATAATGGAGTAATCTGGCTAAATACTCATTGAATTATCATGATTCCTTCTCAACTACATAAGCCAACCGTTCCATAGGAATGTAAAAGGAAGGGAGATTATAAATATTTCACAACCATAAAATAAGAACCTCCAACACAGCATTATCTAAATGTTACTTAATTTCAACAAATAATGAAGATTGAAACATCAAGCAAAAGATGCATTTAAAAATTTACAAATGAAGTGGAATGTAAAGAATACCAATTGATCAACTATACACAAAAATTAATTTCAAAACATTTTGCTCTGTCGTGCATAAAAAATGTGTTAAACATTAAATAAATAAAAGAGGAATCTATTGGATACAAAGATATTTATACACAGAACTGAAAAAGCTATTAGAACAAAATTATTGAAAGAGATCCTGATGAGAGAAGACGTGTTCTCAGTGTTAAAATTTTCAGAAAAATTTAAGAAATCATTTTGAGTGTCTCAATACCTTACACAACAATCAACTTCTTGATGGCTGTACTTAGAATATAAGACATCATTCAAATATAAATAGAATGACTTTGAATTTTTAACAGAATCTCATGTTTCAACCTAATGATTGAAACATTTTCTCTATATTAAGTTGAACTCTCAATTAAGAGATATATAAATACCTAAAATATTCAGAATGGAGAAACAAATTAATTCAAAGATAAGATGCTGTTTATAATTTTTGCCAAGGATGAAGTATTTTCAAAAGGAAAATTGTAAGTTTTAAGGTGGTGACACACACAGGAATCGTATCAACACTAAACCCATTCTATCTTTCAAACTTGAGAAAAACAAATACTATGATTTTGCCATTTAATGTTTTTACTATTTGGTATTTGAAACAAAAAACTATTTAATTGACAATGATAATATATGCTATAATCATAAAAGATTTCCTTTGATAGCCAATATCTCACTTTTATTTCTACATCTTTTATTTTAAAATAGGTCTTCAAACTGGTTGAAAACTGAAGTTGAACATTTTGGAAATAAACCAAATTTTTGAATTTATAGTATGGTAACTGAAAAATTAGGAACAGAAAATGTGCAACAGGATGCCCTGGTTTATATCTTCAAAGGAAAGAGGTCTAAAAATATTTCCAAAAAATTCTTGCTACATGATCTTAAATACAATAAATGATTAAACCTTAATGACAAAATAATAATAAATAAGGAGAGGTCTCCAAAAAAATATTTCAACACAGATGAGAGAATTTCCAATGCTATAGAACCACATATCTCCAACTTACATAAAATGTTGAAGATGAGCCAATGATCCTTTTAAAAAATTCCTTTAGTGTCTACGTATAATTTAGTATCTTTGTTTACGCCAGAAAAAATTCAATCATAATATCAGGTTATGAAACCAAAATAAAAAATAGGAACATTTTTACCTCCCAACTACTTTTATTTTGAATATACTGTAGGAATTTAAGTCATTGTCCTATGTAGTTGTATCCTGTTCTTTTCAAGTACAACTTATTAAATACTACATTATTAGTAAATTTACACAGTATTTTGATAAGAATCCTACCTTTCTTAAATATTTTGTTCATAAAGAAATACAACATCAGTATAATCAAGAAACAAACACAAAAGAGAATAATAAACAAAAAGATTGACCTTAAAGCTTTGGGTGAGAAATAAAAATAACATTTTAATAAATGTTTCTCTTTTCTGTGAAAACATGATGCTAACAAAAGTATTAAATTAATAAAACCTCTATGTCTGATTTTTCAGTGACTGAAATAAATGAGTAAGTTAAGATGATTCCCTTGACAGCTTTAGAATTTTCCTTTAGTACCACAACAATTCCTGAAAGATAACAATTGTATGTTTGATTTGCTGTTTCAAACAGACTTCTATGCTACAATCAAAATGAACGAGACAAGAAAGAAGAATGTAAGAAGATAAATCGGAAATAAAATTCATTCCCATTGAGAATGTGCAAGCTAGGATAAAATATCGCTTTAGATGAGAATATTGGATGCTAAGATGGCTTAAGGGGACGAAGCTGGACTTAAGAATCTCTCTCTTTACCTTTCACTTCACAGATGCTTCAAAAACAGTGAAAATTGATTAAATTTGAAAGAAAATAAGTTTTACCTTAAGATTGCAATTGGAGGTAACAAATGGTGGTCAAAGAGCTATAGGACTCTATTGCATGGTCTATGAGAAGGTAAGAGGTGAATTGAGATTTATAGACTATAAGAAGTCAAACCAAGCTTCAGCAACACATTCTGAATTATGTTATTTAGGCTACTTTACCTCATTAACAGTCCAAAAATTATATTGTAGAGTCCACATTTAATATGATAATGGATATAAAGAAGAGATATGATAAAATTAGCTCCCCACACAATAAAGTTTAGGCTACCCAATTATAGCTAACAAATGGACATGTTTATTGTGTTCAAATATTCAAGGATTTTCATAATAGGAGGCATTTAAAAAATTCACATTGTAATATCGAAGATCTGTTTTCCTTATTTTAAATACTCATTCTATACCAAAAATTACCAAATAGTATAATTCTAAAAGTTACAGTAAGAAAACAAGTTATTACAGTCATCCATCCAATGCCAGCAGGGAAATGTTGATGTTATCAGGGACTCAACGAAAAATTGGAACTGCTTACAACAGACTTCACACAGAACAAAGACATAATCCACTGTAAGATTCACGCCATAGACTCTATAAGATTCACAAGCAGGAAGCGACTGAGGCACCATAGAGTAAAGTATGCAATATTGAAACACTTTTTGAAAACTTCTTCGTGATCTCCTATGACTTCCGAAGAATGATGAAACGGGTACTAACAGTCGAACATCTTCAAGGCTTCTTAGTATCGCGGCTTCCACTATTTGAAAGGTAAAAGACATCTTTATATGAAAACTTGAAAGGATGATAAACTCCTTCATCAATTCTTACAAAAAAACGTCTAAAACTATGTATATATACCGCAAAGATGAAAATCTATTTCAGTACTTTCCGGAAAGTACTGATGGTTCATCTAATATGATGAACGCGGATGCTTTGACGAAACTATCGAAAGGACTTTACAAAATAGTATGGAAAACAAATAATATGTGGTAACATTACATTGCTCGAAAAAGCAGTGGTAGCTGGAAAGGCTGGGCCTTGTACTTACTTTATGTCAAAGCAGAAAGTATTCGCGCGTCTTCTGAGTGACAGTTAAGCAGCAGTATATGTCCAAGGCACGAACAGGAAACCATAAAATCGGAACAAAATGATGTTATTTTTTCTTTTTTGAAGTTTTGAGAACGATAGACTTCGGAAAACGTTTCGAGAAATGCATTTTGGAATCATCATTCTCTTTGGACGAGAATAATTATGCATTTTAATCAGTAGGTATTTCTTGAAAATAAATTACTTCTACCGAGACGAGTCACTGCTGCGTAAGATAATATTACAGCAAGAGGTGTTTTGAACCAGTGAAGTTGATGAAATTTTAAAGTTGACAGCTTACAACTTTGTGAAATTCATCTTCAGACCATGGTGCTTCAATCAACTTACTTGGAAATCCTCATATTTATCTTAGAAGATAACAGAACAGAGTTTCCAAATTTTGCACATTGCAAACTTATTTGAAACCTTTTCATTTGAATAAGACTCCTTCTACCGTTTCAGAATGATGAAATTCTTCGATTTATACTTTTTCAACATGACTTTTGTGTTATGAAATAAAGGAAATGGTTTACTTTTCAGTTGCGCCTAAATAAATTATCAAGCATACTCCGTTACCAAAAGGTCATTCGGTGCAACAGGCACATGCAGCCACTGATTTCTCATAGTGAAGTCAGCTGACTGCAGTTACTCTCGAAACGCATTGCATATATCTGCTATGACATGCAAAGCAAGAAAGACGTTTTGGTGTAATAAGTTCACAGCTAATAAACTATAAATATTATTGTATTGCATATAATGGTAATGTAATTATCAAGCATTGTATTTAAGATCATGGAGCAAGAACTTAATTGGATATATTTTTGCTGAATATATTTTAAGATCACTTTCCTTTGAAGATATATATCATATAGGACGTTTTCTGTTCCTGTTTTCCCTTTTCCTCCATACAAGTTCAAAGCTTTCTTCAGTTCCAACAAGTTCAATTTCATTTTTCAATCTGCCAAAGCCTTTACTTTACTTTGCCTCACCTTTATTCTAATTCCGTTACCTTAGAGTTTGACAACCGATTTGAAAATAAATTATGTAGAAATAAAACAGAGGAAAGAAGTGGAAGAAAATGTTCTGTGATTGCCAGATATTCGCAATTTTTAGCTGCAGTAACAAGGATATAGCAACTCTGTTGGCAGACCTTGATGAGAGACAACGAAGGTTTGAAAGTTAGAGGTTTTAGTGTAGAAACACCACATGTGTGCTTCACCACCTTGATAGTAAGATTTTTGGATTTTAAAATACTTCATCTCTGGTGAAAAAATGAAAACAGTATTTTATCTTAGAATTAATTTGTTTCTCTGTTCTGAAAATTTTAGATCTTTATCATTTCCATATCTTAAATAAGAATTACTCTTTATATTGTGACAATGACTCAGAATTCATCAGATTCTGTTAAAAATTAGAAGTCATTCTTTTGCCTTCATATTTGAACAATGTCTTACATACGAATTCTTCTATGTCTAAAACTCACATTCTATTCTCTACAATGTTTGAGGCACTCAAAATGATTTCTTAAGTTTTTCTTAAAAAACGTAGCACTGAGGAACGTTTTTGAAAAATGTATATCTGAGAATTGAATGTCTTCTTTCAGCATTATCTCATTCAATTATTTGGTGTCTATAGGTTGTTTCAATTCAGTGTATAAATTCCTTTCTATCCATAACAGCTCTCTTTTGTTTGATTAAGAGTGGAATACATTATTTTCTCTGCAAGACTGAGCGAAATCTTTTGAATTGTACTTCTGTGTATAGTTCATCAATTGGTATTCTTTACATTCTTCTTCATTTAAAAATGTTTAGATTCATCCTTTGCTGAATGTTTCCATCTTATTTGTTTGTTCAAATTAAAATTACATTTCAGATAATTTATTTATTTGTCAGCTTTGTTGCAGTCTTGCTTCTTGTTTATTTGTTGGTCTCGCATCTTAAAGATTATGTCCCCAACATCATTGGTTTGTTGAAAATTGTTATTTGTTGTCTCAGGTATTGAATTAGATTGTATTTCTTATTTTTCACCTCCTTATAACATTTTCATCTTTTATTTCATGCTTCTACATTTTTCAGATGATTTTCATTGTGCCATGCTAATTTCTGGCTGAAATCAGGGCTCTAATTTATGAGTGCAGCCTTAAATTAAACCTGGCCACCATTTACACTGTAAGCAGCCAATGGAGTAGGAGGGCTGTTGAATTACTTGATAAATTTTCAACCACAATAGAAACAGTGAGGATAGTTTCTGGACATGTAAAGACTGCAATATAATATTGAGTTGCTGGGACAAAGATGGAAGGTTATAATTCAAAACTTGATAACTTCAAATTTGAAACTTCTTTATTGATTTCTGGCCTAAACTGTACACTTTCAGAATTTCAATAAAACTGCTAAGAAAGAGTTGTGATTTGAATGTTTCTTCTCACCTTGTTTCCTTTGGACATATAGCAAAAGTGATCTGATGTCTTTCTGGAGAAATGTGTCCAGTCCCTAGAATAGAAATTCTTCTCCTTTGTGAAGAAAAATAGAACAAGCTACCCCAAAACATGATGCTTAGAGAAAGCATTTTGAAGCATAGGAAAAGGTGGTTTAATGCAGAAAATTAATGCTAAAGTCATGAAAATCTAAGTGGTATCTTGGTTCAGAAAGTAAGCATCAAATATAAATAGTTTAATTTTAATTTATTACAAAGCATTAGTTGAGTAAAATTGAGTAATTTTAAATTATTTATTAATAAACCATGATTTCAAATGAAACTGCATTAGTTAATTTGATTTGATAAAGCTCAGTTTACTTTTTTTTGAGCACACCTATTTAGAAAATAATGGAAGATTTCAAATTAATTGAATTGCAAATGAAGCAAAATTTTGTTAAGATCATACTTGGCAAGAATTGAAGATTTTTATTCGAAGCTTTTTATTCTAAATGTTAAATTGGAAAGAAAAGCTGCATTTAGTTATCTCATTTTTGACAACTTTTAAACATTTATTAGGAATGCCAAATGGGGGAATTTCAAAACAGGCATGGAATATCAATCTATAGGCAAGGGAACTGTCAGCAGACCGAGAAAAGGATGGTAAAGTTCCATGGAACAAGTGAAGCCTGAACGGGTATAATGCATAACCCAGGAAGGAACATGATGATGATTTATAAAATAGCTCAACTGAAATATTTATGTGGAAAGTCAACCAGAAGAGGTGAATTCATGAAGGTGACAATGAAACATACTTGTCTTGTAACACGTAAACCAATATTTTCTTGGTTCCCCCTCATGGAATTAACTTAATAAGGCATTGTATTTCTAAAGAGAGACTCACTCTTGTCATTGGAACACAAGCATCAAAATGAAACTTAGTAGGAAATGCTTTAAGGAGCACACATTATAAAGTAACACTTTCTCTGCATTATTATTATTAGTATTTTATTGTATTTCTTCCTTCATTCAAGTGGCAGGGGTTTTTTCATATGAGTCACGGTCTGATTCACAGTTAGGTCCTCTGTGGATGTCTATCTTATGTACATCAGATAAATGTTTCCTATCAATTATTACATGGCCAATTTGGTTAAAAGTAACTCCATCTCGTGAGCTCCATGTTACCTACCTTATGATCTTTCCCTAGAGCCTGACTACCCCAATATCAACTTTACCAATTTGCTCATTATCATTTTTCATACCCTGAAGATTTTACTTTCCAATTGTTTATCACTTTAAGTGTCTCCTTTTTGCCAAACTTAGCATTGAAGTCTTTAAGAATTGTTTAAATATCCTGTCTTGAGATACTATCAATTTCCTTTCCCAACTGTCCATAGAATGTGCCATTACCATCATTTTATCTGGCTTCACACATAACCATCAAAAAGGTTTAGGAACATTTAGTATTCATTTTCATGCAATAAACTTCTTCCCACCTGTTTTCAAAAATTTTTCTTTCAAGAAGAATAAAGGATTTGAAATAGAGTAGGGGTCACATTTCATAAAAACTATTAAGGAATCAAAAAGGGATTGATTTAAATATTAAATTGAATATTTAATGGTGATACCTATGAGAAATGCATATCATAAAAATTTACAAAAGTAATTCAATCAACAAACATAAGACTCAAAACCCTATAAGTAAATATCTCACTGTTTGTGAGAGAAATGGAATATTAAACAACACAGTCACAAAGAAATGCCAGAAACTCTGAATCTCTCAACCTGTTGAGAAGTTTAGAGATAAAATCTATTACCAATGAAAAGAGTAAAAACAATGATGCCAACAAAGTATACTTACAAGGAATGAAAAGATCATTCTGATCAGTGGTAATATTGAAATTTTACCTCGGTTTTCCAATCAATAGCATTTTTAAATTTATGATAGGGAGAATGAAACAGGAAAACTAGCAAATCGAATTAATTTTGAGTATCATTTTTACAGAATCAAAGGTTTAATTAAATAATGGAGTAATCTGGCTAAATACTCATTGAATTATCATGATTCCTTCTCAACTACATAAGCCAACCGTTCCATAGGAATGTAAAAGGAAGGGAGAGGATAAATATTTCACAACCATAAAATAAGAACCTCCAACACAGCATTATCTAAATGTTACTTAATTTCAACAAATAATGAAGATTGAAACATCAAGCAAAAGATGCATTTAAAAATTTACAAATGAAGTGGAATGTAAAGAATACCAATTGATCAACTATACACAAAAATTAATTTCAAAACATTTTGCTCTGTCGTGCATAAAAAATGTGTTAAACATTAAATAAATAAAAGAGGAATCTATTGGATACAAAGATATTTATACACAGAACTGAAAAAGCTATTAGAACAAAATTATTGAAAGAGATCCTGATGAGAGAAGACGTGTTCTCAGTGTTAAAATTTTCAGAAAAATTTAAGAAATCATTTTGAGTGTCTCAATACCTTACACAACAATCAACTTCTTGATGGCTGTACTTAGAATATAAGACATCATTCAAATATAAATAGAATGACTTTGAATTTTTAACAGAATCTCATGTTTCAACCTAATGATTGAAACATTTTCTCTATATTAAGTTGAACTCTCAATTAAGAGATATATAAATACCTAAAATATTCAGAATGGAGAAACAAATTAATTCAAAGATAAGATGCTGTTTATAATTTTTGCCAAGGATGAAGTATTTTCAAAAGGAAAATTGTAAGTTTTAAGGTGGTGACACACACAGGAATCGTATCAACACTAAACCCATTCTATCTTTCAAACTTGAGAAAAACAAATACTATGATTTTGCCATTTAATGTTTTTACTATTTGGTATTTGAAACAAAAAACTATTTAATTGACAATGATAATATATGCTATAATCATAAAAGATTTCCTTTGATAGCCAATATCTCACTTTTATTTCTACATCTTTTATTTTAAAATAGGTCTTCAAACTGGTTGAAAACTGAAGTTGAACATTTTGGAAATAAACCAAATTTTTGAATTTATAGTATGGTAACTGAAAAATTAGGAACAGAAAATGTGCAACAGGATGCCCTGGTTTATATCTTCAAAGGAAAGAGGTCTAAAAATATTTCCAAAAAATTCTTGCTACATGATCTTAAATACAATAAATGATTAAACCTTAATGACAAAATAATAATAAATAAGGAGAGGTCTCCAAAAAAATATTTCAACACAGATGAGAGAATTTCCAATGCTATTGAACCACATATCTCCAACTTACATAAAATGTTGAAGATGAGCCAATGATCCTTTTAAAAAATTCCTTTAGTGTCTACGTATAATTTAGTATCTTTGTTTACGCCAGAAAAAATTCAATCATAATATCAGGTTATGAAACCAAAATAAAAAATAGGAACATTTTTACCTCCCAACTACTTTTATTTTGAATATACTGTAGGAATTTAAGTCATTGTCCTATGTAGTTGTATCCTGTTCTTTTCAAGTACAACTTATTAAATACTACATTATTAGTAAATTTACACAGTATTTTGATAAGAATCCTACCTTTCTTAAATATTTTGTTCATAAAGAAATACAACATCAGTATAATCAAGAAACAAACACAAAAGAGAATAATAAACAAAAAGATTGACCTTAAAGCTTTGGGTGAGAAATAAAAATAACATTTTAATAAATGTTTCTCTTTTCTGTGAAAACATGATGCTAACAAAAGTATTAAATTAATAAAACCTCTATGTCTGATTTTTCAGTGACTGAAATAAATGAGTAAGTTAAGATGATTCCCTTGACAGCTTTAGAATTTTCCTTTAGTACCACAACAATTCCTGAAAGATAACAATTGTATGTTTGATTTGCTGTTTCAAACAGACTTCTATGCTACAATCAAAATGAACGAGACAAGAAAGAAGAATGTAAGAAACTAATCGGAAATAAAATTCATTCCCATTGAGAATGTGCAAGCTAGGATAAAATATCGCTTTAGATGAGAATATTGGATGCTAAGATGGCTTAAGGGGACGAAGCTGGACTTAAGAATCTCTCTCTTTACCTTTCACTTCACAGATGCTTCAAAAACAGTGAAAATTGATTAAATTTGAAAGAAAATAAGTTTTACCTTAAGATTGCAATTGGAGGTAACAAATGGTGGTCAAAGAGCTATAGGACTCTATTGCATGGTCTATGAGAAGGTAAGAGGTGAATTGAGATTTATAGACTATAAGAAGTCAAACCAAGCTTCAGCAACACATTCTGAATTATGTTATTTAAACTACTTTACCTCATTAACAGTCCAAAAATTATATTGTAGAGTCCACATTTAATATGATAATGGATATAAAGAAGAGATATGATAAAATTAGCTCCCCACACAATAAAGTTTAGGCTACCCAATTATAGCTAACAAATGGACATGTTTATTGTGTTCAAATATTCAAGGATTTTCATAATAGGAGGCATTTAAAAAATTCACATTGTAATATCGAAGATCTGTTTTCCTTATTTTAAATACTCATTCTATACCAAAAATTACCAAATAGTATAATTCTAAAAGTTACAGTAAGAAAACAAGTTATTACAGTCATCCATCCAATGCCAGCAGGGAAATGTTGATGTTATCAGGGACTCAACGAAAAATTGGAACTGCTTACAACAGACTTCACACAGAACAAAGACATAATCCACTGTAAGATTCACGCCATAGACTCTATAAGATTCACAAGCAGGAAGCGACTGAGGCACCATAGAGTAAAGTATGCAATATTGAAACACTTTTTGAAAACTTCTTCGTGATCTCCTATGACTTCCGAAGAATGATGAAACGGGTACTAACAGTCGAACATCTTCAAGGCTTCTTAGTATCGCGGCTTCCACTATTTGAAAGGTAAAAGACATCTTTATATGAAAACTTGAAAGGATGATAAACTCCTTCATCAATTCTTACAAAAAAACGTCTAAAACTATGTATATATACCGCAAAGATGAAAATCTATTTCAGTACTTTCCGGAAAGTACTGATGGTTCATCTAATATGATGAACGCGGATGCTTTGACGAAACTATCGAAAGGACTTTACAAAATAGTATGGAAAACAAATAATATGTGGTAACATTACATTGCTCGAAAAAGCAGTGGTAGCTGGAAAGGCTGGGCCTTGTACTTACTTTATGTCAAAGCAGAAAGTATTCGCGCGTCTTCTGAGTGACAGTTAAGCAGCAGTATATGTCCAAGGCACGAACAGGAAACCATAAAATCGGAACAAAATGATGTTATTTTTTCTTTTTTGAAGTTTTGAGAACGATAGACTTCGGAAAACGTTTCGAGAAATGCATTTTGGAATCATCATTCTCTTTGGACGAGAATAATTATGCATTTTAATCAGTAGGTATTTCTTGAAAATAAATTACTTCTACCGAGACGAGTCACTGCTGCGTAAGATAATATTACAGCAAGAGGTGTTTTGAACCAGTGAAGTTGATGAAATTTTAAAGTTGACAGCTTACAACTTTGTGAAATTCATCTTCAGACCATGGTGCTTCAATCAACTTACTTGGAAATCCTCATATTTATCTTAGAAGATAACAGAACAGAGTTTCCAAATTTTGCACATTGCAAACTTATTTGAAACCTTTTCATTTGAATAAGACTCCTTCTACCGTTTCAGAATGATGAAATTCTTCGATTTATACTTTTTCAACATGACTTTTGTGTTATGAAATAAAGGAAATGGTTTACTTTTCAGTTGCGCCTAAATAAATTATCAAGCATACTCCGTTACCAAAAGGTCATTCGGTGCAACAGGCACATGCAGCCACTGATTTCTCATAGTGAAGTCAGCTGACTGCAGTTACTCTCGAAACGCATTGCATATATCTGCTATGACATGCAAAGCAAGAAAGACGTTTTGGTGTAATAAGTTCACAGCTAATAAACTATAAATATTATTGTATTGCATATAATGGTAATGTAATTATCAAGCATTGTATTTAAGATCATGGAGCAAGAACTTAATTGGATATATTTGCAGTAGCTGCAGTAACAAGGATATAGCAACTCTGTTGGCAGACCTTGATGAGAGACAACGAAGGTTTGAAAGGTAGAGGTTTTAGTGTAGAAACACCACATGTGTGCTTCACCACCTTGATAGTAAGATTTTTGGATTTTAAAATACTTCATCTCTGGTGAAAAAATGAAAACAGTATTTTATCTTAGAATTAATTTGTTTCTCTGTTCTGAAAATTTTAGATCTTTATCATTTCCATATCTTAAATAAGAATTACTCTTTATATTGTGACAATGACTCAGAATTCATCAGATTCTGTTAAAAATTAGAAGTCATTCTTTTGCCTTCATATTTGAACAATGTCTTACATACGAATTCTTCTATGTCTAAAACTCACATTCTATTCTCTACAATGTTTGAGGCACTCAAAATGATTTCTTAAGTTTTTCTTAAAAAACGTAGCACTGAGGAACGTTTTTGAAAAATGTATATCTGAGAATTGAATGTCTTCTTTCAGCATTATCTCATTCAATTATTTGGTGTCTATAGGTTGTTTCAATTCAGTGTATAAATTCCTTTCTATCCATAACAGCTCTCTTTTGTTTGATTAAGAGTGGAATACATTATTTTCTCTGCAAGACTGAGCGAAATCTTTTGAATTGTACTTCTGTGTATAGTTCATCAATTGGTATTCTTTACATTCTTCTTCATTTAAAAATGTTTAGATTCATCCTTTGCTGAATGTTTCCATCTTATTTGTTTGTTCAAATTAAAATTACATTTCAGATAATTTATTTATTTGTCAGCTTTGTTGCAGTCTTGCTTCTTGTTTATTTGTTGGTCTCGCATCTTAAAGATTATGTCCCCAACATCATTGGTTTGTTGAAAATTGTTATTTGTTGTCTCAGGTATTGAATTAGATTGTATTTCTTATTTTTCACCTCCTTATAACATTTTCATCTTTTATTTCATGCTTCTACATTTTTCAGATGATTTTCATTGTGCCATGCTAATTTCTGGCTGAAATCAGGGCTCTAATTTATGAGTGCAGCCTTAAATTAAACCTGGCCACCATTTACACTGTAAGCAGCCAATGGAGTAGGAGGGCTGTTGAATTACTTGATAAATTTTCAACCACAATAGAAACAGTGAGGATAGTTTCTGGACATGTAAAGACTGCAATATAATATTGAGTTGCTGGGACAAAGATGGAAGGTTATAATTCAAAACTTGATAACTTCAAATTTGAAACTTCTTTATTGATTTCTGGCCTAAACTGTACACTTTCAGAATTTCAATAAAACTGCTAAGAAAGAGTTGTGATTTGAATGTTTCTTCTCACCTTGTTTCCTTTGGACATATAGCAAAAGTGATCTGATGTCTTTCTGGAGAAATGTGTCCAGTCCCTAGAATAGAAATTCTTCTCCTTTGTGAAGAAAAATAGAACAAGCTACCCCAAAACATGATGCTTAGAGAAAGCATTTTGAAGCATAGGAAAAGGTGGTTTAATGCAGAAAATTAATGCTAAAGTCATGAAAATCTAAGTGGTATCTTGGTTCAGAAAGTAAGCATCAAATATAAATAGTTTAATTTTAATTTATTACAAAGCATTAGTTGAGTAAAATTGAGTAATTTTAAATTATTTATTAATAAACCATGATTTCAAATGAAACTGCATTAGTTAATTTGATTTGATAAAGCTCAGTTTACTTTTTTTTGAGCACACCTATTTAGAAAATAATGGAAGATTTCAAATTAATTGAATTGCAAATGAAGCAAAATTTTGTTAAGATCATACTTGGCAAGAATTGAAGATTTTTATTCGAAGCTTTTTATTCTAAATGTTAAATTGGAAAGAAAAGCTGCATTTAGTTATCTCATTTTTGACAACTTTTAAACATTTATTAGGAATGCCAAATGGGGGAATTTCAAAACAGGCATGGAATATCAATCTATAGGCAAGGGAACTGTCAGCAGACCGAGAAAAGGATGGTAAAGTTCCATGGAACAAGTGAAGCCTGAACGGGTATAATGCATAACCCAGGAAGGAACATGATGATGATTTATAAAATAGCTCAACTGAAATATTTATGTGGAAAGTCAACCAGAAGAGGTGAATTCATGAAGGTGACAATGAAACATACTTGTCTTGTAACACGTAAACCAATATTTTCTTGGTTCCCCCTCATGGAATTAACTTAATAAGGCATTGTATTTCTAAAGAGAGACTCACTCTTGTCATTGGAACACAAGCATCAAAATGAAACTTAGTAGGAAATGCTTTAAGGAGCACACATTATAAAGTAACACTTTCTCTGCATTATTATTATTAGTATTTTATTGTATTTCTTCCTTCATTCAAGTGGCAGGGGTTTTTTCATATGAGTCACGGTCTGATTCACAGTTAGGTCCTCTGTGGATGTCTATCTTATGTACATCAGATACATGTTTCCTATCAATTATTACATGGCCAATTTGGTTAAAAGTAACTCCATCTCGTGAGCTCCATGTTACCTACCTTATGATCTTTCCCTAGAGCCTGACTACCCCAATATCAACTTTACCAATTTGCTCATTATCATTTTTCATACCCTGAAGATTTTACTTTCCAATTGTTTATCACTTTAAGTGTCTCCTTTTTGCCAAACTTAGCATTGAAGTCTTTAAGAATTGTTTAAATATCCTGTCTTGAGATACTATCAATTTCCTTTCCCAACTGTCCATAGAATGTGCCATTACCATCATTTTATCTGGCTTCACACATAACCATCAAAAAGGTTTAGGAACATTTAGTATTCATTTTCATGCAATAAACTTCTTCCCACCTGTTTTCAAAAATTTTTCTTTCAAGAAGAATAAAGGATTTGAAATAGAGTAGGGGTCACATTTCATAAAAACTATTAAGGAATCAAAGAGGGATTGATTTAAATATTAAATTGAATATTTAATGGTGATACCTATGAGAAATGCATATCATAAAAATTTACAAAAGTAATTCAATCAACAAGATATTACATTGACATTGTTACAGGAAAGGATTGCCAAATTGCATTTTGGCTATTTCGCCAATCTTTTCGTCTGGTTTAACAATCTCTCTAACTAAACTTTCTTACGGAAGAAAATCGCACACTTTTTCGACAAGCCTTTAAAATGTTAAGTTAGCTAAAATTGATTGGATGTTTTTCAGTACTGACTGTGAGTGAAAATGATTTCTTGAGTAAAGGTGTGATTTATTTGAGGTTAATTACGTATGTACCTTGGTGTTGGCATGATTAAAGGGGAACATATTACTTTCTATTACGGGGTATAACGTGAAACCCATGCCCAGGGTTACGGGCGAAGTCCATAACGGCGTTTTTGGCAGAGAAGGAGACCTTTGGAATGGCAAAGATGGCGGATGTGGCAACCCATCCTCCCTGGGGTTAATTAGAAGAGGACACCGCTGCCTTGCGGAGAAGAGGGATCTTCAAAGGCTAAGGGAGTAAACCCCGAAAGAAAATCCTCACCTGTGTTAGGCCTAGCAAGTCAACAGTTGAGTATGAATGTATTGCTTTCAACACTAGAATAAGCCTCGGATGGAATAAACCAATCGTAGACCCGCCTTCTTATGACCCTGGAACGAATGATGACCCTCTGGAGTCTGATGCTTATCCTAGGAATATTAGAAGGAATCCTAAATTTGACAACCATACAAGGACTAGACTTAAACACCAGAATGAATTAAGAGTGGGAACTCTGAACGTTATAACATTGACTGGAAAGGTTGAAGAGATAGTGGATATGATGGAGAGGAGAAAAATACATGTACTTGGATTAAGTGAAACAAAATGGAAAGGAGTTGCTTCCAAAAAACTGAGGGGAGACTACAAGCTGCACTGGCATGGGCATGAAAACATGGCAAAAAGTGGAGTGGGTCTAGTGCTTCATAGGGACATTGAGGCTATTGCTGATGTCACCTACATCAATGAAAGAATCATTAAAGTCAGATTAAATATTGGGAAGACAAATTTTACAATTGTCCAAGTGTATGCCCCACAACAAGGATGCAGTGATGAAGAGAAAGAAATCTTTCTTCAGGAACTGGAAGATCAAATCCAGGGAAATAACATCATGGTAATAGGAGATTTGAATGCTCAGATTGGAGTTGACAGATCTGGATATGAAGATGTGCTGGGTGCTTTTGGGTATGGAGGAAGAAATATTGAAGGAGAACGCCTCTTAGACTTCTGTGTAAGAAATAACCTATCCATAAAGAACACATTCTTCAAGAAAAGAGAAAGCCATAAGATCACCAGATATGGCTGGGATGGAAGAAGCAAATCGGTTATAGATTATGTGATAACTGACAAGCACATTGGAGGAAGAGTAAGAGATGTGAAAGTCATACCAACAGAATCATTGGACAGTGATCATAGACTGCTTATATCCGATATAAAGGAGAAAATAACTGTTACAACCTGTTCAAGAAAGATACCGAAGATTAAAGAATGGAAACTGAAGGAGGAAGAAAAGAAGAGAATCTATCAAAGTCTAGTAACTGCAAAGTTACCAACTAATGAAACAGGTAGTGCTAATGAAGAATGGGAAGCATTTAAGACAACATTAGTAAGCTGTGCTGCACAAGTCTGTGGTAAAACAAGTGGTAAAGTTAAAGAGAAGGAAACCAACTGGTGGAATGACAAGGTAAAGGAAGCTATTAAAGAACGGAATATGTTCCGTTGCAAAGAAAAACAAAGATGTGGAGAAACAAAAACAAACTAATGGGATGAAACCAGTGGATGCTCAAAAAATTTCCACATTGGAACAGGAATATAGAGACAAGAAACTAAGGGTTAAAAAGATTGTGAAGGAAGAAAAGGAGAGAAGTTGGGAAATATTTACCCAAAAACTAGAAGAGGACAGCAATGGAAACAAGAAAATGCTATATGGACTAGTGAAAAGCAAAAGATCAGATAGTGAAGGCATAAAAGCAATTGAAAAAGAAAATGGGTGTATAGTCCGGGATACTGAAGAAATCAGAAAAGAGATGAAAAACTACTTCAACATACTACTGAATGGCAAGGAAGTAATAGGGGTGGAACAGGAAACAAAGAAATTATCAGAGCATGAAGTGGAACAACCACCTATTACATGGGCAGAGACTGAGAATGCCTTGAATAAGATGAAAGGAGGCAAGTCAGCTGGGCCAGATGAATTGACAGCAGACATGATCAAGGCAGCAGGCGTCCAAGGAATACAGTGGCTACATCGAATACTGGGAGTCATTTGGAAAGAAAATAAACTGCCAGATGACTGGAAGAAGGGGATTATAATACCACTGTTCAAGAAAGGTAGCAGGAGGAAGTGTTCTAATTACAGAGGAATCACCTTGTTATCACACTGTCTTAAGATATTAGAAAAGATCATTGAGAAAAGATTAAGATCTTTGTTAGAAAACCAGTTTGAAGAGGAACAACATGGGTTTAGAAGCAACAGAGGAACAACAGATCTCATATTTACACTAAGACAGTTAATGGAAAAGTACTGGGAAAAAGGAAAGGATCTCATCATCATATTCCTGGATCTGGAAAAAGCCTATGACAGTGTGCCGAGGTATAAGATCTGGGAATGTTTAGAAAAACGAATGGTTCCAAACTCCCTAATAAGAAAGGTGCAAATGCTATATGAAGGATGCAAAAGTTGTGTACAAGTGGGTAATGGCAGATCGGACTGGTTCAGGACAGAGAGAGGAGTACAACAAGGTAGTGCACTTTCCCCATTACTCTTTATTACACTTATGGATGTGATAATAAAGGAAATTAAGGAGATGGGAAATGGTGATCTCAGTGCTTTAGTTTTTGCTGATGACGTAGCTATATGGGGAGAAACGGAACTAGAGGTACAGGGAAAACTAGATGAATGGAACGCCAAGTTTAAAGAGTATCAGTTGACTATAAGCAAGAGCAAAACTGTAGCAATGGTTATGAGCAGGATATCTACCCAGTGCAGCCTGATGCTAGATGGAGAGAAAATTGAATGTGTGGAAGCTTTTGATTACCTGGGAAGTACAGTATCAAGGGATGGAACTGCCAGACTGGAAATACAGAACAGAGTAAGAAAGGGATCTAACTTTTTTCATCAAGTGCAGAATCTTGTGTGGGATAAGGGAGTCCCTGTGAGAGCCAAAAAGACCATGTTTAAAACATATCTCCTGCCGATCATGACATACAGCTTGGAGTGCTGTGTAATTAATAAAGCTGAACTGAGCAAGCTCCAAGCATGTGAAATGAAGTTTCTGCGATCAGCCTTGCAGAAGACTAGAAGAGATAAAATTACGAATGATGACATCAGAGGAGAGATGCAAGTGGATCTGTCAATGACTGAGAGACTCAGTACCTCACGACTCAAGTGGTTTGGACATGTGAAGAGGATGAAGGATAACCGTTTACCAAAACAAGCTTTGGATAAAAAGGTGACTGGAAAAAGACCAGTAGGACGACCCAGGAAAAGATGGCTGGACCAGATCAAGGAAGATCTAAAAACTAGAGGGGAAAACTGGGAAGAAATATCAAAACAAGATGTGTATCAAGATAGGACAAAATGGAGGCAAATTGTTAATAAACGTCCTACCCGGCTCGCTGGAAGGAAACGAAGATGAAAAATAAATTCAATCAACAAACATAAGACTCAAAACCCTATAAGTAAATATCTCACTGTTTGTGAGAGAAATGGAATATTAAACAACACAGTCACAAAGAAATGCCAGAAACTCTGAATCTCTCAACCTGTTGAGAAGTTTAGAGATAAAATCTATTACCAATGAAAAGAGTAAAAACAATGATGCCAACAAAGTATACTTACAAGGAATGAAAAGATCATTCTGATCAGTGGTAATATTGAAATTTTACCTCGGTTTTCCAATCAATAGCATTTTTAAATTTATGATAGGGAGAATGAAACAGGAAAACTAGCAAATCGAATTAATTTTGAGTATCATTTTTACAGAATCAAAGGTTTAATTAAATAATGGAGTAATCTGGCTAAATACTCATTGAATTATCATGATTCCTTCTCAACTACATAAGCCAACCGTTCCATAGGAATGTAAAAGGAAGGGAGAGGATAAATATTTCACAACCATAAAATAAGAACCTCCAACACAGCATTATCTAAATGTTACTTAATTTCAACAAATAATGAAGATTGAAACATCAAGCAAAAGATGCATTTAAAAATTTACAAATGAAGTGGAATGTAAAGAATACCAATTGATCAACTATACACAAAAATTAATTTCAAAACATTTTGCTCTGTCGTGCATAAAAAATGTGTTAAACATTAAATAAATAAAAGAGGAATCTATTGGATACAAAGATATTTATACACAGAACTGAAAAAGCTATTAGAACAAAATTATTGAAAGAGATCCTGATGAGAGAAGACGTGTTCTCAGTGTTAAAATTTTCAGAAAAATTTAAGAAATCATTTTGAGTGTCTCAATACCTTACACAACAATCAACTTCTTGATGGCTGTACTTAGAATATAAGACATCATTCAAATATAAATAGAATGACTTTGAATTTTTAACAGAATCTCATGTTTCAACCTAATGATTGAAACATTTTCTCTATATTAAGTTGAACTCTCAATTAAGAGATATATAAATACCTAAAATATTCAGAATGGAGAAACAAATTAATTCAAAGATAAGATGCTGTTTATAATTTTTGCCAAGGATGAAGTATTTTCAAAAGGAAAATTGTAAGTTTTAAGGTGGTGACACACACAGGAATCGTATCAACACTAAACCCATTCTATCTTTCAAACTTGAGAAAAACAAATACTATGATTTTGCCATTTAATGTTTTTACTATTTGGTATTTGAAACAAAAAACTATTTAATTGACAATGATAATATATGCTATAATCATAAAAGATTTCCTTTGATAGCCAATATCTCACTTTTATTTCTACATCTTTTATTTTAAAATAGGTCTTCAAACTGGTTGAAAACTGAAGTTGAACATTTTGGAAATAAACCAAATTTTTGAATTTATAGTATGGTAACTGAAAAATTAGGAACAGAAAATGTGCAACAGGATGCCCTGGTTTATATCTTCAAAGGAAAGAGGTCTAAAAATATTTCCAAAAAATTCTTGCTACATGATCTTAAATACAATAAATGATTAAACCTTAATGACAAAATAATAATAAATAAGGAGAGGTCTCCAAAAAAATATTTCAACACAGATGAGAGAATTTCCAATGCTATAGAACCACATATCTCCAACTTACATAAAATGTTGAAGATGAGCCAATGATCCTTTTAAAAAATTCCTTTAGTGTCTACGTATAATTTAGTATCTTTGTTTACGCCAGAAAAAATTCAATCATAATATCAGGTTATGAAACCAAAATAAAAAATAGGAACATTTTTACCTCCCAACTACTTTTATTTTGAATATACTGTAGGAATTTAAGTCATTGTCCTATGTAGTTGTATCCTGTTCTTTTCAAGTACAACTTATTAAATACTACATTATTAGTAAATTTACACAGTATTTTGATAAGAATCCTACCTTTCTTAAATATTTTGTTCATAAAGAAATACAACATCAGTATAATCAAGAAACAAACACAAAAGAGAATAATAAACAAAAAGATTGACCTTAAAGCTTTGGGTGAGAAATAAAAATAACATTTTAATAAATGTTTCTCTTTTCTGTGAAAACATGATGCTAACAAAAGTATTAAATTAATAAAACCTCTATGTCTGATTTTTCAGTGACTGAAATAAATGAGTAAGTTAAGATGATTCCCTTGACAGCTTTAGAATTTTCCTTTAGTACCACAACAATTCCTGAAAGATAACAATTGTATGTTTGATTTGCTGTTTCAAACAGACTTCTATGCTACAATCAAAATGAACGAGACAAGAAAGAAGAATGTAAGAAGATAAATGGGAAATAAAATTCATTCCCATTGAGAATGTGCAAGCTAGGATAAAATATCGCTTTAGATGAGAATATTGGATGCTAAGATGGCTTAAGGGGACGAAGCTGGACTTAAGAATCTCTCTCTTTACCTTTCACTTCACAGATGCTTCAAAAACAGTGAAAATTGATTAAATTTGAAAGAAAATAAGTTTTACCTTAAGATTGCAATTGGAGGTAACAAATGGTGGTCAAAGAGCTATAGGACTCTATTGCATGGTCTATGAGAAGGTAAGAGGTGAATTGAGATTTATAGACTATAAGAAGTCAAACCAAGCTTCAGCAACACATTCTGAATTATGTTATTTAGGCTACTTTACCTCATTAACAGTCCAAAAATTATATTGTAGAGTCCACATTTAATATGATAATGGATATAAAGAAGAGATATGATAAAATTAGCTCCCCACACAATAAAGTTTAGGCTACCCAATTATAGCTAACAAATGGACATGTTTATTGTGTTCAAATATTCAAGGATTTTCATAATAGGAGGCATTTAAAAAATTCACATTGTAATATCGAAGATCTGTTTTCCTTATTTTAAATACTCATTCTATACCAAAAATTACCAAATAGTATAATTCTAAAAGTTACAGTAAGAAAACAAGTTATTACAGTCATCCATCCAATGCCAGCAGGGAAATGTTGATGTTATCAGGGACTCAACGAAAAATTGGAACTGCTTACAACAGACTTCACACAGAACAAAGACATAATCCACTGTAAGATTCACGCCATAGACTCTATAAGATTCACAAGCAGGAAGCGACTGAGGCACCATAGAGTAAAGTATGCAATATTGAAACACTTTTTGAAAACTTCTTCGTGATCTCCTATGACTTCCGAAGAATGATGAAACGGGTACTAACAGTCGAACATCTTCAAGGCTTCTTAGTATCGCGGCTTCCACTATTTGAAAGGTAAAAGACATCTTTATATGAAAACTTGAAAGGATGATAAACTCCTTCATCAATTCTTACAAAAAAACGTCTAAAACTATGTATATATACCGCAAAGATGAAAATCTATTTCAGTACTTTCCGGAAAGTACTGATGGTTCATCTAATATGATGAACGCGGATGCTTTGACGAAACTATCGAAAGGACTTTACAAAATAGTATGGAAAACAAATAATATGTGGTAACATTACATTGCTCGAAAAAGCAGTGGTAGCTGGAAAGGCTGGGCCTTGTACTTACTTTATGTCAAAGCAGAAAGTATTCGCGCGTCTTCTGAGTGACAGTTAAGCAGCAGTATATGTCCAAGGCACGAACAGGAAACCATAAAATCGGAACAAAATGATGTTATTTTTTCTTTTTTGAAGTTTTGAGAACGATAGACTTCGGAAAACGTTTCGAGAAATGCATTTTGGAATCATCATTCTCTTTGGACGAGAATAATTATGCATTTTAATCAGTAGGTATTTCTTGAAAATAAATTACTTCTACCGAGACGAGTCACTGCTGCGTAAGATAATATTACAGCAAGAGGTGTTTTGAACCAGTGAAGTTGATGAAATTTTAAAGTTGACAGCTTACAACTTTGTGAAATTCATCTTCAGACCATGGTGCTTCAATCAACTTACTTGGAAATCCTCATATTTATCTTAGAAGATAACAGAACAGAGTTTCCAAATTTTGCACATTGCAAACTTATTTGAAACCTTTTCATTTGAATAAGACTCCTTCTACCGTTTCAGAATGATGAAATTCTTCGATTTATACTTTTTCAACATGACTTTTGTGTTATGAAATAAAGGAAATGGTTTACTTTTCAGTTGCGCCTAAATAAATTATCAAGCATACTCCGTTACCAAAAGGTCATTCGGTGCAACAGGCACATGCAGCCACTGATTTCTCATAGTGAAGTCAGCTGACTGCAGTTACTCTCGAAACGCATTGCATATATCTGCTATGACATGCAAAGCAAGAAAGACGTTTTGGTGTAATAAGTTCACAGCTAATAAACTATAAATATTATTGTATTGCATATAATGGTAATGTAATTATCAAGCATTGTATTTAAGATCATGGAGCAAGAACTTAATTGGATATATTTTTGCTGAATATATTTTAAGATCACTTTCCTTTGAAGATATATATCATATAGGACGTTTTCTGTTCCTGTTTTCCCTTTTCCTCCATACAAGTTCAAAGCTTTCTTCAGTTCCAACAAGTTCAATTTCATTTTTCAATCTGCCAAAGCCTTTACTTTACTTTGCCTCACCTTTATTCTAATTCCGTTACCTTAGAGTTTGACAACCGATTTGAAAATAAATTATGTAGAAATAAAACAGAGGAAAGAAGTGGAAGAAAATGTTCTGTGATTGCCAGATATTCGCAATTTTTAGCTGCAGTAACAAGGATATAGCAACTCTGTTGGCAGACCTTGATGAGAGACAACGAAGGTTTGAAAGTTAGAGGTTTTAGTGTAGAAACACCACATGTGTGCTTCACCACCTTGATAGTAAGATTTTTGGATTTTAAAATACTTCATCTCTGGTGAAAAAATGAAAACAGTATTTTATCTTAGAATTAATTTGTTTCTCTGTTCTGAAAATTTTAGATCTTTATCATTTCCATATCTTAAATAAGAATTACTCTTTATATTGTGACAATGACTCAGAATTCATCAGATTTTGTTAAAAATTAGAAGTCATTCTTTTGCCTTCATATTTGAACAATGTCTTACATACGAATTCTTCTATGTCTTTAACTCACATTCTATTCTCTACAATGTTTGAGGCACTCAAAATGATTTCTTAAGTTTTTCTTAAAAACGTAGCACTGAGGAACGTTTTTGAAAAATGTATATCTGAGAATTGAATGTCTTCTTTCAGCAGGATCTCTTTCAATTATTTGGTGTCTATAGGTTGTTTCAATTCAGTGTATAAATTCCTTTCTATCCATAACAGCTCTCTTTTGTTTGATTAAGAGTGGAATACATTATTTTCTTTGCAAGACTGAGCGAAATCTTTTGAATTGTACTTCTGTGTATAGTTCATCAATTGGTATTCTTTACATTCTTCTTCATTTAAAAATGTTTAGATTCATCCTTTGCTGAATGTTTCCATCTTATTTGTTTGTTCAAATTAAAATTACATTTCAGATAATTTATTTATTTGTCAGCTTTGTTGCAGTCTTGCTTCTTGTTTATTTGTTGGTCTCGCATCTTAAAGATTATGTCCCCAACATCATTGGTTTGTTGAAAATTGTTATTTGTTGTCTCAGGTATTGAATTAGATTGTATTTCTTATTTTTCACCTCCTTATAACATTTTCATCTTTTATTTCATGCTTCTACATTTTTCAGATGATTTTCATTGTGCCATGCTAATTTCTGGCTGAAATCAGGGCTCTAATTTATGAGTGCAGCCTTAAATTAAACCTGGCCACCATTTACACTGTAAGCAGCCAATGGAGTAGGAGGGCTGTTGAATTACTTGAGAAATTTTCAACCACAATAGAAACAGTGAGGATAGTTTCTGGACATGTAAAGACTGCAATATAATATTGAGTTGCTTGGACAAAGATGAAAGGTTATAATTCAAAACTTGATAATTTCAAATTTGAAACTTCTTTATTGATTTCTGGCCTAAACTGTACACTTTCAGAATTTCAATAAAACTGCTAAGAAAGAGTTGTGATTTGAATGTTTCTTCTCACCTTGTTTCCTTTGGACATATAGCAAAAGTGATCTGATGTCTTTCTGGAGAAATGTGTCCAGTCCCTAGAATAGAAATTCTTCTCCTTTGTGAAGAAAAATAGAACAAGCTACCCCAAAACATGATGCTTAGAGAAAGCGTTTTGAAGCATAGGAAAAGGTGGTTTAATGCAGAAAATTAATGCTAAAGTCATGAAAATCTAAGTGGTATCTTGGTTCAGAAAGTAAGCATCAAATTTAAATAGTTTAATTTTAATTTATTACAAAGCATTAGTTGAGTGAAATTGAGTAATTTTAAATTGATTTATTAATAAACCATGATTTCAAATGAAACTGCATTAGTTAATTTGATTTGATAAAGCTCAGTTTACTTTTTTTTGAGCACACCTATTTAGAAAAGAATTGAAGATTTCAAATTAATTGAATTGCAAATGAAGCAAAAATTTGTTAAGATCATACTCGGCAAATATTGGAGATTTTTATTCGAAGCTTTTTATTCTAAATGTTAAATTGGAAAGAAAAGCGGCATTTAGTTATCTCATTTTAAACAACGTTTAAACATTTATTAGGAATGCCAAATGGGGGAATTCCAAAACAGGCATGGAATATCAATCTATAGGCAAGGGAACTGTCAGCAGACCGAGAAAAGGATGGTAAAGTTCCATGGAACAAGTGAAGCCTGAACGGGTATAATGCATAACCAAGGAAGGAACATGATGATGATTTATAAAATAGCTCAACTGAAATATTTATGTGGAAAGTCAACTAGAAGAGGTGAATTCATGAAGGTGACAATGAAACATACTTGTCATGTAACACGTAAACCAATATTTTCTTGGTTTGCCCTCATGGAATTAACTTAATAAGGCATTGTATTTCTAAAGAGAGACTCACTCTTGTCATTGGAACACAAGCATCAAAATGAAACTTAGTAGGAAATGCTTTAAGGAGCACACATTATAAAGTAACACTTTCTCTGCATTATTATTATTAGTATTTTATTGTATATCTTCCTTCATTCAAGTGGCAGGGGTTTTTTCATATGAGTCATGGTCTGATTCACAGTTAGGTCCGCTGTGGATGTCTATCTTATGTACATCAGATAAATGTTTCCTATCAATTATTACATGGCCAATTTGGTTAAAAGTAACTCCATCTCGTGAGCTCCATGTTACCTACCTTATGATCTTTCCCTAGAGCCTGACTACCCCAATATCAACTTTACCAATTTGCTCATTATCATTTTTCATACCCTGAAGATTTTACTTTCCAATTGTTTATCACTTTAAGTGTCTCCTTTTTGCCAAACTTAGCATTGAAGTCTTTAAGAATTGTTTAAATATCCTGTCTTGAGATACTATCAATTTCCTTTCCCAACTGTCCATAGAATGTGCCATTACCATCATTTTATCTGGCTTCACACATAACCATCAAAAAGGTTTAGGAACATTTAGTATTCATTTTCATTCAATAAACTTCTTCCCACCTGTTTTCAAAAATTTTTCTTTCAAGAAGAATAAAGGATTTGAAATAGAGTAGGGGTCACATTTCATAAAAACTATTAAGGAATCAAAAAGGGATTGATTTAAATATTAAATTGAATATTTAATGCTGATACCTATGAGAAATGCATATCATAAAAATTTACAAAAGTAATTCAATCAACAAACATAAGACTCAAAACCCTATAAGTAAATATCTCACTGTTTGTGAGAGAAATGGAATATTAAACAACACAGTCACAAAGAAATGCCAGAAACTCTGAATCTCTCAACCTGTTGAGAAGTTTAGAGATAAAATCTATTACCAATGAAAAGAGTAAAAACAATGATGCCAACAAAGTATACTTACAAGGAATGAAAAGATTATTCTGATCAGTGGTAATATTGAAATTTTACCTCGGTTTTCCAATCAATAGCATTTTTAAATTTATGATAGGGAGATTGAAACAGGAAAACTAGCAAATCGAATTAATTTTGAGTATCATTTTTACAGAATCAAAGGATTAATTAAATAATGGAGTAATCTGGCTAAATACTCATTGAATTATCATGATTGCTTCTCAACTACATAAGCCAACTGTTCCATAGGAATGTAAAAGGAAGGGAGAGGATAAATATTTCACAACCATAAAATAAGAACCTCCAACACAGCATTATCTAAATGTTACTTAATTTCAACAAATAATGAAGATTGAAACATCAAGCAAAAGATGCATTTAAAAATTTACAAATGAAGTGGAATGTAAAGAATACCAATTGATCAACTATACACAAAAATCAATTTCAAAACATTTCGCTCTCTCGTGCAAAAAAAAATGTGTTAAAGATTTAATCAAATAAAAGAGGAATCTATTGGATACAAAGATATTTATACACAGAACTGAAAAAGCTATTAGAACAAAATTATTGAAAGAGATCCTGATGAGAGAAGACGTGTTCTCAGTGTTAAAATTTTCAGAAAAATTTAAGAAATCATTTTGAGTGTCTCAATACCTTACACAACAATCAACTTCTTGATGGCTGTACTTAGAATATAAGACATCATTCAAATATAAATAGAATGACTTCAAATTTTTAGCAGAATCTCATGTTTCAACCTAATGATTGAAACATTTTCTCTATATTAAGTTGAACTCTCAATTAAGAGATATATAAATACCTAAAATATTCAGAATGGAGAAACAAATTAATTCAAAGATAAGATGCTGTTTATAATTTTTGCCAAGGATGAAGTATTTTCAAAAGGAAAATTGTAAGTTTTAAGGTGGTGACACACACAGGAATCGTATCAACACTAAACCCATTCTATCTTTCAAACTTGAGAAAAACAAATACTATGATTTTGCCATTTAATGTTTTTACTATTTGGTATTTGAAACAAAAAACTATTTAATTGACAATCATAATATATGCTATAATCATAAAAGATTTCCTTTGATAGCCAATATCTCACTTTTATTTCTACATCTTTTATTTTAAAATAGGTCATCAAACTGGTTGAAAACTGAAGTTGAACATTTTGGAAATAAACCAAATTTTTGAATTTATAGTATTTATGGTAACTGAAAAATTAGGAACAGAAAATGTGCAACAGGATGCCCTGGTTTATATCTTCAAAGGAAAGAGGTCTAAAAATATATCCAAAAAATTCTTGCTACATGATCTTAAATACAATAAATGATTAAACCTTAATGACAAAAAAATAATAAATAAGGAGAGGTCTCCAAAAAAATATTTCAACACAGATGAGAGAATTTCCAATGCTATAGAACCACATATCTCCAACTTACATAAAATGTTGAAGATGAGCCAATGATCCTTTTAAAAAATTCCTTTAGTGTCTACGTATAATTTAGTATCTTTGTTTACGCCAGAAAAAAATTCAATCATAATATCAGGTTATGAAACCAAAATAAAAAATAGGAACATTTTTACCTCCCAACTACTTTTATTTTGAATATACTGTAGGAATTTAAGTCATTGTCCTATGTAGTTGTATCCTGTTCTTTTCAAGTACAACTTATTAAATACTACATTATTAGTAAATTTACACAGTATTTTGATAAGAATCCTACCTTTCTTAAATATTTTGTTCATAAAGAAATACAACATCAGTATAATCAAGAAACAAACACAAAAGAGAATAATAAACAAAAAGATTGACCTTAAAGCTTTGGGTGAGAAATAAAAATAACATTTTAATAAATGTTTCTCTTTTCTGTGAAAACATGATGCTAACAAAAGTATTAAATTAATAAAACCTCTATGTCTGATTTTTCAGTGACTGAAATAAATGAGTAAGTTAAGATGATTCCCTTGACAGCTTTAGAATTTTCCTTTAGTACCACAACAATTCCTGAAAGATAACAATTGTATGTTTGATTTGCTGTTTCAAACAGACTTCTATGCTACAATCAAAATGAACGAGACAAGAAAGAAGAATGTAAGAAGATAAATGGGAAATAAAATTCATTCCCATTGAGAATGTGCAAGCTAGGATAAAATATCGCTTTAGATGAGAATATTGGATGCTAAGATGGCTTAAGGGGACGAAGCTGGACTTAAGAATCTCTCTCTTTACCTTTCACTTCACAGATGCTTCAAAAAGAGTGAAAATTGATTAAATTTGAAAGAAAATAAGTTTTACCTTAAGATTGCAATTGGAGGTAACAAATGGTGGTCAAAGAGCTATAGGACTCTATTGCATGGTCTATGGAGAAGGTAAGAGGTGAATTGAGATTTATAGACTATAAGAAGTCAAACCAAGCTTCAGCAACACATTCTGAATTATGTTATTTAGGCTACTTTACCTCATTAACAGTCCAAAAATTATATTGTAGAGTCCACATTTAGATATGATAATGGATATAAAGAAGAGATATGATAAAATTAGCTCCCCACACAATAAAGTTTAGGCTACCCAATTATAGCTAACAAATGGACATGTTTATTGTGTTCAAATATTCAAGGATTTTCATAATAGGAAGCATTTAAAAAATTCACATTGTAATATCGAAGATCTGTTTTCCTTATTTTAAATACTCATTCTATACCAAAAATTACCAAATAGTATAATTATAAAAGTTAAAATTATAAGAAAACAAGTTATTACAGTCATCCATCCAATGCCAGCAGGGAAATGTTGATGTTATCAGGGACTCAACGAAAAATTGGAACTGCTTACAACAGACTTCACACAGAACAAAGACATAATCCACTGTAAGATTCACGCCATAGACTCTATAAGATTCACAAGCAGGAAGCGACTGAGGCACCATAGAGTAAAGTATGCAATATTGAAACACTTTTTGAAAACTTCTTCGTGATCTCCTATGACTTCCGAAGAATGATGAAACGGGTACTAACAGTCGAACATCTTCAAGGCTTCTTAGTATCGCGGCTTCCACTATTTGAAAGGTAAAAGACATCTTTATATGAAAACTTGAAAGGATGATAAACTCCTTCATCAATTCTTACAAAAAAACGTCTAAAACTATGTATATATACCGCAAAGATGAAAATCTATTTCAGTACTTTCCGGAAAGTACTGATGGTTCATCTAATATGATGAACGCGGATGCTTTGACGAAACTATCGAAAGGACTTTACAAAATAGTATGGAAAACAAATAATATGTGGTAACATTACATTGCTCGAAAAAGCAGTGGCAGCTGGAAAGGCTGGGCCTTGTACTTACTTTATGTCAAAGCAGAAAGTATTCGCGCGTCTTCTGAGTGACAGTTAAGCAGCAACATATGTCCAAGGCACGAACAGGAAACCATAAAATCGGAACAAAATGATGTTATTTTTTCTTTTTTGAAGTTTTGAGATCGATAGACTTCGGAAAACGTTTCGAGAAATGCATTTTGGAATAATCATTCTCTTTGGACGAGAATAATTATGCATTTTAATCAGTAGGTATTTCTTGAAAATAAATTACTTCTACCGAGACGAGTCACTGCTGCGTAAGATAATATTACAGCAAGAGGTGTTTTGAAGCAGTGAAGTTGATGAAATTTTAAAGTTGACAGCTTACAACTTTGTGAAATTCATCTTCAGACCATGGTGCTTCAATCAACTTACTTGGAAATCCTCATATTTATCTTAGAAGATAACAGAACAGAGTTTCCAAATTTTGCACATTGCAAACTTATTTGAAACCTTTTCATTTGAATAAGACTCCTTCTACCGTTTCAGAATGATGAAATTCTTCGATTTATACTTTTTCAACATGACTTTTGTGTTATGAAATAAAGGAAATGGTTTACTTTTCAGTTGCGCCTCAATAAATTATCAAGCATACTCCGTTACCAAAAGGTAATTGGGTGAAACAGGCACATGCAGCCACTGATTTCTCACAGTGAAGATCAGCTGACTGCAGTTATTCTTGAAACGCATTGCATATATCTGCTATGACATGCAAAGCAAGAAAGACGTTTTGGTGTAATAAGTTCACAGCTAATGAACTATAAATATTATTGTATTGCATATAATGGTAATGTAATTATCAAGCATTGTATTTAAGATCATGGAGCAAGAACTTAATTGGATATATTTTTGCTGAATATATTTTAAGATCACTTTCCTTTGAAGATATATATCATATAGGACGTTTTCTGTTCCTGTTTTCCCTTTTCCTCCATACAAGTTCAAAGCTTTCTTCAGTTCCAACAAGTTCAATTTCATTTTTCAATCTGCCAAAGCCTTTACTTTACTTTGCCTCACCTTTATTCTAATTCCGTTACCTTAGAGTTTGACAACCGATTTGAAAATAAATTATGTAGAAATAAAACAGAGGAAAGAAGCGGAAGAAAATGTTCTGTGATTGCCAGATATTCGCAATTTTTAGCTGCAGTAACAAGGATATAGCAACTCTGTTGGCAGACCTTGATGAGAGACAACGAAGGTTTGAAAGGTAGAGGTTTTAGTGTAGAAACACCACGTGTGCTTCACCACCTTGATAGTAAGATTTTTGGATTTTAAAATACTTCATCTCTGGTGAAAAAATGAAAACAGTATTTTATCTTAGAATTAATTTGTTTCTCGGTTCTGAAAATTTTAGATCTTTATCATTTCCATATCTTAAATAAGAATTACTCTTTATATTGTGACAATGACTCAGAATTCATCAGATTTTGTTAAAAATTAGAAGTCATTCTTTTGCCTTCATATTTGAACAATGTCTTACATACGAATTCTTCTATGTCTTTAACTCACATTCTATTCTCTACAATGTTTGAGGCACTCAAAATGATTTCTTAAGTTTTTCTTAAAAACGTAGCACTGAGGAACGTTTTTGAAAAATGTATATCTGAGAATTGAATGTCTTCTTTCAGCAGGATCTCTTTCAATTATTTGGTGTCTATAGGTTGTTTCAATTCAGTGTATAAATTCCTTTCTATCCATAACAGCTCTCTTTTGTTTGATTAAGAGTGGAATACATTATTTTCTTTGCAAGACTGAGCGAAATCTTTTGAATTGTACTTCTGTGTATAGTTCATCAATTGGTATTCTTTACATTCTTCTTCATTTAAAAATGTTTAGATTCATCCTTTGCTGAATGTTTCCATCTTATTTGTTTGTTCAAATTAAAATTACATTTCAGATAATTTATTTATTTGTCAGCTTTGTTGCAGTCTTGCTTCTTGTTTATTTGTTGGTCTCGCATCTTAAAGATTATGTCCCCAACATCATTGGTTTGTTGAAAATTGTTATTTGTTGTCTCAGGTATTGAATTAGATTGTATTTCTTATTTTTCACCTCCTTATAACATTTTCATCTTTTATTTCATGCTTCTACATTTTTCAGATGATTTTCATTGTGCCATGCTAATTTCTGGCTGAAATCAGGGCTCTAATTTATGAGTGCAGCCTTAAATTAAACCTGGCCACCATTTACACTGTAAGCAGCCAATGGAGTAGGAGGGCTGTTGAATTACTTGAGAAATTTTCAACCACAATAGAAACAGTGAGGATAGTTTCTGGACATGTAAAGACTGCAATATAATATTGAGTTGCTTGGACAAAGATGAAAGGTTATAATTCAAAACTTGATAATTTCAAATTTGAAACTTCTTTATTGATTTCTGGCCTAAACTGTACACTTTCAGAATTTCAATAAAACTGCTAAGAAAGAGTTGTGATTTGAATGTTTCTTCTCACCTTGTTTCCTTTGGACATATAGCAAAAGTGATCTGATGTCTTTCTGGAGAAATGTGTCCAGTCCCTAGAATAGAAATTCTTCTCCTTTGTGAAGAAAAATAGAACAAGCTACCCCAAAACATGATGCTTAGAGAAAGCGTTTTGAAGCATAGGAAAAGGTGGTTTAATGCAGAAAATTAATGCTAAAGTCATGAAAATCTAAGTGGTATCTTGGTTCAGAAAGTAAGCATCAAATTTAAATAGTTTAATTTTAATTTATTACAAAGCATTAGTTGAGTGAAATTGAGTAATTTTAAATTGATTTATTAATAAACCATGATTTCAAATGAAACTGCATTAGTTAATTTGATTTGATAAAGCTCAGTTTACTTTTTTTTGAGCACACCTATTTAGAAAAGAATTGAAGATTTCAAATTAATTGAATTGCAAATGAAGCAAAAATTTGTTAAGATCATACTCGGCAAATATTGGAGATTTTTATTCGAAGCTTTTTATTCTAAATGTTAAATTGGAAAGAAAAGCGGCATTTAGTTATCTCATTTTAAACAACGTTTAAACATTTATTAGGAATGCCAAATGGGGGAATTCCAAAACAGGCATGGAATATCAATCTATAGGCAAGGGAACTGTCAGCAGACCGAGAAAAGGATGGTAAAGTTCCATGGAACAAGTGAAGCCTGAACGGGTATAATGCATAACCAAGGAAGGAACATGATGATGATTTATAAAATAGCTCAACTGAAATATTTATGTGGAAAGTCAACTAGAAGAGGTGAATTCATGAAGGTGACAATGAAACATACTTGTCATGTAACACGTAAACCAATATTTTCTTGGTTTGCCCTCATGGAATTAACTTAATAAGGCATTGTATTTCTAAAGAGAGACTCACTCTTGTCATTGGAACACAAGCATCAAAATGAAACTTAGTAGGAAATGCTTTAAGGAGCACACATTATAAAGTAACACTTTCTCTGCATTATTATTATTAGTATTTTATTGTATATCTTCCTTCATTCAAGTGGCAGGGGTTTTTTCATATGAGTCATGGTCTGATTCACAGTTAGGTCCGCTGTGGATGTCTATCTTATGTACAGCTAGTTCCAAAAAAAACTTACCACCTAAGCCGCAACCCGCATAACAGACGTGAAGCTCGATGAGAGCGAGTCTAGAGTTTTCCACGCATTCTATTGGCTCTTGGAAGGAAGGCGCCTTTTTAAACCGTTGTGAAACGCGTTGAACGTATTTGTACCGTCTTTATTAGCACGAAATCTAGTTTAAATTTAATGTTAATTTTTACTATGTCAGCAGCATAGTATTAAAAAATGAATGAGAATCGGATCTCCTTATTTCGGCCAGAAATTTCTGCGTAATTCACCTTTTTCTGGAGGCATCGGGTAAACTTACTTTAGCTGCTTCAATTATCCAATGAAAAATTATGTCATTACAAGATTAAAAAGGATTATATTATTACGTTTTTTATGCTCTTGACGCCTACAGGAAGAACTTTTAAATTTATTTAGAGGAAATTCACGACTATGACTCAAATAGAAAGATGAACGAAAGCTCAGCAAGGAGATAAAGAATAATTAGGAATAAGAACACAATCAACTGTATGTCAACTAATTTATGTTGCAGAAAAATTCTATCGAGAAGGGGAGTATGAAAAGATTTCGAAACCTACTGAGGAAAGCAAAGATGAAAAGAAACTTTATCTGGACGAATACACCGAGAAAGAATCATTTTAAGTCAACCTGGTAGAGAGCTCTGAAAATTAGACCCAAAACATATTACAATAAAGTAAACCAAATAAATTACGATCAACTACATCAGATAATTACATCAAATATTATAAAAATTTTAAATGCCGCCAAATCATATGATAGAAAGTAAAATATTTATTGGTGTGCTATCATCATTTTCTAAGGTAATTGTTTAAAATTCAAATTGCTAATTTAATATTTTAGAAAATAACATAGGTATTAGAATAGTAGCACAATTTAAATACTGAGGGCTACAAAATTTTTTCATGTATCGAATTAAAAATTAATTTACGACGAAATTAACGTCAGCATCTCGTAACATTTTTCCGAAAATATTGTTCATTGCCAGTCCCAGAAAAACTATCCCTTTAATTAAATCAAGTTCATGTTACTTGCAATATTATGCTGTCCCAACTTTTATCTGATGCTAAATCTCTTTCTTGCCCCGTGGTGCAAATTTTGACTCGATTTCTTCACAGTTGAATTATTCTGCAATACAGAGAAGTATAAAATTTGCTTGATACGACAATTAACAGAGCATTAGGAATTTCAGTATATATGCATCAACATGTCATTCTGTTCTTACTTCCACCAGGCATTCGTGGTGACGGTATCAGATGAAGCATTATGATTTTGAGATGAGATTTGGCTGTTTCTGACAAATTCGCGTCTGAGGTTTTACTAATTCTTCCATGGAGAAAGGAGAACTTTCCTTTCCTCCACCCTGGCCCTAGGAGTATCCCCTATTCATTCCTTTGTTGTTTCTTTTTCTTTTGTTGCGTCCATCGAAAGGTATTGTCTATTTTCTCAAAGGAACCATAAAACGGCCGATGGGTGAAGGTGAACTCCGCTCTGAGGAGAAAAACCCCCTTTTCGGCAGATTGTGGATGGTCGTATGTATCCGGGGTAGCGAATTTGAAAGCGCTAATGAGGATTCCTGACCGCACCCCTGCTGAGCAGGTATCAAAGGTTAGGGTATGGTGGCGGCGACCGATCACAAGTAAGGTGGGAAATGGTGGATCCGCGATTTGTAATCTTCGCCGCAGGTATTCCCTTAGGGAATGAAGATATTCAACTCTATTTTTGAGGTAGACGACCTTTCAGGACTTCTTGCAAGGAATACACTTTAAGATGGTTAAGAAACAACAGTTAGTATGGCAAATCAAAACCTTAAGACTAATTTGCATATTGCATATAAACTCCAGGTTTCCTATACTTGCATATTGCAGGTTTACACGTTAACACCTGGTTTATTTACATTTACATTAATACCCCGCGACCCGCCGTATGACTTATGTCAGGGGGTGAGAAAACAACCACAACAGGATTTCCAATGTTACTGAAATGATTTTCAGAACTATACGCTAGACTAATGTTTAATAAGACTAATGATTAATGATTGCTGCTTCGGTTTCTGAATGCCTCAAGTAAGATATATAACCCGAATTATTTGAATGGTGCATAATATGTATAATAATTAAAAGAAAAATCACTATCAATAATTATGAATGATGGGTAAAAGGAGTCATGGAAGAACACGTTAAAAATAGAAACCAACGGATGGTAACCGGACTTACATGAGAATATTCCTCTAATTCTCATGATTCATACCTTAGCTGTTAAAATATTCTTGGTTCTATATGTAATCCATTATTCCAACATTCACTCCAAGGACCTTCGTAACACCCTCATCCTAGGCACATCATAATTCTCTACGAACTTTGCGAAGATGTTTTTTAAATTTTTCATAGTATTTTTAAATAGTAATGCAAGGAAGATCATTCCAGTTAAATTAGGACCTTCGGAAAATCTGAATGATAACATAAAGTTGACAATGTTTGGGTGCATCATATCAGAATTAGTATCTCTATATTCTGCTTTTAAAGTGAATGGTATAAACTGTATTAGCTTATACTAAATAACAAATTCAACAACAAAAATGAAAAAATAAGTAACGCTGCCTATCGTCAATTTATATCAATCAAGCTCTTCGTCAATGATTGTTTACTTTATTTATATAAATTGTTTTTTATGCTTTATTTCGTCCCTACATTGAGCTAAAAATTTCGTAGTTTGGAATAACTTGAGAAATGAACAATGAACTAGAGAAATGCCATCTAATATTTATTCCTTACGCTTACGAGAACCAAATCGTTTCACTTCTCTTATAACATCTATGATACAAAATAGATAGAGCGTTGAAGATGATCTTACTACATCGACTAAAGTTTCTATTATCATGTCACTAAAATATGAATTGAAACGTAAATATGGAATTTTAGATACTCCGCATATTTAGTGTCGCAGAAACTTAGAGTTTATACGCCGATTACAGATAAATCACATCTCTAAAGTTAGGTAAGATTTAGAATAAACCATTGGCTTGCATAGATAGTAATACCAATGTTAGCAATTTTTATCGGTTTGAAAAAACCGAACTCTCTTTCCAAAATAAATTGCTGATAAGAAGATGGTTTAGGTTCTGGCTTAGTAAACTACTCGAACTTTCTTATAGAATTAAAAGATTGGTACGATACATTGAACATCGCTATTGCATACAATTTCGGAGATCCTGGGAATTACTGATGTATCAGAAGGAAATTTCTGAAAGTATGATAAGCCATGGGCGTTATATCCTGTATATTTGAATGTTAACCATTCTTGACTAATATATTACTTAAATTGGATAAATGAGTAGTTTCTCTGGAGGCTGTCATAAACGGAAAAATATATGTTGGATGAGAAAATTGAGAAGGTGAGTGAGTGGGTTATACTTTTAAAAGAGGTCGTTGCTCCTCCTCAAAGTAACCAATTGGTCAACGAGGAACGCAAGAAATGCCATTACCTATTGTGATTTATCCAAAAATCTGGAATTAACATACCTCTTACACTTTCGGTTGTTAGATTCATGTGAGTGTATGTATTACTGTTTCCGTCGTTTCTCACTTCCCTATCTCTATCAAAACAGTCCCCCTCTTGAAGTCCTGGTGAATTCATTGCTTTAACCACTTCTTCCAATCACTCCTCTATCTTGCTTTTCAAATTTGTCATGGAATGTGGAGAGATGAAAAGTTTCTCATAGCCATACATTTTAAATACGAAGGAATATTTTCAATATCACCGAGCGATAAATATGTAGATAGACTATTCATACCAAACCACCGCCCATTCATCTCAATCATTAAAATTCTGTCGAAAAAATATGAGAGTTACGTAGGGCCAGCCATCAACCGAGGGGAGAAAAATTTCAACATGAGCCTCATATGCGCTTCTTATCCCCGTGTGATACTTACAGGGTTGGAATTACAGGTAAAAAGGCCCTAAAACTATTTCACTAAGTCCCTATTATTTCGCGTATTTTTAACGTTTTCTACATTATAATAATTGTAAACGTGATAATAAACAGTTGAAATATAAACAATGCAAGCAGTTTTGTATGCATTCAAAATTAATTGAAAATTTTACATTCATAGCTTACAGTAGCATTCAATGAGCATTATGACAAAACCTCATTCGCTCTATCTTTTTGTGTATTTTAGAACTTGATAAATACGAGAGAAGAACGTTTAAGAACGTAATGGTTTGTGACTGCAACCATTTCAAGAGGAATCCACAGAAGAAATCACGTTTATTCGATTCACACTTCAATGACACCAAAAAAATTCATTTTGGATTCAAAATCAACGTGAAAGATGGTTGTCTCGTATCCGTCATCTTTATTAAATCAGGAAAATCGATCCTAGCACATTTTCTATCAATTGATTTGGACGGTATATTAAAAATACCAACTGCATAGATGATAAAATTTACTGATTTTTTACCGATCGAGTTTTAATTTTGATGCTTATCAAATTAAACAAAATTTATCTAAAATACGCAGAGAATGCCTCAAGACTTCATACTACATATTTACTTATAGATTTTTTATGTATTTAAAGTAATAGCCTAGATATGGCCATGAGTTCACCTTACTTTACTTTTGTAGATTGCATTCACACAGGCTGTGATAAAACAGGTGATCGATATGGACTCCTTAGGTATATAATTTTAAAGGCTAATAACTCTTCTCTTGAACGATGTATAATATTATCTACTATTATAATATATAATACGACCCCTTATAACCGCAGAGTTTTACAATCGAAGGCGTCGAATTCGAGGTCTATACATTTTGGGTCCGACACTGATTCAAACTGCGCGGAAATTTTCTTCCTCCCATCTCAGTGCTAAACATAAGCTCAGAGCGGCTCAGAGGCAGATTTTGCAAAAATTTCCTTCGTCCTGCTTGTGCCTTTCGTCTCAGACTCAAATTTTATGAGGGGAAGGGGGTTTGCCTCGGTTTCCTAGGAATAACGGGACCTCGTGTGCGACGCTTCCCTCGGTACGAGAAGCAAAGCTAGAATATATACTGATTTGTAATAACCATTTTATAATAACTGAATTCTTGCATTACAACATCGATATTGTTATAATACTATTCTGCTACGCCAATGTCACCAAACTAAGGATACTAATAAATATTTGCAATATCAATAATGCAAATAAATCCATTTCAACTCTGCAAGCGGAGCCAGGACAGAAGCAGACTATCTCCTCCATGTTTTCCCTCTCTCTCTCTCTCACTTCTTAAGGCTCGCTTGCAGGAAACTCACTGCCTGTTATGCGGGTTGCGGCTTAGGTGGTAAGTTTTTTTTGGAACTAGCTGTACATCAGATAAATGTTTCCTATCAATTATTACATGGCCAATTTGGTTAAAAGTAACTCCATCTCGTGAGCTCCATGTTACCTACCTTATGATCTTTCCCTAGAGCCTGACTACCCCAATATCAACTTTACCAATTTGCTCATTATCATTTTTCATACCCTGAAGATTTTACTTTCCAATTGTTTATCACTTTAAGTGTCTCCTTTTTGCCAAACTTAGCATTGAAGTCTTTAAGAATTGTTTAAATATCCTGTCTTGAGATACTATCAATTTCCTTTCCCAACTGTCCATAGAATGTGCCATTACCATCATTTTATCTGGCTTCACACATAACCATCAAAAAGGTTTAGGAACATTTAGTATTCATTTTCATTCAATAAACTTCTTCCCACCTGTTTTCAAAAATTTTTCTTTCAAGAAGAATAAAGGATTTGAAATAGAGTAGGGGTCACATTTCATAAAAACTATTAAGGAATCAAAAAGGGATTGATTTAAATATTAAATTGAATATTTAATGCTGATACCTATGAGAAATGCATATCATAAAAATTTACAAAAGTAATTCAATCAACAAACATAAGACTCAAAACCCTATAAGTAAATATCTCACTGTTTGTGAGAGAAATGGAATATTAAACAACACAGTCACAAAGAAATGCCAGAAACTCTGAATCTCTCAACCTGTTGAGAAGTTTAGAGATAAAATCTATTACCAATGAAAAGAGTAAAAACAATGATGCCAACAAAGTATACTTACAAGGAATGAAAAGATTATTCTGATCAGTGGTAATATTGAAATTTTACCTCGGTTTTCCAATCAATAGCATTTTTAAATTTATGATAGGGAGATTGAAACAGGAAAACTAGCAAATCGAATTAATTTTGAGTATCATTTTTACAGAATCAAAGGATTAATTAAATAATGGAGTAATCTGGCTAAATACTCATTGAATTATCATGATTGCTTCTCAACTACATAAGCCAACTGTTCCATAGGAATGTAAAAGGAAGGGAGAGGATAAATATTTCACAACCATAAAATAAGAACCTCCAACACAGCATTATCTAAATGTTACTTAATTTCAACAAATAATGAAGATTGAAACATCAAGCAAAAGATGCATTTAAAAATTTACAAATGAAGTGGAATGTAAAGAATACCAATTGATCAACTATACACAAAAATCAATTTCAAAACATTTCGCTCTCTCGTGCAAAAAAAAATGTGTTAAAGATTTAATCAAATAAAAGAGGAATCTATTGGATACAAAGATATTTATACACAGAACTGAAAAAGCTATTAGAACAAAATTATTGAAAGAGATCCTGATGAGAGAAGACGTGTTCTCAGTGTTAAAATTTTCAGAAAAATTTAAGAAATCATTTTGAGTGTCTCAATACCTTACACAACAATCAACTTCTTGATGGCTGTACTTAGAATATAAGACATCATTCAAATATAAATAGAATGACTTCAAATTTTTAGCAGAATCTCATGTTTCAACCTAATGATTGAAACATTTTCTCTATATTAAGTTGAACTCTCAATTAAGAGATATATAAATACCTAAAATATTCAGAATGGAGAAACAAATTAATTCAAAGATAAGATGCTGTTTATAATTTTTGCCAAGGATGAAGTATTTTCAAAAGGAAAATTGTAAGTTTTAAGGTGGTGACACACACAGGAATCGTATCAACACTTAACCCATTCTATCTTTCAAACTTGAGAAAAACAAATACTATGATTTTGCCATTTAATGTTTTTACTATTTGGTATTTGAAACAAAAAACTATTTAATTGACAATGATAATATATGCTATAATCATAAAAGATTTCCTTTGATAGCCAATATCTCACTTTTATTTCTACATCTTTTATTTTAAAATAGGTCTTCAAACTGGTTGAAAACTGAAGTTGAACATTTTGGAAATAAACCAAATTTTTGAATTTATAGTATTTATGGTAACTGAAAAATTAGGAACAGAAAATGTGCAACAGGATGCCCTGGTTTATATCTTCAAAGGAAAGAGGTCTAAAAATATATCCAAAAAATTCTTGCTACATGATCTTAAATACAATAAATGATTAAACCTTAATGACAAAAAAATAATAAATAAGGAGAGGTCTCCAAAAAAATATTTCAACACAGATGAGAGAATTTCCAATGCTATAGAACCACATATCTCCAACTTACATAAAATGTTGAAGATGAGCCAATGATCCTTTTAAAAAATTCCTTTAGTGTCTACGTATAATTTAGTATCTTTGTTTACGCCAGAAAAAAATTCAATCATAATATCAGGTTATGAAACCAAAATAAAAAATAGGAACATTTTTACCTCCCAACTACTTTTATTTTGAATATACTGTAGGAATTTAAGTCATTGTCCTATGTAGTTGTATCCTGTTCTTTTCAAGTACAACTTATTAAATACTACATTATTAGTAAATTTACACAGTATTTTGATAAGAATCCTACCTTTCTTAAATATTTTGTTCATAAAGAAATACAACATCAGTATAATCAAGAAACAAACACAAAAGAGAATAATAAACAAAAAGATTGACCTTAAAGCTTTGGGTGAGAAATAAAAATAACATTTTAATAAATGTTTCTCTTTTCTGTGAAAACATGATGCTAACAAAAGTATTAAATTAATAAAACCTCTATGTCTGATTTTTCAGTGACTGAAATAAATGAGTAAGTTAAGATGATTCCCTTGACAGCTTTAGAATTTTCCTTTAGTACCACAACAATTCCTGAAAGATAACAATTGTATGTTTGATTTGCTGTTTCAAACAGACTTCTATGCTACAATCAAAATGAACGAGACAAGAAAGAAGAATGTAAGAAGATAAATGGGAAATAAAATTCATTCCCATTGAGAATGTGCAAGCTAGGATAAAATATCGCTTTAGATGAGAATATTGGATGCTAAGATGGCTTAAGGGGACGAAGCTGGACTTAAGAATCTCTCTCTTTACCTTTCACTTCACAGATGCTTCAAAAAGAGTGAAAATTGATTAAATTTGAAAGAAAATAAGTTTTACCTTAAGATTGCAATTGGAGGTAACAAATGGTGGTCAAAGAGCTATAGGACTCTATTGCATGGTCTATGGAGAAGGTAAGAGGTGAATTGAGATTTATAGACTATAAGAAGTCAAACCAAGCTTCAGCAACACATTCTGAATTATGTTATTTAGGCTACTTTACCTCATTAACAGTCCAAAAATTATATTGTAGAGTCCACATTTAGATATGATAATGGATATAAAGAAGAGATATGATAAAATTAGCTCCCCACACAATAAAGTTTAGGCTACCCAATTATAGCTAACAAATGGACATGTTTATTGTGTTCAAATATTCAAGGATTTTCATAATAGGAAGCATTTAAAAAATTCACATTGTAATATCGAAGATCTGTTTTCCTTATTTTAAATACTCATTCTATACCAAAAATTACCAAATAGTATAATTATAAAAGTTAAAATTATAAGAAAACAAGTTATTACAGTCATCCATCCAATGCCAGCAGGGAAATGTTGATGTTATCAGGGACTCGACGAAAAATTGGAACTGCTTACAACAGACTTCACACAGAACAAAGACATAATCCACTGTAAGATTCACGCCATAGACTCTATAAGATTCACAAGCAGGAAGCGACTGAGGCACCATAGAGTAAAGTATGCAATATTGAAACACTTTTTGAAAACTTCTTCGTGATCTCCTATGACTTCCGAAGAATGATGAAACGGGTACTAACAGTCGAACATCTTCAAGGCTTCTTAGTATCGCGGCTTCCACTATTTGAAAGGTAAAAGACATCTTTATATGAAAACTTGAAAGGATGATAAACTCCTTCATCAATTCTTACAAAAAAACGTCTAAAACTATGTATATATACCGCAAAGATGAAAATCTATTTCAGTACTTTCCGGAAAGTACTGATGGTTCATCTAATATGATGAACGCGGATGCTTTGACGAAACTATCGAAAGGACTTTACAAAATAGTATGGAAAACAAATAATATGTGGTAACATTACATTGCTCGAAAAAGCAGTGGCAGCTGGAAAGGCTGGGCCTTGTACTTACTTTATGTCAAAGCAGAAAGTATTCGCGCGTCTTCTGAGTGACAGTTAAGCAGCAACATATGTCCAAGGCACGAACAGGAAACCATAAAATCGGAACAAAATGATGTTATTTTTTCTTTTTTGAAGTTTTGAGATCGATAGACTTCGGAAAACGTTTCGAGAAATGCATTTTGGAATAATCATTCTCTTTGGACGAGAATAATTATGCATTTTAATCAGTAGGTATTTCTTGAAAATAAATTACTTCTACCGAGACGAGTCACTGCTGCGTAAGATAATATTACAGCAAGAGGTGTTTTGAAGCAGTGAAGTTGATGAAATTTTAAAGTTGACAGCTTACAACTTTGTGAAATTCATCTTCAGACCATGGTGCTTCAATCAACTTACTTGGAAATCCTCATATTTATCTTAGAAGATAACAGAACAGAGTTTCCAAATTTTGCACATTGCAAACTTATTTGAAACCTTTTCATTTGAATAAGACTCCTTCTACCGTTTCAGAATGATGAAATTCTTCGATTTATACTTTTTCAACATGACTTTTGTGTTATGAAATAAAGGAAATGGTTTACTTTTCAGTTGCGCCTCAATAAATTATCAAGCATACTCCGTTACCAAAAGGTAATTGGGTGAAACAGGCACATGCAGCCACTGATTTCTCACAGTGAAGATCAGCTGACTGCAGTTATTCTTGAAACGCATTGCATATATCTGCTATGACATGCAAAGCAAGAAAGACGTTTTGGTGTAATAAGTTCACAGCTAATGAACTATAAATATTATTGTATTGCATATAATGGTAATGTAATTATCAAGCATTGTATTTAAGATCATGGAGCAAGAACTTAATTGGATATATTTTTGCTGAATATATTTTAAGATCACTTTCCTTTGAAGATATATATCATATAGGACGTTTTCTGTTCCTGTTTTCCCTTTTCCTCCATACAAGTTCAAAGCTTTCTTCAGTTCCAACAAGTTCAATTTCATTTTTCAATCTGCCAAAGCCTTTACTTTACTTTGCCTCACCTTTATTCTAATTCCGTTACCTTAGAGATTGACAACCGATTTGAAAATAAATTATGTAGAAATAAAACAGAGGAAAGAAGCGGAAGAAAATGTTCTGTGATTGCCAGATATTCGCAATTTTTAGCTGCAGTAACAAGGATATAGCAACTCTGTTGGCAGACCTTGATGAGAGACAACGAAGGTTTGAAAGGTAGAGGTTTTAGTGTAGAAACACCACATGTGTGCTTCACCACCTTGATAGTAAGATTTTTGGATTTTAAAATACTTCATCTCTGGTGAAAAAATGAAAACAGTATTTTATCTTAGAATTAATTTGTTTCTCGGTTCTGAAAATTTTAGATCTTTATCATTTCCATATCTTAAATAAGAATTACTCTTTATATTGTGACAATGACTCAGAATTCATCAGATTTTGTTAAAAATTAGAAGTCATTCTTTTGCCTTCATATTTGAACAATGTCTTACATACGAATTCTTCTATGTCTTTAACTCACATTCTATTCTCTACAATGTTTGAGGCACTCAAAATGATTTCTTAAGTTTTTCTTAAAAACGTAGCACTGAGGAACGTTTTTGAAAAATGTATATCTGAGAATTGAATGTCTTCTTTCAGCAGGATCTCTTTCAATTATTTGGTGTCTATAGGTTGTTTCAATTCAGTGTATAAATTCCTTTCTATCCATAACAGCTCTCTTTTGTTTGATTAAGAGTGGAATACATTATTTTCTTTGCAAGACTGAGCGAAATCTTTTGAATTGTACTTCTGTGTATAGTTCATCAATTGGTATTCTTTACATTCTTCTTCATTTAAAAATGTTTAGATTCATCCTTTGCTGAATGTTTCCATCTTATTTGTTTGTTCAAATTAAAATTACATTTCAGATAATTTATTTATTTGTCAGCTTTGTTGCAGTCTTGCTTCTTGTTTATTTGTTGGTCTCGCATCTTAAAGATTATGTCCCCAACATCATTGGTTTGTTGAAAATTGTTATTTGTTGTCTCAGGTATTGAATTAGATTGTATTTCTTATTTTTCACCTCCTTATAACATTTTCATCTTTTATTTCATGCTTCTACATTTTTCAGATGATTTTCATTGTGCCATGCTAATTTCTGGCTGAAATCAGGGCTCTAATTTATGAGTGCAGCCTTAAATTAAACCTGGCCACCATTTACACTGTAAGCAGCCAATGGAGTAGGAGGGCTGTTGAATTACTTGAGAAATTTTCAACCACAATAGAAACAGTGAGGATAGTTTCTGGACATGTAAAGACTGCAATATAATATTGAGTTGCTTGGACAAAGATGAAAGGTTATAATTCAAAACTTGATAATTTCAAATTTGAAACTTCTTTATTGATTTCTGGCCTAAACTGTACACTTTCAGAATTTCAATAAAACTGCTAAGAAAGAGTTGTGATTTGAATGTTTCTTCTCACCTTGTTTCCTTTGGACATATAGCAAAAGTGATCTGATGTCTTTCTGGAGAAATGTGTCCAGTCCCTAGAATAGAAATTCTTCTCCTTTGTGAAGAAAAATAGAACAAGCTACCCCAAAACATGATGCTTAGAGAAAGCGTTTTGAAGCATAGGAAAAGGTGGTTTAATGCAGAAAATTAATGCTAAAGTCATGAAAATCTAAGTGGTATCTTGGTTCAGAAAGTAAGCATCAAATTTAAATAGTTTAATTTTAATTTATTACAAAGCATTAGTTGAGTGAAATTGAGTAATTTTAAATTGATTTATTAATAAACCATGATTTCAAATGAAACTGCATTAGTTAATTTGATTTGATAAAGCTCAGTTTACTTTTTTTTGAGCACACCTATTTAGAAAAGAATTGAAGATTTCAAATTAATTGAATTGCAAATGAAGCAAAAATTTGTTAAGATCATACTCGGCAAATATTGGAGATTTTTATTCGAAGCTTTTTACTCTAAATGTTAAATTGGAAAGAAAAGCGGCATTTAGTTATCTCATTTTTGACAACTTAAAACATTTATTAGGAATGCCAAATGGGGGAATTTCAAAACAGGCATGGAATATCAATCTATAGGCAAGGGAACTGTCAGCAGACCGAGAAAAAGATGGTAAAGTTCCATGGAACAAGTGAAGCCTGAACAGGTATAATGCATAACCCAGGAAGGAACATGATGATGATTTATAAAATAGCTCAACTGAAATATTTATGTGGAAAGTCAACCAGAAGAGGTGAATTCATGAAGGTGACAAAGAAACATACTTGTCATGTAACACGTAAACCAATATTTTCTTGGTTTGCCCTCATGGAATTAACTTAATAAGGCATTGTATTTCTAAAGAGAGACTCACTCTTGTCATTGGAACACAAGCATCAAAATGAAACTTAGTAGGAAATGCTTTAAGGAGCACACATTATAAAGTAACACTTTCTCTGCATTATTATTATTAGTATTTTATTGTATATCTTCCTTCATTCAAGTGGCAGGGGTTTTTTCATATGAGTCATGGTCTGATTCACAGTTAGGTCCGCTGTGGATGTCTATCTTATGTACATCAGATAAATGTTTCCTATCAATTATTACATGGCCAATTTGGTTAAAAGTAACTCCATCTCGTGAGCTCCATGTTACCTACCTTATGATCTTTCCCTAGAGCCTGACTACCCCAATATCAACTTTACCAATTTGCTCATTATCATTTTTCATACCCTGAAGATTTTACTTTCCAATTGTTTATCACTTTAAGTGTCTCCTTTTTGCCAAACTTAGCATTGAAGTCTTTAAGAATTGTTTAAATATCCTGTCTTGAGATACTATCAATTTCCTTTCCCAACTGTCCATAGAATGTGCCATTACCATCATTTTATCTGGCTTCACACATAACCATCAAAAAGGTTTAGGAACATTTAGTATTCATTTTCATTCAATAAACTTCTTCCCACCTGTTTTCAAAAATTTTTCTTTCAAGAAGAATAAAGGATTTGAAATAGAGTAGGGGTCACATTTCATAAAAACTATTAAGGAATCAAAAAGGGATTGATTTAAATATTAAATTGAATATTTAATGCTGATACCTATGAGAAATGCATATCATAAAAATTTACAAAAGTAATTCAATCAACAAACATAAGACTCAAAACCCTATAAGTAAATATCTCACTGTTTGTGAGAGAAATGGAATATTAAACAACACAGTCACAAAGAAATGCCAGACACTCTGAATCTCTCAACCTGTTGAGAAGTTTAGAGATAAAATCAATTACCAATCAAAAGAGTAGAACCAATGGTATGCCATCAGAGTATACTTATAAGTAATGAAAGGAACGATCTGGTAATAGTGAACTTCTATCTTTGTTTTCCAATCAGAAGCATTTTTAAATATATGTTGGAGAGATTGAAGTAGGAGAACCATTCAAATTAAGAGATATTCAGCATCATTTTCATCAAAGGTTTACATAATACCATAATTTGTTTGATATACTCATTTAATAATTGTAGTTCCTTCTCAACTACTTAAGCCAACCATTCCATAAGAATGTAACATGAAGGGAGAGGAGAAATATTTGAATAACATAAAGTGACATCCAAAAATACACAAGATCATGCTCATTGCACACCAATGACGGAATATAAATGTGGAAAGAGAAAAGGTAATCCGATACATAGTTAAGATTTATATAGATCAGTTTCACCAAGATGCATTCTTTAGCGAGTCACTGAATGTCCCCTATAACACCATATTTCAGCCCAAAAATTTCAAAATCAGTTTAGCACCAGTATGATCATTGCTTTTACTGCACTTCACACTCACACATAGAACTTATAAATGTCATAGAATAATTCAAGACACAAAGGTTATACTTATAAAGGAAATTTTAAAACCTCACAATTGGAATTATAGGCAGTATAAGGTAACTTTTAAACTAACAAATTCTTGATTAATGATGACCCTGGAATTTGAAATAATAGTTAATTGTTTTGTATATATATCATAATAATTTTACAAAAGGGGCTGATTTTTCATGCACCAATAATATAAAAAGAATTTCTTTCTCCTATTAAAGAAAGTTCTATTACCCAACAAAAACAATTGTCGAAAAACATCTTCTGAAAAACTAACTAATACAATTGTTAAATCAAATGAAATGCAACTTCCTCAGATGTTGAATGAAAAGGATTGGCATGTTATTGATTCTGGATAAATTATTTATAAAAGAGATTGATTCATTTAGGACACAAAGTAATTCCTCTGCTTAGGTATCTAGTTTTAAATTTTCTTCACAATAAAGTTTCTCAAATTGAGAATTTCATGGTATATAAACTCACAAGAAACTTTTATTAAAATTATATGTTCACATTAGCAGCCTTTAGTTCTCTACTAATTACAGTATCACCAAAAGAAAAGAGCTTATATTAGATTATATAACTGAACGAATTGAATAAATGATTTTTTCTCTCTCTACTTCCATTGCAAAAAAATACAACAAAGTATATAATCCAAAAATATCTATGTGATGAGAAACACATTTTCTTTAACAAATGTACAACAAAAAGAAAAGAATTTTTAAGATGACAATTTCAACTCAAGTGGAAAAGAGATATGAAATTAAACCTTTCATTTTATCCTATCATATTTAAAGAGGGGTGTGTATGTCATCCTTTTGCAGTACTTCTTGGGTTTATATGTATAGTCAAAGCTACCCTTGCCAGAAGAGACCAGTATATAGATTTCATTAATTTTTCAAATTAGTTAGCTAAATTCTAGTTCTATTGAAAATATAACTTTTATGTTCTAAGAAAAAATTATATGTGATCAAAGGGAGCATCTGAAAACTTATTTAACTTAAATGTAATTATGCTAGGAAAATGAGAAAAGTAATCATTACCTTCCTTTCGTCAGGCTTAAAACATAGCAAAAAATCATAGATATAAAATCACATGTTTTACTAATGACTTTAAAGTAAGATAGAGGTAAACGGTTAATTAAGATGCATTTGAAAGATCTCACAAACCATGCTGTACATGCACATTTATTCCAATGAAATTTCTGAATAAGCTGTTTGTTACTTACATTTATGATGTAGACTTTTAACCAGTAAATGTAATTAAAATAGGAATTGCAACAAAATTTAAAAGTCAAACTTTTAGAAAGAAGTAGGCAAAACTTATACATTGCTAGAGAGTATAAATAATGCCATTCTGTATCCAAGCTGTTAATTGAGCCTTAAAACTAGAATTATATAATTACCTAAGAATAAGTATAAATTAGGATTTGCCTCACAGGATGAGGATTTTCATTTAAATTATTTACAAAAATATTTGCATACTCATATTGCAACTAACATGCTCCAAGAAAGATTTAGACCCATATAATAGAAAATTTCAAATATAAATGTCTTATCTTTGTATATTAACATAAAAAGAACTAACTAAAAAAGAAACACTAGAAAATTGTTGATATTCATCAATAGGGGATAACTTAGATTCAATTTGTTACAGAAAGAGAAATATACATAACCAAAGATGTAAGGAATTTTTAGAAAGTTTTATAATATAATTTATTATCAGATTAATTTAATATCCTGCTTGTCTAAAAAGGATCTTGTATGTTACAAGAAAATTATGAAGCTTCTAAATTTCAGTGAATATCAGATATATAACCTGTGCTGAAAATTTAAGATTGAGATCAATAGAATGTTTCTCTCAGAAAATCATAGCTAATACATGAAGGCCTGTTTTCTCTAAAGAATTAATTAAATGGGTCTCATATAACTTTAGTCGAGCAATAACAATGAGGGGAAACATGGTTTTTAAAACCTTGCAGATGAAAATTAATCAGAACTCATTCACTCATATAAACATTTTATAAATTTCATAAATTACATCAAAACATTTGAAAGTATTGAGGCAAGATTTGCTAAGTATTATTTAACATAGCATTTCTTTTTATGAATAAAGCCCAAATATTTGAGGATAATATTTCCTAAATGAACTAATATATAATAAATAAAAAATTCAGGAAGTATAAACAAAGTAATTCTGAAATAAGATTCTATTTATAATTTTCTATCGAAGAATGGAATTAATTCTCAATTAAGAAATTGATATCTAAAACACTCTGAATGGATAAACAAATTAATTGTAAGATAAGCTTCAATTTGTATATTTTCACAAGAGAGAAACTGTTTTACAACCAAAATGTTAGTATTAAGGTGGCAAAAAACACAGTAGGGTTTGTACACTAAAACCTCTTCCTTTCAAATCTGAGAAAGACAAAGACCATGATTTTGTCATTCATTTTCTTTACTACTTGGTATTCAAAACAAAAAAATATTCCACTGACAATTATAATTCTAAGAATGATATATACTATAATTTAATTGAGTTCAAATAAACAATATTTCATTAAAAAGCTGGATCCTAATCAAATTCAAGCTCTTAAAACTAAGAGGAAAGAAATTTGTATGCTCTTTGTAGTAAAAAAGCTGCATATTTGCATGATACATCAATAGAAACTATAAAATTATGAACTTCACTATTAACAAGATCTCTCAAAAACATAGGATACCCAAGGAGAAAAAGCAATTAGGATTTTTTGCAATATCAAACTAGAGAAGTTTATTTTATACATCATGTTAGAATGCTGTCATCAGCATTCAACTTTGAAGAATGAGATTTCAGAAGCTTAAGTTTCCCTTTAGGGAATGAAGGTGAAACAAACCAGCCAATGGATAATTTAGGCCTCTTATCAAATTTTGCCAACAGAGTTGCTATTATTCTTTCATCACAGCTAAAAATTGTTAATATTTGGAAAGCAGAGAACTTTTCTTTCCATAGCAGTTATCTCACTTTTATTGGAATATCTCTTATTTTAAAATAGGTCATCAAACTGTAACCTAAACAAATTAGATGAAAGACTTTTTGGTACACTGAAAACTGAAACTGAACTTGTGGTAGTTGTAAGTAAACTAGTCTCTTAAATTAATATAGAGGAAAGGACAAAAATAGTTACGTGCAATAGAATTCCCTGGTTTATATCTTCAGAAAAAGAGGTCTTACTAAATATTCATCAAATATATATCTGCAAAGTTTTAGCTCCATAATCTTACATTCAATACATGATTAACCTTAAATGCCAAAATAATGATAAATGAGGAAAGGTCACCTAAAATTTCTCATAATAAAAAAGGTATTTCCAAAGGTATAGAGCCTCATATCTCCAACTTACTTACAACGTTAACAAAGACTGTGTTAATTGCGATGCATTTGAAGAGTAATCATAGTCAGCTGGTAACCGCTATGAGCAATCATTCAGTAAAAAATCTTTTACAAATAAATAGAAATTCCTTAAATGTTGAAATAAAACTTAGTATCTTTGTTTACAACTCCATATAAACAAATTCAATTATCATATCATGTTATGAAACCATAGCAAATAATTGGTCATTTTTTCAATATCCAATCTGTGATTTAAATTTAATATTACCTCTAAATGCTCTCATTTTAAATTTACTGCAGGAATTTATATCAATGTCCTACATAGTTGTGTCCCATTGTGTTCAAGATATAAACAGCTACTTATCATATTCCACGTTATTTGTAAATGAGAGTACAAAGTTTGTATATTTTTCCATAAGTAACATTGCAAGGTATTTTAACAACAATCTTATGATTCTTAAATCTTTTTGTATACAAAAAAAGACAATATCAGTATAATCCAGATACTACCAAAAAAGAAAGGAATGAAATCATAATTGACTGTAAAGCTTTTGGTAAAAAATAAAATATATTGAGATATAGGTTTCTCTCTACTTTGAAAACCTGTTTCTACTTAAAGGATTAAATTAATTATACTTCTATTTCTACTTCCTATTTTACTATAATAAATGATTCCAGTTATGATGAGTATTTGAAAAGCTTTAGAAATTGCCATTATTACCACTACAATTCCTGAGAAATACAACTTATAACAAGTTTTAATTGCAGTTTCAAACAGACTTCTATGCTGAGATCCAAATGAATGAAAGAAGAATTTAAGATGATAAAGGAGAAAATAAAATTCAATCCAATTGAGAATGTACAGGCTAGGATAAAATATCGCCTTAGTTGAGAATATTGGATGCAAAGATAGTTTGAGGGGATGAAAATTGTCTCAAGGATCTCCCTCTTTACCATTCACATCACAGATGTTTAAAAAAGAACAAATATCGATTATAATAATAATCTTTATTGGTCTATAGTGATTTGTAGAAAACAAATAAAGGACGATTCATTATATATTTAAATACATTCAATTTATAAAATCATTTAGACAGTAAAAGCATCCATTAATTACAGGTAAAAAAAGTTACCTAAAATTAGTAGTGCTAGCAAGAGACGTTATAATATTTGGTAATGTATCAAAGGATTTCACTGCCATATGAGAGGGATCATGATTGTTTATTTTTAACCTACTTTGGTACATGTGATGTTCTTCCTGATTTCTCATTCTGTACTTGTAAAGCTTGTTCTTACCATTGAACAATTCCCAAATTATTTTTCAAAAGGGATTGAGCAGTAAATATACAAACAAAGAATTTCGTATGGTTTGAAGAGAAGCTTACAGTGCTCTTTGGGTTTAGTTTTGGCAATATGACAAATAGCTCTTGTTTGCTAAAGGAACACATTGCGAGCATAAGTACAGGAGCCCCAAAAAATAATTCCATAGAAGATCCTTGAGTGAAACATAGCATGGTAGAAACATAGAATTGTTTCACTACTAGTTTCCAATGATAATCTTCTTACCATGAAACAAATGGTACTCAGTTTGTAACACATTTTGTCAATATAACTGTTCCAGTTCAATTGAGCATCGTCATTCAGCCCAAGAAATTTCATATCCTCTACCTGTTGAATAGAAAGATACTCAAATTTCAGAAGCTTCATCGCTTTCTTTTACAGTTGAATTTCATAGTATCATTTTTTTACATTTAGTTGTAAGTTGTAACCATGACGCCACTGGATCATTGATGATAAAGTGGATTTAGTTTTTACATACACATAGCTTCAAGGGTGGAACCGGAGATCAAGACGTTGGTGTCAACTGAAAAAGTACAGGATGGACACCAGTAGGGCAAAATATAGGAAAGTCATAATATACAGTAGAGGTTCTGAGAATTGATCCTTGAGGTAAGTCCTGAAGCATGGTTAGCAGATTGGATTTTGATCCAATCTGCTAACCATGGCTGAATATTGACAAAGATCACCAAAGAAAGATTGGAACCATTTCAATGGAATTCAGCAGCAGTGATACAAAACTAAAATACAATTTTTACATTGCAATAGTTATTGTAGGCTTTTATGTTGATTTGAGCAATTTATCGTAGGATTTTATAAATTCCTGATGGGATATTTATGCCTCTTCTGATTCGTTCTCTTTGATATTGATTGCTTATACTTTGACCTCCCATGCCATACCTCTAATTTTGTCATTAATCCATTGATTGGATTTGCTAGCTTTATGAGACTGATTTGGGAAAGCCATTTCAATGTTATATAAGAGTAAAGATTGAAAAGCATTAAGCAAACAAGAGAATTGTTGGAGTAGACTACAAACAAATTGGATCTAATAAGCAGGGAGTGAAATCTCAGCATATTAGCATTGTCAAGGTTTCTCCCAAGTCGCTTTACTTTAATAAATTATATTAGAGCATCAGCCTTAAAAGCAACCAGAATGGCACAGTGGTCAGATATGGCATCATCAAGAATCATAACCAGTTGTTTGGCAGAACTTCTATTGGTGAAAACTGGGTCTATAGTCGTTCTGGAGGACAGTGATACCCTAATTGGGTCACTGATAAGTGGGAATATCCCGAGGAGTTTATTAATTGTAAGAATTGAATTTTTGAGAAGAATCTTTGGACAAGTGGATATTGAAATTTCCTACAAGAAAAACAGACTTCTTACTAATCAGGTTCAACTTATATGTGACAGATAATTAACATAAACCTGAAGATAGCAACTGAAGGTATTCTATAGTGGTCAAAGAGCATTGGGAGTCATAGGCAACATCTATGGACAAGTTAATACGCAATGAGAGCCAACATCAAAATGTACGATTAGAGCTGATAGCGAGGTTGACAGAGTATAAAGGGCAAACCAAGCTTCAGTTACACATTAGGAAATAGACTATCGAGGCTACATTATTTCCTTAGTGGTTAAAAAAAGTTTATACTGTAGATTTCACAATTAAATATGATAATGGAAATCTATAAAGGAGAGATATGCTACATTAAGCTCTGTACACAAGAAAGTTTTTGTAACCAAAGAATAGCTAACGAAGGGACAGGTTCATTGAGTTTGATCATTCAAAGATTGATTAAAAGGAAGAATTTTAAAAATTCACATTGTAACAGCTAAGAGATGGGTTTTCTTTACTTTAATAACTCATTGCATGCCAAAAATTATCAAATAGTATAATTCTTAAAGTTGCAGTAAGAAAACAAGACATTACAGTTATCCATCCTATGCGAGCAGGGAGTTGTAGATCTTGTCAGGGACTCAACGAAAGCTTGGAACAGCTTACAACAAACTTCACACACAACAAAAACATAACCTCACTATAAGATTCATATCATTGGCTCTATAAGATTAACAAACAAGAAGTGGCTGAGGCACCATAGAGTAAGATATGAAATATTATAACACTATTCGAAAACTCCTTCATGATCTCCAATGACTTCCTAAAAATGATGAAATGGCTCCTAACAGTCGAGCATCTTAAAGGCTTCTTAGTAAAGGGTCTTACACTGTTTACAGGATATCTTCGTAAGAAAACTTGAAAGATTGATCGACTCGTTAACTTTAACTTCGCCTTTAGCTACTAATTAAAACACCTCTAAAGTTGTGTATTGTAATTGCACTACATGCACTGAAACTATACCTTTATTTTCAACTCTTAAGATGCCAAACTGTTCTCACTGCGAGCCGCTTAACAACATTTAAATGTAATTATTCTGTGTAAATTTCCTACTTATTCAATATATTACTTTAGCTTTGAAGCGTCAAATATAAACCATCATAATCTCAACCTGTTGCGGCGCAAAAATCGACACTGGTATATATGACAAAGATGCAGGCTTGAGTTTCGAAAAGAAATTATACATGCTGATAGTTCATCAACTTTACCAAATGCTGATTCTTAAACGAAAGAATCAATTGCAGTTACGAAATACGTATGAAAAACAAATAAATTGTGGCTATTGTACATTGCCCCAAAAACTATCGGTGACCGCTTACGCTGGGCCTCATGCTCACTTACCGTCAAAAATGAGAGCCTTCGCGCGTACTCTGATAGAGCGAAAAATATCCAAGGCGCGAAACACGAAGCCATAAAATCCGAACAATATCATTTGTAATAGTTTTCTACAGCGAAGCTTCGAAAACGACAAAAACCAAAAATTTTTAGGCAACGTATAGATTAGAATGCAAAATGGAATTTTTCATGTTACGTTCTAACTAAATAATTTTTTACATAGACGTTGTTTCTCGAAAATAAATCTCAGATGACTTTTATGCATTCAAATGATAAAATGAGAAATCAAGGAAAAAATCAGCCTTTTAAGTTGAATTTTAAGAGAGTAATGGTAGTTCCGAAATGTTCGACGGTTCACAGGAGTTGAATTCATTCAATTTTCGCTCAAAGCTTTGTTGCTCTTGATATTGCCGAGTGTTTAACCGTCTTTTTCTGAGAGTGGTTGAGGAAAAGAATGGAACGAAACAATATTTATATACCATCTATTTTTGAGGCTCACCAACCAGACCTCGAAATAATAATACTACTACAACGCGCGCCGAATAATAGGCAATTTCAAGAAAGTCGATTTCCAGAATCTGATGTAAAGAAATGACGCACCCCTCGATCATAAGTCACAAAGGATGCTGTCCTCACTTTTTATGTACTTACATTGTAACGTACTCAATCTTTCTTTCATTTAAAAAGAACATTAGAAATCTCAAATTCTTGTATTTCATAATAAGAATTTCACGATTAGGGTTAGGGTGAATAGAAAAAACTTAAGAATATAGTATTGGTTTATTATCACAATGAGGAAGGCTCGATATTCACTTTTGCTCTTAGGTACTTTTTCTTTTGTTTCATGTATTTGAACGTCGTAAACCTGCTTACTAATGTAGCGGCCATTGCTTAGCGGGTGGCGATTGTTTGTGGTGGCGACAACGGCCACCAGAAGCGCCCTATTAGTGAGGGGCGCTGTTTACCGGACGTGGCCATGGGGGGGCGCCTTACAACAAATGGCATGGCAACCGTTTGAGTTTTTCTTTGCGCTACGAAAATGCACTCCGTCGGGAGTTGTTGGTGGTTTATGAAGCGATCAAATATTTCCGCCATATGCTTGAAGGCCTCGAATTCACTATATTTACGGACAATAAGCCATTGATGTATGCGTTCGAACAAAAACGAAAAAAGGTTTGCCCAGCCAATTTCGGCACCTTTATCGTGCACCGATGTGCGGCACCTATCCGGTTGCGATTACGTGATGCGTTATCGAGACTGGAGGAGATTACTACAGCAGTGGATTTTAGAATCTCTACATTACATTCGCCTTTCCTATTGCATCTCGAAAATGTTCTAAATAATGAACTTCTGCTATATGCGACTCATTCTCCTGGAATCGCATTTTCCGGAGACAGACTTTTTGTGGTTAGCAAAAGAATGGCAGCGTCTTCTTTGATCTGGAAAATTGTAGATCCTGAAAGTACCTGAATCAGGGAGATCGGGAGTCATTTGATAAATTAAAAGAAATTAAAAACTTTTGATTTCACACAATTTGCGAAATAGGGAATGAACGTGGAAAATTTAGGAAAACAGAATTTCTCGCATGAATGATTCGCCATGAAGAACCAAGATATTAACCTAAATGAGTACTTTTTCAATGACGAGTTCGAAGTATTCGATTAATGAATTCCTTTAGCCATAAAAGTTGCTTTATATTCCCATTTCAAATCTTTATGAATTTCTGCGGACGATATTTTCCAAAATTTTGAAACTTACCTGATCACACAGCTTCTCTTGCACAGAAGTACTTCATGTTACACCTCTTAGTAAACGTTTGCCATTGCTTTCTGAAGGATCTCCTCTCAGAAGCCCGGCTGCGAAAGTGATCTGTAAATTAAAAGAAAAACCTCAAAATTATACAGCACATCTAATTTTCGTTGACAATACAGCATTTTATTTTAACATTTCTTAACTTCTGATGATATTAAATTGCGTGGAAGAGAGGTATAGGTTTAAACATAACAAGAATAACTTCTAACAAACAGTCAATGACATTTTTCAGAAATGTCGAAGAATGTTAGAAAGAGGCAAATATTACAGGTAACGGTACTAAAAATTAACTTGAATAATCATTTGGAATATTAAGTCAATGGTATTTTGCACGAGTTTCCGAACCACGCAAAGACGTATCGTGCTCGGTTCGTTTCCCCTTTTGAATGGAGGGGTTTCGCCAGCTTACTGCAACTGGAATTTGTCGTTTCGAGGGATCGCGTCATCAGTTGCAATAAACCAGCCCTATTAAACCATGGTGTGACTACGGCATGAAAACCATAGCCACGGAAAAGAGAGAAGAGGAAGAGTTTAAGAAGACAAATTAGGTTTTATTCTCTAATGGCTAAAAAGCCTGTCTGTATTAGTGTGTGTATTACCTATCACTTCAATTTCCCCTCCCCCCAATCACTATCGCCCATCGAGTGGGCCCTACTTCACTTCATTTCCCATTCCCCCCAAACTCTAATGCAGACCTGTTCTCTAATGCCCGTTGGATGGGCCCATTTCTAAAGAAATCTACCCTCTACCACCCTTCCAAGCTGAAAGACGTCGATTCCTTACCTTGTGCCGAGGAATTCCTCCAGCGGTGGCCGACCTCAGCTTTCCATCGGCGAACAGAACCTCCTCTTCAAGTCACTATCACCAAATCACTAAATTTCACTATAATGACCATAGCTCACTGCACAAACACACACAATTCTTCCTTGCCAAGAGTCTTCTTCAGCTTCTTTCGAAGGCCTCCACGTATTCCGGTCGTCTTGCTTGCCGTGGTGACATGTCAGCGAGGCATCTCTACGGCGATCTTCGAGAAGTTCAAGTTGACGTAGAAACAGCATGGTCGCCTCGAGTGATTTCAACTCCCGGAGATCTTGCGCCGACTGAGGTTCTCGTCGCGAACGTTGGGCAAAGACTGCGTCGACGACAACAATTTCAGGGTTTATATACTTTGTCCGGGAAGGAGGAGAGGGGTAGGGGAATAGGCTTTGGGAGAAGGTTTTCCTTAATTTTTCTCTTTAGCGAATTCGAGTTCGAATGGAGACTCGTCCCTTTTCTTCTCCTACTCATGTGTCACATCTCGTCCCATCGTAATAATGAGTTAATCGGAGTTACAGAGCAACGAGTATTGGATGACTGCAGATTAAACTTGGCGAATTATAGCCTAATTTGGCTCAGCATGCTGATTTTCTATGATTTAATTAAATAAATCATATTCAACAAAATTTACCATAATTTATTAATTTTCATTTATTTCACCCCAAATGTTTAAAAATTCACAAGAAATCGCTCTTTGCCATTCACAGTAAATTATCTTTCTGAAAGTTTCATTGTCGCTTGCGGGGTCTTAAAGATGCTATTTATTATTACCTACTTACAAAAACGATGGGCGAATATATCCATCGATTTCATTACCGTTTGAAACAATGCAAGAAATGGTAGTGTGCTTCAGACCTCTCGAACGCCCCTCTTTGAAAACGAAATTGAGATTATTCGACAGGAATTGCATTTCTCAGTTTTCAACACTTTCAAAGAGGAAATTATCGACGGAAAAGTATCTTAAGGTGCAACAATGTGAAACCTAATTTCCGGCTGGCATTCCTTTAATTTACCGCAAATGCTCCTTTCGACCGATTGGTTTTTTAGTTGCTTTGTGAAGTCCTCACGTAAGACAATATGACTGCTTAGACTGTAATGACACCACCCTCATCTACTCTCGTAATATTCCCATGCTCTAAGTAGAAGGGAAACGGCATTATCTTCACGGAGGAAGTTTAAGCTCTTAAACTTTCAGTATAACAATCTTTCCATTTGATGGCAGTGACTGTCACAATGCTGAAGCGTTTGTGAAAGTCCCTCCTTCGGTGATCTCAGGATGACCATTTCCCCGTATTCGTTTCGAGTTTCCAGAAATGAGGAATAGAGGGAAGTAGTACGTGGGACGGTCAAAGGTTACCTCCTCCCCCGTCTGGCGCCACCTCAGACTATCCCAACCCAACCACATCCAACCTGATGACGTCACCTCGGCCCGATCATCGAACCCGGGCCTCCCGATACTTCAAACTGTCCGGATGACGTAACATCCCAGAGTCTCGAAAGAGCTCGACGTCACAGGCATTAATTTAATTTTATTTTCCGGAAAAATATTTTCTCCAAGCAGGGTCTGAACCAACTCTCGTACCGTCCCATCAACATGTTCCATGCGCCTTAACCACTCGGCCATCACAGCTTTATAAGTTGCCAGGTAAAATAAGGTATAAGAAATGTTCTGATCTGCTCTGATGACGTCGGCGCGGTAGCTTCAAACCTATAAAGAAGAGTCGAACCCAAACCTCATAGTCGGGAAGATTCGAACATGTAACCATATTCATAAGTCCAGATCGGTGGGGAGCTCGTTTGGAAGATGTCGGCTGCTATCGTAGATTCGTGTATAATTAAAAAATATTAAAGAAGATATTATTTTAGATCCATTTTATTTGTACAATTGACGTTTAGTACAAGTTTGAATATTACATTCATATTCGAGGCATGATGTATCATACTTATTCATTATTATTTTATTTGCAAAACATTTCAGAAAGATATCATTATGCTCTTTATCATTTGTAAAGTATTATATATTTGTATTTGTATTATATTGTATATAATAATATATTTGTATTTTGTAAAAGATTTCACATTTTTGCACTTTAAGTAAAGAAACACCAAACAATAATGTCCACATATGCTTGATGTAGAGCTCTGCAGTGGAAAGTGACTGAAGTGCAGTGTTGTAGCTGCATTGATTTGAATTCCTCTTGATGAACATTTTTGTGATGACCAATGACCGGCGGTTCACCAAAGCTGTCGAAATATTCACATGCACCATTTCCATCGATGAAGAATGCAATCCAATGCTCGCCAGGTTTATTTTCCGGATCCGTGTTTGCGATGAATGCACATGGACGTCCAGCATGTATTGGAAGTGTATCAGCCGCATAAACGCCCGTATTGAAATTCTGAAATACCCTATTCTTCTTTAGAGCACTCCGTAGTTGCATAGAATTCATATTCCGGTGAACGTACGCTGACAATTACAGTACTAATTTTCTTTGATAAAACCAGCGCGATAAGCGGTGAACGTTTGATAGGGCACACAAGAAATGATGATTATGTGGTGATGATCATTTGTGGTTTTTGTGGAAGGACCTCGAAACTTTGTAATTCAGCTTCTTCAAAGAAGGACAATTGTAGGTTTCAAGATTTAAGACACACATACACAGCAGATTGGATAAATATTCAGCCTTTTCGGATCCTTTGACATAAATATTTTTGTAATTGTGACAGATTTTATACAATTTATAGCTCAAGACTGGGTAAGATATATCCCCATCATCCCAATTTATACCATGATGATATGTTTCTTGCCATACGTTTTGCTTTTTGGCTTTCTTGCCTAAATATTCGCTAGTAAAAGGTGCTTTCACTATCCAGTGCTGCAGTATATATTATTTTCGTAGTCGAGTTCTTTTATAACAAATTTCCCTGCATCATCAACACACGCCTGGAAATCCACGAAGAGAGTAATCATGTTATCGATGTCAACCCCAAACTGATTACAAAAGTGGACAATCGTTCTAATTATCCTCCAAAGTCGACCAAAACATTTCGATGGCGGTCGATTTCGATTACGTTATCGAATTCGGCATAGATAACACAGGTCAAAGTCTCCGAAAGTGACTGTTGAAATCTAACATCGAGTCGAAGACTTCCCTGTCTTACGAGATTCCAATGCGAATGTAAATTGGATGATAAATCAGGAGTTAAATCGAAAGCCGTGAGGCAATATCCGTTAGGATACATTTCCCTATCAATATCAATACCTTCGTTTAGGAAATGGATACCTGTACCGCTGAACAACGTATGGTATGCCATTGCATTTAAGCTGGTGTTTGTGAAATCTGTTTGAAGCGGTTTAGAGGGAATCTGCTGCCCATCGATGTAGAGTGATAAGTGAGTCAGCGAGAAGTGTTGAAAACGGTTTCTTGTTGTCGTATCGCCCGCTCTGGCGACACGGCATAAAGAGGGAAGGGAAAGAAAGAAGGAAGAATGATGAACGCCATTCCCGGTTAAGCCGGATTTATTGTACTGAATATGGGCGGCGGTTGGAACTTCGGTTCGTTCGGAAGCGCTGCTCTATTCGCGGTGCACGGGGACACTAACCGGCTGTGCACTTCCCGACGTACGGGATGGAATTGAGGGAGTTCCGTTTGCTCCCCGTACGTCCACGGGGAGCAAACGGAATACCGGGGGAAAGGGTGCGGCCATCGAGACGTCCACGGGGAGCAGCCTGCGATGCCCAGGGAAAGGATGCAGTCTCCGACCGTCCACGTGGAGCTAGCTGTTGACTGCAGGGAAGGGAAGGTCCAGAGTTGGAAAATGCACAGCCTTATATACTCACTTTTTAGGGAGTGGCAGGGTGGTGGAAGGGGTTAGCGTGGGTGCCGCTGACCATGTGTGACCCTGACCATGTCACCATGTGACCCACACGTGTCCTCCGCGTGGGTGGGTCAGTTGCACCCTTGCAGCCCTTCACTCTTTGAATATGCGTTATACGGTTGACCCACGCTTCCGAGTTTTTCCGAGAATTCTTCCAACCGCCTTCCAACATACACAATTTAAACGGATCCAGGAAAAAGCTCCGCAGGAAAAAGTTCCGCCGGAAAAAGTCCCGCGGAAAAAGCTCCGCGCGGAAAAAGTCCCGCGGGAAAAAGTCCCGCAGGAAAAAGTTCCGCTGGAAAGGATTCCGCGGTTATTAATTGTCATGCATCTTTCAAACTTTCACGATTGTTAAATGTACTCCTTGCGCAGATAATAGGCTACTTTTTAAATATCTGAACGTCTCCAGTTCGAACCCAGACGAGAAAAGCGTTCTCATAAGAAATGCACGTAAACCTCAGTTTTATCGGTTGCAGGCCACATTTCTTTTGCAAAGTTAAATTAGAAGTAATTGGCTTACGAAATCGAAATAAGCACCAAAAGAAAGAGAAATGAATAAAGATTCTTATTTTGGTCGTGAAATATCGTTATCGGGTCGAAATGGCGATAATTCGGTTAAAATAAACGGAAATTCTTTGAAATTTTGAGGCTATAAACAACCAATCCCCTTGACGACTGAAACAATTGTTGAAGCCGAGCTAACGCATATTTCCATAAGAATACTCGTGGATTTTAGGTCCATATGAAATTAAGGGTTAGAATTAATGATACAACATATGTTAATATGATACAATGATATGTTAATAGCAGGCGATAATAAACTGAAATTTTAGTATTTCCACTTACGAACAGTTTGCAGTGTCGATTTGCAGGGAACGAATGTAATGTTTCTTTTGATTGGGTACGAAAGATGAACAGTTCGTATGCAGAATGTACAATTTGTGGCCAAACCTTTTCTATAATGTTTGACGGAATAGGTGCTTTAAATAATCATGCTTCTTCGGCAAAACGTAATAATTTACAAGATGAGGTTCAGAAATATTGTACAATTGCTTCTTTTTCAAAGAAAAAAGACGCCAGAAAAGAAGAATTGAACACAGCCGCGGAGGTTACAGATTCGTTTCATGGTGTAATGCACCTTTATAATTATAATAGCCCAGATTTTGAGAATAAATTGTCTCGAATTATTTCCGCGATTCATTTATTGCGAAGAAGCAATCCTATGAAAAGCAAAAGTTGAAAATGTATTGTATAATGTGTCGTTGAAAATTTATTCGCCTCAGCAGGTCAGGAAATCCAAGTTTATAGCTCAAAAAAGATAAATATTTTTCTTTAGCTTTAGACGCTTCCGATAAAGGAAATTTAATACTATTTTCCGTGATTGTGCAGTGTTTTTGAAAAGAGAGTGCCATAAGAACAGCACTAACGTATTTTTACGTAGACGCGATAGAAGAAAGTGAATCGACATCAAACAACTTAAAATCTATTATTCACAGTAATGTAGTAAAATAATCCGCGTACTCTGTGAACAATTTTACAAAGAGGTAAAAGAAAATAATTCAGGTGAAGAACTCATAAAACCGGTCTCGTTTATCATGACGATATCAATTTCAAACGCCGCTTGAGAAAGATCATTTAATATCATGAGACAGATTCTAAAGTAAGGAAAGAAACAGATTAAGTAACAAGCTGATTAAAGCAGAATTGCAGGTATTTTACAAAATTAGTTTACAATGTACAGAATTTTATACATTTCTTAAGAATAGTCCAAAAATATTGGAAGAAGCACGGAATCAGTCAAAACATTTGTTTAAGTTATAATAAAAATACTCTTTATTATCTTTATCTATAAATATTCAAATGTTTTAATTCTTATTTATTGGGACGTAATTTTCATTATATTCCAATAACAGTATTTAAAACTTAATTTCCATATATTAAATACAAAAATGTATCTTACTCGTAGATAAATAATTGTGATTGTCCTTAGTTTGCTGTCAATATCGAGAAAAATAAACATTATAGATATCGTACATGTTTATTTTCTCATATACCTTTAGATTGACAATCCTTCTTAATTTTTGAGTTATGTAAATTATATCTTATCTTTATACAAAGATATTTTGAAATATTTTAGAAGTTTCTAGGAGTGCTAATTTCCAAGTTTCTGCTAAGAAAGTTGTTTTAGCCAAATTAAATTATGTTTATAAGTAGAGCTAATTCACGCATGATCAAGTTAACATCATAGATCAGTTAGATCAAGTCAACAAACATATTTACGCTGTTCATAAATATACATTCTACGGTTCTTTAAATTATATTTAAACTTAACCTCCCGGATTTTACCACTCTTGAAACGGAGAACTCCAGGAATCATCCTTTAAGACCCTATTAATAAATGACCCGCGGAACTTTTTCCTGCGGGACTTTTTCCCGCGGGACTTTTTCCGCGCGGAGCTTTTTCCGCGGGACTTTTTCCGGCGGAACTTTTTCCTGCGGAGCTTTTTCCGGTTACGAATTTAAGCAGCGGAAATTAGTCCTTGGCCTCAACTGCCCTCCAACATTGTAACGTCTCCATTATAAGCTGCATTCGTTACGAATCCTATTATGCAGCGTTCTGGCAGTTGCCCGATAAAAATATTGTCAATTACTTTACTTTGTATCCCGGCAGATATTGTTAGGACTTAAACTTCGACCCTCGTCATTGGGAATTTAGCTGTCGATTTCTCTAGAGTTTTACTATGCGCAATAAGAACGCTAGGGTTGATGCAGACACGTCTTACTAAGAGAGTTGCATCCAGTATCTTGACTTTAGCATATGGTGTTTCAGACATGAGACAAAATGCATCTCTCGATCGAATCATTTTTAGGCGAAGCTCGACCCCATTCAAAAGAAATTTATCCTGATTAAATATATCTGAATGGATGCATCCAATCATGTCAAAGCTCAGCCTTGTCAAGTTTCTTCTTTTCGCCAGTCCAGCATTATGATGATCCAAATTATCCATTGAACCTGAAGTATCATTATACCATAGAGACATTGTCAAGTGAGATTTTTTTCCGCCGGTCCGTATGATAGCAAATTCTCCATATATGATCTATAAGCATAGGTGTTGCTCGGAGGGGAAACCAACTTTTGATTCAAATAAACATCCACTTGTGAGAAGAGGGAATGAAGAAAATTATTTACTGGCCCCACATTATGTTCCTCTAAAGTATCAGTACCGAGAGAATGTAAGAATGACATCCTTAATCAAAAATATCCCATTCACGTTTCACAGGCTGACAACGTCTCCTTCTTTTGATATTTTTACCGTTCTTCACTTTTCTCTTAGATATTTTCTTCTTCTTCCTCCCTTCCTGAGACTTCTTTCTTCTCTGAGATACCGTCGAAGAATGACGACGGTTGACGATTCGGCGCTTCTTATAACCTTTCATTAATTCGTCTATCGAATCAACTGCTTTCCTCTTTAGATTATCACCGGCTTCATCGACACGCCTCAGCACTGATTCACGGTTTGTTTTGAGCCACATCACTCAGCAAGTGGACCCCCGTACGTAAAACCTCCTTACCGACAGCTTTGGCTCCCCTCGAGAGGATTGGCAAAGCCGCCCTAAATATTCCACCCAAGAAACTTCCAATGCCATGTCCGCTCTGGTACTCGGCACCTCTATACACGTTCAACATCCCCATACCCGCTTGATTATAGTAATAATCCAGGTAAGGGTCATGAAGAACCACATACTTTTCTCCAACCATTTTAATTCGATCTTCGGAAATGAAGTTTCACGATTGACGTTCCAAACTCAAATGGGATTCGCCGTCGTCCCTTAAATCAATCTCTATGTTATCAAATTCATCAGAGGAACGCAATGTGGCGAGTCGAAACTTACTAATTTTTGGGAACCGTAAACATATTTTCTATTGTCCATATTAACCATTCTAAGGAGCGGTGCCCACGTATCACCAATAAACTGTTGTTCTACAATGTCGCAATATATTAATATTTGACTTGGAAATCCTAACAATAAATTGGCAGGATGGTTTGACCCACTGAAATCTGTAGTTTTGGATCGAATCCGAGTTGAAGGGCCAGCTTCGGTGAAAAAGTCATGTATGGTTTCTCTGCCTTTCCCTCTATGCTATTTATGAAATCACGACCGGCATTAAGAAAAACGTGATGGCCGTTTATATCTATTGCAAAAATGAAGTGAGAAGAAATTTTATCCATGCTATTTATTCGTGTAATACGGCCGAAACGCTTTCGTAATTCACTGGTTTGATGCGAACCTTTTCGCTTACACCCTGATTATTCGATACCCTTATGATATTGTCACCATTGGTTACCGTCAGTAGGAAACTGGGATATTGAAATTCTACCACAGCAACTTTCCATTCGCCATTAAGTTCGATTCTCCGTGGCAACTGCGTTCGAAAACCGCTCGTCGTATTGTCGGGGGTAATGAATTCTTGCTGCTATTGCTAGGCAGAGTAATATAAAACTGATCCTTCATCTCAACTTTTTAATATACTTGATACTAACCCAGGAGTATAGGGGTATCCTTTCCACTTGATGAATGCTTCTCCTCTGATTCCTTTCCCTCTATACCCAAGTATTTTATCTATTTTGTAATCGCGCGTTTTAGAAACTCTTACGCGTTGTAGTTCAGGTTCATAAAACCGTCCTTCAATCTCCTAGCCTCTTTGATCTTCAACAACATAAACTACAGGTTTTCTATTTATTACTCTTTTTATTTTAAATATTTCCTCTGTCCAGTTGCTTGCGTATCCTTTATCGAATTTCGATTTTATTCTGGATAATCGTACTATGTCTCCAACACGCAGTTTAGGTTTTGTGACTTGATCATTCGCATTACCATACACATTTTTCCAAACTTGATAGACATTTTTCTCGGTAACTTCGACAGGTGCCATTTTAATGCTTGAATGATGTGCATGATTGTAACCATGTAATAATTTCGGTAAAATATCTATATACCTCCGGATGTTATTTTCCGTAAAGTAACGCCACATTCTAGTTTTGAGAGTTCTGTTGAAACGCTCCACTATATTTGCCTTTACATCAGTATTTTGCGTCACTTAGTAGTTTATTCCGTTTTCTTTGAAATGCATTTTCACTACGCGAGAGGTAAATTCACCACCTTTATCGGTCTGTATGCTAATTGGTTTTCTTTTCTTAAATATTTTCTGGAGAGCCGATTTAACGTTTTCACCCGTTTTTAATTTAAGCGGAACAACCCATCCGTATTTACCATCAATCACGGCTAATAGGTACCCGTCGTTGTACTCTTTCAGATTACGCATGTCGATGAGATCGCATTGCCAAAGGTCATCTATGTTAGTTATGTGATATCGATTCCTGGAAAATTTACGACGAACAGGTTTATGCAGAATGTAAGCGTCCAAACCTTCTAGCCATTCTCCAACTTCTTTTCTCGTATACTTCCCCTTGAGACTTTTTACTAACGGGGCTGCACCCGAATAGCCTGCTGGATTACTCGGATCGAGGTAAGTCTCACCAATACTCATTATAATCTATATTTTACCCGTTTTATAAGGGGAATATCGAACCTTAATCTTTTCTGGTGGTACTATAAGCATGGGTTTTTCAATATGGCTACTCTCTGCTCGGAATTCATTTTGCAGAGAGCCTTGAGCACATCAAGGCAGCTCTTCAGCGTTTGAGACATAATTGAAGACTGATTATCATTTTCTAAAACACCCGTCTTTTATTGCTGCTTTTCGGGGCGTATACGCAACTAAACTTATCTTCAGGGAATATGCTAGTTCTAATTCGATATTCATCAGGTGTACTCTGTTTTAAGTCAATGGACAAGTACCCATGCGGTTTTGAAGTCTCGTCTCTGTAAGCATCTTGAATGAATAAAGGATTTTCGGGGTGAATTTGTCTTGCAAGGTGAAATATCTGGCTTTTATCCCGAGGATTTTTAAAACACACGATGTAGTGAGAGTTTAAGGAGATGTCTCTACAGTCTTTGCCTTGATGAAACAAATTTTGCGTTATGAAAATTACGCTCAAATTCCAATGATGTGCACCTTTCGTAAATAAATTAACTATAGAAGAATCGATTTCCATCATTAAATCATCAAGACAAATGAGGCGGTGAACTCTTGAATTGTTTGAAATTTCTGACATGTCCGGGACTCCTTGGTGAAATTTTACTTTAGGATTCATTCTTAATTTAGATGGAATCGATTGAAATTCTGAATAGCGCCAAATTATGTTCTCAAACTTAGTGTCTACTAAGGAATCTAGCGAGTCTATGAACTTTTCCATCCACACCGACTTACCACTCATCGTTGGATGGTCATCGTGAAAGGAGCGCTCAGAGGGACAGACATTGCAAATGACAATAAATTCATGTGATTTTGCTATTTAAATATAATATCAAAATTTTCAGATTTTTTTCCTTTCACAACAACACTTATATGATGGAATACTGTGACACCAATCGCCACAATCGTCAAGGTAGTTTTTCAGCCCCAAATGGTTGTATATCATCTCGTCGTCGTCCCCATCCACCACTAACACATCGGTATTCATAGGACGTCAAGGGGGAATGGGTAGATTAATGAAATTTCCTGCAGCATTGATTTATACACATGTTCATTTATTCTCTGACATACGTTATAATGAATGAATGAATTGCATGACATGACATGAAGTGATGTGAAGGAGAAGCTGAAGCAAATTTTACAGGATGAATGAATTGATAAATGAATGAATGATTACATGATGATGATAATGAAGATGATTTTTTTCTGTTTTAAAAAAGCAATTTTCTGTTTTTTCTTCTTCCCATCATCCTTATTTACCACCGTCTTATCCTCCTCCTCTGTTTTACCTTCTCCTTCAAATCCCCAACTCTTGGTATAGGATATTCCAATAATAATATTTTTGTAATGTTATGGCTCTATAATTATAATAATAATAAGAACAGTAATCACAATTAAAGATATTTACATGTTATTAATGATAATAACAACAACAACAATGATAGCAACAACAAAATTTGATGCAATAGTAGAATTATTAGAACAATGTTAGTAAAGAAATACATAAATGAATAAAAACAAGTTAGTTAATTAATTAGCATCTCTGTTTCCAAACGGGAGAGTATCAAATTCTCCCACACGCCGTCTTTTTGTGTAAACAACTCCAAAAGTTTTCATTTTTTGAGACAACTATATGGTCTGTCGTGCGACTAATTTACTTTGATAAATTTACATTGACAGGTCCCGCATTATTTACAACCATTTCCCTCAAATTTTCAAATGAATCAGCATTCTCATTTGCCCCATTAATCTTAATCCCTTTTACTTTACAAACTTTTTAAATTTTATTTTCATCACCGCAGCAAGCAACCTTATATGCATAATTTTTTGGCCCGCCAGACACAAATTCTGATATATAACTCTTATCCCCATATATTGTTAGTTCATCAGTCATTTCCCCTAAAAATGGACCTGTAGGTGGGTTCCATTCACCGTCCTTCTCCAGGTATATTATAGAGTCGGTGTCGAAGTTAAGTACTCTTAGTACTCAGGCTATTGTGACTGCTTCCTTAAAGGGATTGACATTGGTGATGTTCTCATACAAGGATGAAAATTCCGTATCCTCAGGATTGACCCATCATTCTTGCAGTACTCGGTCATCTCCTTCTTCATATCGTACGGAGCGTCTTTAATTTCCTCGTACCACAGATCAAACTCCGCGTTGGACATGCATTTATAAGAAAAGTATTTCTTTTCTGGTACTTTTCCCACGTAATTCTGGTTCTCGACCCGGTTAAAGTAATGAGGAAAATATCCTTTCCTTATATTAATATCCAAATTGAAGGTTTTGGGCAATTTTGATAGAGCCATAGGTAAAAAGTTCAACGATTCGATAAATGTGATCCCCTCCAGCTTCAGAGAAATAATTTTAGTGCCGCGCATTATTAGTTTCGGCATTTTATGCATTTTTGACACAATATGTCTTAAGATAAATTGCCCATCATATCCTTGAAAGTCATGGGCAATGCAAATTATCTCTTTAAATTGAGTTCTTGGAAGAGTTAAATATTCAAAAAAACTTTCAATAGGATTGGAGCCTGAAAAAATGTGTTGTCCTTTACCACAACTGTTGCATAGATGCTCAGAACCTTTCACGTTCCAACAATCCCTACATGATTGCTCCAGCACACAAAGTACTGGAACGTGTTCAAAATCACCGTTTCTGCCCTCTAATAATGTGTCTTGGCGGCACTCTAAATCAAAAAATATATACAATGAATTGCTCTTATTTACACGTTTTTCCACTAAGACGGGTTGAATAAAGCAAAGATGATTTCCTATAAAGTATACATCACATACGGTGCAGTATTGTTCATTACATTTATTAACCCTATTCATCAATAATTGTGACTAACATACGTTTGCATACACTTCACCATGCGGAAGTCCGAGTTGTGAAAAACAATGACTAACCAACATTGGCCGTAATAGATGTTTAAACCAATGATGCTATGAATCAAATTCATTCACTTTATTGAAACATAAATTCGATTTTGTTCCAAGTCAATGGTTCTTCTTTATAAATGCCTCTGTAGATACATCAGTTTACCTCTATATTTTTCATCTGCCGTACAATGAATAAGACCCTCAATACTTTTGTTATTTATACATATATGATATTTATTTATATTAATTGTTAAAATAATTTTATGGCTCACACCGATAATCAATGCTTATCCTCAAGGTTTCTTCTTCTTTTAAAATATCTTATATATAATTAGTGGTGTGTCCGTCTGTCCGTCCCCCCTTTTATCTTGGAAACTATTTGTCGTAGAGCCATGAGACAAACTGCATTGTATTTCAGATATGCTGAGAGCCCCAGGAAAACTATTTTCATCTTTATGAAGGCCAGGGTTCGAACCCAGGACTCCATAATACGTTCCCATAAGGAATGCACGTATAGTTCGTTTTTTTACCCTGCAGGCTTTGTTACTTTTACAGAATTAAATTGGAAACAATGGTTCTACGACGTCAAGAAAAGTACCAAACGAAGGTAAATTAAATGAAGAATCTTATTATTACCGTAAAATATAATTTTCGAATCTAAATTACGAGAAATATGACAAAATAAACGAAAATTTTGTAAAATTTCGCCGTAGTAAACAACCAGTCCCCCTGACGACCGAGGTGATTGTTGAATCCGATACATTGATTTTCCCATAAGAATACAGATGGATTTTAAGTCCATACCGAATTAATGGTAGGAAGTAACGTCATAATATATGAAGAGGAAGCGATTTACTGAGATTTCAGCGAATGTAAACTATGATATTTAAATAGCAGGAACAAAATTACAGCCATTTTGGAGTTTTTCTTTAACAAACCGATTTGCAGAATGACATTTGTACGTTCGTTTGTGGTGATCAAGATGACGAAGAAGTATTGCGTCGAGGAAGGGGATTGATTTAGAGGGACAGGATTTTAACGCAAAATTGATTTTATAGCAGTGATTTTAAAGCAGTGCGTTGGTATGATTCTCACGAAGTGCATAATGTTCAATGGAATGTCACCAAACGACGCCATAAAGGTGCAAAATTCTTTTCTTCGAAATAAATTGTGGCGATTTTAAGTAATTTCTTTTCCAACGCATTAAAGGTTTTATTTTCACAGTTTATTAAATATTCGAAGGTACAGTCACTTACAAAAAAAAGTTACCACTAATTGTAAGAATGGAACCCGCTTAACAGACGAGGAGTTCGATGAGAGCGATTCTATGAGCGTCTCTGCTTTCAGCGCGCGTTTCGTCTTCCTCCTTACGCACGTTTTGATGCTTCGATTTTTTTTAAATACCAGCTAAAATACAGTCATTTGGATGCTATTTACGTAACATTGTATTATAAAGGAAGTAAATTCAGATTTTTCTTGAATCGGCTCATATCTCTGCGTAATTCATTCTTCTCCGGAAATATCGGACAAGAAAAACTTTGGTTGCCCATATTTTCTCCTTACGTATAAATTCCCATCAATGGAGGTCTGGAAAGGACTTCGTTATCTTGTTTCATGCTACACATGCTCGCAGGACAAACTTCTCCGTAAAACATAATAAATAATAGAGCTTAAATGTATGACAAATAAGAAAAGATGCAGTACTATGAATAAGGTCAAAAGAAGGGTAAATTAGAGAAAACGTAACCAAAATAGAAATGGAGTAACAATGAAAGAATATGTTAACCCTTCAAAATCCGCCTTTACTTATGGGGATGATCTCGTTTGGCATATGCGTGGTAGCGAACGCATCGGATGAATAAGACGTTCTATGCGTAATTTCTCCGTTGGCTAATATTTCTAAGTTAGATTAGTCAAACCGTGATTTATATATATTTAATCATTTCGTGTATATAGTGAGTGAGGTGAGGGTGAGCGCTGGCGCTGAAGTTGTTAGCCGTAGTTTTGGTGAAAATGCTTTCCTAAAATTGCGCCGGGAGTCACGTGTGGGACTTTGAGAAGAAAAATTAACGGATAATGGAATGGTTAGGGAGTAGTAGGTAGGCGAAGGGGGCTCACTGAATTCCGCGTATGCCGATCTCGGTACACGCAGGATAGTAGGCATTATCGTCCTTATAAGCAATAGTTAATTTTAGATTTAACTGTGAAAATACATGGTTGCTTTTCCTTTTAGTTAGGTTGTAGGAACAAAATGCCACTAAGAATCAGAACAGGCAATTCTCAATATTAACTTTTATTTCACTTAAATCTCCCTGTGATTACATCAGACAAAACTAACCAATTAGCAAAACAACAGTAAAACAGATATCACAAGGAAGACCGGAGGGGAAGAACAAGTCTGCCTGGCATTCGCCCCAAGTTGGAAGGAAAACCCCTCCGTAAAAAAACCTCCCAATGGCAGCCAAAACCACAGAAGTTAATCAGCAAAACATCTCAATTTCAGTGATTTAGAAACTAATTATTCAAATATAAGAGATTCCTCAGATACTTTTACAATAACGAAAAACCACGTTTGATTCCATCAAAGCATAATGTAAATACATTATGTGGCAATGCAAGCTGAATACTGACAAGATTCCAAAAGTAGGCAAAAATATTTGTACATATATAGAGAAAGCTTAATAATTAAAGTATGTTATAAAACATTTACATGAATAGAAAACTTAATAAAATTAAGTTTTTCACTGGATCTGGTAACCTACTGTATTATTCATCACTCACTTCTCCTGAACTTCGATTAGGTATAGCACCATAGGCCACAACATTAAGTTCACAAAATAGATTAATTGCTCCATGAAGAATGAATAGTACAGGGTTAAAGCAAAAGTTAATAATGAGGACAGCTCTTTAAGAGTACATGGGTTAACAAGCACTTCAGCACGTTAAGTTCAAGAGTGGCTTCACTGGTGGAAGAGACTACAGTTCAAGTAAATGTATCTGAACTTGCCACACGTCAAAAGTCACTTAACAATGCACATAAGTGATTTGGTGTCCATTACGGGCGCCCCTCTGGAAGATGACCGTGGATGAAATATGCTGCAGCATTACACTTCTGTCTGTAGGATTCCTAAAACTGAACCAAAGGGTTGTAATCTGATGGACTCGAAGAAACTCCTCCAGAACCTCAGCATATATGTCGTTCAATTGGCAGCATGAGATCAAGAATCAGGCAGACTAAGGCTATCCTATTTATGGGCACCTAAAACGGCTCAAACAGCACCTTCTCCACTAAAATTCCACCAGCAAATGAAAATTGTGGCAAAATACGAGGCTGGACCTGGAAATTCTGATCAAAATTTCACGGAATAGAAAATACACAAAATAGACATTTCAAAAACAAAATTAGTCTCATAAGAATACCACAGAAAATAAATGTATTAGATATTTAACACAACATTTGATACTCATTATGACAATAAGAAAGAGCAATGCATAAATTATAACACTATGCAAGGCTTGTTGACTTCCTATAAAAGAAATGAGTATAAAGGGTAAATAAAACATTTCATACTTAAACGGAAAAAAACATTAAGAATGAGGCATAATATTAAATGAAAAAAGGACACCAAGATATAGCAGAATCTATGGCAGTAAATAAATGACTAATAACTTATTCCGTAAAAAAACAATTGCAACAACAAACATGTTAAATCATATACAGGCGTTAAATACGTAAGTCGACTGCAGACGCGTTATGCGGGAGACCTTTCGAAGTGTAGAGCGAGCATCAGCTGCAGCTACTGGTGACGACTTAGAGATCGAACGCATTACGTCGACGCAAGGTGGTGATAGGATTATGACAGAGTAATTTTGATAACGCTGTATTCAAAACAGAACAAATAAGAAGAATTAAAAATCGCAGTCTTCAAAAATGCAGATTTAAGAAACACAGTGTTCAAACGTATTGCGTGGATGCAGCGTTAAAACAGACTTTTTAGACTTATTATGGACGCTTCGTTTCGAGAAATATTTGTAATACCACAAAATATTAGAAATTTTATGCAACATATGATACTCAAATTCTCACAAGAAAAAACAACACAAATTATAACACCATGTAACACTTAACGAAAATAAAATCAGTAATAACATAACGAGAAAAGGCATACTTAAACCCTCAATAACCTTACTGACATCCAATAAGAAAATTGGGTATAGTATCAAAAGGGATATAAAAACAACTTATAATCTAGCAGGAAAAAGTTGCCTTAAGGATGAGGCGACATGTAATATTAAATGAAGGACAAATACAACAGGATCTTTCGCAGTAAATTCACCAATAATAAATTCGTAAAAACCAATTGCAAAAACAAAAAGGCTAAGTCATATACAGGCGTTAGATAAGTAAAATGCGGACATCGTACGCAAAAAACCTTGCATAGTATAGTGCGAACATCGGCTACAACCGATGGTGACGGCGGCGGTGATCGTAGGCATCACGTCGACACAAGGTGATGATATAGTATGATGATCCAGTAATTGGGAGAACGCAGAGATTAAAAAAAACTATGTTAAAAAACGCAGTAATCAATCGCATTAGGTGGATGCAGCGTTTAAACGTACTTATCAGACGCATCGTGGACGTTCCCAAAAATAACATCCTACAAGTAATAACGGACTAGGAGATATGACGAATTCGAAGAACTTTCATATTAGGTTAATGACTTCCTATAAAAAGGTGAAAATAAACCACATGCGAATACCACAAAACATTATAAATTTAACGCAATATTTGATATAAAACAACTTATAAGAACGATGGACAACCAAGTACATGAATCATTCTATGAAAATAAAATCATCAGTAATAACGTAAGTAAACACTAATTCAAACAACTTCCTTGTAAGCTTAACGAGTTCAATTAGAAAATCAATTAAAAAAATTAAGTATACGTGGGGGGACCCAAAAGTAACTAGAATCGGGCTGTGGAAGGGAGGAACGTCAGGGGACCGAGTTCTGGTTGGTAGGGTATTTTGGCGGGAACTCTCATGAGTCAGTATGCAAAGTTTCGTCGCCGTGAGAAATTAAAATGCAGACGCATTTTACCTGAATGTTAAACTTTCCTTAATTCCACGTCCGTTTTGTGAAGTATAGGTGTCTAATTCCTCTCTTAAACTGTCTTCATGTATGTTTTAAGGATAATTAGCCAGAATTTAGCATGAAAGAGACCAATCGTTAGACTTCGTATCACCAAAAGGACAGCGAAACTGCATTCGAGGATTCCACGGTGGTGAGTCTGAACGCGCCGCGCTTACGAAAAATCGACTTAACTCCCAAAAGAGCACCTGAATTGAAACAGTTTCTTCGGATTCCACATCTAGACACTTCTGACTATGACGTGGTATAAGAGACTCGATGCATTAGGGCCGTTTTCCTATTTATATTCCTTACTTTATCTCGAAAATTGTCCGAAAAAGGTGTCCGCCATTTTGTTGCTATAAATGAGCAAAAACCCATTTTTGTAAGCGGTGATAGCAACCAGTCAAAAGATAAAGAATTGTTGTAGATCAATGCATCGTTGTTTCTTCCAAAAGTATCTATGTAAACCCTCCATAAAAACGCAAACTTGAACGTTTATCCGAAAAATTCGTGACTGCCCATTTCTGTGAAAATGGTTCAAGTTTGACGCCATGTATCTTTTTAACGCATAAAGATATCGAGAAACGACGAACGGGAACATAAAATTCAATCTTTTCTTAATATATATGCGAAGTTTCAAAACCCGCACTCAAAAAAACCATTTTTGGCCTCTTGGCCAGCTTTTTTCGATTCTAGCCCACTGTGCGCCGGTCCAAACATTTCGTCAAACGCCAACGAATCAGATCGCAATTTCTAAGGGATGCCTGATGTTCGAAAATGTGGTGCGATTCACCATGAAAATGACGGATTTACCGAGGAAAACCTGGATAAAATTACTTGGAAATAAGAAGGGATGACAAGCTTTAGAATTCATGACTGGAAGAAGTCTGGAAGAAATTTTCGAAATCACTTAACTTCTAATTGTAAGTCTCATTGAAGCTCCCTCGGCATGGCAGAGCACATGGTTAACAGGATAAGACTTCCGAAGACAAGCCACACATCCAATACATTTTCCAATTTAAGAAACGCTTTCCTGAAATTTAGAAGATTGTAAGGTATTTAAACTACTAGAATGTCGTAAATTACGTATTCATAAGCCATGAAGAATCTGAAGATAATAAAGAGGATAGACGCAGAGTTAAGCAACGTAGATATCGAAATCTTTACTTTACCTAATATTCTCTACCAGAAGAGCTCACGATGTGAAGACGACTGGCGTTGAAGAATTGAAGTCCAGAAATGAGAAGGAGGAAGGAATCTATGAAGGTAAGTGGGGGAGGAACTACGTAATGGTTTAGGGATACTCTCTACCAATAGCGTGGCACAGAAATTGGATGAGTAATATCGGAGAGGAAAAAAAATGGTTTAAACTTTCCCAAAAATATTATTTACTAAAAATGTGGAATTTGTACACATAATTTTATAATTTATATAATCGCGTTGAATATTGACGAATCAGTTTTCATGTTATTTTTTCTTTTGAATGTTCTTTGCTCTTTCTCGAACCCTTACTATATCTGTCTACATCGTTGCCATTCTGTCTACATTGTTGCTACAATCAACAACTCCATCTTTTCTCATGATCATGTTTTCTTACTTAATGCTATCATTTTCATATGCATGCTTTCCAGTAAGCGATGACTTATTTTATAATAATTTTAGGTCGAAACATTGTATGACCTTGTTATCAACTTTAAGATATGTTAAATCAGTATACTAAATGTAAAAGAAATATTTCTCGGCGAATATGAACTCCATTCCCTCTCGTGCGGATCTCAATTATCTATAATTGTTAAAGAAATCGAGATAATTATTATATATTTTCCTGATCGAGATACCTGATTGCCTCCAACTTAATCAACCCTTAATATACTTTATTTATTAAGTAATTTATAATATACTTGAACTAATATACCTTTACCGTACACCCCGCTGAGGGAGTCGCTGGGTCTTCTATCTTTGTGGTGGCCGATGGCCCTCCGTAGATTCCAGGGGTCATAGAAAGCCGCTCTCAGGTCATTCGGAAGCATGTGTCCCAATCTATAGGAGAGACTTCCGAGGAAGGGGATTCTCCGCCATGAGGAAGGGGTTGTGGAGGATTATTAGAGGGAAGGAGTGATTTTACGGCATGAGAGGATATTTGGTTGTCTCCTCAAGAGCTTATCCACCATATCTGGGCTGTATCCGTTATTTATAGCAATCTGTTTGATGATTAAAACTTCTTTAAGGGAATTGGCCGGTGACATCGGGATGTGGGTGGATCATACTGTGGAAAACGTGTAACTTTTGGGAAAAAGGATGGGAGGAATGTGAGGGGATGGTGAGGTCAGAATAGGTGGGTCTGCTGGAGGGAGTTGAGATGATGTCTGACAGACGAAACTAGTTGTCAATGAATTTATTTCTGTGGAATTTACAAAGTTTTCTTCTTTGCATGATGGCACCATTCAACAAAGTTAGGCTGGAAAATGTCAATTTAAAAAACATATCTTGTTTGTGTACCAAACTATTATACGTCGATTTCTCATTCTTTTATATCATAGATAAAGATTACTCGTAAATGCCTCTTCTTACGGTGTGACCGAGGTTATAGGACACTGCCAAGTTCTTCCTTATCGCTTAATTTCTGTCTACCTCTATTCCCGATCATTTTCTAATACCCTCCTTACCATACACGGATTGAATACTTTTCTTTGTGCACCACTGCTCGGAATTTTATTTTTAATTAATAATTAAAGAATAACCTTTGCAAAATTCCTTTTCAATCCAAATAACATGTAACAAGTTACAATCGTTATCATTACTCATATTACTATGAATATGGTATTCAAATCTAATGAAATAGATTTATTAATTTAAAAAAATTGCATTTGCTCTGAGGTGGCAAGCGTCATTTTTTCTGATTCAATAAGTGCACTAATCATAATTGATGCAAGATTTTTAATTTACATATGTTTACCGGAAAATTCCCTAAAATATAATTTTCTGTTATTCTACAACATATCATTAGCAATGAAATTTTAAATTGTTGTAGCGATCCTTCGGGTGATCGCGTCCCAGCTCTCAGAAAGCGTGGCGTCCCTTTTTGAAAAAGCTAGCTTTTCCAAGAAAACACTGCGTTTTCTTGGAAGACGCTCCAGTTTCAACCGTCGCTTAGCGTGGGGTGTCACGTGGGTCAGAGGACGCGGTCACCCAGAGTATAAATAAGGTGCGGTTTTTGGCACCGATGGGTCAGTTCGGGATCCAGGGCTTTGGATGATATCTCTAATGGTGACTCCGCCCTGGGTTCCGAATAAGGAGGCTGAGTAAGTGGGAGAGAATTGGACCGCGTGGATGATATTCTTTGTAGTGACTTCCGTGGCTGCAGTTCTCTCCTCCTTGGGCAGTCTCCGATTCATAGGGGAGTTCGGGATTCAGAGCTTTGGATGATATCTCTTATGGTGACTCCGCTCTGGGTCTCGAATAAGGAGGCTGGGTAAGAGGGAGAGAGCTGGACCGCGTGGATGATATTCTCTGTAGTGACTTCCGTGGCTGCAGTTCTCTCTCCCTTGGGCAGTCTCCGACCGGCGGGTATTAGATAGGTGGGGTTTTATTATTTTAAATGTATTATGGGGTCCTACGGGGATATTTTTGGGCCTTAAGCCTTGAATGTTAGAGCAGGCGATTAGTTTTATTTAGTTTAGTAAGTCCAAGTTTTGTTCTTCCTGCGTGTAATTGTATGTTATTGTAAATAAAAAGAAGTCAGAACCGGAATCCCACGATTATTATTCTAGCAATCCTAATCGAGATGCTCTCACAATGTCGTGGAACTCGGCCCCGCGACATTCTGGTGTCAGGTGTGTGGGGTTTAGTTAGGTTAGGTGGGATGAGTGTGGACGGGTTATGTCAGGAGGAATTATTTTAATTTCGCTCTTTTACGAAGCCGGAATGTTAGGAAACGATTGGCGCGTTAGTTTTTGTTACTTCGTTGTGGAGGAAAACGTTAATCGCAAATGTAAATATAGCAGTTTTTCTCTTTTCCTTCCTCCTCGTAATGTGATTATAATTTTTGGTTTCTACGGCAAATACGCATTTTCCCCTAGCCTACAATTTAAGCCCACTGAGAGCATCAGTTTAGGAAGTATTTCTTTTGCTTAAATTTTTTTTTCTTCGATACTGTTACCATGGATTCCGGTTCGAGTCATTCTCGCGGGGTAAACTTTTATCGCCTCCCTTGGGAAACTATTTATTCCGATAGGCCCAATAATTTGATAGAGTTTTCGCCGATGGTCAATGTCATTCAGCCTCGGGAAGTCAACGAAAATTCACCCGATCCCCCGCAACGAACACCCCCTTCGAGCCTCCCCGTCGCGTTAGGGAGCCATATACATTTCATCCCAACCTTTAGTGCGGATGACGATATTTCAGTAGAGAAATTCCTGGAGAGTGTTCGAATCACTAGCCATCTTAGCGGGTGGAATGAAGCGCAGACGCTAGGGATCGTCCGTTTAAGATTAAGCGGTACCGCCGACGAATTCGTGACCGCGAATCCCCATATCACAGAATCATACGAGCAATTGGCGAACTCACTTAAGAAGTGGTTTTCAGTTAAAATTTCGCCTGTGATGTTAGAGAGAATGTTTAGCAGCTGCGCCCAGAAGCCGTTAGAGGGTGTCGCTCAATATTCCACGAGACTTCGGAAGATTGCCCGAAAATTACGCGAATCTTGGTCCGATTCTAAGTCGGACGCGAGCAAAAGAATTATGGACGACCGGCTCCTCGCGCAGTTTTTGGCGGGATTAAGGGGAGAAATTGGGAGATTCGTGTTAGTTCGAAATCCCAAAAATATTGTGGAGGCTGAGGAATACGCGACGCAAGAGGAAGCGAACGCGCGGAGTTATACCTGCGTTCTCGATGGGGTAAACGCAGTGCAATACCCATTTTCTCCCGCGTGCTATCCCTTATTCTCCTCAACAGGGAATCGCGATACAGCAGGTCCCACCTCGATTTAACAATAAGGGGGGCCAGGTCAATGCTGCATACGCTTTACCTCTAGAATCTTCCGCAAGGAAAGCGCAAGTAAGAAGTCCAGAGGCGCGTAACGCCGCCCCCACGTGTTACAATTGCGGGAAGATGGGTCATTTCTCGCGAAATTGCACCTCGAGGAAAGGGGTCCAAGGGAGTAAATGCTTTTACTGCGGGCAGGGCGATCATTTATCGAAAGATTGTCCTCTGATAAATTGCGGATTATGCCAAAAGAACGGACATCGCCCGATTGAATGTCCCTCTCGCGAGTCTTTGGGCAATTCGGGAAACATCGTCACCCCGACCAACGAGTCGGGGAGGAATTTGAATTAATTAATGTGAGGCCAACTGGTGGGGTTATTGATACCCACAGTAAAGGTAACGGAGATCTTTATATTAACGATATGGAGACGAAGCCTAATGGCGTGGACTGCCACGAAGTGTTATTGAGCTTCGCTGAGGAAGAGACGAAATTTGATACATTAAACAATCGAAATAAGGATTTAATGTCGCGAACTGATAGTTTTTTTGGTCGCGAATATACGATTGAGAAAAGACAAGCTCTCGAATATGGCAATGGAGACTTAAGAAATTTGGTCGAGTCGGAGATTGATGTATTCATCAATGTAGTTGATGATTTAATAAATTTTGACGAAGAGGAAACGCGGACGAATACCGTTTCACATCGCGAAACGAGTACTGAGAATACTGTAGGATATTGTCATGATGATCTGGTCATCGAGGCATCAGTGCCGGAAGCCCCGATTAAGGATGTTATGAAAGATAGCTTTAACTCGATCTCTGGCGATTTAATATCATTTGATGGCGTTTATAATAAGGTTTTTATTGAGAAAGAAGGGACCTCTAATTCAGTAGACATTTTTGGTAGTATAGTTGAGTCTGGTGAGGCCGATGCTTTACCGTCAGTGGTTGTATTTAGTGCATTGGGAAAAAGCAACACTGACGTTGGTTATGGAATCGGAACCGACTCTAATTGTAATGAGGGAAAGTCTAGCTGTTTAGATTCCGAGAGTGGTCCAGATGATATTATCGTCAGAGAGTCGATTAGAGTATCGCCGTTTTCGGTTGAGGAAGCTCAGGAAGAGCTTAAGGGGTACAAGGATGAAAATGTTTTAATGTTTAAGGATGACCGTGATGTAAATCCTCAGGTAGAGCGTGAGGAGTACGATGGTAAAAATGTTGGGACGATTGAGAATGAAAAGGGTGTAACTGTTTTAGAAATCGAGGAAAGAGTTAATTGCGATGAAGCAATTCCAATGCCTCGTTTCAATACGCGAAAGAATAAGCAAGCTTTTAGAGAAGAGCACCAAAAGGGTGTAAAATAGAATACGTATAGAATAGAACGAAATGGAGGCTACTTTCAACCATTCGATTTGAAGAATTAACACAGTGACTCAGAAAATCGCGAAGGAGACCCTCCAAGACTGCATAGGTTCGACGGAAATTACGCAATCCCCATAGTCCATTCTCAACACAAAATTTTCATGATGTTATTCATTTCGTCAAATAAAGGGTAAACCGCCGAGGTATTTGTAGTCCAAGCAGCAAATTTTGACCTGCTAGTTGCTTACTTCCGGCTTTCATGTGAATAAAATAAGCACGTGCGGTCAATATTTACCTTTCAATAGCAAACAATTTTGTTAGACTAAATTTATATTTATCGCCCATATTCATGTTAATTAATACTTATCGATCTCTACTGAATGCATTTGTTCGTTTAAAATATTTTAACGCAGATAAAGATTCAAGTAACCTACAACCATGAATCTTGCCGATCAATCACCAATTATATTCTAAAGGAATAACAAGAGTGCCAGTCACTTATATTTCTAGAAATATCAATATCACAAAGGTGAACATTAAAAAATCTACCATACTCCTAAAAAAATTACACTGTTCTTAGGGAAAACGTGAGACAAAAGTAAAAATGTACCTGATATCGCACGCTAAATTTCCACCGTCTCTGTTTACAAAGCGTCGTCATGGCATTGTTTACATATTGAGTAAACTTCTATAAGTATCCGTTATTTATAGCAATCTGTTTGATGATTAAAACTTCTTTAAGGGAATTGGCCGGTGACATCGGGATGTGGGTGGATCATACTGTGGAAAACGTGTAACTTTTGGGAAAAAGGATGGGAGGAATGTGAGGGGATGGTGAGGTCAGAATAGGTGGGTCTGCTGGAGGGAGTTGAGATGATGTCTGACAGACGAAACTAGTTGTCAATGAATTTATTTCTGTGGAATTTACAAAGTTTTCTTCTTTGCATGATGGCACCATTCAACAAAGTTAGGCTGGAAAATGTCAATTTAAAAAACATATCTTGTTTGTGTACCAAACTATTATACGTCGATTTCTCATTCTTTTATATCATAGATAAAGATTACTCGTAAATGCCTCTTCTTACGGTGTGACCGAGGTTATAGGACACTGCCAAGTTCTTCCTTATCGCTTAATTTCTGTCTACCTCTATTCCCGATCATTTTCTAATACCCTCCTTACCATACACGGATTGAATACTTTTCTTTGTGCACCACTGCTCGGAATTTTATTTTTAATTAATAATTAAAGAATAACCTTTGCAAAATTCCTTTTCAATCCAAATAACATGTAACAAGTTACAATCGTTATCATTACTCATATTACTATGAATATGGTATTCAAATCTAATGAAATAGATTTATTAATTTAAAAAAATTGCATTTGCTCTGAGGTGGCAAGCGTCATTTTTTCTGATTCAATAAGTGCACTAATCATAATTGATGCAAGATTTTTAATTTACATATGTTTACCGGAAAATTCCTTAAAATATAATTTTCTGTTATTCTACAACATATCATTAGCAATGAAATTTTAAATTATTATATACATATGGATGTCTGCGTTATCCTGAGACTCGTTTATACAGCTGATTATCTTCGCAAGTGCCTTTCAACGGGTTTTTTATATATAGAATCTCAAAGCTTGCCGCATTCCCTTAAAAATTCTACTTACTTTCCGTACCTTGCCCCCTCTTTTCATCGTTGCCCAGGGCAACCCCCGGCTCGCAGTATCTCCTTCTGGCTGTGGTCAAATATCTAAGCGATTCTACCAGAGAAGTTCATTCAAGAAGAAGGAAAGAGACTTCGAAAGTTTCTGGAGGTCATAAACAGCCGTCAACTTTTTTGCTGTTTTCCTCCCCCAGATAAAGGGGGAGGGTCCTTTCCCGTCCTTCACTACCCACTCCATTTTTCCCTGAAATGCTCGGCACGGCTTCGGAGCACGGTCGTGAAAATTTCTGAAAAAGTTTACTCTTCCATTCATCCCCTCAGATGTTTATGCAAACACCGATATTATTAAGAGAGTTACAGAATAGGACCTTATTATTTTCAAGATAAGCTTTGCATTAACATCTCCAATAATTCGTTTTAATAACAGCGGATACCCGATGACAATGGCTTGCACTTTTAATGGATTCATCTTCCGAAAATTGTCCTTGCAACAATTGTGAATTCGCTGGAGGTCATGGTTCACATACTGAACACATTCAGGGAAGCAGACAACTGTAGAATCGAGATATATCTGCAGATCATCAGCGAATAAATGATGCTTACAGTTTTTAATATAATTTAATTTTTAATATATATCCGCGTCAACAGAATCGAAGGCCTTACTTAAGTCCAGTAATTCCATTAATTAGTCCATATCCTCAGATGCTTAGGAAGTTTCCTAACGCCTTATATTAAAATGCAATTGGTAAATTCAATCCATGATTTATCGCAAGAAGTAGCTAGCAAGACGCAACGTGCCCAGAATGCGTCTGCTCGGTTTATATTTAACTTGAAAAAGTATGACCATACTTCCGATACGTTTAAGAAAATATCTTGGATTAAACTAGAACATCGTCAAAGAATTCATGTTGTAACGCCAGGTTTCAGGGTCTTGCAAGAACAAACTGGAATATTCGTTTTCTGAAATTTTTAGCTTAGAATATGTTCACCATTGAAATACTACATGCCAAAAAATACAGTAAAACTGTATCAAAAACAACTTTTAAACCACCAAATAATCCATTCCGACCTCCGATTCGCTATAATATTACTCTGCCATGTTAATGTCACTAAAATAGCTTTAAATAAGTTATTTCAATAACAATAACAAATCCTTTCAAACGCTCGACGTGGACCTGCATAGCAAGCAACGTCCTCCATCTTTATTTATCTCCACCATCTCTCTCTCTTTTTTCTGGAGGCTCGCTCGCCCGAAACGTGGGGTCTTTTGGACGAGTTGCCCCTTGAAAGTGGTAACATTTTTTTGTAAGGGACTGTACATTGCCGCGTGCATCCCATTTTCTCCTGTTCAAGTAACAACGGATACAAGCACTCACACGAAAGGGGTATTATTTTATTGGAAATTGTGTTATTTCATTAATTGGTTGATGTTCCTCAATTATTACCGAGAAATTTAAATGAAAACCAACGATTTTGTTACTCTGTTGCTATTTGTGAATCAGGTAGGATATTTCAGTGGATCTGCTGTGTGGATTCTCATGCCTACTTCTCTGAGCAATGAAATACAACTATCTATACATGTGTTGGTTAGTGCGTGTTTTATTTGATTATTCCTTGATTTTATATTTATAACTTTAATCAATCTTCTTTAAGAAATGAACGGGATACACTGAAGTTTCTTCGATACTCTTCCCCATTCTTTTCTGCACTAGAAAGTTAGAGGAGACGCTCCCGTAACATGCAATGATATCAATCGAAATTTGTATGGGTTCGACTACAGACTATATATTGCAGATCTCTTAAGATATATCTTCTTAAGGCATGGAGTCGAACTCAATAATGTTTTCTTGCGACGATTTCCAAATAATTGATTATCGAATCATATTATATGATAGCATAAGTGATTTATATACACCTCAGCACTTTCCATTTTCCAAAATAATACGAAGTTCTCCTCCAGGAGATTAAAACCCCACTGAATTTAAATAATGTCTAATGAGTAATGTACAGTATTTGTGGGATGGGAGTAATAGGAAACAGTTGCTTTGGAATCTATCAGTAAAGGTTAGGGACCTATTTGGGTCTTTAAAGCTCCTTTATCTTCTGCATTCGTATAAAAGCAACTTAAATAATATTAACATTAACATTAAATGCGTAGAAAAAAATTCCTAGAGTTATATTTATAAGTATTCACTATCCAAACGTTATAAATATTGTTCCTGGTCCATTTTCATAAAATGAAAGCTTAAATGCATTCCTATAAACTAACAGAGGGAGGGTCGGAGGGTCTTGACCCCCTATATTTGCTTCTAAAATCTTTGGAGAGGATCATTTCACTTCTGCACAAATAGCATTACTAATTTAATACTACATCTATTTTCCCCGTTGAGAATCAGCGGGCAATTCAGCTAGTCTTTCTATTAATTCTGTTATTTCCGCGATAGTTAATACATTTCTATTAGGATTAATCATCCAATCCACAATTTTACTGTGTAAAATACAATAAAGGGTTTCGTATCTCCTCGTTTTAAAATACGACCTTAATTCATGATGTATAATTTCTTTGAGAGTATCCGACTCCGGTGACTTAGGCGCAAAGATTATCGAATCTAGTAATGATTCTGCTTCATCATTATCCACATCACCGCCACAATGTGATTTTAGGAACTCAATAAGAGAACTGGATTCAAATTCCTTTCCCCGAAAATTTCGTCATCCACTTCCACGAAAGCATCAGATAGTTTCAACTCTCTGTCGCGGTTGTCGATCTTTAATTCTCTCGTCGTGAATATAATAAAATCCCTTAACATTTCATTTTGTTCAGGAAATACGCGTTTTGCATCTCGACAGGATTGAAATAAAGACAGGAGTCCGAAATCGGTCCTCCTTTTACAGGACTTTAAAGCTGAAACAGTTATACGTTTTCTTAACGATCTGTGATGTTTTAATCGAAATAATCGATAGAGATTTGAGCCATCCTGTTCGTATTGGATGGATATGTCACTTAGGCCTTCGACTTTCTTTACGTTAATACCCAACGTGACCATTCGATTGGCTTTTAACGATCTTATAATAATTAACATGACCAACCGTATTTCATAAAGCAAATGCTGAAGATTCACCCTCGTGGAATACCATTCTCCATGCGATTCCATAGTCGCTTTTATACCTGTCTTGGTGCAATGAAGCTTGAAAATAAATAAGGGAATAATTTATGATAGAATATTATTACAAGGTAATCTCGCATAGGCACTATTACTGTGAAACAAATATGCTCTTTACCTGTAGCAACTCTAAGACTGAGAAGATCAGCAACTCGTCACCAAAGGAATGAATGAATGTCACGAATCATTATTTTATATAAGCATCATGCTGATGAATCATTATCTTATATAACCATAAGATATCGCAGGGGATATACTATTTATTCAATACATCACGTGATTACTATTTACACAAATACAGGATAACAATCGGGATCAGGATGAAATCCAACATTTAGTTCCGAGTCGGTGGAAGACCAATATCACGCCTCTGTATTTCTTTCTTGATCATCAATCGTATTGGAATAATGTCTAGCGGTAAAAGATTTTTACCTTATGTTCCTATTAAGGAGAGAAATCACAACTCAGGCGATTCGTCCTTGGTGCATAAAACATCAAGAAGGAAGGCTGCAATTCTGAAGAATAAATCGACATCCATGAAGTGGAAGAGGTTCTATGGTAATAATGATGAAAGATCAGAAGCATTACCATCATCAGTATCGTCCTACAGTACATCTAATCTTCAGATGGAGAGCAGCGGTAATAGTAACGACTGTGACGGCACCAACCAAATCAAAACATTTATATTACCTCCTGAGAAGTGTCTTTTAGTGTTGAATCGGCGTTACGATTTGAACCGTTCAAAAAAGATTTTGATCGGTTTGAATCCTGAAAATGACTCTCAAACAACGATTTTCGTCGCATATGTACCCTGCAAGCCGCCCTTCTACGGATTCACTCAGAGTGCGAGGTCAGCAACGTGGGTTCGATTCCCGGTGGGGGCCTATGCGTGCGAAAGGACGCTGTCCAAGCACTTTTGAAATTATACTACGAATACAAGTTAGAGCGAAATCACTGCAGATTTGGATTATTTTTTTAAATATTCATATACTCACAAATTATAAATTACGATTCGTTCGTTAGAATGTGATAATATTTATCGCTAACTATTGCAAGTATAAAGAAGACTATAATTTGTAATTGAATCGACAGAGATAATTACCTAGATTTTGGTTGAAAATTCTTAATTTTGTAAAGGAATTGACATCGCTTTAAATATTATAAACTGCAAGAGTGAAGTAGAAGGACATACGTTAGTAGTATTTCTTTTCAGTAAAGTGCTACTTGATTACGGTAGCAGCAAGTATAATTGCTTTTAGCACAGGTCTACGGCACATTGTCGCAACATCATTCATTTCACTTACTATATGATCTGCGGAAAAGTTTATCGATGAGAAGCTTGCGTTCACATCGAAAGAACTGCATTTGAAATGGATTTTCGTAGTTTATCTTACTCAATGGAATGAAATTTACCAAATCAAATGTCGTGAGCGGAACCCATCGGCGTCCGATTGTATTTTCCGCGAAAAATGTCAAAGAGGAAGGACGTGAAATAGGCGATGGAGTAAGAAAATGAGGAGAATGAAAGAAGCAAGGTGATGAGGGAGAGAGGGTGAATCCCTTGATCAGAGGTCACCAAGAATTTGAGCTCACGGTCTACTCAACGAACCATTTTGAATCTCGAAGACCATTGATATGGATTATTATAAATGCACAAGAATACACAAAATAAGTATCACCAATTCTCCATTTGATTTACATGTTCTCGTTCGACTACCATCTGTGAGACAAATAGTACTCAGAGTATGATATGCAAAGAGATTGCAATTACTGCGTAGTTTTCTCCAACTACGAAAACCTTCTTTCGGGACAATGGTAGTCCGTAAACAATCGGTTGGCGACCGCTGCCCTTTACATTTACATTTACATTAATACCCCGCTAACCGCCGTAAGGCGTATGGCAGGGGGTGTGAATACACCGAACTCCCTAACCAACCATCTGGTTTGCGTACCTAATACTATCTGGAAAAAGAGACCAGAAATAGCTATCTGTTCTCGCTATAATTTCGCGGAATCTTTTTGACGTCTGGTCTCGAAAACTACGCTCACTGAGTACGGGAATCACGAAGTCGCTTATTTCCTCATGTAAATCGCTACTCAAAAATTTCTCGAAAAGTTAATGCCTATACTCATTTCTTCTATCCTCGAGGGATTCCCAGCCGAGGGTTTTAATCATCTCTGACACACTGCTGTCGAACTTGTAGTCTCCCTTGACGAAACGGGCCGCTCTACGTTGCATGCGCTCTAGTTCTATGATCAATCCTTTCTCATGTGGATTCCACACCGCGCAGCAGTACTCAAGCAATGGACGAACCAACGAAAAGTAAGCCACTTCCTTGACATTCTGTTGGCAACCCCTGAGAACGCGATTACATAGCCTCAGCGTCCTATCAGCTGACCCCACTACGTCTTGAATATGCGTTTTGAACGATAAGTTACTACTGAAAACAATGCCTAAATATTTGTATCTACTTACGAATTCTAATGTTGTACCGCTAATAAGGTAGGATGTTTGTTTTAAGTTCTGGGACGGGGAGCGAGTCATGCTCATCGCTACACACTTCTCTATGTTCAAGCCGAGCTGCCAATCTTCACACCATTTCGAAATAGCGTCTAAGTCACCCTGTAATATGGAAGTATCTTCCACATTTTGAATTTTCCTGTATATGAGTGTGTCGTCCGCGAAAAGCCTTACCTTACTTCTTACATTGTCTACTATATCGTTAATGTAAATTAAGAACAATATCGGTCCAATGACACTGCCCTGAGGAACTCCAGATGATACTTCTACTTCATCAGAGTAAACGCCATCTAAGACTACCCGTTGAACTCTGCATGTGAGGAACGACTTAATCCACTGAATAATATGATTTTCGATTGCATATGACTCTAGTTTCTGGAGTAACTTTGCGTGTGGTACTGTATCGAATGCCTTTCTAAAATCCAGGAATATGGCATCTGTCCTAAAACCTTCATCGGCTGCTCGCATTATGTCGTGATTAAGAAGTGCTAACTGACTCTCACATGAGCGACCTTTGCGGAATCCGTGTTGACTGCGTGTAATTGCATTACTATCACTAAGGAAGCGCATTAGATAACTGCATATTATGTGTTCTAGAATTTTACAAAATATCGAAGTGAGCGATATTGGTCGGAAATCATCCGGTTTTGACTTACGCCCTTTTTTTGGGACTGGAGTGATGTTCGCTCTCCTCCATGAGGCAGGAACCATACCTTCGTCTAAAGATTTATTGAAAAACACGAGTAGGAGGGGAGCAAGCTCGTTAGCTAGCGTAGATATAACGAGGGCAGGTATACCTTCTGGCCCGGGGGATTTTTTGCTGTCAATTTGCAATAAAAGGTTCTTAATACCTGCTTCATTTAGTTCTAATTTACTCATTTTAGAGGTAATACGAGTAGGAAATGCATTTACGTGACCGTTATCAGATATGAAGCATTTCTTAAAGTGTTGGTTTAGAATATTAGCCTTTTCACATGAATCTGATACGACGCTACCATTGTTGTTTATGAGATGCAAAACGGTCGATTGTTTGCCTCTTGTCTCTCGTACGTAAGACCAGAATTCCTTAGGATTCTTTTCCAGAGATTCGCGTAGCGTTTGAGATCTATACGTATCGAACTCCTTACGTGCCTCAATCTTCGCTGACCTCTTGATATCTAAATATTTACGACGTTGCTCCTCGTATTCTATGCTATTTAATGGAAAAGTCTTCATAATGGAATGTAAAGCTCTTTGTTTTCTTTGGAGTGAACGTAGTTTAGGCTTGACCCATCGCGGCTCTTGCCGATCCCGAGCCACTCTTGTCGTAATAAATCTAGAGGTACCTTCACGAAGGATTCGGAGAAACTCAGACCAACTGTCGTCTACTGAATTCTTCTGAATGAAACTAATAAGGGGAGCACTTTCTGTCTTTATAAACTCCTTGAACGCGGAGAAGTTGGCTTTCCTAAAAATGTATAATGTACGAGGGGGCCCTTGGTATCATTATGAAGAAAATGAGGATTTAAGGGGCCCCTCTGAAGTCGAGACCACCCGCTGACGAATCCGCTTTGTTCTGTTGGCAATAGCACTTTGGAGAATGACAGAATTACTTATCTCACGATTCAAACCCTTTTGATTAAAAGGTACACTCTACCCCAGCGGCAACGCGTAAAAATTTTATCCTCCCAGCTAACACAAATGCAAATACTAAAAATGCAAAATCAATTTTTACATTTTCAAAACGAACAATTGGAAATATTTATTCCAATTTTATAAAATAAACATCAATACAGAATCTTAAGAAAGCTATTATACAAATACTAAATGAAGTTTTGGGGAACAGAATTGAAAAGAAACGGAATGAGGCTTAAAAATCGGAAACGAAAAGATTGAAGATGCCATCAAAAGCAAAGCATACAAGGAATTTCTAAAGAAATTATCAGAGGAAAATAAAATTACTTAATTTGGAGGAACATTTCGGAATGACTAATGAACCCGCGATTTGCTGTATCTCCTGGGGAATCGCCGACGTCACAGGGAAATTAAAAGGCAGATAAGGAGTGGGAGGGATCGTCATGAGGACGCCGGACAGCGCCAATCGCTGGGATCTCAACTACAAAGCATCCCTCTTTATCTGAACGAAAATTAACCCCAGCCGATTCGAAACCTATTTCGTTACATATCTCTATAATTACTGCGCACTTTCTTTTGTTTGTTTTCGGCCGCTTATCTATCCCGTCACATGGGGGATTTACTCGTGCACAATGCGGTAATGCTTTCGCATGGCTCGACGGCTCGTTGTTATGGAAGCGGACGGGGATAAAGAGTTGACCCGCGCAAACAGTGGTGAATGTATGTACTTGGAGAGTGTTTTAATTCGCCTTTTCAATAAGCCCAATTAGCATAAGAGAGGCGGAGAGATTAGAGGGACAATGGAGGAAATTCCTTAACTGCGTCCTCATCTCAATTGTGTGCAACTTGAGAGCGTGAGAGACGGCCTTTTATGGAAAAGATAAGGATCGCTCGCAGAATATAAAATATTTAAACATCCGAGTTTTCATATTTAATAAAAGTGCTCCTTTACGCCTCGCCGACTGGGAAAGAGATTAAAGCTGCTTCTCCTCTGATGCCGATTAATTAGTAGTTTTTACAAAAGTAATTAATTTAGTAGTAGTAATTTTAAAATTGTTTCAACTTATAAGACCTTTTCGCATTCCGTGGTTCGATCCCGGAACCATTTTCGCCAAAGTTGAACTCATTGCCCAACTGTCTATCTGGGATCCCAAATTAATTTATGCATTTAATTTTGCTTAAATTATTACAAACTATTAATTAGAAAATGCGTTTTATAAGTTGCGAGACTATGTCAAAGTAAAATACATAACGGTGCCGAAAATGATAACTGAAATGGTAGTTTTGAACCACATAGATACTTTCCCAAACCCCATCTCCGATTGGTCGAAGAGGCTCAAGAACACTCTAGCAAAATTGTTCACTGAAATGCTGTTTGGAAACGCCGTATTATTCGCTTGAATCGATATATCCGCAAAACGTTCCCCATTCTACATCTACATATACAGATGTATTCTGCAGCATTTCGGTCTGTTGTAAGAGATGCATACACTTTAACTTTCCTTTCCTAATCGATTACTTTTGCGAATAGTCCTGGTCCTGAGAATCGACTGACTCTACCATCTATTTCTCTAATCTTCCTCGAAGTATCAGAAAGGCCTAACCAAGGATAAATAACACTGTCTTTATTTACATTCGTCAATGACTTGTTCATGGCTGTGATAACATGAAAGATACCGAGTATTAATGAATGATGCTGTTTAGGGGCAATCATCCTAGTCACTTAATATTAAATTTAAACTCAATTTAAAGTGTTGTTAATTCAGACAGTTCTGCAAATACGTGGATGTTTTACGCCAAAATCATTCTGGTCAAAAGGATAATCAAGGTCAAAACTATACCTCACTACTCATCTTGCCAAATAAGACTCATTCCCACATCAAGGGTGGTTATTCGCCTTTCCCCTTTTAGGTTTAAACTGGCCTTGGACTCAATAATTTACAATTCGAGAGTTCTTTAAAATCCGTTAGTTTTGCATTACACCGAGATGGGTTTGGTATAATTAATTAAAATTTTGTATTTAACAGGTTAGTTTAATGGTCCTACTTATCAAATTTATTGTCATAACATAACGTGCTTCACAGCTGTGCTTAATATACATAAGTACGATAAATTCTCGCTGTATTGCATTATCAAAACACGGCTGGGCCTCATTTCAATGCTACGTTCATGCACTTCTGGTAATGGCAGAGAGTGGAATTAAAAAAATCGAAAAAATGGTAACCGACATAATGTGTGATCGTATGAGTTAAGACACTATTTTCTAACTAGAAAACATGGAGTACCCACTTTAAATAGCTTGATATAAAAACATTGAGCCGTTATAGCATTTCGTGAATATTTAATATAAAAATAATAAATTAGTATAGTCCTGGTACGTTTCCGCAGATAAAAAAAATTAGACTTTCTATGAATATATTATTCAAGAAACTAATTAGCACCTCTTCCAAAAAAGAGATTTACATATACCTCAAGTAAAAAATTCTAATTAAAAATTTGGGTGTCCTTTCACGTTTTAATGCCAACTTAATTGACTTTTCTTACAGCCTTTACTTTTCATGCAGTTTTTACTGTTTTCTAGGATAAAAGGTGTGTGCACAATGCTATCGAATAGTCACCATTTAAGTAGGCGGAGCCCTTCCAAGAGTTGAATGATTATCATCACTACTTCTAAGAAAATTGTTTTCTTCGGTTTACCAAGAGTCACCTCTATATGTATCAACTTTGGTTATATTGAAAGAGGAATAAAGAGAATTGTATAGATATGCATAAATTCGAGAGAGATGGAAAATATCTGCCTGAATTATGACTCTCTAATATTGTTGGGAATTAATAATGGAAGTCTTTATTTAATAACATTGATTTAGTATTTGATAAGCTTACACCTATAATTTAACGTGTATAATATACAGTGGTACTTCGATTTACGACTCCCTCAAAATTTCCACGACAGAATGGATTAATCGGACTACCATAAGTTACAATGCAAAACTGGGTTTCGAGATACGAACTTTTCGAGATGCGAACTCTGGTCTGGAACGGATCAAGTTCGCAAGTCGAGGTACCAATGTATAATGTGAGTTAAAGAACAGTTCGCACGTAGTCATAACGGTAATTCAAATATAGCAGGGTATAAGAGAGCGCTAAACTGAAAATTAGCAGCATATCGATTCGCAGAAATAAAAAGTCTCAAGCAAAGTTGGTGTGAACGACCTCGTCTTGAGACTATATGCGTATTCCCTTAATTTCGGGAACTAATTCGAATCCTGACTGGGAAAAAGCGGCCTTTGGAGAAACGCCTTTTCATTAATGCGAGGAAAAAAAAGCAGTTAATCTGCACCTCGTAAAGCCTACAAATTCCAACGCTATCCGATATTCCTGTTTATGTCCTTTGAGAAGGATTGACTCAATTAGGGCCGATCGAAGAATTCGGATTATTTTTTACGACCGAGAAGTATTTTCGCACAACTCCCTCTGGAACTCAGACCTTTTTTTTTTTCAATAGGACCACGATTCGTCCTGTCTGACTTTCCAAAAAGAAGTCCATCGACAAAATGGCTTCGAAAAACACACCCACCCGTCATTCCTTCCGCCATTGAGTTTTGAACACTTATCTGCGGAAATTAGCAATTACCGTTGTGAACTGAATTCGAGCGGCTGCCGAAACTTTAATTAATGCAAGTTTAGGAACAAAATGTGTAGCTCATGAGGGGTTCAAGTGAAATAACTTATGCATAGATTCGTACGAACAGGTCAAGCGTATTGCCCTCGTTCATTCTGTATAAATGAGTTCTGAAGTGTGTGACGTGTATCATAAGGACGTAATAAAACGAAATGCTATTACTTTTGAAAGTAGCACAGGGGTTCCACACCAGGAACCCTAGTTTTTAATAAAAAACCTTTATGATAGTTAGAGATAGAGAGTAAGGAACAAATGTGCATATTAATAAATCTGTATTGAAATGATAGCTTTTATGCTAAGACGTATTATCCATAATGGAGTTATCTATTCATAATATGTATTGTAGCAGACAGAAAATTTCGATATCGTAATGATGTATTGTTATGGCTGAGATGTGTGTATTCTAATAGTCTAAAGTGTTATATTATTGTAGTAGGTATTATATAAAACATCACATTATTGTATTAATTTATATTTTATTATTGTTGCATAGCTTTTTAATCGATAATTTTGCCACCGTGTTATTATTCAAACTGTAACAAATTTTTTAATAACAATCATATATTTGCGGGAATGTTAAAATTTTTGCAAGAGAAAGCGTTGCAGGAATTCCGGAATACATCGTTTGTTAAGAAAGAGTATAAACAATGAATTATAATTTTTTATTGCGTAATACGGATAGCAGATAAAAATGCGATTGTAATAATAACGCTATAAGATAAACGATTTTTTCTTTTTACTGGATGGTTAGATAGACATTAGCAAGCGGAACAGGAATCGTTTGAACTATGAAGAGTCTCTCAATACTCCTGATTCTGTCATAGGATTACATTGTGCAGTTGGCCCATCATCTCATGATAATGCCGAACGATAATTATTAGCACAAAGGCTTCAGGATAGTATCCATAAAATTTGAGGGAAAGTTAAAATAAAAAATTAACCTCGTACGTTATTTTGTGATTTAAGATTTGAACAAACAGAGGATATTTGGAAAATTCGTAGCATATACGGTTACAAAGTATTGAGAGAATATCGAAGGTTTGATTTTTATAATCAAAATACATATCAGTAGGTCACGTCTGATCCAATTTCATCACTGAAGAGATTAAAGATATTCCACCGCTTATCTTGCGATTTGAAATTTGGGATACGATCCAAAATCGCAGTCCCAGTTCTCTGGAATGGGAACAAAAAGTCCCTAGATTACGGGATTGAAATGTCGGTATCATTTGGAGCGAAATTTTAAACTTATCCAGTTTTCACTTGGACACCGGACATGAAGAACTTTATAAATAAACAATTCAACGTTACTTAAATACGAGAAATGAAGTTATTCCCTTCATTTTATTAATATTTTTTAACGTTATATACACATCTATACCCTGTCAAAAATTTTACCATAGATGGAATAAAGTATTACTCAGTACGTATGTATGTACCTACTATGTAAAAATCGCCTAATTATAAGGAAAAGTTCTGAATAAACCGAACTGGGTTAATGAGACAGTGAAATCTTTGATGCCACAAGAAGAGAGCTGTTTCTTAAATTATTCATTTCCTAACTTTCGGAATCTCTTTCTATATTTTTCTCGCTTTTCCTACATACATTATTTACATTATGTCTGAACAATAGATATTTTATTCCTTCGAATTTTCAGTTTTAACTAAATGGGCGGATGCGTGTTTTCATTCAAGCTAGATATTTTTTCCTTTCAAAGCATTTTCTTTGTTGAATCAATACCCTTTATATATTCACCATATTTAATCCTCCTTCGACTCAATCCTTTGATGCGCATCTCTAAAACCTGCATTTTCAGGGATTTTAATGAGTAATCGTTACCGTTTGTTATTGTTTGCTCTTCCACGCCTTCTTTTCCTCTTTGTCAGACCGCGTTCAAAGTTAAATTTCATCAAAATTTTAATTTATAGATAATATTTTATTTTTGATCCATTATTTACTTTAAATTTTACTAAGAATCTTTGTGAGTGCATTACTTGCAAGAGTGGTCTCAGAATCTAGCTTGAGAAAAATTTATCGTTGTTTTGTTAAACTGAAATTTGGAGCAAATTATAAACGGTGACCCAATTTATCTATTGAAAAATACAGAAAGCATTTTGAGTTCGTTCAAACAAATGAAGGATAAACCTAAAACTAATTCGCTACAACAACAAAGATCTTTTGCTGCTCTTACTTCCTCGTACTAATTGAATTCTAAGGGTAAAATTTTAAAACCTATTGACGAAACGTTCGACAAAGAAAATGTTTCAAATAACGGGCTCAGTCTTTCAATCCGTAAATGCCAGCTCGTGACTTCGCATTTATGAAAAACCTCAGTTAAATATTTTTAAACACGTCGTTGAATTATAGGACAGGACAGAAAAGGCTGACAATGTTTTTCGACAGTATTCTAAATAAATATATATTTTATTATAAATTCAGAACGCCTTACTTTAATAGTATAATCCGAATTTGTCACTATGAAATACAATAATCCAAGATAAATCTTGGCATAGTTGCCAAGTTGTTGCTGCATGATTATGTCTCGGTTTATGATTTTAAGTAAATATATAATTTTGATAACATAACTTTGCAAAGATCAGTAGAAGACGATAGGTCTTAATTAAAATTCTCTTTTAATTGTTTAGTAATCATCACAAAATGTAATAAAGTAATGAAACTTATACTAAATTTGAAGAACAACTATTTTACTTTGAGAAAATATGAAGATTAGGCTTCCTTGGCGTTGATTCGTAGGAGTGAACTACACATCTGTACTTCAGGATATTTACAATCACGATAACACAACTTCTTTCGGAAATATATAACTTATAAAGAAAAAAATACTTTCATATGAATGTAATTCTTCGTAAAAGACGTACAACTTATTGAGGTGCAAATTTCCAAAAATAGGTTGCGTTTCATAATTATATATTTGGAAAACTGAAACATTTGACGTGAGTCAAGGATAAATAAGTGCGCATAATTTTCTTAAAGGCCATGAATTGATTTATTTCTTTTGCTGCATACCGTGCTAGTCCGATGCTAGTTCATGTAATACTGTAAAATAGAGATCTTTACTTTTACCTTCAGATAACTAAGCCCTTGTTTTGTACACCATGAGGTCCCTTTTGCCTCCTCTCCATCCATAAATTACCCTCATAAATTTGCGGCCTCGTTCTTTTTTTTTAAGATTAACATGGCAAAAACGCAGCTTATTAAAATCATAAATAGACATTGGCTATTTTTAGCCTACTTTCTCGAAAAATGTGGATTATTCACCACGATGTTTTTCTGACCCTAATGTTCCTTAGATTTATGGCTTGTACGACGGAGGCTGCAGCTTTGTTTCTCTCGTACATTTTATACATTTGGAAGCAATTTAAAGTTTTATTTTCCTCGACCACTCTAATATTCTCTAGAGAAATTAAACCAGAGGTAATTCACCCATGTTTTTCCGAAATAAACATAAGGAAGAGAGCAGAGAATATTATTTTCGTGCTTTATCTGTTTTTCCTTTGATACTTCGTAGACAGCTTCCGCGAATGACTCGGTGTCAGAATTGTTCAATGGTATCCTTGACGGTATATCATTCACGGTATAATTAACGACGCATCAAGATATACGACTGAAATTTTTGTGCCAAGATTTGCCTTTTTGCGAAGAGGTATAAAATATGCGAGATTCGCCCTGCTACTTTTCATCTACCACGGCTCCTTGCTTAGTAAGAAACTATTTGCATCGTCAAATTGTATGTTTTCCAAATGTACTTCGTTAAAATTCTTTTATGGTTAAATACATTATTCGATAAAGTAAAAGCTCTTTAGACTATTTAAAAGTTTCAATAAAATCAATGTAAGCTAAATTTTTAGTTTCTTGTCAACATAAATGTAAACTCAGCGTAATCAATTTTAGAGCACCTCCCTGAATAATATAATATGTGACCTCGCGATCAAGCTTCTAAGTTCAAATACTGCCGGGATATAAAAACTATCCTGAAGTACACTTGCGTGAAATACATTGAAAATAATTTAGGACAGGTTTCTGATGTATGAGACCGTGTTTTGAACCACCTTCTTTTATGATGATGTGATTATTCTTCTAATATCGATCACAACGTTAGATAGCAAGTGAGGTATTATAAAAGTCATTCCTGCCATTCTGCGGTAATTTTTATATTTATGCAGCTTCAAACATTCAGCACATATAGAGGGTGGTTATAATTACACTTGCTCTATCTGCACGTCTCTAGAAATTGTTCTGCTTAATGGATGTAGATGAGAATCCAAGTGAGCGTACTATAGAGAGCTTCTTAAACCGTTGGCTGTTGCGAAAGTTTGGCGAATATAAGTAAAGTACTTAAAGTGTTCGCGCTATGCGCATATTATAATGTAAAATCAGGTCCCAAATATGAAAAACTATCAACATTGCTGGTACTCGAACCCACGTCTTTCACCTTTCGTGTGGAATTGAGCTAGCCGTAACAATTTCCCATGGTGGTCGAAAGTAGAACTAATTTTTCTCCTTGTATCTCACACTCATGGACTACATATTGTATGAAAGAAAAATATGTAACAGCTGTTAATGAATAAGAGAACCAAGAATTTCCCAATCACCGATGTCGCCGACCGGCGGGAAATTCCTAATTCTGAAAATTGGCGACCGCACCTGGCGATAATCCTTTCTTAGGAATTGCCCGGCATCGGTGATTGGAGGATTCTTGTTTCTCTTTAATATAGCATGTTACACCGTATTTCTAACGATTGATAACAGCTTTCCTTTACATCTGCTATTTCTTTATAGCAGCGTGTGCGAAACTATTAATCCTAATGGCATAGCAGGAAGTAGGATTTTGTTTTGCACCAACAAATTTTAATCTAAGGTTTCTCGTTAAGTTGAAAACGATATATATCTTGAATGTGATGTCTTGCGACATATGAAATCTTGAATTTGGGAATCATAAAAGTACAATGCTTATCCTCAAAGTTTTAAGATTTGAAGAGTGTTTAGAAATGTGTCATTCGCAAAGATAAAGATCAAGATCTATTCCTTCTAGTAAAAGCCAAATAAATGAAAACCCAGCAGATATCCGAAAATTTCCAACTGAATTTAAGATTAGCGTTGTATTTTTTTTTAATTAAGAACGGTTCACTAACAGAATAACCAGTAATTGCACAAAACTACTGTAATTCGTAAGTATCAATAGTTCTTCAGTGAAGTTTTTTCACTTTTATGCAAACAAAAGCTCAGAAAAAATTAACATAAAAACGCTTCTCACAACGGTTCGTGTTTTGAATTGGTTCTACTGTCAAGTTTTTCACAGCACACTTACTATTACTTAAACTTAAAAATTACTGTGGCACATTTATTACCTATCGAGGCACACTATTGGTTAGCTGCACGCCTTTTGTAATACGCTGTCATAGATATGAAACATTATTGTATACATTCACAATGAAACGGAATGAAAGCCGAAGGCGAGATATATCATCAGCTCGAAAGAAGTGTACTGCGCGGGAAACGTATCGAAAAATGTCTTTGCGTAACCTCCTTTGTGACCACCTCCATTAGTTTAGACTGGAATTATATCCGCTGTAATTGAAAAAGCCAATTCTGGGTAGCGGAATATGGCCCGCGCATTGCAAGGCCCTTGCTTATCCATTTCGAGTGGTGTACGGTCCATGATCAAAGCGGGGTTTCATATGCCTCATTACCGCGTCACCCTCTGTCCGCACCACCCCAATCACGTCCGCTGAGGGAAGATAGATGGAGCCAAGGAAAAATTAGGCTGCTTTGATAAAAATCGTGCGGCGAATCGAAAAATGGCAGATAGAGTGTTTGGGAGAAAAACGACGGACGGCGGTCACAGATCAAATAGATTTCTCTCGATTCCAATTTTCCCGGCTTTATCTAAATTTGGGTCAAATAAATCTCCTCCTGGTATGTTTCCCGTAATACTGTTTCCCCATCATCGTTTCCTCCGAGGATACGTTTCTTACAGAATCACTTCGTTCGACGGTTTCTATGAAAGGGCACGATTCTATTCGTTGGAAGGAAAGAATTACAGTTCGTGAGCTCAACTGGATAAGAAGTCTATTCCGCGAAACGGGTATCGCAACGTTATGAAATTGTGGGCCGAAAATATTAAGGGAATTTATTTGCTCGGACTATTTGATGCTCCTTATAGAGAAGATGCCCTTAATTCTGAAGTTAGACTTATATGTACTATCATTAGGACGGGGGTGAGTTTTGAAATCCCAAATTGGGAAAAGATGTATTATTATCATACTATATAAGATACAGAAGAAAGAATAATAGATTACAGATCTTATTTAATTATTAGTATTCAGTGTATTAAATCACAGACAGTAAAAAATACCCGGTATTTGAGTTTAAATTCAAATAACAACGTGTTCTTATTTAAAGCACGAGGTTCCTTTTTGTTATTGGAAAAACCACATTTTACTGATGTTTTTGTATAATAAAAACGAAATTTCTTTATAAATTACCGTTGCTATTAAGCCGTTCTTAAATCCTCGAGAAGAACCAAAATGTTAAACTAAATAATTCTAATGAAATTATAGAGAATATGAAAGAGAGATTACCATTTTAGTGTTTCACTTATTGATATTTAGGATTGCATGTTGAATACAACTTGGTCATAATGTGATACTTTGATAACAAATGTAAGAAAGATCTGAATACGAAGTGTTTCTTGTCTGTGAAATTTTAATTATGATTTCGTCAGAATTCCTCGACAAGAATCCTCTCGGTTGGCCATAAAATTGCACATAAAAGAGTCTCAAGTAATAATCTTTATTAACATAAACAGTATGCAACACTCAAGTAATCTAAAAACTCATTTGGAGAAAATAATCATAATTAAATATTACTCGAAGTAAAGCCAGCTCTTTATCAACGTTTTATTCATATATTGTTTTGTTGCTTACAGCATTTCATCTCGGAGCTCTGTTTCTCCTTGGGTTTAATCAAAAACTTTAATTATTGAGCAACGTTATTCGCAGCGTATTATACCCTTGAGTATCTATTTCGAACTCTCTTCATCTAGCTTAATTTTATCCTACGGTATCTTCTCCAAATGAATTTGATCAAGTACCGACTTATTCTAGGAAATCCTTCATTCATACTAAGAGGACTTTTTGCTCGGATGGAGTATCTTAGAAAGCTTTTGCTTGAATATTATACCCTTTTTCTTATCTAAGATTTTATCAGCCTGCTTATTGCTAATAAATACATCAAAGTGGAGAGTTCGATAAGATGTTTAACTTCAAATTCCAACCTTGATACTGTGTAATTTTCTACTCTACTTTTTGATATGCTTTCATGGAAGAATAAATACAAGTTTGCTAAAAATGTCATTTGTATCTATCCTTTCCTAATTCTACTTAATGTAAGAGAGTAAATCCAAGATAAAGAAAAGATTTTTGAAGAAATCGCTATGTGTTTCTTGTATAACACTAAAGATATTTCCTCGAAGTTCACCGAGAGAAACCTTTCAGTTTAAAAAAATTTAATAAGAAAACGATTCAAGTGAGCATATATGATTCTAACCTAGCAAAGTTATGTCAAGAGAATTCTGAATTATTTTATTATATCAAGCGAGAAATGTGAAAAATATGAAGGAATTGCGGGTTTTTCGAACTTTTTAATCTAAATCAATAAACATGGAACGATGAAGTTGTACTGTAAGGAACGCTAAGGGGTAATGAGAAACCGAGGTTAATTTTAGGGGATAGAGCCTCGTGCTGTTTCAAAAGTAAAATCGAATGTTTGTTAGGATATAAGAGTAAAACTGAAGAGAAAGATGTATTCAAGAGAGAGAAATATAGAGGAGGATTAACAAATTCGCGGCTCGAGACCGGAAGCGGCCCTCCAACTTCTTTCGTGCGGCCCACCATGTCAATAAGAGTGTCATTTTCATAACATGTATTCATAGAATATGCATTTCAAGCTTCAAAACTCTCTTTTTATTCATTCTCATATACAAAAATAATTTAAGAAAATTCCCTCACAAATTCTATGCTTCCTCGCAAGTACTAGTACATACATATTCATGCAATCAATCAATTTTATGCATTAATCTTAATAAAACAGCTCAGAAGTCAAGACTAACCGAATAAAACCTTTCCACCATAAAATGGGATTAAAGTTATCTCCAAGTCTTGAGAAGCTAGCGGGAAGCAAATGATGACAGTATGGAAGTGCGGAAATATGAAACACCAATACTAATAATATAAATAATCATTTAGCTTAATTTATCATTGAACTGTAATATTTTGTCAATCAATCATAAAATAGTTTTTCTATAGTGGAAAATAAATTGAATTTATGTATAAACCTTTGTATGAATTTGATATTTTAATAATATATTTTCAAGAAATGGCAAAAATTAAGAAGCAGAATTAGTGACATCATAACTATAATACGCAGAATGCGGTCTATGTGAATTTAGTTTGGCAGCAAATGTTCCGCAGCTGTGATGAATCCCGTGATATAGAGTATAATGGTGACTCGAATGCTTATCACGGATGGAAACATAATGGTCAATAAGGGACCCATATGTGCGAAATGACCTCGGCTGTCGAAGCATTTTCAACAACACTACTGCTATAATGGTCCATATGCATCTTCGTATATAAACGCATCAATTTTCTAAAATAAGGAATGTCTTTCCTGATAGAAAGCAAAAGAAGGAACTGAAGTAATATTTTCATTGATGCCATGAAGTACAGGGATAAAAGGAAAATTTTTCTCAAAGGCTCTTGCCAAAGTACCTAAAATATCGACCATTTCGGCAATAAAATTATCGAAACACTATCGAATTATTAAATCGAAAATATTGAAGTCTGATAGTTCTGTCCCCCGTTGTAATCATGTGACTACAATATGGGTTTAGTTTAAGCAGCTTCGTCTCCTACATTGCTATTTTAATACGATATGCATAGTAGATACTAAATGTTATGATGAATAAAGTCATGTTTAACTATTTCCAGAGCAAACATTTTACGGCAAGTTCTCCTAAATTTTCTGACTAATAGAAAAAGTGGTATCCGAACGTTTCATAAGAACACGTTTCATCCAAGACTTTTTATCCGAGATTCGGTTCACTCAAGAAAGGCTATACTCAAGGCGTCCTCAAGGAGGGGACGTTTCAATTAAAGAAAATTTTACTCAATGGATATTCTATCAAATAGCAAAGAAGTAGAAAAAGAAGAAGAAACTATGCACAAGATGATGCCGTAAGAAGGCTGATAATTACACTATTATTATTCCAATTTGTTATGTTTGCCACACAAGTAATTGGCTTAGAGTAAATGATACTTCGATATGAAAGCAAGGGTCGAAATATTTGGTCAAATATGATCATATTTTTGCCTTTTGCGGTTTAACCATTCAAGGTAAGATAACTTCAGCGCACATTACTGCTGGAAGTAGGATTACTTCTAATTTTAAAATAAGAATGATTATCGTCCTAACTATGGTATAACTATAATTATATTTTATTCTAAATTTAATATTAGATGAAGTCTGCATTGTTTTCATATAATTTATATAAGATAGTATCTATTAAACCATAATTTTTTTCTCTGAATTGGTTATAGCATACTACTTATTCTTGTAACTGTTCCTTTTTATTCATTTATTACAGTTATACTTCTAATGTTAATGGGATCTTCCTGTACATTATAAATAAATAAATATCCCTTTGATAAACACCTCTTTGATGACTTGGGCAAAAAATCCTTGGACGAAATGTCTATTGAAACCAAAAAAAGTAATTGACTTCCACTCCTACATACTTGTGACTATTATGAAGAGTTACAATGATTGTACTTGCCTTAACACACAAGCATAGCTATTACACGTCACAACTGAAATATTTCCTCACAGAAACGCAAATTTTATATCTGTAATCTTTACCGCAGCTTATCGCCTGAACAAAACTTTGGTTCACTTTCACAAATTTTGAATGTCCATAAATTGAGAGCATTTTCCCCGAGAGAGTGAAGTTTGTGAAGGAAAAGCCTTCTGAAGAGGCGTCGCGGAAGGATCTCTCAGCGAACTAGAACTTTGAGATATACGTCACGGTTTCCTTTCTCTCGGAAGAATGTTTATAAGTCACCTGAGAAACTAATCAACTCGTCTCCAGGTGAGACATTGATGTATCCCTCAATCCAATACGCGTGAGATTCCCGACTTCTTATTTCGTAGTGAAACTCAAAATTAATTTTTCAGCTTTCCAAGCTGTCACCAACAATCATACGAACTACATAATGCGAAAGGTATATGATAAAAGATGTAACAGATTTAGTCTAAAAGGGATGAGAGTTTTAGGTGATAAAGTCGTATGAAAACGTCAATCCTCTCCACGGAACTTAATTATCTAATTTGATCACTTTAACACGTGTAAGCCATAGAGACTCTTAATTTAATTACCCCATTTTATATTCAAATCATAAAAATAATAATAAAACCAGATGCGCATTTCTACATTGGAACGGTCGCTGACAGCTAACGGCCCCTTCATTAAAATGTTTTATTTTATTGGCACTTTTAATTAACTTTCATTGGATGATGGAGAAATCGGAGCGTTAAGTGTGATTTCAACCGTTATCAACTGATATGACTGAGAATCATGTCGCACTGAACCACTGGAGTCTAAATAATGATGTCCAAAACTGCGAAAGGATTCCGAATTACTATTCACGGAGCATTATGCCTTGGCGTTCTACGAAGTAAGGTCAAAACAAATGGTTTACATAAATAGAAAAGAAGGTTGGAATAAAGCTGATGTGGCCAAGCTAAACTTCGCGGAAAAGAAGCTATGGTGAAGAACTAACAGTCTTTTTAGATTCCAAAAATAATCAATTTATTCGTTACAGTTAGTGTAATCTACAATTAGAAGATACCTAAAATACGAAACTACTCGTCACGAATACATTTATTGTACTTGAAAATTAAAGGTTTTTTATTCTTTAGAAGTGTGGAATAATGTTTGCAATTTAAAACATTCTGTAAAAAAGAGAACAGGAGAACTATTAATGTGTAACTTACAGCAAAACTGCCTTATGTATGACTGAATATGAAAAAAGTTGCGGTGTGATTCAACGAAAGCACGATTGCAAATATAAGTTTCATTTTAGAAAAGCTTGGATCCAATTTCTCATCTTATTAAATATGAAGACTAGAGTAAAGTGATATCCCACAGGAATTGTTATAAGATCCCTCATTATCGATCAACTTAAAATCATTGTATAATTAGCGCATGTACGAAATTTTAGTAGAAATTAAACTGTTAGTAACCTACGTCTCATTAGGTGGAAAAGGAGTAACAGTCTTATTATGCATTAACGCCTCTAAGTTCTTGTCAATGATTAGTATTGAAAGAATTCCATATCTTGCGTACGATACGTCAACTTATACTAATCATCTTAAGTAAGATTTTAAACTTTCCTATACATTCTATAAGGAACTATTGAGGGACTATTTCGAGACTATTTGAGAAGTGTAATATTACCGTAAAGTTTATTGTATGAATTTAATTTCGTATAACTTGGTGACTTTCTACGAAGTTCAATATGCCTAATAGATCATTAAATATATTTTTAGTCGCATAGAGAACGAAAGTTGCCATGCAATGCGAGTCTAAGTCCTGTAGAATCAGTAAATAAATATGACATGCCGGTGGTCGATTAGACCTATTTACCCATAATTGTTTTTGGTTATGAAAACACATAAGTTTACGAACAGAAATTAATCACCTGAATACATCCATTAAGTTATGATGTTACGTAGCCGAAGGCGATATAACTGGACCCATCCTGGAAATCTGTTTTGAAAGAAAATATTCCGAATATGGAATTCGGTTCCGCAAATTAGGTGAGGTAATCTGAGAGCTCTTTTAATTGCCAATCTACAGGAAGAGACTTTTGTCGATTTCGACCCTAAAACAATTTCGCACTCATCATTGGGCGGCGTCGCGCTTTCCAAAATATTTTCTAGATTAATTTTCCCGTCACGTATCTGCCGTTCGCACCAAAAGCACTGAAATGATGATATGACTGAGGGTCTCTCCACAAAAACAATATCAATCAATGTATCAGTGACTGATTTGACGGAATAACTCGTAAATGGCAAAAAGGACTGAAGAGTTTTATGCGTGGTTTTCCGCCGGGGTGAGGATAATCAATCTATTGGCAAATAACTTGAGAGTTTCCCGAGTTTGCGAAAGTTTGGGGTTGGCGTTAAATGACAAGTTCATTCGCCGCCTTTTTTCGTTTGATCTCAACTGTTTAATTATGCTCCCGTAATTAATTATCCGCTCATCGACGCAACAATCGGAAACTACTCAACCAAGTATGAGATCAATATGGTCCACTCTGACCCACACTACTGTAACCCTCAAGAGAATGTCCCTTTGAGAATCATAGGCGATTAAGACATCTAACGTTTGGATAACTTTCGATTCCAGTTATGCTAAAACCGGAAATATATATTCCTTAATATTTACAGAAAATGCTGCGAGCGATTCTTTTATCATACATATAATATTTTATCTGAAGGAAATATCCCTTTGTGAAGCATAGACGATTAACACGATTAAATCTCTGTCGTTTGACTAACTTCCGATCCCAAAGTGGACTAAAACGGACAATTTTATTCCTGAATATATATAGCCAATGGGTAATTCTTTTATTATTTCAATAAAATAGCTAAATAAGTTTAAAAATGTGTAATTCACAGAATTAGGCAAACTATAGTTGAAATCCATCCAGAATGAAAGAATACGCAAGAGTAATTTTTCAACAAATATACTTGGTGTTTGATCTAAGATGGACGTATAGTTGCTATCAGAGACCAATATAACTTGGTTTAACATAACTTTGAATCAGATTAAAGAATGTATGCCTAGATTCAAACAGGGGAGTATTGTGAGAGAAATGAATGAAAAAGTGCCATATAACATTCTTTCGTTTTAAAAGATCACGCATACTCATTTTCAAATCGCCATGATTTACATGTAAAGTAAGTTCTTATATTCACTCGACGGATTTTTCTGATTCACTTGAATTCGAAATCATATTATATAGATATATATTATATTCCATTTAGTAAATTCATAAAGAGATATTTTCAAAAATAAAACTATTCAAAGATGAACCAAAATCTAAATAAAGGCAAAGGATTTTTCCGAAAGACCTTAAAAGCTAAAATACGAGAAACTATGTTAAAAAGTGGAATTCATTCTAAATTTATTTAATTTTTGCATATTTTGGTATGCAGAAAAAGATTCAAAGATAAAACAACTTCAATGGTGGAAGCGTAGTTTTCAATTGCTACTCTGCATTTCATTTCTCAGTAAATTACAAAGTCATTATTCTGCAAAGCGAAACAATTTTAAATTTTTAGCGCAAATATCGACGAAAATTTTCTGGAACATCCTCAAAAACTCCGAAAATAATCAACGCTTTTAGCGAAATTTCGACACGAAAACGTATTCTTCACAGAACACCATATTCCTTTTGCTAAAAAAACTTTTGTGCGAATACGAAAAGTAAAAAAAAGTCTTTGGTCGACTTCCTCAAGAAGTAGAAAGCAATAGGACCATCTGTTTTCTCCACCACACCCAAGTCCTCGCGTTTCACTCGAAAAATGTAAAAAGATGGGATAACTTTTATATTTACCTTTTCAAAATCCTCCAACCGCAGAAATCGTCAACCCTTTGATATCCAGTGTCTCTTTGAGAAAATATGAGAGTTTGGGATGGCAATGAAAAGAAACCCTCGCACCAGTCACAAAGCCGATAAAATCCTTTGTAAACGTCTCGGAACTTGGAAACTTTCTTTCAAGACTCTACTTTGAGGGGGGCACTATTTTTCTTTCGGGGAAAGACAATTTTCGACCACTACCCGTCTTCCATGAGAAGGAGCGCACTACGTCCGCAACTTGTCACTGTGATGTAACTCACTCTCGTTAAGGATCGCGCTGTTCACTTGTCACCCTAAATCCCCACAAAATATTTCGTGACACCAATTTGCAATATTATGTGAGGAGATTCCAACGGGCGCGACCAGCGCTTCACTCTCCCGGGCCTAGAACTGAACGGGGAGGACAGTTGGGTGGGCCCTCAGCATCCCTTGCGATCGCGAAAGGAGCCGACGGTGGCGGCGCCCACGGTGAGAATCCGAATTAAGGGCCCTTCCATACGGGCGCCTCGGTAGCGCCACTTTCTGAATTGCTTCTTCTCGGAATTAATGTGGGCCTCTGACGAATTACTCCTCATATGTCATTATGAATATTGGCAAGCGATGAACACTTGAATAAATTTGTCAACTACTACCAATAGTCCCAAATATACTGAAGAATATATCATCGAGCCATCAAGGTACGAGACTGGAGTCGGAAACCTTTTTCTATCGGAAGGTAATTTACTATTCTGCTGAATAAAATAGGCTGCATTTCAAACTACCATGATCGCAGTAGCGCATTGGCTTAATTCAAACAGTTCAACGACGAAGTTGTATGGGAAGGAACGAATTGATTCGCTGAGTAAACAAACAAATATTTTCTGATGAGAGGGATGTAAAAACGCAATGTTTAAAATACTCCCTACAATAACGTTTGAAAGCCTTGTTCATGAAGAGCCGAAACTAAGTTGAGGACGAAGCAATGGGTTTTCAGAATATTTTCATTTTATTTTGACTTTGCATCAGAATGTTGTGGAAACTTTATTAAAAACTGTGAATTAGTATGATTGAAAGACCGAGTTGAGCTCCCATAAAAGCCGCAGGTTTCCCACCTCTGGTCTGACGATAGTGCAGAATTTGCGTACGGGGGAGGTTCAAAGCAAATGGAAAAATGTAAGATTGCCTACATCCAATGGAAGAAAAGTTTCCTTCCATCGTGTATTATGCGGGGAAAACGTTATAGAAAATGATAGGAAATCAGGGAATGCAACATTCCGCATGAATAATACTTTGGTATTTCTGAGGTCCACAATGAATTTTCAATACTTTTGGCTCAGTTTCAACCATCAACATAAATACAACAAGCCGCCTTACGGCGTTTGGCGGAGGGGAAACTAGAAAAATCCACTAGAACTTGTGAAAACAAAGGCCCTTCGGATAGATTTGGGAGTATATCCGATAAAGATCTCATCACATTGAAAGATACGTCAAAAATGGAAAAAGGTTTCAAGTATTTAGATGTGTATTATTGTATCAGTTGCATTAATCAGTTGCTTTTACTGTATTAAGTAAGAGATTACTTTAGTAGAGAAAATAATACGATGCTCGAAATCTTTCGTACCGTTAATGTGATCTATGGCGAGACTCATGGGGAAGTTTGAATTTCCTAAACCCGAATGTTCAAGCATATGATCTGTGAAAAATACCGGTTCAGAGTAACTCAAAGAAATAATTCTTCACTAATTTCGCTATCGTTAAGTTAGGATAACCGAGTAACTAGAAGTCGATACAAATACCGATGACTAATAAATATCCATGCCCTAGCCAAGGTAAACTTGGTTTTCCGGAATTTGAACCCAAGACCCATGTACTGGAAGACTAAAATTCAGTTTTTGATGCTATAAATTGCTTAGATGATGGAGATTATTGAATTTTTTGAGTGAAATAAACCTACTACCTTGCATTACACTTCTTATGTGGTTGACTTTATATGTATGTCAACTTTAGAACTTCCCAAGTACCTGCCGAATTTAAAAATACGAAACAAGGAGGGTATCATCAGTAACCTTTTCCGTTACGGTTCGATGTCTCGGAAAGAAGTTTGACTCCGTTTGAGCGTTAACACTCGTACTGATGACCAAATTTCTGCGCTTTCCATAAAAAATAAATTAAGAAACTTTAGCGGTTGTAACTCGTATGCCACCGGTGGCTGCCCCTTGCGGTTTCCAACTGCGGAAAAGATCATCACGTCGACATCACAAACTCATTCATCGCTCGTAAAGAACTTCCCATAAACGAATCCTTTGAAGATTCGGAGCGACCAAGTGGCGCCACTCGGCGGCCCCGTCGGACTCCCTCGTGGGAGTTCGGCTCTTTCCGTAGCTTCTCAGACGCTGCCCTCTTGCGAGAAAAGGCAGAAGTGGGCTGAGATTCTCTAGAGTCTGGATGAAGCTCTTTTTCATTCCCCAAAGGAGCATCCCTCCCTCAATCGCATCTCTTAAGTAGGAATGAATCCTCCGCGCATATTCGATGCTTTTTTGTCTTCTTTGCGTGCACCCACGCGTGTGTAGTATTCGTCCGTGAAGGAGGAATGAAAAAAGAGCCGCATTTCCCTCTTTTTTCGATTCTTTTCCTCTTGGGAAAAACAGTATAATGAAATGGCCATCCCCATGTTTCTTCTGTATATGCCCTTTCTGTTTTACATGCCCACTAGGGCGTACCGAAAAACAAAAATTTTTAATAGCGGGAACGTAATAGGTTGGAAAAGTTGCCTTTTAGGCTCAATAAGAAATGTGCAAAAGATGGGCTCTAACAAAGTTCGTCTTGGGCCTGACCAAACAGCTCGAAAATTCGAAATTTTAGTGAAAATTGCGTTTTTTTAGGTAAGTTTATTTTTTTTGACGGAGCATAGATACATTTAATTAAATGGTTGTTTTAATTCGTTTTGAATGAGGAACAATTATATTGAGCCGTTAAAACCGAATATGACGAGATATCGTACTTTTAAAATTTTTGGAAACACCATGAAAAGTGGCAGCTCCTCGCTGGTTCAGCTGCAGTGAGCTACCCAGGACTCATCATGAGGTAGAGCCTGCTAATCGAGTCCCACCCGCCTACACACCCGTGGACGCATACCAGAATACTAGCTGATGTCTTTGAAGGTTGCTTTTGTTCCAGTTTTTGGTATTCGCGAGAGGATCCTATCGCCTATGAACCCATCTCTTGCATCGTGGCCTTAGTCTAACCGTGAGTCCTCTGCGACTTCTTTTACGGTTCGTTCGACTGCTTGAGAATTATTTGGGAGGACAAATAATGTAGCAAGCTGCTTTATAGGTTCCTTAGCATTATCTTTAATGTTTTGAAGATCCTCGGGGGAAAAGCTGACAGTAAAACAGACAGACAGCTGAAGTAAAAGCTGACCGCGAAACCTCGGTAAATAAAATATGATTGCAGAAAACACCATAAATGATTACTAAAGGCGAATTTGGAAGGAAATAAGAGCTCAGAAGAGGAATTTAATTATACAAGCATGCAAAATATCTCATAGAAAGAAGAATAAAAGCAGATCTGGGTAAGGCATACTAAAATATTTCAATGCTTACATTAATATGAAACACGTATTAGGGAAAACATAAGGGAAGTCTCCATTTCCACAATGTTCTTAGGACTGCGATACCGAGGGAAGTGACTTCTCGCTCTTCTTACTTGTTTAGAGCCGAACCAATAAAAAATCGAGTTGAGTGAATGTAAGACGACGTCTTCGATAGGAAATTAAATCATCTTTTAAGGGCATCTGCCGTCACCTTACCAAATATCCCCCACCATTGCATTCAATCGGAATTCCAACGATCCTATAAATCAGAATACTTGGCTGGAACGAAAAACTTCCCTCTTTGGGGAGATCTCGTCAGCAGATTAAAGCAAATTTTAGGATTCAAACAAAAGTTCGTTTAACTTTGTCCCAGTTAGGACGAGACTGCGTCGACAGAAGAGTTACGACCTCCGCATAAAAGACGTTCGTTTCGAAAAGGTGAAAAAACTGAAAGTTGCGCTGCAAATGAATATTATGGGAGAATGAAGAATGTTTTTCTTTTTCTCGAACTATAACTTCTGTTGCCGTGTATTCGAACGCTGAAATGGAAAAAATAGCGATAGACTTTTTGCGCGCTCCTCAAATCTTAATGATTAATGCGTATCACCATTAGCAATTCTTTTTTAAATCAGTCTTTGCTTTACTCAGCCACCATTACTTCGCAATTAAAACTATATTAGTGGCCCATAAATTTCATTCTTTTACCTTATTATACCTCGACCTGCATAACTTGATTGAGAATTACGAATTATTTTTTTCTTTATAATGGGAAATATCTATCCTTCGTGATTAAATGAATACTAGATTATAGAGCTATAACATAAAGTGGCTTTTTCAGAGATGTTTGCGTTTATTTAAAGCTCTTCTAATAATGTATTAGCATTCAGATCATAGAGGGTCACGTATCCAAATGCGTGTTAAAAAGCAGGACGTATAAATCAAGTAATGGCTGGATTATGGATAAAGGAAAGTATATATTCAGGGCTCAGGCAGAAATGTCGTGTTACACTAGTTTAATTAAAGGGAGAAGTCGACCACAGCAGCACTGATTGAATGAGAAGAAAAAGAAGAGGCCAATGAGGAATAAATAGAATAAATGGAGAGGTAAGAACACATGCAAATAAGTGCCAGAAAGAAATTATCCACTACAGGAGAATGTAGTAAAAAATAGAAACGAGGAATCTCCTAGCCTACCTTTGTAAAATGAGAGATCATCTCAAAATGCAATTGTGGATATAAGCACAAAGAACTTAAGTATGGGTGAATTAATGCAATTTATAATTTTTAATTCGTAACCATGGAAAAACATTTGTACTGCAACAAAGAAGATTTAGGCAAAATAATACATAAAGTTATGATGGCTGTATCATGGAAAATATGGTACATAACTGTGAAAAATAAAATATATATTCTTAATATCTACTTTAATTTTAAGAGTATATAATATGAAATATCAAGTTCCCTTTGTATTTACGCATTAAGAGCTAATTTCAAAGAAACACCTCTTCATTTCGTGGATTCGACAGTCAAAGACGGTAATAAATATGAAGGATCCAGCTTTTGATTCCACTTTAAACTTCAAAGCTGAAGAGAGGCAACTCGGACCGCGTTCTCTTCCATTCGACATAAATGAGGATCACTCAAGATAAGTATAAACATCGAGGGCGCGATTTAATCTCCAGCTATTCCGCGAGTGATTTATGAAGTAACTCTTTATCTGTGCTGCTGATCCTTTTTGGCAATCCCATGGGCTCCATGGTAAAAAGAAACGCGCTCTCGATTTCTGCGAGTTTCAAAAACGCGGTATTGTTTGCGGGATGCCTCTCTCTTCCCAATGTAAAACGAAAGAGTGGTTTTTGTGGGGCTGATGAAGACTTGAGTTTCCTCGAGTAAATCTCCACCGAAATGGAGCTCAAGGACTAAAGCTTCTCCCGATCTTAGATAGCAACGGCCACACCCCCTTAAACCTCCTTCTCCATTTCCTCTCTTCCCAAAGCATCGACTGCGTTGTTCATCGCATTACAATCTCATTTGTCTCTTTCTTACTGCTCTCTCCACTATTTTTACTTTTACTCGGTCCATTACCGTTTGCACACGTCCTTTCCTTTCGAATTGTATCGTATCATAAATGGTAACGCTAGTTTAAGTACTTAAAGCTATAATTAGACTCGACATTTGTTCAGCTTTCTACCAGCAGTTCTTGTCTCTGAATGCTATGTCTCGTCTTAAAGTAAAAGAACTACAGTAAAACCCGCTTCACAAGGATAAGAGCACTACTTCTTTTGTTACTTCATTTTGCACCCTACAATGAAGCTGTTTTAAAAAAGTAGATAATTAGGGGATAATAATGTAAATGTTTATCAATTGAGGTGCATTGGCTATAGCAGTGAATCTGAGTGGGAAAAGTTCGCCTTATAACAGAGCGTCTAAAGCGGTATCTTATCATTTGTTAAGTGCGAAAGGGATCAGGGCCGAGGGAAAACCGCGTAATAAGAGGGATAACTTCTTAAGTGGGAACGTTTTAAACGGGTTTTACTGTAAAGCCTTTCCTTTTCTTATGGAATTCTTGCATCCTGAAAATAATGAAGAAATGGAAAATGAGGCTTAATATAGAGTTGCCTTATGGGCCTAGTTTTGCTAATAAAGTATTGCATTCCATTTTTTCTAAGTAAATAATGTTCGATTATATGGGAATGAAATCTATTTTTTCTCCGTATTGCAAGGATAGCCTCATTCAAGTTCGTCTGTATGCGATATTCTTCAATCGGACGATTTCATTGCGATTCGCAGCCTATATTATAAGATTTGAACTATAGTTTTCAACTCACTAGAATTATACTGACCAGAACCTTTAAAACAAACGGCAAATGAAGAAAGCAATCGTAGAATATTAGGAAAGACACAATAAGACCATGAAAGAAACGAAGATATGATGTAAGTATGTCGGAAATGTTGTGGAATGGGTGAACAAAAGAAAAAGTGATTGGAGCAGCCATTTAAATAGGATGGATAGTAATAGAAGTGTAAATATTGCCCGAGATATCAAAGCAAATGGAAGGAGAAGTGCAGCAAGATTCAGAAGACGATAAAAGGAGAACAGAAGTCTAATATAGAAAAAGAAATAGACTAGAAAAACCGGAATACAGTGTATAATACCATTATAAATTATCTTCCTCCTGAGCCTTTGCATGTAAATGTATTTTGTAACGAAATTAGTCCAAAATATAGAAGTTACATTATTCAGAATTAACCACGACTTCATAGTTCACCTTAATGATATATATGACCGATATTTTTTTTTATAAATTTAGTATAATACGGATTTTTATACTTTGGAAGAATCAATGAGAAGTCTGTGGTGAGAATGTTTTGCTTCTTTAAAGAGAGAAATTCACGTTTGAAATGCACGAAACCCTTAAGCACACACCCTCATTGGAGTCTTTTTTGTATCAATCATCACAGGCTCATGGATTTCTTTATATAGTGTCACACCTTTGGTAAGTTTATACGCCAGAGGAATCCCAACTTATTGCCCTTCTTTTATTTCTTGGTATCGCATCTATATTTTATATCACGAAGGATAAATTTCGAATTGGTACATGTCCTTTTCATTTCAGATGATGTTTTATTCAGCATCATAATATTCCGCCTTTCTGTAGCCTCGTGCGGCGTAAAGTTCCCTTCCGAATGCCATTTTATCCCTTGGTAACTCGTGCCTTCCCACAGTATTACCTCATTCACAATGTTCAAGTCTCTTTCACAATATATATCCGTATCGAGGAAAAAAAACATCATCCCGAAATAAAAAGAAGGTTTTCATCCACCAGTTTTGTCCTCAAGATGAAATGTATTGAAGGATATGTGTTTGTATATTTGTATGAAAAGATATTGTGTCGAAATAAATTTCGGAGCTTGAACAAAGATTTGTGTAGGCCAAGGAGGATTGTATTTTCATTTACTGCCACAGGGATATATTTTCGTTTTATTTCATTTCTCTTCATTATCAAGGAGTATTTTATAATTCACCAGTGCACTTGCATTTTACGTTTTGATGATACCATATCTGAAACTATTCCTAACTAAACTAGCAATGCTCTTCGCAGAATTTCAATGATTTTTCAATGCTTTGGATACTCGGTTACTAAACAAACAAAGAGTAAACAAACATTCATGTTTACATCTAGCGGTGGTACTGGCAACAAGAAAACAAGAGATTAAGATGAAGCTTCGTATGCAGGACGTAGGAGGCGATATAGATTCAACGTAAAACGGTATTTTGTGTCAAGAAGAAAAGAATTGCATGTTGCATTCCAAAATTCCTACATTAGAGCTGTTGCAAGAATTTTACGAGTACATTACAACACATACAATAACAATGCGAGTATTCTCGTGATGTAACTCAGAAAAACATTTTCGTATCCATATCTTTTTACCCTCTCGTTGCTATGGGTCCACTTGTTTACATAATCGGAATTTTAAGGGCATTGCAATATGATGCTATTCTTTGGAGGATGGACGTGTAAATTTACGCCTTAGATTCTAAGCTCAGCGACATTAAAAAAGATGCATTTATACTTTTATAAAAGTATAAATGTATCTCCAAATAATTTATTAATTTACTCTAGTTTCTTAGAGAATATATTTTCGTATAAATATTCTGCGTGACTATGATATCGCCATTTAGGACAGAATATTCATTCTGATAGAAGATCGCCTCATCTTAAAGGATAATTTTAATGAATAATTGATGCAAAATGTAATCCGCGTCGGTACATGACGTATTTAATCGATCTCTATTAGAGCTAGTATATGATTTTTACTTTAATTATTACTCCAAATCCCTTGCATTTCATTGTTATTTTTCTCTTCTGCTATATCCCAAGCCATCAAAACCGTATCATCGGCAATAAAGATGAAGTTAAAAACAAAAATGTTGCTTTTTTACCATTTAACATTTTTAATGACATCGTAGGACTTTATACCCGTTTTCCAAATTGACACTGCTTCCCTTTAAAAAAGCTATGCTAATCTGCAATCTCTAAAGTTTTTAAAGGCTAAGTATTACAGATTTCTTTAGAATTTCTGATTCCGATCTCAATTCCTCTCATGCATATCACGATGGCTCTAATAAATCACGATAATAATATCACAATGGCACTGAATAATAGGTTTTCCTTCGCAGTACTCTTTTCCCTACCAATCGCCAAACTCTCCACTGTTTCCACTTCATTTCCCTTTCATTCCCCATTCGTTCATCACGTATATTCCATTCCTTCTGCATTCATTCTCTTTAAATTGTTTTATCCCATTTATTCTGTTTCTCCCTCCTCTCTCTTCGTTTCCCATGTATTTAACCACCCTTCCCTTCAACCTCTAATCCAAGTTCTCTCTTCAACATACCTTCCTCTCTCCACCCTTAATCCTTTTTCCTTACCCTATCACATTACGTCATCCCAATTCCTTATCCTAACCCCTACATCCCCTAACCTATCCCATTACCCTAGTCCCTTACCCTATTCCCTCACTCTTACCCATAATCAAATCTTGAATCTTGCTGTGAGCTGCTAACCATAATCTTGTACCCTTACTCTATCCCTTCAAACAATTCCATGGCTTTTCTGCTGATGTTTTATTCTAATCTTTCATTTTTAACTCTCATCCGCCCAATTGACTATTGCAGTGCTTCCTGACCGTTGTAACGCAATCATAGCTTTATAATTTTGCATAAAATGTGCAGTTAACTCCGCGTAAGATTCATTTTTAGATAAAATTTTGCTACAGCCGCATTTTATGCTGTCCCATATAGCTTTATTTTCCTCTTCCTTTTCGTTTGAACTCTGACTTAGCAATCAAACTTTGTGTAAGAAACACAGAGACAAGCTGTTTGTTTATCACTAACCATTAGAGTTTTTCATGGCTCTATCAATCTCAAAGTGCTTTAATTTGGCTATTGCGTATCAGTGGATAAGATTAATAAATAAATAATAATTAAGTAAATCCAGCGATACATTGAAGTTATTTAATATCCCTGAATTAAGTAATATCACCGTCTACTATGCCATAAGTTTGAATGAATAAATTAATGTATTGTGATGGTGAAAATGTCGATAGGCAATGGCATATCGTTTCCTACAACCTGACTTGATAGGACTTTACTTGCATTACTTTTTACTTCATTTCAAAGATCTTACACCGATTACTTACAACTTTTTCTACCACGAAACACTCAAAAATTAACTAACTCTCAGTGAAAAACTAAAAAATACGTTTACTCTTTTAAAAAATTCGCATTATGTTGATAAGAAATTTAGCATTATATGTAAAATGGGAAATTGTAACAATCTCGCAACTAAAGCCGGTCGAAAAATAAAATATCTCCTAAAAAGGTACATTTAAAATAAATTCAGACGCTACTATTATCATTGTACCCTTTTGGCAAGATTAGGCTAGAACGGCCTCTCTTTGACAATTAACTTTAACAGATACCTCATGAAAATATATTAAATTATTTCATGACTAATGTCTGCAACTAAAGTACGCCAAGAGAAAAAACCAATAAAACAAAACAAACTAAAGATATGATAAGTATACAATTTGTTAAATCTAATAATTATAAAGTAATAGATACACGAAAAGGAAGCATATTGTTTCAAACTTGATCTATGATAACTTGATCTATGATAACTTGATCTATGATATCTTGATCTATAGATCATAGACCCTGCGGTGCACCGACATCTGACTTATGGTATATCAGTATTGTAGGGCACTCAGACCCTAACTAACCTGGCCAACCTAACCCATCATTCCATCCTTAAACCCTTTCCATATTTCGTACCCTACTACTTCACATCCACCGGCTAAACTTACCCTTTCACCCTAACACATCCCCGTGCGCTTTCACGCTACTCTCACTTCCCCTTGTGAATCTACCCCTTTTTCTATACCCCCCTAATTTCTCTCCCCGGCTTAATCCCCTTCCCTTTCCCTCGTTAGCACCCGTTAAAGGAAGTCCCAATGGCCCTGCCCCGGGGCCCCATCAAACGGTCTCCATGGTGATAAGGACCCGCACGCTACTAATCCCTGGCGACTCGAGTAAGGGAAGGGGTAGAGATTAACGGGATTTGGGACATATTTAACGCTCGTAACAATTAACTTTAAAGTCCTTCCCGTTAGAAAAAAAACTCCTAGAATATCAACGTCCCTTACGCTGTCTGCTTGCTTAGCGTAATTATCGTGAGGATCGCCGATACCTGTGGGGCCTAATTTCCACCAAAGAGTGTGAAGTACTGTAATCGAACGAAACGCCGGAAATGAATGGCCCACTGTAATGCGTCTGCACTTTTAAGAGATCAATCTGGGTGTCTGAGATGGAAACTACGTCCGCCATCTAAAAAGATACTACAATTCTATTTAAGACGTTTGATTGTATTACTTAAGTTCTTAGTAACAAGTTAAACATAATATGGGACTAGTGAGCATCAATTTAGTCTGGATTAAAGTCGGATTTATGTATTTCGGGGAAAGACCACAATTTGTCAAGATAAACTATGATAATTCTTGCAATTACTTTATTTCTTCTGTAATTTGAATTATTTCATCAATATTATGCACCTCCCATTCCAAATATAGCATTTTTATATTATAATATTGTATATTGCTAAATCAAGTTCTGCTGTTAAAGCTCGTCTACTCTCTCTATTCGTTTATTATATATTTGTAAGACTGTTATTTTATTTTTTAACTTATCTGTTGTAAAATGGGAATGTCCTATAAAGTAAGTAATGCAAAACTTCGATCACGATTAAGGTTGCCAGATGTTTTAAATGCAAGTCGAGAAGAAAAATAGAATCACTGGTTCTAACACTGAATCGGGACAATTCGTGCCAACTAAGAAAAATATTTTAAATTATGATATATAATGATTCAAATACGTACATTAAAAACAAACTTTCCCTTGAATTACGTTTTTATATAGTCTGAGAACTTTAGAGTGAATATTTTCGTAAATGCGTTGTGAACAGAATAAACGCATCGTGCTTGCTTGAGATTTCATCTTGTACCTTGCATGAAAATCTTAAGGCATTCCTAATACACAATGATGCGAAATTATCTTTGATTTTTTAAGTTTTTAACATTTAAATTTGAGAGAAGAAACAAATTTCTATCACCTCTGCAGTAAAGCTTAAACTTTCTGTTGCGCGCTGCATTAGTGCTATGAAAGGTTTGATATGCAACAGCGAAATCTTCAAAGAATAAGTCAGTACGCGGGTAGTACTTCAATTCCTTTTACTTCCTTCCCAACGGCACACTAGGAATTGGGTATTTTGGCGGTTCCAAATCAATTTTAGGTTTAATGTATGTATAAAGTAAATGTATGTTGAGTATTCAATTTTGGAGTCAAAATGCTTATTCTCGAAATGTCAACATCTTCGAAGCTATTGGAAACTTATACATAGTAACTCATACACAGCTGCATTCGTTAAGTGAACGAAGAACTACTATATAAATGAAAATTTCTACTCAATCTAGGAGTAACTATTCAGTCTAACCATCTATTACAACAGCAAGCATACTTAATTCTCTATTAAGGTGCAAAAATACTGGAATTTGCAACCATCAACGCAAAATTTATGTGGTGAACTTTTTAAGTCCGTGCAAAAGTATGGTGAATTGGTAACTAAGTTTCGCTTCGACATTTCCTCCAAAATCTTCGCGACACACATATTACCTCTCGCAGCAAAGTATTCTGTCAAATCACACAACTTGGAATACACTGTTGAGTACAATCATACAAAAATTACCGTCAATCTTTGTATTTTTGTTCTGTAATGATTTACACCTAAATTGGGCTTTAGATAATTAAAATTTCGACCCTGATTAGGCATGAATATCGCCCCTGAGAAAATAGTATCCACATAAAAGTTGACCTCTAAAATTCAGCCTTAAAAAGTAGACTGCGAAAAACTATTATCATTTGAGTAAACATCGTAATTACTTTGATTATATGAGGTATTTATTCGTTAATCAAGAATTTCCCTAAAAGCAAAATTTACATCACTGGCAGAGTTTAGCTTCGTGATTGCAAAAGCTTTTTTTACCTTGAATAAACTATTATTTTTATTTCATTAAATTTTTACAAAGCCTTACTCTGCGCAGTCCATCACGATTTCATCAATGTTCGAGTGAGTGAGTGGAGTTCCGTTTTAGTTTCGTTTTAAATTATTAGTCGAACTGATTTTATTTTACTGTAAAGAGAGGCATCCCTTTGTAGTTCTCTTTGAGCAACAGGATGAAAGCAATCATTCAATAAAATAATGCCATTCATCCGATGAAAATATTCAGTTAATGAGAAGTCCTCACGATAGGTAGTAAAGATGAGGAATTTCAGTAAAGTTCTATATAAAACGAATGTTTGATTTATAAAGAAAAAATAAATTCTGAATTGAACGTAAAATGAGATTTGACATTCGCAAAAAGGACTCTCGTAGATTTATATCTCATCTCTTCTAACTTTTGCAGCCCTGTACGAAAATAATACACTTTGGATTATTGTCTGTTTATGATAGCATACCGAAATGCAGGATGTGTGGATGATTCTCACACTTACTACTATAAAGTGTGAGAACAAGTCTGCAAACCTTTCAACTTCGGAGAGAAAAATACTTAATATGAAGGATATAGTTTCCGAGTCTGATTTTTGCGTATTAATATTGCGTATCTTGCCTAACTCTTTTGCACATTTAAATTGTTAACGTACTTAATGAAAGGAATGATTAAAATACCAGACCTTATCCTTTAAAGCAAATGAATGTGGGCATTGGTTAATATGTTGATTAGATACTGAATAACACTAAGATTTAATGTAAAACTGTAATATATCAACGAGTAATGTCTTAGAATGAGCTGGTTCGCATCGTAATTTCCCGACATTTCGGTTTAGAGAATTCGTGCACGTTGGCAGAGCATATGGGAGCAGCATTGAGTGAGGCGTATGCAAAATCGCTAAGACAAGCCATGTTCAGGTATTCGTGGCGGAAGAACACCAGTAGAGCGCTGATTTATCCGCAGCAGAAAATGGCGCTGGCGTAGGAATGCCTCTGACATATGCGTTCGTCTTGGAGGTGACCTAAATACTCCTCACTGTAAACAAGGCATAACGACCGTTATTACCCGTACATCTAATGAAATTAAGGAGTGCCTCTGTCCAGATTGAGCTAATGCTGTTAAGCGCTAACGGCCTTCCGACCAAAGGAAATGCGAAGGGCGTTATCTGATTTGGTCTGCTTTGGCAATATTAGCTTCGATTCGCTTCCATTTTCTCAACAAATTTGTCAAAATATTGCTGTTTTTGAGAGGGAACAGGTGGATGTGGAGCAAACATTCAAAGCGGTAGGGGCAATTTACGGCAATTTTCTAATACCCTCATCTCTAATTAATTTTTAAGATGCCGCTTATCGTCATAGATCTAACAGATGTATAGTGATCGTGAAGAAATTTCACAATTTGATTTTAATTCAAGTTCCCAGGTTGAATTCTAGGTAACATATCGCTAGCAATACAAAAGGGGAGGGCAACTGGACTATCTCTCGAAAGATATTAAATCCGATGGAAGAAAGACGAAAAGAAAACCGTAAAGATAAGACCGCTAGACATGTTACAGGGACTTAAGTGTATTTGATACTTAATTGAGTGATATGTGTGATATGAGTGATATGTGTGAATTGAGTGATATCTTTTGTGATTTCTTTACTACTATTAGAATTTTTACAATCTAAAGCGATTACGAATTATATAATCTGTCAGTTTTATATAATTATGTAAAGTTTTCTTGAGTATTGAGATGATTCACTATGATTATGAGCTACTCTAATCTGTTTGTACAGATTTGATGCTGAAGAAAATGAATACTCAACCAAATATTAGCGGAAGAGATGATCGCAACGTAATGCTGTATAATAATAGAAATGTCAATATACGGTCTCCTTTATGAGAACTCGAATCACGAAATATATTTTCACTTTATATTGTTCCTCCTCTAATCACGTGTCTTGGTTTCACCTATGGTAAATCCTTCCATACGGATACTCTTTTAGTCTTTGACCTGATGTGCACAATAATTATAGAACGGAACTACCGATTTTTCTAAGGCATTTTGGTTTTAATAGTCTTGATGAAATCTTAAGTATTATGATGTTTCAATGAACGCTATACATTTTCATTAAATATAAATTCACAGAAAGATAATCAAATTAATGATAACATTAACATTCCACCCGTGGCACAAATAGTAAGCTGGTCCTCGACGGGTCAGCTCATAGAGGGTCTGATTAATTGGAATGCAGGAGCACCGGAAATCACCTTCGGCTATGTGCCAATGCATGGTGCATCACTAATCTTCCTCATTTTCTAACATCAGTTATATCCTATATCGGGAAATTCGCGGAAATTCGTGCGACATTAATTCAACCGCTTACAATGGCTGAGAATTTTCAGGCACAAAATGCTCTTTCCAATCTGGTTTGACTTTACATGCTTTCAGATTCACGGGACCTAACCAGAGCCTAAGCTAACTACAAACAGTAGAGCTTATTTTTGTATATGAATTCGGTTTATTAATGCTCAAATGGTCAATTCCGTCAATTCTATCTCGTCCACTACATTTGCTTAGCTTCAACTGCCGTTAAAACTATATAGAATATTTAAGGATGAGACAATTATGGCTAATTAGACCACGAGAGATAAGATTAATATTTAAAATAATTGTTTAGTATTTGTCTACTTTATATTTATTAATTTATTTATTTTTAATCTATTTTTATTTTAAATTTTTTAATTATTTTAGTTGTGATTCAAGGAGAAATTTCGCGCAACTGAGTTTTCGCGGCTATATTAACCCCCCTCTTTCAGAGGGTGTTTACTCGCTACCTGGGTTTATCCTCTATCAGCCTTTAGTCGTTGAGATCTTTTCTCACAAATCAAATCTTTCCTTTCTATTTCCCCTCCTTTTTTAATCATTTTCTTTTATGCTTTTTTCCCTCCTATGTAGGAACCTACGTCATATGAGATGGGAGGACGAGAGAGGTCTATTCAGGTCTAATCTCGCCAAATAAAGGGCCGAACGATAATTCATAAACATTGATTATCTAGCAGCAATATGCAATATATAATCTATCGCTTAGTATCGTCATTGGGTGAATTGTATCTCTCTTTCTCACAGCCTAATATCGTTAACTATTTAGTGCCATCCTAAACAGTTAAACCTAGGTAGTTTACCCATAGTACCGAAACAGTAAGATATTCTTAGATGAAATGATACATATCATGTATCTAAATAAATGAGAAAATTAAATGCATTAAAGGAAATTAAAACACAAAGTAAAACAGAATACTAATGGAAATGACAAATGACAACTTTGAAAATAAAATTTTGCTTTTTTTGACTTTTGCTTCAAGAACAGCAACGACAAACTTTCAGAAAAATTAATTTTCATTTTAAAGCATGAGTTAAAATGCAACAAGCGAAGAATTCAAACGTTTATGTATTCATTAAATGATTTTGATGAGCAAAAAACTAAATCCTCTTGGCATAAAGAAGAGGCGTCGAATTAAATGGACATTTAAAGTAATTCCTTTAACGTCATTTGCCTCGTTTTGGGAGGTTTTTGAGTTTCTCTTTAATTATATTTTGATGATAGCTTTAAAGCCGTTGCTCATATTATCCTAATATATTTTAAAAACGTAGTACTGAGAAGTAAGCTGATATAATGCTATGAATTTCTGGTTGGGACACTCTACCTGTAATATACATATATGATCTAAAACCATGTATAGTCCAACTCTCGAAAATGTACTTCAAATTTCATTCTTTGGTAAAAATCAGCCTTAACTGCCGATCCATTTACTGCGGAATTGTTTCGAAGGACTTTTGAAATACCATCACTAATTCTTATATTTTCATATCTCATGAAGAAACAGAAACACGCTTTTTCCCAAGAGAATCACTGTATCTAAGAAACCCTGATGCTAATTTCGGTCATTAACATTTATTACAACTTAAGGAATTTTCTAAACCGCCAACTCTCATGAAACAGGATAACTAACAGATATCTAACTGGATATTTTCAAAATGAAGCTCTGAATTACATAAAGTAATGCTTTATCTTAAGGAAACGCAATTGTAATGTGTTGATAATGTTCTTGTAAGATCAAATTACAGGAAGTTATAGCGGATAACGAAAATGAGTGATATATTTTACTTCTAACATACGTTAGGTTCTTGATTATTATTTTATATACACCAATTTGGTTGGCAATTGTAACCCCCCCCCCCCTAAAGAACAGGCCGAAGAATTTTTAATAGAAGACTTTTCAATGCAAAATGTCTATAATAAAGTCGACCTGTCCCTGGGTATCAAGGGTATTTTTTATCAACGTCCATTTATGTTTCGAAAATTTAAACGAACGTGAAATATAATGGTAATATGGTAAAAGTGCACGAGGTGAATGAAAAGACTGGAGCGTGCTAAACTGATTTAGGAGAACAAACAACATATAACGGAGTCATGACAGAAAATTTTGTTTCCAAAAGAAAGTTTTGAGGACGTGAAAGTAAATTTGAGCTCCCTTGCGTCCCAGGACGGCGGTTTAAAACTACATGAGCAACTCCCATTATGGCGAGTTAGATCACCAAAGGTGAGAGCATCAAGTCACGCTTTCAATTTACACCCCGTTGCGCACTAAATCTGTGATAATGTTCCTTCACTCCTGACGTCTTTTGTACGCAGATTCGTCAGCTTCCATGAAAACTTTTTCGAGGCTATGTAAACAAAGCTAGAGAGAAGAGCTTTGAGAATTAAGTGACACAAAATAAAGCCTTTTCCGTGAGTGTGGATGAAAATTTGATATTTTAACATTCCCTGCCGTGATTTTCGGATGCTATGAATTCATGTTATCGTTAATCTTTTTTTTATTTTCTAGTTGAGATGGGAATCGCGTTTAAATTAAACTTTAAATAACTGAATTTTCAAAATGGAAATGTTGTATATTGGTCAGTCTTCTCTTATGTTACGTTAATACTAACTATTCTCGTATAGCCGGTGAAACTTGGTGAATAGTTGGGGTGAACGCACCATTTATTTTAGCTAGCGATGTCGCGCAGAGTTTGCGAAGCAAAAAGGTTACCTAAGCGACAAATCCTAGCATCTATTTTCCGATTTTCTCAAAGTTATCATTCGAGATGAGCGAATCGAATCAAAATTCGAACGTTTACTTGAATGGCGGAAATTCATGTTTACCAAACACAATTTTGCTTCTTTTCTCAATTTTCTGCATGAAATCGTTAAGACAAATTTTATACTAGTACGCTTCTAATCAAATATAATTTACCAATTAGTTCGACTACAATGAAAAAATATATATCCTATCAAAAAATTTCCTCCTTATAAACATTCAGGGCTATTCCAGCGGATTTCAATGTATGAGAAGTATGAGGCGAAAAATACGAGCGAAAAATTCACGGGAAAAGTATCAAATCAAATAATAGTTCATTTCGATTCACAGTTAGAATAATTTAGACAACTGTATTCGAAGACGATTATCACGTCTGTAGCAATTTGTCGTAATACAGTGTACACATAATATTCAGTACGTCTTTCGAGATTTCACTATTCTAATTAGAGAAACAGGAAAGTAATGAGTAAATAACTCTTTTCTCTCTGACAATACCCATTTGTCTTCAAGAAGCGTCTGTTTACGCTAGAAAATTTATCGTAGCATCAACTAAAGCAAAAAAATCGCAGACCCTGTTATTTTACAGATACCAAATATTAGAGACGTATTATTGTCAATGCTGCTTGTAAACAATGAGTGACTGTTAAATCTGCAGGCCGTTTTAAATCTTAAAGCCTCCGCCATCAGCTAAAAATATCTTCAGAGTATGAGTCTTACTAGGTAAGATGTGAGATAGTCTGCCCATACTATTCCACGTTGAGCCATAACACTAAGAATGGAAAGCACCCACGTAAATCCAGCACGACTATGACTTCTCATGGAATATAAGTATGAAAGTAAAAATGAATGTCTCTCTTCAGTATCATTCACACCTCAGCAGGTTTCCCAAAGTATGAGGAGTAGGTTTCCTGAGGAGGTGCGGAATCACGGCTGAGAGGAAAATAAAATGGTGGATAGAGTTGCAAACGTAAAACGAAATACAGACAATTCGCGACTTACATGAGTTTAGTATACGTAAACTCGAACTCAGGAAGTGAATTTTAACGGGCAAAAAGCATACGAAGAGTGAGAAACAAGTGCCGCTCTATTTACGCAGCTTTACTGCAGGGAATAACTCGCGCGACATCTTTCTCGCGTATTTGAACGTGTGTGAATCTCTGTCCTCAGTGCATTGGTTAATTTTAAGTTATTTCTCTATGTTCCTCTACGTTAAGTTACCCAATGAGTTCTACTCGACTTCTATAAAATAGGAGAAGTGAAGTGAGTCTAAGAAACATTCCTTTAATGTCAGTCGAGACCTGACATCTACAGTGCCCCTTAAGCCACCTCGCAGCGTGTGGCAGGGGATGCATGCACCATAACTCCAACTTTTTAATCAATTACTTTCGCGTAAGGTTCGCAAAAAAATGAATTCTTGACCGACTGGTTCTAGCATATATTTCTCTTGCATTTCTCGCAGAATAAGAGCGGTCTACGTAAGTAGGAATGGGCATAAGATCGACTACCACGAGAGTACTCTCACAATTTATTAAGTACAAATAATTTTTATTTGAATTTAATTTCTTCTAAAGACTTCCATCCTGCATAATGAAGCATATAACGCTCACCGATTTTTCGTAGAAAATGAAAAATTACAACTTGTTAAACAAATTCAACTTCGGTAAACTTCAGAAGGTTTTCCTTTCCTAAAATTTCGTACCCGAATCGTTTGTATACTTTCACTGGGACATCCTCTCATCGCGGATGATCATCGATATCAAACAACCGGAATACATTTTCGAATTGCTGATCTTAATGAGATGGAGAGAGTGCTCATGCATGTCACGAAATACCTGTGCGACGTGAAATAACGAGACATATCACGAGAACACAAAATTTGCATCCGAAAACTCGCCGTTTCGGAAGTTGGAGTTGGTTCCGTTCGATATCGATATATTTTCCAATTAAATCAATGTCAAATGAGATATTTAAAGAGTGTTATATTTGCATTGTCCATTTTGAGACTATAATAGCATTATTTTATTTACGTTTTCACCTTTCCTTGTTATGGGTTATTTTTTCATATATCTGCTGATGAAATTACATAACTGAATTAAATAAGCTATCAAATTTTTGAGCCTCCGACCTCTGTATGCATAAAATATAGATATTTGACTGTTATTTTGGACATCTAAATCAAAGCTTTAAACGAATTGCATGGCCTTCCCCGTTATTTGCAATTTTCTGAATGTTTAAAAGAGAATAAATCAAACTTTTACCAAATATCCTTCTGATCTGATACTAGCTTCAAATACAAACACAGATCATGAATTTAATTAACGTGATTTATAGTTAAAGTTGTACAAGAAGTGAAAATTTGTGACTTGACTGGGACTCGAATCTTACTTATTGATCTCAATGACAATCACAAGATATTCTAAATTTATATATTCTTGTATTTTTAAAAATTTTAACATATTTAGAAAACAATAATTGAACTAACGAATGGGTTTCACCGACGAAAATAAAACGAGAATACAATCACTTCAGGAATAATTTATTATTGTGTAATATTCCTTCTTGTGATATAATATCCGATTTTTCCTAAAGAAATACATTCTTCTAAAAATTAATCTGCAATCCTGAATTAGATTACGTAACAATTAAATAAAAAAATCCAACTACCTGAAACATTCACCGTAAAACTCTACTCATTTCCCACGCTTTAATTCCTAATGTTCATAATAAATAAATTCCCACGTCTCCATTATACAGTTGAATGAGAAAGAAACTTGATAATTAGTTTTTCTATACAATTTACCAAACTTGCGGAAAATAAATGCTTGAATATCTCAAGAAAAAGAAGAAAAATACCGAAGGGTTTCTTCCTTGTTTGTTAAAATGCTGCATGCGATGAGCAATATTGCTATCCCTAACATAAAATAGAGCGGTCCGACGTAATGCCACCCAAACCAATCGAAAGCAATCCGAATCAACAGCACTCAGTCCAACACAGGATCACACAGTCAAATTCGTCATTCCATGGGGAAATACCCTAATCTAACGAACTCGGCTGGATCCAATACATTCTAACCCAATTCAACCGCTCTGCATCCATACTAAGCGTATAGAAGCGTTCTACAGGTTTTGCATTTCAAATCACCCTTTCGCCAGGCTTTCCTGAAATTTTATTTGCCTCAATGATGGAAACAAAAACATCTGTAGACGTACTGTTCAGAAGTTACCTTAGTGAATGGTAATTATAGATCATCAGGGAGAGAATAAATTTACCAGGAAAAGAGTTGGAAATATAGTGGATGGTTTATACGATTACTTTTAGTTATGTATAGTTTACATTCGTTGAGTTTAGAAGTAGATGAAGCATATTCATATTTGAATTCAATTTATTATAATAGCTTATGGAAGAATGCTTGCCTATAAATGGGCCTATGTAATACTTTTTCAAAAACACCAAAATTCCACCAGTCTTTTATACACGAACACTACTTTCCATTGGTTTACATACGAGAATATTTGGCCATCTGCCGTTTGATTGATTTCAAATGTATCATGATCGAATTTGTTATTTTATAATTCTGGTTCTTAAATTTTAATTTTTCCTCGCAACGGAGATATTCTGAAGTCTGTTTCTTGTAAGAAGAGGTCTTTTTCTCATAAACTTACTCCTTAAAATTAGGGATGCGTATAAAGATTTTGTACACTCATGATAACAAAAATATATCATGCTTTAAAATAATCACACGTGTATCAAATACAATATATATCCATAAACTCAACAGTTGTTTTCTGATATTTTCAAAACTATTTACTTTCTATTAATTACGAACTATCTTCCTTTGTGAAAGAGGTTTTCATTTTATTTCTTCCATTAAAATATATTTCATCAAGAAAAAGATAAATGAAAGTCAGGTTGCATACTTGGCAAAAATAAGATAAGAAAATGTTGGAGAATTAATCGTTCTGAATTTGACGAACAGATGAAAAGAATTCTTTTAATATATAAACGAAGATAAGTATGATGATGAGGAATTGTATGAGAGAAAAAATTCCATTGCCTTCTGGTAGGTTTTTACGAACAGAAAAATCGTTATTCGATAAGATTTATATTCGTGGTGGTGGTGAAAATTTGATTTCCTCTGTAGTCAAGCTGATAAACGAATGCAAAAAACTACCAGGTTACTTTGGACCTCAAAAACCTGCCTCCGATGTTAAGAACGTCCCCGTTTGCCACGATCAAATCCATTCCAAAATAGCACACCTCCGCGCAGAAGTAAAACGCGTGAAAAAGCAAAGAATTTCATGCGCCACTCCACAGAAGTTTCAGAAGGCAAACGCGACACGGAATACATTCAAAAAGTATTAGCATAGGATTTTAACGCAGGCTATTTTATATTTTGGGCCATAATTTCCGAATCCATAAAAATGAGCGAAAAGGTTGGCCATCCACAAATTGGCAATCTGAAGAGGCGATAGAGCTCCGGTCAATGCATCTGCCTCTGAAAACGAGGCCCAATTCGTGAGGACATAAAAGCGGCGGAGAATGCCAACCATTTATCGCACTTTTTCCTCCGATCGCACATTTACTGTATCGCCGGCGGCGCTGTTTGTTTGTTTAAATATGGCCGCGGACGAATTCTTAGGTAAAAGGTAGGCTTTTTTGGACTGTAAACAAGGCGATTGGACAGAATTCCACGGCTGCCGACCGTGTTACAAGGAGCGTAAATTGTACGACGCGAATGATTGCGCTAATGATGCACGCGCATCTATCACGAGATTCGCTTTAAGGAATGGTGAGCTAGTTTTCCGTGTGCGCGTTCCAATATTTTCGCTCTTCAGGACTACTTTATTTATTGCGAGCTCGCGAAGTTTGCGCTTGAATTCAACGAGGAAATACTTGGATGGTTTCGATACGGGAAAGAAAGTTACGTGAAAAATTTAAAACAAATTACTAGTATTTGTTAAAGTTTCTTGCTAATGAATCTTGAAAACTTAAGAAATACCATATGAGTTAAATATGTAAAGCGAGAATTCTCCGGGGTTTTGGGTATGTTTGTCTTACATTGGTGTCCACGCTACTGTGTCGAAGTAAACTGTGTCATACTTGTACTCCAAGACCAGAAAGAAGTACTGTTGCATTTTTATTAGCCAATTCTGCTGGGTTCGAACCAATATCACTCGAATAAATTTCCATGAAGAATATACATAAACTATCAAAAGAAAATCTGATACATTTAAATTTCATATTTTCCGATTGCGGTAATTTATTTTACAAAATTAAATTAGAAAAATAGCGAAACAAACTCGAGATAAGTAGAATGAGAAGGTAAATTTAGTAAAGTAGTTAAGTCTAACTTATACCTTCGATCATAGATTGAGAGTTCAATCCAAACAAAATTTATTAAAGTATATCAAAATTTCATCTAAGTTTATCGTACTCAAATGTAGTCTCCTTTACGACCAGCGCAATTTTTAAAAGCCGAGTTGTTTTTCCTCATAGGGTTATATTGGAAATTACCGCCGTAAGAAATATTGGAATATTGATAATATATAAACTCATCGTCATTAAATATTTAAGAGAGGTCCAAGATGAAAGAAGAATGTACCCTTTTTTCATCGTTATAAACCATTTCATTAAAAAACTTCTCTTCTTAAGTACAAGTTTTTAAAGTTTTTTTCTTAAAGTAAGTTCGTTTCTATACTTTCCCTTAATTTCTCATAATTCCTGGTATTTTTTATTCAACAGGATAAGAATATTGTATTAAGAATCGAAATATTCGAAGTTTAGTCACCACAAACATTTCTTAGCTTGCTTCATTCTCCCAACTTCAGGTTACTCAGGATTTTGTATACCCATATATTTACATCAATTTCTTCGTTATTTACGGATTACATAAAAGAAACGCGTTATTATATTAAATCACTTGAGAAGGGTCGTAATAAAAAAATGCAATACAGAATAGATATCAAACGTGTTTATTGATTATAATTAAATTAATTTAATATGTTTATAAGTTTAGTGAGATGATTACAGCAAAATAAATATTATGTCACATGAATACGTCATAACAATATTATTATCACTCGCTTACAATAAATAGAGGTGTTTGATGATTAAAGAACAAAAAATAAACGATATATCTATCTTTACTTATTCCCTTACAACAATATTTAAATTGGTAAAATATCTTAGAGCGTTTCGTCGAATCCAATTTGATATTCGTAAATATCACATATTCACTTATTTTGTCGCAACTATCAGCCTGTAAGGTTCATTGTTTTACTACCCGACGATCGTTACCTAGCATCACAATCTGAATAATCAAATCCACGTGAACGTATCCTCTTGGGAACTCTAGTTGTTAAACAAGAATTCCAGAGTTTATTCCGTACGAAAACTGCTGTTTTTGAAGAATAAAAGTTATCCTCCTCTTAAATGTATAATCGTATTTATGATTTATTTTAAAACATACTTTCCCTTCCGCGCAATTTCAATATGGAAATTCGCTTCTCGTAGCGAATCCATGTTTATTTTAGTCTGCTTTACCAACTCTTCTTTTCATTTTTTACTTTTTACGAGCTGCAAAATCTTCAGAGACCTCCCGCAGTTATCTCACAAAACCTTTCTCTCACTGGGGAACTTTTTTTTACTTTTTATGCAAAATTCATATGACGCCGTATTATTTTCAGCCTATTTCGCAAAACAATAGGAAATGGGCTGACTTATACGTGTATTAAAATCTACAGTTACGAATTCGACGCTGGTTTTACATCTGACTCACCACGTAGTTTTTCGTCCTTAAATTTACCGTTCGGAGAACAAATACGAAAGCCAGGACTCAATTACAAACTTGCAGCCATTGTAGATTTTAATCCCAGTATGATGTGAAATGTGAGATATTTATTTCGAGCACTATATTAATGCAAGAGTGAAACAGTTATTTGTACACAAAATAGATTATATGTGCTCATTCTTTAAAATTTAAAAGGGAACTATCGAGACAAAGACAGTTTTAAAACCAGCGTTTGCTAAAGCACACCAGAGTAATTATCGCACTGTTATTTCTCCGCTGATGGTTCAGGAAATCCATAATTTAGTAACGTCCTTAATAAATAACTTGTAAATTTACAATCAATTCTTTAATCAACTTCAGAAATGAATAACTTTTAACAGGCCGGAGAGCTAAAAACGAAGAATACAGTGGATGAAGCAGAAATACAGTAAAACCTCTCTAAGCGGAAAAACATTTTTGTCCCGGCGCGCCAGGACGCCGCGGCGTGCGCCCATCACTAATGGTCGACCCTGTATTAAACGGAAACCTGTCTTATCCGGAAGAAATCACAGTCCCAATGGACTCTGCTAAAGACTTTCTTCAAACGCGAAAGGTGTTTATAATTGTAACAAATATAAGGCTATGGTCCGATATCATAGGAATATCCCAGGTGACATTTAAAGTGGGTGATATAGTACCTATGCTTATACTAATATGTGTAGAGCCTATGGTGTTTATCGCATAACTCTAACCCAAAAGTTTAATAATTTGCCGAAATAGATAGCCGGGGACTAAAAAATTATATTGCTAAAGAGACTTGAACTAAGATCTTTCTCTTGAGCCGCATCTGACGATAGGCGAAAACAGTTCAGCAAATGGAAGACCTGGGATCGAGTTCAGGTGTGGTCATATATTTTTCACATCCGTTGCCTTAGGGAATAACTTCTAATAATTCACGTATTATATAATGTTACGCTACAAGTATTTTATAATTTTACTCCCATATGCACTGTTACCGTTTCAATATTATGAATTGAGCTACCACATTTCAGTAAGTACGAAATTCCTGTCTAATGCATAGCGAAAGCAATTTTCGAGGCCAAAAATATTTCATGAGATTACTGTGAAAAGCAATAGCTGTTATCTCTCTAGTTTTCAAAATAGAATACACAAAACAGATTCCTTGAATATGCATCTGATTAGGTCAAATAGAAGAAATAAATACGCTTCCCTTTTATACTCGTCATTAAGTTATTTGTCGAAACTTATTACTTGTTATTAATAGAATAGTACTTAAGAATGGAATTTGATGGTGCAGCGGTTACGTACATAAGAGATTTATTTCAAATGCCTTTTATGATCGCATACACATATTATTTTCCTCGATCCGAAACAAGTAGCAATTCCATATATATTTGCGTTGATATCAACAAGCTTGATGTCCCTTTAAACAGTAGTGAATAGTGCTATTCCCGACGTTTCAGCAAAGAACACTACAGATAATCGCTTTTCTTTTGGAAAAGTTGAATACGTGTTGAATTCTGCACGTTAGGAACGACCTAATCCTCTGAATAATTTGATCATCGATTGTATAAGACTGTAAAGGAACTTCGAATGCTTTCCTAAAATCCAGGAGGAAAGGTAGCATTTGTCTCTAATTTGTTGGCTGCTTGCAATAAGTTGTGACCAAAGAGTGGTAACTGGCTCTCAAAGAAGCGATCTAACCATGTTGACTGCACGTGATTGCAATGTTTTCACATGTACGAAAGAACTTTAGCGAAGTGTTGGTTTGGATAGGGAGGCGGAGTTGTGACAACATCCACCAGAGATTAATGTACCATACTTCCCCATGTTTAAGGCGATTCTTGATTTTGAAACCGGAATTTTCAACTCGTAACCAACGTAAAAACTATGTAAGGCTCGTTAAATAGGTACAATAAATGAGCCCAAGTAAAACAAAGGCAAGAATAAAATAACGCAAAAATTATTATCAATGACCTTTCATATCGCCGTGAACTATCGCTGCATTCGTTCAATTAAATCTATGACAATTTAATCAGATACCCTTCTTTTAGACTAGATATTCGAACCTTATGCATCAGGAAATATGATACACTAGTATCACATTTAGAAAGAATTTATTTTATGATTTAACCTTCGATGGCGATAAATATGTTAGAAATCAATCTTAAATGTTGAACCACGGATACTATTCTGTTTAAAAGTTAAAAATGGCATAGTAAATTATTTTAAAGATTTCTTTTATAATGTGTCACTTTGATTGCAGTTATTTCGCTTACTATGTTCGATAAATTTTCGACAATTATATAGTGTAACTTGATAAACATCAATAGGCTCATTAAAGAGAAATATGAATCACTAATTATGAAAGAGGATTTTCTCTAATGTTTAAATTACAGCCTTGTAGAAATAAATATTGATTTATAAAAAAGCGATGTCAATAACTTCAATAAGAAATCTCTTATTCTTGTTTAAGATTGTCGAATCACGATAAATTCTACTCATTGGAATTCCAAAACACTTTCGTGATTCTCTACGCAAATGGGCAGTTTACCACATATCTCTTAGGCATGAAGGTTACTGCGGAGCCAGTAATGAGGCATAAGTCTTCCATTCATTTCAAACTAAGTTAAATTTATCGTCTTTTAACAAACAGTTTTCCTTTTAAAGTTTACACTTATCCTAAGTAAATATGAAAAAAGCATTTAAAAGAAGGTGGAAAGTTAGATGGATCAGGCAAATAAAATGCATATTCACAATCGTCAGAATATCACTCATTTTTCATCCAAGTGATGCTCTTTTATGTGACAATTCCAACGTAATTATATTGATACTAAGTTATTCCACCAATAGACCTTCATGGAATCAAAACTATATAAGGTCAAACTGAAATTTACACTCTAAAATTCGTATTACAGTAAGCATGGCTTATTCAGAATACATAGGATTCAGCAAGACGGATTTAATTTAATCAATTTCGCGATGCTTATAAATCAATTCAAAGCAATCTTTAATAAAAACTTCTCTAGTCCTAGTATTTTAAGAAGTTCTTGCTTTAATTGTAGTTCTTAAGCATATTTCAATTTAGCATGCAAATTATCGGAAAGCATGTCAACGATGAGTGGCTCCTATAAGCTTTCAGCTTGCAGATAATTCAAAATTAACAAATAAAAATCAATAACTCGCTAGTTGATTAAAGAAGTCATCTAGCTAGTATCCTATATAAAAAAAATACAGGAGGATATGATATAATATCTCGTGACTGGAAATTGGAATTACTCTTAATTTACTAAATTAATTATGGGAGAGAATAAGTAAAAAAAAAAACTAAATTGAGTCGTGTCCTTCCATGTAAACATATTAGTTATTCTGTCGGCCAGTTAATAGAAATAATACTACATATTTATAATGATTAAGTGGTTTAAATAGTCGTAAGTAAACATTATCCTCTGTTCTCCAATAAAATTCAAAAATTTATTGCCCTTCGAACTTCTAAAACTAAGGTAATGATTAAAAGTATATACCATATTGAAATAACAGCAATTAATGATAAAAGGAAAGAATCTCAGAAACATCGGCATATTTCTAATTCTTTAAATAGTGTCCGAATAACGCATGATTCCATTATCTAGACGGTTAAGATAAAAAGTAGATGTGTGCGTGAGAAATCTTGGTTTCAAGTGTGTTGTCGTGTGTTACGTCCATCACAGAGCAAAAAATCCTAAATCTTTATAGTATTCAAATTCCTACTGAATCTTCTAACGCACTCTCTACCTTAACCAACACCAAGACTTACTCCTGAGTGCGGCACACCGTCGTTCCTGTTGGATCAGCTGATGAGGGAGGGAAGGGAGGGCGTGGGAGGGAATTGCCCTAGAGCCTAGCGAGGGGACCGCCCCAGGCCGTTGTGACGTGCTATAGGGTTCACCTCTATGCCTAGAGGGCCCCCTGCCACAACTTCAAGGAGAAGCTCCGACCTCATAGACAGAAAGAACGAGCAGGTGAGAAGTGAGTGCTTAGTTACCTCACCCCTGCAGAAGAAGGTGAAAGAAGGGCCCCTGAAATAGATGCCTGCGTCTGTAGGCCTAAGAGTAGGCTAGGTTTGTAGGGAATGCCTTCCCCACGCCCCCTACAGAGCAGGTGGTTAGTACATTTACGGTGAACTACTAAAGAAAACTACTGCTAATTGTTCATATATGTAAATTCATTGCAGCATTTATTTTTAATCTCGTTGCAACAAACCACCCTTCTTGTTCAGCGTCAAAGAAATCATTGAAATCGAAAATAATTAGTTCAATCGGTGGTTACAACCATTTCATTTTTTAATATATAGAGGATATTTAACTGAGAGACTGAAAACAAGATTAGGAAGAAAAGTAAATGCCTTTAATGGTTCTCAACTTTCATGAATATCTACTTATTAAATGAAGATTTGTTTGTTGAACTAAATGAGCTAAAGGCTTTAATCATGTGAAAAGAAAAGAATCGGAGTACTCACGTCTGACTCACGTGAAAAGCTGATATTGCTGAATTATCCTGCAAGAATAGAGAACAATTTCAGTATTAGATAAAGTTCCACTTATAAAAACTACCACATAGATCCATTTTTTATAAACATCATTTTTTATAAGCATCAAACACCAATAAACTGATATACGAGGACTTTTAGATCACCTCCTCAGTGAAACATTAAAAGTTAAACTAGATTGTAATGTGTCATCTTTGAGTTGCACAAATACTCGGAGAGCTGTTCATTGTTCTATTCATGACCACTCTATGTTGAAGCTAAAATATCAATTCGTCGAATATGGAGATTAAAATTTTCAGATTCTCAGAGTGAAGCAATAATAAATGCACAGAGTGAAGCAATGAAATATTCGAGAAGCAAACACAACAAGAATTTCTAAACTTCCTACTTACGGTGTACGTAAGACTATTCATATTGCTTCCGACACAAGTTGAAAATTTCCTGCTAAGAATATTTATCGAGGAAAACATATTATTGAAAAGAAAGCATTAGTATATTGGATGGGAGTCATTTGTGAAAAGACACTTCGCCAATGATCATTTGTGCAAGTAAAGTATAGAGCATAAATAAATGTATGTTGATAATCTAATTACGATTTATTGCGATGATGAGAAACAGACGAAGAAAAGGCAAACTCCTTCATAGTCATTTTCCGCTTCACAATGGACAGATCGTTTAGTAAATATAATACTGATAAATTTGATCCGAATTCTACTTGAACTGTAAAATCATGTTAACAAATCCTGTCTAATCCAAGAACATGTAAGTTTAAGTAAATTTCTCAGCCTTGTTTGGCAAGTTGTAAGCCTGCGAAATTGTGCTAAAATCTAACATATATTTCAGACGCAGTAGGGCGTAAATATTGCAGGAACACATTATCATTTTTAACTGTTTCAAGGGATAAGTGAGCGATATTATGTGAAAACCAAAGAGCGGTTCATGGACAGAGAGAAGGTTGAACTAGGAATATAATAAACATAATGTTTACTATGTTTGTTTACAAACATTACAAGGAAGTATTGCTTCAGAATTGACTCGAAGGTCAGGGTTAATGAGGCTAATATCTTAAGGGTGAAAGCAAAGGAGAGTCGTCTGTCCTTGAGATAATTACGAAGTCCTTTTCCTAAAATATCATCGTGCACTTCACAACCCTCTTATTTTCGTTGACTGCAAACATAGGAAAAAAGGAAAGTGACGTTTAATAGACATTGACTGTTCTACGAAACGGAACGGTCCGATGATTCATTTCGAGCCAGCCGGGATTACATGCTATCCGTTGTGATGTTGGTAAGTTCTAACTGTGTTGTTCACTTAAGTAACAATCTAAAATACAACGAACTAAGTAATAATTTTCAACAATAACACTGTTCCATTGAAAGAGGAAAGAGAAATAATTCTTAACTGCTCACCAGTTGTGGTTCTCCGGGTAGCCTTGGTCCTGCATATTCCTCTTCAGTGCCCTTTCTCGATCAAATAGGAGAAACGCACAGGTATAAATGTGAAGGAAAGGAATTCACAATCTGGAAAAATAGAAACACCAAATTAATTTATCGTAAATGACGAATATATTCTTCGTTAGTATTGTATTTTGCACCTGTAAGAGCGAGCAGCTACCAAGGATTATTCAAATTAGGATTATATTCAATAACCTTCTATTCCGCATCGTAATTATTATATTACAATTATTTTTATATTTTAGTCAATTAATGCAATTCAACACGGAAGGCACAAATAAAAAAATCATATTACACACAGAATCTAAAAAGCGCAAAGGAAAAATATTTCCAGAGTGAATAATTAGGAACAAGTAGTAAAAAAAGAACTGTATTTGTTTATAAAATGAACATCTGTTGAGAAAATTGTTAAATTTGATCTATAATTCATTTCTAGCTTTAGTTAAATATTTCTTTCGGATAGTGGTTACAATACAATAGTTTCTGGAATTCAGTTAAATTTCAATTCAATTCAGCACGAGCCTAAGTAAGAAGCAACTTTTAAAAATTATTTCCTGAAAGCCAACGTTTAGTAGTGATACAAAGTATCCCACCGATATTGAATGAGTAAGATGATGAAATTTTGGAATGAGCTGTATCTTATACTTTAACTGATAATCAAAATGAAGGAAAAGAGATTGGGAAATGTTAACGATATGTTAGTGTTTAAAATTTAAAATCAAATTCTCTGCATAAACTTTTGTTTATGCTATTTGCTGATAATCTCGAAAATAGTCCCCGAGATTGTATTTAAGATGTCAAACTCACGGGGAAAATTTGACTTATTAATAGTAGTGTTCATTTTAAATTTGACTAAACGTCCGGTGTTGGAACAGTATTCTCTATCACCGGAAGTAATAGAATATAATAAATAATGAGAAGGAAATACATGAAAAAAATTTAAATGTAATCACGGAACCTTTCTCGAAAATAATATTTCCACACTATATGTCTGATTTAATGACGTTATTTGAAGATAATATCATTGGTAATAATTTAATTGGTAGTCAATGATTAATAAAAAGAACTGGGGATAAAACTAGAAAACGTTACTATAACGCAAAATAGGACCTTGGCATAACGACTTAAGGAAAGAAGAAAAATGCAACCAAATTACGTTTAATTTTGTACAAATAATAACAGAATTGCAGACAATTACAAATCAAAGAGTCTATAAACGAAAAATTCATATAAATAAGTGATTAATTTTAAATTATGGCTTCTGTATATGAATTCACACATAGAAGGTGAATTGAAGGTCCGAATTCCACACATCCTTTAAGAAAACAGTTGACTGTATTATTAATATCAACGATAAGTATAATTTCAAGTTGTTTCATGTCCATAATGAAAGCAACAAACCCAAAAACACATATGGATCCCTCAGGCAGTACCGAGATCGCAAGAGAAACCTAAGGATTTCCCCGTTAAGTAAGAGTTCGAGGTTTGAGACCTTACTACCTCAGTATTTCACTCGATTTCTCTCATAACTATGAAAACCATATACCATAGACTCCTCATCGTTCATATAAAGCAGAAAAATTATCTAAGACATCTGTATTTACATGTAATTCCCATTATGTTACGCCTATAATTAAATTGACTTTCCAGTCAATATTAAATATGGAATAAGAATTCAGCGCAAATTCAATCGAATATCCAGGTAGAAGATTATTGAGATTAATTAAATTAAATAATAAATGGAAATTTATTCAGAAATTCAAATAAAAAATTCCGTTGTGATAAAGGTCAGCAACTACTCATTCTTGGTAGGGTATTTCCAAAAATTGGTTCTAGGCCTAAATTAGGAGAAATTCTAGAGAAAAATGTGGTATCGGAAAAGATTCGAAGCATTCTTTCATGCTTTCGTCTTATAAATTCTTCAGAAGATATGAATCAATGTTCATCATTTATAAATATCCGACTTAGCTAGAAGTTAGATAAAAAAGATAAAAGATAAATTTCCGAATTGGAATTCATTCGAAAATAGAGATACTAAGTTAACTAAAGGGCGAATCATTCAGACGTCGGTTTCATAACTAATCTTATGAGTCATACGTAACCGGAAAAATACTTCACCGAGGACTGTCTTATTAACTCAAATCAAAGATATCAATGACTGCCATTAAATTCAGAAATAACTTAAGTAAATTCATTTCCATTTAATCATGTTACATACCAAAACTGAAGGAATCCCAAAAATGAGCCCACGGATATCTTGACGCCAGAAATGGATTAACTTTCTGATAATTCACTTATTGATCATCTATTTCTTAATCTTAAAAGTTGCAAATTTAATCCGTTACTCTTAAGGTACTCTTCGTGATCAATCAATTTCTTATCTATCGCAATTAAAAAATTCAAACCTTCCAACGGTAAATTCTGTAATTCATTGCTCAATAATAAGATTTTCGAAATCATAAAAATGATATTAAAATATATGGAACACGATTTGAGACATATTAGTAAATCAAGAAGGGAATTTGTTTGAAAGATGATTATTTAATTCAATTTTGAAATTCTATAACCAACTTCCGTTAAGAGTATTGTAAATTACTGAATCACACCAAGAAGAATATCCTTTATTCATTAAAGGTGTAAATAGTTTGAAGTGGATTTTCCTCGAGTATTAATATGGAGGAAGCTACTTACTGAAATCTTTACCTTATCTATTGCATATATACGCGCTTAAATAAAACAATTATAGAGAACTTAACTTTCATAAATCTGCAGCACCTTAAAAATGAATATATTAATAATAAAGGATATAAATGCAACAATTTAATCAATATTTAATTTTTCAAAGTCAAATGCTAAATCCGTTACACATTTGCTTCCAAAATCGAAACATCAACTCAAAAATGTGGCTAAAACATTACTCATGCATTGCGTTACACTGAAAAGTAGTCTTACATTTTTCACTGTGTGGCACACCTGAATATTTTTATTGTGATTTGAAAGACTATACCTGATCAAAAGGTGTAAGTAAAAAATATGCCTAACTGCGAATTAAAGGCATGTATAAAATTTAGTTCCCAATAAGGATTAATTTGAAAAAAGACATGAAAAATTCAGGTAAAGCTAAAATTGGCATCAAATTTATGATAAATAATAATGAAGCTGATTTATGATTGATAAGTAAATCTTTAATTCCGAAATTTTGCTTAAAAATTTAAACGTAAATTTCTGTAAAACTTTCGATTGGCAGAAGGCGTTAGTAGTTGAAAAAAAACACTCCATTCTAGATCTAAACAGGCAATATAAGAAGATTAAATGTCGCAGAAATGTTTCAAAGTATTATTTTTGAATTGCCTCGGATAACGTCTTCAACACTCGAGAATCATGGCTTCATATCTAAAATATTATCGTTGATAATGAAATGGGTAAAATGAGACGCACATAACTGGAATTCATTGCTAACTAATAAGATTTTTGAAATGATATAAATCATGAGAGATCAAGAAGTATGACTCGCAGCTTAGGGAAAATATATCATACTCCACGAATTCATATAACCACTGAGATTACGTCTTGAAAATAGGTACATATAAAAAAAAGAACACCTATCGATAAAAATATTGCGTCGAAACCCATAATCCTTTCAATTAATTTAAATAAGATTAAGTAATTTTACTTACCAAATCAGAAGGAATCCCAATGATGCACCAAGGACACGGTGACGCCGGAAATGGATTTCACTTCGGTCAGTAAAATACGTAACTAATTAAAACCAAAAGAAAATAGAGAATGTAAGATAATGACAAAAGGATGAATCATTCAGACGTCGGTTTCATAGCTAATCGTACGAGTCATACGTAAGCGGAAAAATACCTCACCGACGACTATCTTATCAACTTAAATCAATGATATCAACGACTGCCTTTAAATTCAGAAATAACTTTAGTAAATTAATTTCTATTTAGTCATGTTACTTACCGAAACTGAAGGAATCCCAAAGATGAGCCCACAGATGTCTTGACGCCAGGAATGGATTAACTTTCCGATAAATTACTAATTGATTATCTTTTGAATTTTAAAAGTTACACAATTATTACATTACCTTTTTAATTTATTTCACAGTTAGTCAATCTCGGATCTACCACACTTGAAACAATTCAAATTTTCTAACGGTTTTTTTCAAAAATTCTTCAACAGGTCCATACGAGGCGATGTCTTCCAGTAAAGTGAAGATTTAGCGCCAAAAATCATTTGTTCAACAAAATGGCGACTTCTGATTGGTCGATTGGGTGGCTGTTCCGGTCGCTGTTACTTTTTCCGTACCTCACCCCACTTATCCCCCTACCGTAGAAATTTGTTACTTATTAATAATTATTTATACATTTTTTATTGAAATATTGTTAACATGAACGTAAATTAAGTTTAATTTGAAATTTATTGGAAAAATTACGTTCGTAACATTTTTACGTTTAAGTATTTCGTGATTAAACTCGATGTAAAATAGGTGATGGTTCCGTGTGACGTCATTATGGCGTACGTTCGAATGCTATGCGAAAATGTATGACTATCAACTGTTCCATTTTTGAAGTGACGCCTTGGAATTTAAATAATAAATGCATAAATTATTAGTTGTTTATTTATTAGATTTATTTAACCATTTTTATATTTTACTGTAAAAATAATAATCACGATGAAACATGAGTTACAGATTGTTTTAAGTTATTCATTTTACAGTATATTATAAAGAAACTGTATTTGGGATTAATTGATTATGATTATTGATAAGAATTAAATTGAAATTTTATTGGTTTAGGGTTATTAAAAATAAATTTTAAAGGTGCAAAACACATTACTCTGACGCTCAATGTTCTTATTACAGGAATATTTCACGGACCTCTCAATACGATATGATATCCAGTTAGACCCGTATTATTACCTTCTATTTAATAAAATCATTACCTTTAATTCCCATTTCAATGTTTTCTTAAGAAAAAGAAATGACAAATAATTTATATTACATTGGTTATTAACCTGCGTCTTCGATACGTAAGTAATATATTTTTTGAGTACGAAGATCCTTTGCTCAAGAAGAAAACGTAAGAATGTTTACAAAAATACAGTTATTTATCTTTTTACATTATGTAGTACTCAACGAAATAAAATACACAAAGCTATTTAAATCGTTAAATCCAAGCAACTCCACCGAGTATTTCTATTACTTATATTCGAGAGAAACAACGACTCTTCAACATTTCTTTTAGAAAGTTTAGATGATATATGTTATCCTAAGCTTAGGGAAATCATTGCACGTCTTGAATGTATCAAACAAGTTATTTTTTTAAGACTAAAATTGATTATGTATAAAACTTTTCTCCATTCAATGTTACAAATTATGGATGCCTCTTAATTACATTATATACTTTAAACGATGGAAAAGAAAATTAATCTTACATATTTAATAATGCAAAAGTCATATGCATAAGAAAACAAGAAATTAATTTTCTACCTAGATTATATATTATCCATTCCCTTACATCCGTCCTCTAAATATCAGAAAGAGACTTGTTTGAAAACAGAATGAGCTTCATGAGGCAAAAGGGGGAGGAAGGTATTTTCTTTTTTCCTCCAATGAGCTAGAAAACGTTCACAATACCTTATGAATCACGTCTAAAATATGCATTGGAAGTCGCGAAGGGCCTTTGATAGAGAATTTTATGGTAAAGAACATTAAGAAATTATTCATGAGCATAATGCCCATTTAGAATACATAATGCATAATTACAAAGAGAGACACAATTATTACAAAGTGTAAAGTACATAATTTACCAAAATTACTGTTAAATGATTAGTTACTGTAAATAAATTAATATTTATTTATTATTGTAACAATATATCCCAGTAGAACATACCAAATACTAACTTAACATGTTTCTTAACAATAACAACCGTATAAGGCTTTGTATGAGTTTAGAATGGAGGAGACCACTGAAGGCAACTTTTAATAGTAATAGTAATATCATTATATGATGGTTAATTGGTTTACTAGAACCATTCCTATGAGTTGTTGGAAGGGATGAGGCTTGCCAGGGCAGATGAGGAATGAGGTACTCTGCCTTCGCTTTCCTCACTGAACCAGAATGTTATGAGTGTCAGCATAGAGTAGATAAAGAAACTATGAAAAACGCAGCTTATATCATTCAAAGAGACATTAGATTCAACATCAGTCATACCTTATGAGATTTTATTTTATAACAGCATCCTCAAGACTAGTAATTGTCAATAGTAAATGGGGGATATATTTTCTCAATAAATTTGCAAAGATATTTACAAATGTTATGATTTTCTGTTAAATATATCCCGTTGTGTCAAACGAGTCAGCGAATTAAGTGGATAGAAATGAAAGCAGACTAACCATTAAGATAGGATGCTTTCATAAGGAAATTTAATATTATGCTAAATTTAACCATGTGATATCCTTGAAACCATATTTGGTAGAAGGGATTCGTCTGTTATCTTTGAAAATGAAATTGAAATATTCTAATTATATATACCTAGTTTTGTTCATGGCAGTGAAAATAAGATATGTTCTGAGCTAAGAGTGATAATTGATCATTATAATAACCTCAATCCTTTTTCAATGGATATTTAGATACCTTTTACGCTACATTTTCATGAATTCTTCCCACTCATAGCATTCTGTCTCAGCGAGTAAAGCAACAGAAAGAAGCTACCTCATCCCTTACCTCGCATGGCTAGCCCAATTTCCTCTCCAAAGGATTGCATAGCTAAAGCTGGAATTTCCATTCAGCCTTTAAACAAATGAAGTTATAAAAAGACATCAATAATATTCATTTAGCAATAAGATGAAGGAAATGTCGAATCAAAAGATTCACTAATCACCATTTGTTCTTTTGTGCCTTCAAAATTTGCCTATAGTTATATAAATAACGATTCAAAGCTGGAGTTGAGATTATGAAATGAATAATTGGGTTCACAATGAAATAATATGGATATACAATGCCCATTACCTTACATTACCCACCTAGATTTTAAGAGAAATAAATCACGACATTCGTATATCTACTTGTTAGCGTAATCATACTTAGCTCAAACCAGAGATCCATCCATTTTGATTGCGATAGCATCTCAACACTGTCGAGTTACAGACTTAGAATTTCTTAGGAAAAGTGCAGATTCGTCTCTTCATAAGAACTGCAAAGAAATAAGTATTCAACGGAAGACTGTTTTCACTGATACACTTTGAAGCACTCGAAATATCACCGATCTTAAAGCTTAGTTTCTAATCCACCAACACACCTTTAACATGCTCTTCCACATACACTCACATCACGTCAAACATACTGCGATTTATTTTCCACCGGATAAACTGTCTCAAAACTTTTAAAATAACTTATCTATAACAAATAAGTAAGATGTAAAGTTTCTAGATGCATGGGCAACCTCTCCTTAATGGCATCACGAGGTTTCCGCGCTTTCGAAAAGAATCATGGTCTACAAAATCGTGAATAACGAAACTTGTTCTTCCGACCATGTGACCTTCGTGCTTCTCTTTGCCTCGCTAAGGAGATTGTGTTCAAGATGGTAGCATTTACATTTTCCTGCGATTTTCACATATAACCATGAGTGAAATTGAGTTTGTGTAGTGTAAATTCTGTGTTGGATTCAGTGATTTCCTTGAAAAATGCGTGAGTGTGAATCAAGGACTATGGTGTATCTAGTGCATTGCATCTGCCGAATACGGGTCACTTGTAATGGCGACGTTAACATGAAATCGTACCTCGCCAACTGTTGAATTCGTTTGCATTGGAGATAATAATATGTCTTAGGAAGGCCTTAAGGAGGGGAGGAGAAGTTTGAAGTGGCGATTTCTTCGCAGACAATTAACGTAAGCTTTCTGACCATATGAAGGTAAGTTAGAAAGTATATCCAGATGCAGTATTCCGAATATAATGAACATATGCATGTAAATGTGAATATAACAAATAATCAGGAGAGTTTCCAATGGTTCGGAATTAATTTCAATATGTCTGGGAATATTCATGGAAAGACTATCGTATGACGTGTGAATAGGAAAATGATGAATCGTTGACTCACCACAATAGGAAAATGATGAATCGTTTATTGACCACAATGAATTATTACCCCTTATCAACTTCCATGTTCCCTATTATCAAACCAGAAGTAATCCTACATTTTCTGTGACCTTCAAGAAATCTAATCATAATTACAATTCATCCATAGATAGAATTCAGAGGACAGCAAATGCATATACGAATAACCGTAATATATTAAGTCCTATAAATACATTTAGAGGTAAACTACATTGAATTATTCTCCCCCAATCTTTATGCAGTTAATGTATTACCCTAAATAAGGTAATAAGTAATGAACATTATAAACTAAAGTTCCTTTGCTTTTTTGCTTATTTTATTTCAATTTTTTAAATTTTACATTCTTATATCTTCTTTTAATATTATTTTTGTTAAGCTGTGGCTTTTAATATTTGAGCTTTTTCATACTAGTATTATTGTTTCTTTATTTGTATATTTTCTTGTTTTTCGACTTTGTAAAATTAAGATCAAATCTTATGATCGTAATAATTTTCAGGTGCAATAATTAATACCTCTCTGATTATATCAACCATCATAGAAACTTCTTGTTTATCATACCATCCATTTATATTTGTAGAATTTACAATGTATTTATAAAAGGGCTTTGGCCCGTGTATGTGTAAAAAAATAACCACGTCAGAATTTTATTACTGATCTTAAATAATGATACCGTTCGATGGTCGCCATAATGACGTTACAGGGAACCATCACCTACTTCACATCGAGTTTAATCACGAAATACTTAAACGTAAAAATGTTACGAACGTAATTTTTCCAATAAATTTCAAATTAAACTTAATTTACGTTCATGTTAACAATATTTCAATAAAAAATGTATAAATAATTATTAATAAGTAACAAATTTCTACGGTAGGGGGATAAGTGGGGTGAGGTACGGAAAAAGTAACAGCGACCGGAACAGCCACCCAATCGACCAATCAGAAGTCGCCATTTTGTTGAACAAATGATTTTTGGCGCTAAATCTTCACTTTACTGGAAGACATCGCCTAGTATGGACCTGTTGAAGAATTTTTGAAAAAAACCGTTAGAAAATTTGAATTGTTTCAAGTGTGGTAGATCCGAGATTGACTAACTGTGAAATAAATTAAAAAGGTAATGTAATAATTGTGTAACTTTTAAAATTCAAAAGATAATCAATTAGTAATTTATCGGAAAGTTAATCCATTCCTGGCGTCAAGACATCTGTGGGCTCATCTTTGGGATTCCTTCAGTTTCGGTAAGTAACATGACTAAATAGAAATTAATTTACTAAAGTTATTTCTGAATTTAAAGGCAGTCGTTGATATCATTGATTTAAGTTGATAAGATAGTCGTCGGTGAGGTATTTTTCCGCTTACGTATGACTCGTACGATTAGCTATGAAACCGACGTCTGAATGATTCATCCTTTTGTCATTATCTTACATTCTCTATTTTCTTTTGGTTTTAATTAGTTACGTATTTTACTGACCGAAGTGAAATCCATTTCCGGCGTCACCGTGTCCTTGGTGCATCATTGGGATTCCTTCTGATTTGGTAAGTAAAATTACTTAATCTTATTTAAATTAATTGAAAGGATTATGGGTTTCGACGCAATATTTTTATCGATAGGTGTTCTTTTTTTTATATGTACCTATTTTCAAGACGTAATCTCAGTGGTTATATGAATTCGTGGAGTATGATATATTTTCCCTAAGCTGCGAGTCATACTTCTTGATCTCTCATGATTTATATCATTTCAAAAATCTTATTAGTTAGCAATGAATTCCAGTTATGTGCGTCTCATTTTACCCATTTCATTATCAACGATAATATTTTAGATATGAAGCCATGATTCTCGAGTGTTGAAGACGTTATCCGAGGCAATTCAAAAATAATACTTTGAAACATTTCTGCGACATTTAATCTTCTTATATTGCCTGTTTAGATCTAGAATGGAGTGTTTTTTTTCAACTACTAACGCCTTCTGCCAATCGAAAGTTTTACAGAAATTTACGTTTAAATTTTTAAGCAAAATTTCGGAATTAAAGATTTACTTATCAATCATAAATCAGCTTCATTATTATTTATCATAAATTTGATGCCAATTTTAGCTTTACCTGAATTTTTCATGTCTTTTTTCAAATTAATCCTTATTGGGAACTAAATTTTATACATGCCTTTAATTCGCAGTTAGGCATATTTTTTACTTACACCTTTTGATCAGGTATAGTCTTTCAAATCACAATAAAAATATTCAGGTGTGCCACACAGTGAAAAATGTAAGACTACTTTTCAGTGTAACGCAATGCATGAGTAATGTTTTAGCCACATTTTTGAGTTGATGTTTCGATTTTGGAAGCAAATGTGTAACGGATTTAGCATTTGACTTTGAAAAATTAAATATTGATTAAATTGTTGCATTTATATCCTTTATTATTAATATATTCATTTTTAAGGTGCTGCAGATTTATGAAAGTTAAGTTCTCTATAATTGTTTTATTTAAGCGCGTATATATGCAATAGATAAGGTAAAGATTTCAGTAAGTAGCTTCCTCCATATTAATACTCGAGGAAAATCCACTTCAAACTATTTACACCTTTAATGAATAAAGGATATTCTTCTTGGTGTGATTCAGTAATTTACAATACTCTTAACGGAAGTTGGTTATAGAATTTCAAAATTGAATTAAATAATCATCTTTCAAACAAATTCCCTTCTTGATTTACTAATATGTCTCAAATCGTGTTCCATATATTTTAATATCATTTTTATGATTTCGAAAATCTTATTATTGAGCAATGAATTACAGAATTTACCGTTGGAAGGTTTGAATTTTTTAATTGCGATAGATAAGAAATTGATTGATCACGAAGAGTACCTTAAGAGTAACGGATTAAATTTGCAACTTTTAAGATTAAGAAATAGATGATCAATAAGTGAATTATCAGAAAGTTAATCCATTTCTGGCGTCAAGATATCCGTGGGCTCATTTTTGGGATTCCTTCAGTTTTGGTATGTAACATGATTAAATGGAAATGAATTTACTTAAGTTATTTCTGAATTTAATGGCAGTCATTGATATCTTTGATTTGAGTTAATAAGACAGTCCTCGGTGAAGTATTTTTCCGGTTACGTATGACTCATAAGATTAGTTATGAAACCGACGTCTGAATGATTCGCCCTTTAGTTAACTTAGTATCTCTATTTTCGAATGAATTCCAATTCGGAAATTTATCTTTTATCTTTTTTATCTAACTTCTAGCTAAGTCGGATATTTATAAATGATGAACATTGATTCATATCTTCTGAAGAATTTATAAGACGAAAGCATGAAAGAATGCTTCGAATCTTTTCCGATACCACATTTTTCTCTAGAATTTCTCCTAATTTAGGCCTAGAACCAATTTTTGGAAATACCCTACCAAGAATGAGTAGTTGCTGACCTTTATCACAACGGAATTTTTTATTTGAATTTCTGAATAAATTTCCATTTATTATTTAATTTAATTAATCTCAATAATCTTCTACCTGGATATTCGATTGAATTTGCGCTGAATTCTTATTCCATATTTAATATTGACTGGAAAGTCAATTTAATTATAGGCGTAACATAATGGGAATTACATGTAAATACAGATGTCTTAGATAATTTTTTCTGCTTTATATGAACGATGAGGAGTCTATGGTATATGGTTTTCATAGTTATGAGAGAAATCGAGTGAAATACTGAGGTAGTAAGGTCTCAAACCTCGAACTCTTACTTAACGGGGAAATCCTTAGGTTTCTCTTGCGATCTCGGTACTGCCTGAGGGATCCATATGTGTTTTTGGGTTTGTTGCTTTCATTATGGACATGAAACAACTTGAAATTATACTTATCGTTGATATTAATAATACAGTCAACTGTTTTCTTAAAGGATGTGTGGAATTCGGACCTTCAATTCACCTTCTATGTGTGAATTCATATACAGAAGCCATAATTTAAAATTAATCACTTATTTATATGAATTTTTCGTTTATAGACTCTTTGATTTGTAATTGTCTGCAATTCTGTTATTATTTGTACAAAATTAAACGTAATTTGGTTGCATTTTTCTTCTTTCCTTAAGTCGTTATGCCAAGGTCCTATTTTGCGTTATAGTAACGTTTTCTAGTTTTATCCCCAGTTCTTTTTATTAATCATTGACTACCAATTAAATTATTACCAATGATATTATCTTCAAATAACGTCATTAAATCAGACATATAGTGTGGAAATATTATTTTCGAGAAAGGTTCCGTGATTACATTTAAATTTTTTTCATGTATTTCCTTCTCATTATTTATTATATTCTATTACTTCCGGTGATAGAGAATACTGTTCCAACACCGGACGTTTAGTCAAATTTAAAATGAACACTACTATTAATAAGTCAAATTTTCCCCGTGAGTTTGACATCTTAAATACAATCTCGGGGACTATTTTCGAGATTATCAGCAAATAGCATAAACAAAAGTTTATGCAGAGAATTTGATTTTAAATTTTAAACACTAACATATCGTTAACATTTCCCAATCTCTTTTCCTTCATTTTGATTATCAGTTAAAGTATAAGATACAGCTCATTCCAAAATTTCATCATCTTACTCATTCAATATCGGTGGGATACTTTGTATCACTACTAAACGTTGGCTTTCAGGAAATAATTTTTAAAAGTTGCTTCTTACTTAGGCTCGTGCTGAATTGAATTGAAATTTAACTGAATTCCAGAAACTATTGTATTGTAACCACTATCCGAAAGAAATATTTAACTAAAGCTAGAAATGAATTATAGATCAAATTTAACAATTTTCTCAACAGATGTTCATTTTATAAACAAATACAGTTCTTTTTTTACTACTTGTTCCTAATTATTCACTCTGGAAATATTTTTCCTTTGCGCTTTTTAGATTCTGTGTGTAATATGATTTTTTTATTTGTGCCTTCCGTGTTGAATTGCATTAATTGACTAAAATATAAAAATAATTGTAATATAATAATTACGATGCGGAATAGAAGGTTATTGAATATAATCCTAATTTGAATAATCCTTGGTAGCTGCTCGCTCTTACAGGTGCAAAATACAATACTAACGAAGAATATATTCGTCATTTACGATAAATTAATTTGGTGTTTCTATTTTTCCAGATTGTGAATTCCTTTCCTTCACATTTATACCTGTGCGTTTCTCCTATTTGATCGAGAAAGGGCACTGAAGAGGAATATGCAGGACCAAGGCTACCCGGAGAACCACAACTGGTGAGCAGTTAAGAATTATTTCTCTTTCCTCTTTCAATGGAACAGTGTTATTGTTGAAAATTATTACTTAGTTCGTTGTATTTTAGATTGTTACTTAAGTGAACAACACAGTTAGAACTTACCAACATCACAACGGATAGCATGTAATCCCGGCTGGCTCGAAATGAATCATCGGACCGTTCCGTTTCGTAGAACAGTCAATGTCTATTAAACGTCACTTTCCTTTTTTCCTATGTTTGCAGTCAACGAAAATAAGAGGGTTGTGAAGTGCACGATGATATTTTAGGAAAAGGACTTCGTAATTATCTCAAGGACAGACGACTCTCCTTTGCTTTCACCCTTAAGATATTAGCCTCATTAACCCTGACCTTCGAGTCAATTCTGAAGCAATACTTCCTTGTAATGTTTGTAAACAAACATAGTAAACATTATGTTTATTATATTCCTAGTTCAACCTTCTCTCTGTCCATGAACCGCTCTTTGGTTTTCACATAATATCGCTCACTTATCCCTTGAAACAGTTAAAAATGATAATGTGTTCCTGCAATATTTACGCCCTACTGCGTCTGAAATATATGTTAGATTTTAGCACAATTTCGCAGGCTTACAACTTGCCAAACAAGGCTGAGAAATTTACTTAAACTTACATGTTCTTGGATTAGACAGGATTTGTTAACATGATTTTACAGTTCAAGTAGAATTCGGATCAAATTTATCAGTATTATATTTACTAAACGATCTGTCCATTGTGAAGCGGAAAATGACTATGAAGGAGTTTGCCTTTTCTTCGTCTGTTTCTCATCATCGCAATAAATCGTAATTAGATTATCAACATACATTTATTTATGCTCTATACTTTACTTGCACAAATGATCATTGGCGAAGTGTCTTTTCACAAATGACTCCCATCCAATGTCCTTATGCTTTCTTTTAAATAATATGTTTTCCGCGATAAATATTCTTAGCAGGAACTTTTTTCAACTTGTGTCCGATGCAATATGAATAGTCCTACGTACACCTTAATAAGGAAGTTTAGAAATTCTTGTTATGTTTGCTACTCGAATATTTCGTTTCTTCACTATTTGTATTTATTATTGCTTCACTCTGAGAATCTATAATTTTAATCTCCATATTCGACGAATTGATATTTTAGCTTCAGCATAGAGTGGTCGTGAATAGAACAATGAACAGCTGTCCGAGTAATTGTGCAACTCAAAGATGACACATTACAATCTATTTTAACTTAAAATGTGTCACTGAGGAGATGATCTAAATGTCCTCGTATAAATTCAGTTTATTGGTGATTAATGTTAAATGTTTAAAAAACTGGGTCTATGTGTGAGTTTTTATAAGTGGAACTTTATCTAATACTGAAATTGTTCTCTATTCTTGCAGGATAATTCAGCAATATCAGCTTTTCACGTGAGTCAGACGTGAGTACTCTGTTTCTTTTCTTTTCACATGATTAAAGCCTTTCGGTCATTTGGTTCATCAGACAAATCTTCATTTAAGTAGATATTCATGAACGTTGAGCACCATTAAAGGCATTTACTTTTCTTCCTAATCTTGTTTTCAATCTTTCAGTTAAATATCCTCTATATATTAAAAAATGAAACTATTGTAACCACCGATTTAACTAATTATTTTCGATTTCAATGATTTCTTTGACGCTGAACAAGAAGGGTGGTTTGTTGCAACGAGATTAAAAATAAATGCTGCAATGAATTTACATATATGAACAATTAGCAGTAGTTTTCTTTAGTAGTTCACCGTAAATGCACTAACCACCTGCTCTGTAGGGGGCGTGGGGAAGGCATTCCCTACAAACCTAGCCTACTCTTAGGCCTACAGACGCAGGCATCTATTTCAGGGGCCCTTCTTTCACCTTCTTCTGCAGGGGTGAGGTAACCTAGCACTCACTTCTCACCTGCTCGTTCTTTCTGTCTATGAGGTCGGAGCTTCTCCTTGAAGTTGTGGCAGGGGGCCCTCTAGGCATAGAGGTGAACCCTATAGCACGTCACAACGGCCTGGGGCGGTCCCCTCGCTAGGCTCTAGGGCAATTCCCTCCCACGCCCTCCCTTCCCTCCCTCATCAGCTGATCCAACAGGAACGACGGTGTGCCGCACTCAAGAGTAAGTCTTGGTGTTGGTTAAGGTTGAGAGTGCGTTAGAAGATTCAGGAGGAATTTCATGTAGTAAATATTTGGGAAATTTTAATGATGATGAGTACAATTATCTTTACAGTGCTTAGATTTTGTTCAAAGTTTTTATTTAGGAACATTTTACTATACAATCAGAAATGAGAAATCTTAGAATCTTAGTAGGCTGGCGTTAGGTTTTAAAAGCGAAACACATTACCGAATACTGGTAGTAAGAACATACTGAGAACTTGTCTTGATAGAGGAATGCGCATCACCTTAAACACTTTCTTTTCTCTGATTTATCAATTAACCTCTTCAAAACCGTTATTATTTCTCTAGAGAATATCGTAACCCTATTTCACACTGCGCGCTCCTCGAAACATTTAGTCCTTATGGCGATGGCGTTTTAGAATCTTACTTTTTCAGTAAGAATTTCAATTGGTAATGTAGGTTACGCTCTGATCTATTTAACACTCGAGAACTCATTAGAAAGCAAGATTTCTCTCGCTCACTTTTACTGTACATCGTCACCGTGAAGTTAATGGAGTCACGCGTCATTTGGACACTAATTAATGGATTTAAGAATGGCAATGTATTGAAGTATCAATACTCTTATTATAAGTTACCACGTTTCGGCTGCTTATGCTACTTATTTTATTATCAATTACACTTTCGAGTATTTGATAGAGAAACGTTTAAATTGGTATTAATCAGGCCATTGATAAGATAAGCTACTACAGTTAAAGGATCTTTATGGGATAGCATTAAGGATATAGTGTTACGTTCTCTCACAGTTGCTTCTTCCACCAACTTGAATTCACAATAAGTATTCATTCTGGTACAGGCTTTTTTAAAATTATAACCAGTGCACATATTTATGGTATACAAGAATGTTAGATGGATATCAAACAAATCCACTTCAAATCTAAGATCTAAATGAAGTTTAAAAAATTCCCAACACATAAAACTGTTAATTTAAAATGAAGAGTTGTAAATTTACTTAATATGTATTTTCTAATTTTTTCCACATTAAATGAAACTTTTTCACCCAATGGATAGTTGTAGAAGAGTTCAAGAGTTTCAAGTAAATAATCTCGGCAAAATTATTGTTCCTTTACATTTACATACTTTACATTATGAATACATTTGAATATATATTCTTATCGCTCTTGCTTGAAATGCCCTTTTCCTACTGCGCTAAAGTGAGGCTTTTCGAAATAAACGCGCTTTAGAAGTGTACTTTACATCCAGTAATTCCGCTTTCTGGTGAGGTAACATTCCTGAAAACAAACATCTTCGAAATACGAAAACACAACCCCACTGTCCTTCATAACCGCTCTTGAAATTCTGTTTCCCAACCTTTAAATCTTCGCTTTTTTCCGAGATGAAAGGATTTTTACCTTAATTAGACTCATTCCAGTCATCCTCACTTTTGGGAAGGAATCCACTCTCCAGAAAGGACGAAAAACTCTAACTCTTTTTATGGATGTGGCCAAAGTTAGGATCTTTATTTGACCAACACTTGAGTCTCGTATTAGTGATTGCGGCGGGAGCGATTAGTACTGCAGTTCGAGTTTACTCGTTTCGTTGGATATATCTGCTTATATCTAGCTGAGGCATTTGATTTGAAAACCCTACCCTAACCAGTGAGGGTTAAAGAGTTTGATAGCTCTATCTAAATCATTTGTAGACTCACTAATAGAAATTATAAAAATAACTTACTAGTCCGCAAGAATAGTTTTATTTTTAACCTAAAATAGAGCCATTCTCTAATTAAAAGATAATGAATATGAAAATGATGTGGTATTGGTGTAGGTAATTGCAGCTGGATATATTATTTTGAATGAACGTCACAAAATCAAGCAAAGTAATGTAGAAATCCAATTCTTCGAAATACTTCCCATTATTTACATCTTATATTTGTATTCTTTCAATGTATTTCTTTTTTATTTTTAATTAGATTCTTTCATTTTTTACTGAGGCTACTGTTCTAAGATCATTAAGTTGAATTTAAACTTAACTATACTTTAAATACAACCAGTTTTCCAGTGGATTTACATACTACTGCTGTATATTACATAAATAAAATTCCGGGACTATTTCCGAGATTAGAATGAAATAGATTAACCGAATTTTTTATCTAGCCTACGAATTTCAATAGAGAACTCTACTCTGATCAAAGGTGGTTCCAGATTTTGACAACTTCATATAATCTAAATAATTTGTAGTCTCACTGATAGAAATTATAAACATAATTTAATAACTTGAAAACTCGATGAAGAAAAATACTTTTCACGAATGAAATTAATTTGTGGGGATAGATAAGCGAGGATCAAGGGCAGATTTCATCAGGGACCCATTTCAGAACCACAACAACAGATTATTTGTCTTAGATAAAGTTTTTTGAGCCACATCAAGGGTCCTTAGCTTGCACCTAATGGAAAGTCCGACCCTGGCGACGATGCATTATTGTCATGACACTATTCACAAACGATGTATTTTTACTAAATACGAATGACGCATTATTTCGTTTTTTTAACAATGGTCAGTATCCTGGAACTCAGTTTTTTATTGTGTCTTATTGTGAATCAGTTAATTCGTTTTATCATAAAAATCTTGGATAAAACGTTTCTATACAAATATGCAACCATTATAATTCATAAGATTCGTAATTTAACGCTTTGGATATTTCATGCTTAATTCCCACATTGGTAGAACAATCGACTCGAATAGTGCGTATAAAAAGAACACTGAAGGCTCTCTCTTTATAAGAGCTACATCCCCCATATCTATATATCTATCTACTTAGCTCGTTCATCGTTTCAAAGAAAATCTAACAGGACTCGTAATATCTTTCTTTCGTTTTCATCAGAGATCGTTAAGGCGATACACGTAAATCATGTCAACTTAGACAAAGGTTTGCACCAAGGAGATCTTCATTGCGGAATAATGAAAGCGCATATGCGGAAATTAATTTCGTATCTCGAGGTAACAATACAATGCTAAAAACGTTCATACATTTGATAATTCGAACGTTGAGCGATTGGTATGTTGAGGTAAGATTGTATTTGCCAATTTTGCCAATCCCTGGCTCGTATTTCGGCTCGAATTGGCTGATATTGTGTTGGATCGGAACGTGTTGATTGGATCATGCTTTCTCGAGGTGGATAATGTTTTATGAACGTTTACGCCTGTTTGCGAGAAATTAAAAACGCTGTTTGGCGATGTTTGAGCAGTTGTATACCCGAAGGTTGCGCGCGCCGTAATTAAATCCTTCAAATGAACAAGCAGATCAGCGCTTGAAAAACCAAAATCTCATTTGGAGATAGGGTAAGGCAGATCAAAGGGACGCATTCGGCCCGAGGGATTCGCGAAAGGTAATTTTGCCCGATAACAGAAATGAGAACTTTTAATTGCGTAGATGAAATGTTGCTGCATCCTATACGAAGCCAAACTCTAGGGGGGTCCTCAGGGCGTAGACCTGTTTTACGTTCATGTTATAACCGACTAATTGTTTAGACAAGAAGGGTTAGACCACATTAACTCGCAGCATAAATTTAATGCGATAAAAACATGAGAGTGATTTAAAAAGTTTTAATTGCGTAGATAGCGATGTAGAGAAACGAGTCACCGTTTTTACAACGTCCAGTTAGACTCCATTAGTAACGAAAGATATCACGAGGATATTTTCACCACATCTGACCTAAATCCTGATGTAGAAGCTAAGGATTTTCAATGATTACAAGGAAAAAATTTAAAAGTAAAGAGCATTTTTCAAATGCTATTTTATATTCAGGATATATTGTATTCCATTTTATATAGCACATGTGGTAGCCCTGAGATAAATGCCCCACTGGTTTCTAACTTTCGAGTTTTTCTCTCTCGTATCGTATTAAAATCTTTTCATTTTTATAACATATTATAGTGGTAACGAACAGAACAATTCTTTCAAAAAGCATGTCATTTATCCAGGATGTAAACCTAAATCGAACTGAAAAATTAGATATTTTGAACCTGAATCGAATCCGAATCCCACAACTCATTAGTTTCCATTTGCAAGGTAGTCAAACGTAGGAGCACTAATATTAACCAATAATGCGTAAAGATAAATTATAACTATCCTAAGGAGATGCATTTTTATAAACGATCCGATTATTTTTATGCATCAAGTGTGTTATACTTAAATTTAACTAAAGATCGTTTTTGAAAAGCTTCCCATGAAAAAGAACCTTTCATTTCGATTATAATAAGTGACACCCTTAGCGTAAAAAAAATCAGAAAAATTGTGACGAAAGCCGGTAGCTGCCAAAGTTTTACCGTTGCTGATTTGAGATTTTCATTACATCCGAGCGAATACCGGAACAAAAGTTACCACGACACTCTAATATTTTATATCAGGTCGCTATTTTAACTGTTTAACATATTCAATTCTGGGGGTTACGTTCCCACGTAACGTTTAAGTAGCAATCACTGGAGGAATTTCAACCAAAGTAATGTAGATATACATGAATGTGACAAGAAAATGACCGTCATACTTGATGCCATTCCATTATCTAAATTAATCATGCTTTCGAAAATATATTCGTAGCTGACATTATAGTTTCTAAAAATTTCTAAATCTGATAAATAATATAAATCTGATAAATCAAATTCGGATGATTTGTAACAGTAACACACGATTGTGTGGAAACAATCGACTTAATTGTGTGGAAACAAAAAACTACTTCTTTTCATTGCTAAATTGTTTCACGAAGTACGACCTACGATGATAGATTGTATACGTTCAACAGCTTTATGAAGGAAAATTGTCGAAATTAAGGATAAATAAATAAATGCCATAGCAACGGAAAGATAAACTGTTCATAGCTAGGGATAGGCCAATACGAATCGGTGTTAATCCGGAGGTGAGTCTTGAGTAAAGTAAGGGAATTAATCGAACGGAGAGAGTTTACTCACCTAATGCGGAGAGAATCGCCTTGGGAACAATGTTAGCCTTGCACCTTAGAAGGACTAAAATTGCTACCTGAATTCGAAGAACCTATGGAGCGGATTGACCTCAATTTCCCAACATCGACTGAAAGGAATGTTTCCAGTGAAGGAAATCGCGGATTATTATCACTAGACGGGAGAGTACAAGTGATATCAATATAGAAATTAAATCTACTTTTTCAAACTAAGAAAAATACAGTATATGTTTCAAAGATCTTGAAGGGAAAAAACAATAAAACGAAGTTGAATAAGTATGCTATCCTCAACCGATTGATTTTAAGCTTAACCGTTTCAGCACCTTCAATATGTTCCTGTTCACTTTTCTTCGCGTCTTAGCGTCTGAAAATGAGTTAATTTTTCCTCGATTAACTGAACCGGAAAGTAATGGCAAAGGATTTTATTTCTTTATCGAAATTTAATATACCTAAGACTTGTGAGAACAAAAACGTAACTCAATTACTTCATGTGCTATGTTCCTTATGAGTGAGATGGCTATCTTTCTGAGATTCCTTCCTCATTTCGTCTTTATAACCCTTGATAAAGAAATATCTTTGACAACCCCTTACAGATATTTTTGAATTTGTGGAAATGCAAAATCCTAGAATTCAAGAATATATGATGATCGCGACAATGAAGTTGGAAATGCATCAAATGAGAAAACGTTTCATAATAAAGAAGTAATACTATTAAAAATTTGAGGGACAGAGTTAAAGTTATAATATTAAAGGTTAAAAGTTTCCAAACGAATTGAGAAAGCAAACGAAAACTGATATTCTGCAAGTTATACTGAGAAAATGTTATATAAAAGGATATAATAACATTTAACAATTGAAAGTTCAAGAGAGATCGAATAATAATTAATTAAAACATAATACTGAAAAACGTGTGAGGATTTTTAATCACTGAGCATTTTCATTGATAAAGTATAGCAAATAATAACGCAAGATGCTTATCTAAACAGGAACTCTAACATCCGTTATTTTAGGAAGGAGATAATATTTCAAGCAAAACATGAAGAACAATATCAGTAAATAATACGCAAAATTTATCCAACGAAATGGCATCCCAGAATCTACACTCTAGATATTTTAATGGTACAAAAATTTAATAGTTTGGATAAACAGACATTGTTCGTAAAGCTTTCTTTTTGGCGCAAATTTATTGTTCCATATCAAAGAGCTGAAAATTAAAATAAATATTAAATTTCCCAGCGCGTGAAACCCTACAAAAATGGAAGCAGGCGAGGCAAAATATTCAGAAGTGCTCAAAGAAGAAAAATGGAGGTATTTTTACTCTCACAAAACCTTTCGAGAATAATTCAAATACCAGAATCTCATGAAAGACTACGAAAGCTCTAACACAAGCACGTTGTAAGGACTCCCACGTTAATGATGGGGTTAACAACCTGGTCGACATAGGAACCGAAAAATCGTGTAATTTTAGCAAACTCTCGAATCCACAATTAAAATGGGAATGACCCCAAGGCAAAATGAACCATTGAATGCGGAATTAAAGATTTAATTACACTTTTGCTGCTTCGGCATAACACCTGCATTGATTAAAAACTTGGTGGTAGTGAGAAAACTCAATCAGGAACGCTTATATTAAACAAGTTAGAAAAAGTAGTGAAAGTTCATAAAAATTCCTTGTAATCCATTTCTATTATATAAGAGAAGCAATCTAGACGTGGACTACTTATCTATTGATAGGAAGATATCATCCGTCAAACTACGAAAGAGATATTTTTAATAACTTGTGCACTTTTTGGACTCACGATTCGCTGAGGAACATGTTATGTTAAACAGGATGACCTAGTTCTTAATTCTAATTCCAGCGATCTAAATTGACTTATTTCACGGCATGATTAATAGTAGAGTTTAAATGTACTCATACTGTTCCTTAGGTAACGCTATAGAAAATTTTATCACTAACAAAGAGTAAATCAGAACAATCGATAAAACTTTTATCACTATGATCGTCATCATAATCTTTTTCTTTCTTAAGTTACAGTTTTCTTCATTCACCCATCTTATCAAATAATACCACCAACTATAAAATCAATTGAATTGCTATAGTTATTTCTGGATGCATGTTAAACTGAGATAACGAAGAAATTTACCATCAGTCATAATGAACTCTGATATAGAAATTATTTAATTTTCCTTGGAGAGCGCATTTTCTAATAGAATAAGAGTTTGGATCAATTCAAGCTGTTTTGATAATAATCTAAGCGTTCAATGATTTTTAATTAACTATCCGATAAGAGATTCGAAAAACTCTCCAATTCCTCCAAAGGAGAAGTAAGCCATAGATTACTGACTGATTCTGAGTCCGACCTGGATTCTACGAGGCAGTCAATGCGCTTTTCAGCGACTAAGTTGTCATCCATAGGAGTTAATGCACAATGCATATGTGCTCATAACATTGTCCTTCGCTGAAATTAATCGTGATTTTATTCTATGTTTTCTTACAACAGTAGCGCAAAAAGTAAGCCTTCTCTTCATTCTACATGATAAATTTTTAAAGCAATTGCCTTTTATTACGAATTATGTGAAAAAATTAAAAAAGAATAAATTTCTTTCTCTCTTTCTGGAACCCTCTCTTGCGTCACTCCATACCGTTTAAAACAATAGGACTTTAAGAAACAAAAATTTTATAGCATCTCCAATCGCACAATGGACATTTTCAGCGGTGGTCAGGTTATAGCACTAGCTCAGGATATGAAGGCTATTTGGGGCAAGGCGAATTCCTAAGCAAACCTGTGGCAGCACTCGAGCTCAATTCAACTTCGACGTTACTTACGGCAAAGTGGCAGACGAACGAGGGGAATTCACTTAGAGCTCACCTTGAAGGGACTGTATGGAACAGTGGTTGGGAAGCTATTTCCAGCGGAATATACCGTTCGACCGCCTAAGAAAACAATAGGACGAAATCATCTGGAAGTACGTGAGAGTCGTGCTTCTTGTGTTTTAGCTAGTCCAACGTTGACACGTAACGGGACGGGGTAAAAGAACTTAATTGACAAGTAAAAGCAAAGTAGGTAATCTTTATTTTATATGAAATCATAAAAGAATATTATATAATATGAATCTTAAGGCCGAAGGAAAGTCGAACTAGAACCGAACCGAAAGCCGATGAATACGAGTAAGAAACAGTAATTTTGCCGGAATGAATACTATACCCAAACCGAATAATTAACTAAAAGCCATTTGTTATACCATTAAATATATCCATTTCCAGAAAAATTCCTTTCGGAATAGCATAATATTTTAGCTGTGCGAGCGAAATGAAACTGTTTCAACCTTTTCGACGTAAGTAGACGGAAGAAAATCAGAACTGAATCTAAATTTGTTTTATATCATTCTACCCAAAAATAAACAGAAAAAACAGCATGGTTAGATACTCAAATCGTTTTTCATCTTGTAGAAATTTATTTGAAAGATTGTACTTGGCAGAAGAATTTTATCGCTACGCCATCAAGAGATATGTGAATTAATACTTAAGTTCATAAATTTCAAACTATTCTAGGTTCTCGGGATATTCAAGGGGGCAAAGCGTTCCACTTTAGTTAAAGCGGTTTCGGGTTTGATTTCTGTTGGGTTCCACGTTCAAAATATCCTCTTCTGCCGCAGCACTCAAAAATTACTACTATTTCTACTATTAAAACTATCTAATCTTGAAAACATATAAATGAGAATCTCCCTTTTTGTTTCTTCATATTTCATACACGTTCTAACTCCGTACCTATTTTGCATTTCCTCAAATTTCCCACTCTGAATACAAGCGGCCCGCGAATAAATTCTTTTGAAAGCGGGCGTTATTTCGGTGAGAATCGGCGTCTGGTTCCAGGGTATTGTCCTTTTGGCTCCAAGATGAGCTCAACCCTTTTAATTACCCATTAATGGAAGGGAATCCCTTCAAAATTAGAGCCTCGGAATTGATATCGGATTCGCAGATGAATCGAAAAGGTCCTCCGGAATAGGTATCTGTGGAACCGCATGAAATATATCTCAGTGGGTGAGGCCCTCCCTCAATTTCCCTCAATAAGACATGGATGTTCCTATTAGTGGTACACTTCATTTCTCCCACGAAATACCCGAAATTGAAGGATCTACTTCTCTGACATACATCTTTATTTACAAATACATCCTACTGGCTGCATATGGGTGCGTATTCAAAAGACGTCAAGACTTATTTTATTTAGTTCCTTCTCAAAGCGGGTGAGAAATGTGGCCACTAGGCATAAATCTAAATTTTACCGTGAGTGAATGCTCTGTATTTAATTTCTTCGAAAGGAAACAAGTGCGTCAAAATGACGCATACATAATAAATGGAATAAATAATAAATCTCGCATAAATGCAGTCGTGTCAGTTCAATATGATCACCTTTACAAGCAACTTAAACTGGAGCACGGATATCCGAAATATAGGCGATAAAGTAAATATGAAGCAAATGGTTTAAAGACTGATTTTTTGGCGAAAGATGCGCAATAACAGAAGGATAAAGAAGTAGCTCAAATGTGTTTACATTTCCTCTCACACGCATAGAGTAGAAATGGAGAGTAGAAATATACATATAGATTATTTTTGAGACTGTAAAATCTCATTTAGTCTCAAGAAAAGATATTTCTTAATAGTGGTTGTAGCTTATATACCATAATGTATAATTTTACGTGGCCGAACAAACTAGTGGAATGTTCTTTTACCATTTAAGTCAACACTCTGCAATGATCAATTCTTCCTGATTATTCAAATTGAGTTCCCTTTCCACTATTTGCTCTAAGAATATGTTTTACGAGTAAAAGTTGCTTGCATACTGCAAGCTATCAGTTGAATGCAGTATCATACCAAGTAATGCCTCAAATCAATTTTAAAACTTCGCGCAAAAGACCGCCCGGCGACGAACTAAGGACCCGATTGGGCGACACAATTGCATATTAATGTAAGATAAGTGCCATTCTGACCTGTTTCAATTCAATATCTTATAAAGAAGGTCCTATAATAAGATTACGCTATCCCTCTTTACAATACATGGTAGAATAGAAATGACGCCCTGGCATCGAACCAAGAACCGTCAGAGTAAGGGCGGACAGCGTATATGAAACATATGACATGCTTCTATGTACATTCCATTTTATATCATTCCCGGTAATCGGATATGCATTCAAAATAATTGTAAGAATTGACCGCCATGCATTTTATATTGCAGAATTTTGCACCCACTTGGCGTCGAACTCACGGTCATTTGGTAGCATTTCTTTCTTTCGTACTATGGAAGACCATCTCATCTCTAACCTCCGTGAATTTCACTGTTCTATCGCTCGGAGGAAGGACTCAAAACAATTTTCGATAATTCGCGCAAAAGACCGCCTAGCGTCGAACTCAGGACATTTCTGTGAGCGAAAATGGCGAATTAATATTAGATAAGTGTCATTATGACTTTTTCCAAAGTTTCGATCGAATATCTTATCGGTAAAATCCTAAAATAAGATTCCGTTATTCCCGCTTGAAATGCATGGTAGAATCGGAATGACACTCTTGCATCGAACCAAGGACCACTGCAGAAACGGCGAATAACATGAAAGAATCTTCTCAAACGACTCTGTCAACATTCCGAGTTTTATCTTTCCAGCTTATCGGGAAGGGATTTAAAAAAATTGTCAATGGTATCAGCAATGCATTTCTTACGGAAGCATTTCGGACCCACCTGGCGTCGAACACACGGACTTTTGGTAACATTTCTTCCATTGGTACTATGGAAGACCATCTCATTTGCAAACACCGAGATTTTGATTGCTCTATCAAATCGAGAACGGCCTCAAAACAAATTGCAATAATTCGCGCAAAAGACCGCCTAGCGTCGAACTCAGGACCCTTCCGTGAGAAAAGATTTCAAAATAATATTAGATAAGTCCCATCCTTACTTGTTCCAAAGTTTCGATTCAATATCTTATCGGGAAGGTCCCAAAATAAGATTCCGTTTTCCCCGTTTGAAATGCATGGTGGAATCGGAATGACCCTCTTGCATCGAACCAAGGACCACTAGACGAACGGTGTACTTCATAAAAGAATGTTTTCAAACGCCTCCGTCGCCACACCTAGTTTGATCTTTCCAGCTTATCGGGAAGGTATTGAAAAAAAATGACAAAAATTCCAGCAATACATTTCTTATGGAAGAATTTTGCACCCACCTGGAGTCGAACTCACGGTCATTTTGTAACATTTATTCCATAAGAACCATAGAAGACTACCTCAACTTTAATCTCCGAGATTTTGGTTCCTCTATCTTACCGATAAGTGCCTCAAAAAATATTTCAAAAATCCGCGCAATGCATTCTTATGGAAAAATTGCGATTTTTGGGAATTTCTGGCATCGAACCCATGATAGCTAGCGTCGATGTCTGAATTATTCTGGCTTCTAGAGTGTAGGGCCAGTACGTCGAAAAAATCTGAAGTCGACGGCGCTCGTGGAACATGGTCAGAATTCGTATCCCCTATATCTATATATATCTATTATATATAGCTAACTCTCCGGATATACCTATATAGATATATATATATACGAGTAAAAGTTGCTTGCATACTGCAAGCTAATTGGTAAGAATTTACAATAAGTTCCCCTTACGGGTGTCCCCTTCGAAGCTTATCCAGCATAATTTTTAAACTTGCCGCAATATATTTCTTAAGTTAGAAATTTTCATCCATCTGGCATCGAACTCACGGTCATATGCAACCTTTCTTCCACTGGTTCTATAGAAAACTACTTCAAACGCAAACGCTGTGATTTTGAATAGTCTCCTGAATAAATAAAGGCCTCAAAACAATTTTTAAAAAATTGCGTAAATGACCGCCTGGCGTCGAACACAGGACCCGTTCGTGAGAGACAATGGCATATGAATGTTAGAGAAGTGCTACTCTGACGTGTTTCAAAGTTTCAATTCAGTATCTTATCGGGAAGGTCCTAAAATAAGATCCGTTATTCCCGTTTGAAATGCATGGTAGAATCGGAATGACGCTCTAGAATCGAACCAAGGACCTCTAGAGAAGCAGTGGACGTCATGAAGGAATCTTCTCAAACGCCTCTGTCACCATTCCGGGTTTTATCTTTCCAGTTTATCGGGAAGGCATTTTAAAAAATCGTCCCTGATAATATCCCTGATAAAAATCGTTCCTCAGCAATGCATTTCTTACGGAGGCATTTCGGACCCACCTGGCGTCGAACAGACGGACATTTGGTAACATTTCTTCGTTTGGTACGATGGAAGACCATCTCATCTGTAAACACCGAGATTTTGATTGCTCTATCGCATCGAGAACGGCCTCAAAACAGATTGAAAAAATTCGCGCAAAAGACCGCCTAGCGTCGAACTCAGAACTCTTCCGTGAGAGAAGATAGCAAAATAATATTAGATAAGTGCCATCCTTACTTGTTCCAAAGTTTCGATTCAATATCTTATCGGGAAGGTCCCAAAATGAGATTCCGCTTTCCTCATTTGAAATACATGGAGGAATCGGAATGACCATCTTGCATCGAACCAAGGACCACTAAACGAACGATGATAATCATGGAAGAAAGCTTTCAAACGCTTCTGTCACCATTCAGGGTTTTATCTTTCCAGCTTATCGGGATGGCATTTAAAAAAATCTTCAAAGATTTCAGCAATGCATTTCTTATGGAAGAATTTTGCATCCACCTGGCGTCGAACTCACGGTCATTTTATAACATTTCTTCCATTCGTAATATAGAAGACTACCTCAACTTCAACCTCCGAGATTTTGGTTCCTCTATCTTAACGATAAGTGCCTCAAAATAATTTTCAAAAATCCGCGCAATGCATTCTTATGGGAAAATTGCGATTTTTGGGAATTTCTGGTATCGAACCCATGATAGCTAGCGTCGAAGTCTGCATTATTCTGGCATCTAGAGTGTAAGGCCAGTACGTCGAAAAAATCTGACGTCGATGGCGCTCGTGGAACATGGTCAGAATTCGTATCCCCTATATATATATATCTATATATATATATATATATATATATATATCTATTATATATAGCTAACTCTCCGGATATACCTATATATATATATATATATATTTATAGGGGATACGAATTCTGACCATGTTCCACAAGCGCCATCGACGTCATATTTTTTCGACGTACTGGCCCCACACTCTAGATGCCAGAATAATGCAGACATCGACGCTAGGTGTCATGGGTTCGATGCAAGAAATTCCCAAAAATGGCAATTTTCCCATAAGAATGCATTGCGCGGATTTTTGAAAATTATTTTGAGGCACTTGTCGTTAAGATAGAGTAACCAAAATTTCGGAGGTTGAAGTTGAGGTAGTCTTCTATGCTTCTCATGGAAAAAATGTAGCCAAATGACAGTGAGTTCGACGCCAGGTGGATGCAAAATTCTTCCATAAGAAATGCATTGGACGATTTTTTAAATGGCTTCCCGATAAGCTGGAAAGATAAAACCCGGAATGGTGACAGAGGCGTGGGACCTTCCCGATAAGATATTGAATCGGAACTTTGGAACAAGTAAGGATGGCACTTATCTAATATTATTTTGCTCTCTTCTCTCACGATCGGGTTCTTATTTCGTCGCCAGGCGGTCTTTGGCGCGAAGTTTTAAATTTGAACTGAGGCAGTACTTGGTATGATACTGTATTCAACGGATAGCTTGCAGTATGCAAGCAACTTTTACTCGTATATATATAGGTATATCCGGAGAGTTAGCTATATATAATAGATATTTATAGGGGATACGAATTCTGACCATGTTCCACAAGCGCCATCGACGTCAGATTTTTTCGACGTACTGGCCCTACACTCTAGATGCCAGAATAATGCAGACTTCGACGCTAGCTATCATGGGTTCGATACCAGAAATTCCCAAAAATCGCAATTTTCCCATAAGAATGCATTGCGCGGATTTTTGAAAATTATTTTGAGGCACTTATCGTTAAGATAGAGTAACCAAAATTTCGGAGGTTGAAGTTGAGGTAGTCTTCTATGCTTCTCATGGAAAAAATGTAGCCAAATGACAGTGAGTTCGACGCCAGGTGGATGCAAAATTCTTCCATAAGAAATGCATTGCGGAAATCTTTTTAAATGCCCTCCCGATAAGCTGGAAAGATAAAACCCGGAATGGTGACAGAGGCGTGGGACCTTCCCGATAGGATATTGAATCGAAACTTTGGAACAAGTAAGGATGGCACTTATCTAATATTATTTTGCTGTCTTCTCTCACGATCGGGTTCTTAGTTCGTCGCCAGGCGGTCTTTGGCGCGAAGTTTTAAATTTGAACAGAGGCAGTACTTGGTATGATACTGTATTCAACGGATAGCTTGCAGTATGCAAGCAACTTTTACTCGTATTATATATAGCTAACTCTCCGGATATACCTATATAGATATATAGATATATATATATATATATAGACATAGGGGATACGAATTCTGACCATGTTCCACAAGCGCCATCGACGTCAGATTTTTTCGACGTACTGGCCCTACACTCTAGACGCCAGAATAATGCAGACATCGACGCTAGGTATCATGGGTTCGATACCAGAAATTCCCAAAAATCGCAATTTTCCCATAAGAATGCATTGCGCGGATTTTTGAAAATTATTTTGAGGCACTTATCGTTAAGATAGAGGAACCAAAATCTCGGAGGTTGAAGTTGAGGTAGTCTTCTATATTACGAATGGAGGAAATGTTACAAAATGACCGTGAGATCGACTCCAGGTGGGTCCGAAATTCTTCCATAAGAAAAGCATTGCTGCAATTTCTGAAATTTTTTTTCAATGCCTTCCCGATAAGCTGGAAAGATAAAACCCGGTGTGGCGACGGAGGAGTTTGAACATATTCTTTCATGAATTTCACAGTTCGTCTAGTGGTCCTTGGTTCGATGCAAGAGGGTCATTCCCATTCCTCCATGTATTTCAAATGGGGAAAGCGGAATCTCATTTTGGGACATTCCCGATAAGATATTGAATCGAAACTTTGGAACAAGTAAGGATGGTACTTATCTAATATTATTTTGCTATCTTCTCTCACGGAAGAGTCCTGAGTTCGACGCTAGGCGGTCTTTTGCGCGGTTTTTTTCAATCTGTTTTGAGGCCGTTCTCGATGCGATAGAGCAATCAAAATCTCGGTGTTTACAGATGAGATGGTCTTCCATCGTAACAAACGAAAAAATGTTACCAAATGTCCGTGTGTTCGACGCCAGGTGGGTCCGAAATGCCTCCGTAAGAAATGCATTGCTGATATCAGGGACGATTTTTTAAAATGCCTTCCCGATAAACTGGAAAGATAAAACCCGGAAAGGTGACAGAGGCGTTTGAGAAGATTCCTTCATGACGTCCACTGCTTCTCTAGAGGTCCTTGGTTCGATGCTAGAGCGTCATTCCGATTCTACCATGCATTTCAAACGGGAATAACGGATCTTATTTTAGGACCTTCCCGATAAGATACTGAATTGAAACTTTGAAACACGTCAGAGTAGCACTTCTCTAACATTCATATGCCATTGTCTCTCACGAACGGGTCCTGTGTTCGACGCCAGGCGGTCATTTACGCAATTTTTTAAAAATTGTTTTGAGGCCTTTATTTATTCAGGAGACTATTCAAAATCACAGCGTTTGCGTTTGAAGTAGTTTTCTATAGAACCAGTGGAAGAAAGGTTGCATATGACCGTGAGTTCGATGCCAGATGGATGAAAATTTCTAACTTAAGAAATATATTGCGGCAAGTTTAAAAATTTTCCTGGATAAGCTTCGAAGGGGACACCCGTAAGGGGAACTTATTGTAAATTCTTACCAATTAGCTTGCAGTATGCAAGCAACTTTTACTCGTATATATATATATATATCTATATATCTATATAGGTATATCCGGAGAGTTAGCTATATATAATAGATAGATATATAGCTAACTCTCCGGATATACCTATATATATATATACCTATATATTTATAGGGGATACGAATTCTGACCATGTTCCACAAGCGCCATCGACGTCAGATTTTTTCGACGTACTGGCCCTACACTCTAGATGCCAGAATAATGCAGACTTCGACGCTAGCTATCATGGGTTCGATGCCAGAAATTCCCAAAAATCGCAATTTTCCCATAAGAATGCATTGCGCGGATTTTTGAAAATTATTTTGAGGCACTTATCGTTAAGATAGAGTAACCAAAATTTCGGAGGTTGAAGTTGAGGTAGTCTTCTATGCTTCTCATGGAAAAAATGTAGCCAAATGACAGTGAGTTCGACGCCAGGTGGATGCAAAATTCTTCCATAAGAAATGCATTGCGGAAATCTTTGACGATTTTTTAAAAATGGCTTCCCGATAAGCTGGAAAGATAAAGCCCGGAATGGTTACAGAGGCGTGGGACCTTCCCGATAAGATATTGAATCGAAACTTTGGAACAAGTAAGGATGGCACTTATCTAATATTATTTTGCTGTCTTCTCTCACGATCGGGTTCTTAGTTCGTCGCCAGGCGGTCTTTGGCGCGAAGTTTTAAATTTGAACAGAGGCAGTACTTGGTATGATACTGTATTCAACGGATAGCTTGCAGTATGCAAGCAACTTTTACTCGTATATATATATAGGTATATCCGGAGAGTTAGCTATATATAATAGATATAGATATAGGGGATACGAATTCTGACCATGTTCCACAAGCGCCATCGACGTCAGATTTTTACGACGTACTGGCCCCACACTCTAGATGCCAGAATAATGCAGACATCGACGCTAGCTATCATGGGTTCGATGCCAGAAGGTCCCAAAAATCGCAATTTTCCCATAAGAATGCATTGTGCGGATTTTTGAAAATTTTTTTGAGGCACTTATCGGTAAGATAGAGGAACCAATATCTCGGAGGTTGAAGTTGATGTAGTCTTCTATAATACGAATGGAAGAAATGTTACAAAATGACCGTGAGTTCGACTCCTGGTGGGTGCGAAATTCTTCCATAAGAAATGCATTGCTGCAATTTTTGAAAATTTTTTTCATTGTCTTCCCGATAAGCTGGTAGGATAAAACCCGGAATGGTGAGAGAGGCGTTTGAAAACTTTCTTTCATGAATTTCACAGTTCGTCTAGTGGTCCTTGGTTCGATGCAAGTGGGTCATTCTGATTCCACCATGCATTTCAAACGGGGAAAACGGAATCTTATTTTAGGACCTTCCCGATAAGATATTGAATCGAAACTTTGGAATAAATCATAATGGCACTTACCTAATATTAATTCGCTATTTTCTCTCACAGAAAGGTCCTGAGTTCGACGCTAGGCGGTCATTAGCACGAATATTTGCAATCTGTTTTGAGACCGTTCTCGATGCGATAGAGCAATCAAAATTACGGTGTTTGCAGATGAGATGGTCTTCCATAGTATCAAAGAAAGAGATGTTAGCAAATGACCGTGTGTTCGACGCCAGGTGGGTTCGAAATGCTTCCGGAAGAAATGCATTGGTGAAATCTTGGATGATTCTTTTTAAATCCTTCCCGATAAGCTGGAAAGATAAAACCCGGAATGGTGAGGGAGGCGTGTGAGAACATTCTTCCATGTTATTCGCCGTTTCTGCAGTGGTCCTTGGTTCGATGCAAGAGTGTCATTCCGATTCTACCATGCATTTCAAACGGGAATAACGGAATCTTATTTTATGACCTTCCCGATTAGATACTGAATTGAAACTTTGAAACACGTCAGAGTGGCGCTTATCTATTATTCGTATGCCATTGTCTCTTACAAATGGGTCCTGTGTTCGACGCCAGGCGGTCATTTACGCAAATTTTTAAAAATTGTTTCGAGGCCTTTCTCAATGCAGGAGACTATTCAAAATCACAGCCTTTGCGTTTGAAGTAGTTCCCAATAGAACCAGTGGAAGAAAGGTTACATATGACCGTGAGTTCGATGCCAGATGGATAAAAAATTCTCACGTTCGAAATGCATTGCGGCAATTTTTAAGATTTTTGCTGGATAAGCTTCGAAAATGATACCCGTAAGGGAAACTTATTGTAAATTTTCATCAATTAGCTTGCAGTATGCAAGCAACTTTTACTCGTATCTATATAGGTATATCCGGAGAATTAGCTATATATAATAGAAGATATAAATTGAAGGGGCAATTTTAATCTAAATTTTAATCTAATTTCGTCTGACGTTTTCCATGTCATTGCGGAAATCATTTGTGGAATCCTTCCCTAACTTAGACACCGAGGAGAACTTCAGTTCGATGCATATATTGAAATAATCTGTGCCTAAATAAGAAGTTACACTTGTTTGTTGATAGTAATAGACTCATTTCTTTACATCTATATTCTTGGAGAGCAATTCAAAGAAGGATAATATATCATTTTATAACTTTAAAGAATTTTTTCAACAACTGCATAGGTGACTTAATTATATTCACATAAATTCAGAGGTTGCAAAAAACTATTTTCTTTTCAAAATATTCTTCTTCTTATCTTTCTTTCTATGTAATTAAGATTGATGACTTTGATTCATAAATATTATTATGCTTTAATTTTGCATATGGTACGAATCAAAGTTGCTGTTGTGAGATTAGAATACATTAAAGTTTTAAAAAAATGATTAAGTAAATAGTTAACTGGCGATAGTAAAACTTTGTTGTGATATCGATAATAGCAATAGGGATGTTTAGTTAATGGAAAACGTAGTCAGAAAATGAGAGTAAAAGCCATGAACTTGGCACCGAAAATACGTTTAGCGGGAATTTAATGTCGATACAAATTAGATGATGTTACTACCCTTATAAGCAGCATTAGAAACATCCATACAAAACCAGAGGTTTGCGCGATTAACATACGCATGTTTAAAACGCAGGGAGCCAAGTTTCAAACAATGAGAAACCGACTTTATTTAAATGGGGCACTTCCTTCTCAAAGATTTCTCCAGCCCTTCTCACGGATGCAGTTCACGCTGAGATGCATAATTTACGATCGCTTAAGCCTGAGATATAATTATGGTGGGGCATGTACTCGACGAAGCAGGAATTTTCAAAGGGAATTCTCAGCCCTTCTTCTGAGACTGATCGATCACCTCTCCTTCAGTTACTTCCAATTCCACTCTCATCCATCTTTAAGTCACTTCCTAGCGTTCTAAACGTCTCTCGAGCCCCATTCGCTCACTTCTTGCGTTAGAAGATAATCACTTCTTCTCAAACGAACGTGCCATTGACGTTTCGAATACTTCTTTAATTAAGCGCCATTCTTTCCCAGCGAAGAAACGATCATTTTTTTCTCCCCTTTTTTTCCCGAAGAAGTCTAGACGATAGTTGCAGAACGAAAGCTAACTAATGTTTGTAAATAGTGTCGTTTTTGTTCAGGCTGAATGGGAGAAAAGATAGAACGTTGGCCTAAATCTTAACCTTCCGTATCTGCTTTGAAATTTCCACCTAACGAAAAACTTGTGTGCCTGTTTAAGGCGCTTACTTCAGTTCGCGTAGAATTCTTAGTTTCATTAATAAGTACTCCAATTCAATACTTCTTCCACACAAAGGGAAAAAAACTTGGTGAATGTTAACACTGTAATAGTCTAAACAAGAGGTGGGGAACCTTCAGGCCACACATGGCTTTTTGGGCGTTCATTGCGGTCTTTCAGTCCCGAATCAAGTAAGACTTCCTTCTAATCTTGTTAGTGAAACAAAGTGAAAATGTTCTCTTATATTTTATTCAGAGAATGTTCGTTTTCTCATATATAACTCCTTCTAAAAAGAAGAGGTTCTATGAATCAGTCATAAAGGCATAGATTTCGAAAGATGTGATACCTTCCTCTTAGACCTTCAAACTTTATTTAAAAAAAGTATTATTTCGAGGATAGTATTGAGAAGTAGATTTTTCCGGGCTTTTCTTATGTATGACATCTCGAATTCTTCCAATGTCTCATGCTCAAGTAAGTTAAACAGCTGCATTGAAAATAATATCAAGTTTAAAAATGGAAATTCTGTGACAATAAGATCTGTAATAAAATCTTCTACAGGCCTCCAGTGGAAGTGGTGTTACAGTGGTCCCCGCAGTAATTGTTTGAATTGCAACTAGAACAATTTGTTGTAATGGAATTTTGAAGAGAGAAGAAATAAAGTGTACTAAGGGGCATATGAACTGTCTCAAATATTTTCGAACTTACTTAAACTGAGACACGTTTTGCAAAAAACAGTAGCAAATGCATAGTTTACGTTTCCAAACACACCATTATCATCTCTTTACTCAAATACATTTGTAATTCTGCGCATAACTTGGCGGCTCTACTTGTATAGTTAAGAAATAAAGAGATAAATCGTTAGAAGTCCTGCTTCGATGGAAATGTGCCCAATTTTCAATCTATAATCTCAACAAGAGGAGGCAAAGTTTTTTATTCACATTATAGGCAATACTTCAAATACTATCCTCATTCCTTGCGTATTACTTCTGATATATTTCAGCTATACATCTTCCATACACTTGGACCACCAACTAAGGAGATTTATCAGTCAGAATTGATTAAAATTGCAAATGGAACAGGCAATGATGAAGATGCAACCCTTACAAAAACAAGGACAACGGGGTCTGAATGAATGGCAAACTCCCCATTGCCAAATCTGATATTCTGCCTTAATACATTTCCTAAGAATCCTATTTTCGAGCACAGATACTAGGATTCCGTATTTCTCTCCCGTCTCGACTTGGAATTTATTCCTGCCTTAATACATTTCCTAAGAATCCTATTTTCGAGCACAGATACTAGGATTCCGTATTTCTCTCCCGTCTCGACTTGGAATTTATTCCGCCTGGACCTTGGGACACAGAATAAGCATAGCGTAATGTTTGTGTGCGAATATATCCCCGAAAACGAAGTTCTAGAGAGTATTTACACGTTCCCGACGCGAAAACAGATACCTAGACATCCTAAAAACGTCCAGCTTCGATGGTGGCAATGTTTACACGGAATATTTTCAATTAGAGATGAAGAAAGAGAGTAATGAAAGAGAAATAAAAACAAGAAATCTGCACATGACATGTACGTCTCAAAATTAAAGTATTGAAAGCGGTCATCACTACAAAAAATTACACGAAATATCGATTGACTCAGGGATGGTTGAGGTTCACCGTTGGTCCATTCTGTCTCCCAAAACTTTCAGCATGTATGATTTGCTTTACGCACAGCGGTTAAAACGGATCAACGGTTGATATGAAAGTATTACATGGCCCACAGGGAAATATTTCTTCAGAAAATGGTGGAATTTTTCAGAGCGAAAATTTTAATCCTGTATTGAATTCTATCTCTCACACCGGATTCAATTATCTGAAAGCCATCAAATATCACCCACATCTCTGTATCCGCCAAAAGTAAATATCATAAGATCATCGAGCCAAGACTTACACGTTTATCATTGAAGTGATCGTGATACTAAAAATAAATGACTCCTATAAAAGTGCATATGTGAATTTCTGCATTGGCTATGATCTATGCTAATCAAATATTCATTTAATTTCGTAGACTTGGAAAATTGCCGCTCAATCTAAATATTGTGAGAGAAAAATCACATATTCCGTAGTAAATTGGGTACAAAAACAGAAATTGAAGGCACTAACAACTTAAACAAATACATACCTAAAGATGTATTGTTTAATATTAAGGAAGAGGAAGCTGTTTTGTTTAATATTAAGGAAAGCATAGTAATCGATTTACTGAAGATGAAAACATATTTTCATTGCTTGTGCGATACATGAATGGAGAGAGAGGAAAGGAATAAAAGCAAGTGCAGAGATGAGGGCTTAAATTTGTAGGTATCAAGAATCCCTGAGACTTGAAGAAGTAATATGAAAAGGGAACAAAAGAGGATCTGAAGAGATGAAATATGAAGGGGAATTGGAGAGCAACAGTTAGGGAAAGGATTTCAGGCAATAAAAGAGCTTCAAAGGGAATGAAAGGTATTATAAGGATTGGATGAGTTTACAGGAATTACGTGGAAACACTAAATAAAACTAAAACTGCATGAAACGTATTATTTATGATAAAATGAAGCTTTTGATCACCTCAGAGCCTTGCAAGAACTTGGTTTCTCTTAAATATACAATCAGTTGAAGAGTTTCTTATGAATAAACCACCATGGAGAAACTATTGCCGCCCGACCAAGGTTATTGTAGAAATAATTTATGAATCATTATTTTATATAAGTTTTAAATATATAGAATGACAATTGATAAATTCATGATAATAAATTGGAAATAGTTGGATAAAATAAGCTACCGTCCTTCGTTACCATAAATTTCAGTTTACCCTGTAGATGATTTAATTGAGAGGGTTTAAATATTCGACAGTAATAATACTCGTATAAAAAGAGAGTGCGTCAAAAGAAGATACTATTATTGATTAAGCATATAATGAATAACAGGGAATGGCGCGCCTTTTATACAGAAAAAGAAAGTTGACGAAAATTTCATAAGAAGACATTCAGTATAAAATCAATTTCTGACAGCACAGCTAAATTAAGGTTCAATCGTATAATGAACGAAGGGAGAAAAAAAACTAAAGAAAATTGTTGACAAATTACGATTTTCTTTGAACCGATAACCGAACTTTGCGTCTATCTTTCAAGAAACACAATCTGTTCTTACATTAAAATTTGCCTCATTTGATCCTCCTTACGTTACGTTATTAATTTTGCTTCTAAAACTTTTGAGACCAATATCTTTGGAAAATGTATGAGGATACCGGGAGTTTTCGGGAAAATGGAAAGAGAAATCTATTCGCCTGCTACTTTTCGTTGTATTTTCGCAGGAAAAACCTCTAGGAAAATCAAATCAAGTATAAGGTACGATATAAACATTTTAAGTATAAGCTATCGGAAACTTGATGTGAATATAAATAGGCTGCTACGGCTTTCACTTCTTATACTAACGTTGTTATCGAAACTTCACGATGTCCCTTGAAATTTGTGTGTCTCTATAAATACCAAGAAGTTACACTTAGAGGCTGATAGAAAATGCGAATAAAATTTAGAGATCGACAGATGTAATCCGGAGGGAATGCTTTTCCTGTGTCAACTTCATCTAAAGATGAATTTGCGGCCAAAGGTTTTTCGCTGTTTTTTGTAAGCGAAAAAATATTAATTCAGATAGATATTACATTTCTGGTGAATATTCACGCATGTAAGTGAAAATCAAACATGAATAACCATATTGATAGCAGTAACATACCCTTCAACAAACATGTGGTCAATATTTTTGCAAAATTAGAATTCTTATCATATCAAAAAAATATTTAGAGAAAAGTTATATTCTTGTGCTAAAACAAACCCAAAAATGCAATAAAATAACATTTTCCCTCGAGAAATACCTGTTGAAAATTAAAAAGAAAAGCATCCTTCAGTTATTATTTTCGTTAGGATTCTAAGATAAGTACTGAGTAGAAAGCGGACAGAAAAACTTCATAAGATAGATAAAAGCTTAAGAGTGAGTTTGCGAAGTTAATCAGAATGGAAAAAATAGATGAAAATTAATAGAAACGTAATTTCAGCCAATCAATGAACAGTCCTTCATAACGTTTCTCAACACCTTTTTTACTTGAGCTACGTGACACACTTGCACTATGCGCCCGTAAGCTATATTCCGCATTATTAAAGGATAAAACTGTACATATTTCTGAGGTCTTTACACAAACTCTCTTAGCATATTTATATGTATTAAACCCCAAAAAAGGATATATTCAACTTACAGGGAATTGTATATTCGGAAATGGGCTTGCAAAGGGATTATGTGTGGCACTACAGTGTGCTACAGAACATCGGTCATTCTTGTAACACTAATTCGCATGTAGTGATTATAGCTTAGGAGAAGGACATTAAGGATAAGAAGTACTTCTACAAAGTTGATATCTTCATGATGCCATAACGAGCGTTGGGTTATCAATTATAAATGATGTAGTGAAAGAAGATTTGTGATGCTAAGAAAAGCTACGATTATTCTGTTAGCTATATAGAAATGCTCCTTGCTGTATTATGCACATGAGAGAAAGAAGATGAAAATATAGATCGGATTGCATCAATAAATTAACAGATGATAGGAAGACCTCGATGACATGTGTCAAACCTGCTGCGTAGGTCGGAAAGCTATAGCGTCGAAAATCGGGGAAATAGATGCTAGGACAGGTCGTTTCATAGTTCATATTTTTGCGAATGATGCGTGGTATCGAATGAGAAGGAAAACTGACTGAATGGTGTATTCCTCACTTCATATATCGAAACGCTTCTAGCATAGCATAGCTATATAAGAAGATTTAAGAGTCATGCTAATAATACAGAAATGTCTACATGATGTATTTTACGGTAGCGAGACGAATTTCTTTTACTTTCCTAGAGTATTTTTATCTATCCTATCGACTATAAGCATTGCCTCTAAGAACTATTACTCACCCAAAGACACTCTTTTTGAGATTTTCTTCCAGATAACACATAGCTCTTTTTCAATGATTCGACAACGATTTCCGATTCCTTCGACAGAAAGAAGCTCCAAATTCTATTAGAGTCACCTGTTTGATGAATTTAGCCTCTCGCGCCGTTCTCTTCAGACGAGGGAAATTTCACGATTCCTAGAAGTACTTTAAATCTAACACAGCCGTTTTCCAACGATTTTCGTTAATTCTACCCCTACAGACTCTAAATTTATGTATTTTTCTCCTATATCCTTTATGAGAATATTATACGAGGTTATGTGGAAGAGAGGCCTAACTTAATATAAACGGGCAAATAATAATAATAGAATCATACTCAATAATAAACAAAATATAAATATTCTAACTCTCTTATTTCTTGCATATTCGGCAGCATTTGAAGTAAAAGAAGTATCATCACGAGTTCTTATGGATATGAACCGATAAAATTTATAATATTGATCCTTCTTAAAATTGCATAAAACAATACGAAAATCGTTAGAAGATTTTCGCAGTAGATATTTTATTTTCGGTGTAATTAATTCGTGAATCCCATAATGGGGTTGTAACATAGCCATAGAAATGTATCCGTAAAATGTTGAAATATAACTGATATCGAAAAGATATTAATTGAGAAAGAAAGAACTGTTTGAGTAAATACTTTGTTGGAGTACACTCAAAAGAATTCCTACCCTCTCCAGATTTTAATCACTTTATAATACTCGGGAGAAAACGTTATCTAAAGTACTCATTCCAAAATAAATCTCTCTCATTTCCATAATATCATAATAAACATTTAATAGAGGTAAATATTACTTTTAAACATTCACCATATACATCAGTACTTCGTACCGTAGAAGTTTTAGTAAATGAAGTTTAGCCTTTATTAATGTTTAATTTTTCAGCGGTAAACAAGGCTTCGATATAAGCCCCTTTTGTATTAATTCTTCAAATGGCGTTATATCAAAGAAAATTAAGGTAGTAATTTCCACACAAAAAATTCATCATAAACCAAGGTTGTATGAGAAACGACTCGCGGCCCAGAATGCCCAAATGCGGCCCGCAGAGGTTTTAAAACCTGCCCGCCAATGTCCACGAAACATGATATATAAATTTCTATCTCAGATACATTTGTCCTTTAATGTTTTAGTAAATGTATTTATAAGAATAATTTATATCGATGCAATTAATTTAGATAATAGCCATTCGAATTTTTGTACATGGTGATGTCATTGTCCTTTGATGGTCCATTTTCATCACTTTACCGCCCAAATGAAAATTTAAACACCCATTAGTAGGCGGTAGAGAAGGGATGAGCGAGCACTGATAGGTCTATTCTTTCTAAAAATTAATTTTTCCATGAACCTTACACGGCAGAAAATAATTAGAGAAAGAAATCTTTGGTGCAAGAACCTCCTTCCCCACGCATTAGGTAACTCTCGGAGTTGTATGATTTAAATCATAATGGATGAGTTTAGGCATGAGGAATAATCAACTTCTGAAAAGTGCACCAGGTATTTATAATTTACTAAAGACATCTTAAACAACACACAATAATATTTGGCGCATGAAATCAAAGGCACTTACTGTTTGTTTATATTCTTTGATATTAGAAAAGAATTGAACCCCGATTTACTCTAAAGATATATTAAAATAAAGACGCAAAACTTGGCACTTTATACAAGTTACATCTGTTTTGCGATCCATAAGAACAGACCTCAAAGCTAGGTCACAAAATAAGATAACATAAATTTAACTTGATGTTGGTACCGCTTTATTTTACTAAGATATTCCCACTGGCAAAAATCGATTACGCTGTCGATATGCATATATGCTATCTAAAGATATGTTTGTTTGTACGGTTTCCCGATAAAGTTTAGACTTGTTTACTAAGCAAATTTCGGTGCACTCGGTATTTCCTTCGCACACAGGGTACTCAAGTGCAGGGGTTATTTCGCTTTACTATTTGCTTTATATGTTTGAAAAAAGAGTTTTTAAATTTTTATCTTTTGAGAGAACGTCGTCTTGAAACTATAGAGTTTCTTAAAGTCGGAAAGTCGAACTAAAGGTGCTGAAAACCAGAATTACTTGAATTATTTACCGCGACAACAGGGAAAGAATCTCAAGAGATGAGTGCAAATAAAGAGTTATGATTGTTCGAAACTAATGGCGGAGAATTTACGGTCAAACTATAAAGTCGATATCGAGCTGTAGTGACAGTTGAGCCAACTTCCTCTACTTTTGAAGAATTGTTTTCTTCTAGCTCTCACATTGCAAGTTCGAAACTCTACTAGGACAAATATTGCGAAAGCTGTCTTATCTTTCAGATTCCTTTTGAACCCCTGAAAATCGAAAATTTCTGATGAAAAATATATATTTAATTCCATTATTTCTCTGTTTCTTGATATCATGTCACTTGAAAATGTTCATAGATTGGAATTATCCTGTGTATTATCACTATAATCATTAGATTACCCCTGGCTTAAAACCTATACAGCGATGTCAGCATATTTTATCTTGTAGCACACTAGTTACGGGAAGTTTTTTTTTACGGCATATCGAATATAAATAAATATATTCCATAAATAAATAGTGTCTTTATTATGAGCAAAATTATAGATGTCTCTTCTATTCAACACATGAATATGAAGAGAACATTTACTTATATAAACATATTTTAGAAACTTGCCACTACATTATAAACTTCTCGATAACTATATGCAATCGTTTGGATTATGCTTTTTGATTCCAATATGGCTTAAATTCATTATGATAGGATTACCCAAATGTCAGCGGGGAGTTCATTGCAGTGCTAGTTAATTAAGGATATTGAATTTAGTTTACAGTTCACAAAAGAATAATCAATAGTGATGCAAAACTAAAGCTATAGCAAATAAAGCAACTTAAAGAAGTTTCCTTTACGATTTCAGATATAAATCAATCATACATTAATTAATGAGTTAAAGAACCCTTCACTTTCGTTTTCTAATGCAAAATAAATAAAATATTGATCGATCACGGGTATAGCGTGCTTTTTCATTGGTCCCCTGAAAAGTGTCTCTACTGGGTTTTGCTGCAGTTGAAGCCATGACCAGAACTGAGACAAAAGTAAACAGAAGATACATTTTTCCCTGTCCGTTATCAAAATAGAAATGGAAAACATTCCATTTATCGAGATATGCTGAAAGGAGTTGTGGATTTCCATTGTGTCCTTTCTACAGCAACATAACTAAAGGGAAACTCAGAATGATGCCTTTATAAATAACAAAGGGCGTTTTCCTCAAATCGTTCACATGGTATGAAAAGGCCGTGAAAACGCTAATTATAATTCTCAACATACGCCAAGTGAAACCGGTAAAACCGTGTGGATGGCAGCGCCGCAGTTGGGCGAATATAGAATTTCGATGCGTGAAAGAGAGCGGTGCTCTAATCGAGTAAAAGTTTAACGAAGTGTAAATACTGGGATTTATTGTCAAAAGCGCTCTTTAATATGAGCAATAAAATTCATATCGGATTGGCGAATGTTCACGGATCTGCGATCATTACCCTGTAATCGGCGATTTTTTCAGAGGATCAAACACAGCTCTCACAAATGTTATAAAAGGACGGTTAAACCTAAAGGGAAAGAGCTTATAACTTGGCAACAACTTGAATCAATGAAATTAAATTTTCACCAAGGTGAACAGGGAAATTAAAGTGGGGGAGGAGAAAAGTTTAGTAAAAGCTAATTTCCCTCTTTCAAGGGTGTAATTAATCACGCAATACGCAAGAAAAACTGTTATTGACGGAAACCTTATGTATATTAGTTGAAATATCTTCCAATTCAATGGTTTGGTTTCTCGTAATATAACTTATCCGTAAAAATCCTCCCTGTTTGTAATTACATATCCATATTTTGAAGAATTCAATGATTTTCATTAGTCTACGAGAACGGGCGGATTTAGGCCTCCACTATGAATTATTAGGGTTAAAATTTGATTTTTCATAAAATACATAAAATGCATGTCTTTAGGAAACTCAGTGGATTGACTGCGGCAATAATAAACAAAATATTGAATTAAAAGTAGTATTTTCACAAAATTGTGTGAATAATGGATATACTTTACATTAATCAGTGAAATTAATTATTTAATACATTCTGTAAATATTTTATGCAGACTTGCTTCGTATAAATTTCTTTCCTGAAGTGAAAAACGAGCACACGTGTGCAAGTCGCAGTTTCAAATATTAGAAATATTGTAATACTTTCTGAAAAGTTTGTTAATACAATGTTAGTGAAGGCCTTAAATGTATGAGACCCTCAGTTAGCACCAATTTCGCCTAATTATTAATCCCCCTCAGTCTGCCTTACCTGGCTGGGCTTCATCCCTACAAAGAGATGACGCACCATGAACTATACTTATCATATTTTATTTCCCCTTCTCAAACTAGAAATGGCTCTTCTTTCTAGCTCGATTTTGATGTAAATTCAAATAGTAGAGTAGCAGGTAAAGCCTTCAGGGATTCGCCAGCACAGATTTTAATTTCGGTCACTGTTAGCAAGGTAGCAATTTTTTCACAAGGTCCATCGGCTTTTTTTCGTATTAGAGACATATTGAACTCTATTTTCTATTACGCAGAAACTACACTTCCGACATATCTATACACTGACTGACTTCCGTAAAACCTTACTTCATCTCACTCACTGAGATCAGCACCAAGAATTTAATGATATTTTGATTTAAGTTAAGTAAGCCAAGCAATTATGTTACCTTAAATGCTCGATTTACTTGCAAATTGAATCTCATAACATTATTTGGTGATGATAGACAAATTTCATGCTAGATATTTAATTTATGCTATTCCTTAATGGATATTTTAATTTAAAAGGTAGTTTAAGTCACTTTATATACAATTTAGCTATGTATTTTTCCTCATTTTATGTAATTTTCGGGGTTTCATCTGGAGACATTTAAGAAAATTACGTCGCTCCTATGTTTACGCTCTAATGAATAATTGAAAACTTGGAAAATAGGAAACCGCACAACACATCATAGTATAGGCGGAATGTGTAGATGAAAAGGCCGCTGTTTATATTTCTTTAGCTCCTCTTCTTTGTCTTTTTTTGTTATTTGAGGATAGAGGTAAGGATAAAATTAAATTCTCGCTCGTAGTATCCGAACACGTAATCAACCAAAGAAATCTCAATTACAGACACTTCACTGAAATGTAAAGGATAGTTTTTAACATAACTTTTGGTATTGATTATTCATTCAGTATTGGTTACATCAGCGGACCTTTTCATTTCTGTACAAAGCCTACAGCTTATTGCATCACAAATGCTATTTGATATTTAAAACAGCTACGAATGAACATCTGGGAACAATTTTTCAACGAAAGGCAGCATTGCATGCATATACTAAGGCCATATGTGAAACTATCGGGCGGCTTGTGAGTTTCATATTGCCTATATTCAGATAGCGTAACATCGGAATTGTATATGAGAAAACGAATTCATTCTCTGAATAAAAAACATGAAAGTTTCTACTTTATTTTCCCTCGGCATCATTAGCTGGATTGGAAAGCAGAATTATTTACATACGTGCATTTGTTTCATAAGTGAAAGGCCGCAATGAGCTCCCCAAGAGGCCGTATGTGGCCTGAAGGCATATTGTTTTCCACATCTGATATAGATCTACGTCTGAATATGTATCATTCAAACAGCCTTTTATAAAAGGGAATATATCCACAGCTCAATCTATTTGCCTAGTATATCCCGTATCTCTTGCAGTTATTTCTTATGATGTCAACATCTATATATGTAATTGTTCTTCTGTTATAGATCGGTATATATAGTAAAGTAGTGAACTCATGTATTATTTAATGCGTATTTGAGAACGTAGAATAACAGATTAAGTAAAAAGTTCCACTCTAAGTCTTGATTTGCTTTGTTCATACGATTTCCACCATATATGGATTTATATATCTGCAAAGTATATCAATTTATCCTGGCGATTCTCCGCTGAACTAATGGCTATTAAATATTACAGTGGAAGAATATGACGTTTGTCACCTATCTCCAATAAATACAGTTAAAAATATTAAGTGGAGAAAGCCACTAAAGAGTTCATCTACGTATTCATTTATCTATGGGATCTAAAAATCGTAATTTAATGAGTCTTGTGGAGTTTTTCTTCGCTTCTTCAGGCTGTTTATTTGTTGACAGCGAACATTTTAAGTTCCTATATACATGAGTTTCAGAAATGGTATCAAAAACTCTTAGTATAAGAGAGGTTAGTGTTATGAGGGTGAAAAGCCGTTTTCGATATGGCAATAACTAAATCTGTCAATGATATATTAGAATGGAAACAGAACACACGAAATTTCCCCTTGCCTTCGCCTTAAGGTCTTAGCTAAACAAGGAAAGAAAAAATCGACGGTCAATAGACCATTTTTTAAAATTTAATTTATTTAAGTTAAAATTTCAAGTATAAATTCGTCCCCATTTATCTTTAAATGAAAAATATCATTCGGTAAGAACAGTAATTTCTTTGTAAAATGAAATACATTTAATACAAACATACATAAAACTAAATTGAACCCAAAAGGTAAAGAATGATAATTTTAAGTAAATGCTTTTGTAAAACAATTATGCAGTTATAACCTTACTATACGTAGATGCGACATTAGGTTAAATGTGTCTATTTACTTTTACGGGTTGCTTATTATTTGCTTCTAAAAGTTCGGTTTCAGCAGAAAACAGGAACTTTATTATCGTGAATGTAATAACGTAAAGTCTAACTATAACATTCACCTCTTGAAAATTAAATTAAATTGACAATTATTCCAGCAATTAAAGAAATTTAATTTGCAGAAAACATTAATTTGCAAAAGGACGCTCTAAACTTGCAGACTATTACATATTTTTAGTAGAACAGGAAATTTTAAGGGAAGACACATAACTTTTCAAAAATATCTGTTAGTTTTGGCTGCTAAGAAAGTCGTAGCTTTCTAGTGCTTGAAGTTGAATATCTGCCTAAGGAACTAGTCCGTCTTAGCAACGTCAAGTACTTTATTATGAGTTAATTACCGATATTTTTTCGAAATGCTTCCCTTAGTAAATTCAGATATATAACCGAGTCACCAATATCCTGTGGAAGGGAATGTATATAAATGCTCATACCAAATCTATTCTATTAGCTTTTCTAATGCTCTGTGAAAAGACCGGCCAGATGTAACAATCTGTTTCAACGATTAATTCCTTGTAACGCTTTGTCGACGCCTCTCGGAGTTCTCGCTCGTTGTTTACTTAAATTACTACTAATAGTAATCTGAACCTATTCCAACGCTTGATCACCGAAGTGGAAAACGGAAAATTGAGATTAGAATCTACCCTTAAAAAGTACACCACTACACCCATTGCATGACATAACATAGCATTATTTGCGTTCCTTCAATTCTTTATTAGAGTGATTTCGGTCAGGGCATCGAACCGTCATATTTTTCCTTCCGCTTTATTCTCCGTTTCAATGAAAAAAAAGGATAAATATCGGTTCAGTTCCGGCTTTGTTTCCTTCTTCCAACGTCGTACCAGTTGCTTCGATCTGACCATTGTAATGTGATAACCTCCAGAAAGTAGGATTTCTTATATCTAGTTTATTTCGTTTCCACTATATTACCTTTAATTTTAGATTACAACTTGGTATCAGTTAGTTATAAGATGTACTTACACGTGTTTAGTAAACCTGACACCAATTATACTTAAGCAAAAAATTTTGGGAATGAAAATCCGGAACGGAATTAATAACGGTTTTCGCTTTCGGTTCGTAGCTCAAGATTGAAAATATTCTCCTTTAGAATTAGTTTGTCGCTCAGGAAAATATAATTTACATTCAGTTGTGGTTTTCGGTTTGGCTCTAGTTCAATGTCCTGATGTTAGTCCAATTCAAATAAAATTACGTCACCCTTAATTATTAATTAAAAGGACGGCGAACGCATCTTAAAGTAAGCAAGCTGTAAAAATCATCTATACGATAAAATTCAGATTTCATTTAACACGAGAAAATAGTAGGGGATCGCCTAACAGGGTAATGTACAGTATGTACGGTGTTTATGTACGGTGGGGGCCCGTGGGCGCCACGATAGCCGTGAAAGCCTATCCCTAAAAAAATCTCACATAATAAGTAATATTAACAAGTGTGTTATTGCTAGATCAAGTAAATTTAAATATTAAGTGTAATAATTTCACACTTTTCAATACAATGAAATGTATATACTGTATTTGTACATACATGTAAGGTTTCTAGGGAATTTCTCTAGTTAACTATTAAAGTCATATAGTTTTTGCAGCTGTTGAGGATTTATTTTTATTATTTATTTACTGTAGTACTTTATAGATTTTTAAATTGTAAACTAGTATAGCTTGAGAAATGGATGGGATTTGTAAATAGTTATGTTCTATAATTGTGTTCGTAGAAATTTACAAGAGTGCGTAGTTGTAGAGTAAATTGACGTCGCCACCTGTCCTAGTAACTACAGTGGTATTTTCCATAACACTGATAGAATACTGATCAGAACTAAATTCCTAATAACCAAATAGAATGCGCGTGCTGGAAGTACCATAATCTATCAGACGGTGGGGTATCGGTGGGATTCATTAAGTAACTGAGAGAACGGTCTGGAATGAGTCGTGTTTATCCTGTGGAAAGAAGCAGAGGCAAGAAAGAGGTGCAACTGAGGCGTGCTTTTTCAACCCCTGCGAACACCAACAGCAGAAAATGCGAACGAAGCGTGAATGGCTTTAGGGCTGCCGTCCACCGGACGTCCGAAGTTCCCTCGCAAGATCCCATAAAATGCCTCTCCCTCAGAAAGACTCCGTGAGATTTTGAGGAAACCATCGGTGACTCTCTTGTGCTCGCTTTTGTTGGGCTTGTGGAATAAGGAAGTCACCTGCACTGATAAAATTGTAAATTTTTCTTTCGTCTTATTGGTTATAGGCAATAAAATGATCTATTATAAGGATTATAATTTTCTATACATTTTTATCTTAAATTTAAAACCAAATTTCGGGAGTTTTAGAGTTTGTACGTCGTCATCAACACCTCATATTTGTACTCACAATCAGTAATGGCTCTAGATATGCTAGGACAGTTATTTTGAGCACCACCGTCGGTATAACGTAATTTTTGAATTTCCATAGATCCTATTGAGGAGAATATAGTATTCATTGATAAAGGAAGGTCTTCTGATAACACCCTACATTAATGAAATATTTAATTTTAAATCATAAGGAATTAAAGAAAGGAAAAATCGTCGTTCAGCAGCATTCTTACTCTAAGATAAATGTCTGTTGTGAAATGTTTGCAAGGATTCCAAAATGAAGGAATGCATATGCTACCCTTTCTCCCTTTCTTTAAGCCGTAGTTTTTAAACATCTATCCTCAAATCGTTTACGCGTTTATCTGACGCTATTCCTGTTTCTTTTGTCAGCTGCCAATGCAAAAGAAAATGTATATCGTCTACCAAAGCAAAATCTTTGCCTCAATTGGTTCTCGCTCGTATTGTCGTCCGGCCCTGACTGTACTAAGTTGTAGCTCTGCCTCGGACATTTGCCTCAGAATATTTGAAGCATAGGAACAGCGGATGGAGTACAAGGATAAGTCAGCAGGAATCTGGAGAGATGATCATCAAGAGTAATAATAGCGTTTTCCTTCATGATTTGATCTCATTTAGAATTTAAATGTACGATTTGAAATATTCACAAAGATTAATCTTCGATTTATAGATGGTTCAACGTAGAGCTGCTGGGTTTTTAAAAGAATATTTAAGGTTCGACAGCTGTGTTTCGACTATAAGTATAAGTGGGATTCGCCTGAAGATAGAAGAATTGATTACTGAAGAGAGCCATTCACAAAGTTTATCTTTGAAAAACAAATTGACGAAATCGTTAATGTTTTTACTCACGTAAATGACATTCGCAAACTCCCAGAGAAAACGGAAAATCATTACAATAAATTAATCACTGGGGCAGAGAGCTACTCCTGATCGGTTTTACCGCAGAGCATTAGAGAAGCTAACAGAGTTAGTGAAAATATTTACACAACCCCTAACATACGCCATTGGTGGATAGCAGGGTAAATATGCAAACGTAATGATAACAATCTTGATCTCTGAAGTATCCAATTCTTACTATAGTTTCAAGCACTAGAGTTGCAGCTTTCTGCAGCACGAAATTCGCTTGTACTAAATATATAGATGGTATGTAAATTCAGTCAAAATCCTATGGCTTATGTACTTTTAACGAATTAAATATCACAAAGCTTCCATTTGTAAAAGAGATAATAATCGTAAATATATTACAGTCGAAATGCCGTTACAAAAATTCAACCTCCTGAATACTTTAGGTACGCTTGCCTCAGAAAACACATTACAGATGAAATATTTAGTCAATCTCAGTCATCTAAAGTATAACTTGTTTGGAATGTTATTACGAAATGACAACTATTCAGTTCCATTCAGTCGTTTATTTTCTCTTTTTCGATAAGGATTAGCGTTCGGCCATCTTTAAGCTGTTGCCTTTTCAGGGCTGTTGTTTTTATTGGGGGAGGAAAAGACTGACTTTTGCCCACGGCTGTAGGGTAAGCCTTCAGTAAGCAAAGGATAGGGATGTGTTTAATGTGGGATTAGGGGTTGTAGTACCAAATATTAAGAGTAGATAGAGACGTAATTACAAAGCACAGTAATGTAACGCCTATTCTTACACAATAATTCAAGTCTTACACAGAGATGTAGTCCTGCGACGAAATGTTAGAATTTTTATAATAAGTCTTACGTAATCTTCAGCCGAGAAATAAATCTTACGTAGCCATGCAGTCATCGTTTCTAATTATTTGCACTTGCATTAATAAACTTACATGAGGTAAAAAGATACAAAATCGAGTGAATAGGGTGAGTCTGGGACGATCTTAGGGCAAAAGATCCAGTGCAGAAAAACTTCAACAAAGAAGGGGGTGTGAGAAACCTGCGTAAACTTAGAATAAACTAATTATGTAAAAATAATTTTGTAATGCAATGGAAAACTGGACATAGCATGGATATCACAAAAGCAATACTATAAAGAAATAAATAAAATGATATCATTAATTAGACACATTGCACTAATTCACTGAGAAAGATTTAACAATTGAAATCACAAGGAAATCAGGAAGGAAACTATCAAAAGCTAACAATTAGAAGAGAGAATAGATTTTAAAATTCCATTTTCTGATTCAAAGGGAAGTCTTGATGATTTCCATATCGCTGTGATATTAATGGACAGGAGTCTCCGTCCAATGCAACTGATTACTTATCACATTCGATTTATTTACATTTTTTATTTCAGCTGTTTCAAAATACTCCACCTATGGAACTAGTAAACAACAAAACCAGTACAATAATGAGGACAGGTATCGTGCGTAACTTACGCTCAAACAACATTTACTAAGCGTTTAATTCTACGCTAGACACAGAAAATGACATTTTGACATTGACGTATATCATAGCTAAAGAGCGCTCTTTGAGTATGAAACAGATATGAAGTTCTCAATCAAATAGTTCGTAAATAGAGTTTTAAGCAGTCCAAGTTACAGCTGTACCAGAATTATCTCCAAAGTGAGGTAGTGGATCCTTTTCCAGGAGTATTTACGGAAAATGTTTGGAATTGAAAGCTAGCTTCTCTACGCCTCTCTTGATTCATATATCCGATTCGATTTTCCCCTTTGATACTGTATACACATCCTGAAATAAATATTCGGACAACGCTCTGCCACATCCTTGGCCTTCCAGTTTATTTACATTTTTTGCCTTTTCGTGCCTAACTCCCATCCCAATATTATTTATTTACATCTTTATTCCATTTTATGCACAGATTTACAATGCAATGAGAAAATATTAATGTTTATAGTATAGTTAATATGGCAGAAAATAAAGTTAAAAATGCAAGCATGTAGGATGTAGAACAGATTTTTGGGGTAACATAACTCAATAATTACAACCACCATACCATTAGGCCTCATTAAAATTGTTTTTTTTATCGCATTTATTATATTTTAGAGCAATTATAATATGCTATTCAAAAATTTTGAATTTGCTTTAGAGAGTATTATAAACCTGAGCAAAATTTTGATGGACAAGAAAGGAATATACAAGAGAACCCTCTTTGAGTTAACATTTAAGCGTCACTCACATACTGTGGCTGTTTCTGCATTAAAACTTAAGCATTCGCGGGACATGCAATTACGTAAAAGGTCACGTCGGGTAATATTGACCCGAAACTTAAAATCGCTCTTCAGACGTGATTATCCTAATGAGATCATATCCTAATGAACATCGTGAAATGTTAAAATCAACTCAATCGCATAGGAAATATAAAGAAAGACGAGATTTACTGCGTAATTTCTTTTAAATAGTGAATACTTCAAGATTAGTATTCGTTGCCATGCTTAAAAATAATAACACGATGCGACGATTCAATAATCCTATCAGTAACTTAGTAAGTGTTTCTATATTTATCAAAAGACTGTGAAGGAAAGGGAATGTTAAAAAGGAATGGGAACATGAGATTATATCAAGAACGGTGATTTTCAGTCAAACATGTCAACTTTTAATAGTTTATAAATAATTTTTGATAACGCAAACCCTCTCGTCGAGTCTAATCGTAAGTTTAAATATAAATAAGCTTCATGCATCATTTATCTCGATTCTGAAGAATGATAGATAGAAATAGATAAATAAAAAGCCACGATTTCTTATTTTCCAACGATAACTCCAAATATTACATTTTCACTAAAAACATTTCATTCGAGTCATGGACGCTTGAAATGGGTACTTAAGGTTCTTTCTGAGACCTACTTAAGTCTCTCTAAGCCTACAGCTCATTATTAGATGCTATCTCGTTATAGCTATAATAATTGTGAAATTAACAATCATAAAAATGATTATGATCATAATTAAAATCATCGAAAAATAATTTCTAATGGATCATCATTGATACATTGTAAACTACTATTAACCAGGAAAAAGATCGATATTATTAATCAAAAGAAACAGATATTTTTATTCTGCGATATGCGATAAAAGTGAGATGGAATTCTTTATATTCTATTTCTTCAGATTAGAGATGTTCATGAAATACAATTGTTGTGCCAAAATATGCAATCCATTTCTACTGTTTCTATATAAGTAATTAAAATCGATTTCTTTTATATCTAAATAAGAACGTAAGATTTCTATTTCATCTATTACTAAAATCCATTTATAAATAATTGTTATGAGTAATACCTAAGTCTTTGATACCCTCCTAAGTTAAGTTTGTTTCCTTACCTTCCTATTTTCTACTCGGACTAACTTTACTCTGATTTTAAGAAACAAAGTCTCTAATTTTAGGTACACTGGCGGATCCTGATAGGGGTATTGGGAGATAATCCCGCTGAAAACATTTGCAAGAAAACGGGGAAATGATGATTGGTTGAAAACTTAAAGAAACACAATTAGAGTGCAAAAGATACTGAGAGCCCAAGAAACCAAATGACGTATGGAAAAGGGACATCAAGTACTCGGACTCAAGTAACCTGTCAACACAATGGAGATAATTGGAGAAGTTTTGCGATGGCCAGCGTCGGATTGATATCGACCGAAGAAGAATATTTCGGTGGTAAGTTATTGTATTTTTACGAAAGAATGACAATTTTCATCGGTGAATGCTTTATAACAGTGCTTTATAACTAACATTCTGTCTTCCAGATGGCATTAAAAATCAAGTTTCGCGGCACACTAAACCCCTTCTTTCCTGTTTCAATTCAAATTTCGGATTAAAAAGACCAAAAAACAAAACCAAAATCCAAATTTAAAAATTTTAAATCCAGAAGTGAAAATTTTTAAATCATTTAACACAAACTCTTACGAAACAAAATATTCCTCGCAAATTCAAACGCATCCGTAATAAAAATTAATCAGTTGGAAAGGACTGCTTAGGATATTATTAATTCAAACACCTTATGCTTCGAGTTCGTAAAAGAGTTTATGAGTCATTGAATGCTAGATAGAGAGCCAGAAGTCGCCAAAAAAGATGAGTCGCAAAAATAAGAAAAAGTTCGTTTTATCTAGCAGAAAAATCACTGTATTGGCAAATGAGGCTCTGAGCAATGAATTGAATTTTGCGATGCGGAAAAATTTTTGCATAAATGGATTGTTTACATCAACTCAGCCCTGTTTCCTCAGTGAATTTCCTTTCATTTAGTACCAATAGGTGTTTTCTATTCATATTCTGAGGGGAAAGGCTAAGAATAACATCAAGGGCAGTAGCGCAGACTGAAAGTTTCGCTCAAATTGAAATGAATGCTGAGGAAATGGAAAAGTATTTGCATTACGCTGTGCAGATTCGACTACTGGCTAATTGTAAATATTCGCCGGAGGTATCGCTGACCAAATAGAGAAAGTCACGTAGTTTCACGAATTTCAGAGACAACTTCCGTAAATATACAAGTGCAGTCCGTTCTTACAAAAATAAACGACGACTCGCTTCTATTCTACAGGTTACAATTGGTGATGCTAACGTGAAAAATATGAAAACTTTTTGCAGATGTAATAGAATGACTGAAGTGGGACTGACGTATGGATGGCGGAAGACCTTTAGAAATGGTTTCTATCATTTAATGAATCCATCGAGTGCTTTCTACGTTCGATAAGATAGAGTAGATATTCCTCTGTAATTGCATTTCAATTATAGGCACGTACAAACACAGCTATAAATGCTGTTAAGTTGCAACTTTACTACACATTTTAACATCTACATTTTGCAGATTACATTCTCCAAGTCCACGAAAAGATAAAGGCTACCAATGAAATGTAATAAATACTTTGTACTATTATTTTCATTAGTACTTATATTCTCATAATATTTTGTGTTTACGAAAGATATTTGGAAAGGGATTGATGTTTCTTTCCAAATATCTTTCGGAATCATTATACTGAAGTATAAAATGTGAGGAACTTTTATGATAAGCATGAATTCAAATCAACGCCATTTTAATTTTATATTCTGTATTTATATAAAGATAAAAACTGCCTCGATAAAATACCGAATATACAAAGATCAAAAGGGAGACGAATGAAGACCCAATGTCATTCATGCACACGAAGAATTATCCTCCATTTACAAAGCATCATCGGTAAGGTAAGAGTGAATGCTCAGTAACATTAAGTACGTTTCTTCCTAGTGCTTGTTCTTTTCTGGCTCATCATAAATACCGTTCTAAAAATAGAGTGGAAAGAGATACTTAATAATTAAATCGTAACGACACTGAGTGAGAAATTACCATATACACCATTTCTTTTTTATCCAAGATTCTTTCCAATCTGAATTTCTTTCATTTCAAGGATTCTCCTGAGGACAATGGACAACGTGAAGGCCCTTCATGATAAATGTAAATCGTGAGTATTATTTTTATAAAATATTCCATAAGAGTTACCTTGGTCTTACTTTTACAAGCAAATATTGATGCAACGTATTTGTCTTCAACTCCAGACTAGAACTCTATGAAATACAATTATTTAATTCAATAGAGTGAAATTATAGATGTATGAAAAACAAAAAATGCTAAAAAAAACTGAACGTATATAAAATATGCCTGAATCCGTCAGGACCCAAGTTTTAGTGACAAACTACACGCATAGTAAAATGTATCGAAAATAAATGCAACAGGAAAACCTTTTATTTTAACATTAACGTGCTGCTAATCATCAATTTAAAACGTGTAAATTTCGACTATAAAATTGATTAAGCGATGATTGCAATGACGCTTTTAGACAAAAACAGTGCTAATTAGTTTATAAACGGCCGCCATCTTGTATGAGATTCAATATAACTAGGTAATTTGTAATAAATTATTCTCTTTACACTATGAGTGGGTGAGAACTCGATTTCTCCCATGAAAAGAATGATTATTACGTCCTTTGTGTGAGCTCTTTGAATGGATATGAGCATTGGATCGAAGAAAGAAGTGGATCAAGGACGATTCGCCGCCGTTTCGTTTAATTGCAGATTCTTTTTACGATTTCTTGGCTCTTGAGAGCCTCCAATCGGGAAGAACGTCCGTTTGCTGATTGTATAACTTATTCCTCGCCCCACTTAACTCCCTTTTGAATAGAAATTCAGAGAAAGTAACCAGAATATTTGCATGTTAATTAATATTGTATAATTTAGATTATATATATTTACATCTGTTTTTGTATCAAAATTAGCATAGGTAAATATTTTCGGGAATGTATTTGTTTTCTGATTCCTTTTTATCTTTTGAACAGTTAATTAGATCCGTTATTTAATTGAATAGTCTGTCCAAATAAGTAACACAAGTTATTTTTTACTGAAAATAGTAGGTAACTTTTGAGGATGTACTGATGAATAATATACGTATATAACAATATATCCTGATGATATTTTGACTAAAAAATAGAATTTTAAGCAAAGATCTCATAACATTTAACAACGTTAATTCGGTTTCTTCTGATATAATTGTAACATTTATGAAAGAAATTATTTTACCATTTCAATATAGAATGTTCGTTTATATGTTGACTTAAATCCTACTTGGAATAACTCTCTAGAATAACTTAACATGGGGTACCTCGAGGTTAAGCCTCACCTTGAGTATGCATTTATTATATGTGACCCTGCTGAAAAGTGTCGTATTCGCGAATTAGAAAAAGTATAACGAAAGGCAATTCATTCAGCAAAAAATTGGTGTGACAAATCGGTGAGCGTTACTCGGATGCTTCAAGAGGCAGGATAGGAATCTTTAAAAGAAAGAAGGTTCAATCAAAGACATAATTTACATAATAAATTCAGAGAGAACACGTTCGTAGCCGATATTATGAGTCCTCACTGTTATATGGGAGGTTCTGATACTGCGAGGAAGATCAGAGAAAAAGCTGCTAGAATCAGTCGATTCAAGAATTCAAATTTCCGCGACGATAGGCAAAAGTAATCGATTCGAAAAGTAGAGACGTCCTTCTTGTTACATACACCCTTCTGATACTGCGATAGATTAGAGATATTGATGCTAGAACTAGCCGATTCAAGAATTCATATTTTCCGAGAACGATACGCAAAAGTAATCGATTATGAAAGTTGAGACATGGTGGTTGCACTCCCCGAAAGACGGCTTTTAGGTTACATATGCCGTTTTAGATGATACGAAACAGAACTAACCAAGCTTTGAATTAACCGAAATTTCGTGTTATACATTTTAGAGTTAGCCTGTAACCTAGCATGTGCGTATATTTCGCAAGCAATAGATAAAAGAGAAGGTGGAATATGTGATGAACCCTGTACAAATCCGTTTAGCGTCCGCTTAATTAATGACCGCTCAAACACGTGAGCTATAACTAAAAAGTTGAGTCTTCTTAGTTGGAATAGAAGGAGGGAATGGAATCGCTTCGCTGTGTGACGATGAGAAACGCCCCCCCCCCCCATTAAAGTGTGAGCGGCTTTATGGGGCTTTTTCGGCTGGATCATGAGCACGCGAGGAAAAACAGAGATGGAGGAATTAAGTGAGGAAGGAAACGAGAAAGAGAAAATGTATGGAGAGAAGAATAACAAAAAAGAGAAGAAGACCTCCATGGTAACCGAGTTGGTAGAGTCTTATAGAGTAAACTCCAAAAGGGCCGGTACTGAACCGAAAATACCCTTATTTCTGCCTGAAAGATAACCGAAAAAATTATCATTGAACACAATTCGCCAATTTACTCCAATTTTTCGTTCCTATCGATGAATATTTCACTTAAGAGTAATTAGAAACTACACTGAAATGAGTAACTACAAAATGGCTTCATGACTAGATTACTCACTTCACCACACAATTAAATATACACGACCTAGGTTTCGTAGCGAAGTTACCACCTGAACAATTGATGGAATTGAAAGAAACTTTGCACATGAAGTTGTGCGACTGACCCAAAGTTATACGAGAAATTGTGACTTGGCTGGGACACGAACCCAGGTCTCCCACTTTCTTGGCAGGTGTTCTAACCACTGAAGATATCGCTTAATAATCAATTTTATATCCCCCTAATGGAGGAGATTTAAGCTTTTAACAGAGAAATCTTGATAGATCAGTTTCGTTTCAGGGCAGGAGATTAATTAAATTTAGTTTTCTTTCTCTCTCACTACTCTAAACACTGTGAAAAAAGTCGTCATTCATATCCAACTATCCTTATGGGAAATATTTCTTCTTTATAGGGTAAAAAAAGACCTAAATGAAGTAAAAGAAAGTTGTTTTCATGGTCCGAAATCTATTCTTAAAAAAATAAGAAGATACCTACATGGCAGGATTTCAATGATCGCTATGAATGAACTTTTATTCTCGTAAAAATAATAACAGCATTACTTTTGTTGGAGGGGACTTTAATCTCCCGGATATCGATTGGCCGAATCACGTAATTAAGAAACGAGCTCGGGATAGCGATTCTTGTAGGACTTTGTTCAGTGTTATGCAAAATAATTCGTTACATCAAATCGTTAAGGAGCCAACTAGGGAATTAAGTATATTAGATCTTTTTTTAACTAACAGCCCCGAGCGTGTAAGGTGCGCATCAGTATGCGATGGGTTATCCGACCATAGAGCTGTGATTATAGATATCGATATTAACTTGACAAGGCACCAAAAACCCAAGCGCAAAATTTATCTCTACTCTAAAGCCGATTTTGGAGGATTTCGTAATAAACTCAATTCCGATTTTACGTTTTACGAAACGCGCGCGATGCGTTTAAATACCGAAGAAACTTGGAACCTTTTTGTACAGATAATGCGTAATAATATGGATAAATATGTTCCCTCCAAATACTCTAAACAAAATAATGAGCCTAGATGGTATAATAGAGATACTAGGAAAGCGTTAAAGAAACAAAGACGATTGCATTTGAAATTAAAAACCGTTATGAGGCTTCCTAACAACATAATAACGGATCAGGTAAAGGCCGAATATAAACGAGTAAAATCAGAAACAAAACGAATAATGCGTGATGCCCTCCGTCAATTTAAAAAGAAAGTTTTATACGAATACTTAGACGAGGACCCAAAAGCTTTTTGGTCGTACGTGCGTGAGGTCCAAGGTAAAGTTCAAACCGTAAGTTCGTTAAAAGATAACAGCGGCAATGTAATTAACGATTCTAAGGAAAAAGCGAATATCTTAAATGAATATTTCCATAGCGTATTTACGTCCGATATTACATTAGGCGCCCTACCAGTAGTTAATAAAGCAGAAACAATGTCGAATATCACATTCAGGGAAGACGGAATTATTAAACTTTTACAGCAGATTAAGCCAAATAAAGCTCCTGGTCCTGAGGATATACCAGCTTGAGTATTTAAAGAATTAGCAGAGAGCATAGGCCCTTTTCTTAAAGTAATATTTGAAAAACCTATAAGCGAAGGTAAGGTCCCAAAAGATTGGAAAATTGCAAATGTCACCCCAATTTTTAAAAGCGGCGTAAAAGATGATCCATCGAATTATAGGCCCATTTCGTTAACTTCATTGAGTGGTAAAATAATGGAAAATATAATTACTAGTTCCTTAATGGGTTTTCTCGAAACCTCTAAATTCATTGTTAAGAATCAACATGGTTTTCGTAAGACACGTTCCTGCGAGTCACAGTTAGCGTTATTAATTCACGATATCTTGAAATCGGCCGAAAGTAAAAGACAAGTCGATGCAATATTTTTGGATTTTCGGAAACCGTTCGATAAAGTCCCACATCGTAAATTGTTGTACAAATTAAAACTTGCGGGCATCAACGAACAAGTAATAAGTTGGATAAAAGATTTCCTGTCCGATAGAGAACAACGAGTAATATTAGATGGTATTAGTTCCAACCTAGTCAAGGTGACCTCAGGCGTCCCACAAGGAAGCGTAATCGGGCCATTATTATTCTTAATATACATTAACGATCTTAATGAACACATCGACAGTAACGTTAGAATATTTGCGGACGACACGGTTATTTACAGAGAAATAAAAAGTAATGACGATAGATTAAGCCTGTCGAATGACTTAGATAAAATAGTAAAATGGTGCGACGACTGGCAATTGGAGCTCAACGTAGATAAATGTTCAGTAGTTAATTTTTTCGAAAGAAAATCCTTTGCCAATCATAATTCATATAGCCTTCGAGGGAAAACATTATCAACTGTCGATTCGGTAAAATATCTCGGAATAACCCTCACGAATAACTTAACTTGGGGTACCCACATCCATAACATATGTGGGCGAGCTCTTAAGAAACTAGGCTTCGTCAAAAGAATAGTCGGTAAAAGCGAAGAAAAAGTCCGCGAGCGATGTTACTTTGCGTTAGTTGGGCCTCACCTCGAGTACGCATGCAGTGTATGGGACCCTGCTGAAAAGTGTTGCATTCGCGAGATAGAAAAGTTACAAAGAAAGGCAATACGCTTTGTAAAAAATTGCTATGATAAATCGGTAAGTGTTACTCGGATGCTTCAGGAGGCAGGATGGGAATCTTTAGAAGAAAGAAGGCTCAATCAGAGATTTAAATTACTTGATAAATTCAGACAGAGCACGTTCATAGAAGATGTAGCCGATATTATGCGCCCTCCTTGCTATATAGGCCGTTCTGATCCAGCGAGAAAGATCAGAGAAATAGATGCTAAAACCAGTCGATTCAAGAATTCTTTTTTTCCGAGAACAATACGCGAAAATAATCGACTGGGCAAATAGAGTCCTGGTGCTTGCACCCCCTGCCACACGCCGAAAGGCGGCTTGCAGGGTACAGATGTAGATGTAGATGTAGATGCTAGATATCCTATATTCAGTTGTGGTAAATGAGAAAAATTGCAGAAAAATAATTTTTGTTTTGGAATAACTATTTATTAGAGAAAGAGCCATAAAACTCTTCTTGTTGTTTTCCGACGCTTAAGAAATGAAAAGTTGTCATATTCCGGTTAAAATTCTATTCCATTTATAGCGCAGTTTTCAGTCGGACCCCTGAAAACTACTTAAACGCACTTTATCGTAATTACAACAAGAAGAAGGACATCGCCTGTGGTGCAGGAATATTTATAGGATCTATCCCTAGAGCCTATTGTAGGTAATAATTGACCTAAACAGTGGTGCGTAACCTTTATTGTGAATTGTCAAAATAATACATAAACTCCCTGGACGGAGAGCAAAAATTCTGGACGTGTGTAAATTCTGAATGTGTGTTAATTATTTAGAAGTAATACTTATAAAATATCTCATATTTTCCCGATCGTTATGCTTAATTCCTCTTATAGTATACTTGAATTAGCGAAGGCTAGATAGGAGTCATGGGTGAGTAATTAAACTTTTACACTATCTTATATATAGTCTAATGATCCTCAATGATTTTAACTCCGAACATCTTAAGGAAGAATGTATGCGCTGGACCGCCTTTTGAACACTACTGGTCTAGGTTTCCGAACCTCAAAAGGGAAACATTATGTTACTGAATAAGTAATGAATAATGCCTAAGGGGTATTCCAGGGAATTCCTTCTTAAAGCAAATACACGTAGAAAGCATATTTTTCCCTCTTGATAAGCAAACTAAGTGTACTAAGATTACCACGTCAATGATTGTTACTTACACCTCCTAAGTAACTGTTCTATACACTTTCATGCCGTAAATATTTTCATAATTTTTTCCATAAATTTTTTATTTTCTTTGCCTTTGAATTTGCTTACGCGCTGCTCCTACATTTTAATCATAAAGTATTACAGACACTTTAAAGGTAAATAGATCTTAAGTTTTAAGTGTAATATATCTAAAAATGAGATTTATTCGTATATGTTCATGTAGCATAATTTTTTTTAACATGCAGTTAAATCAATGATGGTTATAATAATAAAAAATCTCAGCACCTTTAGAGTAATTCAAATCAGGACTGCACAACTAAACGGAGGAAAGTGCATGAAATCGCATGAATATGACAAAAATTATCGCGGACCGCATATGAAGAATTTTGTAAAAATTGAGTTTCTTTGTATGTACAAAAATCATGAATATAAATTCAATTTTGTGAAGAGGAATATAATCATAAAAATGTGCATAAATAAAAAAATGGTAATTTATCTTTCTTCAAGTGAAAAGCTTGTTGTACTCGTAATTAGGAATTAAATTGGAGGTCGACATTCTTAAAATGCCTCTTTGAGAACTTCTTGCTGGTTATCATGTACCATTATAAAATTGTAAAAAATAATGGGAACAAATTTAATTTCCAAAACTGATGGCGGGCCGCAGGGTCAAATCTATCGGACTGCATATGTTCGTATGCCGGATTTTGTGTATACCTGATCTATTCGTCAAACGTGCTGAGCGGTGACAAAAATACATTCAATTATTCCTCTGAATCTCCATGTGTATTATCAAATCTTTCCCGATTTCAGATGCGAATGAGTAAAATAGGGAAAGAGAAGGCAAGTGATAAATGACTACAGAGAGAGAGCAAAGTGAAAGTGGATGTAGAAGAGATAATAAAGATGAGAGAAAGGGAAGGGACGGAGAGAAAAACGATCTTTTCATGTTTATGGAGATGGAAAGAGGAAAACAAAGTGGAGGTAAAATATAAGGCAGAGAAAGGGAAGTGAAAGCGGCATATTCAACGTGAGGAAGTTAAAATAGGGACAATGTGTGAAAAATTCTGCAAGGATACATACTGCATTCTCCATTCAACATTTACCTAAAAGGGATAATGAGCACGTACGTGATGTCGGCATCAATTAGTTGGCTGAATGACGAATACATCTGAGTTCAGCACACAGGATCTCGACATTTGCGAATAAACCTTGTGCCGCTTAACGTTTGATCATTCAAAATAAATACAACGCCATTAAGGCAGTGTATTATTAAGGGGAAACGATAGAATGTTGTATAAGCGTTAAACCAAGGTATATCCGCTCAAAGGTATCTTATCATTGCTTCAACATTTCGGTTATTACCTCATTATCAGCATTCATGACAGAAAGGGCAATAATATCTCGTTTATTAAACTATTATTATTATTGAAATTAAATTAGAAAAATAGATGAGAAAACAGAATATGCTACCAACAAGCTGTGCATATCGTTTATCAATTGTCTTTTACTTATTTATAATCAACCTTGAGGTTATTAATCGCTATGAAACGCTAGATTGACCCCGCCCACTTGGGATTTAGAATTTTTATTTTACCAAATTTTGTAATTATTTGTAATTTTAGATGGAAACGCAGAAATCATAAGTCTTCCTCAGTCATTAAAATATGTACCTCTAATTTAATTCCAAATTACAAGCTTGTCCCTGAAAAAACGTAAATAATTACATTGGTTATTCATTTGTATTCTATGATAGGCGACTAGCGGGATATAAAGGAAAATGTAGACCCAGATCTCTGAGAGGATGCCAATAGAGAGTAAAAGAGAGAGATTATTATTACCTCTGTATACAAGAGTACTCTATCATAAGAATGAGTTATTAGGCTTAGCATCGAGCACAGCTGCGCGATCCACACTAAGTAAGGTTAGTCTCAGAAATTCTTTCGATTGAAATTCGCTCCATACGATCTTATTATTCAAAGAAGATTTTCAAAAAATTCACAGGTTTAGAATTTTTTGACGAATTATATGGGATAGTGATTCCAGTAGATGCATCTTGATCTTAATATAAAGCACTCAGAGGCTTCTTCAGACCATTATAAGGGGTTTATCTTTGAAATAAGTAGTTAATTCTAATCCTTCTTCCGGCAGAACAGCAGAGAATCTAACAGAGTACACTGCCATACACTGCTGGAGGCTCTCGGGGTATAAATCGAAATCTCAACATTTAGATAATAAGTATAGGCATCATTGTATGGCTCGCCATTGCCGCCCAAAAATAGGTGGCTTAAAGTATGCTAATATAGATATATAAGATCTCCTTGCTTCCTCCAGTAAACAATTCAGCAATAGGCGCACACTATTAGACATTGACTCGATAAAAAATTGTTTTAAAAACCAATATCAATGCGAAGTACCCATACAGAAAGCCAAAGTTTAATGCGCATCCCTTGTGCTTATCCACGATGACTAAAAAGAAAGAAAATTCTGATATAAAAACTATTAAGTGCATATTGTATATATAGGTGAGTTACAACAAAGACAATCGCTCTGTGTTCTTAAAGAAGTTTAATATTTGATTTAGTAATAACTCGGGTAATAATAAGCGTTATAACGCATGATCTTTAAGCGTAAGTTTACTTCTTTAGCATCTCAATAGAGGACATAAATTCCTCTGAAAAAAGTAAACGAACTTCAGGAAATGAAAGTGTTTGCAAATGTTAAGAAAGCAGAAGTAAAACCAAAAAATGTTCCTATTCTATAAAGATAGAGGTTTTGCAAAATAGAGCAGAAGGTCAAGATCAAGAGTGTGCGGCACCTTAACGTACTCGCCTAATAATTTTATCGGGTTTTATGAAGAAGAAAGTAACTCAGGAAGCAACTCTTGAGTACATACATCATCGTCACATCATTATAATATGGAAATGTAATAGCGTTATCACGTAAATATACACGCAGCATATAAAATGAGGGTGTATTGGCTAATGGTAGAACTATTTCAGAATGTGACCTCAGTTAACTATCCCCCCCCACGGTCTACGGTAGAGACGGGACCATTAGATTATGGTTTCTTTTTAAGTTCTCAGAAGCTGTAAATAACAAGTTACATTATTTCATCTAAATTGATAAGGAAAGAAAAATTCGCCAGGGGTAAAAATATTCAAGTCAACTCGATAGTGACGTTGTGACGAAATCTCATTGCTTACAGGGCAATAATCATTGACTTTTAGATTCGTTTCCTATGAATTTGTTGACAACCCAACGAACCCAATGAGCTTAATCTTATCAACACACTGTGACAAGTAGAAATAGCTCTAATAAAAGATATAAATGGAGATAAGGAAGGTCAGCAGCAAAGTCAGAACGAGGGAAAAATAAAGTGATTATCAGATAAAACTTACCTAACGACAGGTTCCCTAGCTGCATTCGACAGACTCTGAAGGTACGGCACTTAGTGGTTGATGATTTAATCCAACAGAAGAATAATGGCACTGAATTAGAGGTGGAAAACACTCCGTTGGTCGAAACCAGAGTCTTCTAAGTATCGGGAAAAGTCTTCTCTAAGTCGCGTGCCATTTATTATCAGCAATAACACTATTCGTTTGTTTATTATGCTACGTGACACCCGCACTGAATGAAACGCGTGCCGAATCGCCTCGTGTTCGACCACAAGCCATGACAGCACCACTCGAAGTGTCTCCGAAGTAAGTTCTAAGTATCTGAAACGATATGTCTCTTCAGGGACGTTATCCTCACCTTCCCCTTAACCCTCCTGCATCGTGATTGGCCTATGAACCCTCTCCCCTCACAGCCACTGAAAACAAAACAAAAACAAGTCCAGCGATAGAGCTACGAACTGGCATTTTGAAAGTGACACCACCTTGGCTAACCGGTGACCAGGAAGTGCTTGACTGGAATGTCGAATATTGGCTAAGCACATGATTGTATGCACCGAGTAAATAAAAATTGCCAAATGATATTTGGTGCATCCTGGTGCAAAGTAGTGAAATTACGTCATAAATATCTAAAATTCACAGTAGAAGGCAATATCCATCAGGCAACCATGCCATGTATCTTTGAAACTTGATCGTATGTCTTAATTGAAAATAAAATAATTACTGTGGAAGAAATGCTACATCTCTCCTTAAATCAAAAATGTACTTTACATTTTCGAGTTTGAAAAGAAATCGCATTACGAACGAATGTGATTCTAGAACTTTCGTTACAGGACATTCCTCTTTTGCTATATGCATACTTCTGAAGGACGTCATCAGAGCCTCTTCGGCGGTTAGTTTTCCTCAGTGAACGAAAACAAGTCGCTGTTCGGAGAGAAGGAGTGCAAAGGATAAATGTGATCATTTTTATTCCCACAGAAATCTAAATCCGTATGGACACTAACCAATAATTACGTACCAAATGAATTGAAACAAGGATCTTCTCGTAATCTTCGCCATACCAAAGTCCAAATCAGCTCTCAATAGTCATATCTGCAGTTGAGGGTTCCATTTGACGTTTTCCTATTTTCAAACCAGTAAAAGCAATAAGTTACGGTCCAGGAACTCTTGAAATCTCCCGCTGTGGAATGGTCAATGACGTAAATATCGAGCAATAAGTATGTCCATGAAGACCCAATTGCTGAACCTTCCTTTGTCCCAAGTAAAATAGCGGCCAAGTAAACATAAGGGCAAATGGCCTCGCAAGGTAGAGCCGAAAGCAAAAAGGAAGTGGAAGAAGGAGTGCTTACATACATTTGACCCTCCGTAAAAACGACCTTCGTGCGTTGAGTGCGAAGGGGAAGGCAATGTTTCAGAAGGGACGCTCACGCCTGTCCACACCAAACGCACTTCTAAACACACTAAAAGACTTCCCAGCAAAATTGTTAATGTTTGTAAATAGGACTATCGAAGCAGCTCTATACATTATGTAGTTCAACCTATAAATGCTTCATAATTAATGAAAATGTTTCTCTATTTCTTTACGATTGGAATGAATATAAATAGCCGGCGATAATCATAATGTAAATATCTCTACACTTCAGTAGATTTTATTAAAAAAATTCACTGGAATCCACCCTAATTTGGGAGAAAACCCTTCTAAAATCTCCCGAAGGAATTATGTTTTATAGTACAGTAAATGTAGCAAACATACGTCATGCGTAACAAATGTTGAAAATTCAAATTACTATGACAATCGAAGTACGAGGCAAATACAATTAAGACATAAAGGTAATAGCACAATTAACAAATAGTTATTTTCAGTACACAAAAAACTAATTAAACTCCATTTAAAAGTTATATTTTTAAAAATTTCAAAAAAGTAAACTTATAATATCTTTATTCATAATTTTATATTTAAAACGAGTTAACGATACAGTCGTTACGTTGAGATTATAAAGTCTTATTTTACCTGAAGCTACGTTATAAAGTGTTGACTGACACCGACTAAACTGTAATTAATTTTTTAAAGAATCGTTTAAATTTTTCTAACATAGCAGAATCTTTTCTAAATTTCCTTTATTCGTTCATTTTATATTCGATGATGTTATTTAGTATATTTTCCTGGTCATACCTTTGAGTCGAATATCTGCTTTCACATTACTCCTTTGCTTTGCATTTTTCATGAAGAAGTTTTCCCATATTGTACATCTAAAAACTACATTTCCTTTGAGGAAAATCTCTTACGCATTTCTTAAATAGTTCATTTCTTTCGAGGATTTATCTGCGTAAAAATTTTATCTCGAATGAAGCCTAGATTTTGTAATAGAAAATTTAAACTCCTGTTTTCTTATTTTTTACTATTTTTCTTTCGCACATTTCCACTTTTATAATGTAATGCCGCATGAGAAATTATATTCTTTATCAACGGCAGTGAATTCTGAAGTAATAACATCGACAAAGTGGGACAAGGGATTTAAATCATCACTAAGATGGATTAAAGAAAAATTTTTAAAAACCGAAAAGACTACATCAAATACTGCAACGAAGGCACAGAAAATTACTTTTCCCGAAGGCTATGGTATATTTAAACTGGTCTCCTCTAATATTACATTCATGTTGGTTATTGCATATATTTTAATGAAATTCTGCTACATTTTAATTTTCTGTTTCGGTTTCATTTGATAAGATAGACTTAATATAAAGTTTGATTTGTTTTGGTACTTCTACTAACACTATTACGATACTCATCTAAACTTAACTATACGGAATATAATACATTGCATAAAAAATATAGCGATACGCATTGAACTTATAATCAAGAGCCCTCTACGTAATACACATCACATTTTCAAATCAGACTAAAAGATATAAACCATTCTAACAAATATTCTTCTGCAATATTAAAACTATTATACGTACCAAATCAACTCCACTACAGTAAATAAACTGTCTAATGTAATAAATTCCAACAAAAATGAAGGCATCTAACAGCGATGACACTAATATAGAATTTAGTTCAACCGATGAAATGAAGGTGAAAGATGAAATACAAGAGAGGCTAAAAAATTATAGTGAATCTTAAATGGAGATACTTAAGTATGGAAAGAGCTAAGTATGAATTCTTTTCAAAATTTAAAAATGAATATATATATATAATAAATGGAAAGAATGGTATTGAAAAGGTGAAGAAAGAGGAGAGAGAAAAGCTATAAAAATAGGAAAGAGAGAAAGAACTGAAGGGGAAGCAAAGAGGATTAGAAAAGGAAAGATTCAGAGTGGTGTCTGCAAGAACCACAAGAAATTCACACAAGCAAAAACTTTCACGGTTTAACTGCAGATTGTAACCATTAAGGAAAACACCTAAGGAATGGATTGTAGCGCAAAACACAGGAACATTCTATGAATGTCCTAAGAGACCACACCCGGTGTTCCTACAAAACCAGGCACTACAATAGTCTTTTATTAGTCTATCTATTTTTATTTGAATCTATCCAAGGAGTTAAATATTACGGAAGAAATCTTAAGAAGTTGAATTCTAGGATATTCAAAGTCAATCTTTCAGAAGATAATAATGATTAATTACTGATTTAAGGATTAACAGGTAGCCAATCTTTTTGCAGTTTAATTAATATTTTATTTATGTACTAGCTAATTACCCGGAGATATAAATATATTTATTTTATCTATAGTGTAAAACTGAAGTAGTTTTAGTAAAATTTATTTAAAATTATACGCAGTGTACAAAATGTAGAGTAAAATTTCTTACAATTCACTACGTACAAATTAAGCTAAATTTAATCATCAAGAAAATCTTATTATCACCTATAGGAACAAGAATGAGTACATTCTTGGATGAATCTATCATTGAGTAAGCATTAAAAAGTTATTCATGAGAAAAGCATGGAGATCTCATATCCACCCCGTAGCACTTATTAGACTGCCTTGAAATATTCACTTTCACTGAAGAATGATAAGACTTGTCTAGTTAGCTTCTCTTAAATATCCAAGATTCGAATTAGAGCTGTAGTTTTTCCAAACATTTAATAATTATCACTATTCATTATCATAAGTCAAAATGTCATTGGTCTTTAAACAGCTAAGTCATTCCGAAAACCATGGATTCGGTACTAATCTCGGTCACTTGGGCATTTTTCTCCTTTCTCACCCGCCATGAAACAATATGAAAGATTGAAAACAGTAATTAAGGTAAATTATACGAAGATGAAAATAACGGACATGAACAAAGGCTGACAGGACCAGGAATCGAACCCGAATCTTCCACTTTCCTGGCGGATGCTTTATCCATTGGAAATTTTCTTTATCCTTTTTATCTTATAAATGCACAAGATATGATCTTTTACCTTTCTATATACATAAACATCTAACAGTAAAGCAAAAGACTACGTTAATTGCAAAATAGTCAGACAAATAGGGCTATCTAAAAATTCATTCACTGTATGTAAACTTCACATTAAAATTTATGTAAATCAGAGCATATGGAATAGTAAATCATTGTATTCTACGATCATATTCCTTAACATAAAAATAATATTCAAGCAACATTCGTGATAATAATTCTACTAAAATAAAAATAAAATTGTGAATTTGATTATTTCATTGTTTTATGAATTTCATGTTTTCCCCTGGATGACCACCATATAGCTGACCCAAAACCTTGCAGATTAGATTCTGTTTCTTGCAATAAATTTCCCTTTATTACTTCCTTTGAATAAGAGAACAGTTCGATAGAAAAGATCTTGAAAAGCAGCTTACGAGTTAGGAACTTCATCGGCGAGGTGAGATATGAAAAAGTCGAAAACTTCTGTGGGTATATGAGTAACTCACATCAAGGTAAGTACGCTGTACTTTGGGCGGCTGCAATATTGAGGAGGAACTACAACGAAGTTTACCATTCTCTACATGACATTGGAGGTACTAGGCATCTTATAGTTACTATTACAAAATTAAAGCTTAAAATTTTGCAAATATTGTGTCAAAACATTTTTTCGAAGAGAGGACGCTGAAGAGTTGGTGATGTAGATGAAAATAGATTGTGATAAATTTTCGAATCGATAGGTGCGCATTAATCTGTACACGTTTCGTTGTTACTATAAGGATATTCTTTAATTGTACGTTATGAGAGAAATTTGTGTTCCATTCCATACATCTTATGTTAGTAACAACCAGTTTCAATGCAGGAAGCGATCACCAGGAAAATTATCAGAATCGTAATGTATGATTTTTTTGGAGAGGGATTAAGACGAATGAGTTCCTTCTTACATCTAAGCATTAGATGAAATTTAAGAAAAGTTAATTTGATTGAAAGAATTCGAAAAAAGGTTATGACTGAGGGTGAAAATTCCACCGGTAAACCGTTTTCTTTTTTTCTGATGGTACGTCTCTTGAATGAAACTTCATGATACCAATTCCTTTATATACTTTCCATTAATGTATGATAATCTATTGGTGCACGTTTGTATATGGTAAAGCTTAAGTAAGAGGTTCTAAAAACTCTCCAATCGCCGAATGCCGGTGACTGTCCGGCGTCGATTCCTCGAAAGGATCAACGATGACTGTGTCTTACTCAGAGGGTCTCTCCTATTCATTTATCTCTTATTCATTAACAGCCAAGTTCCATTTTCTTTTCTTTCTATGATAATGCTGATTTATATTTAGTGAGGAAGTAATGTGGTTAAGTGTTTGAGGGGGATATTTATAACAGGAAACACATGTAGATAAGGATATCTTTCAAAGTTTCAGTGCATTGTCAGTATTACGATAGTTAAATATCATACGTTTATAAACAGCTACCACTATTACTGTGGCTTTGTTCCCCGGAATGAAATCATGTGAAAGCTACACATTATTATATATGATATTCTGGTAGTTTATCGTTGTTGTATTTTCAACTTTCGTCTAATCGCTAAGTTCAGTAAAACATTATCCGCTAATCGGAGGGATCAAGGGGTTTAATTCTTAATCGCGAGCATGCACACGTTCGGATTCAACACCTGTAGAAAAGTACCGATTTACGAGTGATAATTTCTTGAAGGTTATGAGCATTAAAAGCTAATAAGTTGTAACGTTTTAATCAAGTGATTATGGTCCCTTTTAGATGGTGTGCAGACTGGGGAGAGAGTGGAAGGGCATAAAAATTGGAGGAAAGGAGAGGTGAAATAAAGAGAGAAAGATAAAAGAGAGAAGAAGCCAATCTCCAACGCCGGCTTGGGGAACCATCGCCTTAAAAGGCCAATCTTACAGAAAGGTTTTTTTCGTCAGGCTTTAGCAAGGCATGTTAGATCGGTTTAACCTTAATATAAAACGCGGAAAGTACACTGAGGGGATCCATTTTCCGGAGCATTTTGAACTCATTTCAAGTAGAGCTTGTAATCACCTTTAATGAAATAAGAAGGAGCCCTCGATCTTCATCTTTAATCTCAGACCGTTTCCTGCCATCGAGTGACTCCCAATTTTTGCATTTTTTATCAATTTTCTGATTTCCAGACACGTTGCCCAGCCTTACAACTAGTTTCCTCTTTATTAGCGATTCCGGAAATTAATGAGGGAGGAAAGCAGCCATGCCGTGTGACAAGCCAATGTTTATATATGACAAGGTAATTCGTAATCATTAGCCTCCGGAATGGCCCATCAGCAGCACTTTGGTGAAGCCTAATTTTAAATGGGATGAAAATGAATGAAGACTGAACCCCCATCTTGTTTTTTTTAACCTTCAGTTCAGAAGATTTTTTTCTGCAATCTGAATCTCTCTGCATATTTATATCTATTATCTGTATTTATTTATCTCTTTGTTCATATCCTTTGTTAAGCATCGAGTATCCTTCGTTGTTTGTATTAATCGTCTTATTTTTCTAGATTTAAGTTAACTGTTGTTAATTCTTTCATATAACTGTTGATTAGTATTTAATAACTTTAGATATAAGAAGGAATAGAGACCATTTTTGCCTAAAATTGCCAAAAAGGTATGCTAGAAATAACTCAATTATATCATTCTTATAATCAAATAATGCTTTATCTATGACTAACGAAATAACGTTTAAGAATTCAGATTTTTCCTCGTAAATATTAAATATGTACACACCCTAAACATGTTTTTTCTCTCCATAAAGGAATCCTTCTTTCCTCTTTCTGTATGTATTTTATTTTACAAAATTCCTTGAATATGAATTTATATATCTATGTACTTTTAAAAAAGGGTAAATGAAAGATGGGACTATCTAGTTCATACTTCGCCAGTTAATAAAAACATTTGTATGTATGTATGCATGTACTACTCCCTTGGGAATATCAGGGTTCGAGAGTCGGTCTCATGATTTTTTTATAACCATCCGTTTATATCTTGGGTTTTACCACTACGCACCATGTAAAGCTTAACCTAAATCCCTAACCTAAGTAGAATTTACGAGAGTTTCTTCAAAGCCTTTTTTGATTTTCGTAAGGACCTTCAAATTTCTTCGTCACATACCTTCTCTTAGTCACTTCGTCACATATTGATTTTTGTTATGTCAAATGTTGCCTTTTTTGTTACCAGTTTTTACTGCGTTTTTGCGGTTTTTCACCCCCTTCTTGTGCGGACGTTGTCCTCACATCGAGGGTTTTCTCTGTAGACCTTCAGTTGAGGAGTGTTTTTCCACAACCATTCCTTTTCTGTTTAATTGTATTTAGATCTAGTTTGACACCTTATGTTTTCTTATTATTTATCTACATCATGAGATTCATTATATTATATTTTACAAAATAAGCACTTAATAAATTGCTTGTTTTCTTTGTAATTGAGTTTTTCTCTTTAGATATAAGATGATATTAGCTTGGAATTAATTTTGTATGTTTTCATGTAATATCTATAAAGGTTGAATATAGGCCATTCCGGTCTATTCTCGCCAACGGAGTACAGTAATCATCATAGAGTTTGTATTTAATATGCCTCAAATAGCATCCACTGTAGCGTTAGATAGAGCAGAGTAATGGAAAGTGAGCTCCTAATAGGTGACTCAGGAGAGGGCTTCCTATTCGGAAAAAGTGAATAAACGCCTACGAATGAGTAGGTACGCAGGGAATGGGCTCGCACATCGCCAACAACCGGAAACTGGGCTTAATTAAGCGGATCACTTGTTTCCGGATGGACTTTGAGGACGGCAATGAAGACATCGGTTAGTAAAAGGTTTGAGGAGAGGAGGTTATTTACGAGGAAAGAAGGAGGGGCCGAGTAAATGCAGAGCGATTAAGGGAGAGAATGGAGGAAAGAAGGCATTAAAAGGATGGAAGGAAATAGAGAAGGGCATTCCCAAGGACATTCGAGATTAAAAGTGGAGGTCGTGGAAGCATGTTCCTTCTCTATCTCATTAAAAGGGATTCAAATCTTGCGATTAAAATTCTCCAACTTATCTCAATACACCAGTGTATATTCTAGCCAGGTGAGTGTACTCGTTAGTTCTGAATCTCTAGAGCGAGAGGTCAAAGAGTTCTCACACTTCGCACAAAATTAAACGCAGACTTTTCTCAGCTTAAAATTTTTATGCGTTTTATGTCGAAAGGGAAAAAATGGAACTCGGTCGTTAATGAAGAAGACGTTCGAAAAACTCTCCGATAGCCGAATATGCCGGTGAACGTCGGTGCTGTTCCTCGAAAGCAGAAAGAAAGCCGTGGATTAGCAATCTGCTAAGAATCACCCAATGCGCAATTCGGTGACTATGTCGCCATCCTTAGGGGATAAATACATAATCATTTTGCAAATACCCTCTGGGAAGGCTTTCTTGCTCCGTTCGAGGAATTGACCCGATTTCACCAGCATATTAGGCGATAGGAGAGTTTTTCGAATGTATTTTATGTTAAGTTATAATTTATTTGATCTTTTCAAGGTTTTTAAGGAGTTTTCATAAACGTGTTTCTCATATCAATAAGCCTTGGTTGTTTATGAATAATTTAAGGACATTTTCTATTGTAATTCCTGAACCTTGTGTTGAGATTTTTAAGTGGTATCTATCCATGCAACTACTACTACGAATGAATTGCTGAAAATAGAATTGATGCCTTAATTGAAGCTGGTACTCGAATGAAAGATAGAATGAAGACAAAGAAGAACTTGAATGATATGAAATCTGCGCGTTATAAGAGAATCAAAGAGGTATAAGTGAAGAATTTGATGGCCATGTATCGAACTTCTTCAATCCTTGGATTGGTTTTCAGGAGTCTTTCATTCGGCTATATTTTCTGCTTTCTTTTCCGTGCAGCTGGTGCAGACATCTTCCATTATCTGTTGGACTTATATATGACGTGGACATCTCTTCCCACCATCAATCTCTCTAATATTGTCTTAATCAAACTCTCGTGGCCTACAATATGCCCTCCTGTTTCCTGTACTTTTCTAGATTGCTATCCTTTTTACTATGATAGACATTATCTACAAAAGATAAAAGTCACTCTATCCCTCCAACCAATTCTGAGTATTCTTCCGTAGTACCACTGACCAAAGGAATTCAGCCGCCTTTTCTCTTCTTCTATCATCACACCCATACATGGCAACAACGCATACGTTTGTCTCAATGTCTTCCTTGAGCTTAGGCTGTAGTCGGTTGTTATAAAAAAGGCTTTAAGTTATAAAACCACATATAGTTAAATGTAGCTTCCGAATTTGCTGCCCTATTCTCCTTTCGAAAACGTATCAAATACAAACTAATAATACTCATGCTCTTATTAATAGAAATATGAACCTTCGACATGATATCCTGATACCCTTTCGGAAGTGAAGTTTTCATAGTTAAGTGTAATTATTTTGCAATTATTAAAATATTTGCTGAAATTTTTCCTTTGGCATAGATTGCACTAAAATTTGGCTTCCTGGTAAGGTGAGAACGCTGGAGGGGAGCATATCATGATAATATTAAAAATGTTGTTGGAAAGAAATCCTCCCTTAGCATACAGTACATTACGCTTTCCGTAAGAAGAACATAATTCGTCATAGAAAAATTTTACATCAAATATTTACGATAGTAAAATTTTAAGGAGGGTACGCCAAATTACAATTTTCCTGCTACGGAAGATACATATGATCATCTACATAATTGAAAAGTCTATGATGACTAATACAAAACACGGATTAATATTACACAGAAATTCATTGAAGCTTATGCACTAATCATAAATATTACATTTCCACTGTCCCAAAAATACTACGTTACTAGTTTTAAGCTTATTTTTTGACATTTTTACATTTTTCGGCATTAGGAAGAGAAATTCAATTTTTGATGACCGAGATAATTTCCTAGGATGATGAGTTACGATTAATTGAATTTTTTTCATTAAGAGTTCGTTTTTCACCGATATTTTTCACTGCATCTTTTCTAAATCCAGCGAGTAAAGAGCGTAAAAACATTATTCAAATTATAAAAAGAGGCTGTCGGTGACCTTATGAAATAGGAGTATGAAAATCGCCTTTTTAAAGTTACGAACTACGTAGAGCGCCGCTGAGTGGTGATCCCTGAAAAATCTTGCAGAGTTAGTATGCATCGAAGAAGTTTTTGTGCAACCGTGACATATGGGCCCATACAGACGGAAAATTACTCGAGTGTGTATTTGTAACTAGGAGCGTAATCTAAGCTGATATTTTTGAAGGCTTTATTCTGCATAAACTTTCAGTAAAGGTGAATTGTAACTAGTTAACTTTCTAAGCAAAGCAGAGGGGAAACGGCTTGAAATGTACTCTAAAATGACTATTTGTGTTTTTTCTTATTTATACTACATAGAACGTAATGAGATCACGTGAGGCTTTCAAGGCAAGTGTTGTTTTCATTATACAAAACATAAAAATCGCTTTTTAGTTCGAAGCATCTCTTATCATTCAATCTTATTTGCGAAGAAATTCCCCGGGATTAAAAATGTTGCACCAGAATTATTATACTACAACAAAAGCTCCTACTGATATAAACAATTACTTTTTACATAAAACTTAATTGAGCTAGTTCTAGTTCAAGATTAACTAATGACAAAATTTCCTCCATAAAGATAGTTTGCAACTTATTCCAAAGATTACATCTTGATCCAAACGGTCATAAGTATCCGGCAAGAGAATATAAAAACAGTAATAAATTACAATTTAGTAGGATCTATCATATAATATCTTTTGCCAATTGATCATTGTTTCATTAAATATATGTGTCTCCAATATCTTCTCTGTATGTTTCCTCTGGATTTTTTATAAATTATATGCCTCGCTTTATCTTAATAATTTCGTTTTTTCTCTTCGTATTATTTTACATCTTGATAACCATGTATCTTCACACGAGGTTAGGTGGAAGAGAGGCCCTCTCGGGCCTAACCTCGCCTAATAAAGGGTCCAATAATAATAATAATAATAATTATTATTATTATTATAGTTTCTAGATAGGTGAGCGACAGAAATCGAATTCGTGTATAAACTTTTCTATAAATTTAGTATCGCTTTGAATAAATATTCAAAAAGTTTCAATTTCTTTTCTTTAAACCTTTATTGTTGATTTTAAACTCCAGATATGATACCCTAGGAATACAATCATAATTAAGCTATCAAATTCAACAAACATTTAAAAGAATTATTATTTATAATTCCGTGAATTTCATTTTAAGTACCAGCATAAATTCTATGAGAATACTATATACGAATACAGTTACTGCAACGTGAAAACTACTTTATGGGAAGGAAAAATAGCCGTGGTGGAAGTTGGGGCAGCAGAGTGGCGCAAGTGCTCGGTTAAAGGCGCACGAATGGAGGGTGATTAAGAGAGGGAAAGGAAGAAATAAAAATTATAGCAAAGAGAATGGTTTCCTCCCTTTGAGAGAGGTACGTAAGGAGGCTGTCCATCCCACAATGCTGTTCAGCCGAACACGGTCTTGAGATTGGGCGGAGATTTATTGAGTCCTGCGGTGGGAGAAAGTCTTACTCAAGATGAACGCTCTTCCAGGATAAATATTGCCTCCAAACATACTCTGTAATCTTCAAGGCTGCTTGTGTAATTGCGAAGGAAAATCACATTTCCTACTTCCTCCGAATTGTTTGTTTACTTTTCCTTTATTTTATTACAGTAAAGCCTGGTTGAGACGTTTTATTAAGGAACAAGTGACAACCGCGCTATAAAAGGGATGACGTTGCGATAACCTGGTTATGTTAACTTTGTATTTTTTGCGTTGGAAAAAAGGCTTAGGATTGTTTTTTGGCTCTCTAATTTTTAAATGAATGCTTTAAGCCTAAAATCAAAATGATGCTTCTTTAGTTTACTCTATTTGCTACGGTTAAAGTTGAGATATAAGTGAAATTGTAAATGCTCTTACTCGGAATTTTAAGCCCAAATACGAGTATATATATTCATATTTTTCTCTCTTGATTTATTATTTCTCATAAAATAATTTTGTAAACATTTACTTCGCCAATACGCATATACGAATGGCATATAATGCTACTTCCTTATTTGTATTCCCATAAAAGCAGATGATATTTTGCGTGGGGTTCAATACATAAATAAATACTGATGTAATACGGTTAAGTTGTCACACATTTTCCGGGAGAAAACCAGTTATACGTATGAATTCAATCAGCATGAAATATTGATTAGAAGTTGTCAAATCCAGTTACATTCAGATTTTCATATCCAGAGTTCTGAGATCGAGAAATGTTGAATACATTTCGCTTACTTCGAATTATTTCATATTCTCTAAGAATTAAATGAAAGAGTATAATTTCATTGCATATTGCAATGTATAAGAGTTGGTGAATCCATTTTGGTGAAGAATGAATATGGTGTTACGAATTAATACTTTTCATTAAATGGAATTACGGTTACATATTGTACTAAAGGTAAATGACCGCGTTATTTCTAGCATTTGCACAGTATTCGAATAAGTGAAACAAGGTAATTGGAATGCCAAGTCATTCAGTGCCTGAATTTTAAATTCGGTCACTTTACTTCCTAATAATGGAAACATTCTGTCTTGGAACAGGCAGAATTTTTTTCAACCTCTACGAGTGCATAACGCATTGCATAATTTAGCTGCTTGAGGAGTGGAATTTATTTGAGACGAAATAAGAAAGAAGGACAGAAAAGTATGGATTTCTATTGTAAATTTAAGGAGGTTCTTGACTTCCTCAGTATAAAGAGAAGCGGATGAATAACATTTCTGTTTAAATGTGCATTACTATTATTTTTGCATTTTATATTTATAAATATTTTAATATGTTTAATAATTATAAATCGAAGTAATTATTTCAACTATAAACATTATTTGTAACTATATATTTTTATTTTTTCTGTTATTTTCATATTTATTGTTTTATTACAATTTAAACATTTGAATTAATTTTATCATTTGGTATACTTAAATTTTATTTGTTTTTCGCTCTTGAATTTTTATCTCAATTACAAAAGAAGCAATCCATATCCCTTACGAATACAATGGCATATCATTAGTGAAGGACTTAAAGGAATGTCACCAAAAAGAAAATGCTTCTCAAAAGAAAACAGTTCTTTTCTTTGAATGAAACAAGACTTTAAGAGAATAGTCCTTTGCCTGAAAAGCAAACAATGGCATTCACGGCTACTTTAATAAAGGTGTTACTGCATAAGAAAAGACTGCTCGTGTTTACCCTTAAGAGCAAAAAGGCATGGTGAGGAGAGCGAGGAACGTCCAACGCAGTGCAGTTGTGAAGTAGAGCGAATATACTGAGGTGAAGCCAAAGAGCGTGATTGATTCGGAAGAATCAACAGATAGAGCTCACGGGGCTGTGGATAAAGGTGGGCTTGCACGGCTGTTTCAATGCGTTTGAAGGCTAAGAATGGAGGTATAAAGGAGGAAAATACGAGTTTCTCAAAGCATGGACAATGGAGAAACGCTATGGTTTATAACACATCGAGCATGTGGCCGAGCAGAAGTTTGAAATGACTGCAATTAAAAGACAAAGAGTATACTATGGTAATATGCCGAATTCAACACCTCTTTACCGCTCGAATCACTTCAAAAAGTTAGACATTCGTACTTTCTTGAGATTACGTGATGTTTTTTTCTGGAGAAATTAATCAAAATAATATCAATAAATAAATAATAAAACAAATTTAAGTATTATATATTTTAATAAATTAATATAGAAAAATTTATCTCGAAGAAGTTATATCCCTAGAATTTCACAAGATATCACTTTCTACTACGAATTTTATTACAGTTATAACTGCAAAGACTTTATTAAGTCTATAAATGCAATTTTTTTTATCTTTAACTTCTTGAGGGCAATTCAAATAATCATTAACTAACGAATCAGGTGCGACCACTTTAAATTAATAAATACATAATTTTATACAAAGAAGGATCTTATACATATTGTTTTCATTTATACTCTTAGGACGCTAACCAGCAAGTTCCTCACTATGATGTCGGAATAAAATATTCCAAACGCTCACGAAAGAGATCAATTTCCCATCAGATAAACGTCGGAATCTGTATTCAATGCTTATTGGAGATTCACGCACTTATATTACACATGCGCATAGTTCTGAAGCGTTGTACGGAACAGAAGGACTGGAACCTCAAGAGATCGCTCCATACGGAGGCTATTCTCCTAATCAAGTCTCTATGCAATGGTAGAGATCCCTATTGCCTAGCAAATGCCATCACGTAACCCTGCTTAAACTTCTTGCCGGATAAACGACAGGCGCTAACTACTCTGGCTCATTGTTAGAGTTGGTAGAGTGATCACAATTTCCTGATGGAAATAAACAGTGACTGCAGAAACAGTTTATCAGCAAATAAAGGTAGATAAGGAATTTAGCCAATCGCTATTTCTCGTGAATAACAAAGACGTATTCTTTCAAATTAGTTGTGAAAAATAAATGTTTCTTTTATAGATTTTTCTGCTTCCCTACGTAAAAAATTCAATGCAATTAAAGTAATAATTATATTTTGTAAAGATATGAGCTATTAGTGCATAACATTTCATTGTATATTTTCTCTGGTCTAAAAGTCATTCGCAATTCAAATGACTCTTCTAGTTTGAGAAACATTAGAATACTTCCTAACTAAAGAATCCCATTATGAACAATTTCAGATTGTACAGCATGTTTTGATCTTAATCTCTTTATATTAATCTGTGTAATAAATTCCCTCAGAAGACCTTAGCTTTTCCGTTTGTTAGACGTACTGGATGAATGTGTCGAGTATTCCAACCGCTATATCTACACCACGTGTTTATTTGCTTTTCGTGAAGTAGCACTGCAATAACACCACTAACAACGGAAATTAAGGCCGTGACCCACTCAATGAAGGAGCGGCTTTAATTTGTCTCTAAACCGTGAATCCTAAGTACACTCAGGAAGCTTAAGGTTATGTATTGTGTACATGTAAATAGCTGACTCACAGTACAGTACAAACATAAGTGCTCTACCTTTCTGCAGGTTCGAGTGCCCTAATATTCCCTATGCAATGCTCTTTCTTTCGTCTTTTGGTAACTTACCCCACCCTTTAAGTCATTTAACACATTTGCCTTCCCTTGCATTCTACCTTCAATTACCTTCTCTAGCAATTGCTCTCCTCTCAATATTTGAGCCACCCATTTCCTCTGTCGATGCTTACAATTAATACCCTCTCCTCCTCAATCATCGCTAGCATCTTCGTGTTTGTTTTTCTATCACCTCTACTTAATTTTTTCAGTGTCTATTCTAGTAAATTTCCATTCTCAGTACAGTAAGTTAAGAACCTATCGACTATAAAATAGGCACAGTTTTGTATCACTATCGGATAATTAATGGTATTACCTAATCGCTATATTTTCCTCCACCTGAATTCTTAGTATTTACATTTACCATTTTGATTATGAGACTTAAAATTTATTTTATCCATCATAATCTGCTGCGAGAACCGTCTTCGATCAAATATATATGTAATACTGGTCCTTAAAAATAATAATGCTTTCCCATAAATAATAATTTTTTGTCAGGTGCAAGAGATTTTTCTCTGATTTTTATGTTTTGGGTTATACTAAATCTGAAAATGAAATTAATATTTCCTATCACGTGCAGGTTTCTTGCATAATAAAGAGGGTAAATACACTGATTTTTCAAAAATCACTGTCTCATGAACAAGCAAAACAGAATTAAATTTCCCATTCATGACACACTTATGACTGAAAAATGCTGAGTATTCTCTTTATTGATCTTTGAAACCTTATATTGCTCTCTTTCATCCTTCTCCTGGATTTTTTTGGGTTTCCGGTATTTCCCGTTACCCGATTATGCATCCAAGAGTAGTCAGCCATAACACTCATATCCCATCTTCCTTGGTAACGGCTCTCCACGAACGTAAATTCTTTGTGAAATCTTTATACCTAATCCTCGCTCTAGGCTTTTCAGGAAATTGGTCTACGTGTGAATGTAAGAAATGGAACCTCAGGATCATGTTAAAGCTGCAGTTACTGGTTATGATCAGTGACATAAAATTCTATGATTACATAATATGTTATAGATGATTTCATTCGATTTTGGTTTATAATTAAATTTCATTTAGAGTACTTATAGATTAATATTAGACTGCAGCGGTATGAGGAACTTTTACATATATTTTAAAACTGAGACAGAATAAATCAAAGTTTGTCATTAGTTTTCGCGTTAGTAATGCCTTCACTCACCCAAAATCTATTTAGATTCTGGCGATAAACTTTTTCTTCCAAAAATTAACAATTTCTTGTTTAAGATGAACCTAAACCTTACAATCTTGAGCCCGTTTGTGCGTTGGAAACAGCGGTCTTTTCTCTAGCCATTATTATTACAATCGCACTCTCTCCTTGCTGAAAGAAATGAAGGAAATTTAGTTATTCGTCTTCATTGGTAACCGATTCATTTGTGAGGATGAGCACTGATTAAGTTTATTGGAATTTCTTAAACCGGGAATTTTACATGATAGATATATTTATTTAATATTTAGTACATTAACTATCATTCCCTTGCTTCAAATGTTATTTTATTATCGAGTAAAATCTTTAACAAATACCGGAAAGTAGGCGTTTTTGGAACGTCTCTCAATGTCGCATTGAGTAAAAAGAAAAATCTGTTGAACCTCCTTAGCTAAGCAACTCACTTTGGTGTCTCTTGAACATTATCTTTCATTCAACGTCACGTAAGAAAAAAGTGTCCGCAAACGTTATATGAATTTTGCATTCATTTCGTATCGAATTTCTTCGGTGTCTGTGATCGAATTTAGAGTACTTTCAGTAGAACAGTGATGATATTTTGCGTTCATTTGGGACCTCTCACGACTTAATTGTACATATCTGACCCATTGGAAATTGAGCAGGAATATTTTGCTAATATTTTACCAATGCACATTCTTACAGAAATTTCTTACCTAATTTCGACGTAATTACGTAATGTAGAAATACGAGTATGTACTTCTCAGGCATTTTCTATCTATAAATCTATGTATTTATTAAATCCAAACGTATGTATGTACATGGCCTCGATAAAGGAGAACCTGCGGAAACTCCCAATCATCTAGTGTTTCCATTTTTATTTTATCCACGTCAACAAAATGTCATCTCAAATTTGGTAAACACCACATGATGGAGTTTAATATTTAAAAAACCATTTCAAGGGCAGCCTTGCTGTCAGTTTGTCACGTTGCTCTAGTACGCTATATATGTTGCAAATTCGTTGGATTTAGTACCGACATAATTAAATTATAAGGAATTTTGCTCTTTGCGCTGAATGACGTTAAAAACGGAGAATATCGATGTAAAATATATGGGAGTAGCTATGCTCCTATAGAGTCATCATATGCCTCGCCATTATTGTGATAAATTTCGATTAATTGATACCAAATGGAAATCGACATGACAACGGTCATTTTTACACTATTCATTTTAAAGAAGAAGCCTGATATAAATTTGAATTATCGAAATATGTGAGTCTGCAATGAAGATGGATGTTGACTTACTTTAAACTGACTAATGACCTTATAATTTTAAATTATTTATCATATCGAACAAAGTCGTAATTTTTGGAAAATAAAAATTCCCGAAAATATATCTTTATTTATTAATTTATGCATGAAGACTAAAAGTAGGCAAAAATCCAGGTGTTATACTTAAGAAGCTCGTAAGATAAAGGTAACAAAGAGGCTAGGATTCATCCTAGTCGAGAGGGAAACCCCTCTAAAATCTTAAAATAAAAAGTAAGTATGTCATATCAATTATGTGACAAAATATTTTAATTACAATTTATAACATTTTATAGATTAAGATAATTTGGAATTAAACAGAACGATACCACAAGTAGTATATTTGCTTTGTTTTTATCCAATGTTACAGGGTTATCAGTTATCATATCTTTTTAATTCCCCTAAACCACCTTGTTGGAGTGTGATTTTTAGTTTAGATTTTTAGTTTTGGTGATTTTATGCTCATTATTGTGCGTTTAATAAAAGGCACATGATTTTATATGCGATAGTAAATGTGAAAATTCTCCTGACAATGGGCATAATACACCTTAATAAGCTATGCAACAGGATGACTGTTAAAGCCCTCTTTTCCTTAACGTATATGAATAGGGATACACTAGCGCTCCGTTACCCAAAATCTAATTTCCCATAAATCCATCTGACATTCACTAACCGAGGGATTCTCTAGGGAAGAGCTCAAGTCAGCTCTCTCTACTAGAGAGATTATCCCGTCGCCACGGTAAACTTTTCCTTTTCTATTACAATAAAAAATCCAATTTCGCCGAAGAAACTCATATTTCTAAATCCGTGACGTTTCTTCCTCACCAGGTAGGGCATCATTACTCCTCCGACGATTCACTAAATCATTATTATTGGCAACTCAATACTTTTCACCAGTGAAGCCGTATTTATTCTGAGAGGGTTCATACGAATCAATATCAAGGCAATTGGAGATATATGATAAATTTTTAATTCCGACGGCTTATCAAACCGGTATAGCAACTCAGCTTTGTTCGAAATCGATACCTATAAATTATTTGAATGACTGACTGTGGTTGATTTGACGAAATTCTGGATGTGGTGATTGAGGTGAACAACAATGCATATGTCAATAATGAGATGATTTTTATCTTTACAGTACAATCCCTTTTGACCAACCTTCTTCGGACTTTACATCTAGCCGGTTGCCCTCTTGGCCGACGTATACATTATGTATGCATTTATGTATTTCCACATGGAACTATGTCATTATGAATATGTATTATGAATAAAAATGGAAAAAGATTAATTTCAACACATGCTGATTTAGTGACTCATATCTCTATATTGTACTACCATAGTATCCTCATACGTAATAATATGTAAACAATGATGAAATCAAACGTTTTTCCGAACAACCTTATATTCATTCATTGAATAAGTCCATAATCTTCTTTTCTTCTCACCTCCAGTGAATTTTTGAATTCCCAATCCCTTTAATTTCTCATCTCGAATGAAAAATAACTCTTGAAAAATAAAATATCTAAACAGAAAACGTAATACATCATGTTTTTCTACGTGAGTTATTCGTTGTAAATCAACTTGGTAATTAATAATCAAGTGTCTTTATTCGGGCGAGACTAGAAAGTCTCTTCTTACATCTAACCCTTCCTCATGCAACATTTGGAAGAATAGAATAGCTTGAAAACAAGTTTGTAGAATGAAATTATTTTGTAATTTTAAATACCTAAGTTAATAATTAAGGTAGAAAAGGCTATAAACAGGCCGATTGATCCGTCAAACGATTAATGAAAAGCCGATTAAGAGTAGATATACAACAGATTGCATTTTTAGAAGTTCTTAAGAAGCTGCGGCTCATAACACTAAATTTGTGCATCATTATTGAGGAAATGGATTATTCCTCATCCCATCCATTGGCTCAATTCTCCAATAATTTCTAACCTTTACACCGGCGTTTCCTACATTCCAATCAACCAAAGGCTTCCTCTATAATATTTCCTTTTACCAATCTTTCTTATTGAAGTATAATTCTTATTTGTTCATCTTTTCTACAAATGTTAAATTTCCACACCTTCCTTTGGCATCTTTCTTGCCCCTGTCTTTGTATCATACACTTTCCCTTTTCCACTCCCCCCTGTTTCAAAATTCTCATTTTTCTTCCTTTGCAACTCACTGTGAAAATCCACGTTGTTTTCTCATCTCTTTAATCCTTCCCTTACCTTTTCACCTGTTCTCTCTTCCCTTATCTTTTGATTTTCTCCTCTTTTGCTGACATCTCCTCTTACATTATACTCCTCCATTACCTGTTTACGACTCTGGATTGTTTAAGTAATGTTATTGTTCTTTCTAAATATCTTTGTTTCCAAGTTTACTTTTCTCAGTACAATGAACGTTTTTCATGTAATTATTGCAACTAACGCCGAAATATTGCCTCATTAATTTTAATAATAAGTTATAGATTATATTAGAAGTTTTAGATAAGTATTCAATTTTCGGATCGGCTTTCTAACTCGAAATCTTCCTTCAAACATGGCTGAAAGAATCTATCATAATAATTATCGTCGCGTACATATCTATAAATGTATTTATTTTCTTATTCGATTATGCAAAGTACTATCATAAATACACGCGGAATCAATATTCCTTTCGTTGTAGGCCTTTTTTATTTAGTGGTAATTCGATAGAAAATAATCGTCAATTAATAAAAGAATGAGTATAGTAAGAAAGAAAATCAGTAGATATTCTTATCCTTTCGAAATATTCTTCTAAGGGATAAGATGGCAAAAAAAGATTGAGAAAATATCATAAGTAAGTAAACATAATTGTATAAGTATAGTGACTTATATGAAATAAAATGAAATTTACGAAGAGAAAGTTGTACGTTTACGTAGCTATCAATAAAATTCTGGTTTCCAAACCAGTTCATAGATTCCTAAGGTATTTCAGAGTTCATTTACATCGGTAGATGAATTATTGGAAATAATGATAGTGTCTTCAGTAATGACTGAAAAGAGTAAGAAGTATTCAATGTATTTTGAAGAAAATGACAACCGAATGACATATTCGACTAAAAATATAGACACATCAAAAAAATAAGATGGATTACTACTTCATACACCAAAAGAGTCAACTACAATAGAGATCTCTACTCTTTAAATATATCAAAGAATGACAAAATAAATACTTCCCTTTCAATGACAGAAATAAATTACGTGATATTTTTCTCTTTCATGAACGGGAAATTTCTCACGTAATTCAAACGGAACTTATCATCCACTCCTGGATTCGAGCTCGTCTTTGCCTGGGGCTTACTGTCATGTAAAAATCACGGTTTACAGCATAGGAAATGTTGCCGTCATTTTATAATAGGCAGCTAGTAATTTAACATTTACAAAGATAATATAATTAGGAGATCCCGGATAGCCGTGTGAGCAGCGCGTTTGACTTCAATGAAAGCGGTCCCGGGTTCGATACCTGGTTGGAGTCCACGTGCGAAATGATTTCAGCTGTCGAAGCACTTTTCGAAATACCACTACGATAATATAATTCCAAAATACTAGGTTATATTTCATTCCATATCCGCTCTATTCCACAGCCTTCACAACACAGGAATTCTCCTTTGAAATATTTCTCCTCAAATCTCTTCCATCCCACTTCGAAAATCTGCGACCTATGGAAATATCGACTCCTGCATCTCCTCATCAGATGTTTCCACGTATCCAAAGTCAATTTCCTCCGCTTCAGCGAAAAATCGAGACTTCTTCGCTTCTTCATCTCCTTCATTCTTCCTTCCTGCCTGCTAATCCTTCTTCTTCCCCTTCCACACTACCTGCTCCCTAATATATTTCCCGTCCTCGCTTCCTCATTTTTCATACGACATCGCTTATGAGAGGGGAAACAGTAATGCCCTCCGAGAAGTTTTACCCATCCAGGGAAAGATGAGGGGAACATTTCCGCCCGCTCCTGTTTGCATCTGTATTCCCTTTCCCACCACAAGTGACAAAAGAGCGTCAATTTGCATACAATTAACGGTCGGCGACCGCTGAGCGGGGGAATGTCAACAGCGGCCGCCGCATGAGGGCGCCCTGCTCGCCGCGAATGAGGTTGGCGCCTTGAACGTCCGCAACCACTCACTCTTCCTGAGAAACGGGGGTAATTTGTAAAGGAAACGGGTGCTGTTTACAAAGAGTGTGAGATAATGACCCGACAACTGGCTGCGTTTAACAGATAGGGAGCGTGAGGAGGAGACTCCTGACAAGGAGGAATGCACCAACACTCTTTCACCGACTTAAAATTTGCTACCGGAATATTTACCACCAAAGTCTTCCCAAAACATGGCAACCTCTTACACTCCACCGGCAGTTAATTTTACTTATGATAGACTCCATCATATGCACTTTACTTGGTTATTCATTCTAGTCACGAGCAATATACTACTCTTCCACCATGCCTTGCTTCATGTAAGATTGTCATTAGTACAGAATATTTTTATATTTTCTCTCCGCACATGATAAGGAAATCGTTTACGTTCACCCGGATAACCAAGGGGGTAGCGTATTCGCCTTTGGTTAAACTAACCAGAATCTGTAGAATAACTCAAAAGGGAACTTGCTTTAAAGATTAGTCAACTGTAAATTAGGAATTATCACTGCACACACTGCAAAGAGGTCAACAGAAAATTCCCTAGTATATATCAGTCTCTTTGTCGAGTATTATTCACAGCTACAGGATAGCCAAGTTGGTAGCGCATTCGCCTTTCGATAAAGAAAGAAATTCATTTTTCCGAGAACAATAAGCGAAAGTAATCGATTTGGAAAGTAGATTCATGGTACAAGCAACCCCTTCCATACGCTGAGAGGTGGGCTGCAGGTAGATGTAGACTTATTCTGACCACGCCAGATTATTAGACCAAACATTCTGGTTCACTGGAGAAATCATAAATAAAATAAACTCATTTACCGTCATTCCCTTTCCTCGCTTTCTTGTGGTTAATGAAATTTGTACAATTCAACAAGCCTTTTTCTGATAACTAAGCATAAGGGCGAATAAAATCTAATTATAATCTATATATCTGTCTATGTAGTAGCTAAAATTCTATAAAGTTATAACGAATACATCAAAATTAACCTGAAAGCCAAAATCTATACAGTAGCATTTACTTTAGACTTTACTCAAACTCTTTCCTTCATTAGGCTGGAGTTTTTATTTATTATCCAGAAACATAAAGATTTTCACATAACTAATTCACTTTGACATCATCTGTCTTCCATCTAATTTTCTCCCACTTTTCTCTCTTCCCAACCTAAGTTACAGCAATGAATTAAAGCATGGCGCTCTTCATATAAAATACAGATAAAGAGGACGTCTGAGTATAAGAAGGAACCATCTCCCTCAAAGCTACAATATATTACACTTACTATCAAAACAAAATAAATTAAAACTCGAAGTTCTAAGAAGATATTGCTAATCTTATGCCTTTGACGGTCTTCTATCATTTCAGTATTCTTGATTACTAACATTATATCACTGTCGAATGTAATTAAATTGCGATAAATTGCTTGAAGCCATCATACAAACTTCCCAAGGACTTAATATACTCCCGCACATGTTCCTTATCCACCGAACGATGGAAAGCTGGTCATGATGATGTGCCTTCAGGAACTTACAGGATTCAAATCACCTTCATGTTAGACAGGCCACATCAAACACGAATCCGCCTCAGGGCCCAATTAACGTCGCGCCGGTTATACTCGCACACAAAGGAATGGAAATGGGGCAGTGTATCACATCCGCTTATCGGAATTTTTTTTCGATCGATATACGAAATCGTTTCTTTTTCGAGAGAACGGGAAAATGTTGAGAAAAAATACGGCGGATGCATCGAGAGCGTGTCATTTGTTGCCATTCAGAGCGTTGAATTGACAATAACGAGATTGGCCCTGCACGGCTTAAACGTTATGCGCCTGTCTCGAGTACGATCACTGTGAATCCTCAGGCATTCCCTCATTAAGGAAGACATTGTGAATAAATAAAGTATTTCTCCATTTCGCAGAGAGAATTAACCCCGCAAGAAACGGCGGGAAAAACAAACGACGGGGATATGCAGTGCGCCATTTGACGAGTAGACTTCATATTGGACTGGAATGTATAATAATGGTAACGGAGAATATCAATCGGCAGTCAATTTTTGTTACGCTTTCCTTAATTGAAGGTTGGACATACGTTCCTCTTTTGTAAGAACAGTCGTGATTCTGAGCATTCTATGCCGTCGATACAGTCAAAGACTGTGCTTTGTTCTGTTAAAACCTTTATCAAACATTGTGATATGTTTATTATATTCAATGAAAAATTAGAAATAATTGAAATATTCGACTAAATATCAACTGAAAGAGTTCAGCTATACTTTAAAAAAAACGGAAACGTATTAAATATTCAATATTTTTCATAGTAAATTTTATCATTTTAGTGGTTGTTAACTTTTACAAAAATTCTTTTACCAGGTTGCGGTGAAAAGTGTAATGTTCCAAAAATGACACTATTTCACCTTTGAAACCTCTTAATACCCTAGGATTTGTATTTCTTTATGGTGTCTGGTTAAGATATAAAATACATCTACAAAATGGTCAAGAACATGCAAAGAAATTACAAGGAATTTTCTGAAGTAACTCAGCAATGAAGTAATGAAAACATTCCTCCAGAAAAATGGTATATCCCGTTTTCAACGAGATGAAATATTATCATCCTACTTAATAGTACTATAACCTCTTCAAACTCTCTTAGCTTTCCTTGTAAGGGACTAATAGATGTAGTGTATAGTTATCACAGCCGCCTAAATATATTTTAAGCTCTGTAATAAATCCATTCCGTAACATTCCGTTATAAATTACACTATAAACGACTTTTATCCATCAAATATTATCCAACAGATTTCAAATTAATTTTGCTCTGTCTGTAAAAAAATCCCAGAAATTAAGCGGAAAAAGCAGCAAATCTTCTCGAGATTTAATTAACGTCCCTATGTGTGCCCCTCAATCCGCTTCCCGGCATAGGGCAGGGTCACACTACTTTCCTAACGGATTACCTCCGCGTATCATTCTCAGGAAATATATATTCTTGAATCGACTGGTTCGACTCTTTCATCTATTTCTCATTTCTTCCTCGCAGTATCATGACCGTCTATGTAACAAGGAAGGCGCATAATACATCTTTTACAAACGTAGTCTACACTGTATGATTTATTAAGTAATATAAGTCTTTGGTAGATCCTTTCTTATATTAACCCTGCCTCTCGAACGAGAAATTTGATAGCAGTTGATAAAAAAATGAAACACTATAACTTCAGCATATGATTTCAAGTTCCTCAATGATACAAGTAAGAGTATCACCGGCGGGTAATCCTCCAATTACCAAGCGAAAAAAGTATGAGATACATTTCAAGATTGTTCAGCCGCATGTATGGATAATTTTTGATGTTTCCATAGGGGATATGAAAACTGATACACATCACTGTTGGACGGCCATGGCGGATGATGAGGCTGTATTGACGTCATCCGGGGAACCTTGCAATCTAGATAGCAGATGCATTAGAGGGGCCTTCCTATAGAATGCATATAGTATCGGAAGTGATCTCCAACAGGAGATTGAATCGATCGAGAGATAACAATAACATGAATCGACAAGCGATTCATCGGCTGCTCATAATTGAGATTCAATCACCATTAAGTATCTGAGATAGATAAGAGTCTATTGTGGTGAACTGGAGTCTAATAGAGATAATTCAGTATCAAAGAGTATAAACATACGGGTGGAAGCCACTTTTTCCCTTACTAAAATGCCTTATTGTATATTAAGTATATCATGTTGCATTATTAGTATATATTGATGGCGTTTTATATTTCTTTTACAATTTTCTTGAATAAATCCATAATCGTATTCTTAGAATCTGCAATGTCTCTGACAGATAGAATATAAGGATAAATAACGAATCTTGACAGTAATATCCAGAATAGCAACGACATAGCGAAGTAATTGTCGCTAGTCAGATCTTAATGGTTTTTGCGTCAAATGATATGCGAAGCGGACAGAAAATACGGCAGCATAATTATGCGATTATTGTAAAAGCAACGTGAAATGTCCAAAATGCCTATATCAATTTTTACATCATCATTCTTTATTGATATCCATTAATGTTTTTGAGTAGGCTACATATAAACTTAATAAGAGTATAATACTGCAAAGTACGGAAAAATAAATTCGGATAATTTTTATTTAGAATATATGAAACCGTTCTGTTATTGGAGAAAAATTATTTTTATTTATGATTATTCAGTAAGGTCAGATGTATGCAATAATAGCTGTACATTTTTAAGTTAAATTTAGGCCCGTCATTTCTGACAGAATCAGATATCGCTGTAATCGTAAAATTTAAGTTAAAATCAATGAATGTGAAATAAACTTTTGCTTGAGTCATAATTAAAATATTTAACCGTTGTCCACCAATACAGTTTAGTATGATTTGTTTTACTGTGCTCTCAATTCATTGAAACGTTTAATGATATTTTAAAGAGAATAGCAAAAGTAAATAAATAAGGATAAAATTTTGTTTGACTTTTCATTAACATTTCTACTAGTATCTAGTAATGTATTTAAGTATGATATTTTTAGTCTTGTTCTCTTTCTGCAATCACCATTCCCCTCTCATCTTCATCCGCCCTAGTCAGAATGTTGTTAAAATTCTATGGCACTTGTGTATATCTGTATATATGAAAATCAACTGCTGTTCATTACTACCGCTAAAACTCAAAAATGGCTCGAATAATATTAATCTCTTGTTTTGTTTTGTTTGCAGGGGTGGTTCATACGATAAAAGAAACTGAGAAACTCCAAAAGAACAGCCAAAAACTGGAAAAGTCAAAATTGGGAACTTCAAATTACTTTCAAAAGATGGCATTCGTGGCAGACCTATCATCTTACTGTAAGAAAACTCTCACTCTTTCTACGTGGTTGTGCAAAATGTATTACATTTCAAATCGTTTTTTTCCTACCAAAAAGTAGGGCATTTGAAGACATAACCACAAATGTTAGAGTGACTAGTTTAAGGCATTCTATTTACCCATATTGACTTGACTCGAGGACTTACTTTGAGATTTTCAATATTTTATCACAGTGAGTAAAGAGGTCTCTGCATACTCTCTCTTTGGTAGTTAATGGGCATAATAAAAAAACACATTCTTTATACAGCTTTTGGATTGATTTTTGCATAGAAGTTGACAATTAATGGATAATGGAATAATAAGATGTTTAACACTATGAACTTCATGATGACTTTCATTCTTAGTAATAATTTCTTTCATTATAATGAGGAAACGCAAGGGAGATTTAAACCAGAAATAAATAGTAAATGTTTGTGAGCATTGCTGGCAGTGGCATGATTGAATCACAAACCAATACAGAACACTTCTAATGCCTTCTAACTTTCTTAAAAAACTAGACAATCATACATCTATTATATATAGCTAACTCTCCGGAAATACCTATTTATAGGGGATACGAATTCTGACCATGTTCCGCAAGCGCCATCGACGTCAGGTTTTTTCGACGTACTGGCCCTACACTCTAGATGCCAGAATAATGCAGACTTCGACGCTAGCTATCATGGGTTCGATGCCAGAAATTCCCAAAAATCGCAATTTTCCCATAAGAATGCATTGCGCGGATTTTTGAAAATTATTTTGAGGCACTTATCGTTAAGATAGAGTAACCAAAATTTCAGAGGTTGAAGTTGAGGTAGTCTTCTATGCTTCTCATGGAAAAAATGTAGCCAAATGACAGTGAGTTCGACGCCAGGTGGATGCAAAATTCTTCCATAAGAAATGCATTGCGGAAATCTTTGACGATTTTTTTAAATGCCTTCCCGATAAGCTGGAAAGATAAAACCCGGAATGGTGACAGAGGCGTGGGACCTTCCCGATAAGATATTGAATCGAAACTTTGGAACAAGTAAGGATGGCACTTATCTAATATTATTTTGCTGTCTTCTCTCACGATCGGGTTCTTAGTTCGTCGCCAGGCGGTCTTTGGCGCGAAGTTTTAAATTTGAACTGAGGCAGTACTTGGTATGATACTGTATTCAACGGATAGCTTGCAGTATGCAAGCAACTTTTACTCGTACCTAATGAATGACCCAGAGAACTTCTACTAACATCATCTGTGCTCATAAAATTGATAACATTTGGTTTTAGCTATTGGAAATTTTGATTTCCTCCAATAAATTACAATATGTGAAAATGAAAATAAATTTTATTCCATTCCATCTTGCAAGAGTACATAAAACAACAGAAAAAATAGATATTTGAATGAAAATTAGGTAAAACCTGTTTTGGGGTTACCACCAAATAGAAATAAACAATAGGCAGGCATCTGCCACAAATACAATAACTAACTTACTAAAAACGTGTGTTCTTTACATTTTACTCGAAATAATAAACATCAATTTTCAAAAATTACAATACATACATAGTAATTGTAAGAAAATTTTACTATACCTATCAAATAAAACAGTCACTTACAAAAAAAAGTTACCATTTCCAGGGGAAATTCATCCTACAAGAGGTTTGGTAGAGTTCAACTGGTTTGATAGAGAACAGCAAGTGAGAAGCACCGGCAACAGCAATACATACATGAATTTAGCAACCATAAATGTAAAATTGTATGTTAGTTCCAGATTTTCTGATAAAACACAATAGTTTGTGGCAATTCCTTCGTTCTTGGTCAACCAGTTCAGTTGAACTTTGAGCAGGAGCATCGACCTCTTTGAAAAGCATAACCCATTTTCTCACCTTCTCTCTTTTCTCACCCAACATATTCTTTCCGGCTATGACTGCCTCCAGAGAAGCTACTCATTTATCCAATTTAGATGATATCTCAGTCAAACATGCTTAAAATTCAGATTAACTCACTTATGATTACATAATGTCGTAATAACGAGAAGCTATTACCATTGACGGTTAGAGTGGCTAATGTTTAGGATCAGCATAAAAATTAATACTTTCTGCAAACTTCTCTGATATTTCCTCAATTATTCTGAAAAATACAGAATACAACTACTATGGCTTAATTACATAAATTTCCTTTTAATGCATCACTAATTTAAAGCAACCTTCTTTAATTCTATAAGAACGTACGAGTGCCTGACTATTCCAGTACCTAAACAATCTTCAGACTACCAATTTATTTTGGAAATAGATTTGTAGCTATTGATAACAGTAGTATTACCATCTACGCAATACAATTGTTTCCTCTGATCCTTAAGTAACTTTAGGGCTATAATTTATCGGTAATCGACGTATTAACTTCAATTTACTGTGACATTGAGTCATGGGAGTGTTAACAATTGTGTTATTATTTTTAAAATTCATATTTGAAAGTCATTATAACAGAAACTTTAGTCGAGTTAGTAATTTCATCTTCAAGGTTCAATTTCTTTCGTATCATAGATGTAAGAGAAGTTGAACAATTTGGTTCTCATAAGCGTAGAGAATAAAATGTTCGACAGCATTTCTCAAGTTGCTTGTTCATTTCTCAAGTTATTGGAAACTATGAAATTGATAGCTGCATCTAGAAACATAGAAATGAAGTATTGAAAACAATAGTTATAAACAACGCAAACAATTATTGAGGAGGAGCTCAATTAATATTAATTGACGATGGTCAGCATTACCTACTTTTTATTTAATTGACTCAAAAGAAGAGGATAGAGATAAAAAGTGACCAAAACATTGTGAACTTTATATTATCATTCAAATTCTTCCAGAAGTTATGAAAGGTAGATTACAAATCATGGTTCCACCAATTCCCACCTTACTTTTGTCGGTCATCACCACCATACCCTAACCTTATATACCTGCTCTGAAGGGGGTGCAGTCAGGAATCCTAATTTGCACTTTCAAACATTCGCTACTCCGGAAAGATATGACCGACCACAACATGCCGAAAAAGGGGTATTTCCTCTCAGAGAAAAGTTCACCTGCACCCATCGTCAGTTCTATGGTTCCTTTGAGAAAGCAGACAATATCTATAGATGGAGGAAACATAGGGAAAAGAAATAACAAAAGGGGTGAACAGAGGATACTTCTAGGGCCAGGGTGAAGTCCTCCCTTCTCTCTGGAAGTATGGTTGCAGTAAGGGGCAAGAGAGAGATTTAGCATCAGATAAAGATTTGGACAGCATCATTTTGCAAGGAAAATGAACTTGATTTAATTAAAGTTATAGTTTAGGCACTGGCAGTGAAGAATATTTTCGGAAAAGTTTTACGAGCGTTGGTGTTATTTACTTCGTAAATTAATTATTAATTCGATACACAAACGAGATTTTTGTAGCCCTCAGCATCTAAAATTAAAGGTGCTATTATAATAATATTTCTGTTATTTTCTAAAATATTAAATTAGCGATTTGAATTTTAAACAATTGCTTTATACGAGTAAAAGTTGCTTGCATACTGCAAGCTATCCGTTGAATACAGTATCATACCAAGTACTGCCTCAGTTCAAATTTAAAACTTCGCGCCAAAGACCGCCTGGCGACGAACTAAGAACCCGATCGTGAGAGAAGACAGCAAAATAATATTAGATAAGTGCCATCCTTACTTGTTCCAAAGTTTCGATTCAATATCTTATCGGGAAGGTCCCACGCCTCTGTCACCATTCCGGGTTTTATCTTTCCAGCTTATCGGGAAGCCATTTTTAAAAAATCGTCAAAGATTTCCGCAATGCATTTCTTATGGAAGAATTTTGCATCCACCTGGCGTCGAACTTACTGTCATTTGGCTACATTTTTTCCATGAGAAGCATAGAAGACTACCTCAACTTCAACCTCCGAAATTTTGGTTACTCTATCTTAACGATAAGTGCCTCAAAATAATTTTCAAAAATCCGCGCAATGCATTCTTATGGGAAAATTGCGATTTTTGGGAATTTCTGGCATCGAACCCATGATAGCTAGCGTCGAAGTCTGCATTATTCTGGCATCTAGAGTGTAGGGCCAGTACGTCGAAAAAATCTGACGTCGATGGCGCTTGTGGAACATGGTCAGAATTCGTATCCCCTATAAATATATAGGTATATTATATCTATTATATATACCTAACTCTCCGGATATACCTATATATATATATATATACCTATATATTTATAGGGGATACGAATTCTGACCATGTTCCACAAGCGCCATCGACGTCAGATTTTTTCGACGTACTGGCCCTACACTCTAGATGCCAGAATAATGCAGACATCGACGCTAGCTATCATGGGTTCGATGCCAGAAATTCCCAAAAATCGCAATTTTCCCATAAGAATGCATTGCGCGGATTTTTGAAAATTATTTTGAGGCACTTATCGTTAAGATAGAGTAACCAAAATTTCGGAGGTTGAAGTTGAGGTAGTCGTCTATATTACGAATGGAAGAAATGTTATAAAATGACCGTGAGTTCGACGCCAGGTGGATGCAAAATTCTTCCATAAGAAATGCATTGCAGAAATCTTTGAAAATTTTTTTAAATGCCTTCCCGATAAGCTGGAAAGATAAAACCCTGAATGGTGACAGAAGCGTTTGAAAACTTTCTTCCATGAATATCATCGTTCGTCTAGTGGTCCTTGGTTCGATGCAAGAGGGTCATTCCGATTCCTACATGTATTTCAAATGGGGAAAGTGGAATCTCATTTTGGGACCTTCCCGATAAGATATTGAATCGAAACTTTGGAACAAGTAAGGATGGCACTTATCTAATATTATTTTGCTATCTTCTCTCACGGAAGAGTCCTGAGTTCGACGCTAGGCGGTCTTATGCGCGAATTTTTTCAATCTGTTTTGAGGCCGTTCTCGATGCGATAGAGCAATCAAATTCTCGGTGTTTACAGATGAGATGGTCTTCCATCGTACCAAACGAAGAAATGTTACCAAATGTCCGTGTGTTCGACGCCAGGTGGATCCGAAATGCCTCCGTAAGAAATGCATTGCTGATATCAGGGACGATTTTTTAAAATGCCTTCCCGATAAACTGGAAAAATAAAACCCGGAATGGTGACAGAGGCGTTTGTAAAGATTCCTTCATGACGTCCGCTGCTTCTCTAGAGGTCCTTGGTTCGATGCTAGAGCGTCATTCCGATTCTACCATGCATTTCAAACGGGAATAACGGATCTTATTTTAGGACCTTCCCGATAAGATACTGAATTGAAACTTTGAAACACGTCAGAGTAGCACTTCTCTAACATTCATATGCCATTGTCTCTCACGAACGGGTCCTGTGTTCGACGCCAGGCGGTCATTTACGCAATTTTTTAAAAATTGTCTTGAGGCCTTTCTTTATGCAGGAGACTATTCAAAATCACAGCGTTTGCGTTTGAAGTAGTTTTCTATAGAACCAGTGGAAGAAAGGTTACATATGACCGTGAGTTCGATGCTAGATGGATGAAAATTTCTAACGTAAGAAATGTATTGCGGCAATTTTAAAAATTTTGCTGGATAAGCTTCGTTGATGACACCCGTAAGGGGAACTTATTGTAAATTTTTACCAATTAGCTTGCAGTATGCAAGCAACTTTTACTCGTATATATATATAGCTAACTCTCCGGATATACCTATATATATATATACCTATATATTTATAGGGGATACGAATTCTGACCATGTTCCACAAGCGCCATCGACGTCAGATTTTTTCGACGTACTGGCCCTACACTCTAGATGCCAGAATAATGCAGACTTCGACGCTAGCTATCATGGGTTCGATGCCAGAAATTCCCAAAAATCGCAATTTTCCCATAAGAATGCATTGCGCGGATTTTTGAAAATTATTTTGAGGCACTTATCGTTAAGATAGAGTAACCAAAATTTCGGAGGTTGAAGTTGAGGTAGTCTTCTATGCTTCTCATGGAAAAAATGTAGCCAAATGACAGTGAGTTCGACGCCAGGTGGATGCAAAATTCTTCCATAAGAAATGCATTGCGGAAATCTTTGACGATTTTTTAAAAATGGCTTCCCGATAAGCTGGAAAGATAAAACCCGGAATGGTGACAGAGGCGTGGGACCTTCCCGATAAGATATTGAATCGAAACTTTGGAACAAGTAAGGATGGCACTTAATTAATATTATTTTGCTGTCTTCTCTCACGATCGGGTTCTTAGTTCGTCGCCAGGCGGTCTTTGGCGCGAAGTTTTAAATTTGAACAAAGGCAGTACTTGGTATGATACTGTATTCAACGGATAGCTTGCAGTATGCAAGCAACTTTTACTCGTATATATATATAGGTATATCCGGAGAGTTAGCTATATATAATAGATAGATATTAGTATGATAGTACACCAATTAATATTTTACCTTATATAATTTATGATTTGGTAGTCTTTAAAATGTTTATGCTGTGCAATGTTACTATCAGATGTAGTTGATTCTAATTTACTCTTTTACCGTATCATAATATGTTTTGGATCTAATTTTCAGAGTTCTTTTCCAGCTTAACTAAGAAAGATTCTTTTTCGGTATACTCGTCCAGATAACGTTTCTTTTCATCTTATCTTTCATATGTTACAGAGTTTTTCTTCATATTTCTATTTGAGTCATAGTAGGTAGTTTCCTTTAAATATCTTTAAAAGTTCGTCCTGTGGACATCAAGAGCGTAAAAAACATAATAACATAATTCTTTTCAATCTTACTAAGCTATCATTTTTATCAGGGGAAAATTGAGGCAGCTAAAGTAAGTTAACCCAATACCTCCAGAAAAGAGTGTGTTACGCATTAATTTCAGGCCGAAATAAGGAAATCCAACTTTCATTCATTTTTTAATACTATACTGCTGACGTAGTAAAAACTGACAGTAAATCTTAACAAGATTTCTTGATAATAATGATACAAAAGCATTCAACTAATTTCACACAGTTTAAAAAGGTGCCATCACAGTGCTCCTCCTTCCAAGAGCCAATAGAATGCATGGAAAGCTAAACTCGCTCTCATCGAGCTTCAGGTCTGTTATGGGGGTTGCAGCTTAGGAGGTAAGTTCTCTTTGGAACTAGCTGTACAGAGCTAACAAAATTTTATCTCCAAAATATCTACCGACGTTATCATTAAGCGATATCCATGACTTGGCCCACTGTTTCTCATTTATTACCTCTTCTGAAAAAAAATGAAAAATCTTTGGGGCCATAAAAACCAAAGATCGATTAAAAATAGTTTAGCTAAGTTTAATTAAACGGACATTGCCTCTACTTAAGTTAAACTGTCAGCACTATCAGTGAGTTTGCAAGTTACCACTCATTGCAAAAGATAATTTCTAACCATTAAACACATACAGGCATTGTCATGGGACCAATTTCAGACTCACAAATGAAAGATAAGAATGCTCAAATCTATTTTTCAAACAAATTATTCTGGTAATTCTTTTCTCCTGATACCAATCCATATCACTACTAGAGAGAGTGTGTTGTCCACTATAACTTTTTAATAAATATGCTGAAGAAATATTAAAAGAGGCATGGGGAGATTCTAATATAAGAGTGAACTTGGGGGAAAAGATGTTAATGTCAGTTAGATTTGCATTAGAAAAGCTCTTATAAGCAATTCTGAAAAAGGATTAAAGAGGCTAGCCCAAATGTTAAATGATGGAGCCAGAGATTTTGGGATGAGAATCAACACATAAAAACACAAAAGTCATGAGGTTTGCCTAAGGTTTGAAATCTAATTTTTAAATAAGGGAAAAACTGGATAAGGAAGAACAGTTTTCTCATTTGAGGAGTGTTATAACAGGAGGAGATGGAAGAAGTACTGAAGATATTAGAACGAGAATATAGATATCAAAAGAAGCTTTCATGAGAGGAAAGAAAATTAATGACAATGGTCCCTGATTAAGATTTGAGGAAGAGATTGGTAAGAAGGCTCATATTTGTTTTTCTATTTATCTATATTTATTGATATTTTCAACTGAGATTTATTTGGTTTTACTGCATTAAAATACACTGAACTCCAGCAAGCTAAACTATCATTTCATTTTGATTGAACAAGGGCAAAATAAAATGTTCTCTGAAATTGTACAAATGTAATTTTTGATACAGTCACCATCAAGGATAGGACTATGGCAATCTTATTTAGAACAAATCACGGCATTACATATTAAATTCTAGAACAGTTATGGATATTAGAAAGATTATAAAAAATGAATGAATTTCTCTAACTTGACTGAAGTGCATTCTATTGAAACCAATGACATTTAAACTCCAAATTCTATTTAATATCGCCCTCTATCTGCTCCCAGCCTGTGGAAGCTTAATTTTGAATGGTATCATCAGCAAAAGATGTTGAACAGCCAATAGTTGAATGTAAGGATAACGTCAATTAACTAATTAAAATTATGCACTTCCTATTACTGCAGCCAGAACTCAACTCAGCCTCAAGTGCTGCTTCATGTCCACGTAACTGTAAGTTTTACCACATCCGTAACAGGCATCAAAACTTCGAGAGCTTTATCGTTTTCGTAGCAATGAAGATACTCCTTACTAAACTCTTAAAAATTAACTCCAATTTATAAAGTGCACCAGGTATGTTCTGCAAAATATTAAAGAAATTATGCGAAACGATATCGGCGCACTTGTATAGTTATCCGAATAAGAAAATTATAAACGCTATGCAGACTTCAACAAATAGTAGCGAGGTAAATCTGCGAAATACACCTATATCAAAGAGAGGTAAAAATGCATAAAATAAACCTTTCAAACAAATCCCTGCGTATCTAATCTGAACTTATAAAGAACCAGCTACACTTAAAAAACAGCAGGTAATGATTTTCTTTCAACAAATAAACTTATGAACATATTATTATTTACCCAAATATTAATATAATCAAAACCTAAACATGGTTATTGAAAAACTTTTGATGCGGTGAAGAGGAAATAAAATACCTCCGAAAATCACACACCGAAGTCGAGAGTTAGCGGAATGCGAAATCACAAGGCTTACAGTAGAAACATCAAACAATTAAAGCGAGCTGTGATGGGTTTTTGTTTGAATGGAAATAAGTTTTGATAGCGGGTAATGCGTGAAGAATTGCGGCTTAATGACATGTTTTGTTTAGCTCGAATATGGTAAACATCTCCAACTAACGTCAGCTGTTTGAAAGATGTGATATGTCAAATTATGAGAGGTTTATGATAAGCTGAATGATATACATAGTATATCCGCGATTAAATCTAGCTACTGAGTGATTTTTATGTTATTTAGGAGACAGGTTGAGTTTTACTGAATTGTAGCCAAGTTATTCATAGCTTATTGATTACATGAGCGTGTATTCTAGTACATGCCTTTCATAATCAGTCTCTGTAAAAGGTTTTACTAAAGAAAATATTTCATCGTGCATATCTCATTTAACACGTCCCTCTTTGTAGGGAACGTGGTACTGTAAATACAAGCAATTTCTTTGTTTTTGTCGGAGCTATTCATTACTTACCTGTCATCTCTACGCGAAGAACTTTCATTTCAACAGAAAATTTCACTCGAAGCAAACTGACTTTAAGGGATAAAGCGCTGAAATTTAATTGCCATTTCAGGATGTTATTAGGCACGAGTACGATGTTTTCAATACTAATAATCCCGAGAAACGATATCACGTTAATGAATAATATGGATGCGAGGATCACATGATATCGAGCTGACACCGGGAATAATTATTCAATCTTATTATTTTAGTGATCAATTTGAATGCCTGCAGTTTACCATTATATGCAGGGTTTGTCGTTCTGTTTTTCAATCCGATTTCAAACTTAATCGGCAGCGTTCATATTTTGCTTTCAAGGTAATTTTTTATTTCGGCGGTAGAAGCGTAGTATTGGGTACCTACAATTTGTTCCGTTTGGGAAGTGTTGGCAGCTTTAATTAAGGCTGCAAATCGCATCGTATCAATGTTTATCTCAATAAATATACATACCTTTTTACTTATGTATGTAAGGATGTAGTGAATGACCAACATATTTTTCTGTGCTGTGCCCTACATTCTTGCTTCTTTCTTACTGACTGATATATAGCACAATGAACATGTTAATCACAAAAATGAATCGCGCTCCCTAAATACTATTGTGTAATTATAGTCACAGGGTGATCATTCGCAAGATACGTAAATCAGGGGAAATTAGTAAACACATTAAGTAATGCCCATCATCTTGGGAACAAGAAACGTTCTAATAAAGTGTTCCATGTTACGGAAATATCGATAGTGACCGGATATTACAGAATATGAGGAAAACTAATTCATTTCTATCAAATGATTCTGTATTATTCAATTTAATTATGAATGATTGACAATATTTATCACATTTTATGAATGTACATTTCTTCTTGCCTTCAGTAAGATTGAATTTTAAAACCCAGCTTTATGTTTCCTTGATAACATCACTTTTAAGATTGAGGGAAAAATCACCTTCTCTCATCACACAGTTGTCTATATGTAACTATTCAAATAGTTTAAAACGATCTTATGATGTCAAAGCATACTCAATGGATAAGTTTAAATTTCAAGTTTCTCAAATCAAGCAAGGAGCAATGCTTCATTTCCCCCTCCATAAGTTTAGAAGGTAACATTCTCTGTATTAAAATGCTTATAAATGAATCTTTAATTCATCTGATGCAACAAAATATTACATTATCCATACATTGGCATTTTGCAAGTAGTGTGGTATTTTCAAGAGTGGTGGGGATCCATAAGTTAATAACTTGTATACACAGGGTTCAAAAAATATTTATTTTATTTATTATCATTTCAAAATTACTATCTTCTTAATAATTGAGGTCAATGCGGTAGAGGGCTCCTTTTCAACCAGATATGACCTCCCATTGTTTCATGATCAGCATTGGAAATTAAAACTTTAAGTGAGAAGAGATTTATAAAAATAAATAATTTAAATAAATGATTATTGTAAATTTCAAAAGGTGCTTTTTATTTTTCTACTTAAAGAGAAATGAATATCATGGGGCATTAATTAGTTCTATTATGTGAGGGAGAAAGGATATTAGCACGGCAGAGAAGTACTTGAAAAGTGATAGTAGAGGGTAAAGCTGTGGAATCAAAAAATTTTGTAAATAAATTAATAAGAAAGAGAATATCTGAGTGCATGTGGCAATAGGAAATTGTTGGCATATTAAAAGAATTGATAATCTGCACATTTGAAATGATATCAATATGAAAGTTGGGCCGAGCTTCAGTGAGTTTAATACATTTAGTTTGGAAGTTCTAATTTTTTTCCATTAACTGCAAAATATCACCCAAGAAAATGGTAAACTTTGCCTAAAGCTCAACTCTTTAAAACAGAAACAGCTTTCGAAAAACTCCTCTCATTCCGTCAACACTCTAAACAACATAGTTAATCTCTCCAGAGAATCCTTCAACAAAGATGAAATTACGCTTCTCTCAAAAGGTTTAAAATGTACTCTTCCTCACAAGACACTATCGCAGATATAGAATCCCAAATCAAATTCCTACCAGAAAGCTCCAAGAACACCATCAGAAATTTATTTTTTCAGCCAATCAGAGAAAATTTGGAAGACGAAAATAGAAAACTTACCGACAGAAACAACTTCAGCAAGAGAGAACACAACATTTTTGAAACACTTAACCATAAAGATTGCTTTTACCTTAAAGCTGACAAAGGATACAAAGTAGTGAACATTGACAAAAAAAAACAATATATTGAAAATGTCACATCCACCTTAAAGGAAGGCCCTTATGAATCTATTCCAAAATACCCCCTCAACAAAATGATCACTTTCACCAAAGATACTCTAAAAATTTGCAAAAATCTCATCACAAATCCCATAAACATAAAACTCCATATGTCCAAACCAACTGTTACGAAAATGTACAGTCTACCCAAAATACACAACAAAGACATCCCTCTTAGACCAATCATATCCTTCATGAATTCCCCCACTTAAAACTTATTTCAATGGCTTCACCATCGTAGTAACTATTCTTTACCACAATAAACTCCCCCCTCGAATCATTAGGAGAAAAGAATGCAGAAACAAAGGAAGTGCAGGAGAGGAAGTGGAGTGAGGATGAAGGGTGTCTCAGTACCAGAGCCTCTGGTAGGGGAAGGGAATGGGTTGTCAACCTATGAGAAGAACATCATATCCATAAACAGGAGCAACTATATTTCAACAAGAACATTCTATCAATGCATGTTCTACATTGGTTGATAAGAACCAATACCCAAATATATTACAAAGAAAAGATGTCACGTTAGTAACTCAGACCCCAAGATTGTGAATGCATTGTCCAGATATCCTGGAATTAAACCAATGGCTTTGCATTGACGAATTCTATGATTTGCCCAAGGATCATAGATATCTTGGTGACACATCTATGATCAGTTGGTTGCTGAGGAACTAAGTGTCTTTTTAATAAAATTCACTATCCACGTTTTGCTCTTAAACCCATGATACATCACTAACAACTGCTACAAATAACATTTCCATAGATGATTCCCACACGAGTCATGGCTTCACTCTCCCATTCAAAAGCAGAAGAGGATATCAAGAAAGGTGGAATGGAAACAACCCAATGATTCATTGTTTGCTTCCATCAAATAATTCTAAGAAAGAATTTTCACTCTATCATCACCAAATGAATCCATTTGGTTCATGAATTGCGAACATATGTAATATACTGCTTTTTCTTACCTTTGATGATGTCTCTCTCCTTATCTATTTGCTTTATGGACAGAACATTTTATTATTATCTTTGTGGGTTTGTAACATATGTTTATAACTTACCTTTCTTTGGCACTTGGTGATAAGTCTATGTCATACCTAATGGTAGGACAATCAACTGAAAACTCAAGCTAATAGCTATATAATTGTTTTCATTCACTGGGCCAATAGTTTTGGAAAAGACTGGAAAAAACATACAGTAGGTCTGTTATAACAAGTAAAGCATAAATCAAGAGTTGTTTGAATCAAATGATTCACTTGTTCGGAAGAAGCGAGTGAACAACCAAATATTTCTATTAGAGTGTTTCACTGCTCACTATATATGCCTTCAAGAAGGGAGGACGGAAGTGGTATCATCTAATTTAGAGGCAGTTCCAGATGAAGATTTCTATGATTGCCGAACCAAAAGATGTGGTGAATAAAGAGCTGAATCGAAAGTTACTTAAAAAACAAAAAATACTGAAGAGTATGAAAATATTGCATTAATCGTAGACTTTACTACTGATCCAATAATAATAGAAATCAATTTTAGTACAAGAAATTATATCTTCCCTGATTTTGAATAATGATTATAAGAAATTGTTCCTGTGAAGAATGGAAAAGAATAGGTAGCCTATTCAATGTACTTTTCTTCAATTTTTGATGTTCCATAATGTTTTAAAATTAAAAACAATGAAGGAAAGTTAGATTCTTACACAAGTGCATGAAAGACAGTTGTTTTCTGTATACAGAGCTTTCCTAATCCCACTTTTATTCAATATGATTATGTCTACTTCTCAGCAAAAGGACGTGACATGGATGAAGACTTGAAAAAAATGCTAAAGCAAAACTATTGGCCCAGTGAATGAAAACAATTATATAGCTATTAGCTTGAGTTTTCAGTTATTGTCCTACCATTAGGCACGCCATAGACTTATTACCAAGTGCCAAAGAAAGGTAAGTTACAAACATATGATACAAACCCACAAAGATAATAATAAAATGTTCTGTCCATAAAGCAAATATGTAAGGTGAGAGACGTCATCGAAGGTAAGAAAGAGCAGTATATTAAATATGTTTGCAATTCATGAATATAGACATGGAATTCATCCAAACAGTGCAGAGTTTTATATGCCAGGAATTTTGATAAAACAGACAAACTTGTTAGAATTAAGATTGTGAATGTTTGTAGGGAGCTTATTAAAGAGGTGAAGGCTCTTCACATAGAACTGTTTCAGAGATTTACTGAGTCTACACTATGGTATTGGTTTTGTATCTGGTATGAAAGTTATCCACATTTGAACTTTAAGCTAATTCACTGATATTTTCTTATGCATATTTAAGGCTAAGATACATAAACAATCTATATATATGCAGACAAAATTTTGAGTTGAAAATTCATATTTACAGGTATCCCAGGATTTAATCCCAGATATTACCTTGATGGCTTTCTTTTGGAGTCAGAATATTTGCCTGACATTGCCCTGCAAAAGTGTGTCATGGCTAAGGTGGAAACAGAAGAGAGAATAATAAGCAGATAAAAGGTCCAAATATTTGGAGTCCTCAGTTTGAGCAATCATTTTGAGAGTTAACCGCTGAGGAAATCAATGCGCTTGCAATGTAGTTTGCAATCAATATCAATGCCAAGAAAGATGAAACCAATACAAGAAAGTTGCTAACAAATTGTCTGATAGAAAGACAACATGCGATATGTATGAGCTTTTATTTTAGAACTTTATTTAACTTTTCAGAAATTTTGGGATAATGGTTTAGCAAGCAAATGAAAATAATTACATAGAGAATTATGTTAAGAATTTACCTTAAATCTAAATTACCTTTCTCACAAACAAATGGGTTACGGTTAGGATTTTATTAACAGAGACAAGATGGTCTATTCTAGGTAATTCAGCCATTTCCAGAAATTCGTCAAACATTTTTTAAGGAGAGAGTAAGGATCTTAATATTTCCTGTCAGTCTCTTAAAGATTATGGAGTGGTCCTTTTAGCTGAGAGTTTATGATTAAGGCTTCTATTGGACGTTTTCACTCAAATTTTCATGGTTTCAACTCGGGATGACTTGAAAATACTCCCAAAAGACATACATGCAAAGTTCATTTTGATCAATTGCACACATTTTCCCTGTCAAAATGATTTCTAAAGTAACAATGTAAAGAACAACATATTGTTTTAGCAATCAATTCAAAATTATCAACTTTATTGTTTTGTGAGGAAGCTGCACTTAAGCTTTATAATGTATGTGATAGTGAAAATCTTGGAAGTATACAATTCAGGTTGTCTTTCATCCACATCAAGATATTTATTATGGTTGAGAGAGAAAAAGTAAAACTTTTAGAAGAATTTGAGAGAAAATTAGCCACTTATTGTTAGACGTAGAATGAAGATTCAGTGGTGAGAATTCAGGTCATTTCCTTGAATTGTATTAGGTTCAATAATACCAGGTTACCCTTTGTGAGTAGTATATATTTGTAGATTCACTTTTTGTCATAATGCATATTTATAACTGGAGAGAAATAAATCTTATTTTTGATTATTCAGAAGGATCAGATAAATGCAATAATAGTTGTACATAAAGTTATATTTAGTTCCTTCACTATTAATCAAGGCCAGGCAAAAGGGGGGACAATTTGAGAAATTTCCAAAGGGAACATTTTTACTTTACATATGGCAAACAGCCTATCTTTTTTGCCTCCAACATCATGTTTGAGGCGAGTCATTGCAGAGGATGCAAATGGTTTCAATCCACTTCCTCGGAGATGGATGGCCTCGAATATATTACTTTGTGCTAAAGTGTAATCTATGCATATTTACATGTAATGAGGAAAACCCTCTTCATGTGACTTATGTCAGATAATGAGCCAAATATTTTCTGTAAGAACTTCTTGAAAGAAGGAGAGAAGCACCATGGGAATTCAAAATAAACAGTGAAAGCTCAATTTCTTTTTCAGAAAATGCAATAAACAGGTCATGTATGTAGTACAGAAGTTCGACATTAAGTCATTATTATTGTTAAATGCTCACCACTTATATGTAAAATGGAAAAGATTTGAGATTTTCTTTGAAAATAAATAATTCCTACTTAGAAATAATGGATGCTTACTGATACATTTTAAATTTATTTCTGGAGTTATAATATTTCTCTTATGGAATCGATACATATTGAAAATCAAAAGAACCAGAGAAATTTGATTTTGGGACCTAAAATTTTCAATTAAACTATTTCCGAGGAGGAAAGATTTTTTCCAAAGTGAATTCTCAAACATTTTTAATCAAACATAGTGATAATAATCATTCAACATCATTTAGTTATGAGTTTATTTTGAATTTATCAACCGCATATATGATATTTTTGGTTGTTTCATTTTGTGACAAAGATACTGAAATTTTATTTATAAATTTGCCAATTTTTGTTGAAATATTATCCAGTAGTCGTTCATAATCAATGTATGATGAACTGCCTTTGGGGGGATAGGTTTTCCTACCAACCAGCCAGAGACCCTTTCTAAATACTACCACTGTGAATTAAGACTTTTTGTAGCCAAGATTGCAAATAAATAAATTGAATTTCTATTGTTAATTACTAATATCTAAGGTCTGAAATTGTGGTTCCCTCATGTTGGCATCATTTTTAACATTGATGAAACCAGTTTCAATTTGTGGGGGTAATTGATTTAACAATGCTTCCCTTCTTCTTTGAAGGGATGTGTAACTCACTCCATACTTACTTGCATTGCCAACCAAAACAATCCATGCCAATGCCATGCTGTATGTGACAATGATGTATACACAGTAGATGCTGCTGGTCCAAAATCAAAGAAATATAGGCTGTAAGCTACCAAAGCTAAAGACACAGCAGGCAAAGTCCATCCCAAGGCCAATACCCACTGCAAAGAAGAGCAAACAAAACATTTTGCATAACTTGCAACAACTATTACTTGCAATTTTTAAAAAATCAGAGTTTATATGGAGTTTGAGATAACAGCTTTGAAAACATACAAATTGCTACCGGTTAAATTAAAGAACATTAAGGGCAAACTTTCCTCAAAAAATGTTTAGAAATAGTTGCTTTGAATGTCGTTTTATAGTGCAGAAGAATTTTTAAGTGAGTGAAATATTTGACTGAGAATTTAGTTGTTTCAATTCAACTATCCCTGTTTATATCCATTTCTATAAATATACACGTCTACTGTTAAAATATTATCATGTGTTTGTCAATGAAATACACGTTTACTTAGATTATAATGTAAATATAAAATAAAACTGTAAAAGCAGACTACAATAAATGCATTTTATCCTTATTTTAATAAAATACATAATAGTGTAGTAACTTTCTTTGCGATTATTAGTGAATGGCAAAAAATTGTTATAAACTGTAATGTGGTTGATGTAATAAGATGCCAAGTTTTTAAAGCATTTAGTCCTTCATTTATTTGTTAATTAATTGTAATGCAACAAATGAAAATGATTTGTCCCATACACGCTTTTATGCACCATTGGATTGATATATTTATTATTAAAGCCATTTTCTCTTTCATCATCCTCTCAGAGTTTATCAGCAAATTTATCAATGTTAATATTGATTATAACCACCATTGCTCCACAATCAGCCACAGAAAGTGAGAGAATACTGATTACAAATGCCCTTATTTCCCTCACTCAGTGAAAGAATACTAAATTCTAAGTAAGTGTAGCACAATAACTCTCCAAAAATAGTTTATAGAGATTCGATTGAGAGTTCAGATCAGAATTCAGCATCAATTACATATATGTAGCTTTCATATTAACAGCCGTGAGCTATACAGAAGTTCCTAATTTAATGATGCAGTCTCTATTCTGTACCAAAATATTACAACCGCAGTAAAAATTGATAATGATGACCAAGCAAATACTAGCATGATAGCTTTAAAACCAGGCAATGCTAATTGCCTTTCCATCATTTCTGATGAAAATACAAGAAAAATAAATACATAAATTGTAAAATGATACATAAACAATAAGATAGTTCTTCTGCTACTCACATTCCTGATGTGCATTTTACATTTTGTCTTAAAGAGTATCCATTCAAGACACATTCCCACCAAATACTGTCCAATCCTTGTCGTATAATTCATTATATTTCCATAGCCATCTTTGCTATGGCCTTCTACTATGGGGCAATGCAACCAATGTCAGGCATTTAATTCTTTTACAGAAGAAAGCAATAAGAATAATGTCCGGATTAAAGTCCTGGGAAACATGTAAACCAAAATTTAAAAGTCTAAAAATCATGACCATATACAGCCAATATGCATTTTATTGTTTACTATTTGTCAAGGAGAATATCCATAATTTCCATTCAAGATCAAATGTGCATACTTTTAATACCAGGAGCAAGAATACACTAGATATACCTTACCACAGGTTATCTAAATCTGGTAGCCATTTCCAAATCAAAGGCCTTCAACTCTTCAATAAATTGCCTAGTAACGTACGTGATTTGGATGTAAAAAGGTTTAAAAGGCTTTTATGCATAATTTCCTAAGATGCAACACTTTATATTCTCTGAATGACTTTTATAATTATGATTTTGTTACATGATTATGTATATTGGTTCAATAATTGTTTAATGTGATACTTGTGAATATTTCTTATACCTATGACTGTTGACGATGTCTTTTACTTTATCTTGTAAAGTCAATGAGACAATAAAGATTGATTGATTATAATTAGCAAACAGATCCTGAATACTGAGGAAAAGAAGTTTTAGACCCTAACATTTAGACATAAAATTTGCCAAAATTCTTGACAGGAATCATGGAGTGAGCTCCATCTGATCACCTACGTGGCTGTGTGTTCTGTTTAAATGGTGATCAATGCTGTAGTAGTCCACGTACTCAGCATGAAAACTACAACCATTCCTGCTGATAACCAAAAGTGGCTGAAAAGTATGTGCAATAATAAATTAAATTAATCTTCTTTTTTCTGAGTAAAACCATGTTTTATCCTCGACTTACTTGACTGCTATTATAAGAAATATGGTGACAATGACATAGAATTGGGTGTCACTCGCCAAATACCAACTAGAACCATGCACTATAAGAGAGAGAAATGTAGAGGTCCTTTAATAAAGGAGTAACAATCAGCAGCTACTCTACAAAATAGCGAGTACTATAGTGGAACCGAGAGTTATCGAGAAGCGGGGAAACGTTCGTTAGGATAGGTTTTACAGTTACCACACAAGAAACGAATTTGGCATTAAAATGCAGAGTAGCAGACTGAAAATAAAGATTCATTTTTATAGGATTTTAATAACAGACTTCCTAAACATACAAAACGTAAAGATCACTTCCATAAATTTAACATACCTGCGTTTAATACGGTGGTTAACGACTGTTTTGATTTGAATGATTTTTTCATCGAGGCATCACACTACCTCTAAATTGTAAATCTTTGTTTTTAGTTACCGCATCGATTATTTCCTTACTCTCTCTCCGCAAATCTACGTTTATGAGACTTTCCTGTTTGACATTTCTATCGACTGCAACCAGATTTCGCATGCTAGATCTTTTCAAATACAGGTGAAAAAGTGACAGGATAAAAATTCACAGGAATAAGACACAAAAGAAAGAGGAAACGAAAAAAGTCACAGTCGTTAAAATGACGACAACTTTTTCGGTGACAATCGATATTGATATCGAATATGTGCAATCATTCAAACATTCAATATCTTGAATTCGAGGAGAAGATAAATCTATAATGAATGCATTTAGAATTAAATGTCATAAAATTGAATCATAGAATATTACTGTTTGATGACTTCTTGCATGAGAGTTAAATTATTTTATAAGACTGTTGTACGTATATTATACGTCTGACTGAGTCTTTATATGAAAGTACACAGAGTATAAAAAAAAATTAGATACGGAAAAAATTTGAATCTGAAGTTTAAATAAATCATTAACCAGCAACGTCACAGAAATAGATTGATAATAGGAAAATCCAAACAAATAAAGATTGTCTTTGAAAATGCCGTCATTGTTTTATCTATTCGCTATGGTCAGATATGATGGCTGTTTATCTATTCGCTATGGTCAGATTCGTATGCCCCCGGAGACAAAAGCTTATGAGCAGTCGATTCGGTAAATTTAACTCATTAAAACTTCGATTAGCTTAGTATGAGGTACCTACATCCATGATATGCGTGGGCAGGTTCTTATGAAACACGGTTTCGTCAATAGAAAAGTCGGTGGGTGCGAGCAAGAGGTGGGAGTGAAGAAAAAGTCCGCGAGCGATTTTACTTCTTAGGCCGCATCTTGAGTGTGCATGCACGTGTATTGGAAAAAGCCTTCCGAAATTATCGTATTCACGAAATAAAAAAGGCAGTACTGCTAAGACAAATCTGTGGGCGCAGCTCAATCAATGACTTAATTTACGTAATAAATTTAGAGCACTGGTTCCACCATTATTCTTTCACTTTTCATCTTGATTTCATGTGGTCATATGCAATGACTTACCTACGTACTAAAAATTCATTTTTTGGTTAATGAATTCAATAAAAACTGTGACTCTCGACTTGAACGGAAGCTCAATTACAGGATAGAGAAGCTTGATTCGTTCATTGCCGATCAGAAAAAGTTAACCTGTTCGACCTAGCAAAACATAGTCGGCATCTTCCTTTACTCGCTTTTACAAGAACATGCTGCAAAAGAAAACCCCCGATAAGTGGGGACACAGGTGAGCATCTGGGCAGAATCTTAAAATTAAAAATTGGGAACCGCGCGGTCACATGTCAATAACAACAACTGACTGCAAGGATGCAGTAAGTCCTCGCTTATTTCATACTTTATGGCAAGGAGTGTATTCCCGCGTCCACTTTAGTAACAGTGAAAAAAAGTGTTACGAACCGGACTCGAATCTCGGCCGTCCACGTGACAATCTAAACGCTACGCCAACCCACTCCGACAGGGGTCCCAGAAAGGTGGAAATTACGAAAAGTAAATAATTTATCACTAAAAAATAAGTTTAGACGAACGCCATTTCACTTTTGTTACATTCAATCTCCTCTACTAATATATCGTTCCCCGGAGCTCTCCTTGTGAGAAGGGCTCGTTTCGCTGCGATGGCCTACGATCTGCGCTTTCTCATGCTGTCCATTTGGAAGAACACTAATGCCCAAGACAATCTCAAATGCTCGTTTGTGAGTGATTTCGGAGATATTATTTCACCTAATGTTTTGTAAACTGAGTATTGATGACCATGGCTCTGGCCCATACAATTATTCGATGTTTATAAGAAAGTGAGAGCCTATCTTCTCTATTCAGCGCGATCTGGGATATGCATATTGCAACCCTGATTTTTTCTGCATATTAAAAAAGAAAATTTTCAGAGAACTATTTAAAATTTGGATTTTCGACTGTTGTTAATAACGGTATAGAGAGGACACAATGTTTTTTTATGCAATGCTGTGCTTAGTGCTGAATCTATGAAACCCTCAAAAGCCTTACGAACATATTGAGAAACTCTCTCAAACGATATGAGGCTGCCTTGAAGAAAGAAAAATTAGATTTAACTGGGACTTTTCAAATACAAAACCTAGCTGTAGTTCAGGCATCATATGAAATTGCTTCGGATGTTGCAAAAAAGAGAAAAGCCCCATATGATTGCAGAATCTCTCATCAAACCTTTTTTTATTATAGTCGGTTAAACTAGTTCTTGGAGAAGCGAGCGAAATTAAAATGCGTAACATATCTTTGTCCAACAGCACAATTCAGAGACGCATTTCAGACATGTCCATGGATTTGATGGATCTGAAAGAAAGGCATCTCCCGTCTTTTCCTTTGAACTTGATGAGTTCACCGATGTTAGTTCATCTTCCCAATTACTCGTATTCACTTAGAGGACACCAAAGAAGAGTTTCTGTTTTGTAGCACTACTATAAAAGGTAAAGACGTCATAGAAAGTTCATTCTTTGAAAGTAATGGCTTACAATGGAATAATTTGTGTGGAGTGTGTACCGATGGAGCACCAGCCATACTTAGATCGGGCTTGTTAAAGAGCCCCAAGCAAAGGGCTCACCCCACTGCCACCTATTTGCCCTAGCTACAAAGACTCATCCAAAACCTTTGCAAGAAGTACTCGATTCTTCGGTGACAATCGTCAATTATATAAAATCTAATGCTCTCAATATCCGTCTGTTCTAAGAACAATGCAACAACATGAACTCGAAGTTATTCTTTTCTACACTGCTGTTCGCTGTTTATCAAAAGGAAATGTTGTCGGTCGAGTCTTTGAATTAAAAAACGAAATCAAACAGTTCTTAGAAACGAAAGAAAAACATGAGTTTATGAGATACTTTAATGATGAGACCTGGATCCAACGAGTAGCTTATTTATCAATGATACCCAAGGATTTAAATATCCTCTTGGAATTATAAATCTTTCAATGTAATTTCTATGCACATACTCTTAAAATGCATCTATCCATCATTTACATTTCTTTTCATCGATATTTACCCTGGAAAAACCACTCTTTACCTCACCATCGTATTCTTTGCGAAATGAAAAAATCTTGTATTTTTGCCATTTTCCTAATGAGATCTCCTCTATCGCATCCTTCGATGTGTAGAATTCTAATTTTTGTGTAATAAAGATTAAAATCCTCCATCATATACTGCAATTACATTTAATGTTATATAAACTATTGTGATGATGACGTAAGCTCTCCATCTGCTTACATTTGCTGGACAATATTGTGACCTTTTCCAGTGAACTTGTTGCTTTGATTTTATTACCGGCCACCGAAAATTTACTAGGACTCTTTCTTGTGACTATTACAATCCTTTTTAACCCAGATCCAGTTTGCTCGGAATGGCTTCTATAAGAAATGCAAGTTAAGTTCCGTTTTCATCTCTTTCAGGCCTCATTTCTTACACAAAAATAAATTAATGGTCCCACGAAATCCAGACTAGCACTAACACGAGGGAAATTGAACGAACGTTCTTGTTACTGTTGTGGAAATGATTTGGTTTTAGGCCCTTTTAGATTTAATGGATGGAATTAATCAGTCTCTGCAAGAGGAAATCCACGATTACAACATTACCAACTACGATGTACTACATACATATCGGAGAGACAAGTTTACCACGTATGTGTAGTTATGCAGATCTTTTTCTTAATAAGTCTGCCAATCTGCTTGTATGAGAGTCGATTTTCTCAAGTCGTCAAGGTGGCTGGTTGCCAATAACGACAGAATTATATAAATTACTACTTGTAGGGACGGTACGGGCAGACGGTCGAAGTCCACCCCCTCCCCGAGCGCCCTCTAGCGGAGGTTCTATAGAGCCGGTCTGAGCTGCCCTCTGTTTGGACATGGTGGCTCATAAGTAGATATGGGCGATAACTCGAATATCTCAGAGTATTTTACTGTATTTTTATAATAACTATGAACAAAATGTTGAGCTGTCTTAAATACTACGCAGCACAGTGGGCAAGAATCGAAAAAACCTGGTCAAAAAATTTTTAAAAATCCTATTTCCAGACTTCAGTACTGGCCATTATTGAATAAATCCTGCCTTTACAGCCAAATTGTTTGCGCTAATTTCCACGCATTAAAATTCTACAGGGGGCCAAAATTGACCGAAATTCACAAAAAATGCCGGTTTTTGATATTTCGTAAAATTCAGCTTTAAGCCAATACTGAACCCAAATGAGCACAATCATCGGGTTAAAAATCAATGCAATGTTATATATCAGTCTTTGATCTTTATTATGATTTTTTCAAGTGATCACAGTTGAATATTTGATTTATTTATTCAGCAGAATGGTGATCCTTTGTTTTACAGCCAATTTTCACATTTTCATATAAAGCGAGGAAAATAGTGGTGACCAACCACGGTGTACACGGGCTAACTTATGACACTATATTCATCTAAGCTCTATGAACAGTAATTAAAATAAAGATCTGTGACAATTTGCGACGCCGATAAATAAACCAACTTTTGGTTGGGGATGCAGAGCCTTTTCCTGACGGTGGATGGCCACCTTCCATGGTGACCTTATTTTTCAAAGAATTTACGGGCGAATGCGCTTCTAAATTCTTATGTTTCGGGGATTGAAAGCTCAAACGAAATATTTTAGTAACTAAATACGAATAGATGATAAGATGAATAAAAAGTTACCACACTTTATCCGTTATACAAAAGTAAATTTTCAGTAATGCATCACTACTATGTTGGTGAAATATTCACTTAATGCAACACGTCATTAAAAGACAAACATAATTTCCTTTCATCTTTCAGTCATACCAAACAGTAATCAGTTAAAATCCCAGACCACGTGCGCTCGACTCTAAGAACTTCTTCTTCACAAAATTACAGACAATTTATTCACTCCTTGTAGAAAAGGTAGCGATCCATTAAATATTCCAAAGCTGTGTGATAAATCAACAATGTCGATGACCTTGCTTTTAACTTTTGCGCTGAAGTCCTAACACTTGCCATTTAATTTTCCACGCTCTGCCTTTTGATATTTTTACTTCTATTTCTCGGTCTGAAGGCACGTCTTGTGGTATTTATTCTGCATTGTCTATTTTTTATTAATTTAATAGTACAATGTGATAGAAATACTTCTCAACTGCCTTACGTATAGCTAAGGTTTATTATATCTCCGTGCCTGTAGCTTGCATTCGTCTCTCTTTCTTCATGGGATGAGCGAATTATCTCTTTCCCATTGAAAAGTGATATTTTCTGTTTTCGCATCAGATGTTTATAGTATCATTCACCTTATCTCTGCTATGGGAGACAGTCCCAAGCGTTCTTCATTGACGACGAAAACTGCCCTCTGCGTTATTCGAGCTTCAAAGGTGGACAAATAAAATAATCAATGGATCTTTAATTATGTATACGATAAATTCTACTAAACCTGAAAACCTTGCATTGATTCAAATTAAATGATAGTAACAAAATAGAGAAGTTAACAAAGACCCATTTAAAGTGCTGTAAATCACCCTCAGCCGAAATAAGGTGTAACTTCGTAAACGTGTGGAATATTTACATTGGACCAAGAGCATTAACGTAGCTAAACGTTTATACCATATTCAAAAACAATAAAATTTTTTTCGATTATTTGATAATGTCATGGTGACCTACACCTTCAGGTTGTATTTATTTCTCTTATCCTCTCTCGGACCCTGTGTTTTAAGGAAAACGAGCTCTCATAAGGCGCTCTCAGGGAATGTTATGTGCTGAACTTACTGAAGTTTGGTCATGCGAATTTCAAAGTCCGCACTCAAAAACATTATTTTCTTAATTTGGCCACCTTTTTTTCGATTCTAGATCCTAGATGTGCGCCTTAAAGGGGTTAATTTGGCAAATAAAAATTTATCAATACGTTATTTTCCTTATTTTCACAAAAGCATGCTAATCTTAATTACGCTACATTACTTTAAGAGCGTTTAAAGTGTGGCATCACAAATTGGGATCATACAGCCAGTAGAATGAAGATAAATGGAAGAACTATTCTTGCAAATTAGTTTTAACACCACATTTGAGCCACATTTTTTAAGTATGGAATCTAGGCATTGACGTTCAATCGAAATTTCCAGAAAATAATAAATTTATAAATGATTAACGCAAATCAAAAAATGTTGCTTTAAACAAACTTGAAGAATAATAAGCAAATGAACGAATAAGAGGAGTGTAAAATAGAATAAATATATTAATAAAGACAGCAATAGGTTAAACTCTGTGAACAAAATCTTTGCACAAGGCATAGTTTTCGTGGATGAATTCCATTTTATTTAAATGCTGTGGCTCTAGTCTGCTTTTCTTAGCATTGAGAGTGAGCCCACAGATACTAAAACTCCTATCAATAGGAGTGCTGGTGGCAGGGATACACAAGAACGTAGAGCTACGTTGAATTTATGAAGATGAGGCGATTTACTGACATTTCAGCGAATGTAAACTATGACATTTCAATAGCAGGAACAAAATTACAGCCACATTCGAGTTTTTCTTCATCAAACCGATTTACGAAAGGACATTTATAATTCGGTTTTGGTGACCAAGATGACGAAGAAATATTACGTCGAGGAAGGGGAAGATTTTTAAGGGATAGGATTTTAAAGTAAACTTGATTTTATAGCAGAGATTTTAAAGCAGTGCGTTTCTGTGATTCTCACGAACTCATTATGGTCGATGGATTCGGATTCGTAATTTTTCGAAATGTTGCTAATATTCTTAGGTTTAAATACCATCTTCATTGGTTGTTATTAAAAAATAGGGTATTGATAAGTTATATATTAATTCATCTATATTTAAATTTTGCATGCTAATTAAAAATTTAAATTAAGATCCGTCATTCATGACGGGGGAGTTTACCAGTAATAGTAGGTTGAAATGACAACGGATAATCATTTAACCGATTTCCAACGAATTACCGGTTTTGTTTTCACAGTTTATTAAATATTCGAAGGTACATTGCAACTCTTTTTCTTCTTTTGAATAATCAACGAATGCAAGAAAATACCGTAATGTTTCAGTTGTTTTCATTCAATATAAATTGAGTCTTGATGTAATGTTTTTTTTTGTTTGAATACTGTACTGTGTGGGTAGTGACGTTAATTGTGGAATAATTATCTCTGTAACGTCTGGTGTAGGGATTTGGGGTTTTAATTATGTTGCTTATAGATAGGGGCTGCCACCAGAAGTAAAGCTACTTGCAGCATACTTATAAATATATAAATAATTTCTGATAGAACAGTACGAAGAGCGCGCGCAAGTGATTATTCCATAATATTTACGTAGTTTCTTCATGACGTTGGACGAAGTATATGAATAATAAATATATTTTTATAGACTGACAATCCACTTATTCGGGAAAAGGAGGATAATCATATGCATATAAAAAATCATAAATCATTAAGTTATTCTTTAGTTAATTTATACCTAGGATTCTTATGGAGAAAAGAAGTTTTCTTTCCTACGTTAATATTTGTAAATTAAAAAAAATACTTTAGTGAATCTTAATTTTTAGATTCTTTTATATCTTTCCAGGGAGTAATTAGGGATAATCAGCTGTTTTACATCCATTTTCTTCTACTTAAGTATTACTGAATAACTCATACGCTCATACGAAATACCGTAAGTGCGTTCTTTATAATTGTTTTAATATGTTTGACGAATTTATGAAGCTATATTTATTGACCTGAAAGATTGGTTTGCATGTGCACGTGCGCGCTATGCGAAAACAAGAAAAGTGTACGCCTCACTTCGTTGTATTTCTATTCATACACTGTTTTCATATAATAATCAAAATCTTGAATTTATCAATCATGGATTACATGCAAAGTAATACAGCGAGTTGAAAGTCATTGTGAATCATTTCAAATAATTGAGCACTTTACAATAATTATGAGAATTAATACTTAGGGTATCTTTTGAGGTGTATTTTCTTGCCATAAACTTCAAAGCCACTCCCAAATATTATTAAGGGCCGACAACAGGGCAGAATAAATTTCCTGTTGAAGGTTAATATTTGAGTGGGTTAAAAACAATTTTGTGAAATCGACAATGGTTAGCTATAATGAAGCGTTAGAATAGAATAAGAAGATTAAGTCTTATACTATATACTGGAAGCTGTCCGCTTCCTAATTTAATCTGTACCAGGAAACTTTAATCACTCTTCTTTAATAAATGAATGGGATACGCTGAACTTTATTCCATACTCTTCCCTATTCAATTTCTGCACTAGGAAGTTAGAGGAGACGCTCCATGCAATGATATCTATCGAAATTTGTATAGGTTCGACTACAGAATATATATTGCATCTCTCTTATGACATATCTTCTCAAGATATGGAGTCGAACTCGACAATATTTTCTTGTATAATTTTCCAATAATTGATTATCGTATCCTGGTATGATGATAGCATACGTTAATTATGTACATACATCTAGCACTTTCAAGTTTCCGAAATAATACAAAGTTCTTCTCCAGGAGATTTAAACCGCACTAAATAATGTCTAATAAGTAATGTATAGTATTTGTGGAATTATGGGGGAGTAATAGGAAACAGTTGCATTGGAATCTATTCGAAAAGGTTTGCTTGGGACCTATTTGGTAGTGACTTCTCCATTCGTATAAAGGCAACTTAAATCTACATATACGTCTACATATACATATGTACCCTGCAAGCCGCCTTTCGGCGTGTGGCAGGGGGTGCAATGACTCTATTTTCCTAGTCGATTCTTTTCGCGTATTGTTCTCGGAAAAAATGAATTCTTGAATCGACTGGTTCTAGCATCTATTTCTCTGATCTTTCTCGCAGTATCAGCATGGCCTATATAGCAAGGAGGGTGCATAATATCGGCTACATCTTCTATGAACTTGCTCTGTCTGTATTTATCTATTAATTTAAATCTCTGATTGAGCCTTCCTTCTTCTAAAGATTCCCATACTGCCTACTGAAGCATCTGAGTAACACTTCCCGATTTATCATAGCAATATTTTACAAAGCGTATTGCCTTTCGCTGTATATTTACTATCTCGCGAATACAACACTTTTCAGCAGGGTCCCATACTTACACTGCATGCATACTCGAGGTGAGGCCTAGCTAGCGCAAAGTAACATTGCTCGCGGACTTTTTCTTCGCTTTTACCGACTATTCTTTTGACGAAGCCCAATTTCTTAAGAGCCCACGTATGTTATGGATGTGGGTACCCCAAGTTAAGTTATTCGTGAGGGTTATTCCGAGATATTTTACAGAATCGACAGTTGATAATGCTTTCCCTCGAAGGCTATATGAATTATGATTGGCAAAGGAATTTCTTTCGAAAAAATTAACTACTGAACATTTGTCTACGTTGAGCTCCAATTGCCAGTCGTCGCACCATTTGACAATTTTATCTAAATCATTCGACGGGCTTAATCTATCGTCATTACTTTTTATTTCTCTGTAAATAACCGTGTCGTCCGAAAATATTCTAACGTTACTGTCCATGTGTTCATTAAGGTCGTTAATGTATATTAAGAATAATAATGGTCCGATTACGCTTCCTTGTGGGACGCCTGAGGTCACTTTGACTATGTTGGAACTAATACTACTCGTTGTTCTCTATCGGACAGGAAATCTTTTATCCAACTTATTACTTGTTCGTTGATGCCCGCAAGTTTTAATTTGTATAGCAATTTATGATGTGGGACTTAATCGAACGCTTTCCGAAAATCCAAAAATATCGCATCGACTTGTCTTTTACTTTCCGAAGATTTCAAGATATCGTGAATTAATAACGCTAACTGTGACTCGCAGGATCGTGTCTTACGAAAACCATGTTGATTCTTAACTATGAATTTAGAGGTTTCGAGAATACCCATCAAGGAACTAGTAATTATATGTTCCATTATTTTACCACTCAATGAAGTTAACGAAATGGGCCTATAATTCGATGGATCATCTTTTACGCCGCTTTTAAAAATCGTGACCCTTCTCCTCGCGTTATAACAGTAAATTCAAGTTCTCGAACTCTCAGATATAATTTATTATCAATATGTTAACTGATTATTTGTGCTAACTAATATATTCACTAAGTTGCTTGCAGTTTATTTTCACTGAAGAAGGGGTACGAATTTTTAAATAGCATCCTCAGCCGAGGTCATTTCGCCAGTGAACCCCAAACGGGAATCGAACGCGGGACCTCTTTCACCGAAGTCGAACCCGTTGCCCACATGGCTATTTGGAGGCCTTCGGAGAAGTAGGTTGGGCTGCAGATGGATAAGAAGATCCTCATACCATCACCCTCGAATACCAAGGAATCAAATAGCCTTTTTGCGAGTTCTGATGATTCGCAAACTTGTGCGATGCGTTAGATTTCAGTTGAGAGATGGGCATCGTGACTAATGGCATGTGGAAGAGGGTACTACCTCAGATATTTTGCAAGAAATAGAGAGAGAGCTGAGGTCGTAAACAAGCATACAATTCCAAAGGAATGGCAGGAAGATAAGGACGCTGCGAGGCCTTTGCAGTACTACCGAAATCAGAAATAATTAGAGTGGAGAACTAATAGCTCCGATATAAAATTTTCTGTTTTCTTTATATTACTAAGCCGAATGCATGTAAAACCAGAGGGACAAGTTTCAATGGATTTCTTCTCTCTGTCGAACAGTGTAATTGTAATATTTATAGTGCTTTGATAAATGAGATTGTGTCACACGAGAATCTCCACCGTGAATCGAACCCGGGCCTAACCTTCAATAATCTAACGGGTAACATAATCGACTAAACTAAGGCCCTCCTAAGTAATCCAACATCTGCACTAAACAAAGGATTCTGTAAATATCGGTCAAATATTTCCCATATATGAAACATGTTCGAGTGATAAACATGATCTGGAGACAAAATCATCCAACTGGGTGAATATCTTTGAAAGAGTGACCAAAATGCTGCAATTGAAACCCGATGAGGCCGCTGGATAACCACCTCTGGCCAAACACTAACTCTTCACTCTTACGTATTGTATGTGTGTACTTACGAACTTCTAACTCATCCCACTTTTATTCACCATCAAACTCATTAACCCCATAATTAGCATTTTCCCATTTCATTATCTCCCTTCTCGTTTACTTCTTCCGTTCACCAGTTTCTACTGCACTTAAAATGCCTTTGCTCCAACCATTGTCTAACCTTACTGCTAACCTGATTATCACTGCCATAGACATGATATTCTTATCATTCCCGATTTGAGGTTGAACATTTTCGAAATTACTCAGAGGAACTCTTTTTCTTACGAATTTCCTCTCACGAAAAAATTGGCCTGCGCACTTAGCAATTTGCAATTAAAATTTAGTTACTTTAAGTGAATCGTATGCCAAGTTAAGGGCTGTATTCTTAAGAAATTCTTCCCGATAAAATTTTCAGTAAGTTAGCCGTATGATAAGATGGTAGCGTTTCCTCAATGAGCTAAAATTAAAGGTTAAAAACGAATTTCTTATCGACGAAGCACGTCCTATACATTTGAAAGCCGCAATGAAACAATTCCTGGACGAAAAGGGCTTCGCGGTGATAATCTCGATTCTTTGATATTGATGACGTATTTTATACTATGCGTGGGGATTCTTTCCGATAAAATTTTCTTTGAGTTAGCCGCATGAGAATAACCTGTTGTTTCGCAAATCTCCTAAAAAATAGGTCTCTCGAACCTTTGAGGTTGATGACGCATATTTTATCAACAGGTGATGGTAGAATGGAGAATTAATCGTAAATTATATTTGCACATTAATCCTTTTCACATTGTATACGCAATCCTTTTCTCGCTCCAAATGTTCCACCAACGAGTGCAAGAATGAGATGCTCAGTGCCTGATTTATCGACGCTTTTGTTAGAATTTAGAATACGTCTAATTTTAAATTAACTAAGTCTAGTTTGTTCTTAATCGCATATAAAAAAGCGTGGATATTATTTTCAGCAAGTTCTGTTTCATTTTATGAATACCGTAAAATAATAATTACAGGGCGTTTCTGTTTCAATCTCCTTTTAAAGAAACATCAAAATGGAACGGTGACGATTTGGAATCTTAACATCATACATCATGGGACGAAAACATATGGAGGAAATGTGATCAAAAATACAAGGAGCGATCATCTCTATCTAACAAAAAAGAATTAGTCGAGAGAGCATCCTATTCTTATTAAAAAGTGAGTCATACAACCATCGGAGACGCAATCAGTAAGAAAGAGGGAAACTTTTAATTTCCTCGTTGAGAATTAACTAGTGTCGAATATTTATAGAAAGGTTAATGTGGTTTTATCATTCAAGTCAATACAAAATTGTCCGCGAAAAAGGAACAACGCAAAAAAGACGACTTCCAACAATTTCAATTCAATGTCGACTTTACGATTCTCTGGATGGCATTAGAATCTTTTGCAAAAAGTGCCCTTATTACGCTAAAATTAAAGGAATTTAACATGACTCGTAAAATATGTCTAATACACAAAATATATTCATATCATGCCGATAATTTTCGTATTTTTTCCGTGTTCCGGTGACCACCATGCACCAAATTAAACACCAAGAGACAATATGCAGCTGCTAAATCTAATGCATCCCTCAATCTCGATTTCCAAATCTTATTTCCAATTGGCCTATTATCACAGATAGCTCCAAACGACAATTCAGATTAAATGTCACAAGTAGTTAAGTGCAAAAGTAAGGAGTAAGACAAACCTCCATTCTAACGAATGCGTCCGAGGAAAGCCCCTTCGCTCCCCGTCCCTCACAGCAACCTGACTATATAAACACTGCGAATTCTCGTCCAGTCTCATTTTGCGAAAGACAGTCCGAATCGCCGCAACATTCCGAGAGCAGACATTCTTCTCGCAAACAAGATATTACCACGTCTACTTCTTGAAGCCACTTCCACCATTGCTGCGACGCCGCATTTTTCCGAACTGCCACCCGCTCGAGTCGATCAAAAGTCCTGCTGTTTTCCGGAAGACCAGCAGTATCTCCAAGATTGGGGGACACCGCAGAGGAAGAATGTCCTTAGATTTCGGGGCAAAAAGCTAGCAGAACCTTACTTCTCGCGAAACGTCTCAAACTAGAATCATAATGAGAGTATAAATCGCCCTAGACGTAAAAGTTTACCTCTGCTCGCAAGCTGAGGTGGACGACCGAAGATGGGTCTTCAATTCAACGTCGTACAGAACAAAGGCAGTCAGCTGAAATTCCGGTTACCAAGGTCTTCAGCAAAGGTGACTTGAAGCATAATTGGAAGATCCTCCGGCGAAGACATCGAGGGAGAGATCATATCTCGAGACGAGAAAACGAAGAAAGTGAGTGCAGTGTCAAAATGTTTGTAATTTAATGGTCATTTTAGTGAAATAGTGAAAGTGACTTCAAGAGGAGGTTCAGTACGCCGATGGATCGCAGAGATCTGCCGACGATGGAGGATGCCCGCAGCAAAGGTAAGGAGTCTACGCCTTTCAGCTGAGAGGGCGGCAGGTTTCTTTAGAAAAGGGCCCAACCAACTGGCATTAGAGAACAGGTCTGCATTAGAGTTTGGGGGGAGTGGGGAAATGAAGTGAAGTAGGGCCCACTCGATGGGTTTTTGTGAATTGGGGGGGATGGGGAAATTAACGTGATTAGGCACTACACACACTCATACAGACCGGCTTTTTAGCCATTAGAGAATAAATATTAATTAGTCTTCTAAAAGTCTTCCTCTTCTATCTTTTCCGTGGCTATGGTTTTCATGCCGTATCCACACCATGGTTTAATAGGGCTGGCTAGCTGCAATTGATGACGCGACCGTCCCCCGAAATATTTTCCAATTGCACTTGGCTGGCGATACCCCTCCATATAAAAGGGGAAACGAGCTGAGCACGGTACGTCTTTGCGTGGCTCGGAAACCCGTGCTTTTTTACTTTAAATTCTCTCTTTAAACTCGATTAGCAATCATCCTTGGATGTATAAAAATATGCTTCATAAATTTTGATTTGTGGTAGGCAAGTTGCATTTGCCAAGTATAATTCGTAATTTCGACATTCATGCATACTTTTAAATCTCTTATTTTATTTAAGACTCTTCTCCTAATTTCAATAACTATTTCTATTTTATTTTACAGGATCGACTAGGATCTGCAAACGGAGTGATCCAGAAGATGCGATTGTCTGAAGAATCGTCTCCGTGAAGAATAACTTCACGTATGGAATCCAGGTATTTGTGGATCATAATTTCCACTTTCAATAAGATTTCTATAAAGATTCAGTTACGCGATATTCATCTTTAATCTTGCATGAACTATTTGTTATTTTAATATTTATTTAAACTGCTGTATATATTGTTAAATATCTTTCAGCCTCTTATCAAATTAATAAAGTGGGAGTAAAACATTGGTACAATTCACATTTGTTGGAAATAATCCTCAGTAACTGTAATTGCAAGATTTCTTAATTGAAAGAGATTTCTTTGCCTGCTAACGTATCAATCAAATTGGTTAAATTTAAATCCCTTGCATAAGCAGTCTTATCTACTTTAGCATTTTTTATTATAATCTTTAAAAGCATCCACTGTGGTGGAAACATCTTGCAAAATCAAACCCCTTGTGCTTTCAAATTCTCAGTTAATTTGAAATTTTTATTAGCATGGCAACCAGAGAATGTTAAAATATTTTGAAGTTCTTTAATGAAGTTCTGAAATAAGTTGATCTACTGGAACAAAAGTATTTCATGCAAGTTTTTTTTCCTTCAGCAGGTTCAGGATCGCAGATAACCAAGTGTGATGGACTCATTGGACTTTGAAAGCGGTTCTGGGTTGGATTCCTCGTGGGAGACCATACAAGAAAAATTACCTCAGCTGCAGAAGTACTTTGATAATTCTACTACTGCTAGAGGAATTCTTTCAGGCTGATCAAACCTTAAACCACATTAAAAGATTTTCTGTTTAAGTTGTACATACGATAACGAAATAAAATATTTTAATTTAAATGAAAAGTGCTTTAGTTAGTCTTTTAACAGTGTCCTTTAGGACAGTGACCTAAGTGTGACACTTTTGTCACAGATTCTTGTAATAACTCTCTCTAAAATTAATCCTCACTGAATCGAGTTTGAAGGCGATACTCTTATTAAAGCTCAAAAAAAATAATAATAAAACTGAAGAGAGATAGTTAGTGTTATAGTGTGTTAGTTTGATGAAGGGGAATAATCTGTTTAGCATGAACTTTAGTAATTTAATCGCAAACAGTTGTTTCAGGGAAATTATTAATTTCATTCAATATTAGAAAACTTGGTAATATTAGTCTGAGATTATTTATTGAATAAATAAAACATTTCTATTCTTACAATCTAAGAGTTGTCTCTCGATAGATTCAAAATATTCTAAACAAACAAAATAGAGAATCCCATCCAGCTCTTTCTTGTCACTCTATGAAAAGATCTTTCAATGGTATCAGCTGATTCCATCTTTGGAGGCTGCAAGCTTTTAAGTTTGCAATACATCACTAATTTTGCAAAGCTCCAAGCTAATTAGATTGAGACTGGAGGTTCTCTCTGCTGATGTGGCTTGCTTGGCTTTAAAATCCACCTCAGATTTAGTTATTACCATATCCCACTTTGGCTTTAATGGTTTTCCTCACTACGAGTATCTTTTCAGTTTCTCAAACTCTCTTGCATCTTTTCTTTGAATTCCTTTGATGCATTAATATCCTTGGATTCACCTTTATGTACAGTGAAGTAACCACAGTTTTTTGCTTAAGAAAATTGGTGGCAAGCAGTGTTGGGATTCTAAAATTTTAGAAATAGAATCTTATATAATGTATATATATTTTCTTATTTCTTATACCGGTATGTATGGTATTCGACCACCCAATGCAGTCATTAATAAATATCCCCTTATTACATTTGTTGAAAAATTTATTCACAATACTGAAATGAAAGGAAAGTGTCCTATGACCCAACATGGGAAGTAAAATTCTTGTTGCAACAAGTGGATCGTAGTACCCCTAATTATAAAATTCTATTGTTATATACTCGATTGGATTTAAGAATCGAATCTGAAATTCTTAGAACTAGTTTGCACAAGCTGGCTGTATCCCACCACTGGTAAAGTTCATCTTGGGAGTCCTGCTGCCAGACAGAGTGATCACAACGGTTGCATATGCTGCAATAAGTGACATGGCAATAACAGTGATTCTAAAATAATTGTTTTTTCTATGTGCTGTTCATAGAATCTCTCCAATAAAATGAAAGGGTTAGTTTTTCTGAATAAAAATGCACATCTTTAAAATCTATTAAGTATCCTTATTTATAATTATATATCCTTATATTATAATTTTTCATATTAAGTCTTTTCTTATTAGTATTTACTTATTTTAAAAGACCACATTTACTGCTCAACAATGAAAACTGATAATAATAATCCCCAGATTATCAACAGCACAATCATTTGTCGTAGAAACAAGTCATAAAGTTAGGGTAAATCAAAATATGCCTTTAAAAAAGAAGACAAAATAATGTAAGGGATAATGCATGGAAGTACATCGAAGTTATAAAGGAGACTTGCCATCAGAACATAAGTTAACCATAAAATCCTTTTCTTTTTCAAACAATCATTGACAGAAACTTATGAAGAAGTTAATACTTGGCAAAGTGCTTGAATACATTATGGATGAGACGTATTTTCACATTATATGGGAGTTAATTGATTAAAAGTTGCAGTCCTATATGTTTGTGCCCTATTGCTGTAATTTTCTTCTCAGGGAAGTTTTATGTAGATCATGATGTAGTCTAGTTGCATGACAATAAACATCATTTTAGAAGTCTTATAAAGATTTTACATTAAATTTTAGTATCTTTTATTTATTTCTCAGTAATTTATACAGAAACCTAAACCATCATGATGCACAGATCTGCTTTCACATGTTTGATCAATGAGGAGAACTATTCATGAATTTGTAGTCATTTCATAAACTTGTATATATTTATTACATATACAACAACATGGGATGCCAATACATACATATCTCATGAGTTATACAATAAATTTCTCTCCCAAGTCTATCAATAAAACTTTTTATTCTTTGTAATTATCGAATTTCTAATCTAACTCATCAGTTAGGCAACCAAGGGTTCATTAGGGGCTCAAAGCAAAGCTGCCATTTATTTCAATAAATTTTAAAAAGTCTGATAAATATTTATCTATTATTCACTAACTTATATTGAGTGATGTATTAAACATATTTGGGACTGATCATGTGATGAATATAATGCTGTTAACTGCCTCAAGAGTAGGATCACACTTCAAAGAGAATGCTAGGACAAGGGTGAGAATATTGCTGCCTGAATAGTGTCTGATGCTAGATGGTCTTCTGCCCGAGTTTTCGAAAATTGTTTTGAGTCCTTACTCGGAGCAATAGAACAGTGAAAATCACGAGATGCCCTGGTTATCTATTGTACATACCAACTTAAGAAACGTTACCAAATGACCGTGAGTTCCATGCCAAGTGAGTGCAAAATTCTCCGGCATAAAATGCATGGCGGTAAATTTTGACGATTATTTTGAATGCATATGCTATAATCGGGAATGATATAAAATGGAATGTACATACATAGAGGCAATTCATACGTTTCATATACACTGTTCGCCGTTCCTCTAACGGTTCTTGGTTTGATGCCTGAGCGTCATTTCTATTCTACCATTTATTTCAAAGGGGGATTGCGTAATCTTATTCTAGGAACTTCCTTATAAGATATAGAATTGAAACTTTGGAACAGGTGAGAATGGCACTTATCTAACATTAATATACAATTGTTTTGCACGATCGGGTCCTTAGTTCGATTCCTGGAAGACTTTTGCATAAAGTTTTGAAGATTATTTTGAGGCCTTTCTTGGTATGGTACTGCATTCAACTGATATCTTGCAGTATGCAAGTACTCGTGTAATATATATGTATTGTATATGTAATATATATATATATATATATATATATATATATATATATATATATATATATATATATATATATACATATATATCTATTATCTATTATATATAGCTAACTCTCCGGATATACCTATATAGATATATATATATAGATATAGGGGATACGAATTCTGACCATGTTCCACGAGCGCCATCGACTTCAGATTTTTTCGACGTACTGGCCCCACACTATAGATGCCAGAATAATGCAGACATCGACGCTAGCTATCATGAGTTCGATGCCAGAAATTCCCAAAAATCGCAATTTTCCCATAAGAATGCATTGCGCGGATTTTTGAAAATTATTTTGAGGCATTTATCGTTAAGGTAGAGTAACCAAAATTTCGGAGGTTGAAGCTGAGGTAGTCTTCTATGGTTCTTATGGTAGAAATGTTGCCAAATGACCGTGACTTCGACTACAGGTGGGTCCGAAATTCTTCCATAAGAAATGCATTGCTGCAATTTTTGTCATTTTTTTTCAATGCCTTCCCGATAACCTGGAAAGATTAAACTCCGTGTGGCGACGGAGGCGTTTGAAAACATTCTTTCATGAATTTCACAGTTCGTCTAGTGGTCCTTGGTTCGATGCAACGGGGTCATTCCGATTCCACCATGCATTTCAAACGGGGAAAACGGAATCTTATTTTAGGACCTTCCCGATAAGATATTCAATCGAAACTTTGGAAAAAGTCAGAATGGCACTTATCTAATATTAATATTGTATTTTTCTCAAAGAAGGGTCCTGAGTTCGACGCTAGGCGGGCTTTTACGCGAATTTTCGCAATCTGTTTTGAGACCGTTCTCGATGCGATAGAGCAATCAAAATTACGGTGTTTGCAGATGAGATGGTCTTCCATAGTATCAAAGGAAGAAATGTTTGCAAATGACCGTGTGTTCGATGCCAGGTGGGTTCGAAATGCTTCCGTAAGAAATGCATTGGTGAAATCTTGGATGATTTTTTTAAAATCCTTCCCGATAAGCTGGAAAGATAAAACCCGGAATGGTGACAGAGGCGTTTGAGAAGATTCTTTCATGATGTCCACTGCTTCTCTAGTGGTCCTTGCTTCGATGCTAGAGTGTCATTCCGATTCTACCATGCATTTCAAGCGGGAAGAACGGAATCTCATTTTAGGACCTTCCCGATAAGATACTGAATTGAAACTTTGAAACACGTCAGAGTGGCACTTCTCTAACATTCGTATGCCATTGTCTCTCACTAACGGGTCCTGTGAACGACGCCAGGCGGTCATTTACGCAAATGTAAAAAAATTGTTTTGAGGCCTTTCTCAATGCAGGAGACTATTCAAAATCACAGCGTTTGCGTTTGAAGTAGTTTTCTATAGAACCAGTGGAAGAAAGGTTGCATATGACCGTGAGTTCGATGCCAGATGGATAAAAAATTCTCACGTCCGAAATGCATTGCGGCAATTTTTAAGATTTTTGCTGGATAAGCTTCGAAAATGATACCCGTAAGGGAAGCTTACTGTAAATTTTCACCAATTAGCTTGCAGTATGCAAGCAACTTTTACTCGTCTATTATATATAGCTAACTCTCCGGATATACCTATATATATATATATATATATATATATATATATATATATATATAGGGGATACGAATTCTGACCATGGTCCACAAGCGCCATCGACGTCAGATTTTTTCGACGTACTGGCCCTACACTCTAGACGCCAGAATAATGCAGACATCGACGCTAGCTATCATGGGTTCGATACCAGAAATTCCCAAAAATCGCAATTTTCCCATAAGAATGCATTGCGCGGATTTTTGAAAATTATTTTGAGGCACTTATCGTTAAGATAGAGGAACCAAAATCTCGGAGGTTGAAGTTGAGGTAGTCTTCTATATTACGAATGGAAGAAATGTTATAAAATGACCGTGAGTTCGACGCCAGGTGGATGCAAAATTCTTCCATAAGAAATGCATTGCTGAAATCTTTGAAGATTTTTTTAAATGCCTTCCCGATAAGCTGGAAAGATAAAACCCTGAATGGTGACAGAAGCGTTTGAAAACTTTCTTCCGTGAATATCATCGTTCGTCTAGTGGTCCTTGGTTCGATGCAAGAGGGTCATTCCGATTCCTCCATGTATTTCAAATGGGGAAAGCGGAATCTCATTTTGGGACCTTCCCGATAAGATATTGAATCGAAACTTTGGAACAAGTAAGGATGGCACTTATCTAATATTATTTTGCTATCTTCTCTCACGGAAGAGTCCTGAGTTCGACGCTAGGCGGTCTTTTGCGCGAATTTTTTCAATCTGTTTTGAGGCCGTTCTCGATGCGATAGAGCAATCAAAATCTCGGTGTTTACAGATGAGATGGTCTTCCATCGTACCAAACGAAGAAATGTTACCAAATGTCCGTGTGTTCGACGCCAGGTGGGTCCGAAATGCCTCCGTAAGAAATGCATTGCTGATATCAGGGACGATTTTTTAAAATGCCTTCCCGATAAACTGGAAAGATAAAACCCGGAATGGTAACAGAGGCGTTTGAGAAGATTCCTTCATGACGTCCACTGCTTCTCTAGAGGTCCTTGGTTCGATGCTAGAGCGTCATTCCGATTCTACCATGCATTTCAAACGGGAATAACGGATCTTATTTTAGGACCTTCCCGATAAGATACTGAATTGAAACCTTGAAACACGTCAGAGTAGCACTTCTCTAACATTCATATGCCATTGTCTCTCACGAACGGGTCCTGTGTTCGACGCCAGTCGGTCATTTACGCAATTTTTTAAAAATTGTTTTGAGGCCTTTCTTTATGCAGGAGACTATTCAAAATCACAGCGTTTGCGTTTGAAGTAGTTTTCTATAGAACCAGTGGAAGAAAGGTTGCATATGACCGTGAGTTCGATGCCAGATGGATGAAAATTTCTAACGTAAGAAATGTATTGCGGCAATTTTAAAAATTTTGCTGGATAAGCTTCGAAGATGACACCCGTAAGGGGAACTTATTGTAAATTTTTACCAATTAGCTTGCAGTATGCAAGCAAATTTTACTCGTATTATATATAGCTAACTCTCCGGATATACCTATATATATATGTATATATATTTATAGGGGATACGAATTCTGACCATGTTCCACGAGCGCTGTTGACGTCAGATTTTTTCGACGTACTGGCCCCACACTCTAGATGCCAGAATAATGCAGACATCGACGCTAGGTGTCATGGGTTCGATACTAGAATGTCCCAAAAATCGCAATTTACCCATAAGAATGCATTGCGTGGATTTTTAAAAATTATTTTGAGGCACTTATCGGTAAGATAGAGGAACCAAAATCTCGGAGGTTGAAGCTGAGGTAGTCTTCTATGGTTCTTATGGTAGAAATGTTGCCAAACGACCGTGACTTCGACTCCAGGTGGGTCCGAAATTCTTTCATAAGAAATGCATTGCTGCAATTTTTGTCATTTTTTTTCAATACCTTCCCGATAAGCTGGAAAGATCAAACTCCGTGTGACGACGGAGGCGTTTGAACACATTCTTTCATGAATTTCACAGTTCGTCTAGTGGTCCTTGGTTCGATGCAAGAGGGTCATTCCGATTCCACCATGCATTTCAAACGGGGAAAACGGAATCTTATTTTAGGACCTTCCCGATAAGATATTGAATCGAAACTTTGGAAAAAGTCAGAATGGCACTTATCTAATATTAATTCGCGATTTATCTAACAGAAGGGTCCTGAGTTCGACGCTAGGCGGTCATTAGCGCGAATATTTGCAATCCGTTTTGAGACCGTTCTCGATGCGATAGAGCAATCAAAATTACGGTGTTTGCAGATGAGATAGTCTTCCATAGTATCAAAGGAAGAAATGTTAGCAAATGACCGTGTGTTCGACGCCAGGTGGGTTCGAAATGCTTCCGTAAGAAATGCATTGGTGAAATCTTGGATGACTTTTTTAAAATCCTTCCCGAAGAGCTGGAAAGATAAAACCCGGAATGGTGACAGTGGCGTTTGAGAACATTCTTTCATGTTATTCGCCGTTTCTGCAGTGGTCCTTGGTTCGATGCAAGAGTGTCATTCCGATTCTACCATGCATTTCAAACGGGAATAACGGAATCTTATTTTATGACCTTCCCGATAAGATACTGAATTGAAACTTTAAAACACCTCAGAGTGGCGATTATCTATTATTCGTATGCCATTGTCTCTCAGAAATGGGTCCTGTGTTCGACGCCAGGCAGTCATTTACGCAAATGTAAAAAAATTGTTTTGAGGCCTTTCTCAATGCAGGAGACTATTCAAAATCACAGTGTTTGCGTTTGAAGTAGTTTTCTATAGAACCAGTGGAAGAAAGGTTGCATATGACCGTGAGTTCGATGCCAGATAGATGAAAATTTCTCACGTAAGAAATGTATTGCGGCCATTTTTAAGAATTTTGCTGGATAAGCTTCGAAGATGATACCCGTAAGGGAAACTTATTGTAAATTTTCACCAATTAGCTTGCAGTATGCAAGCAACTTTTACTCGTATTATATATAGCTAACTCTCCGGATATACCTATATATATATGTATATATATTTATAGGGGATACGAATTCTGACCATGTTCCACGAGCGCTGTTGACGTCAGATTTTTTCGACGTACTGGCCCCACACTCTAGATGCCAGAATAATGCAGTATTCCGTACAGAATGTATTAAAAAAGAAACACCAGGGGGGAAAACAAGCGTTTTTAAAGAGCGACTCTCTTAATTTATTTATAAAAAAGCCAGACAATAGGAAAAACGGCTCTTGGGAATGCAGTATTCCGCTCAGAATGTTTTAAAAAACAAACACCAGGGGGCAAACAAGCGTTTTTAAAGAGCGACTCTCTTTATTTATTAATAAAAAAGCCAGACTATAGGAAAAACGGCTCTTGGGAAAGCAGTATTCCGCACAGAATGTATTAAAAAAGAAACACCAGGGGGGAAAACAAGCGTTTTTAAAGAGCGACTCTCTTAATTTATTTATAAAAAAGCCAGACAATAGGAAAAACGGCTCTTGGGAATGCAGTATTCCGCTCAGAATGCTTTAAAAAATAAACACCAGGGGGCAAACAAGCGTTTTTAAAGAGCGACTCTCTTTATTTATTAATAAAAAAGCCAGACTATAGGAAAAACGGCTCTTGGGAAAGCAGTATTCCGCACAGAATGTATTAAAAAACAAACACCAGGGGGCAAACAAGCGTTTTTAAAGAGCGACTCTCTTTATTTATTTATAAAAAAGCCAGACTATAGGAAATACGGCTCTTGGGAAAGCAGTATTCCGCTCAGAATTTGTTAAAAAACAAACACCAGGGGGCAAACAAGCGTTCTTAAAGAGCGACTCTCTTTATTTATTTATAAAAAAGCCAGACTATAGGAAAAACGGCTCTTGGGAAAGCAGTATTCCGCACAGAATGTATTAAAAAACAAACACCAGGGGGCAAACAAGCGTTTTTAAAGAGCGACTCTCTTTATTTATTTATAAAAAAGCCAGACTATAGGAAATGCGGCTCTTGGGAAAGCAGTATTCCGCTCAGAATTTGTTAAAAAACAAACACCAGGGGGCAAACAAGCGTTCTTAAAGAGCGACTCTCTTTATTTATTTATAAAAAAGCCAGACTATAGGAAATGCGGCTCTTGGGAAAGCAGTATTCCGCTCAGAATGTTTTAAAAAACAAACACCCGGGGGCAAACAAGCGTTTTTAAAGAGCGACTCACTTTATTTATTTATAAAAAAGCCAGACTATAGGAAATGCGGCACTTGGGAAAGCAGTATTCCGCACAGAATGTATTAAAAAAGAAACACCAGGGGGCAAACAAGCGTTTTTAAAGAGCGACTCTCTTTATTTATTTATAAAAAAGCCAGACTATAGGAAATGCGGCTCTTGGAAAAGCAGTATTCCGCTCAGAATGTATTAAAAAAAAAACACCAGGGGGCAAACAAGTGTTTTTAAAGAGCGACTCTCTTTATTTATTTATAAAAAAGCCAGACTATAGGAAATGCGGCTCTTGGGAAAGCAGTATTCCGCTAAGAATGATTTAAAAAACAAACACCAGGGGGCAAACAAGTGTTTTTAAAGAGCGACTCTCTTTATTTATTTATAAAAAAGCCAGACTATAGGAAATGCGGCTCTTGGAAAAGCAGAATTCCGCTCAGAATGTATTAAAAAACAAACACCAGGGGGCAAACAAGCGTTTTTAAAGAGCGAGTTTTTTTATTTACTTATAAAAAAGCCAGACTATAGGAAATGCGGCACTTGGGAAAGCAGTATTCCGCACAGAATGTATTAAAAAAGAAACACCAGGGGGCAAACAAGCGTTTTTAAAGAGCGACTCTCTTTATTTATTTATAAAAAAGCCAGACTATAGGAAATGCGGCTCTTGGAAAAGCAGTATTCCGCTCAGAATGTATTAAAAAACAAACACCAGGGGGCAAACAAGCGTTTTTAAAGAGCGACTTTCTTTATTTATTTATAAAAAAGCCAGACTATAGGAAATGCGGCTCTTAGGAAAGCAGTATTCCGCACAGAATGTATTAAAAAAGAAAAACCAGGAGGCAAACAAGCGTTTTTAAAGAGCGACACTCTTTATTTATTTATAAAAAAGCCAGACTATAGGAAATACGGCTCTTTGGAAAGCAGTATTCCGCTCATAATGTATTAAAAAACAAACACCAGGGGGCAAACAAGCGTTTTTAAAGAGCGACTCTCTTTATTTATTTATAAAAAAGCCAGACTATAGGAAATACGGCTCTTGGGAAAGAAGTATTCCGCTCAGAATGTATTTAAAAAGAAACACCAGGGGGCAAACAAGCGTTTTTAAAGAGCGACTCTCTTTATTTATTTATAAAAAAGCCAGACTATAGGAAATACGGCTCTTGGGAATGCAGTATTCCGCTCAGAATGTTTTAAAAAACAAACACCAGGGGGCAAACAAGCGTTTTTAAAGAGCGACTCTCTTTATTTATTTATAAAAAAGCCAGACTATAGGAAATACGGCTCTTGGGAAAGCAGTATTCCGCTCAGAATGTTTTAAAAAACAAACACCAGGGGGCAAACAAGCGTTTTTAAAGAGCGACTCTCTTTATTTATTTATAAAAAAGCCAGACTATAGGAAATACGGCTCTTGGGAAAGCAGTATTCCGCTCAGAATGTTTTAAAAAACAAACACCAGGGGACAAAGAAGCGTTTTTAAAGATCGACTCTCTTTATTTATTTATAAAAAAGCCAGACTATAGGAAATACGGCTCTTGGGAATGCAGTATTCCGCTCAGAATGTTTTAAAAAACAAACACCAGGGGGCAAACAAGCGTTTTTAAAGAGCGACTCTCTTTATTTATTTATAAAAAAGCCAGACTATAGGAAATACGGCTCTTGGGAAAGCAGTATTCCGCTCAGAATGTTTTAAAAAACAAACACCAGGGGAAAAAGAAGCGTTTTTAAAGATCGACTCTCTTTATTTATTTATAAAAAAGCCAGACTATAGGAAATACGGCTCTTGGGAAAGCAGTATTCCGCTCAGAATGTTTTAAAAAACAAACACCAGGGGAAAAAGAAGCGTTTTTAAAGATCGACTCTCTTTATTTATTTATAAAAAAGCCAGACTATAGGAAATACGGCTCTTGGGAAAGCAGTATTCCGCTCAGAATGTTTTAAAAAACAAACACCAGGGGAAAAAGAAGCGTTTTTAAAGATCGACTCTCTTTATTTATTTATAAAAAAGCCAGACTATAGGAAATACGGCTCTTGGGAAAGCAGTATTCCGCTCAGAATGTTTTAAAAAACAAACACCAGGGGAAAAAGAAGCGTTTTTAAAGATCGACTCTCTTTATTTATTTATAAAAAAGCCAGACTATAGGAAATACGGCTCTTGGGAAAGCAGTATTCCGCTCAGAATGTTTTAAAAAACAAACACCAGGGGACAAAGAAGCGTTTTTAAAGATCGACTCTCTTTATTTATTTATAAAAAAGCCAGACTATAGGAAATACGGCTCTTGGGAATGCAGTATTCCGCTCAGAATGTTTTAAAAAACAAACACCAGGGGGCAAACAAGCGTTTTTAAAGAGCGACTCTCTTTATTTATTTATAAAAAAGCCAGACTATAGGAAATACGGCTCTTGGGAAAGCAGTATTCCGCTCAGAATGTTTTAAAAAACAAACACCAGGGGAAAAAGAAGCGTTTTTAAAGATCGACTCTCTTTATTTATTTATAAAAAAGCCAGACTATAGGAAATACGGCTCTTGGGAAAGCAGTATTCCGCTCAGAATGTTTTAAAAAACAAACACCAGGGGAAAAAGAAGCGTTTTTAAAGATCGACTCTCTTTATTTATTTATAAAAAAGCCAGACTATAGGAAATACGGCTCTTGGGAAAGCAGTATTCCGCTCAGAATGTTTTAAAAAACAAACACCAGGGGAAAAAGAAGCGTTTTTAAAGATCGACTCTCTTTATTTATTTATAAAAAAGCCAGACTATAGGAAATACGGCTCTTGGGAAAGCAGTATTCCGCTCAGAATGTTTTAAAAAACAAACACCAGGGGACAAAGAAGCGTTTTTAAAGATCGACTCTCTTTATTTATTTATAAAAAAGCCAGACTATAGGAAATACGGCTCTTGGGAAAGCAGTATTCCGCTCAGAATGTTTTAAAAAACAAACACCAGGGGACAAAGAAGCGTTTTTAAAGATCGACTCTCTTTATTTATTTATAAAAAAGCCAGACTATAGGAAATACGGCTCTTGGGAAAGCAGTATTCCGCTCAGAATGTTTTAAAAAACAAACACCAGGGGACAAAGAAGCGTTTTTAAAGATCGACTCTCTTTATTTATTTATAAAAAAGCCAGACTATAGGAAATACGGCTCTTGGGAAAGCAGTATTCCGCTCAGAATGTTTTAAAAAACAAACACCAGGGGGCAAACAAGCGTTTTTAAAGAGCGACTCTCTTTATTTATTTATAAAAAAGCCAGACTATAGGAAATACGGCTCTTGGGAAAGCAGTATTCCGCTCAGAATGTTTTAAAAAACAAACACCAGGGGACAAAGAAGCGTTTTTAAAGATCGACTCTCTTTATTTATTTATAAAAAAGCCAGACTATAGGAAATACGGCTCTTGGGAATGCAGTATTCCGCTCAGAATGTTTTAAAAAACAAACACCAGGGGGCAAACAAGCGTTTTTAAAGAGCGACTCTCTTTATTTATTTATAAAAAAGCCAGACTATAGGAAATACGGCTCTTGGGAAAGCAGTATTCCGCTCAGAATGTTTTAAAAAACAAACACCAGGGGAAAAAGAAGCGTTTTTAAAGATCGACTCTCTTTATTTATTTATAAAAAAGCCAGACTATAGGAAATACGGCTCTTGGGAAAGCAGTATTCCGCTCAGAATGTTTTAAAAAACAAACACCAGGGGACAAAGAAGCGTTTTTAAAGATCGACTCTCTTTATTTATTTATAAAAAAGCCAGACTATAGGAAATACGGCTCTTGGGAAAGCAGTATTCCGCTCAGAATGTTTTAAAAAACAAACACCAGGGGGCAAAACAAGCGTTTTTAAAGAGCGACTCTCTTTATTTATTTATAAAAAAGCCAGACTATAGGAAATACGGCTCTTGGGAAAGCAGTATTCCGCTCAGAATGTTTTAAAAAACAAACACCAGGGGACAAAGAAGCGTTTTTAAAGATCGACTCTCTTTATTTATTTATAAAAAAGCCAGACTATAGGAAATACGGCTCTTGGGAAAGCAGTATTCCGCTCAGAATGTTTTAAAAAACAAACACCAGGGGAAAAAGAAGCGTTTTTAAAGATCGACTCTCTTTATTTATTTATAAAAAAGCCAGACTATAGGAAATACGGCTCTTGGGAAAGCAGTATTCCGCTCAGAATGTTTTAAAAAACAAACACCAGGGGACAAAGAAGCGTTTTTAAAGATCGACTCTCTTTATTTATTTATAAAAAAGCCAGACTATAGGAAATACGGCTCTTGGGAAAGCAGTATTCCGCTCAGAATGTTTTAAAAAACAAACACCAGGGGGCAAAACAAGCGTTTTTAAAGATCGACTCTCTTTATTTATTTATAAAAAAGCCAGACTATAGGAAATACGGCTCTTGGGAAAGCAGTATTCCGCTCAGAATGTTTTAAAAAACAAACACCAGGGGACAAAGAAGCGTTTTTAAAGATCGACTCTCTTTATTTATTTATAAAAAAGCCAGACTATAGGAAATACGGCTCTTGGGAAAGCAGTATTCCGCTCAGAATGTTTTAAAAAACAAACACCAGGGGGCAAAACAAGCGTTTTTAAAGAGCGACTCTCTTTATTTATTTATAAAAAAGCCAGACTATAGGAAATACGGCTCTTGGGAAAGCAGTATTCCGCTCAGAATGTTTTAAAAAACAAACACCAGGGGAAAAAGAAGCGTTTTTAAAGATCGACTCTCTTTATTTATTTATAAAAAAGCCAGACTATAGGAAATACGGCTCTTGGGAAAGCAGTATTCCGCTCAGAATGTTTTAAAAAACAAACACCAGGGGACAAACAAGCGTTTTTAAAGAGCGACTCTCTTTATTTATTTATAAAAAAGCCAGACTATAGGAAATACGGCTCTTGGGAAAGCAGTATTCCGCTCAGAATTTGTTAAAAAACAAACACCAGGGGGCAAACAAGCGTTCTTAAAGAGCGACTCTCTTTATTTATTTATAAAAAAGCCAGACTATAGGAAATACGGCTCCTCGGAAAGCAGTATTCCGCTCAGAATGTATTAAAAAACAAACACCAGGGGGCAAACAAGCGTTTTTAAAGAGCGACTCTCTTTATTTATTAATAAAAAAGCCAGACTATAGGAAATCCGGCTCTTGGGAAAGCAGCATTCCGCTCAGAATGTATTAAAAAACAAACACCAGGGGGCAAACAAGCGTTTTTAAAGAGCGACTCTCTTTATTTATTTATAAAAAAGCCAGACTATAGGAAATACGGCTCATGGGAAAGCAGTATTCCGCTCAGAATGTATTAAAAAACAAACACCAGGGGGCAAACAAGCGTTTTTAAAGAGCGACTCTCTTTATTTATTAATAAAAAAGCCAGACTATAGGAAATACGGCTCCTCGGAAAGCAGTATTCCGCTCAGAATGTATTAAAAAACAAACACCAGGGGGCAAACAAGCGTTTTTAAAGAGCGACTCTCTTTATTTATTTATAAAAAATCGAGACTATAGGAAATACGGCTCTTGGGAAAGCAATATTCCGCTCAGAATGTATTAAAAAACAAACACCAGGGGGCAAACAAGCGTTTTTAAAGAGCGACTCTCTTTATTTATTTATAAAAAAGCCAGACTATAGGAAATACGGCTCTTGGGAATGCAGTATTCCGCTCAGAATGTTTTAAAAAACAAACACCAGGGGGCAAACAAGCGGTTTTAAAGAGCGACTCTCTTTATTTATTTATAAAAAAGCCAGACTATAGGAAATACGGCTCCTCGGAAAGCAGTATTCCGCTCAGAATGTATTAAAAAACAAACACCAGGGGGCAAACAAGCGTTTTTAAAGAGCGACTCTCTTTATTTATTTATAAAAAATCGAGACTATAGGAAATACGGCTCTTGGGAAAGCAATATTCCGCTCAGAATGTATTAAAAAACAAACACCAGGGGGCAAACAAGCGTTTTTAAAGAGCGACTCTCTTTATTTATTTATAAAAAAGCCAGACTATAGGAAATACGGCTCTTGGGAATGCAGTATTCCGCTCAGAATGTTTTAAAAAACAAACACCAGGGGGCAAACAAGCGGTTTTAAAGAGCGACTCTCTTTATTTATTTATAAAAAAGCCAGACTATAGGAAATACGGCTCTTGGGAAAGCAGTATTCCGCTCAGAATGTTTTAAAAAACAAACACCAGGGGAAAAAGAAGCGTTTTTAAAGATCGACTCTCTTTATTTATTTATAAAAAAGCCAGACTATAGGAAATACGGCTCTTGGGAAAGCAGTATTCCGCTCAGAATGTTTTAAAAAACAAACACCAGGGGACAAAGAAGCGTTTTTAAAGATCGACTCTCTTTATTTATTTATAAAAAAGCCAGACTATAGGAAATACGGCTCTTGGGAAAGCAGTATTCCGCTCAGAATGTTTTAAAAAACAAACACCAGGGGGCAAAACAAGCGTTTTTAAAGAGCGACTCTCTTTATTTATTTATAAAAAAGCCAGACTATAGGAAATACGGCTCTTGGGAAAGCAGTATTCCGCTCAGAATGTTTTAAAAAACAAACACCAGGGGACAAAGAAGCGTTTTTAAAGATCGACTCTCTTTATTTATTTATAAAAAAGCCAGACTATAGGAAATACGGCTCTTGGGAAAGCAGTATTCCGCTCAGAATGTTTTAAAAAACAAACACCAGGGGAAAAAGAAGCGTTTTTAAAGATCGACTCTCTTTATTTATTTATAAAAAAGCCAGACTATAGGAAATACGGCTCTTGGGAAAGCAGTATTCCGCTCAGAATGTTTTAAAAAACAAACACCAGGGGACAAAGAAGCGTTTTTAAAGATCGACTCTCTTTATTTATTTATAAAAAAGCCAGACTATAGGAAATACGGCTCTTGGGAAAGCAGTATTCCGCTCAGAATGTTTTAAAAAACAAACACCAGGGGGCAAAACAAGCGTTTTTAAAGATCGACTCTCTTTATTTATTTATAAAAAAGCCAGACTATAGGAAATACGGCTCTTGGGAAAGCAGTATTCCGCTCAGAATGTTTTAAAAAACAAACACCAGGGGACAAAGAAGCGTTTTTAAAGATCGACTCTCTTTATTTATTTATAAAAAAGCCAGACTATAGGAAATACGGCTCTTGGGAAAGCAGTATTCCGCTCAGAATGTTTTAAAAAACAAACACCAGGGGACAAAGAAGCGTTTTTAAAGATCGACTCTCTTTATTTATTTATAAAAAAGCCAGACTATAGGAAATACGGCTCTTGGGAAAGCAGTATTCCGCTCAGAATGTTTTAAAAAACAAACACCAGGGGGCAAAACAAGCGTTTTTAAAGAGCGACTCTCTTTATTTATTTATAAAAAAGCCAGACTATAGGAAATACGGCTCTTGGGAAAGCAGTATTCCGCTCAGAATGTTTTAAAAAACAAACACCAGGGGGCGAACAAGCGTTTTTAAAGAGCGACTCTCTTTATTTATTTATAAAAAAGCCAGACTATAGGAAATACGGCTCTTGGGAAAGCAGTATTCCGCTCAGAATGTTTTAAAAAACAAACACCAGGGGACAAAGAAGCGTTTTTAAAGATCGACTCTCTTTATTTATTTATAAAAAAGCCAGACTATAGGAAATACGGCTCTTGGGAATGCAGTATTCCGCTCAGAATGTTTTAAAAAACAAACACCAGGGGGCAAACAAGCGTTTTTAAAGAGCGACTCTCTTTATTTATTTATAAAAAAGCCAGACTATAGGAAATACGGCTCTTGGGAAAGCAGTATTCCGCTCAGAATGTTTTAAAAAACAAACACCAGGGGAAAAAGAAGCGTTTTTAAAGATCGACTCTCTTTATTTATTTATAAAAAAGCCAGACTATAGGAAATACGGCTCTTGGGAAAGCAGTATTCCGCTCAGAATGTTTTAAAAAACAAACACCAGGGGACAAACAAGCGTTTTTAAAGAGCGACTCTCTTTATTTATTTATAAAAAAGCCAGACTATAGGAAATACGGCTCTTGGGAAAGCAGTATTCCGCTCAGAATTTGTTAAAAAACAAACACCAGGGGGCAAACAAGCGTTCTTAAAGAGCGACTCTCTTTATTTATTTATAAAAAAGCCAGACTATAGGAAATACGGCTCCTCGGAAAGCAGTATTCCGCTCAGAATGTATTAAAAAACAAACACCAGGGGGCAAACAAGCGTTTTTAAAGAGCGACTCTCTTTATTTATTAATAAAAAAGCCAGACTATAGGAAATCCGGCTCTTGGGAAAGCAGCATTCCGCTCAGAATGTATTAAAAAACAAACACCAGGGGGCAAACAAGCGTTTTTAAAGAGCGACTCTCTTTATTTATTTATAAAAAAGCCAGACTATAGGAAATACGGCTCTTGGGAAAGCAGTATTCCGCTCAGAATGTTTTAAAAAACAAACACCAGGGGGCAAACAAGGGTTTTTAAAGAGCGACTCTCTTTATTTATTTATAAAAAAGCCAGACTATAGGAAATACGGCTCTTGGGAAAGCAATATTCCGCTCAGAATGTTTTAAAGAACAAACACCAGGGGGCAAACAAGGGTTTTTAAAGAGCGACTCTCTTTATTTATTTATAAAAAAGCCAGACTATAGGAAATACGGCTCCTCGGAAAGCAGTATTCCGCTCAGAATGTATTAAAATACAAACACCAGGGGGCAAACAAGCGTTTTTAAAGAGCGACTCTCTTTATTTATTTATAAAAAAGCCAGACTATAGGAAATACGGCTCCTCGGAAAGCAGTATTCCGCTCAGAATGTATTAAAAAACAAACACCAGGGGGCAAACAAGCGTTTTTAAGGAGCGACTCTCTTTATTTATTTATAAAAAAGCCAGACTATAGGAAATACGGCTCTTGGGAAAGCAGTATTCCGCTCAGAATGTATTAAAAAAGAAACACCAGGGGGCAAACAAGCGTTTTTAAAGAGCGACTCTCTTTATTTATTTATAAAAAAGCCAGACTATAGGAAATACGGCTCCTCGGAAAGCAGTATTCCGCTCAGAATGTATTAAAAAACAAACACCAGGGGGCAAACAAGCGTTTTTAAAGAGCGACTCTCTTTATTTATTTATAAAAAAGCCAGACTATAGGAAATACGGCTCTTGGGAAAGCAGTATTCCGCTCAGAATGTATTAAAAAAGAAACACCAGGGGGCAAACAAGCGTTTTTAAAGAGCGACTCTCTTTATTTATTTATAAAAAAGCCAGACTATAGGAAATACGGCTCCTCGGAAAGCAGTATTCCGCTCAGAATGTATTAAAAAACAAACACCAGGGGGCAAACAAGGGTTTTTAAAGAGCGACTCTCTTTATTTATTTATAAAAAAGCCAGACTATAGGAAATACGGCTCTTGGGAATGCAGTATTCCGCTCAGAATGTTTTAAAAAACAAACACCAGGGGGCAAACAAGCGTTTTTAAAGAGCGACTCTCTTTATTTATTAATAAAAAAGCCAGACTATAGGAAATACGGCTCTTCGGAAAGCAGTATTCCGCTCAGAATGTATTAAAAAACAAACACCAGGGGGCAAACAAGCGTTTTTAAAGAGCGACTCTCTTTATTTATTTATAAAAAAGCCAGACTATAGGAAATGCGGCTCTTGGGAAAGCAGTATTCAGCTCAGAATGTATTAAAAAACAAACACCAGGGGGCAAACAAGCGTTTTTAAAGAGCGACTCTCTTTATTTATTTATAAAAAAGCCAGACTATAGGAAATGCGGCTCTTGGGAAAGCAGTATTCCGCTCAGAATGTATTAAAAAACAAACACCAGGGGGCAAACAAGCGTTTTTAAAGAGCGACTCTCTTTATTTATTTATAAAAAAGCCAGACTATAGGAAATACGGCTCTTGGGAAAGCAGTATTCCGCTCAGAATGTTTTAAAAAACAAACACCAGGGGGCAAACAAGGGTTTTTAAAGAGCGACTCTCTTTATTTATTTATAAAAAGCCAGACTATAGGAAATACGGCTCCTCGGAAAGCAGTATTCCGCTCAGAATGTATTAAAAAACAAACACCAGGGGGCAAACAAGCGTTTTTAAAGAGCGACTCTCTTTATTTATTTATAAAAAAGCCAGACTATAGGAAATACGGCTCTTGGGAAAGCAGTATTCCGCTCAGAATGTTTTAAAAAACAAACACCAGGGGGCAAACAAGGGTTTTTAAAGAGCGACTCTCTTTATTTATTTATAAAAAAGACAGACTATAGGAAATACGGCTCCTCGGAAAGCAGTATTCCGCTCAGAATGTATTAAAAAACAAACACCAGGGGGCAAACAAGCGTTTTTAAAGAGCGACTCTCTTTATTTATTTATAAAAAAGCCAGACTATAGGAAATACGGCTCCTCGGAAAGCAGTATTCCGCTCAGAATGTATTAAAAAACAAACACCAGGGGGCAAACAAGCGTTTTTAAAGAGCGACTCTCTTTATTTATTTATAAAAAAGCCAGACTATAGGAAATACGGCTCTTGGGAAAGCAGTATTCCGCTCAGAATGTTTTAAAAAACAAACACCAGGGGGCAAACAAGGGTTTTTAAAGAGCGACTCTCTTTATTTATTTATAAAAAAGCCAGACTATAGTAAATACGGCTCTTGGGAAAGCAGTATTCCGCTCAGAATGTTTTAAAAAACAAACACCAGGGGGTAAACAAGGGTTTTTAAAGAGCGACTCTCTTTATTTATTTATAAAAAAGCCAGAATATAGGAAATACGGCTCTTGGGAAAGCAGTATTCCGCTCAGAATGTTTTAAAAAACAAACACCAGGGGGTAAACAAGGGTTTTTAAAGAGCGACTCTCTTTATTTATTTATAAAAAAGCCAGACTATAGGAAATACGGCTTCTCGGAAAGCAGTATTCCGCTCAGAATGTATTAAAAAAGAAACGCCAGGGGGCAAACAAGCGTTTTTAAAGAGCGACTCTCTTTATTTATTTATAAAAAGCCAGACTATAGGAAATACGGCTCCTTGGAAAGCAGTATTCCGCTCAGAATGTTTTAAAAAACAAACACCAGGGGGGAAACAAGCGTTTTTAAAGAGCGACTCTCTTTATTTATTTATAAAAAAGCCAGACTATAGGAAATACGGCTCTTGGGAAAGCAGTATTCCGCTCAGAATGTTTTAAAAACAAACACCAGGGGGCAAACAAGCGTTTTTAAAGAGCGACTCTCTTTATTTATTTATACAAAAGCCAGACTATAGGAAATACGGCTCTTGGGAATGCAGTATTCCGTTCAGAATGTTTTAAAAAACAAACACCAGGGGGCAAACAAGCGTTTCTAAAGAGCGACTCTCTTTATTAATTTATAAAAAAGCCAGACTATAGGAAATACGGCTCTTGGGAAAGCAGTATTCCGCTCAGAATGTTTTAAAAACAAACACCAGGGGGCAAACAAGCGTTTCTAAAGAGCGACTCTCTTTATTTATTTATAAAAAAGCCAGACTATAGGAAATACGGCTCTTGGGAAAGCAGTATTCCGCTCAGAATGTTTTAAAAACAAACACCAGGGGGTAAACAAGGGTTTTTAAAGAGCGACTCTCTTTATTTATTTATAAAAAAGCCAGACTATAGGAAATACGGCTCTTGGGAAAGCAGTATTCCGCTCAGAATGTTTTAAAAAACAAACACCAGGGGGTAAACAAGGGTTTTTAAAGAGCGACTCTCTTTATTTATTTATAAAAAAGCCAGACTATAGGAAATACGGCTTCTCGGAAAGCAGTATTCCGCTCAGAATGTATTAAAAAAGAAACACCAGGGGGCAAACAAGCGTTTTTAAAGAGCGACTCTCTTTATTTATTTATAAAAAAGCCAGACTATAGGAAATACGGCTCCTTGGAAAGCAGTATTCCGCTCAGAATGTTTTAAAAAACAAACACCAGGGGGGAAACAAGCGTTTTTAAAGAGCGACTCCCTTTATTTATTTATAAAAAAGCCAGACTATAGGAAATACGGCTCTTGGGAAAGCAGTATTCCGCTCAGAATGTTTTAAAAACAAACACCAGGGGGCAAACAAGCGTTTTTAAAGAGCGACTCTCTTTATTTATTTATACAAAAGCCAGACTATAGGAAATACGGCTCTTGGGAATGCAGTATTCCGTTCAGAATGTTTTAAAAAACAAACACCAGGGGGCAAACAAGCGTTTCTAAAGAGCGACTCTCTTTATTAATTTATAAAAAAGCCAGACTATAGGAAATACGGCTCTTGGGAAAGCAGTATTCCGCTCAGAATGTTTTAAAAACAAACACCAGGGGGCAAACAAGCGTTTCTAAAGAGCGACTCTCTTTATTTATTTATAAAAAAGCCAGACTATAGGAAATACGGCTCTTGGGAAAGCAGTATTCCGCTCAGAATGTTTTAAAAACAAACACCAGGGGGCAAACAAGCGTTTTTAAAGAGCGACTCTCTTTATTTATTTATAAAAAAGCCAGACTATAGGAAATACGGCTCTTGGGAAAGCAGTATTCCGCTCAGAATGTTTTAAAAACAAACACCAGGGGGCAAACAAGCGTTTTTAAAGAGCGACTCTCTTTATTTATTTATAAAAAAGCCAGACTATAGGAAATACGGCTCTTCGGAAAGCAGAATTCCGCTCAGAATGTTTTAAAAACAAACACCAGGGGGCAAACAAGCGTTTTTAAAGAGCGACTCTCTTTATTTATTTATAAAAAAGCCAGACTATAGGAAATACGGCTCTTGGGAAAGCAGTATTCCGCTCAGAATGTATTAAAAAACAAACACCAGGGGGCAAACAAGCGTTTTTAAAGAGCGACTCTCTTTATTTATTAATAAAAAAGCCAGACTATAGGAAATACGGCTCTTGGAAAAGCAGTATTCCGCTCAGAATGTATTAAAAAACAAACACCAGGGGGCAAACAAGCGTTTTTAAAGAGCGACTCTCTTTATTTATTTATAAAAAAGCCAGACTATAGGAAATACGGCTCTTGGAAAAGCAGTATTCCGCTCAGAATGTATTAAAAAACAAACACCAGGGGGCAAACAAGCGTTTTTAAAGAGCGACTCTCTTTATTTATTAATAAAAAAGCCAGACTATAGGAAATACGGCTCTTGGGAAAGCAGTATTCCGCTCAGAATGTTTTAAAAAACAAACACCAGGGCGCAAACAAGGGTTTTTAAAGAGCGACTCTCTTTATTTATTAATAAAAAAGCCAGACTATAGGAAATACGGCTCTTGGGAAAGCAGTATTCCGCTCAGAATGTATTAAAAAACAAACACCAGGGGGCAAACAAGCGTTTTTAAAGAGCGACTCTCTTTATTTATTAATAAAAAAGCCAGACTATAGGAAATACGGCTCTTGGAAAAGCAGTATTCCGCTCAGAATGTATTAAAAAACAAACACCAGGGGGCAAACAAGCGTTTTTAAAGAGCGACTCTCTTTATTTATTTATAAAAAAGCCAGACTATAGGAAATACGGCTCTTGGAAAAGCAGTATTCCGCTCAGAATGTATTAAAAAACAAACACCAGGGGGCAAACAAGCGTTTTTAAAGAGCGACTCTCTTTATTTATTAATAAAAAAGCCAGACTATAGGAAATACGGCTCCTCGGAAAGCAGTATTCCGCTCAGAATGTATTAAAAAACAAACACCAGGGGGCAAACAAGCGTTTTTAAAGAGCGACTCTCTTTATTTATTAATAAAAAAGCCAGACTATAGGAAATACGGCTCTTGGGAAAGCAGTATTCCGCTCAGAATGTTTCAAAAAACAAACACCAGGGGGCAAACAAGCGTTTTTAAAGAGCGACTCTCTTTATTTATTTATAAAAAAGCCAGACTATAGGAAATACGGCTCTTGGGAAAGCAGTATTCCGCTCAGAATGTATTAAAAAAGAAACACCAGGGGGCAAACAAGCGTTTTTAAAGAGCGACTCTCTTTATTTATTTATAAAAAAGCCAGACTATAGGAAATACGGCTCTTGGGAAAGCAGTATTCCGCTCATAATGTATTAAAGAACAAACACCAGGGGGCAAACAAGCGTTTTTAAAGAGCGACTCTCTTTATTTATTAATAAAAAAGCCAGACTATAGGAAATACGGCTCCTCGGAAAGCAGTATTCCGCTCAGAATGTATTAAAAAACAAACACCAGGGGGCAAACAAGCGTTTTTAAAGAGCGACTCTCTTTATTTATTAATAAAAAAGCCAGACTATAGGAAATCCGGCTCTTGGGAAAGCAGCATTCCGCTCAGAATGTATTAAAAAACAAACACCAGGGGGCAAACAAGCGTTTTTAAAGAGCGACTCTCTTTATTTATTAATAAAAAAGCCAGACTATAGGAAATACGGCTCCTCGGAAAGCAGTATTCCGCTCAGAATGTATTAAAAAACAAACACCAGGGGGCAAACAAGCGTATTTAAAGAGCGACTCTCTTTATTTATTTATAAAAAAGCCAGACTATAGGAAATACGGCTCTTGGGAAAGCAGCATTCCGCTCAGAATGTATTAAACAACAAACACCAGGGGGCAAACAAGCGTTTTTAAAGAGCGTCTCTCTTTATTTATTAATAAAAAAGCCAGACTATAGGAAATACGGCTCTTGGGAAAGCAGCATTCCGCTCAGAATGTATTAAAAAACAAACACCAGGGGGCAAACAAGCATTTTTAAAGAGCGACTCTCTTTATTTATTTATAAAAAAGCCAGACTATAGGAAATACGGCTCTTGGGAAAGCAGCATTCCGCTCAGAATGTATTAAAAAACAAACACCAGGGGGCAAACAAGCGTATTTAAAGAGCGACTCTCTTTATTTATTTATAAAAAAGCCAGACTATAGGAAATACGGCTCTTGGGAAAGCAGCATTCCGCTCAGAATGTATTAAAAAACAAACACCAGGGGGCAAACAAGCGTTTTTAAAGAGCGACTCTCTTTATTTATTAATAAAAAAGCCAGACTATAGGAAATACGGCTCCTCGGAAAGCAGTATTCCGCTCAGAATGTATTAAAAAACAAACACCAGGGGGCAAACAAGCGTTTTTAAAGAGCGACTCTCTTTATTTATTTATAAAAAAGCCAGACTATAGGAAATACGGCTCCTCGGAAAGCAGTATTCCGCTCAGAATGTATTAAAAAACAAACACCAGGGGGCAAACAAGCGTTTTTAAAGAGCGACTCTCTTTATTTATTTATAAAAAAGCCAGACTATAGGAAATACGGCTCTTGGGAAAGCAGTATTCCGCTCAGAATGTTTTAAAAAACAAACACCAGGGGGCAAACAAGGGTTTTTAAAGAGCGACTCTCTTTATTTATTTATAAAAAAGCCAGACTATAGTAAATACGGCTCTTGGGAAAGCAGTATTCCGCTCAGAATGTTTTAAAAAACAAACACCAGGGGGTAAACAAGGGTTTTTAAGGAGCGACTCTCTTTATTTATTTATAAAAAAGCCAGACTATAGGAAATACGGCTCTTCGGAAAGCAGAATTCCGCTCAGAATGTTTTAAAAACAAACACCAGGGGGCAAACAAGCGTTTTTAAAGAGCGACTCTCTTTATTTATTTATAAAAAAGCCAGACTATAGGAAATACGGCTCTTGGGAAAGCAGTATTCCGCTCAGAATGTTTTAAAAACAAACACCAGGGGGCAAACAAGCGTTTTTAAAGAGCGACTCTCTTTATTTATTTATAAAAAAGCCAGACTATAGGAAATACGGCTCTTGGGAAAGCAGTATTCCGCTCAGAATGTTTTAAAAAACAAACACCAGGGGGCAAACAAGGGTTTTTAAAGAGCGACTCTCTTTATTTATTTATAAAAAAGCCAGACTATAGTAAATACGGCTCTTGGGAAAGCAGTATTCCGCTCAGAATGTTTTAAAAAACAAACACCAGGGGGTAAACAAGGGTTTTTAAAGAGCGACTCTCTTTATTTATTTATAAAAAAGCCAGACTATAGGAAATACGGCTCTTCGGAAAGCAGAATTCCGCTCAGAATGTTTTAAAAACAAACACCAGGGGGCAAACAAGCGTTTTTAAAGAGCGACTCTCTTTATTTATTTATAAAAAAGCCAGACTATAGGAAATACGGCTCTTGGGAAAGCAGTATTCCGCTCAGAATGTTTTAAAAACAAACACCAGGGGGCAAACAAGCGTTTTTAAAGAGCGACTCTCTTTATTTATTTATAAAAAAGCCAGACTATAGGAAATACGGCTCTTGGGAAAGCAGTATTCCGCTCAGAATGTTTTAAAAACAAACACCAGGGGGCAAACAAGCGTTTTTAAAGAGCGACTCTCTTTATTTATTTATAAAAAAGCCAGACTATAGGAAATACGGCTCTTGGGAAAGCAGTATTCCGCTCAGAATGTATTAAAAAACAAACACCAGGGGGCAAACAAGCGTTTTTAAAGAGCGACTCTCTTTATTTATTTATAAAAAAGCCAGACTATAGGAAATACGGCTCTTGGGAAAGCAGTATTCCGCTCAGAATGTATTAAAAAACAAACACCAGGGGGCAAACAAGCGTTTTTAAAGAGCGACTCTCTTTATTTATTAATAAAAAAGCCAGACTATAGGAAATACGGCTCCTCGGAAAGCAGTATTCCGCTCAGAATGTATTAAAAAACAAACACCAGGGGGCAAAAAGCGTTTTTAAAGAGCGACTCTCTTTATTTATTAATAAAAAAGCCAGACTATAGGAAATACGGCTCTTGGGAAAGCAGTATTCCGCTCAGAATGTTTCAAAAAACAAACACCAGGGGGCAAACAAGCGTTTTTAAAGAGCGACTCTCTTTATTTATTTATAAAAAAGCCAGACTATAGGAAATACGGCTCTTGGGAAAGCAGTATTCCGCTCAGAATGTATTAAAAAAGAAACACCAGGGGGCAAACAAGCGTTTTTAAAGAGCGACTCTCTTTATTTATTTATAAAAAAGCCAGACTATAGGAAATACGGCTCTTGGGAAAGCAGTATTCCGCTCATAATGTATTAAAGAACAAACACCAGGGGGCAAACAAGCGTTTTTAAAGAGCGACTCTCTTTATTTATTAATAAAAAAGCCAGACTATAGGAAATACGGCTCCTCGGAAAGCAGTATTCCGCTCAGAATGTATTAAAAAACAAACACCAGGGGGCAAACAAGCGTTTTTAAAGAGCGACTCTCTTTATTTATTAATAAAAAAGCCAGACTATAGGAAATCCGGCTCTTGGGAAAGCAGCATTCCGCTCAGAATGTATTAAAAAACAAACACCAGGGGGCAAACAAGCGTTTTTAAAGAGCGACTCTCTTTATTTATTAATAAAAAAGCCAGACTATAGGAAATACGGCTCCTCGGAAAGCAGTATTCCGCTCAGAATGTATTAAAAAACAAACACCAGGGGGCAAACAAGCGTATTTAAAGAGCGACTCTCTTTATTTATTTATAAAAAAGCCAGACTATAGGAAATACGGCTCTTGGGAAAGCAGCATTCCGCTCAGAATGTATTAAACAACAAACACCAGGGGGCAAACAAGCGTTTTTAAAGAGCGTCTCTCTTTATTTATTAATAAAAAAGCCAGACTATAGGAAATACGGCTCTTGGGAAAGCAGCATTCCGCTCAGAATGTATTAAAAAACAAACACCAGGGGGCAAACAAGCATTTTTAAAGAGCGACTCTCTTTATTTATTTATAAAAAAGCCAGACTATAGGAAATACGGCTCTTGGGAAAGCAGCATTCCGCTCAGAATGTATTAAAAAACAAACACCAGGGGGCAAACAAGCGTATTTAAAGAGCGACTCTCTTTATTTATTTATAAAAAAGCCAGACTATAGGAAATACGGCTCTTGGGAAAGCAGCATTCCGCTCAGAATGTATTAAAAAACAAACACCAGGGGGCAAACAAGCGTTTTTAAAGAGCGACTCTCTTTATTTATTAATAAAAAAGCCAGACTATAGGAAATACGGCTCCTCGGAAAGCAGTATTCCGCTCAGAATGTATTAAAAAACAAACACCAGGGGGCAAACAAGCGTTTTTAAAGAGCGACTCTCTTTATTTATTAATAAAAAAGCCAGACTATAGGAAATACGGCTCCTCGGAAAGCAGTATTCCGCTCAGAATGTATTAAAAAACAAACACCAGGGGGCAAACAAGCGTATTTAAAGAGCGACTCTCTTTATTTATTTATAAAAAAGCCAGACTATAGGAAATACTGCTCTTGGGAAAGCAGCATTCCGCTCAGAATGTATTAAAAAACAAACACCAGGGGGCAAACAAGCGTTTTTAAAGAGCGACTCTCTTTATTTATTTATAAAAAAGCCAGACTATAGGAAATACGGCTCTTGGGAATGCAGTATTCCGCTCAGAATGTTTTAAAAAACAAACACCAGGGGGCAAACAAGCGTTTTTAAAGAGCGACTCTCTTTATTTATTTATAAAAAAGCCAGACTATAGGAAATACGGCTCCTCGGAAAGCAGTATTCCGCTCAGAATGTTTTAAAAAACAAACACCAGGGGGCAAACAAGCGTTTTTAAAGAGCGACTCTCTTTATTTATTTATAAAAAAGCCAGACTATAGGAAATACGGCTCTTGGGAATGCAGTATTCCGCTCAGAATGTTTTAAAAAACAAACACCAGGGGGCAAACAAGGGTTTTTAAAGAGCGACTCTCTTTATTTATTAATAAAAAAGCCAGACTATAGGAAATACGGCTCTTGGGAAAGCAGTAATCCGCTCAGAATGTTTTAAAAAACAAACACCAGGGGGCAAACAAGGGTTTTTAAAGAGCGACTCTCTTTATTTATTAATAAAAAAGCCTGACTATAGGAAATACGGCTATTGGGAATGTAGTATTCCGCTCAGAATGTTTTAAAAAACAAATGCCAGGGGGCAAACAAGCGTTTTTAAAGAGCGACTCTCTTTATTTATTTATAAAAAAGCCAGACTATAGGAAATACGGCTCTTGGGAAAGCAGTATTTCGCTCAGAATGTTTTAAAAAACAAACACCAGGGGGCAAACAAGCGTTTTTAAAGAGCGACTCTCTTTATTTATTAATATAAAAGCCAGACTATAGGAAATACGGCTCTTGGGAAAGCAGTATTCCGCTCAGAATGTATTAAAAAACAAACACCAGGGGGCAAACAAGCGTTTTTAAATAGCGACTCTCTTTATTTATTTATAAAAAATGGGCCGAGCTTCCCCCCCCTTCTTGGAAAGCAGTATTCCGCTCAGAATGTTTTAAAAAACAAACACCAGGGGGCAAACAAGCGTTTTTAAAGAGCGACTCTCTTTATTTATTTATTAAAAAAGCCAGACTATAGGAAATACGGCTCTTGGGAAAGCAGTATTCCGCTCAGAATGTTTTAAAAAACAAACACCAGGGGGCAAACAAGCGTTTTTAAAGAGCGACTCTCTTTATTTATTAATAAAAAAGCCAGACTATAGGAAATACGGCTCTTGGGAAAGCAGTATTCCGCTCAGAATGTTTTAAAAAACAAACACCAGGGGGCAAACAAGCGTTTTTAAAGAGCGACTCTCTTTATTTATTAATAAAAAAGCCAGACTATAGGAAATACGGCTCTTGGGAAAGCAGTATTCCGCTCAGAATGTTTTAAAAAACAAACACCAGGGGGCAAACAAGCGTTTTTAAAGAGCGACTCTCTTTATTTATTAATAAAAAAGCCAGACTATAGGAAATACGGCTCTTGGGAAAGCAGTATTCCGCTCAGAATGTTTTAAAAAACAAACACCAGGGGGCAAACAAGCGTTTTTAAAGAGCGACTCTCTTTATTTATTAATAAAAAAGCCAGACTATAGGAAATACGGCTCTTGGGAAAGCAGTATTCCGCTCAGAATGTTTTAAAAAACAAACACCAGGGGGCAAACAAGCGTTTTTAAAGAGCGACTCTCTTTATTTATTAATAAAAAAGCCAGACTATAGGAAATACGGCTCTTGGGAAAGCAGTATTCCGCTCAGAATGTTTTAAAAAACAAACACCAGGGGGCAAACAAGCGTTTTTAAAGAGCGACTCTCTTTATTTATTAATAAAAAAGCCAGACTATAGGAAATACGGCTCTTGGGAAAGCAGTATTCCGCTCAGAATGTTTTAAAAAACAAACACCAGGGGGCAAACAAGCGTTTTTAAAGAGCGACTCTCTTTATTTATTAATAAAAAAGCCAGACTATAGGAAATACGGCTCTTGGGAAAGCAGTATTCCGCTCAGAATGTTTTAAAAAACAAACACCAGGGGGCAAACAAGCGTTTTTAAAGAGCGACTCTCTTTATTTATTAATAAAAAAGCCAGACTATAGGAAATACGGCTCTTGGGAAAGCAGTATTCCGCTCAGAATGTTTTAAAAAACAAACACCAGGGGGCAAACAAGCGTTTTTAAAGAGCGACTCTCTTTATTTATTAATAAAAAAGCCAGACTATAGGAAATACGGCTCTTGGGAAAGCAGTATTCCGCTCAGAATGTTTTAAAAAACAAACACCAGGGGGCAAACAAGCGTTTTTAAAGAGCGACTCTCTTTATTTATTAATAAAAAAGCCAGACTATAGGAAATACGGCTCTTGGGAAAGCAGTATTCCGCTCAGAATGTTTTAAAAAACAAACACCAGGGGGCAAACAAGCGTTTTTAAAGAGCGACTCTCTTTATTTATTAATAAAAAAGCCAGACTATAGGAAATACGGCTCTTGGGAAAGCAGTATTCCGCTCAGAATGTTTTAAAAAACAAACACCAGGGGGCAAACAAGCGTTTTTAAAGAGCGACTCTCTTTATTTATTAATAAAAAAGCCAGACTATAGGAAATACGGCTCTTGGGAAAGCAGTATTCCGCTCAGAATGTTTTAAAAAACAAACACCAGGGGGCAAACAAGCGTTTTTAAAGAGCGACTCTCTTTATTTATTAATAAAAAAGCCAGACTATAGGAAATACGGCTCTTGGGAAAGCAGTATTCCGCTCAGAATGTTTTAAAAAACAAACACCAGGGGGCAAACAAGCGTTTTTAAAGAGCGACTCTCTTTATTTATTAATAAAAAAGCCAGACTATAGGAAATACGGCTCTTGGGAAAGCAGTATTCCGCTCAGAATGTTTTAAAAAACAAACACCAGGGGGCAAACAAGCGTTTTTAAAGAGCGACTCTCTTTATTTATTAATAAAAAAGCCAGACTATAGGAAATACGGCTCTTGGGAAAGCAGTATTCCGCTCAGAATGTTTTAAAAAACAAACACCAGGGGGCAAACAAGCGTTTTTAAAGAGCGACTCTCTTTATTTATTAATAAAAAAGCCAGACTATAGGAAATACGGCTCTTGGGAAAGCAGTATTCCGCTCAGAATGTTTTAAAAAACAAACACCAGGGGGCAAACAAGCGTTTTTAAAGAGCGACTCTCTTTATTTATTAATAAAAAAGCCAGACTATAGGAAATACGGCTCTTGGGAAAGCAGTATTCCGCTCAGAATGTTTTAAAAAACAAACACCAGGGGGCAAACAAGCGTTTTTAAAGAGCGACTCTCTTTATTTATTAATAAAAAAGCCAGACTATAGGAAATACGGCTCTTGGGAAAGCAGTATTCCGCTCAGAATGTTTTAAAAAACAAACACCAGGGGGCAAACAAGCGTTTTTAAAGAGCGACTCTCTTTATTTATTAATAAAAAAGCCAGACTATAGGAAATACGGCTCTTGGGAAAGCAGTATTCCGCTCAGAATGTTTTAAAAAACAAACACCAGGGGGCAAACAAGCGTTTTTAAAGAGCGACTCTCTTTATTTATTAATAAAAAAGCCAGACTATAGGAAATACGGCTCTTGGGAAAGCAGTATTCCGCTCAGAATGTTTTAAAAAACAAACACCAGGGGGCAAACAAGCGTTTTTAAAGAGCGACTCTCTTTATTTATTAATAAAAAAGCCAGACTATAGGAAATACGGCTCTTGGGAAAGCAGTATTCCGCTCAGAATGTTTTAAAAAACAAACACCAGGGGGCAAACAAGCGTTTTTAAAGAGCGACTCTCTTTATTTATTAATAAAAAAGCCAGACTATAGGAAATACGGCTCTTGGGAAAGCAGTATTCCGCTCAGAATGTTTTAAAAAACAAACACCAGGGGGCAAACAAGCGTTTTTAAAGAGCGACTCTCTTTATTTATTAATAAAAAAGCCAGACTATAGGAAATACGGCTCTTGGGAAAGCAGTATTCCGCTCAGAGTTTTAAAAAACAAACACCAGGGGGCAAACAAGCGTTTTTTAAAGAGCTACTCTCTTTATTTATTTATAAAAAAAGCCAGACTATAGGAAATACGGCTCTTGGGAAAGCAGTATTCCGCTCAGAATGTTTTAAAAAACAAACACCAGGGGGCAAACAAGCGTTTTTAAAGAGCGACTCTCTTTATTTATTAATAAAAAAGCCAGACTATAGGAAATACGGCTCTTCGGAAAGCAGTATTCCGCTCAGAATGTTTTAAAAAACAAACACCAGGGGGCAAACAAGCGTTTTTAAAGAGCGACTCTCTTTATTTATTAATAAAAAAGCCAGACTATAGGAAATACGGCTCTTGGGAAAGCAGTATTCCGCTCAGAATGTTTTAAAAAACAAACACCAGGGGGCAAACAAGCGTTTTTAAAGAGCGACTCTCTTTATTTATTAATAAAAAAGCCAGACTATAGGAAATACGGCTCCTTGGGAAAGCAGTATTCCGCTCAGAATGTTTTAAAAAACAAACACCAGGGGGCAAACAAGCGTTCTTAAAGAGCGACTCTCTTTATTTATTAATAAAAAAGCCAGACTATAGGAAATACGGCTCTTGGGAAAGCAGTATTCCGCTCAGAATGTTTTAAAAAACAAACACCAGGGGGCAAACAAGCGTTTTTAAAGAGCGACTCTCTTTATTTATTTATAAAAAAGCCAGACTATAGGAAATACGGCTCTTGGGAAAGCAGTATTCCGCTCAGAATGTTTTAAAAAACAAACACCAGGGGGCAAACAAGCGTTTTTAAAGAGCGACTCTCTTTATTTATTTATAAAAAAGCCAGACTATAGGAAATACGGCTCTTGGGAAAGCAGTATTCCGCTCAGAATGTTTTAAAAAACAAACACCAGGGGGCAAACAAGCGTTTTTAAAGAGCGACTCTCTTTATTTATTAATAAAAAAGCCAGACTATAGGAAATACGGCTCTTCGGAAAGCAGTATTCCGCTCAGAATGTTTTAAAAAACAAACACCAGGGGGCAAACAAGCGTTTTTAAAGAGCGACTCTCTTTATTTATTAATAAAAAAGCCAGACTATAGGAAATACGGCTCTTGGGAAAGCAGTATTCCGCTCAGAATGTTTTAAAAAACAAACACCAGGGGGCAAACAAGCGTTTTTAAAGAGCGACTCTCTTTATTTATTAATAAAAAAGCCAGACTATAGGAAATACGGCTCTTGGGAAAGCTCCGCTCAGAATGTTTTAAAAAACAAACACCAGGGGGCAAACAAGCGTTTTTAAAGAGCGACTCTCTTTATTTATTAATAAAAAAGCCAGACTATAGGAAATACGGCTCTTGGGAAAGCAGTATTCCGCTCAGAATGTTTTAAAAAACAAACACCAGGGGGCAAACAAGCGTTTTTAAAGAGCGACTCTCTTTATTTATTAATAAAAAAGCCAGACTATAGGAAATACGGCTCTTGGGAAAGCAGTATTCCGCTCAGAATGTTTTAAAAAACAAACACCAGGGGGCAAACAAGCGTTTTTAAAGAGCGACTCTCTTTATTTATTAATAAAAAAGCCAGACTATAGGAAATACGGCTCTTGGGAAAGCAGTATTCCGCTCAGAATGTTTTAAAAAACAAACACCAGGGGGCAAACAAGCGTTTTTAAAGAGCGACTCTCTTTATTTATTAATAAAAAAGCCAGACTATAGGAAATACGGCTCTTGGGAAAGCAGTATTCCGCTCAGAATGTTTTAAAAAACAAACACCAGGGGGCAAACAAGCGTTTTTAAAGAGCGACTCTCTTTATTTATTAATAAAAAAGCCAGACTATAGGAAATACGGCTCTTGGGAAAGCAGTATTCCGCTCAGAATGTTTTAAAAAACAAACACCAGGGGGCAAACAAGCGTTTTTAAAGAGCGACTCTCTTTATTTATTAATAAAAAAGCCAGACTATAGGAAATACGGCTCTTGGGAAAGCAGTATTCCGCTCAGAATGTTTTAAAAAACAAACACCAGGGGGCAAACAAGCGTTTTTAAAGAGCGACTCTCTTTATTTATTAATAAAAAAGCCAGACTATAGGAAATACGGCTCTTGGGAAAGCAGTATTCCGCTCAGAATGTTTTAAAAAACAAACACCAGGGGGCAAACAAGCGTTTTTAAAGAGCGACTCTCTTTATTTATTAATAAAAAAGCCAGACTATAGGAAATACGGCTCTTGGGAAAGCAGTATTCCGCTCAGAATGTTTTAAAAAACAAACACCAGGGGGCAAACAAGCGTTTTTAAAGAGCGACTCTCTTTATTTATTAATAAAAAAGCCAGACTATAGGAAATACGGCTCTTGGGAAAGCAGTATTCCGCTCAGAATGTTTTAAAAAACAAACACCAGGGGGCAAACAAGCGTTTTTAAAGAGCGACTCTCTTTATTTATTAATAAAAAAGCCAGACTATAGGAAATACGGCTCTTGGGAAAGCAGTATTCCGCTCAGAATGTTTTAAAAAACAAACACCAGGGGGCAAACAAGCGTTTTTAAAGAGCGACTCTCTTTATTTATTAATAAAAAAGCCAGACTATAGGAAATACGGCTCTTGGGAAAGCAGTATTCCGCTCAGAATGTTTTAAAAAACAAACACCAGGGGGCAAACAAGTGTTTTTAAAGAGCTACTCTCTTTATTTATTTATAAAAAAGCCAGACTATAGGAAATACGGCTCTTGGGAAAGCAGTATTCCGCTCAGAATGTTTTAAAAAACAAACACCAGGGGGCAAACAAGCGTTTTTAAAGAGCGACTCTCTTTATTTATTAATAAAAAAGCCAGACTATAGGAAATACGGCGCTTGGGAAAGCAGTATTCCGCTCAGAATGTTTTAAAAAACAAACACCAGGGGGCAAACAAGCGTTTTTAAGGAGCGACTCTCTTTATTTATTAATAAAAAAGCCAGACTATAGGAAATACGGCGCTTGGGAAAGCAGTATTCCGCTCAGAATGTTTTAAAAAACAAACACCAGGGGGCAAACAAGCGTTTTTAAAGAGCGACTCTCTTTATTTATTAATAAAAAAGCCAGACTATAGGAAATACGGCTCTTGGGAAAGCAGTATTCCGCTCAGAATGTTTTAAAAAACAAACACCAGGGGGCAAACAAGCGTTTTTAAAGAGCGACTCTCTTTATTTATTAATAAAAAAGCCAGACTATAGGAAATACGGCGCTTGGGAAAGCAGTATTCCGCTCAGAATGTTTTAAAAAACAAACACCAGGGGGCAAACAAGCGTTTTTAAAGAGCGACTCTCTTTATTTATTAATAAAAAAGCCAGACTATAGGAAATACGGCTCTTGGGAAAGCAGTATTCCGCTCAGAATGTTTTAAAAAACAAACAGCAGGGGGCAAACAAGCGTTTTTAAAGAGCGACTCTCTTTATTTATTAATAAAAAAGCCAGACTATAGGAAATACGGCTCTTGGGAAAGCAGTATTCCGCTCAGAATGTTTTAAAAAACAAACACCAGGGGGCAAACAAGCGTTTTTAAAGAGCGACTCTCTTTATTTATTAATAAAAAAGCCAGACTATAGGAAATACGGCTCTTGGGAAAGCAGTATTCCGCTCAGAATGTTTTAAAAAACAAACACCAGGGGGCAAACAAGCGTTTTTAAAGAGCGACTCTCTTTATTTATTAATAAAAAAGCCAGACTATAGGAAATACGGCTCTTGGGAAAGCATTATTCCGCTCAGAATGTTTTAAAAAACAAACACCAGGGGGCAAACAAGCGTTTTTAAAGAGCGACTCTCTTTATTTATTAATAAAAAAGCCAGACTATAGGAAATACGGCTCCTCGGAAAGCAGTATTCCGCTCAGAATGTTTTAAAAAACAAACACCAGGGGGCAAACAAGCGTTCTTAAAGAGCGACTCTCTTTATTTATTAATAAAAAAGCCAGACTATAGGAAATGCGGCTCTTGGGATAGCAGTATTCCGCTCAGAATGTTTTAAAAAACAAACACCAGGGGGCAAACAAGCGTTTTTAAAGAGCGACTCTCTTTATTTATTAATAAAAAAGCCAGACTATAGGAAATACGGCTCTTGGGAAAGCAGTATTCCGCTCAGAATGTTTTAAAAAACAAACACCAGGGGGCAAACAAGCGTTTTTAAAGAGCGACTCTCTTTATTTATTAATAAAAAAGCCAGACTATAGGAAATACGGCTCTTGGGAAAGCAGTATTCCGCTCAGAATGTTTTAAAAAACAAACACCAGGGGGCAAACAAGCGTTTTTAAAGAGCGACTCTCTTTATTTATTAATAAAAAAGCCAGACTATAGGAAATACGGCTCTTGGGAAAGCAGTATTCCGCTCAGAATGTTTTAAAAAACAAACACCAGGGGGCAAACAAGCGTTTTTAAAGAGCGACTCTCTTTATTTATTAATAAAAAAGCCAGACTATAGGAAATACGGCTCCTCGGAAAGCAGTATTCCGCTCAGAATGTTTTAAAAAACAAACACCAGGGGGCAAACAAGCGTTCTTAAAGAGCGACTCTCTTTATTTATTTATAAAAAAGCCAGACTATAGGAAATGCGGCTCTTGAGGAAGCAGTATTCCGCTCAGAATGTTTTAAAAAACAAACACCAGGGGGCAAACAAGCGTTTTTAAAGAGCGACTCTCTTTATTTATTTATAAAAAAGCCAGACTATAGGAAATGCGGCTCTTGGAAAAGCAGTATTCCGCTCAGAATGTTTTAAAAAACAAACACCAGGGGGCAAACAAGCGTTTTTAAAGAGTGACTCTCTTTATTTATTTATAAAAAAGCCAGACTATAGGAAATGCGGCTCTTGGGAAAGCAGTATTCCGCTCAGAATGTTTTAAAAAACAAACACCAGGGGGCAAACAAGCGTTTTTAAAGAGCGACTCTCTTTATTTATTAATATAAAAGCCAGACTATAGGAAATACGGCTCTTGGAAAAGCAGTATTCCGCTCAGAATGTTTTAAAAAACAAGCACCAGCGGGCAAACAAGCGTTTTTAAAGAGCGACTCTCTTTATTTATTTATAAAAAAGCCAGACTATAGGAAATGCGGCTCTTGGGAAAGCTGTATTACGCTCAGAATGTTTTAAAAAACAAACACCAGGGGGCAAACAAGCGTTTTTAAAGAGCGACTCTCTTTATTTATTAATAAAAAAAGCCAGACTATAGGAAATGCGGCTCTTGGGATAGCAGTATTCCGCTCAGAATGTTTTAAAAAACAAACACCAGGGGGCAAACAAGCGTTTTTAAAGAGCGACTCTCTTTATTTATTAATAAAAAAGCCAGACTATAGGAAATGCGGCTCTTGGGATAGCAGTATTCCGCTCAGAATGTTTTAAAAAACAAGCACCAGCGGGCAAACAAGCGTTTTTAAAGAGCGACTCTCTTTATTTATTTATAAAAAAGCCAGACTATAGGAAATGCGGCTCTTGGGAAAGCTGTATTCCGCTCAGAATGTTTTAAAAAACAAACACCAGCGGGCAAACAAGCGTTTTTAAAGAGCGACTCTCTTTATTTATTTATAAAAAAGCCAGACTATAGGAAATACGGCTCTTGGGAAAGCAGTATTCCGCTCAGAATGTTTTAAAAAACAAACACCAGGGGGCAAACAAGCGTTTTTATAGAGCGACTCTCCTTATTTATTTATAAAAAAGCCAGACTATAGGAAATGCGGCTCTTGAGGAAGCTGTATTCCGCTCAGAATGTTTTAAAAAACAAACACCAGGGGGCAAACAAGCGTTTTTAAAGAGCGACTCTCTTTATTTATTTATAAAAAAGCCAGACTATAGGAAATGCATCTCTTGGAAAAGCAGTATTCCGCTCAGAATGTTTTAAAAAACAAACACCAGGGGGCAAACAAGCGTTTTTAAAGAGCGACTCTCTTTATTTATTTATAAAAAAGCCAGACTATAGGAAATGCGGCTCTTGGGAAAGCTGTATTCCGCTCAGAATGTTTTAAAAAACAAACACCAGCGGGCAAACAAGCGTTTTTAAAGAGCGACTCTCTTTATTTATTTATAAAAAAGCCAGACTATAGGAAATACGGCTCTTGGGAAAGCAGTATTCCGCTCAGAATGTTTTAAAAAACAAACACCAGGGGGCAAACAAGCGTTTTTAAAGAGCGACTCTCTTTATTTATTTATATAAAAGCCAGACTATAGGAAATGCGGCTCTTGGAAAAGCAGTATTCCGCTCAGAATGTTTTAAAAAACAAACACCAGGGGGCAAACAAGCGTTTTTAAAGAGCGACTCTCTTTATTTATTTATAAAAAAGCCAGACTATAGGAAATGCGGCTCTTGGAAAAGCAGTATTCCGCTCAGAATGTTTTAAAAAACAAACACCAGGGGGCAAACAAGCGTTTTTAAAGAGCGACTCTCTTTATTTATTTATAAAAAAGCCAGACTATAGGAAATGCATCTCTTGGAAAAGCAGTATTCCGCTCAGAATGTTTTAAAAAACAAACACCAGGGGGCAAACAAGCGTTTTTAAATGAGCGACTCTCTTTATTTATTTATAAAAAAGCCAGATAATAGGAAATGCGGCTCTTGGGAAAGCAGTATTCCGCTCAGAATGTTTTAAAAAACAAACACCAGGGGGCAAACAAGCGTTTTTAAAGAGCGACTCTCTTTATTTATTAATAAAAAAAACAGACTATAGGAAATGCATCTCTTGGAAAAGCAGTATTCCGCTCAGAATGTGTTAAAAAACAAACACCAGGGGGCAAACAAGCGTTTTTAAACAGCGACTCTCTTTATTTATTTATAAAAAAGCCAGACTATAGGAAATGCATCTCTTGGAAAAGCAGTATTCCGCTCAGAATGTTTTAAAAAACAAACACCAGGGGGCAAACAAGCGTTTTTAAATGAGCGACTCTCTTTATTTATTTATAAAAAAGCCAGATAATAGGAAATGCGGCTCTTGGGAAAGCAGTATTCCGCTCAGAATGTTTTAAAAAACAAACACCAGGGGGCAAACAAGCGTTTTTAAAGAGCGACTCTCTTTATTTATTAATAAAAAAGCCAGATAATAGGAAATGCGGCTCTTGGGAAAGCAGTATTCCGCTCAGAATGTTTTGAAAAACAAACACCAGGGGGCAAACAAGCGTTTTTAAAGAGCGACTCTCTTTATTTATTAATAAAAAAGCCAGATAATAGGAAATGCGGCTCTTGGGAAAGCAGTATTCCGCTCAGAATGTTTTAAAAAACAAACACCAGGGGGCAAACAAGCGTTTTTAAAGAGCGACACTCTTTATTTATTTATAAAAAAGCCAGACTATAGGAAATGCGGCTCTTGGGAAAGCAGTATTCCGCTCAGAATGTTTTAAAAAACAAACACCAGGGGGCAAACAAGCGTTTTTAAACAGCGACTCTCTTTATTTATTAATAAAAAAGCCAGACAATAGGAAATGCATCTCTTGGGAAAGCAGTATTCCGCTCAGAATGTTTTAAAAAACAAACACCAGGGGGCAAACAAGCGTTTTTAAAGAGCGACTGTCTTTATTTATTTATAAAAAAGCCAGACTATAGGAAATGCGGCTCTTGGGAAAGCAGTATTCCGCTCAGAATGTTTTAAAAAACAAACACCAGGGGGCAAACAAGCGTTTTTAAAGAGCGACTCTCTTTATTTATTTATAAAAAAGCCAGACTATAGGAAATGCGGCTCTTGGGAAAGCAGTATTCCGCTCAGAATGCTTTAAAAAACAAACACCAGGGGGCAAACAAGCGTTTTTAAAGAGCGACTCTCTTTATTTATTTATAAAAAAGCCAGACTATAGGAAATGCGGCTCTTGGGAAAGCAGTATTCCGCTCAGAATGTTTTAAAAAACAAACACCAGGGGGCAAACAAGCGTTTTTAAAGAGCGACTCTCTTTATTTATTTATAAAAAAGCCAGACTATAGGAAATGCGGCTCTTGGAAAAGCAGTATTCCGCTCAGAATGATTTAAAAAACAAACACCAGGGGGCAAACAAGCGTTTTTAAAGAGCGACTCTCTTTATTTATTAATAAAAAAAACAGACTATAGGAAATGCGGCTCTTGGGAAAGCAGTATTCCGCTCAGAATGATTTAAAAAACAAACACCAGGGGGCAAACAAGCGTTTTTAAAGAGCGACTCTCTTTATTTATTAATAAAAAAAACAGACTATAGGAAATGCGGCTCTTGGGAAAGCAGTATTCCGCTCAGAATGTTTTAAAAAACAAACACCAGGGGGCAAACAAGCGTTTTTAAAGAGCGACTCTCTTTATTTATTTATAAAAAAGCCAGACTATAGGAAATGCGGCTCTTGGGAAAGCAGTATTCCGCTCAGAATGTTTTAAAAAACAAACACCAGGGGGCAAACAAGCGTTTTTAAAGAGCGACTCTCTTTATTTATTTATAAAAAAGCCAGACTATAGGAAATGCGGCTCTTGGGAAAGCAGTATTCCGCTCAGAATGTTTTAAAAAACAAACACCAGGGGGCAAACAAGCGTTTTTAAAGAGCGACTCTCTTTATTTATTTATAAAAAAGCCAGACTATAGGAAATGCGGCTCTTGGGAAAGCAGTATTCCGCTCAGAATGTTTTAAAAAACAAACACCAGGGGGCAAACAAGCGTTTTTAAAGAGCGACTCTCTTTATTTATTTATAAAAAAGCCAGACTATAGGAAATGCGGCTCTTGGGAAAGCAGTATTCCGCTCAGAATGTTTTAAAAAACAAACACCAGGGGGCAAACAAGCGTTTTTAAAGAGCGACTCTCTTTATTTATTTATAAAAAAAACAGACTATAGGAAATGCGGCTCTTGGGAAAGCAGTATTCCGCTCAGAATGTTTTAAAAAACAAACACCAGGGGGCAAACAAGCGTTTTTAAAGAGCGACTCTCTTTATTTATTTATAAAAAAGCCAGACTATAGGAAATGCGGCTCTTGGGAAAGCAGTATTCCGCTCAGAATGTTTTAAAAAACAAACACCAGGGGGCAAACAAGCGTTTTTAAAGAGCGACTCTCTTTATTTATTTATAAAAAAGCCAGACTATAGGAAATGCGGCTCTTGGAAAAGCAGTATTCCGCTCAGAATGATTTAAAAAACAAACACCAGGGGGCAAACAAGCGTTTTTAAAGAGCGACTTTCTTTATTTATTTATAAAAAAGCCAGACTATAGGAAATGCGGCTCTTGGAAAAGCAGTATTCCGCTCAGAATGTTTTAAAAAACAAACACCAGGGGGCAAACAAGCGTTTTTAAAGAGCGACTCTCTTTATTTATTTATAAAAAAGCCAGACTATAGGAAATGCGGCTCTTGGAAAAGCAGTATTCCGCTCAGAATGTTTTAAAAAACAAACACTAGGGGGCAAACAAGCGTTTTTAAAGAGCGACTCTCTTTATTTATTTATAAAAAAGCCAGACTGTAGTAAATGCGGCTCTTGGAAAAGCAGTATTCCGCTCAGAATGTTTTAAAAAACAAACACCAGGGGGCAAACACACATTAAAGAAAGAAGTGCTGTAAATGAATAAACATTTACCAAACCAATATTTTTCACTTTAGAGTAATGGCTTTGTAGAGAACTATGCTACTTTCTCTAAAAAAATCTTTTCCCTTTAACAATAGAGTGAATGTACTGACGTATTTACAAATAATTTATTTCAAAATGAAATATATGTATGTACATTGAAATAAAAGTAGATTCCAGATGATGCTGACACAAATCAGAGTAATGGAAAATCAATTATACTACAACAAATTGAACTTGATTTTTAAAGAGGTGGAGCTAAATAATATGAAAGTTATAATTATTCTTTAGATGTACATGCATTTCCTTCATCTCCTTTTTTCTTTGAGAGTTCTTCAAACAAACCTTTCTATCATGTTTCTTTGCAATATTTATCAGTTGAATTTTGAACAGTAAATAATTCTCTGAATCTTATATCACCATGTAGAAAAGTTTGTTCTTTTTTATTCCTCGCACTGAATAACCTCTTATGAAGTTCATCTGATAGTTTTTCTCTCAGTAAATTGAAAACCTTTTTTATCAAATCAGTTGCAGTATCATTCCAAGAATCTACAGCAAACAAATGAAGGAATGTATTTCCCTGATTGTCTTTCTCTAGAATAAGCTCTTCATAACAACTTTTGTCAAACTTGAGCATCTCATCTGCATATTCTAACAAAATAGGTAAATTTCTTAAATTAAGTGCTGCATTATGCAAACATGTACAACCATTTTTATCTTTCTCTCTCAATAGGTCTGCTATCTCACTTTCACAAAGATATAAATCAAGAAAAGAAAGATTTATTTTGTTTTCGTTTTTTGCTGCAAAATGAAAAATGTTCCTAAAATAACCATCCTTACTCTGAAGTAACTGCTTGAACCATTCATTATCTCCTATGATTTCTTTGATATCAATCAAATTTTTCATTAAGGTTTCAGAGGATTTATTCAAAAACAAGAAATGAATTACATTTTCACCATCTTCAGCAGGGCTGATGAGTATTTCCTTTATCTCGCTTTTTTCAAAATGAGCATCATAGAATAGCAGCAAGTCATCAAGATACATATGCTGCCTAGAAGCTAAATGAAACATGCTCCTAAAATATTCGCCCTTGCTTCTAAGAATCTGCCTAAACCATTCATCATCTTCTAAAATTTCCTTGATGAGCTTCAAATTATACATTAATGTTTCAGAAGTGTTATACAAAACAAAGAAATGAATTGTATTATTACCATACTTATCAGTACTAAGCAACATTTCCTTTATCTCATCTTTTTCTAAATGATCAATACAAAATAGAAGTAAGTCATCAAGATATATTTTTTTCACACAAGCTGCATGGATTATGTTTCGAAACTGATTGCCTTTACTTTTAAGAAGCTGTTTGAACAGCTGTGCATCACCTACAAAATCCTTGAGAAGTTTCAAGTTTTTCATTAATGCTTCAGAGGAATTATACAAAACAAAGCAATGAATTGCATTACTACCATATATATCACTACTTAAGAGCATTTCCATAACATTGTCTTTCTCAAAATTATCCTCATATATTTGCAGGAGTTCGTCAAGATACATACCACTGGAAGCTGCTAAATGAAATACATTCTTTAAACGTCTGTTCTTACTATTGAGAAGCTGTTTCATTTTATCCTGGTTATCCAAAATATTCTTGATAAGATTCAAAATTCTCATTAATGAGCCAGTAGAATCCCTAAATAATAACATATGTATTAAATAATCTCCTTCAGAATTCTGACTTAGGAATAATTCTTTCAACTTCTCCCTTCCAAAACATTCAATAAATAAATTGGTTACATTTAGAAAGAAATTGCTCACTTTACCCATCAAAGTCCCAAAACAATCATACGTAACAGCTGATACAATAACCATAAATTTATCATCATTGCCAAAAAGGATTTCCATTTCATTTCTGAAACAAGAGCGCAAAGCATTAAATAAATTACAGATTTTATTTGGGTGCTCTTTTTTCAAAAACTGTTCCATGGGATATCTATAATTATAACTTCGATAAATTTTTTTGATGAATTGCTCTCTTCCTAAAATGCCTCTGAAAAAAGTTAAAAGGTTAGCAAATATTTCTAATTTCTCATTACTTAGAGCATAGGAAAATAAACCATATCCATTGGAATCCTTAATTAATAATAACCGCAAAATAATTTCATCTTCTGCTTCTCCCTTTTCATTTTCTCTTTGATGAAAGCTACTTCCAAATTCAGTATCAGTTTTAATGGAACTGAATACCTTCAGCACTTCTACTACTTCATCTGGATTTTCAGCATATCTCAAAACATTTAATACTATGATTGAGTTAACCTTAAAATTTCTAGTCAACAGTTTTTTTGTCATGTGAACAGTAAGACAACCCCCAATGTAATATAAATCTTCCTCAAACTTGGCCTCTACCTCTTCAATGAACTTGTTTACTAAATCTGGCTCTACAATTTTTTCAAACGTTTCAAGAAACTTTTTCAATATCTTAAAAAGACATAGTGCATCAGAAACATGTACATTCAATGCATGATTTGGAACTAAAATAATGATTTTTTTCATTATAGTAACAAGAAAATGTACATCTTTGAAGAATTTTTTAGTGATATTTTCAAAACTTCTATTCTTTTCCAAAGCACTTGCAAGAAATCTTCTAACAAGATTATATTTGCTTTCAAAAAGAATTTCAATGAATAACTCTTTGTTTACCTTATTTCTAAGAGATTCTGCAATAATAAACTCCGCAAAGGTTTGATGGAGGAATTGTACCTCTCCCCCATGAATAAAAATTATTCCAAGAGCAAGGCACAGACTGAGATCTTTTTTATTTATTTTTGAAGCTAAAATTACTTCTCCCTTGACCTTCAGCTGAAATGCTAACTCTAAATGAATTCTAAATGCATCTTTTCTAATTCTTTTCACCATGTCATCCTTTACCTTACCATCATACCATAATCCTTGTTTTTCTTCCACGTATATCAGAATCTTCTGCTTCATGAAATTACAGAAAAGTGAATATATATCAGATTGGATTTCCACATTGAAGTTACGATCATAGTGGATGATGCCTGTCATGTACAGATGCAAAGGAATTCCCATTAACTCTAGGGTTTCCTCATCCAGTGAAATCTCACAGAGAACACGTTCAGCTAATCTGGTGAAATTCAAATTGTCTATCCCATACCTTAACAAATCCAAGTTGTTTCTAGTTTCAATGTTTTCTAACACAAGTATTAGATCATGGTATTCTAACTTAGTCTTTTCTTTTTTTAGCTCATGAATGATTTTTTCAATCTTCTGTAAAACTGCTTTTTTGTCTCTCTGGGAGGTATATGTTCCTTCTCCATTAGGATACATCAATTTTCTCTTCCACAACTTATCCAAGTACCTCACTTGATCTTTCCTTGAGAATGGAATCATTTGATGTGAGTATGCATTCAGAAGAACTTCTAATTCATTCTGGTGATGTTTTCTGGTTGTTATCACAATATTTGCATAAGACTTTTCACTTAATGTGGAAAGTAGTTTCAAAGCACTGTTTTTATATTTTGACGGAACTTCGTCATACCCATCAAAAAATAAAAAACAGCTTCCACATCTGCTGAAGTCCCAGAAAAGGTATTTCTCCAAGCCATTATTCATTCCTAGCATGAGGAATAATTGGTCAAAAACTTCATCATCTTTACTGTCTGCATTAATAGAGGCCAAGGAGAGGGGATTCATCTTATTTATTGAAAATTTCTTAAAATCAATTCTCCATGTTGATGCATAAGAGATGTTTTCCTTTATGTGCCTGACAAGGCTGGATATGACAGTAGATTTGCCACATCCAGCATTATCGGAAATGATGACAATCTGTTTCCTTTTAAGGTAATTCAGCATCTCCTTCTCACCTAGTGTTATATGCCTCACATACTGTTTGAAAATATCACCAGATGAATTTGAGTTCCTCAGATAAAACACATCATCTTCATGGTGCAGCCAAATATCGGTTCTCCTTAGATTTTTCCTTTGAAACTCCTCAATAGCCATGGCTTTTATATCACTAATGATAAATATGGATTTATCGTCTTGAATTTGGTCCTCAGATCTCTGGATCCATTGCACTACTTTTTCATTTATCAACACCTCTTGAAATTCAATCCTAGACAATCCAGACAAAAAAATTCTGGTGCCAGGTGGCATATTTCCAAATATTTTTCTATCCACACTCATTGCCTGAAATTCTCTCTCAATGTATGTCTCAGGCATGTATCCCTGAGAAAATAGCTCTTTGCCATCATATACTTCAATTATTTCACCATTAATTATTCTCATAATATCTTCTTCATCAAAAACTTTGGGAACATCTTCCTTCTTAATAGAAATAAACTGCTTCTCACCATTGAAAACATATTTTATAGGAAATGTGCGCAATTTTTTGTAATCATCAGTCAAATCATCCCATTTATAATATACAGCACTCTTTTGAAATCTATCATCAAAGGATAGAAAACCTGAAATCATAACTATTCGCATACCCGGGGCATTGAAATGTTCAAAGTATTCATCTTTAAATTTCCACAGATTAAATTCTTTTTCTTCAAGCATAATTATTATGTAATCCCAAACTTTACATTTCAATATATCCAGTATTTCACCATGTTTTAGTTCAAAGATTTTCCTTGTGAAGAAAAGGCATTTTTTCTCTAAACGGTCCTCATATTCTTTTTTCAGTTCATGATACACCTGCAGCATGCACAATTTTTTACAGTTTGCAGTTATCACAAAAAAGCCTTCATCTTCCACCAAATGCTTTCTGAAAGATGGGAAACCTTCTTTAAGTGGAGGTATTTGCTTTTCTTTGAATGAAATTAGATCGTTATGCTTCATTAGTCGTTGCATAATCCTATGCGGTTTAGTGTTCAGCAATGGGTTTGTATACTCTTTGCAAATAGGGATAACATTATGCTTGTAGAAAAAGAAAAGGTTTGATAATTCAGAAGATTCCAGAAAAATTTTCCTCCCCTGCTCTTCCCCATAAATCCCTATGACATGGGGAACACGAGCTATTAGCTCACATTCCCAATGGTAATATCGATAATTTTTGAATACATCCTCAATAACTGATTCTATGTGGCATGAACGATCTAGTAATGATTTCACAGCCATGACAATATTCTGGAATTCCTCACTCAATTTGGAATTCTCCTCTCTGTATGGTTTTGCACCATTCTCGAACAGAGTAGTCAAAGCTAAGTGACAGAGTTCTTCTGCTACCACACCATAAACTTTGGCTCTCTTTTGAGAATCACCAGACAACAAATTCTTAGCTCCTATGAAGATTTCCTTAGAATTTGACAGAGTCAATCCATAGATTTCAGATTCTAACTCATATAAACGATGGACTCGATTTACATCTTCTGATTCAAAATCATACACTATATCAAAAGCATCACCTTCTAAGACGTTCATAAGCAATCTGATGATTTCGGATTTGAAGAAATCCTCATACATGGATAACACAGCATTAAGACACTCTCCATCTAACCCTTGTGGAGACTGGCTCCAGGATAGTAGTTGGAAAATGCCTGATTTATCAGATTTTTTGTTGTAATCTAATAGAAGGTAGTTTACAAGTGTTAGATCAATATCCAGATCATATACATATTTCACCTCAGAATCATGAAAGTTTGCCCCTATATGAATTAGATATGATGCTATATCATATTTCTCACAAGAGAATGCCTTGTAGAGAGCTGAGGTTTCTTCAAAGGAAAAGTCCTTCTCTGCTGCATGGTCTTTTAGCAGATGTCTCACAAGCTCTATGTCACCCCTTTCAATGGCGTTGTGCAATTCCTGATATTCCATTGCACCAATGTCCTCATCAATGTTCCATGTGACTAGAGAATAGCTCCTGGGAAAAGTTGAAGGCATAAATAAGGAACCAATCTGTTTCTATGCCAAAATGCTATCAATAAAATACAAATCAATGAATTATTAATCTTTTTATGCTGTCAGAATTCTCGTGGAAATACTACCAAATCTGAAGTACAGCTAGTCCCAAAGAAAACTTACCACCTAAGCCACAACCTGAATAACAGGCAGTGAATTTCCTGCAAGCGAGCCTTAAGAAGTGAGAGAGAGAGAAAGAGAGGGGGGGAAACATGGAGGAGATAGTCTGTTTCTGTCCTGGCTCTGGATGAAATGGATTTCTTTGTGTTATTGATATTGCAAAGATTTACTAGTATCCTTATTTTGGTGGCATTGGTATAGCAGAATAGTATTATAACAATATGAATGTCGTAATGCAAGAATTCAGTTATCATAAAATGGTAATTATGAATCAGTACATATTCTAGCTTTGCTTCTGGCACAGAGGGAAACGTCGCACACGAGGTCCCGTTATTCCGAGGAAACTGAAGCAAACCCACTTCCCTTCTATTCCTCTCTTAAAATTTGAGCCTGAGGCGAAAGGCAAGAGTAGTACGAAGGAAATTTTCCATGACCTGCCTCTGAGCTTATGCTTAGTACTGAGATGGGAGAAAGCAAATTTTCACGCAGTTTGAATCAGTGTCGGACCAAAAATGTATAGACCTCGAATTTGATGCATATGCTTGCAAAGCTCTGCGGTTGTAATGGGTCATATTATATAATATAATAATAGGTAATATTATACATCATTCAAGAGAGCAGTTATTAGCCTTTAAAATTATATACCTAAGGAGTCCATATCGATCACCTGTTTTATCACAGCCTGTGTGAATGCAATCTACACAAGTAAAGTAAGGCAAACTCATGGCCATATCTAGAATATTACTTGAAATACATTAAACAAACTCTAAGTAAATGTATAGTAGGAAGTCTTGAGGCATTCTCTGTGTATTTTATATAAATTTTGTTTCATTTGATAAGCATCGAAATTAAAACTAGATCGGTAAAAAATCAGTAAATTTTATCATCTATGCAGTTGGAATTTTTTACTATAAGGTCCAAATCAATTGAAATAAAATGTGCTAGGATCGATTTTCCTGAATGAATAAAGGAGACGGATATGAGAAAACACCCTTTCACATTAATTTTGAATCCAAAATTAATTATTTTCGGTGTCATTGAAGTGTGAATCGAATAAACGTAAATTCTTCTGTGGATTCCTCTTGAAATGGTTGCAGTCACAAACCATTAGGTTATTAAACATTCTTCTCTCTATATTTATCATCTTTAAAAGTTCTAAAATACACAAAAAGATAGGGCTAATGAGGTTTGGTCATAATGCTCATTGAATGCTACTGTTAGCTATGAATGTAAAATTTTCAAGTAATTTTGAATGCATACAAAACTACCAACAATATTTATATTTGTTTATTATACAATTATTATAATGTTAATTATTTGTTTATTATACAATTATTATAATTATTAATGTTTATAGGTTTACAATTATTATAATGTAGAAAACATTAAAAATATGCAAAATAATAGGGACTTAGTGAAACAGTTTTCTCCCAGGGCCTTTTTACCTGTGATTTCAACCCTGCAAGTATCTCACGAGGATAAGAAGCGCATATGAGGTTAATGTTGAAATTTTGCTCCTCTCGGTTGATGGCTGGCCCTACATAACTCTCATATTTTTCGACAGAATTTTAATGATTGAGGTGAATGTGAGGTGGTTTGGTATGGATAGTCTATCTACATAATTATCACTCGGTGATATTGAATATATTCCTTTGTATTCAAAATGTATTGGCTATGAGAAACTCTTCATCTCTCCACATTCCATGACAAATTTGAAAAGCAAGATAGAGGAGTGATTGGAAGAAGTGGTTAAAGCAATGAATTCACCAGGACTTCAAGAGGGGGACTGTTTTGATAGATAGGGAAGTGAGAAGCGACGGCAACAGTAATACATACACTCACATGGATTTAACAACCGAAAGTGTAAGAGGTATGTTAATTCCAGATTTTTGGATAAATCACAATAGGTAGTGGCATTTCTTGCATTCCTAGTCAACCAATTGGTTACTTTGAGTAGGGGTACAGACCTCTTTTAAAAGTATAACCCACTCACTCACCTTCTCAATTTTCTCACCCAACATATATCTTTTCCGTTTATGACCGCCTCCAGAGAAACTACTCATTTATCCATTTCAAGTAATATCTCAGTCAAACATGGCTAGCATTCAGATATACAGGATACAATGTTGATGGCTTATCATACTTTCAGAAATTTCCTTCTGATGAATCAGTTTATTCCCAGGATGTCAGAAATTGTATACAATAGCAATGTTCAATGTTTTAAAGCAAACTCTTTTAATTCAATTAGAAAGTTCGAGTAGTTCACTAAGCCAGTACCTAAACTATCTTCTTACCAGTAATTTATTTTGGAAAGTGATTTCAAGGTCTTTTCAAAGCGATAGAAATCACTAACATTAGTATTACTATCTATGCAAGCCAATCGTTTGTTCTAAATCTTACCTACCTAAGATGTAATTTATCGGTAATCGCTGTATAAACTAGAAGTTTCCTGCAACACTGAATAGGCGGAGTGTCAAAAATTCTGTATTTACGTTTGAAATTCATATTTTAGTGACATTATCATAGAAACTTTAGTCGATCTAGTAGGATCATCTTCAACACTCTATCTACTTCGTATCATAGATGTTTTAAGAGAAGTTAAACGATTTGGTTCTCGTAAGCATAAGGAATGAAAATTAGATAGCATTTCTCTAGTTCATTGCTCATTTCTCAAGTTATTTCAAATTATGAAATTTTTAGCTGAATCTAGGAATAAAATAAAGCATAAAAACAATATTTATAAATAAAGTAAACAATCATTGACGAGAAGCTTGATTGATATAAATTGACAATAGGCAGCATTACTTATTTTTTCATTTTTGTTGTTGAATTAGTTATTTAGTATAAGATAATACAGTTTATGCCATTCACTTTAAAAGCAGAATATAGAGATACTAATTCTGATATGATGCACCCAAACAATGTCAACTTTATGTTATCATTCAGCTTTTCCGAAGGTCCTATTTCAACTGGAATGATCTTCCTTGCATTACTATTTAAAATACTATAAAAAAATATTTAAAATCTTTGCAAAGTTCGTAGAGAATTATGATGTGCTTAGGATGAAGGATGTTACGAAGGTCCTTGGAGTGAATGTTGGAGTAATGGATTACATACAGAACCAAGAATATTTTAACAACTAAGGTACGAATCATGAGAATTAGAGGAATATTCTCATGTAAAGCTGGTTATCATCCTTTGGTTTCTATTTTTAATGTATTCTTCCATGACTCCTTTTACTCATCATAATTATTGAGTGTTTTTTCTTTTAATTTTTATACATATTATGCACCATTGAAACAATTTGGGTTACATAGTTTACTTGAGGCATTCAGAAACCGAAGCAGCGATCATTAATTATTAGTCTTACTTTCACCTAGCGAATAGTTCTGAAAATCATTTCAGTATAACAATGAAAATCGTGTTGTGGATGTTTTCAAACCCCATGCCGTACGTCATACAACGGCTCGCGGGGTATTAATGAAAATGTTAATGAACCAGGTGTTAATATGTAAACCTGCAATATGCAAGCATAGAACACCTGGAATTTATATGCAATATGCAAATCAGTCTTAAGGTTCTGATTTGCCATACTAACTGTTGTTTCTTAACCATCTTAAACTGTATTCCTTGCAAGAAGTCCTGAAAGGTCGTCTACCTCAAAAATAGAGTTGAATATCTTCATTCCCTAAGGGAATACCCGCAGCGAAGATTACAAATCGTGGATCCACCATTTCCCACCTTACTTGTGATCAGTCGCCGCCACCATACCCTAACCTTAGATACCTGCTCAGCAGGGGTGCGGTCGGGAATCCTCATTAGCGCTTTCAAATTCGCTACCCCGGATACATACGACCATCCACAATATGCCGAAAAAGGGGTTTTTCTTCTCAGAGCGGAGTTCACCTTCACCCATCGGCCATTTTATGGTTCCTTTGAGAAAATAGACAATACCTTTCGATGGACGAAACAAAAGAAAAAGAAACAATGAAAGAAATGAATAGGGGATACTTCTAGGGCCAAGGTGGAGGGGAAAGTCCTCCCTTCTCTCTGGAGGAATTAGTAAAACCTCAGACGCAAATTTGCCAGAAACAGCCAAATCTCATCTCAAAATCTTAATGCTTCATCTGATACCGTCATCATGAATGCCTGGTGGAAGTAAGAACAGAATGGCATGTTGATGCATATATTCTGAAATACCTAATGCTCTGTTAATTGTAGTATCAAGCAAATTTTATACTTCTCTGTATTGCAGAATAATTCAACTGCGAAGAAATCGAGTCAAAATTTGCACCATGGGGCAAGAAAGAGATTTAGCATCAGATAAAAGTTGGGACAGCATAATTTTGCAAGGAATATGAACTTGATTTAATTAAAGGGATAGTTTTTCTAGGACTGGCAATGAATAATATTTTAGGGAAAGTGTTACGAGATGTTGGGGTTAATTTTGTCATAAAGTAATTTTTTATTGGAAGTGAAAAAATTTTGTAGCCCTCAGCATTTAAATTAAGAGTGCTACTATTCTAATATCTGTATTATTTTCAAAAATATCAAATTAGCAATTTGAATTTTAAATAATTACCTTAGAAAATGATGATAGCACACCAATTAATATTTTACTTTCTATCAATTGATTTGGGGATATTTAAAATGTTTATAATATTTGATGTACTTATCTGATGTAGTTGATCATAATTTATTAGGTTTATTTTATTGTAATATGTTTTGGGTCTAATTTTCAGAGTTCTTTTCCAGGTTAACTGAAAACTATTCTCTCTCAGCGTATTCACCCTGATAATGTTTCTCTTCATCTTAGACTTCCTTGGTAGGTTTTGCAGGTTTTTCATACTCTCTTTCTTGAAATACAGTTGTGTTCTTATTCATTATTATTATTTACCTCCTTCATATGCTGCAGAGTTTTTGTTCATATTTCTATTTTAGTCCTAGTAGTGATTTTCCTCTAAATAAATATAAAAGTTTGTCTTGTGGACATCAAGAGCGTAAAAAATGTAATAGCATAATACTTTTCAAACTTGCAAAGATTTCATTTTTATTACGGGATAATTGAAGCAGCTAAAGTAAGTTCACCTGATACCTCCAGAAAAGAGTGAAACATGCATAAATTTCAGGCCAAAATAAGGAAATCCGATTTTCATTCTTTTTTAATACTACACTGCCAGCAGTAAAAAGCAACACTAAATTTTATCTAGATTTCGTATTAATAATGACAGTGCTAAGGAATTCAACGTGTTTTACAACGGTTTAAAAAGGCGCCGTGAGAATGCTCCTCCTTCTAAAAGCCAATAAAATACGTAGAAAACTCTAGACTCACTCTCATCAAGCTTCACGTCTGTTATTCAGATTTTGGCTTAGGTGGTAAGTTTTTTGTGGAACTAGCTGTACTTTGGTATATGTTAATCTAATTGTATAGAATGCATGATATTTAACATATTTCATATGCATTCTTTATAAACTATGAAAGTCACTCCTAAGCCATGAAATCACAACATTTAAGTGTTTGCAAGCTTTAGAAATAACAAGAACAGACCAAAAAAGAAAGATACAAAAAAGGACCAAATTTGCTGCCCTTCTTTCCCACACACCCAGAAAAACATCAATACCTTAAGAAAACAAATCACCACACTCAGTTGAATGGACAACTCCCAGAATACCTTTTTTTAACCTTTCATAAGAGTCAAATTCACAAAACAACAAAAAAATTGTAATCCATAAAAATCTTACTCTGAGAACTGTTAGTACTTAAGAAGTTTTAAAATTAAAGAATTTGAATGAAATCAAAGTCGATACTAAAAAAATGCATCACAAATCAAAGATTAACAATAAAACAATGAAATTGAAAAATGATATGAAAGGTTTGACAACTCACTACTTAAAAAACTTGATACTTATTTTGGCAACCTTAAGCGGCATAGTTGGTACTGGCTACAATGGGCAATATGGCTTTCTTAGATAAATACTTTGCCTTTAGCAAAATAAGGTGAAGTCCCTTGTTTTTAAGTGTTTTTGAGCAAAAAAGAATTGGGACCCCTTTCGGCCAGCACTGATAACATGGATGTGATGCAATGCTTCAACTTAGTTTACTATGATGAAAGACTGCATTGGGGAGAAAGAAAATTTGCATTTAACAAAAAGACTTTAATTTCCATGTTTCTCCTATGAGTTGTTGAATTACCTCATACAACACATTGCTGCACATTACACAGTTTTCGTGTAATTCAATCAAATTCATATAAAGTGAATTCATAAGAAAGTGCTGTAGAAGCTATGGATTTATTTAGAAGGTGAAGGAAGATGGTTATTACGAAATTGTTTGAGGTGATTATTTTCATAAAGTTTTAACTTCAATTCAGACTTATGCTCATGATATTAGTTCTGTAATGGAAATTTTTATGGGGAGACCATTCTCCTACTTATAAATCTTTCCTTTGATAAATAAAACAGTTCTGGGTTGCAAAAACAAGTTCAAAAGAGCATCCTAACTACCTCACCATGTTTAGAATATACAGTGAGACTATACTTCCATCAGAATTGTCGCATTAAAAATTAGAAAAAGTTCAAAGTGAGGCAGCTCATGTTATGGGTAGGTTTCTGATTTTGCATCAGAATGGTTAAAGATTCTTGGATTGAAATCTTTGGAGGGAAAAAAACAGACTCTATGTAGCAGATAGTAATAAGGGATGGAAAGAGAAACATCTGAGTTTTCAGGAAGAACCATAAAATAAAGTAATACACTAAAATTCAGTTAAGAAATGTACTGTATTTTTGTAGTGTGAAGGTGTAAGGCAATTGTATGTCAAACTACCAGAAAATCTCTTATTCCTCTAACATCTCGTCTGCAAAGTCATACATCAATTCCACAATGATCTGAACCTATACTAGCATCTTCACACTACAAAAATACAGTACATTTCTTCTTAAATGATATTGGATATTTCGGGGAGGCTTTATTTTGTGATTATGAGAGTTAATTAAGAGATATTATTTAATTTAGTGATATGTCGTCGGGAATAATTAAATTGGTAAAATTGCCGAGAATGTTATTTCGATGATTCAATATTAAGTACTGTTTTCTATCTAATAAATTTTTAATGGTTAGTGTTAGTTCTGTATTTTCCGCGTTATGATTATTTCCGTCAGCGCATTTGGTTCCGAGGAGTGGCCTGTGAACCAAATTATACTAACAAATTCGTAGTCCATCTCCAGATGGAAATACGAAACGCAGAACAGTAACATATCGTAGACTCACCTCCTTTAAACGATGACTAGCGAATAATAGGCCGATGAAGACGACGGGCAATTCCAAGCAATAGGTTGACCTTGAGATAACATAACAGGAAGTGCAACGCCCAGCTTTCGCTTACTGACTCAACAAGTAGATCACGACTTCACTTTCACTTCAGCTCAGACTTAACTATAAATATTTACAAAATAAAACCGTAATCACCGATGGTATAAGGCAGGGGTTGCATTAGATCAGTCTAATAGCAACAACCCTACCTATACCAAGAATTTTGTAATTCTGCGCTGCACATAAGGCTACGATCGAAATGAGCTGTTCAAAAGCTAATGTTTTTCTGTCAAGATTGTCTTAGAACCTGGGAATGAGCACTTTCAAAATTACTACATCTGTATCAATGTATCAACGAAATTTGGTTTCGTGAATAAAATTCCCAGGCATAATAATGAAATTCAGAGATAGTCACATTGCTCTTAACAATTAAACCTCAAGACATTTTTGATTCGATCTATTTAGAATATCTTCGGCGATGGAACATGACCGTGATGATGAGGAGAAACAACGAATCCTTAGCTTCTTTGGCGAGTTCCCCAAACACTTATTTCCAGTAGTTTAATCACTGATAGCAAACTCTTCCATGGAAACGTCTACCTTTTACGCCCATCGTCGAACTCCTGCTTGACCATGTGTTGGAGGTCCTATCCAAGGGGCACAATAGAGTATGCGTATGACGCTCGCTAGATGGTGCTGACAAGACTTGCTGTTCGGCGGCTACAATTCATTAGTACGAGATGATTAAAATTAGGAAAATCTGTCCCTTTGAGTACTACTTATTCTCTGTAAATAATATCATATACATTTCACGCTAGAGGCATTATCTCAATCAATAACCCGGGAATCGGCTTAAATCTTAACGAGGATGAAGAAAAACAGAATAGATAATCTTGGATTGGGAGAGGTAAGATGAGATGGAGAAGGTAGTATTAGATGCAAGATGGTATACAAAGTGCTGATATAGATTCAGACCACAACCTGTTAATTGCAGACCTGAAGACAAAACTGAAACACATGAAAAGGTAAAGAATTGAAGAAAAGAAATGAGATGTAAAGAAGCTGAGATCAGAAGGAACAGCATTCACTACAACTTTAGAGGAAAAATTTGGAACATAAGGGAAGAAAGAATATGTTAAAGAAGAATGGAATGTTATTAAGTCTGATATAATAGAGGTTCTAGAACAGGAAGTAGGAAGGCTGGAAAATCAAAGAAATAAAAAGAATGGATCACTCGGAAATGATAGACATGATGGAAGAAAGAAGAAAGTGGACGTGTGAAAATACAGAACATGGGAGAAGAAAATACAGGAAGCTAAATAGTGAGCTGAGGAGGGAGACAGATAAAGCAAGAGAGGATTGGATTAAAAGGAAATGCCACATGATAGAGGAATTGGAGAGAACTGGGAAAATAGAGGAAATGTATAAAACTGCTAGATATCTGACTAAGAGAAACCATAGAAGGATAAGTAAGAAAGGATTGATAGAAATGGGAAAATGACTACATATGAGGAAGAGATTAAGATTCTTTGAAAGGAACTGTACTGTACACATGAATTCAAACGAAGAGTAGATCTAGAGGATAAGAGAACATGTGAGGAGGATTCAAAGTTTCTGAAAGAAGAAGTTGAGAGAGCGATAAGAGACCTGAGAGACAAAAAGACTGATGGAATTCCAGCTGAGGTGTTGAAGGCCTTAGGGGAAGGTGCAATTAGTAGAATCACTGATCTTGCTAAAAAGATATATGGCATAGGGGAGTGGCCTGATGATTTTCTGAAAACAACAATTATGCCATTGCCTAAGAAAAGTAATGCTCAATCTTGCATAGATTTCCATACCATCAGTTTTATAGAACATGAGACAAAGATGATGAACAGAATAATAATGAAGAGGATTGAGAATAGGATAGGGGAAAACCAGTTTGGATTTCAAAGAGGAAAGGGAACAAGGGATGCGATAGGGTGCATAAGAATGCTGAGCTAAAGGATACTGGAGGTAAACAGGGAAATGTCCATCTGCTTTATTGATTGTGAGAAGGCATTTGATAGGGTGAAATGGGATAAACTGCTGAAGATTCTAAAGGAAATTAGATTGGATTGGAAAGATAGAAGGGCAATAAAACAATTGTATATAGGACAAGAAGTAGTGGTGAGGATAGGAGGAGATGAGATGAAAGAGACATCAATAGGCAGAAGCGTGAGACAAAGGTGTTGCTTGTCACCAATTTCATATCTATCTATCTATTATATATAGCTAACTCTCCGGATATACCTATATATATATATATATATATATATATATATATATATATATATATATATATATATATATTTTGTAACGATCCCGGATGTCAGCGTTACCTTCCGAGCGTCACAAATTCCGTTCGGAATTAAATAAAAAGAAATATGTCTCTTCCAGCTTCTTTAATTGTACAACGGGTTACACACAGCTATTGTACACCACCGCGACCGGCCACCGAATGTCCTCCCGGCACCGTCCTCTTCCCTGGCTTTCCCTTTTGCAGGTAGGGGCCCCTCCTTCGAGTCGTCCCCGAACCCACATTCCGATGTGTTCCGTCACAGCTGCCCCCCTGCGTGAACGAGTTTTAGGATAACGAAAAGGAGTTCACGCATTTGCGCTGAAACCAGAAACACAATTAGAAAGGTAAACAGAAAACAGAAAGGAAAACGAAAACAAAAACCAAGTCACTGTCGATACGGTACCATGGCATAGGCATTAAACGTCCCCATGTATGCTCCCGCCTCGTCTGACAGCGTATAAGCGTTCGGGCCCACTCGGTTAGTTATCCGATATGGACCTGAATATAAATGAAAAAATTTGTTAAACAAACCAAGTTTCGTATCAGACACGCCTGGTGTCCTTAGGAGAACCCAATCTCCCATCTGGAAGTTGGAGTGAATCCTCTTTTGATAAGTCTTCCTCTTCTTCCCGGCCTTCTTTAGGTTTCGGACAGCGAAACGCACAATTACTTCCTTACCGATTGCGCTATCTTCAGGAAATATCAATCCGTCGGGAAATCTATTTGGAGGCTTATGACCAAAGTGAACCTCCATCGGAGTAATTCGCGTGGACTCATGTGAAACTTCATTAAACCACCGGTTCACAAACGGCAACACCTCGGGCCAGCTCCTGTGATGCCGACTGCAATAAACACGAAACACACGGGAAAGTTCCTTCATTGTCCTCTCACTCGGGTTGGATTGAGGATGGCGGATGGATGAGTAAATGGGCCGAACCTCCAGCTGACCCAATTCATTTTTCCATTTCTCGCTTGTAAACATTGTCCCATGATCCGACAATATCATGGAGGGCCGTCCGCACAACGGAAAAAATTTGTTTTTCAGGCAATCTAAACAATTCCTTGCATTAGGTTTGTTCAGCGGATAGACTTGAAGAAACTTCGAAAATACGTCGATGCACACAAAGACATACCTATTTCCTCTTTTAGATTTGGGAAGCGGGCCATAAATGTCCACGGCGACGAGTTTGTTGGGTCCATCGGGAATGATGTTGGCCATCGCGCCTTGGAAATTTCTTGAGGGATATTTCGTCCTTTGGCAGAGGTCGCACTTTGCCACTAGCTGTCTGATTTCCCGGTCCATATTCGGCCAATAATATCTATTTTTGATTATTGCGGCAGTTTTTGTTCCGCCAAAATGAGCGTGGAGATGGTGCGCATACTTCACTATTCTTTCCCGAATTTCCTGTGGTAACCACACGCGATAACGAATTTGACCCTCCGACGCTCGAATCTTCTTAAATAAGATTCCGCCTCGCAACGCGGCGGCGCCCGCTAATTTGGCTGTCCTACCTTGTGGATTATTAGGTGGCTTCACCGCACCGCAGAGAAAATCCACTATGGGTCGCAAATTTGGATCATCATATTGCATCCGAGACAAATTCTTGAACTCGTCCTCGGGAAATGGTGCCAATTGCAAATCAATTGCCGCCATCTGATGTTGTCCCGGTAGTCGAACATTCCGGTTCGTTTGTTCGATAGGGCTTCTGCTCAGCCAATCCGCCACCGTATTTTCCTTCCCAGGACAGTATTCGATGGTATACGTATACTCTTGGATTAAGAGCGCCCATCTCGTGAGTCGGCTATTGTTGAAATGGCACTTAGTTAAAAACGTAATTACCTTATGGTCCGTCAGTATGACGACGCTTCTTCCCAATAGCAACGTTCGAAATTTGATTAAGGTCCATACGACCGCAAGCGCTTCCTTCTCGGTCGTGGAATATGCCAACTCGGGACCTTTTAACGCCCTACTGGCGAACGAAATTACCCTATGGCTCTGATCCTCGTCCTTCTGGAATATTACCGCCCCCAAACCTACGTCACTACTATCTGTTTGAACATACATTGTTTTGGAAAAGTCAGGAAAACGAAGAACCACCGTATCTAAAAAACCTTTTTTAATCCTCTTGAAAGATTCCCGCTGTTCGTCCCCCCATTTCCAAGGAACGCCCTTTTTCAGCAATCGCAACAAAGGAACTGTTAAATAAGAATATTTCTCCACAAATTTTGTGTAAAAGTTGCACAGGCCTAAAAAACCTCTAAGCTGCTTTATATTAGCAGGAGGCGGAGCGTTTTCTATTGCCTTTATTTTCTCAGGATCCGGCTTTACGCCTTTTCTCGAAATAATATACCCCAAAAATTTTATTTCGCTACGGCAAAATTGCGATTTCGCGAGATTCAGCGAAATATTTGCCTCGGCGAGCTTATGAAAAAGCATATCTAAGTGCTCACAGTGTTCTTGAAAGTCCGAGGAAGCAACAAGTATATCGTCAGCATATATCGTAAGGTAATGACGAAGTTCGGGAACAATAACATCGTCCAAACATCGTATTAATCCGGCACCACTATTCTTCAAGCCGAACGCAGCGCGTTGAAACACGTAGCTGCAGGAGTTGTAGATGAATCCAGTGTATTTTCTATCCTCTGGATGCAATTCCATTTGATAATAAGACGCGGTGAAATCGATGCTCGTGAAGTACTTGGCTCCATGAAAACTCTGCAGAATCTCGTCAATCCTCGGCGGAACGTCGTTTTCGGGAATGGTGAGGCTGTTTAATCGCCTGGCGTCCAAACAGAGGCGCACTGCACCATCTTTCTTCTTCACGACCAACAGAGGATTTATGTACGCAGTTTTTTCCTTGCGAATTACTCCGTGAGCGAGCATTTCATCGATTTTTTCTTGCACCTTTTGTCGATAAGCAAATGGGATCGGGTATGATTTTTGTGCAAACGGACGATCATCAAACAGCTTTATCCTTTGAAGGAACCCTTTTATTCGGTTCGGAGTCGAGGAAAATAACGATTTGTGTCTTATTAACAATTGATTTAAAGAATCTTTTTCTTCATCATTCAACTGATTTGCGCACTTAACCGCATCTTCGATCTCCTCTTCGCGGATTTCGCTCTTCACTGCTAAAATAGCTGATTCGTCGCTGATTTTTTGACTTTCGATAGGAACCGATATGATGGCCGATTCTGAACATCGCATCTTCACCATATTTTCCTCGAAATCAATAACAATCTTATTGTCAATTAAAAAATCAACTCCAAGTATCAAGGGTTTGATTAAGTTTTTAATCACCAAACATACAACTTCGAATTCTTTGCCTTCCATTTGAATCGTTAGTAGAACCTGTTTGGTGATAGGTAACGATTTGCGGTTGTCTGCACAAATTATGCGCGAACGATTTAAAGGAAAGGAGGGCACCGCCCCCCTGGCTTCCAGGTCTTTCAAAAACGTATCTGAGACAGCTGAAATTTCGCTACCTGTATCCAACAACGCCCTACCACGAATTCCGTGCGTCAAACACCACACCTCAGGACACACTCGTTTTTTTGTGATCGAATGTTCCGGTCTCTCCCCGGCCCAATCGTCCCCGGAAAGTTCGCAAGTCGAGACGATTGTGCATAGCACCTCCATGCTTCCTTCCTCGTCCGGTTCGCGAAGGTGGATCGAACCAGACGAACTTAGTTTAATGGCATCACCACGTCATGGCTGGTGGAGGGTCGTTCGACGCCCGCCCGGCATTTTGACTTTGGTGTTTCGCGATCCACCACGAAATCTCCGTCGGCTTGTTTTTTCCGGGATGGTGGATTTTCCGTAAATTTGACGGCGTTCACTCGAGGATTGCGTGGTGCAAATGTTCGGGAATTCTTAGCTTCCGCGGCCGGCTGAGAGCCAGGAAGGGAGGAATTCACCTGCCCTCCAGCTACTGACTCATACGAGCGATCGTATAGTCCCAACAAAACGATAAGCCTTTCCACGGTCAACATTTCCACGGATTTCAGCAGGTTCTGGATCGGCAAAGGGAACTGCCTAATCAACGCGTGAATCACCTCTTCGTCGCGAAGTGGCGGAGAACACAGACGCGCTTGCGCTAATTTCTCCGTCGCAAACTGCTTCATCGTGCCGGAACCGTTTTTTTGGTATTTTCCGGTTAATATTTTTATACGGAACTTATATTGTGTGTCCAGATCCCAGAAATTCTCCAGGAATTTTCGTTGGATTTCTTGGTAGGACTGGGGGAACGGAAAAAGGGTGTCTCCCCAAGTTTTTGCGTCGCCCCGCAGCATCTGATAAAACAATTGTGACCGTATCGTCTCCGACACGGTCACCAACGAGAAATAATTTTCCACTCTTCTCAAAAAGGCGATAGGATGTTCTTCGTTGAGTGCGGAAAAAGTCGGCAGGGTCAAAGAAGGTACAGGAGCAGATATGGCCGTGGTGGTCCTCCCACCCTCTTTCAATGTCGCCACTTCTGCTTCCAGGGCTCCCAATCTCTTATCACGCGCGTCTCCAAATTCGTTGGTGCGTTTCTGCGCGGCCACGAGTTCCTCATGGGTAGTTCCCAGGGCGTCTGCCCTTGCCTTCAGGATATTTGACTCGGACTTTACCAGGGCTTGACATTCAGATCGCAAGCTCCCCGCGATGACATTCATCTCGTCCACACACCTCTTTTCCACACAAGTTAATTTTTCTTCGACTCTCAGGATTTCCATTTTCACTTCGGCAAACATGGTTTTCATTTCTTTTTGCATCCGTGAATTACTTGCCTCAAGCTCATCACGAATCTCTAGCTTACTCGCCTTCAACTCCTCACGAATCTCCTTCATCAACGATAGGATGATATTTAGGGGTTGGTCTTGGGATTCGGTTCGGCTGGCCTCACGTTCGCCATCGTCTTTTTCATGGTCGGCATCCGACTCAGCCCCACCGGAACCGGTCGCGTTTAACAGCATCCCCCGAAATGCACTGGTTAGACCATCCGTCTCAGAATGCTCACTTCGTTCATCTGATTCCACGTCGGCCGTAACCTCACGATACTTATCGAAGGCTGATGATCTCCCGTCAGTATCTGCCATGGCAGATCAGGTCGTCCCAGTTCGGGCGCCAATTGTAACGATCCCGGATGTCAGCGTTACCTTCCGAGCGTCACAAATTCCGTTCGGAATTAAATAAAAAGAAATATGTCTCTTCCAGCTTCTTTAATTGTACAACGGGTTACACACAGCTATTGTACACCACCGCGACCGGCCACCGAATGTCCTCCCGGCACCGTCCTCTTCCCTGGCTTTCCCTTTTGCAGGTAGGGGCCCCTCCTTCGAGTCGTCCCCGAACCCACATTCCGATGTGTTCCGTCACAATATATATATATATATATATATATATATATATATATATATATATATATATATATATATATATATATATATTCCGAGTCACCATTCCGAGTTTTATCCTTCCAGCATATCTAGAAGGCATTGAAAAAAATCGTCCAAGATTCCAGCAATGCATTTCTTACGGAAGCATTTCGAGCCCACCTGGCATCGAACACACGGACATTTGGTAACACTTCTTCCTTTGGTACTACGGAAGACTATCTCATCTGCAAACACCGTGATTTTGATTGCTCTAAAACAACGAGAACAGCCTCAAAACGGATAGCAAAATATCGAGCAAAAGACCGCCTGGGGTCGAACTCAGGACCCTTCTTTGAGAAAAATACAATATTAATATTAGATAAGTGCCATTCTGACTTTTTCCAAAGTTTCGCCTCAATATCTTATCGGGAAGGTCCCAAAATAAGATTCCGTTTTCCCCGTTTGAAATGCATGGTGGAATAGGAATGACCGTCTTGCATCGAACCAAGGACCACTTGACGAACGTTGAAATTCATGAAAGAATGTGTTCAAACGCCTCTCTCACCATTCCGGGTTTTATCCTTCCAGCTTATCGGGAAGGCATTAAAAAAAATCATCCAAGATTTCAGCAATGCATTTCTTACGGAAGCATTTGGAACCCACCTGGCGTCGAACTCACGGTCATTTGGAAATATTCCTTCCTTAAATACTATGGAAGACCTACTTATCTGCAATCCCCGTGATTTTGATTGCTCTACCGTATCGAGAACGGCCTCAAAACAGATTGAAAATAATTGCGCAAAAGACCGCCTAGCGTCGAACTCAGGACCATTCCGTGAGAGAAAATAGCAAATTAATATAAGATAAGTGCCATTCCGACTTCCTCCAAAGTTTCGATTCAATAGCTTATCGGGATGGTCCAAAAGTAAGATTCCGTTTTCCCCGTTTGAAATGCATGGTAGAATCGGAATGACCCTCTCACATCGAACCAAGGACCGCTAGACGAACGATGAACTTAATGAAAGAAGGATTTCAAACGAGACCTTATTTGGGACCTTCCCGATAAGATATTGAATCGAAACTTTGGAGCAAGTAAGGATGGCACTTATCTAATATTATTTTGCTGTCTTCTCTCACGATCGGGTTCTTAGTTCGTCGCCAGGCGGTCTTTGGCGCGAAGTTTTAAATTTGAACTGAGGCAGTACTTGGTATGATACTGTATTCAACGGATAGCTTGCAGTATGCAAGCAACTTTTACTCGTATATATATATATATATATATATATATATATATATATATATATATATATATATATATATATATATATATATATATATATCTATTATATATAGCTAACTCTCCGGATATACCTATATATATATTTATAGGGGATACGAATTCTGACCATGTTCCACAAGCGCCATCGACGTCAGATTTTTTCGACGTACTGGCCCTACACTCTAGATGCCAGAATAATGCAGACTTCGACGCTAGCTATCATGGGTTCGATGCCAGAAATTCCCAAAAATCGCAATTTTCCCATAAGAATGCATTGCGCGGATTTTTGAAAATTATTTTGAGGCACTTATCGTTAAGATAGAGTAACCAAAATTGCGGAGGTTGAAGTTGAGGTAGTCTTCTATGTTTCTCATGGAAAAAATGTAGCCAAATGACAGTGAGTTCGACGCCAGATGGATGCAAAATTCTTCCATAAGAAATGCATTCCGGAAATCTTTTTAAATGCCTCCCGATAAGCTGGAAAGATAAGACCTGGAATGGTGACAGAGGCGTGGGACCTTCCCGATAAGATATTGAATCGAAACTTTGGAGCAAGTAAGGATGGCACTTATCTAATATTATTTTGCTGTCTTCTCTCACGATCGGGTTCTTAGTTCGTCGCCAGGCGGTCTTTGGCGCGAAGTTTTAAATTTGAACTGAGGCAGTACTTGGTTTATACTGTATTCTATATTATAACGGATAGCTTGCAGTATGCAAGCAACTTTTACTCGTATCTATTATATATAGCTAACTCTCCGGATATACCTATATATATATATATATATCTATTATATATAGCTAACTCTCCGGATATACCTATATATATATATATATATTTATAGGGGATACGAATTCTGACCATGTTCCACCAGCGCCGTCGACGTCAGATTTTTTCAACGTACTGGCCCTACACTCTAGATGCCAGAATAATGCAGACTTCGACGCTAGCTATCATGGGTTCGATGCCAGAAATTCCCAAAAATCGCAATTTTCCCATAAGAATGCATTGCGCGGATTTTTGAAAATTATTTTGAGGCACTTATCGTTAAGATAGAGTAACCAAAATTTCGGAGGTTGAAGTTGAGGTAGTCTTCTATGCTTCTCATGGAAAAAATGTAGCCAAATGACAGTGAGTTCGACGCCAGGTGGATGCAAAATTCTTCCATAAGAAATGCATTGGACGATTTTTTAAAAATGGCTTCCCGATAAGCTGGAAAGATAAAACCCGGAATGGTGACAGAGGCGTGGGACCTTCCCGATAAGATATTGAATCGAAACTTTGGAACAAGTAAGGATGGCACTTATCTAATATTATTTTGCTGTCTTCTCTCACGATCGGGTTCTTAGTTCGTCGCCAGGCGGTCTTTGGCGCGAAGTTTTAAATTTGAACTGAGGCAGTACTTGGTATGATACTGTATTCAACGGATAGCTTGCAGTATGCAAGCAACTTTTACTCGTATATATATATATATATATATATATATATATAGGGGATACGAATTCTGACCATGTTCCACGAGCGCCGTCGACGTCAGATTTTTTCGACGTAATGGCCCCACACTCTAGATGCCAGAATAATGCAGACTTTGACGCTAGCTATCATGGGTTCGATGCCAGAAATTCCCAAAAATCGCAATTTTCCCATAAGAATGCATTGCGCGGATTTTTGAAAATTATTTTGAGGCACTTATCGTTAAGATAGAGGAACCAAAATCTCGGAGGTTAAAGTTGAGGTAGTCTTCTATATTACGAATGGAAGATATGTTGCCAAATGACCGTGAGATCGACTCCAGGTGGGTCCGAAATTCTTCCGTAAGAAATGCATTGCTGCAATTTTTGAAAATTTTTTTCAATGCCTTCCCGATAAGCTGGAAAGATCAAACCCCGTGTGGCGACGGAGGAGTTTGAACATATTCTTCCATGAATTTCACAGTTCTTCTAGTGGTCCTTGGTTCGATGCAAGAGGGTCATTCCGATTCCACCATGCATTTCAAAGGGGGAAAACGGAATCTTATTTTAGGACCTTCCCGATAAGATATTGGATCGAAACTTTGGAATAAGTCATAATAGCACTTACCTAATATTAATTCGCTATTTTCTCTCACAGAAGGGTCCTGAGTTCGACGCTAGGCGGTCATTTGCGCGAATTTTTGCAATCTGTTTTGAGACCGTTCTCGATGCGATAGAGCAATCAAAATCACGGTGTTTTTAGATGAGACGGTTTTCCATAGTACTAAAGGAAGAAATGTTACCAAATGTCCGTGTGTTCGACGCCAGGTGGTTCCGAAATGCTTCCGTAAGAAATGCATTGCTGCAATTTTTGAAATTTTTTTTCGATGCCTTACCGATAAGCTGGAAAGATAAAACCCGGAATGGTGACAGAGTCGTTTGATAGCATTCTTTCTTGAATTTCACCGTTCGTCTAGTGGTCCTTGGTTCGATGCAAGAGTGTCATTCCGATTCTACCATGCATTTCAAACGGGAATAACGGATCTTATTTTAGGACCTTCCCGATAAGATACTGAATTGAAACTTTGAAACACGTCAGAGTGGCACTTCTCTAACATGCATTTGCCATTGTCTCTCACGAACGGGTCCTGTGTTCGACGCCAGGCGGTAATTTACGCAATTTTTTAAAAATTGTTTTGAGGCCTTTCTTTATGTAGGAGACTATTCAAAATCACAGCGTTTGCGTTTGAAGTAGTCTTCTATAGAACTAGTGGAAGAAAGGTTGCATATGACCGTGAGTTCGATGCCAGATGGATGAAAATTTCTAACGTAAGAAATGTATTGCGGCAATTTAAAAATTTTGCTGGATAAGCTTCGAAGATGGCACCCGTAAGGGGAACTTATTGTAAATTTTTACCAATTAGCTTGCAGTATGCAAGCAACTTTTACTCGTATATATATAGGTATATCCGGAGAGTTAGCTATATATAATAGATATGTATAGGGGATACGAATTCTGACCATGTTCCGCAAGCGCCGTTGATATCAGATTTTTACGACGCACTGGCCCCACCCTGTAGATGCCAGAATAATTCAGACATCGACGCTAGGTGTCATGGGTTTGATACCAGAATGTACCAAAATTCGCAATTTTCCCATAAGAATGCATTGCACGGATTTTTGAAATTTATTTTGAGGCACTTATCGCTAAGATAGAGGAACCAAAATCTCGGAGGTTGAAGTTGAGGTAGTCTTCTATGGTTCTTACGGAAGAAATATTGCCAAATGACTCTTCCATAAGAAATGCATTGCTGCAATTTTTGAAAATTTTTTTCAATGCCTTACCGATAAGCTGGAAAGATAAAACCCGGAATGGTGACAGAGGCGTTTGAAGTCCTTCTTTCAAAAGATTCACTGTTTCTCCAGTGGCCCTTGGTTCGATGCAAGACGGTCATTCCGATTCCACCATGCATTTCAAACGGGGAAAACGGAATCTTATTTTGGGACCTTCCCGATAAGATATTGAATCGAAACTTTGGGAAAAGTCAGAATGGCACTTATCTAATATTAATATTGTTTCTTTTTCCTCACAGAAGGGTCCTGAGTTCGACGCTAGGCGGTATTTTGCGCGATTATTTGCAATCTCTTTTGAGGCCGTTCTCAGAGCGATAGAGCAATCAAAATCGCAGTGTTTGCAGATGAGATGGTCTTCCATAGTACCAATGGAAGAAATGTTACCGAATGACTGTGTGTTTTACACCAGGTGGGTTCGAAATGCTTCCGTAAGAAATGCATTGCTGAAATGTTGGAAGATTTTTTAAATGCCTTCCCGATAAGCTGGAAATAATAAAACCCAGAATGGAGATGGAGGCGTTTGAATATATTCTTTCATGAGGTTCACCGTTTCTCCAGTCTTCCTTGGTTCGATGCAAGAGTGTCATTCCGATTCTACCGTGCAATTCAAACGGGAATAACGGAATCTTATTTTAGGACTTTCCCGATAAGACACTGAATCGAAACTTTGGAACAAGTCAAAATGGCACTTATCTAATATTGATATGCAATTGTGTCGCACGATCGGGTCCTTAGTTCGACGCCAGGCAGCCTTTTGCGCGAAGTTTTCAAAATTGATTTGAGGCATTACTTGGTACGATACTGTATTCAACTGATGACTTGCAGTATGCAAGCAACTTTTACTCGGACCTTATATGGTGACAAACTGACAGAAGTAACCTTGGAAGGGATTGTAGTAGGAGGAGAAAGTGTGAAAACCATTAAATTTACAGACGATCAGGCTGTGAAAGTAGAGTGAAGAAATGCTACAAGAAATGGTAGAGAGAATCAGTATGAAAGGAAAGGAATATGGAGTGAATGTTAACATTGAAAAGGGTGATGAAGATAACAAAGACGGCTGGCCCAGTACAAATTAGGTTGAACGGGAAGGAATTTGAGCCGGTGATTTAAACCTTTAAATATTTAGGAAGCACTATGACATCTAATGACAGTTGTACAGAGGAAATAAGAAGTAGAATAGCTCAGGGAAAGGCAACATTCCAACAACATGTCAAAAGTTCTTTTAGATAAAAGAACTTTTGACAGTGAATAACATTGAGATGAAATTAAAGCAAATATTTGTGAAGTGCTTTATCTAGAGTATTATGGTATATGCATCCAAAACATGGACGGTGAGATAGAAGGAAGAAAAATACTTGGAGAGCTTTGAAATGTGGTTATGGCGAAGGTTGAAGAGAATAAGTTGGACAGACAAGATCAAAAATGATGAGGTACTGAGGGTTGGAGAAGAAAGAGTAATTTTGGAAAACATAAGGAAAAGGAAAGCAAGATGGAAAGGCTATGTATTAAGAGCAGAATGCTTACAGAAGAAGATTTTTGAAGGAAAGATCAATGGGAAACGAGGGAAATTTGGAATGCTAACCGATTTGAAGAGAGGAAAAGAAAAAGGGATGCTCAGGATAGAGATGCCTGCAGTTCCATTGAAACCTGTCCGTGGACAGAAATGTAATGATGATGGCCTCCCTAAGCGAAATGTACATACCAATTGACTCGAATCACCATATTTCACACAAATTAGCCCCATTCCATTCCATGATCAACAGACTAAAAAATACCACTTTCACAAAAAGACTTCAAGAAAGAATTAAACCACATCAGAAATATCGCAAAACAAAACGGATACGACCAAAACATGGTTAACAACATTCTCAGGAAACACAAACATAAACTCAAAATAAAACAGAACACGACTCTTACTTCATCTCAGGACAAAAAACACAAATTCATAAAACTCCCCTATGCCCCGGGAATTAGTAACAAATTGAAAAACATTTTCTCCAAATTCAATTTTACTCCGGTATTTGTGAATAATAACAAACTATCCAACCTCCTTCATAACCCCAAAGACACTACGACACCAACACAAAAATCTGGCATTTATGAAATCTCATGCCAAGATTGTGATAAAATATACATAGGGCAATCGAAACGAAAAATAGAGAATAGATTCAAAGAACACTTAGCTCATTTTAGACACAACCAAATTAATAAATCAAGCGTAGCGCAACACATACAAGAACACAATCACAGGATTAATTTAGACAATTTAAAATTAAAGAAATCAATACAGAATAACTCAAAACTCGATGCTTATGAAAGCATTTTCATATATCAAGAGAAAGGGAAACTCATGAATGCCGACGATGGGCCTATCCCAACCTCTCCATTACACTCTCTTTTGAACACCGCTTCTTAAAAGACCCTAATCCCGGAATTTCCGTTACCCACCTCCTTGCCGTACGTCACTAGGAAACCCCCCCCCATAAAACCCCTCCCACGACAAACAGTTACAAATACCTCACACTCCACTCTTTCTTCTCATTCAGCATTGGACCCCCATGAAGATGGAAGCATTGTTTCCGAAATGTACATCGGGATTCTGAAAAACTGGGACCGCTAAACGATTATCCGTTTCCTGGGAATCGTCCTTAGACGGTCGCCGCGTTCTGCGCTTGGAGAACCTTTGTCTCTTAGTTCTTCGTTATCTGTGGTAGCGGTAGTCGTAGTCTTTGTTAAAATGTTTCGAAATCTGAGATCGTTTCTCATGTGGGCTCCCATTAGGAATCGAATCCAGGACTCTTAAAAGTCGCTGAAGAAAGTTTATCTTTCTGTACGAAAAGCAGACAACTCTTTGAAAGATGATGTAAGTCAACCAGTATAACAAATTCCGCTTAAGATTAGTTTACTTGATCCCCCCCTTTACTGCATTTATAATCTTAACTTTTATTGATGCCAATGTGTTTTATCCCTTTACTGCATTTATAATCTTAACTTTTATTGAATGTGTTTTGAGGATAAAAAAGACTCGTTTCATTCCAAATGAATCAACGATTTAGATGAGGTTGCGTCTTTGGTGGCAATATTTCATAAATATTGTAACGATTTAATGTTATTTTCTGGGTGCTGTACTTCTGTGTGCGCAAGTGTACGTGTTTTGTTTTTGGGCGCTGCTGATTTTAATCCATGTCTTATATCAAGGAAAACGACTATTTTCATTTTCTTCTAATTTTTTTTCTTTTTGGAGATGTTATTTCACTGAGGTTCATCTCCATTGGAAACGATATTGAGAGTTTTCAAAACGTGCGAATAAAAATTCATTATTGACACAAATGGAATTATATTTCTATTTAAATTTTTTAACTGTTTGGAAAGATCAAATCTTGGGCCACAAACGACTGAAGCGTATTTATTGTTTGAATGTAGTTCGTTCTAATCATAAAATTCATCTCGTCTAATTGATGTCTCCAGTACTTACTTCTTTTTCTTTGGCATTCATGTAAAAATACAGGTAGCTAAATGGGGAGTGAGTTGAGCTGGTTTATTTAACCTTAATCAACCCAATTACAGGCAAAGAAGAACGTGATAGGTAATTCAAAAAGTAGTCGGCAATATGATAGCACGTAAATAAATCCTCATTTAGATGTATAGTTCTCATCACTCTCAGCTGCCGGCACCACGTGATTGTGTTCTCGCATTAATCAATCGAATTTCAAATTTATATAAACAATTGAGATAAAAATTTTGTGATTTCTGCAATATGAAATCGTCGAGGAATATTTATCCATAAAAGGAAATAAACCCCTAAATACCCTCATGAAGAATCATCTCTATTTATTAAAATATTACTAACTAATAAATATAACGAATTAAAGATTCCCTTTTATCATAACATCCCCATAAACAGGCAACTCTAGAGGTGCATACACCTATGGTTAAGAACCCCTGCTTTAGATACTGAATTGATATTAAACCCGACCGAAAATACTTTTTTCTGGAAATTTTTAGGTTCAAAGAATTGAATGTGTATGATTAGCTCCTCCTTCTGTGAACCCATCCACTCATTCCTTAGAGTGAACAGCTAAGTGTGGAGTTATTTACGGAGTTTGAGGAAATAATTATTTACTCCTACAATATTCAATGTGAACAAGTCGAATAATTTTTCATGAAAGGTACAGTGAAGAAAGGAAGACTACAAAGCACAAGGCAGTTGAGGATAAATTTTAAATGTACTCTCGAATTATTCTAGAAAATTGTGTTCCATATCATTTCAATTCGATAAATCTAGAGGAGCTTCGAGAGAAGAATTAAAATACCTAGAATCATTCTTTACCTTTTATTTAGCATTTATTCTAACATACATGACGTCGCAAAGTGCTAGAACCTAAAAACCAGACTAAAACCGAAAAAAGCTGCCAAGAGGACAAAAGTGGTTTTTTTGACTGAGGATTGCGCAGTCTGCGCTTATAGTGGCATCAATCAAAGGTCAATGCCAAATAAAAGCTTTTCTGTTATTACGGGTGTAGGGGCAATGCAAGGTTGCAATGTCAATATTTAAAAGCTTATAAATCCCTGTCTATTACATGAAATATTCGGGAAAAAACAACTAGGAACGGAATGCTTTCCTGTGGTTAAGCAAAGAAATGAGTAACATGTCGATATCTCTCGAGAAAAAACACAACATCATGCAGTGAACCTCGGAGGAGATGGAAGAGTTTAGTTGGGTGAAATATATCTCTTTTTACTCTCTTTTCGGATCGCAAATAGCAATCTTCTCCTTCCTAAATCCTTGGAGATAAACTATGACCTGCAAAACACATATTAAAATCCGCTTTTTTCAGTCGAAAGTATCTATCACATCAATGGCGTTTTCTGGCACTCAAATGATTCCATACGATATTCCTTTACTATTTTCTTTTTCCTTTGAATGTGTTTGTTTTTTGGTTCTGATCTTTCAGTTTTCACAGAGGAAGAGATAAAATAAAACATCTAGCAAAATAAAACATAGATCTAAACATCAACTAGAGAAGATTGCGTATAATTTACAGAAATTTCCAAGCATAGAAAAATTGATAAATAGCAGCTATTTTGCGATGGATTTGTACGCAAGAGATTGAAAGAATATGATTTTGAGAGCAACTGCTGTGAGAATGATTCTCCATTTAAATTCACCCTGAAGAAAAGGAAAAGATATACGAGTATAATTCGATGTATTTAATCATTTCTTTCTTGTGATCCAAAGCAAGTTTCTGAAATCTTCCGTCACTTGCTCCTCAGGGCGCTGATCATAGCTTGGAATCGCTATCAACTAGATTACGTCACTGTCATTCGATTATACTTAAATAAGACGAAGATTCGATCAGAACAAAGCGGAGAAATCCTCAAACTACTGACAGTTTCATTTGTATAGTTTGATTTTGTGCGCTGTCATTTCTAGAAGATCGTTTTTCTTCTCAAAGAAAGGAAATTCGAAAGGTATGGTTGAAATTATCTCAGATTTAAAATTAGGACTTGACTTCTTTCATTGTATTTATACGTTAGCCTTTACCTCTTTATATTTTTGGGAGACATTGATAAATAACTATGATATTTAAATATTTCGGTCTTTGATAATTAAACGTATCCTTTATTTTGAAACTACTCCTTATTTGTCCAATTTATTCATTAAGTCACAGATGCAATTTGATATTGTCTTTAATCCACTGTACAATCCAAAGTACAGTACTTAAAAATTCCTCATAGATTACTTTATTTAATGTAAACTGTCAAACACTTATTACCGTTGATATATTTTTTCCGTTTCGTTCTATTTGCTTTTCAGAGACCAAAAGAAGGAATGTAACGGAGTAACATATTAAACTGGTTATTGTTATTTTAGACTTTTGCCTTTTTAATAATTTAAAATAATATTATTGCAAAATACGAGGATGGTTGAAGGGGAAGCACAGAATATCTTTACTTTAACCAGTTGGCTATCTATATATCTTTTTCACATGCGATTACATTTTATTTATTTCCATTCTTTTATGAAGCAGATTCTTTATTCTTTAAACCTTCGCTTTTAGCAATGTAACAATTCCTCTAAGTTATTTGCTTAATTTTGCATAATTTCTTCGATGCACGCATTTTAATTATTTTAAGCTTTTAGTAAATCTTATTGAAGATGAAAGTTTCGTTACTTCTCATCTAAATATCGCTCATCTTTATAGTATTGTTATGATATTGCTCTGCATTTCATTGACCTTTCGTACAAGTTTACTTTCAATGCAATTTACTTTTTGTTCATTTTTAGGCAGCTTAGATAGCGGAGGTGTATCTTATCTAACAATTGTCACCTAACTTTTGCAGATACCATCTTCGCCAAGAAACCCTTGTAAACCGAATACAGCAAAAGCCTTGAAGAATATGCCATCGGTCTGCTGTTATTTGGGATTAGTTCTGACTTTGTTCAACCTGAAATACGGATCGGCTGAGCAGGTTAAGATGAGAGTTGCATTGAATTATGAAGAAGACGGACTGGTGTCGGCGTCATTGTTCGTTGCCAACGCAACCAGTCAACAATTGAGTAATATGAGTCTGATACTGGAAATAGATATGCTTCTGGACAACTCCATGAAGTTAGTTGGAGCCCGAGGATTGGTAAGAGGTAATGCCCATGATATGATTTCAAATCCAGAGCACTCTTTTTCAAACTTACTTTCTTCTAATAATATTGTAGAAATGAATCTTAAATTATTTGATGGGTGAAGAATGAAACCATTTTACATTTTGATACATTAAACATTTAATAATTTTTCTATGAAAATTTGTCGATTGTACACTATCAATGTCATTGCTCAAATTATTAATGCTTTTAATGATGGCGCTTCTACAGATGGGGTAGTTTATTACTGAATTCATTTTAATTTCACAATTAGAGAATATAGGTAACAACACCATAGAATTCAACTCCTTAAATGAAATGGCTGAAGAGTTTAAGAGGAAGGAATCTTCCATGTCTGAGGAGTTGGCGTCGAAGGGCGAGGAAATTGAGAAATTAAGGTCGTCCAATGAGGAGTTGCAGAGACTGCAGTCGTCCCACGTTGAAGAAATGGCGTCTAAAGATGAAGAATTGAAGAAGTCCACTGATGAGATGAAGAAAATGCAGAACTCCCATATTGAAGAATTGGCATCCAAAGATGAGGAGTTGAAGAAGTTGCAGTCTTCCATTGATGAGATGAAGAAATTGCTTTCTTCTCAAGTGGAAGAGAGTGGGAATCGGTCCTCCTCTGCTGAAAAAGGTACTTTCATCACCGTATCGAATTTTATTTCCTTGTTAAATTTTTAAGTATTCAAGGAATGGTAAATGAAATTACATTCGATTTATATCTCTAATAATTTAAGCTTTTCATTCCCAAAACTTAAGTACGACTATTCGAGGATTAGGAATGTGATTCGATTCTTTATTCCTTATCAGTTTTATTCTATCGGTAAAGTGAAAATATTATGTTTTTGATTTTATCAATCACCTCTCTTAGCTAAGTGACATCAGAACGAATAGTATATCTGTCGTTATTTTTAATGACAGCAGGGCCTCGTTTTCTATGGATTCGTCTATGTTGGTTCGATACTAGGCAGGTGAAAGTTTTCTGTTATCATATACTCGTACACAGAAGTGAACTTGAAAATGTTTATGCAATCACTTCCGAAATTAATCAGACGTTTTGGTAAATATTCATCAATATTAATTAGCTTGCAGTATGTAAGCAACTTTTACTAGTTTCTAAAATAGATTCCCAGAAATCCAATTTTCCGAAAAAAAAATTTATTGCGTGAATATTCGAAAAACTTTGGGCCGGTAAGATAGAGGATTAAAAATCACGGAGGTCCTAGAAGATGTGGTCTTCTAAACTATAGGAATAACTAATGTATTGCCACGAAATGAGGGTGGTTTCGACGCCAGGTAGGTGCTAAATTCTTCTATTTAAAATACATCACGCTAATTTTTAATAAATTTTTGAAGTCTTTTCCGAAAACATGGAAACTTAAAACCCTGAATGTGAACAGATGTAATCCATATATTTCACATACATTTCACCATACCCCTAAAGATCCTTTGTTCGACACCAGAGCGCCCTTTTGCATTCCTCCATACATTTAAAATGGGAATAACGGAATCTTATTGTAGGAACTCCTCGATGTGATATCTATTTCAAAATTTGGATTCAGTTAGCGTCTTAGCTCGAAATATACATTCTCATCTTACTAAAACGTCCTGGGTTCAACACTGACGGTGTTAATTCTACCCTAAGCAATGTATAGCGGAGATATTTAATATTTTTATGAAGCATTTCCCGAGAAGATAGAAATAAATAATCCCTCATGTGAACTGCAGTCATGTACATGTTTTAGAAACGCAGTTTACCGTTTCCCTGATTGTCCTTAGTTTGATGCCAGGGCACCATTTCATTTCTTCCATAAAGCGAGGCAATACGGAATTAGGATAGAGGACCTTCCCGATATCATTATGATTTGAAATTCTGATAGATGAGTTTAACTTAATTGAACCGAAACTTAATGCGTAACAACACATTTCAGCAACAGTTCCGAGTTCGATAGCAGACTACGTTTTTGCTCTTGAAAGGCACTGAGATTAACTTGGGAATGATTTTTTCTACCGCCTCTCAAATTAATCAGTTATTGATGGGACCTTATCACCCAATAGCTTGCAGTGTGCAAGAAATGTTTACTTGTGTATATTCTTCTTACAAAATTAAACAATGAATGCTATCTAAAATATAAGCTTGGTGCATCATGTTTCCTTTATTCTCATATACCGATACATGAAATTATAGATTAATATTGCTCTTCCTCCGAGTATATCATGATGAAGTAATAACGTCAGCGTTTCAGCTTTCAATATGTTACGCTGGTGATATGTTCATCAGCAGAAATTGACTGGAATTTCAAAAGGCACTACTTAATGAATTAAACTACTTTCATCGTTAAATTATTGATTTCTTTTAAAAGTAGTTTTCTTTTTTATTTCTTCCATAATCTATGAATATTAGCGAGTCGTTCGCCAAACTGTTTAGTTTATTATAACATATATATATATATATATATATATATATATATATATATATATATATATATATATATATATATATATAATGCGAATTATAATATTCACAAAAAAAGAGCACTTCTATTTTACTTATGTAAAAGAAATTAAAGTTTGTAATATCCCGGTTATAACGCGGTATTCCCCTGAAAAACGTCTTAACCGGGTTTTACCCGTTGTTATCTTGCCGCGTTGCTGCTTGTTATCATTGGTAACATTATTTCGAACATAATTAGATTGTCACAAGTAAATTTTTATGGTCATACATAGCAAATGAAAGGGTTTCGAGAATAAAATATGTTACATTGATGGCATGTTCATCTGTAGAAATTGAGTCGAAATTCAAAAGGCACTACTTAAATGAATTAAACTACTTTAATAATTAAATTGTTGATTTCTTTTCCAGTTGAATCTGTGGAATCAATGGGATATAAACTCATTCCTGGATTAGGGTACTATAAGTATCATAAAAATATAGAAGACTTTGAAGGAGCGATCAAAGTATGTGAGAGTGAAGGAGGACATGTGGCGATTCCAAATTCAGTAGAAGAAGCTGCAGCCTTATGGCAATTATGGAAGAATAATATTCCAATGACTTATCCATGGATTGGAATTCACGATCCTGAAAAGAATGGAGAATTTCAGACTGTTCTTGGTGAGTTAATATACCGCTATTTTCTTCATTTAAATCTTTAAATTTGATATTTTTTATCAATGTATGTTTCAACAGGAACACCTCTTAGTGAGAATGGTTACTCAACGTGGGAAGAGGGACAACCAGATGGACGTGGCAAACAGTCGTGTGTTTTTCTTTATTATAATGGTATGGTTGATACCTTTTGTAAAAAGAAAAACGAATTCATATGTGAGCATGAACTATGAAAGGATGCCTTTCTAATACCCCGAAAAAATCGTCTCGACTTTCTAATAGAAGATAATATTCTTAATTAATAGATATTTATTTGAATATACATTCACTCTATTAAATTGAATTAAAAGGAGTATTTTCTCTCAATTTTTGTATTTTTTATTTTTCATTTTAATAAAATTGAATGTGATCAATTCTGTTCATTTTTTATTGACTTAAATTTGTTTCTATTCCCTTCGTAATTCATTCCCTGAATTCGGAAAATTTCATATTTAAATTACAACTATAACTTAAAGTTAACAGCATACTCTAAAATATAAGCCTCGAAATTCCTTTATTAGATTATTTTCAATTGGAAAATTCTTTAAAAATTTTATAATGGAACAATTATAAAATTTTTGGCAACTTATTGTCTACTTCCTCTGACATTGATGTAACGATTAAGTGGATAAATCTTCGAATTATTTATATACTCAGAAATCGATTCAGTTTATTATTTTCAATCAGTTGCTAGTTTCAATCAGAAGGTATTTTAATCAAATTATATTTTTTGGAATGAGCAATTATTTGCAATATTTAGAATTTCTGAATCCTTATAATTTAGAATTATTATGAAACAGAGTAAAGCAGATTCGTACTAAAAGCTGTTACATAGAAGAGTTTACATACTAAGTTTTTTAATATGGTATTCTTGCACTCATAGATATTTTATACATGAATCTAATGAACCTATGTCATAGTTTCTTAATAGTTACTAATTATCTTTTTAATATTCCTTATTCAAATATATTTCTAGCGAATTCCCTTTTTTCTATCATTATGTGCTATTTTTAATCATGTTATATGTACAATATTTTTTAGGGCTAGTAATTTATTATTTTTTTTACATGTCGTGTGTTCTCCAACGTTGAATTAAAAACAATCTTCGATTCATAATTTAATACGCATAGGAATATAACAATAAATGTTATCTCATATCAATTAACACTGTATGCATTCTTTAATGGTCTTTCTTCCAAATGCATCCATTTGGAGGATTAGTAAGCAATACTTATGGCCATCAAGATGATCAAAGCCGCAAAGTCTGAAATTCGTTTGTTTCATCGAAACATTAGCGATTTCTAGCTGAAAAATATAAATAAAAATTTTAAGAGTTTGTATTGAAGTTGTAAGTTAATAAATATAGTGAAACGTGCTTAAGACGTTTTTCAGGCGAATGACTGAAAACCAAGTTATGAGCATTTTACCACAATATGACAACCCTTATATACTTGCCCGTGGACATGGAAGGGATTTTTGTCTGTTTGCTCTTTAAATAAGTTATTTATAATTAAAAAGGAAAATATTTTTAAGAATGTCGCATTGTTTATCAAGAGTACTGAGAGGCAGTTATAGAGCATAACACTGCCACTAGTTTATTAGAAATGTTTATAAATTGGGTTTCATATAAAAGGAATCATCGCCACTTGTAATCTAACGTTCTGCCTTGTTATTGTGCAGAGCTCCTTCTAACGGCTGCGATATTTCGCTCTGTCTTCATGGTCTTCTCAAATAAGTCATCGCAAACAAAAGAGCGAAGAGAAACTAAATCAGAAATAAAGATGAAGGCTGCAATACAGATAAGTAATCAATATTTGTCTACGAATTGTGTCACCTAAAGCGCTTTACAGGGGAGACGAGGAAAATGCCCCTTTCCACCGTCTTATGACGTAATAAATCATTTTCTTTCTCATGATTGGGATCGGCAAGCGGGGGCGGAAGCATTTTGAACATGTGTTACTGTGGTTCCTTATTTCTCAAAAGTTCATATCTGCTTTGTTTTGCCTAAATGTTAAGCCTAATTTTTCGTTAGTGAGACTATTTGCTTTCGAAAATGAGAATAATTATCATATTTGTGGGCGCGGAGATTGGTCGAGTAATGTCGGATTTTAGACGGTTTGTTATGAATTTAAATGAGCACAGATTGCTTCGTAACATGTTTTTATTGAAAGTTGGGTTTCGTGTTTGACCTGGGGAGGACGTATTGCCAATTGCGGTTATTTGTTATCATAAGGCGGTTCTCTAACCTATTTAGCAATAAATGCTCAACGCTAACAAAATCTCACTCAGCTATGTGAAATACAAAATATTTATAGAGGAACTTCGGGTATTACGGAATGCACCTTGTGTTGAAGAGGGCCTTCAAATTTGAATCTGAAGACTGATTCCTTTAATGGAATGTGAATATTGTCTTTCAGCGCAGAGAAATACTTTCTCCAACGAATTCTCGTCCTGTAAGAGCCTCATCCTTCATATCCTCCTATAATTCACTGCGGTAATGAGGTCAATGTTTCCGCACTTTGTTTTGGCCTGTATTTCACCGTTTATTTCGCTTTGATATGAGAGAGATTGTCAATGGATCACTGGAAACAGCTGATCAGATTACAAGTAATTCTAAGTGAATCTAACAAGTACATCACTAGCTGTTAGGCACGATCTTGGTGGTGATGGTTATATATGGTCCTGATTTTCTCTTGTGAAATAATATTATGGAAAATCTTTGTTATGTATAAATATTATGGAAAATCTTGTTATCTTGCTCTCAATCACTATTCTTGTTAACTGTAAGAACAATTTAAAACGCACAAATTTGCAATATATACAGATATTTTAAAACTGCGACTTCTAATAAAGAATGAAATACCATGATCGACCTACGAATTATAATAGATATACTTCATTTGAAACTTGGCGCTACACTATACGACCTTTACTTCTATTTCTGAAATTGAAATAAAAATTTCAAAAATTGATAGAATATCTCATCCTTTCTTTAGAAAAGTCTTTTTGGGTTCTCTGGAGTTGAACCAAGGATACTTTTTTAAACTAAAGACGAAATTGATAATCACTTAGGGCTTCTAATAAATATCATATTTGGAATTAATTCTTCCATGCTCTTCACATGGAAGTTACCGACGTCGGATAAATATACGTACGACGCGTCGTGCGTTCGTTGCCATGGTGAATGTTGTAGTAGTGATATTGTGATAATCGTACATCAACGGGTCATTTAGCACTAGGGCAATATTAATTTCTTTGCCGATCCCGCTTCAAGGCAAAAACTTATTTTTGGTAAGTATTTTCGGATCCACCCCAGCGTGCGAGACATTGGTTATAATTGACTTCCGATAACATTTTCTTATTTCTAATCTTAATTACTCTGATAATACATAGCAACCAAATATACTTTAGTTCGGTTTGTGCGTCTTAGGAAAACGGTGCGATATACTGAATACCGTTCACTGCATAATCGATGATTTAACAAGATTTGCATCATAGTTAAGACGTAGGGTAATAAAGTAGAATTTCACGTGAATCGAGCACAATCAGTGAAAAAACCAATGTTCTCTTGTTCTCAGAGACAAATCAATTACTAAATAATTAAATTTCATTAAACTAAATTAACTAACTTCTAAATTTATTAAGTATTCCATTGATCAACGTATTGCTTTGCGGAAACAGTGGTAATTAGAAAAGAGAATTCAAGTGATTTTCAATAGATTTTATGAATTAGTTTACTCGTAGGTCTCCTCTTTGCCATAAGGGGGGGATATTTTTAAAAGACGAAAAAGGTCAGGTTTGCTATGCCTGACTTCAGAATAGGCCAATAAAGGATTAGGAAGAATTTTGCGATTTTGACAGAAAACCGTCCCATTCCGCGTGCAAACCAGAATTTCTGTTTCAATCAGATAATATGAGATCCCTAAATAAGACTGAAAGGATTTTGAAGGTTTTCCAGGGTATTCAAGGATTTTTGATGATTTTCATAATATCTTAAATATTTTTTCGAGGTTTTCTATGAATTTTTAATATTTTTAGGCATTTCTCAATGTTTTTAATGTTTTCTCCGGTTGAGATTATTTGATGAATGCATGTTCGAATTCTTAATAGGAACACTTCTGAGAAACTGGTTAATAAAAGTGGCTTAGAGGAGACCCATTTGCAAGTAGCATCTACTTCTGTGATGATGCTCTTCTCTGTTCCATTTTATTTATTATTGTATCTGTCACCCATATTTTCTTTTTCATCATATTTTAACATGATCAATCAATTCTTTTACTTCTTTCATTATATTTTCTTAAATTCTTATCCAGTTTTTTTGGCATTCTCCCCCTCCTTTTCGTTCTTTTCCAAACAATTACCAATTCTTTTGCCGAATTCTTCCTTTCCCAGCTCTTCAATCTTACCTAAGTTCCATATGTTTTTCTTCTTTGTCATCCTCATCTTGGAAGGCAAGCTAAAAAGAGTATGGATGAGGAAGGGAAGAGGAAATACAGAGAACTAAATAATCACCTGAGAAGAGAACGTAAAAGGTAAGAAAGGAACAGCTTAATGAGATAGTAGAGCTAGAGAAGAGAGGGAAGTATGAGGAGGCTTATGGGAAAATAAAGGATTTCAATGAAGTAAGTGAAGGATCAAGCAACAGTAGTAAATGCATCGAAAGCAGGGAAGGGAAAGAACTTTTCAGAGAAGAAGCTCTCAAAAGGTGGACAGAGTATATTGAAGAACTGTATTATAAGAAGGAGAAAACAGAAAGAACAGAAAGATGCGTTAAAAGAAATGAAGAAAAGGGAAGGAGTTGATGAGTTGCCAGCATATTTGATGAAGAATCTTAATGATAAAGGCATAGAAAATATAGTCGGTCTATGAAATAAAATATATAAAACAGGATAGAGGCCTGTCTTGCTGCCAATAATTGCAGAAAGATATTTGGAGAGAGAAAGAGGGCTATGTTTATACTTTGAGGACCTTGAAAAGGTATTTGACAGGGTGAAGTGGAAGAATGTTATGGAAATAATGAAAAGGAAGGGAATAGAATGGAGAGAGAGAAGATTAATAAAAAAACTGTACAAAAACCAATGAGTGGTGGTGAGATTTGGCTGAGGTTTAAGTGAAGGGAGACAGGGATGCTATCTGTTACCAAAGTTGTCGATCTTGTACTTGCAATGATCGAGTTTGGAAGAAAAGGTAAATACAGGAGCAAAAGTAGGGAGCAGAAGGATAAAATATATCAAGTTTGAAGATGATACGGTGCTGATTGCCGAGGATCCTGAGACATTGGAAAGGATGATGGACAGAGTTTACCAAATATGTGAAAGATATGAAATTAAGGTAAATAAGGTAATAACCAAGACCATGAAAATAGGATATGAGGAAAAAATAGGAATACTTTTAGATGGGAAGAGAGATTTAAGTAGCACAGTGGAAAGAGAAGGAAAATGCAGTAAAGAAATTTAAAAAAGAACTAAATGTACTAAGTCTATTTGATATATCTTAACAATTCTTCATATGTCTGTGGAAACATTTGGAAAAGTGAAGTATTTTTAAAAAAATAAGAAAAGGTTATTGGTTATACAAGAAGTGAAAAAATTGCGACTTGGCTGGGAAACGAACCCGGGTCTCCAACTTTCCGGGCAGGTATTCTATATATTAATTTGTTTATTAATTAATAATTAATTAATATTAATTAATAATTTATTTATCCATTAATTAATCGCAATTTTTTCACTTCTTGTATAACCTTGGGTTAGTCGCACAACTTCATGCGTAAAGTAAAAATTACATTTCCATCGTTGTGTTAATTCCGCGAGAGGGTTTCTCTAATATCGCTTTGTTGGGTGGCTGCCTCGACGAGGACCTCTGGTGGTGGTTGGTGCCACTAAGTGGAGCACCATTACCTTGCCCATATAAGCTCCCGTTTACAGAAGTGAATCTGTGCAACTCGGTAGTTTAATGGATAGAATACCTGCCCGGAAAGTGGGAGACCCGGGTTCGTGTCCCGGCCAAGTCGCGATTTTTTCACTTCTTGTATAACCTTGGGTTAGTCGCACAACTTCATGTGCAAAGTAAAAATTACATTTCCATCGTTGTAAAAGGTTATTGACTGAGCTAGTAGTTAGACAAAAAGAAGGTTTTCTTGATAAACTCCTTCAAGAAATAAAAATAGAAACTATGTGCATGCAAAACAATCCTTATGTGTTTTTAAGTCTTGACATTTAGCATTTACAGTGGTCAAAGAACTGATATCCGTGCCACCATTTATTAGCTTCTCTGGAATGGTTAGGGTCTATCACCAGGTAATACAAGTATAATCTCAAACATTTTACAATCTGTAAAATGTTTGGGAATATACCTGTAATTCTTACTGCAGTAATTCTCATTGCTGTAAAATGCTGTAATTCATACTACAGTCAAATTTGTCCCTAATTTTTCAATCCAACATCAATTAAAATTGATGCAATTTGGAGTTCCAAAGATAAGGATTGTATGAAGTTTATTCAGTGTCATATCCTAATGCATTGCCTACTGAGTTGGACTGAGCCTACTTTCTTTCAAAATAATACAATTATTCCATGATGATGCATTACATTCACCAATTGTAAATGCAGAAAAATTAATACTTCCTCAGCAAAATAAATAAAAAATTCTAAACTGACAATGAAGAGGAATCTAGATTCATAGAAATAATGTATAGCAATAATGATATTGATCTCAATTCTATCTCATTAATAATTTCTAACAAGTATCTTGGTAGACGATTTGTTGAATATTGGACATTTGTCCTCATGAATATGACAGAGAAGATTTGTTATAAAAAAGTCTGTAACAGTGTAATTATTGATATAACTTTTAAATATGAAAATCCTAACAAAGGAAGGAATATTTACTACAGTTTTAAAATCAATCAGTCATGTTCAGGTATCTGATAGTGAGCATAATACACAATCAAATACTAAAGATTGAGTTAGAATTTTTCTATAAATTACATTTTAGGAACCATAGCTTTCATATACAACAGCTCTGATTACAGTAGTAATAGTCAACAAGAATGAAATTATGCACTGAATGTTAAAAATTATTGAGGATTCATAAAAATACAAAAATGTTCAACAGGACTAAAGTAACACCATTGATTTCAATCAAATGAATTCTACTCATAAATGGTTAAAAAATTAAGATATTGATGAAATAATGTTTCAATAAATATCTTGATTTTCATGGAATTGTATCACTAGTTTTGAATGATTATATATATATATATATATATATATATATATATATATATATATATATATATATATATATATATATATCTATTATATATAGCTAACTCTCCGGATATACCTATATATATATTTATAGGGGATACGAATTCTGACCATGTTCCACAAGCGCCATCGACGTCAGATTTTTTCGACGTACTGGTCCTGCACTCTAGACGCCAGAATAATTCAGACATCGACGCTAGCTATCATGAGTTCGATGCCAGAAATTCCCAAAAATCGTAATTTTCCCATAAGAATGCATCGCGCGGATTTTTGAAAATTATTTTGAGGCACTAATCGGTAAGATAGAGGAACCAAAATTTCGGAGGTTGAAGTTGAGGTAGTCTTCTATGCTTCTCATGGAAAAAATGTAGCCAAATGACAGTGAGTTCGACGCCAGGTGGATGCAAAATTCTTCCATAAGAAATGCATTGCACGATTTTTTAAATGCCTCCCGATAAGCTGGAAAGATAAGACCCGGAATGGTGACAGAGGCGTGGGACCTTCCCGATAAGATATTGAATCGAAACTTTGGAACAAGTAAGGATGGCACTTATCTAATATTATTTTGCTGTCTTCTCTCACGATCAGGTTCTTAGTTCGTCGCCAGGCGGTCTTTGGCGCGAAGTTTTAAATTTGAACTGAGGCAGTACTTGGTATGATACTGTATTAAACGGATAGCTTGCAGTATGCAAGCAACTTTTACTCGTATATATATATATCTGTAAGACAGAAATGCTGTAAAATTTAGTTTTTTCTTATCCCTTAATGTTTAAAAATATTTAATTACCTCTTTGTTGAGGAATCAGGTGCTAAGTTAATATTCAAAGAAAAAGCCTTCAGCTAAAAGTTTAAAACTTTAAGGATAACAAAATCAAATAAATTTAAGTTTATAATTAAAAAGGATTCTTCCAACAAAAATTCTAAAGATTTATGGATTTGTAAAGGATACAGTGTTTCACAACATAAGAATAATACAGAATAAAATGAAATTGCTCTGAATAAATTTAAAAGTAAACAGACTTTCTTGGCTTATATATTCATTTCATAATCTTGAGAATGCAAAAGCCGGGAGAAAATATTTCTTATTATCAACCACATTGTAATTAATCTAAATAAGCACAAATACAGTAATGCTGCAAATATTTAATTTAATAATGCAACAGATATCTCCAAATTTTTTTGAGCATCCTCAAAGTCAAACTATAAAAGTTCATGCTCACAGAAGAATGCAAATACTGTCCCACAGTTGAAATCATTTAAACCACTAGACCTCCATTTATCTCGTAGACCATTATAAAAGTAAACACAAAAGTCTTCATCAGCACCATTTGGTTGTGCATTCATCCACCTTGAAAATCCAGTTTCATTTAGAGGTGTCCCTGTTGAAATGTAAAACATACTTATAATCTCAACTTTCTATATGTGTGTGTGTATATATATGTGTGTGTGTGTGTAAATGTATTGTGCAGTCACATCTCTGAATAGGGTTCGACACCTGGCCATACATTACTCAGGTGAGCATGGAATAGGAGAAAACCAGGAATTCTCCAATCACTGAAAGGTTGTGACCAATGGGTGCAATTCCTAGAAAAAGGATTAATGCCAGCTGCAGAGGTCAGTTTTCAAAAACACCCGACGTACGTTTTGGAGGCTATACTTCCATCATCAAGGGGGGTTTAATGCTGATTTCCTGGTTTTCTCTTATTCATTGACTCTTGAGTCCCTTTTCTTTTCTTTCAGAACATGGGAATGTTTTCTAAGCACTGTCGAAAGGAATGTTGAATATCTGGGATATTGCCACCCATTAGCTTGCAATATGGAAGCAACTGTTACTTGTTTTTTTTATGTGTGTGCATAATATTTCAAACATCATTTCATCTGCTCACCAAATATTGTCCTGAAGTCTTGATTCTTATCAGGATCGTGAACACCAACCCATGCATTCCAACGGTCATTTTTATCCATTATTTTTCCTAAAGCATCAAATTCTTCTTCTGAATTGAGTACTGCAAGATGTGTTCCATCTTCCTCACATATGCCTACTGCAGTTTCAAAATCTTCTCTCTTTTTGTGAAACTTATAATAACCAATCCCAGGAACTACTTCATATCCACGTGATGATAGATCTTGAACTAATAATGAAAATTATGAGTGATTTAACAATCATTTTGGTATAATTAATTAAGTAATACATTTGAAAATTGGAATAATTTCAAGTAATGAAAAATCTTGTAAACTCAGCATATCCATCACAAGACCTTTTTGTCATATATGTTCATCCAAGTTCTAAACTTATGATGGTCCACCTTATGACCTTCATTTGTTAACTTTTTCTGCATTCACACAAGTGAATGTGTTTGCATGCAGAGCACACAATTATACCCACATCCTAATTCCTGTATTTTTTTATTTCCTGTTTCTTATTATTTCAGACATTTATACATGTATGTGACCACAAAATTTGCTAATAACAAGAAATTAGAATTCCGAAGCACCAGGGATTACTGCAATTATCAAAAGATTAGGCGTAAGACATCATTTATTTGAACTGCAAAACTATATATAACCCGTGCCAATTCAGGGTTTTCCAAATTGCTAATGTCATTTGAATTGACGTATAGTTGAAGTTAATATTTCTGATGAAGATGATGAGAGTAACAACACTGTGTATACATTCTTTAGTGAATTTTTTTTTAAGGATTACCTTTGTTTAAACAAAGCCAAGAGAGGGTTGAGGCTGCGGTTTTGGGCGGATGTCGGATATTTCATGAGAAGCTAAAGCATTTTTATTAGAAGTAAGAGAAATTGGGATTTGGTACCCTCCATCGGTAAAATTGGGAGCCTACAAAATGTTTGAATAACATTGGTCCTAATAGTCGGATGGTCATAATTCGAACATTGGCAAGGCTGGCTATAGCTCTTTAATCAATGTGTAAATAAATCTCACCATTCCCATCCACAAATAATAAAACGCAGAACAAATATTGGCTTTACCTCTTTCAGGAAGGAGGGACCGAGTTTGGTTAATACCTCCATCGCTGCATACTATCTCTTTATCTTGGGCTGACTGCAAACGCTCAAACTTTCTATTCTTGTCCAACATTTCTTCATTATGGGATAGCTGCAAAATTCTCATTTCTTCTGCATGAGAAGAATTCAACCTAATAATATGTTCTGCATGGGATGTTCTCAATGCCTCAATCTCTTCATTTTTGGCAGTTTCGAAGGAGGAAAATTCAATGGTGCTGTTCCAATATGTCTCTAGGACAAAAATGAGAATTCCTTACTAATGCTTTGAAAAATTACCACGTTTCTAAAGACGTCTTCAGTAATACTACCAGCACTATTATGAATAGGAAAACAGAGAGCATATATCATGACACTTTCTCTATGAAAACCTAAACTTTAAGATTAAAATAATTTAATGTCTCAAAAGATACAATTGCTTAATTTATGGCAAATGTATTAACTGAAGATTAGAATTAACTTCAAATTTAAAATAAGAAGTAAGTAGATTTTCAGCAATATGTTTTTTGGATTAAATTTTGGAAATAAACTTCTAGTATATTTTTCTAGTTTTTCTACCTTTTATGAATCCTCGGGAACTTATAAGCTTTCCAGAGTTGTCAAATACCACATCAGTATCCAGTATCAGATCCAAATTCTTCAGTAGCGCAGTTTTTCCGACGTACATGGTCGCCGCTACCTGTTCGCTATCTCTATTTTTCAGAGAAAACTTCATCCTAACCAGTTCCGTAGCTTCCATTTGCAGGCAGAATAGCAATGTTAGTACGAAGGCCAATTGCAAATAGCAACATCTAAAATTCATCTTCAAATTTTCAAGACAGTATCTTGGCGAAAGTGTTATCTGTAAAATTTAGATAAACTTTGTTAGACGCAGTTCACACGATGTGTATAAATGTTAGGTTTTCTTCTGTTATTTCAAACACATAAATCATAGAGTGAATAATTTAAATAAAAAAGATCCACATTTTGGGAGTTATTTCTCACGGTCCCTTTAACACGAAACATGATCAAAATAGCGACATTCTGCTACCCGCATTTAACGTGGATTCTTCCCATCCCCAGATTCAATAGACCAAGAATTGTTTACACTATTTTTATTCCTGTCCTCCGCATCTAATTCACCTTGTATTTAAGTCAAAGGGCTACCTTTGAGCTTTTGGGATGATGCGGAGAGCTGTGGCAAGTTGAAGAAAAGAGGAAAATTTCCTTTTTGTTTCTTACGAGTATAGCTCTTATTTAAAAATTAACCGCTTTTCTTTTCTAATGTAAAGAAAGTAAAATATATGTAATAGCCTGGTTAAAATGCTACCTCGCTTATAATGTGGTATTAACTCACACCCCTGAAAACCTTTTATCTAGGTTTTACTATAAAACTATTTTCACCTAAAATGGACAACGCACAAAATAAATTAAAATAAAGCTCTCTTGCAAGGTACTACTAAAGGTCAATCACCTATGAAAAATTAACGCACTTCAAAGGCAAATCAATGCAAAACATACAATAAAAGTAGCTACTTCGCTTTTCAGAGTCAGAAGGAAAGAGGTTTCACGCAAACCTCAAAATTAATTAATAGTACACTTTACAGTCAGAATATAAATCCAATAAAGGTTGAATAAACATAAGGTAAAATAACTAATATATGTTGGTACATGGATAAAGGCGAATATTTTTGAAAGCAAGATTTTGATTCGTTAAAGAATTGAAAGAAACATAAATGTGAAACACATCAAAATTAGTTCGAAGAAAAGTGGGCAACTTATTCGGTGGAGTTAATCCATGTCTACCATTTTTCTCCGTATGGCGCATAAATGATATGAGTAAGCAATCAAAGGATACCAAGGAGAACTCGCTCTCCTTCGGGCATTTCCCTTGTTTTCATACCTGATTACGTAAACTGAGATAATGAAAAGGATTGCGTCAAGAAAGAGAGAGAAGATACAGATATTAAAATAAATACGGCTGAAAGAAGAAATATAAAAAGTATTATCAATGCAAAGGAAGGATCCGTAATATTCATTAAATTCCCAATAGCAAGTCAGAGACGTTAGCAAATGCGTCAAAGATTTGAAATAGACTAATAAAATAGTCGTCCCAAAATAAGGATTCATTTAATTATGAAATATACAAACATTACGCAACAGACTTATGAAAACCCATGGTTTAAGTAAGAGTAATGGTGGGTTCCATACCTTCCCTCCAATGAAAGGAGATCCTCTGAAAATACAACCAAAGTTACTTGAGACACACGTGTAGACGTCTGAGGAATACTGTGCCGATGGCAGGGGTTCAGTCTTATTTAAGTATGGTCAAATTCTAGTGACGTAATACTGTTGATTGCGAGCCATTGTCAGCGCCGTTTGAAACACGTAACGTTGAAGTTACGCAAAATCCCGGCAACTAGAATTGGATTTTTAAGAAAGAATTAACCGCTGATGATAATTTGTTCGGCATAACTATTTATTTTGGAAGACCACAGTTTTCAGATCCACCAGAGAGTTTTTGCTTGTTCGGAATTTGCGATATGAGACAACTATACGTATGGATGTTCTGCTTGCAAATGTTGCTAATTATGTTTAGAAGAATTGAAGCTCACCGATCTGGATTGTTAAATCTCCTTGACTACTGATACCAATAACATTTCCAAAGCAACTTTTACAATCTCCGAAAAAGTATACATTGTCAAAAGAATGCATAAAGCTAATGTAAATCTAACATAATATGTACCAAAATTCTGATCGTAGGGAAAGTAGATACAGTCCAAATATAAATCAGATTCTTTAATGGCATTATTTTCAAAGCCAATGCTAGTGTAAAAAGAAGACACCGGCAAAAGAGGAGGCCGCATCAGATTTGGTCTACAAAAAAAGGAGTGCATCTGTTTGCAGGTCATAGTGTATCTCCAAGGAGATAAAGGAGGAGGCAATGAATTTTCTTTGCAGTATGAAAAGAGGCCCACTAAAGAAACATTTATTCCTACTTGGATCTCAACTCTCATTAAATGCAAAGAAAGTTTATGTCGAATTTACTATGTTGGCCTTGACTTTGTGGTAGGCTTCCATTATGATGAAATGAAAGAATGCAAAACCATTTACCGTACCACTTAATTTTATTGATCACTACCAAGGTTTCGGCCCCTTAGGCCATCTTCAGGTGAATAAACCACATGTCAATTTCAGTCAGTATATAGCAAAGGAAGGAGAGTAGGGGAGGGTCCAAGAAAGGTTAGGTGTGGGAGAGTTGGGAAGGAGGAGAGGTTGAACATAGAAACTTTGTAGTTGCGGAAAGGATAGGGGAGGGGAAGAGGTTGCCGTTGATGGTAAGGACGTTGGGGCGGGAAAGTGATTTTAAAATCTCTAATTGTTCCGCCGAATTCAAGCAATGTCCTTTCTTATGGAAGTGGAGGTATATGTCCGCGAGGAGTGGTGTGTATCAATTAACATGCCTTAATTGCGACGGCATATACACGGGTCAGACGGGCCGCCGATACACCACCAGAAGGAAAGAACACCAAGCGGCGTTCCGGAACAACCATCCGGAAGTATCCCAAATGGCCAAACACCTCCTTGAGACCGGGCACCAATCCTCGTGGGACATGAAATACCTCCACTTCCATAAGAGTACATGCAAAAAATCTGTACATGCAAAAAATCTAAAGTAAAACTATATCAAAGAAACAACTTTTAAACCACCAAATAATCCATTTCGACCTCCGATTCGCTATAATATTGCTCTCCCATGTTAATTTCACTAAAATTTGCTTTAAATAAGTTATTTTAATAACAATAACGAAAACAAATCCTTTCAAACGCTCGACGTGGACCTGCATAGCAGGCAACGTCCTCCATCTTTATTTATCTCCATCATCTCTTTTTTCTGAGGCCTGAAATGTGGTGTCTGTTGAACGAGTGGAAGTGGTTTTTGTAAGGGACTGCACGAATTCCAAAATGAAGCACCTGTTGCCGAGGAATGTTTCAATTACGCAAATCACCAATTCATACTTCATTAATTTTTTGCAGATACCTGATAAAATTCAATCGGAGAGCGAGTTATTTGAAAAACAATTATCAAGAGTTTATTGACTAAAAATGAAGAGAAAATGTTTTCAGGAAGTCCTTTCGTAAAGAAATAATAAAAGTAAAGTAGATACGAAACTCTTTGGGCCAAAATCTAGCCAAATAACATTTATCGCGGGTGAGATATGGTCAAAGCAAAGACTCTCAACCTTTGCTTAGATTCTGTGGACTTTCCATGGCCATTTACCAGGCAATACAGTTAGCTTTCAACTTTTTCTATTCCGTAACTGCCATTAGGTATCAAACGTAGAATCGCTTTAATCGAGGGGGGACATATTTATGGCAGAAAGATAATCACTTCTATTCCGATTGAATTGGACACTTAAGAGAATGTGGCCGTCTCGAAAGGGTTAAGGCCTGAACCCACCGGTGCGGCGCGGCGGCCGCAAGCGTTTTTATGACACTTGGGAGGGGGGCCAAAGGTCCCTTAGGTGACGTAGAAATGCACCCTGGCCGCGTAGTAGGCCCCACCGGCGCGGCTGCGGCAAGAACGACCACCAGTCGTGAACACATGTTCTTGTCTATCATTAGTATTAGGAAAAACTTAAAATGAACTCCATCTGTTTCTATTACGGTCGATTACGCTTGGATCCGCCTGGAATCGAAACGAGAACCAATATCACAGACGAAAAACTTTTATTCATTCTTAGGGGATGGATATTCATAATACGCATTTTTTAAGGTTTCACTAATTCTTGTTCTTGAGTTTTAAGTAAAAATGAACACAAACCCCGAGCTGATAACCAAATGATCGTCCCCTGTAAATAAATCGATCCTGCAAATTGTTCGTAACTGCAAATGTTAAAATTTCAGAATATTAATGACTCCTATTAACATATTTTATTTCTTTTGGTGCTAGTTTCGATTTTGAACGACTATTATTTCTAATTTAATTTTGCAAAGGAAATGTAATCTGCAACCGATAAAAGTGAGGTTTGCGTGCATTTATTACGAGAACGGTTTTTATTGTCTGGGTTCGAACTGGGGACCTTTAGGTAAATACAAAGTAGCCTATTATATGCGCAGGGAGTATATATAACACACACCTGTTACTTTATTTTAATTGCCGCATATATTACATTGAGGAAACATACAATTAAGTAAAGTAAATATGCTTGACATAAATAAATTAAACATTCTGTCGCAAGAATTTTTATTGATAATTTTGAACGTCTTCCGACAAAAATTATCAAAACTTGTTGTATAACTCTTGGCCGAAAACAGTCACTTGTATGCCGAAAAAACATCGTACGTATCATTTTTGCAGTACTTTACGGGGACGAGATTCTACGGAGTACTATCGTTTTGATTGTTCTGAAAACTTATCACGGTGTAGAGATATTGTTAAGGTATCGTGTACAAGCATCCTTTTGAGGAAATTTATCAAAATAACGACAATATTTGATTGCAAACGGGCTGCGGCAAATCGAAAAATTGTGCATGCAGAGTTCGTAGCCGAGCGGCGTATTTGCCGGCGCGAAAACGCTGCACTAATCCCTTGAACTAATCCGCCGGACGGCGCTTTCCGCGTCGGTGGGGTCGGCCCCATAAGAAACCATTGAATTTGAGTACGTGACGAACGCAGAGGAAGGACCAGGTACCATCATAAAAACGCTTGCGGCCGCCGCGCCGCGCCGGTGGGTTCAGGCCTTTAATGAGAATATAATTATATTACGTAACATTATCTCAAAAATAGCGTCTATTCCAAGTGACAACAGTTAACTCGACTCCTAAAATCTGTGAAACGAGTTCTCTGACCCACTCGTTCCAGAGGGTCGGTTATCGATAGAGAAAAGTGTCGAGTACCGACCAAAAATATTTCAATGATAACTCGGAAGACGCATTCTATCGCTAGTGTTGTTTTTCCATCCAAGCAGCCATGTTTTCGTCGAGAGCTCGTTACTCGAAACTTCCGTGATAACACCCCTGGTTACCGTCGACAGAGCCCCGTTCGGGTTGGGTATTCCAATCCCTTCCTTTCCCGAGTTGAGTCACTCCTTTCCCAACCTTACCTAATCCCCCAGCGGAGGAGGAGAGAGGCTGTATCATCCTCATGAGGAGTGCCCGGGATCACATCACCTGAATAACTCTTCTCATATAAGGGCAGTACCTTAAGAGAGTCATAGTCACTCACTACCTGAAGTCACTCGGTTGAAATCCCGTGAAATACTCCCTCTACAATCCGTCCACCGGGAAAGTCTCAATTCATATTTCAAACATATCTTGTTCAATGACCTCTTGTTGATGAAAAGAGATTCATTCATTTATACATAGTTGCGTTTTCAAATACGGTAAAAGTAAAAATTACAAGTCCATGACGTGACATCCCTATGAGGGATTTGGCTTAAGCCGTGGGTGACGCATGGTCAGCTCACCGACTTCCAAACCACCTTTAAATGGCTTTTTCTAGACCCCCTTAATTTAAATAGCTTCCCAATTGTTTCGATGCTGGGTGGCCGGGGTTCGAACCGGGGACTGCCGAAAGCGAACACCCACATCATCACAGGGAGCCTTCTTCAAATACGGTGCAATACTTTATTCAGGATCATGGATTTGAAATTGACTGATCTCATTTCAGAGAAATTATTCACAATTTTAGAGAGCTTATCAGGGTTCACAGCAACCACAGAGGATGCAATTCTCGTGATTTACGATAGCATCGAAATGGAATATCTGATTATTTTGGAAATCTAGCTGAGGCTATAATTCAATCAGCTCCGCTACTGACTCAGAGTATTCATATTAATGGATTAAATCGCTTACTTGCGGTTCTTAATTCCTAAATTCCAATATTCAATAATGATGTTTCTATAATAAATTTCGATATGTAACAGTGCTTAATCCTACGCGTTAGATTCTGACGGAGAATCACTACAATATGACGTATGAGCATTTATAAAAAAATCTTTTATACCAATTGAATAAGCGAAAATTTCCTCGTGAATATCATTCATGGATTTGAAGATATTCATGCAATCCAAGGATGTTCGAGGTATGGTCCATCTCCACCCATTTAAGATGCGAATTTACCCAAATGAGCGAATTTCTCACTCCCTTGGGAAATATCCTTATAAAAGTAAGTATTTCGTCTTTTTCTTACAGTTTGCAACATTTATTCAGGTTATGTTTAACTGAGAATTTGGAAGGTATCATAAAATTTTAAATTTTCAACAAATTCTTACAGTGGATGTATGATATTAATGAGGATTTTATATTCCATTGATAAGAAGATTAATGGAATATTCTAAAATTGTCGAATATCGTAAAACAACGTTAGATATCAAGGCAAAAGAGCTTCTGATATTGTTGAAAGCCTAACCTTGAATGTCTTGCTACATTTAGTAATTTTATAATTCACAAACTAACAAGTGCGTAATCCTTATTCGTTTGGTTTGAATATTTCCATAGCCTGAGATTTAAAGGAAAGTCAAACACATGGAAAAGAGTTTGCATCTGTAAATGAATGGACGGGTCATAGGGTATCTGCAAAGACCAAAGAGAGGAGGCGATTGCGTCATCCTCCGAAAAGAGATTGTCGGACCAGCTCTGAAGATAGCTTCTAAATCATTTCTTCCTCATACCAACCAACAGGTATCGAACCTGGGACCACATTCACCGAAAAAAAAACAAGTTTATGTAAATGAAGAAGAAGATGAAGAAAGGTTATTACCCTCACTTTAAAGCTATACTTTATGAGCTAGGGAGAAATATGAATCACTTCAAAAATATATATATTTTTAAAATCTTTCGGCTACGCATTCTAGGAAATTTTTTTAACCAACAGATATCATCTCACTAACTGTCGCAACTCTCACTGATCCTCGGTCCGTTTTAATTGTCGTCGCATAACCTTTCTGTCATCTACACTTCACCTCCAAGGGAAATCTCCTCTTCCCTAAGTGGAGGTAGCAGTGAAATAAATTATTATTAGATTAGCCAAGTCTTGTTTTTCATTATGTTTGAACAAAGATAAGCTCCATCAAATATCGCTGGATTCGGTTAATTTTACGATAGAATATCAGAATCAGTCCAAGTACGACCGAGGATTGCCGAAAGCGTAATGTAAGAGCATCTAGAGACGAGAAAAGGCAGAGCAGTATTTTCTGATTTGTTTTGTGTTGAAGTGGCCGGAAACGACGGAAAACCGCCTTTTAGGCGGGATAGCGTCTTCAGCGGAGGCGATTGGTACTCCGTCTCCAATATTACGTCTGAATACCCAGGTTGGGAGAGTTTTAAAACTAAATTCGAAATTATTTTCGCGTCCATTTTTAAGCGGTTCCTGAAGGAGATACAATGTCTCGGAAATAGAAAATTGCTCTTCTTCAAATTTTCTCATTTTTCGAGCTAGTTTTTATCTAAATCATCATACAGCAGTAAAAATTGTAGTGCGCTTATCCTTTACCATTATTTCAACGAAATTATCATAATTTTCGGCGATATTGTCCGAAATTTACATTCCATGGCAAAAATAAGGTTCTTTATTGGATTCCCTTTTTATGATTTATGCCTCGAGATTGAAGATCAATAGGCTTTTAAGAATTTTCCTTATTAGCTAAAAATTAGGTTAACTCGAAATGAATTGTAACATACGCTATACCGAATAAGTAAACAATGTATAAATTATAACGAGAGAAGCTGCCCTTGTCAAAATGTACAAACAAAATAATATGCCTTATTTTAGACGGAAAGTATATCTTGCAATAATAATTGTGAAATTATCATTCAAAATAGCTTTTCAGTTTAAATATTTTATTTTAAAATTTAAAACATCAATTTTATTGACCAACTTATTTTCTTGTTAAAATTGTATCGCCTTTATTGAAAGTCGTAAAAATTCAAATAAATTTGGGTTTATAGTCCCTAAGTTAAACATCTCCTCCATGAGCTGTCTTAAATATTTCAGGCTCTGTTGCTTCCCCTGCCACCATCCCTTATAATATGGTGTTTGTCAATCATTCATGCCTCAGTAGATGGCCAAACCATTCTTCCCATCTTCTTTTTAATGTCCACCTTTTATTCCACTCTTCTTCCACACTCTTCAATACCTCTTCACTCTTTCTGATCTTACACATCCTTCTATAGCACCAAATCTCAAAAGCCTTCAGCCGTTTCTTTTCCACTTTTCCCACAGTCCTTGTCTCACTGCCATACAGCAGAACACTCCACACAGAGGTCTTAACCAATCTCTTTCTCAGCTTTATGTTTATTGATTTGGCTGTGAATATACCTTCTTCTTGTCAAAGGCAATCTTTGCATTTAGGATCTTGTTCATTATTTCTTTTACACTCCTTCCATCAGAAGTAATTTTACTTCCTAGGACACAGAACTCCTCTACTTTTTCAATACATCCTCCGCACAACATAATCATGGTATCTATCTTTCCTTCTCTGCTGGCAACTAGGACTTTTGCTTTGTGCTAATTCAGTTTGCCTTCACTCTCAGCAAGGATGTCGGCTAATCTAAGCATCGGAGTTCTCTTTCTCTACTCCCACTTCAATCTGTTTATGGAGTTCATCCATTGCTATTGGCATTGATACATTGAAGAGTTTTAATGACAATGAGCAATTAATGAGACAATGTCTAACCCCCTTTTCTATTTTAACTTCCTCTTTGTAAAAGCCAGCCAACTCTTAATCACAGCTTTCTCATCCCTATATAAGTTTCATAGCTCTTCTTTCCTTAAACTTTACACTAATCCCCCAGTGCTGTATTGCATGTTTTAGAAGTATCTATTTGGAAGGGGCACCTTTATGATACCTAGCCTGGGTTACCAATGCATCTCGATTCCCCCCTTATGTTGATCACATGATAAGGGGGAATCGAGATGCATTGGTATATTACAAGAAAAACCAGTATACAAATGTAATATTCTTATGAGAGTTGATTTAATTATACAGAGGTTTCAGTTTATCCTAGTATTAACATTTCTTGATTTGTACTTCATCTTACATATAAATAATACAAAATTAGGGTATGAGCATGATGTATTTCATTCTTTGATTCATTCTGAGAGACAAAAATTGCTTACAGATGATAGGCACTGAATTGTTTAAGAAAAAGATACAACTGTCTGACTTTTTAAGCTATAATGCTTTTATTTAGTAGTTTAATAATTAAGATGTAACTTATCTCTCACAATTTATATGGTGTCTATACCCAAACCCTTTAGAGAAGATTAACAATACAATCATATTTTGGACACTTTCTAAAATTAGAATGCAGCTGCTAAATAAAGTATCACAAAATTATCTAAGACGAAAAAAGAATAAGTATTAATGTATAATGCAAAAATTTGTACTAAAAAGACAATTTCTATTAAACATGGAAGAAAATCCTGAATACTTGGGTACTTGAGTACTTGGAGATATGTATTAAATCTTACAAAATGTAACAGTAGAAGAAACTAGTAAATATGTATCATAATCCGCAAGCATTAATTCTTCAACATTCCCATAGTAATATATTTTCTTACATTTCCAGTTTTATGTGCAATGAAAGGATATAAGAAAAAGTTGAAATTAGCTTAATATGAGAATAAGAATTTCTTTGAAGATCTAAACCACAGAAAACCAACAGACTTCACAATTCAGCAATCCAATTTATAATATGGGCTAGATGATTAAATGAATTGTCAAGTAAAATAGCAGCAATAAAAGATGCTTGAAAAATAACAGATAAGGAATACAAATGTATATTTGTACTCATTACATAGGAAACTAAATGATATGATATGTAACCACTGCATTGTTGAAAGGAAGAAGATAAAATAAATCACAAATTTTGTAAGAATTAATTCTTAAAAACTGCTCTTACATGGTCAATAATCTAAGAGATAAAGGTTCTCCAAGCGCCGAAACAGCGGCGACCGTCTAAGGGCGATTACCGGGAAACGGATAATCGTATTAGCGGTCCCAGTTCTTCAGAATCCCGATGTACATTTCGGAAACAAAGCTTCCATCTTCATAGGGGGTCCAATGCTGAAATTTCAGTTACCGTTTCCCGGTAATCGCCCTTAGACGGTCGCCGCTGTTTCGGCGCTTGGAGAACCTTTATCTCTTAGTTCATTGACCGCAGAGTTCCTTTTTTCTCCTTCTATGGTCAATAATGTTAAGAAAGAGTGCTTATATGAAACAAAGAGAGCATGAGTGAAGTCCAAGATGCAACAGGAAGGGAGAAATTGACTGCCACTACCATTTTTCTGCAAAAAAGGTTAAATCAATACAAGGAACAACTTGCATTATATGTATCACATGAATTTAGGGAAGAAATTTTTCCAAATTTCGTTTACTTATATACATTGAGGGCTCACAAAGGAGTTTTTTATATGTGGCAGAATGAGGCCACAAGAACACTCATTTACCACATCACTGGGTCATCATACTTTCAGGTTACAATTGTAGCTCATTCCTATGGTATTTCTGCCCATACAGCCCTTTAGGATTTCATCTTGACCAAACAAAAACTTTTAAATTGTCCCTCAAGTAGCTAAGTTGAACAAGTGATAGGCAATAACTTGGGAAAACCAAAATCATCAATTTCTGCAATTGATAATAATTGACAATTAATTATTATTGATTAATTGTCAATTATTATCAAATATCTCGTGCAAAAATTTTGCAAACAAACACTGATACTTAATTTACCCCACGCAAATACATTTCCACAAACACTCCAATCACTACAAACAAGTACACAAACACTTAAACACACTAAAACATACCAGAAAATACACTCCTTCATGTTCTGTATCAGTGTCCATTTCAATATACCCCTATTGTAGCGATAGATATTGTAATTTACATATCCAGTAACGAAACTCGATGGGCAAATTTAAGGTCTTGCGTTTTCTAATGCCTTACCACTTGCCTAAATGAATCCCTAACTTATAAGAGAGATTTTTATATATATTATATCATATTAAATGTCTAAATGATTTAAAACTTTATTTTAGCAATATAATCATGAATAGTATGCATCATCATTATAATGATATATGCATTTTCTTTTATAAATAATACCTCAATTCACTTGATGGATATATCACATAACGAATTTAGGCAAAAATCAAAACATTACTAACAGCTTTACGTAAACTGACTGTATACCGGTAATGATGTCTCACTTAAAGCTTCAGATTAGGCATACATAACCAAGATAAAACAACAAATTATACCTTCTGCATCCATTTTACTTATTTATTTCCTAGATTTTTCTTTTCACAAAAAAATATAAAAATAACTACTACTCGTCTGCTGTGAAATTGCATCTTATCCATTCGCTGAATCAGAGTTATTCAGTTAATGAAAGATATCCATTAAACAATGGACGACGCGTATGAAAATTATTCTTATTCAATGAATCTTCTATTCAGAATGTCATCTAACCAAACAGGGATGTAAACTATATTATAATACCCACAATTACTCTAAATATCCTTTTAGTATAAATTCAAATTTAGATGAAGTGACTATTAAGCATAAATTTATAATATAGGGCAAAAGTGAGACCCAGAAACATGAGCACTCAGCAGTGCGTATGTTTCTGTGACTTTCGTTCTGCTACCAAAAGATTCAAGTATATATCGGTTTCTTAAAATGTTGCCAGTTGCGTACAATGTTGAGATCTTCATTCATGGAGGGTAAACTATTACCTGTGAAAGTTTTAAAATGATATATAGAGGATTGGACTTGGTCCATAAGGCAAAGGTACACTAACAGTCACTGGATAAAGTGATTACACATGACACTGTATTTTATCAGATTTATTTAATCATACAATGAACTGAATTCATAGTTACGTATAATATGGAATAGATATCAATCTCATAAGGGCTAAATCTGTGGTAAATTCATTGCACGTTATACCAATCTCTCTCCCTATATGATGATGCATTAGAAGAAAAATCTAGGTTACAGGATGATCATCTGAGTCTTTTGTGAACATTTGGACAAACAGTACAAAAGAATGATTCAACCTGAAGATTTTCAAGATCTTCATTTGATAGAAATTCTGGATCAGTTAGTAATCCCACATTCCAATTATGAGTAAACTGGACTTTTAAGAAGAACTGATTGAATCAGAAAATGATTTTGAACTGAAACCTAAGTTTAAAATATCTTGACAAGCATATTGGTCACAAAAAGAATTTGTCATCACTATACTGGACTTTGAAGGGTGACTAAGAAACTAATTATTGCATTACCAACTCTTATTTACAAGTTATGTGCTTAAACGATGGAAATGTAATTTTTACTTTGCACATTAAGTTGTGTGACTAACCCAAGGTTATACAAGAAGTGAAAAATTCGGGACTCGAACCCGGGTCTCCCACTTTCCGGGCAGGTATTCTATCCATTAAACTACCGAGTCACACAGTCTCACTTCTGTAAACGGCCCATATAAGCTCCCGTTTACAGAAGTGAGACTGCGTGACTTGGTAGTTTAATGGATAAAATACCTGCCCGGAAAGTGGGAGACCCGGGTTCGAGTCCCCGCCAAGTCACAATTTTTCACTTCTTGTATAACCAAGAATGTGCTTTTTTGTTATTTAAAACATTTTATTATTAAAAGAAATTAAGAAAAATTATTTACTAATAACCTGAGACTAAATTCAGTTCTAAGACTTTCTTCAGTGACTTCCAAATTCCAAAACAAATAATTAGTCTAAGCTGATTAAATTTATTAAACTAACTAAAAACTTAACATGGTATGAAATAAACAAAAGTGCACTTGCTTTTAATTTTGTTATAATCCTCTTGATTTGAATGTTCTGTCCACTATTCTAATAATTTTTTCCATAGATTACAGTTACACAGCATCAGGAATATATTTATGATACCTTAATGGTACAATACCAATGTACCAATAGGCAATGGCTAAAACAGTTTGGTAATGACTGATTCACATGGAGGCCTCTTCAAGCAAAATAGCTTTGCTTTCATTCATTGCTGCTCATCATTGTTTGAAAACAACCTGAATTGAATACACATAATTTTTTACCTATTTTAATACTTTTTTACATGAATTTTTTCCACCAGTATACCTCATAACTCAAATGATAAATTTTCTCATCATATCTGCACTATTACTGCCATGGTGATTGGGATGATGATGTGGAAAATGGGATAAAGCTTTTGTGCTTTACCAGTAAGAGCAGAGTGAATGTGAAGTCCTAAAATTGAAAATTGTTGCAGTTATATAAAGATATTGTGATTATTATTAAGATAAATATGACCATTACATGGAAAGGCATTTCAAAGCATGCTGGAAACTCTTACAAACTCTTGTGTTGTATATGTAAACAGAAAATTATATCACATAAGCTAAAGCAATGTATTATGGCATAAGCGTGAGTTATTAATCACAGAGGATAGTGTTCATTGTTTTCTTTAAGGTTCAAGCCTTATTCAGGATAATTCTTCATATGACTCAGAGGAATGAACATGTTTTTGTAAATTTAAGAATGAATCTCCTGGTTAGCAATGTTGGAAGTGCAATTAACTTAGGTGGAAAAGGTTCTGGGTTCAGTTCCTGGTGGGAGCCCATATCTGGAATGTTGAAGAACTTCAAATAGTAATAATACTACTTCTACCACTACTATCAATCTCACCTTTGAATGTTTTGCTCTCTACAACAGAAAAGCCTTACAGAAAAGTCTACAGATACATTCTGAATTCTTTCAATAAAAAAAAAATCTATTTGTTTTGACTCTAGGAAGGATATTCAGTAATGAACAAGGAATGGGTAAAGGTAATTTTTGCATGAGATGACATGCACCCACGAAAATTATCAAGGAAGACTATAGTACACTTGAAAAAAGTCCGATGGGACCGGGAATTGAACCCAGGTCTCCTAATTGCCTGTCAGGTGCTCTGTCCGTTGAGCTATCTCACCAGAAAATTCTCTCAAGCTATTCGGGTGACTTTCCTCCTAGACCACAAAGTCTCCCAAATAGCTTAATAGACTATTCCGGCAAGATAGCTCAACGAACAGAGCACCCAACCGGCAATGTGGAGACCCAGGTTCAATTCCCAGTCCTGTTGGACTTTTTTCTAGTCTATTCCTCCTAGAGAATATTCACTAATGGTTAAATATGTCTCATATAATTTGTCTTCCATCTTTTTCACCTCTTATTATCATCAGACCATTTTTATTGTAGTATTGTATCTTCTTTTATCATTTTTTTTTAAGTCAGCATGCTGATGATTATAACCTCCATTTCCATTGATATATCAGCACCATTGCCTGAAAATTAGCTTTTTGATATTTCAGTACAGTAATACATTCTATAGCTTGGAAAAATTAAAATGCAAATGATATATATTCATGGATTCTCAGTAAGAAAATAAACAACTCTTTCCAAAATAAATTTGAATTAGTTTGGATATTACAATATTTAAATTTAATGTTTTGACTAGCATCTCAGTTTGCACAAGGGCTTCATTTCAGAAATGATGAACAATTCATAAAAACCCTTACATAGTCATATATCAAAGGTGCAACTGGTTACTTTATGTTAGCATCAACTTGAGAATACTTTTTATGTAGATAAATATTGACTGGATCTACTTAGCACAATCTTAACCTCATATAGATTTTGCAGATTTGCATTTGCCACTTACATTATCAACATTCTTCATTGACATTCCCTCATTCTCATGCAGTTCTTCCTAGTTTTTAATTCTCAAAAGTTAAATAAATGCTTTCAATGTTGAAATTCACCGTAATGATAATACAAGGTGAAAAAATGAAGTGAGAAAGTTGTTTGTCATGGGAATGTAAAGAGCAATATATTTAAAGGTGGAATGGACCTTGAATTGCTTGAGATTAAAATTTACCTAATCTATGCATCTCTATAATCATAGAGATCAAAGGCTAGCCCAGGTGTATCCAAGCATATGCTAGTATAAGGATATTATGGGCAATGGATGGGATTGGAACTAATAATATCTTTTTCAGGATAAATACCAACCTGAAGTAACTTTACTCCTCTTTAAGGCTTTATATAAGCTATTCAGGAGATAATTAAATGTTGGGTAAAAGAAAATTTGGATTACGAGCCATAGATTGGGAGGATACAGGCTGAACGTAGATTGATAGGAAAAAGAAGTATTTAATTTAAAATGAAATTACTAAATTCTTCAATAATGTGGCACATTCTGATCATAGACATAAGAGATGTTCTGAACTATCTTCTAGTATTCTCAATATAGCATCTATCATAAATAGCTTTCCTTACATTATATTTTCTTGAAGTACAACTTTACTTTGGATTATTTATTTATTATTTTCCTTTGCAACCCAAACAGGTTCATTCATAGTTCAGTCATGCTAACTAAATAAATCATCATATTAGTCAATAGGAGAGAATGATGTTGAATTTGTTGTTTCCTCAAAAATTGTAGTTCCCACTTATGCATTTATTCAAGAGCTGCATTGCTGCAATTGTAGTTCCCACTTATGCATTTATTCAAGAGCTGCATTAACTTCTTTGTTAAACTAAACAATGATTAAAGTAGTCTGGTTGTTTGCTGGAGTAACCTTGGATTTACAGCTGTCTACTATTAATGTCTTGAATTAAGCCCTGTAACTACTTATTGGCATAAGCATAGCACAGAAGTAAATAATTAATATTGAATATAATGTTGGTATCAAGAGATTTCAAGAAAAGGTAAATAATAGGTAGAAGGGAAGAACTTGGGCCAAATGCATCAAAGTGACTCTGAGTGAGTAATTTCAAGCTTATGATGAGTTAAAACTGCAATATTTATCGATTAACATGAAAACCAACAAATTTGTTGGTTACTGTAAATAAATTCAACCAAAAACCTTTGGCCAGATCAATAGGCATATAGTGTTTGACCTACTTCACGAAAGTTCATTGACATGAATCAGCTGATTGCCCCTTCCATCCCATGCAAACACGCAATACCTCTGTACATTTACTGGTTGTCTATATCACAGGATAGTAACAATTTAATCGTCTTAGTAGGATATTCCATTTTTGTTCCAACAATTAGGTAAATATTACGCGGTACTTCTTTATTAAAAATTAAGTACAATTTTTATTGCTAATAATAAATTTTATTTCCTTTATAATCATTTCAGTGTTTGTGTGTTTCACTTTCTGATGTTCAGGCAATAGACTGCTCCATTCGAGCTATCAACAAAAAAGCCTCTGCTGAAGGTATCCTATGACTTCCACATTGGTTGCAACGGGTTGTACACACAATGGTAGCTACTACATTGAAGGATATTAAAAATTCGTAACATGCATCTCTTTTGTATAAGTTTTAAATTGTTGCCGCTATTAAAGTTCCAACCTATGTATTTCAAGTTCATATCATATCGGGAATTTCCTCGGACATAATTCCGGGTTTCCCATGCATGGTAGAATGGAAATGGCGCCGAACGAAGGACTATCATCTCATCATATCATTAACGGTAATCTGCGTTTATAAAACCTATTAACGACTGCTGTTCACGTGTTGAATTTCGGATTTCTATGCTCTCAGGAAATGCCTCCTAAAATTTACCACTCCGTGGTGTGCTAATTTAATTTTTTGATAGTGGTAATTTCCTGCCGTACATATCTTATGGGTGAATTAAGAACGCCTGGTGTCGAGGCCAATAACCATTTGTGAAAGATGAATGAACCTCAACATTAGATAAGCACCATTCTCAACGTTCCCAACGTTCAGTAACACATCGGGAGGGTCCTAAAATAAGATTCCGTTATCCCCATTTGAAATGTATGGTAGAATTGAAATGACTCCCTGTCATCGAAACAAGGATCATTAGAGATACGGTGAACTGCGTGTATATGAAATTTAACAATCACTTTCGTTCACATTGCGGGGTTTTATCATTCAAGGTTATCGGGAAAGCATTCAAAAATATTATTAACAGTCGCCGCAACTCATTTTAAAGGGTAGAATTTCGCACCCACCTGGCGTCGAACCCACGCTCATTTGGTGACATTTCTCTACTAGTACTATAGAAGATCACGTCATCTGCGGCCTCCGTGATTTTGTATTCTTCAACTTACCGATAAGTACCTCAAAATAATTTTCAAAAATCCACGCAATGTATTCTTATGGGAAAATTCCGATTTTTGGAGCCTTCTGGTATCGAACCCATGTTAGCATCGGCAATGCATTGCGGCGATTTCTAAGAATTTAAAAAAATTACTTTCCGTTAACTAATATTCGCAAATCTCGGCGTATGATCAGAGATAATAAAAGAATTTCATATACGTAGTTCATCGTTTCTCTAATCATCCTTGGTTCGATGCCAGAGCGTCATTTTGATTCACCCATTCATTTCTGATGGGGAAAACGGAATCTTATTTTAGGACCTCCAGGATATAATACTGAACTACAACTTTGGAAACGGTCAGAGTTGTCATATTCTAATAATAATCTTTCTTTAACGGATTCTGGGTTTGACACCACGCGGTCTTAATCGGTCCTTATTAAATGTACGGCGGGAAAATCAAAAGGCATTTCCCGAGAAGATAGAATCTATAATGTGAACGAATGGATCTTTTCTCCTTCTGTTAAATCACGTCTTGTAAACTTCTTGATCATGCCACGATTCGACTACTATGATATAGTCTATAAGGGGAATTGGCGATAAAACTGCAACGTATGCAAAGCAGCACGATGAGGTTTATTTTCAACTTGATAAAATATGATCATGTATCCGAAAAAATACACTAACCTATCATTACTTTGGCTTGAATCGCGTCGTAAGCAACATTTTCCATCATACACTTATGGTTCTTAAACCACAAGATCTCCTCCCAATTTCTGTCTTTAGATGCCATTCATGACCATAACACAAGAGGTTATAGGAAAATCCAGATTTCGCAGCATAGAACCGAAATATTTCACAAACCATTTACAGTAACAGCCATTAATCTTTGGAATTCACTTCCTTCAAGTATGGAAAATTTGCCATCATTACAAAGCTTTAAGCGTAAATGCCATGATCATCTCCTAATCCTGCCAATTAGATAAAAATGCTAAGAAAATATTCTCGAGTAGACAACCGGGTCAGATCTTTGATGCAAACCGACGTATGATGTACAATAAGAATATATGACTGGCAAACACGCACACACAACATTCCTGAAAATGGCGACTAAGGACATCGCTGAACAAAGGTTTACCTCAAAGATCTGACCCAGTTGTCTACCTGAGAATATTTCCTTAGCAACATACACCAAGAAAACATCAAATCCTAGATAAAAATGGTCCTGAACTCGCCCCATCACTTTCAACCCAAGATGAATGCACCTTGGTCTACTACCTTCTAAAATTTATTGATTCAAGTTAATAAAATTACCTTTCTGTTCCCTGACCCTATTTACGGTTTTGTCTGGCATCTCATGTAGAATATATTTATCTCTGTGTGTGTATATAAATTATGAGGTACCTTTTGTATTTTCGAACATTTATATTGTTATTGTTCATACTTCATAGTAAATTTGGGAAAAATCCAGGAGTATAAGTGGTGAGAAGAGCATATTAAATGGCATGTTAACTTTAAGATAAGTTTCCAAGTAAATACTCCAAGTAATAGAATATTCACAATTACTCTCTTCTGCTGAAAAATGTATTTAATTCAGCAAATACAGTTTTAAAAAGTTATACAATAATTCTTCACATAATTGATGGAATTTTAAAAAATTTCACAATTTATCCTCCAGTTCCCCAAAAGTAATCACTGTCGCTGATTTGTATATCAGAAGAAAAATAGGGACAATATAACAAAATAGTTCCCACTTTCACTCATGTCCATTTAAGCATGGAATAATAAACACATTCAAGTCATTTTTGGCTCTATTCCAATTTTTTGCAGAATGGTAATTTCCTTAGGGTTAAGATGACTAACAAAGGAGTCAAAGCAAGGCTGTTGTTGAAGAGAATGACAAAAATCAGACAGATATTTCTGTAAATTAATGTGATAGATTGGATCATCAAGAGCATCAGGGTCCTCTTCATCCAGAACCTGCGATTCACCACCTAAATAAAAGATGAATGTCATTGGAGGTCTAAAAACAAGCAAATAAGTTAAAAATGATTGCTAAAGTATACTTTTAAAGAATGTGAGCAATTGATCCCATTCAGTTGAAAGCATTCACACCTACATAAATACCGTGTACATTGCCCTTTGGAATATGGTAGGGGATGTAAACACCAAGAAAGTTACTTCTTCATCTCATTATTATCATGTATCATTCATGAAAAGAATGAGTCCTTAAATCAACTTGTCTTAAAATTTATTTCTCTAATTTTATGCCCATTGTCAGATCACCAGAAATATCATGAGGGTTGCATAATTCTGATCCTCTGTAAATGTACTTTCTTTGAATTTACCACCCTCTGCAGCCTAGCTTCTAATATCTCCTTTCTTTCAAGAATTCCCAACCTGTGTCTGAGAACCTTTTCATATTTTATTTTATGAAAACAGGGCTTGTGGATAGCCAAGTGGGAAATGCTTTCAATTTCAGTGAAAGCTGGAAGGAAAAGGAGAGACACGGTTGTTAGTAAAACTCTTTGCGAGATGACTCCAAAACTGTCAAGGTTTGAGATAAGGCAATGAAATTAAAGACTTACCTCGGGGTGGTAACCTCTGCTGCCCTGGAAGGTCCAACAATGCAGGGGAAACCACGATATCTAGGTGCCAGATATGTATTTCGGAGACTACGTCTCCATCTTCAGTAGCAGGGAGCTGGACTGAGTGTGTCCTGCGTGTGTGGGTGTATTTATGCTGGAGTGGCTGGTGAAAGTTGTTGTTTTCAAGGCTTCTCCTAACAATGAAAACAATGGGGAGTAGGGTATAGGACCGCGGTCACTGTTCATAATGTGTTTGTTTTTGTGAATGAAAATGCTTTCAAAAGCGTCTAACTTGGATTCCTTGTTGACCGTTTTAACGAGTTTTAAGTCTTCTATCTGTATGGGGTTGTTGCATTCCTGGATGTGTAAGGCTACGCTTGATTTGTTTAGTCTGTTGTTTTTGAAATGTGCAATGTGTTCCTTGAAGCGAGTTTCTATTTTCCTTTTTGTTTGGCCAATGTAAACATTGTCACAGCCTTTACATGTTATTTGGTATATGCCTGATTTTTGTAGGGAAGGGATAGTGTCTTTGGGGTTTTTAAGCAAATTTTGTAGGCTGTTAGTGTTGACAAAAACAGGTTGTAATTTGTGTTTAGAGAATGTGTGTTGTAATTGGTTGGTGAGACCCAGTGCAAAGGGGAGTTTTAAGAATTTTTTGTTTTTTTCCGTGCTATTTTCTAATGTTGTGTTTTGTTTTATTTTGAGTTTGTGATTGTGTTTACGTAAGATGTTGTGTATAACGTTGGAATCATAACCATTTTGTATAGCAATGTTTTCTATGTGTTGTAGTTCAATATTGAAAGATTTAGGGCTCATGGGGATGGTTAAAAGTCTGTTGATCATAGTGTGAAACGGTGCGAGTTTTTGCGAGATGTGGTGGTTTGAATCATTGGGGATGTACATGTCAGTGTGTGTGGGTTTTCGGTAGATGCCAAAACTGAGTTTTTTATTGACTTTTGTGATTTTAACATCTAGAAACGGTAAGGATTGATTTTGTTCCGTTTCGAATGTGAATTTGATTGAATCATATTGTGAATTGAGTTTTTCTAGGAAATTGGGGATATTTTCTTTGGAGGGATCGAAGATGGCAAAAACATCGTCAACATATCTGAGCCAGACCCTTGGAAAATAACTGAACTTGTTTTTGCAATTGTTTTCAAAAAAGGTCATGAAGAGGTTAGCTAAAAATGGGGATAAGCAATTACCCATTGCGGTGCCATTGGTTTGTTTGTAATATTTATTATTGATTTGAAAAAAGTTTTGATTCATGCAACATTTCGTTAATAATATATATTCTTTCACTAGTTCTGGAGGTAATTGTTGAGTAAGGAGCCACTGTTCTAGAAATTCGTATGTTGTGTTCAAAGGGATGCTGGGAAATAAGTTTTTAACATCAAACGATATTAGGATTTCGTTTTCGTTCAGAGTTACGTTTTTTAAGACTTCAATCAGATCTTTAGTGTTTTTAATGCAGGTACCTGATTGTTTGGACAATTGTTTAAATCGTTAATTTAACCATTGTGCTATTTGGTAGGTAGGAGAGTTTAAAGAAGAAACGATAGGCCTGAGAGGGATATTAGTTTTGTGGATCTTGGGAAGCCCATATAATCTTGGGATGGTTGGGTTAGAAACATTTAGTTTAAAACTAAGGGGTTTCTGGATTAAATTTTTGCATTGTTTTAAAGTGTCAAATCTTAGTTAATCAACTTAGTCAAATCTCTAAACCAAAAAAGTTGTTTCTATCTAAAGGCTGATAAAGGTAACAAAGTAGTTATACTTGATAAAGGACAGTATTTCCAAAAAATTGACGAAATGTTTAGTGATTCACTTTATCAACCTCATCCCAAAAAACCCTCTAAACAAATGATAGAAGAAACCAAAAACACTTTAAAACAATGCAAAAATTTAATCCAGAAACCCCTTAGTTTTAAACTAAATGTTTCTAACCTCCCTTTCTAACTCCCCTTTGCACTGGGTCTCACCAACCAATTACAACACACATTCTCTAAACACAAATTACAACCTGTTTTTGTCAACACTAACAGCCTACAAAATTTGCTTAAAAACCCCAAAGACACTATCCCTTCCCTACAAAAATCAGGCATATACCAAATAACATGTAAAGGCTGTGACAATGTTTACATTGGCCAAACAAAAAGGAAAATAGAAACTCGCTTCAAGGAACACATTGCACATTTCAAAAACAACAGACTAAACAAATCAAGCGTAGCCTTACACATCCAGGAATGCAACAACCCCATACAGATAGAAGACTTAAAACTCGTTAAAACGGTCAACAAGGAATCCAAGTTAGACGCTTTTGAAAGCATTTTCATTCACAAAAACAAACACATTATGAACAGTGACCGCGGTCCTATACCCTACTCCCCATTGTTTTCATTGTTAGGAGAAGCCTCGAAAACAACAACTTTCACCAGCCACTCCAGCATAAATACACCCACACACGCAGGACACACTCAGTCCAGCTCCCTGCTACTGAAGATGGAGACGTAGTCTCCGAAATACATATCTGGCACCTAGATATCGTGGTTTCCCCTGCATTGTTGGACCTTCCAGGGCAGCAGAGGTTACCACCCCGAGGTAAGTCTTTATTTTCATTGCCTTATCTCAAACCTTGACGGTTTTGGAGTCATCTCGCAAAGAGTCAGTGAAAGCTGTCTTGGGTTCAATTCCCACATCAGCTGCCACTAGAAATGCCTAAAAATGTACATTCATTGATGGAAACAAAAGGCTGGTGTCATAGTATTTCCATTAAAACCATTTGACAGAGCTCATTGGCACAGAGGTATACCATGTTTTTAATAAAAGTCCATCCATTTTTTATACAATGAATTTCATATTATGATATATAATTACACTAATATAGACTTTGAGGCATATCATAGGTAAACATCCTTGATAAATGCATGGCTTTTGATAGGGCAAAAAAGGAATTTGTGAAGCTGACAGCGCAAGAAGAAATATGCAAAGATGGCAAGTCACAATTTTTCACCATTTGCTTAATATATTCAATATAAATGCCTTCATTATATAAATGAGAGCAGACATCCTGAAGTGAAAAGTAATGCGAGGATGTTCCTCTGAGATATTGTCAATGGGTTAACAATACCATTAATAATAAAAAGGAACTCATAGAAAAATTTTCTCAAGGAGATTGAAAAGAAAGATGGAGAGTCATTGAAGTCAGTAAAGGTAAAAAAGGGAGGCTTTGAGAGATGTGTAATTTGCATCAGAAGTAAAGATATTGAACACTGTGAGATATGAGAAGGACAAATGTGCACCAAGAACTTCATTGAAAATATTAAAAATAAGATGAAGGATTTTCCATTTCTTGTTCCTTTGAAAACCATTGGAATTATTCTCCTTCCCATTTTGGTTCCGTTTGCATTCACTAATAAAGAAATCAAAGAGCATCTTTAAATTAGGATTATATGGTGCTAATGGGATTAAATGTTTCATTATAATAAGTCGAGCATTACATGCATTTCTTATGAGAACGGTTTTTCTTGTCTGGGTTAGAACTGGGGACATTTAGGTAAATGAAAAGTAGCCTTTTACCTGCGCAGGGAGTACATTTAACAATCCCGAAAGTTTGAAAGTTGTGCCATTTATGATTCTCGAGTATTAGGCGAGCATACACACACACACACACCTTATTTTATTATATTAGATACTTTATTAACATGTAATAATATTATTAAATTAATAACAAATAATGATATTTAATTACATCATGCTTATCAAATTTAAATATTATATCCATAAATGTCTATAGATAATTGTAAATAGGAATTTTTGTAAATATTTAAAAAGTGTGATTAAATATTGAAATTCATAAACACCTCATGCAAGTTTTCATGTCGTAAATTCATTGCAAGTCACAGTGGGTTGGAAATGTATTTTTGCATTCCTTTCTTTTGTTTTGGCAGCTGAGATCATTTTATTCCTAATTTATAAGTTTATCCCCATGATAATCGAAGCTAGGACCACTTCCAACAAAGATGAACACATGACCCACTTGGCAATCTAGATTAGAGCCCTAGGAATTAAATTTGCCTTACGTGATGCTAATTAAAATATTCTTATAAAATATATGTCTAAATTTTACTAAACTGATTGAACAATATCAATGAATTCAACTAAGTTTACATGATATACCTGCAATAACATTGGACCAGTCTCCAAAGCTATCTGAAGAAGAGCTCTCAGACAAGGAATCATCTTCACTTTCGTAGCCACAAGCATTTTCTTCATTTTCTACAAAATCATCCTTGGATTCATCCATCTTTAAGAGGAGCAGAAGAAGATAAAGTAAAAGAAAATATATACGATATGAATAGAAGAAAACATGGAATTTTTAACAATATACTACGTGAATAACAACACAAGATATATTTAATCAGGCCTTATTTGACTCATCATTGGTATTTGAACAGAAAGAAAAACATATATAAAATGCTGATTCTACCTTATAAGACAGCAGAAAAATTAATAAAAGGCTATCTTGTTTGAATTATGCAGTAAAACGTTTTTTCGCATCAGAAAATGATATATCAAGGGTTACTTCTCTTTTATCACATTACAAGCTATATATTCACTTATCTTAGCACAATCAATAAATTTCTTCCTTTATATACACAGTAGAAAAATTTTGAGTACACAGCTTAACCCTAAATTAGAGCAATAAAAATATGCAAAACCAATTCATGAATGAATCTTCACAGCAAATGCAAAAAGCAAGCACACCATGTTTGGCCTATAAATACAAGATGAAGCTGAAACTTTGGCATAAAAGTTTAAGCACAGAAGTCTGCAAGTATAAAAATTTTCATAACTTTAAAAAAATAGAGGTCAATTTCCAACCAATTTCCTGTCGAAAGGCCTGTACTGCAATACTTCAGCAAACAATAGAAAAGGGATTTAAAACATATAAGCTGAAAAGAAATCCAAAACTCACTCTAATCCTCCAGAAGAAATGGGAGCAAGTAAAAAATGGAAGAACTGGGATATTTGCCTCAATGACTGCCAGAGGCAAAAGACTGAAAACATGGAAGATTTACCCTTTTATAAAGGAAAGAAAACCCCAAACTTTTCTAATACAGAGTTTGGGATATAGTCGCCCTAAGAGACTTCCAACACACACTAAATGAAAATTAAACAAACATTAATTTGATTTAAATAGGGTAATTTTAATTCAAATGCTTTTGTGCGGATGCCACATATGGAAGACGTTCTTGAACTTCCCCAACCATATGCAGCAACCTATAGTCCAGCTTGGAAATCCCACTCTATAAGATGACATGTATAAAATGACTTTTGAGAAGATTTACTGGGGGAAAAAGTCATCTTATACACCGGAAAATACGATATAGAAAATTTGAAAAATAAAAAGCTATAGCCTCCTCCAAATTATTTACTAAACCTCCACAAGGTTTTGAAAATAGCTGAACATCTAAAGACAAGTTGAACCTCTAGAGAACAAGTTAGATTTCTGGGCTTTAGCACTGAATCCACAACTGTTATCAGATGAATGAACAAATATGAGGTGCACTATGCACAACCCATTAACTAAGTAACTACCCCTTCCACACTTATGCATACATTTATAAACCTGTAACTCATCATAAATAAATCTTAGTTTCATTGCATTTAAATCTGATTTCAAGAAATATTTTGTTTCTGTGAGAGGGAAAGAATTATCCAATAATCATATTAAGAGAGAATATCTAAAGATACGAATATTTTCCTTTTAACAATATTCTTCACATATTTCAAAAATTAAAAGTTATGCTAGAAAGAGTTAAGTAAGTTATGATCCTTATAAGAGGAAAGAAATGAAGAGGAAAAATTTCTCATAATTAATTTCACAACCAAGGAGGATGTTTATTCTATTCTATCTTTGTGGATTTATTTTGACTCTTCTATTTTGTATGAGTTTAATCCAGGAAATTTTTGGAAATCAATTTGTTAGAAATACTTATATAAATTAATTTTTCATTTTCATTATTATTATTGATACAGTTCAGCCAAACAAAACATCATTCAAGAATGCTAAAAAATTTAATTCTACTTTATCTCCAATAAAAGCAATTTTAGGACAAATCCTGATAAATGGGTAACATCCACAATGAAAAGATCTACAATGAAAATAAACGAGCCTATTTAAATTCTTCAAATCACATACCTCTTTTTTCGTCTTTGAAGCTATGATACATGAATTAAGAGAATCTAGTAGAAGTTTTAAAATCTTAATAAAAAGTGGGATGATTGTCCACTCTTGTTTTGATGATTTGGAAGATTTCCAAGCAGTTGTAATGGCATCACCTGAGACCATAATATCTTTCAACCTTGAATCATTTGATGATATCCCATAATGAAGTAGCTTGCACAAGGCAGTGATACTGTGGAGGGAATTTGGACATGTGATAAGTTTAAGATAAAATCAAACACAAATTGTACAATGAGAAACTAAAAATAAAGCCTACTAACTCAAGTACTAGTCATTTTTTCATAATAAAGCTGTAATTTCAGTGGAAAATGTAGGGGTTTTGTTGATAAAGCTTACACATATACCAATGTTATCTGAAATTTCAAAATTAATCATTGGGAACATGAAAATATTTTGGAAAATTATATTAATACCTGAATCTGATGAAGCTAACACTGAACAAGCACTACACATAACATTTGTAATCAGATTTTGTGCTAATAAGCTCAAAATTAGTAAAGTGTAGAAGATTTTAAGCAAATGTAAAATGTAATTTCAAGCATACCAATATATCAGCATGCGCAAGTGATGAATCTAATTAATTTTTAAAATGTTAAAATTAACAGAAATGTGCTTAATTATGATTAGAGTTTCCTAACTTCCCGTGACCTAACATCTCTGACAAAGTATTTTTCTACAATCTCATAATTGTCATAGTCTTTCATAGCAATGTATCCAATTACTTTAGAGTGTTTCGGATTTGGATACTCAGCATTAAACATTGATAATCAATCATTCTCCACTTACCAGGAATTAATGAATTTTTTGGTACCTGTATAATTCTAGAATTATTTTGAAATAATGTAGCACATTCAACATTTTTATACCATTTTGAAATTATGAACTTAAAAGTTATACACTTTATATAGATTTGAAGATCAACATGGATCTGACTGACCATATTTTCCCTTCATAACGAGTCCCAAAGAGGTGTTGATGAGAGCACCACTCCATAAGAACAAACTGAAGGGCAGACTCTCCAGTGGGACCAGGGACAGTGGACAGAAAATTCAGTACTGCATCAAGTTGAGTATGAATCAAGTATGCATACACTAATACCAAACTCTGAAAATATGAAATTTTGTCACATTTCACAAAAAGTTCTCATTATATGAGCACATAATAATTATTGTTACAAAGTCAACTACAATGAAGAGAGTGGAGAAGATGATGTGTAGACAATTAAAAAGGAAATATGGAAGATGAGTTATTTACAATAATACCCTGTAATAGCTGTCCTTTGGCTTGTGGCATGGGGAGTAAAAAACAATTTTTCGAGCTACATGATTATAACAAGTTTCTTTAGCTTTTTATTATCATGTATCAATAGAGGAGAGAATTATTCCTTAAAACAACTTATTCTAGAATTATTTTTCTTATTTTACGCCCATTATAAGACTGGATAAAGTAGTACGTAATTCTGATTACATCATAAAAATGTAACTTCTCAGAATTTATCAAGCAATTGCAGTCCATCATCTAGCCTTTTTTCTTTCAAGAATTCCCAACACAATTTGAGTGTTTTTTTTGTTACACATCCTTAATTTCGAGGAAATTTACATGTTATTCATAGTCATTCATCTCAAATGCACCTCCTTCAAGCAATAAGGACAACAAAATATATCATTTAAAATTCTCAGAATCCATCATTGAACTGATGAGATACTTGATTTTAAAAAATTTAATAAAATCAACATCAACGATTGAAATTATTTTTCTTAAGAATTTGATCATTTTATCACTATAAATGAAGATACATAAAAAACTACAACAATACTTAGGAAAGCCTCCTATAATAGCCAGTAGGCCAGATTTGATTATTTGCTTATGGGAAGTCAGTATATTTCATATGAAAAACTATGGAACACTAAATTTGTTATCTTGTTGTACTGTAAATGAGTTGAGAAGAAAGTTATGATCGAAACTTTCTCATTTATGTTTAGACTCTTTCTATTGGTATTCATTATTCATTCTTTTCTATCTAAAGGTCAACATATAAAGGAGTATATATGGTGATTGATAGATTATTTATTGAGAAACATGCAAAGATAAAGTAAAACACAAGTTAAGCTAAAGAAATATTTACCTGTATCACGCAATTGGTTTCTGTACACTGCATTTTACTAAGCACTGCTTTCAAGAGATTATCAAGATTTTCACCTAAAAATGTTCCAGCCTTATTAACGAGAGTGATTGCCAATCTGCCAACGTATAATGCTGAGTAGTCGGAAGAAAAAGGATTCAGAAGTTGAGCCAATACTTGAAAGACCAAAGAAAGTCCAGACTGTCCTTCATTGTCATGAAAGTTGAAAACCTGATCAGGACTCACTGATATGTAAGCTCTCAAACATTCTCCTCCACTCTGAAAAGAAAACAAAGAACCAATTAAGAGAAACAGTACTCTTTCCAACCAAATCCAAATTTCAATACATTCTTGAATCCCAAAAAAATATAAAGTTCGACCTGTAAAACAGCACTTTCTTCAGTGTTGAGCACACGATTGATGGCAGCAGGGAATGCATTGTTGATAAGACAGTTTGACAGAGGAGCTTGTGAATGTCTCACTAGAGTATGTAACACATCCAAAGACACTGATACTAAACCTAAAAGAACAAACATTTCAATTACATATTGTATGTTAGAGCACTGAAAAAGTAAAATTATGACTGTATTTAGTTCATCTTTATAGGATAGCATTTCTGAACCATTCTGAGCAAAGGAAGCTTTCATGATTATATAAACATGTCTCTCTCTTCCTTATTCCCCAATATACAGTTGCCTTTAAGAGTTAGCAGGTTAGACTCCTAATGCTAGAAACCATATCTTCATCTACACATGTATCCTGCAAGCTGCCTTTCAGAGTGTGGCAGGGGTATGACTCTACTACCCTAATAGATTTCTATCCTCCATTGTTCATGGAAAAACAGGAATTTTTTAATTGACTCGTTTGAGCATATATTTCTCTGATCATCCTCACAGTATCATAACAACCCATGCAAGGGAGACAATGCATAATTTCTGCCATATCTAAGAATCTTTGACTTTGTTTAGTAAATTAAGTCTCATTGAATATTTATTCTACTTAAAATTCTTATCCCACCTCCTGAAGTATTCCAGTAACACTCACCTTTATATGACAGCAATTCCTCAAAAATGCATTGCCTTTGGTTTTATCTTTTCTAATTGACGAGAACATGGTGTGAAAATTTAAACTCTGGTACTTTTTGTAACGGGCTGAGTTATCCTATAGCTACAAATCCTAAAAGAAAACCAGCCATTGAAGTTCAGCAGCTTGAGTTAGAACTCCTTACATTTGAATGGAAGATTTCAACTGAGAATTCTAATTGTACCTCATGTAATTCCTAAAAGTATTCTTTCAATTCTGAAACTTTTTAAGACTTTCCAATTTACATTTCTTAAAAAGTTCTGAGCTTATTACTCTCTCTACCTTGATTAGCCAAGGATTTCATCATAAAAGCAGTCAGCCATAACTCATATTCATGTTTATGATTATGGGAACCCAATCTACCTCAGAAACCATTGGGTTCTGAGGAGACCTACTTATAAAATGATGAATCCATGATTATCTTTCTCTCACTTTTTAAACACGATCAGTCAAAGACATGCTAGGCTTAAGTGAGATTTAAGTGCAAGATCTCAGCATGCTATTACATACACCAACAGGACCAGTGAAACTTAATTCGCTAAGCTGATATGATTTAATTTATTCCAAGAATTACATTGCACACAAAATAACGCTAAGTAAACTTTAGAAGGTTCTTGATCTTGGGTTCAATTCCTGGTAGAGGCCAACATTTATTGGTGCCCACCCCAACATATGGGTTGCTATCTGAATAAAGAGGCCTGGTGTCAGTAAGCTGAATACAGTGGTGAAGGAGTCAATGTACTGATCAGTATTACTTAGGTGAATACTACCTGGCTAGTTTCTTATCCCACAAAGGGATATCACGCAATAGACTTTACTTACAAACTAAGAAAATAATATTTTCCATATTTGAGTGAAACAATTGAAATGTCTTAACCGTGTTCCTAAGAATAAAAAGGAAGTGTGATTGAACCATGATTGGTATAGACATCTGGTACCAATATACCAATAAACTCCAAGAATACACATACACTGAGAAGGATCTCAAATTCTATATAATCTAAGGCCAAGAAAACAGATAAATAAATATTTGAAGCCATTGAAGTGTAGAATAATGTAATGGTAATACAACAGTATGAGAAGATGCTTCCAAATGAGAAACGTGCTTCATGAGTTACTAAATAATTCTAATAAATTATCATTTTGGTAGACAAGAACTCTAGAAATAGAAAAGTAATAAAAGACAATTACCCAATGACACTTTGTCATATGGAGAATTCAAAATACTGACTAGAGTTGGAACCAACCTCTGCTGCAATGGACCAATACATTGGGGATTTGTGCAGAAAGTCTTGAAAACTTCCTGAACCAGCATTGTGATCATTGGATCTGTAAATAAAATAAAATTTAATTAAAATATATGCATTGCTATTAAGCTAAAGGCATGCATCCTTAATTTCACTCCTTTATTGTAATATACAATCACCATAGTATAACATGATACTGCTACCATAATAAAAAAATTGGAAAAAAATGAAAATATAAATTTTTAATTTAACCGTGGAAACCCAACACCAAACTAAAAGATTGCTTGAAATATCTTATATGTTAAGATTATATACCTTCAATATACACGAAATATTAAGTTATCTTATACCTTAAAAATTCCCAGGCCGAATTGGAACACTACAATTGGAATGCATAAATTACCAATTGACTTCACAGCTAAAAAAAATTAAAGGTATTCTTAAAAATTAACTATCAAGGAATTGAAAGCTTATAAAAGAGCTTTTATGGCCTGAGCATAAACAATGTCTACTTTGAAAGCAGAAGGGTTTAGGAGGTCTCTACTCTTGCATTCTACCCTCAAAGGGACTTTGTCTACAAATCCAAGGGCTTTCAGTTTTATTAAACAGAGATTAAAATGACACCACAATAATGCCTCACCAACCACAGGTTTTAGATTCCTTCAGATATCAAAAACCTCACTTGGCTGTGAAGAAAACAACAAGGCAAGGGATTCAAAATGCAAATGGAATAAATATATTGTCAAATAAATTGTTCTGGATTTCATATTAAACTCTGAAAGAGACATATATCAGAATGTAAAATAGAGAAAATAAATATGACAATGAAAAATTCAGGGCTCCTCTGACAAATGTAAAATCATCTTGCACAATCAATCATCACCAAATCATTTGTAATCACTATTTGCATCTTACTCAAGCCTCATATTCACCACTGAAATAAGGACTGCAAACACTTATGCCTAAGTTAATAAAAAGTGAGAATCTACCAAATATAAAATTGTTTGTAAAATAGTCTTGGCCAAACAGGGAATAGTTATCACAAGAGTATCCAGTGTACTGCCTTTGATTTACAGAATTATGTTTGCAAACAGGTTCCGGCTTCTTAAAATTTACGCATTGTTGTAAATATTTACCTTTTCAATTAGAAGTGAGTAACAGAACAATATAATTTGTGTAGCATTAGTAAAACATTTGACCTGTTTTGAAGAATACAGCCATTTTGTTTGGAATCATTGTCAAGAAAAATTAAGTACAGAACGAACAAAGAATTACAATATTCTAAAAGAAAGGGAGATATAAAATGCTCACATCACAATCATGTCTTGAATGTTTTAAGTTAACGTTTAATCAATATGAAGGAAAAGCAAAAAGAGAGGGATATACACATACACACTCGAAGCAATAGTTTGGCTTATTTAATTGGTTTGTGTTTTTATATTCCCACAATGGATAGAGATTATAGCAAAACCCAGAGTGTGGAGATTCACTAATCCATACATATATTCACTTATTTCATAATCTCTCTTCAGGTATAAAAAATGGGTTCTAGGACAATTGTGTTCTTGCTAGAAAAACAAAATACTGAAACAATTGTATAACAAAAACAATTTTCATCATTAACACCGATGCATTATATGCATAATTTGAAATATACTTCATATCTTGGATAAGCCAAGTCTTCAACAAAAGGTTAAAATATTTTATAAGTAAATACATCAAAATATAAAAAAAGACTATTGAAGAGTTGTATGAGAAGTGAAAAATAGCGACCTAACTGGGACTCAAACCCAGGTCTCCCACTTACTGGTCTGATATTCTAACCGCTGAACTACCAATCCATGCATATATAAAACAGGAGCTTTTATGAGCAATTACTTTTCTTTCACTTCTTGTACAATCTTGGGTTAGTCACACAACTCCATGTGCTAAGTTTAAGTTCAATTCCATCATTTGTGACTATTGAAGAGACTTGATGGAAGGAATGAGAAGATGAATGGAGGAACACACAGAGAGGATAGGACGAGGTTGCACTGCTCACAAGAAGATGACAAATGCTTCAAATGGCAAATTCTGCAAACACAATGGTTGAGGAGAACAAAGTCAAACTAGAGATGCGTTGAACTGGGATATTCATTAATGTCTCACTCTTGGGATGAATCAGCATTTAATGTCTAAAAATCTACCTATATTTTTTTATTTATTAGCTGCTATGCATAGGAGAGTTAAATGATTTCCCACGTTAGAGTAACTTTACTATAAAAATAACAACTCCCAAACAGAAATACGGAGGGACTGCATTGCTCATCCAAGAGATGCAATTATTAATAAAATAGTATCCAATAAGAAAATTGCATCTGCTCCTAACTCTGGCTGGAGATGATGACTGGTAAAACACCTGTGAATGATTAATCAATTTGCAGAAAACTGAGCCAAAAAATAATTCATTGGGTGTTTAATCTATGGTTCTTAAGTGTAACTTATAACTTTGTGATATCTCATGATAAATTATTTTCAGAATGGATGACAAAGATTTTTCTCTTCTGAACACATTGAAACCTGAAACTTTTGTAGGAGACATAAATATAAGATACAATGCTAATAATTCACCAATTTAATTTTAAAGTCATGCAGCCTAATTTTGCATCAAAAAAAAGAAAGGAAATTGAAAGTACAGAAAATGTTCCCTTACCATTATGATACTTCAGAAACACTGCTATGGTAAAAGGTGTGACTTTTGATTCTACTGAAGCAGCAAAATTCTGATCAATCTGAAAATGATGAATATATTCTGAGAATTACTGTTAAGTTACATTAGACTTGATCATTAACTATTACGACTTTCATACATCTAATTAAGAATATAATAACAAGAAATGTCTAGAAAGTATTATGCAATTCTGAATATATCAAAACTGAGGTAAAGCATCTTGGCAGCAATTCACAGATTTCACTTAAATTCACAGAAGTTTACTTTGCAAGCAATAACGGTCGCCAAATCTACAACCAGTAGACTACAGAACTCCTTAAAGTGAAAGGATGTAAACATAAAAAATTAATTGCAATAAATGATAAATACAATTGCCATTTTCATTTCAATGTATTTTGATCTATAATTTGTGAACTTTAGTTTCCTTATCAAATCAAATTACTTTACACGATAGGCATTCGTCTTTTTAGGGAAAGATCTTCCTCAATAACCTTCTTCATCACTAAATCCCTTCCTTACTAGTAATATGACTTCAGATCTCTGCATTACCATTATGTTTAAAATAGAGAAATTTCTGTATTGTATTAGTGTACCTCTATGGACATATTTAGAACTGAAAGAAAAACAGATACAGAAAAATAATGGAGGAGAAAAATTACAATTCAATCTACTTCTTAACACATTAACATTCATAATACAACACACCAAAGGTTGAGTTTTGAGTTTGTGCATGAAATTTATGTATGTTGCATAGAAAAACACAAGGAACAAGAATTTTTAAGATAAAATATTTCTTACACCCCATTCTAATAATGGAACTTGGACCATGAATTACTTAACGAACACATCAATTTTAGAGAAGTGAAATAAAAATGAAAGAACAGAGAAAGGATGAAAAACTGTATCCATGGCACCATACATTAAAGAAACAAACATAATTTCTTAAGCTTCATTGTTTAATGCAATTATAAGGAAAACTAAGATTATTTAAACCATATTTAGGAATTGCATATGATGACTGCTATAAAAATATACCTACAAACCCCCTAAACTTATTTATGTGGTTGATCACTATCTCCATCATCAAATACATAATGAACTTTGCCTATAATGGATAAGCCACAAGTTATACAAGCCTGGATTTATCTCAATCCACACTTTGTTATATTACAATTACTACACCAAAAAATATTGATGACCTAGTCATGCTCTAAAAGAGGCTCAAATAATGTAAAATGTTTAGTCACATATTTTCTAGTAGTTATTGGTGAAAATTAATCGAAGTTATTTAAATCTAAATATTACTAGGCTGACCCTCACTAATATCCTTAAAAATTTTAATTACCACGAATTTATTTTTTTATGGATTAAAATCACCATGAAGATGATACACAAATGAAGATCCTTGGATGGAGTGCATTGGTTAAGTAGTTGGCATAAAAGAGGAAATAAGAGAAAATTAAATGCAGTTCATTCACTAAATAATTGAACTATATAGATTACTCCCATTTAACACATGAGATCTGTTCTGAAAAATGTCGTTCAAAACAAAAGCCTTTAATATGTTCACCACAAATAAAATTAAAATCCTTAAGCATCCTGTTATTGGATGCCAATAGGAATTCATATTAAAGTGAGGAATTTGTTCTTTTTATGTGTTCACATATATATTCATGTTAATGTGAATTTCATGTAAACTGAACTGAAGCGGGGGTTAAACCTGCACCTTTATATCATGTCAGGTGCCATGTTCTGCATAATTTCCAATATAAAATTCAATTTTGCAAAGCAAAGTGTACATTTATTATTAACATATCACACTTAATAAAAAAGTTACCGTAATTTTAATAGCCAATGGTATAATTATCATAATTACATTTACAACCACCACCACTTATGTTATATTACCATTTCAAATGATAATATTATTATTATTGTTTCAAATCAAATACACCACAATCTTGGCACAATGTCCCCTCTAATGTAAATTATCACAAAAAAGGGTGCCAAGCAAACCATCTTCATAAAACATGAATAGAGGGCCAACTTACCCCAACAATGACCACCAAAGAATCAAATACCAATTGCATGACGGGATTAGAGAACATTGTAGCCAAATTCAAAAGTGGATCAACAACTGACGGTAAAAATGGATGGAGTATCTGAGAGTTCTTTGTCTTTGTAAAAAAACGGCAAAATCCTGTGAGAGCCCTGAAATAGAGAGAACAAATTTTACTATTCATTATTACCCAGCAGAAGGATTTAATGAAATTAAGGTGAACATGAATAAGATAAGTAAAAATATATAATGTATAGTTATTTTATTTCACACATTGATTAACATAAAACTCATTTATTAATAGCTATGGTTGAGTGAATTTGAGAGATGAATATTAACACCAATATTCTTAGATATGGTTGTATGCATATATCATCTAATTCATGAGATTATTAAGCAACAAATTGACTCTGAATTATTTGTTATGAAATCCAAAAGTACAAATCAAAACACACAATATTATTCATGAGATTCGAACAAAAACATACTTCAAGATGAATACAATTTGAATCATTTTTAAAGTTAAAATTACAAGTTATACCTTTAACAATACTTGAACAGGGATAATGTTAATTCTTTTATCAAATATGAAGAAGAGATTATCAGAATAGTAATAAATCCCTAATGACCTTGTATACAGGGTGTCTCAATACCATATTTAAGAACTTCAGGGAGAGGTAAGGTGCACCCCCAATGACACTGAATCAAACAGCAATGCTGAGTCTGAAATGTTTTCTGATGCACTGGAGCTCACTAAAACATCCAAAATCAAAATATGCCACGTAAATGATCTGTAGCACACTTTGCTAAATACATTTGGGTAAAAGCAATTTGAGGTACATAATCACCCAGTTGGATACACTGCACATGATACAGATGCATTTCGTTTTTATAATTCACCATACTACTGACTCAGGATCCTTGTATGAGATGACGATTCCAAACAAGGATGCTTAGAACTTCTACTATCTGATGTTCTTGTGTAGACCACCACATCAAGAAAGCATTTCTAACCCTGCGTTGTTATATGATTCGGAGTTATTGGGATGCACCCTACTCCTCCCTTGTAGTTCTGAAAGATGGTTCTGAGACACCCTGAATATACTGACTGAAGTCCTTCACTGATCAACTGGGTAAATAAAGCCTTAATATTTTTTATAATTTCCTCTTCAAATTTTCTCCAAGAGATGACTACAAATTCATGGACTAGCAGACAGGGCTTTTTTGCACAGATTTTATTAAATGAAATAAATAGTATTATGAGATGCAACAGGCAGTGTTCGACACATAGATACTTATAAATTTTAGGCAAAGCACCTTAGCAATAAATTGCATTTATAGGATAGATAAAAATTCAGCCATTTAAATTGCTACGGTTTGATTCCTAGTTTATGCAGAAAATGAAAAAAAAAACTTCTCTTCATGGGTTGGAAATATTAAGAAATAATACATAACAATATTGCATTATTATTGTACATGTACAGTACGAAACTACTATGTAAAATCACTAAGTATATGATTTTGGCTATGGTTTTCTACAAATTCTAGGCAACTACAAAACCCCCACTTTGGGTGGTATTCCTTTCTAGTGTTAGTTTTTTTAATAATAAAATTGGGAAAGTTCCTTCGATAATTTTTAAACAATTATTAATGATGAAATGGGATATTTGTTAGAAATGCGAAATATCATGAGTCACTTTTAAATGCTATGGAAGGAAATCCTATAGTTAAAACTGAATTTATGCTAACTTTCTTGCCATATTTGCAAGATTACATGTGAGAAAAGAAAATATGCCTGTAGGTATCAAACAAAGATAAACAGGTGACTTCCACATTTTTGACTCAAGGTATAATCGCAAAAGCATTTTTTAACATAAAATGGAAAGTGTGAATATTCGTTCATTACCAAATGCCCTCGACTGCAGATGATATTAAAATCACTTTTCATTAGAATAGAATCAAAATAATTGAATGTATGTAAACAAAAATTGATGTAAACAAAATTTATCAACAGTATCAGTAAGAGAAGCCATTAATTTAATGATCTAAAATATGAATAATGCCTAACATAAGAAGTTAAAATCGTTCGTAACCAGCTAAACGTTAAAAAGAATAAAATCCATAAGTTATTACCTGACTGCAGCAATTCTAACACAGGGATGCTGACCTTGCTGTAAAGCTCCAACTGTGGACTGAATAAAATGAAGACTCATCTCAGTAGACAATAGACTTGCATATTTGCTAGCAAACCAAAGACACTTTCCCAAAAGAAATGGGTAACCTGTAATTGAATAAAAAGAAGTTAAAATTATTTTATAACCATTCAAAATATATCACTAAATCATAATTTCCACAGTCAAAGTGTCAAAATCTTTATTTGAAATTGATTAACTAAAGAATTACAACAGGGAAATGAGGATGAAAAGTGGTTAAGCCAATCAATTCTAAATTTCAAAATCTCAACACTCAAACTATTGATAGGAATATGGTTGGTACACCAAAGCAACTTCAATAGCAGTAGTGCAAAATGAACAATAAGGAAGAAATGATCAAAGTAGGCAATCATTTTGACTAATTACCATAGCTATTTAAGATATAACCGTATTTAGCAACAACACACAAATGGTCTTTATACAAAAAAGACTTCTCTACTTCATCATTTCTGTAAGCCTTAAAAGGGAAACTGAGACTGCACCGATTGGTATTCTACGAGTACCATGTGGCTAAATTACTTGTCTCAATTCTGCTTCTTATTAATGGTACTTCATAACTTTGCAAATACTTTTATTGTAAAACATAAATGGAGTAATACCTGTAACGAAGATATTATTATTAATTAGCATAAGCAGATTTCTTACCAAGAGGTCCTTAGATAACCAATGAAAATCAAGGCTAATGATCTAATGTAAATCGTTCTTAAGAAATATTATGAAATCATTAGGCATATACAGTAGAACCCATTTAAGATGCTCCTGCTTAAGACATGGTTTTCTCATGGTATTGGCTGCTTTCATGCAAAACACATGATTAAATTACAGCTTAAAACGCCCTGCTTCCCACTTGGATATCTCTAGTCCCCTAAATGCACTGCAACCCACTTTAGCCAATCATTCACCTCATTCGATAGACCATATTTTTTTACATCATCAGTGTCATCTTCTCACAATTACCTTATCTATAGAATGGTTCCTAGTGAATTTCTTCTTTTGAATGACTAATTTTGAGATAAAAGCAGAGCTATCTATATTCCACCATCAGAACAGATACAAACTCTGAGATAGAGTAAGATGTTCATTATCACTTCTTCTCATCATATGATGTAGATTAAGAAGCTACTCTTAGATACTTTTTGTGACTATTCTTGGTAAGATATAAGACATTTTAAAAAACCAGGAAAGGAGTGTTTTGCAGGCTATTGAGCATTGTCTGGATGAGTGTAATACCCTCTCACCACTGCAGTTAAAATAATTGTTATTCTTCCCTAATTGTCTATCTTGTAAAATTTACTATATTGTAGAGTGAAATTGAGCAAAATCAAATAACTAAGATGCACTCTTTGCCTAAGACCTTTCTTAAAAAATAGGATTAATGCAACCGGCAGCACCACCTGGTTATGATGCCATCCCATTAAAGACAGTTTTTGCATGGATCCCTCACAAAACTAGGATTTATTGTATAGATTTCCTAATTTTTAAGAATCGTTAAATTCTCTAGCATGGTGGCCGAGTGTGATAAAGCATCCTGTCGGCAAGCAAAAGATGGCGGGTTTGAATCCAGGGACAGGACTAATTTTTTCAAGACCAATTTTAAATCTTAAATAGCTATCACCTGTTTTATTCTGACTATACAGACTTTGTAGGAAAAAGGATGAAATTTTACATAAAAAGGGACTAACCAAAGTAAATATCTCCCTCACTGAAGATGCTAGATGATAAAGGAAGTAAATTCAGATTTTTCTTAAATCAGCTCAAATCTCACGCATAATTCACTTTTCTTTAAAAATATTGGACAAGAAATACTTCTGTTTCCCATATTTTTTGCTTACATATAAATTCCCATCAATAGAGGTTTGGAAAGGACTTTGTTACTTTGCTTCATGCTCGCAGGATGAATTTTTCCATAAAAATAATAAATAATAGAGCTTAAATATATGATAATTAAGAGAAAATGCTGTACTATGAATTGGGTCAAGAGAAAATTACTGGAAACGTAATGAGAATAGAAATGTTAACCCTTCAAAATCCTCCTTTAATTACAGGGATGATCTCGTTTCGCATATGCGTAATAGCAAACACATCGGATGAATAAGACGCTCTATGCATAATTTCTCCATTGGCTAATATTTCTAAGTGAGATTAGTCAAACGTATTGAATGTATTTTTAATTACTTCAATGATATTCATTTTATCTCTCCGAATACAAACATATCATTATGACCAAATTGAAAAACCTTAATTGAGTTTTGATACTTGATCAAGAAAGGTTAATGAACGCTATTTTTACACCCTGAGCCAAGCCATCCTATGGGTGCAAGGGGTGCATCGCACCCGGGCAGATAGGATGCCATTGATATTATCCATAAATAGGCAAATCATAAATAACAACACCATCAACTAATGCCAATCTATTTGTTACAATGTATTTGAGACATAACTATAAAGTAACAGCGTACACACATTCTCCATTGACGACGAGATGATACTTAAGCCATAGTGGGTGAGGTGAGGGTGAGTTGAAGTTGTTGGCGGTAGTTTTGGTGAAAATGTTTTCCTAGAAATTGCGCCCGGAATCATGTGTGGGACTAAGAGGAGAAAGATTTACAGATAATGGAATGGCTAGGGAATAGCAGGTAGGCGGAAGGGGTACACTGAATCCTGCGTATGCTGATCTCGGAAAGAATAGCGAGGTCTAAGGAGTAAACAGCGGGAGAAGAGATGTGGTCAATGGGATACGACGGATGCCAGTCGTAAAGGTGCATTTTAGAACATAGTATTTCTAAGAAATAATCAATGAAAATGCATTGTCAAAAACACTCTCCCAAAAGCATCTGGGTTTTCCACACCATTCATTTCATCCATTCAAATCTATCGAATCTCAGAAACGCTGAGTTCTTCATTCGAGAGGTGCATTGCAACCACATTTCACTTATGCTAAAATATATTTTGTTTGTATACCATACTAATGTATGTCAATTTCTCATTCTTTTACTCATAAATACCTCTTCTTACAGTGCTACTGGGAAACTGCAGAGTTCTTCCTTATCGCTCAATCTCTATCTATCTCTACTCCAGATTATTTTCCAATGGCTTCATATCATGCACAGAATGAATACTTTTCTTTGTGCGCCACTGCTTGGATTTTTATTTTCGAAGAATAACTTTTACAAAATTCCTTTTCAATCCAAATAGCATGTAACAAGTAATAATTTTTATCATTACTCATATTACTATGAATATGGTATAAAATCTAATGAAATAGATTACATTTGCACTGAAGAGGCAAGCACTATTTGTTGTGCACAATCAGTGCACTAATCATAATTGATGCAAGATTTTCACTTTAAAATATGTTTACCGGAAATTCCTTACAAATATCATTTTCTTTGATTCTACGAATTATCATTAGCAATGAAATTTTAAAATACCATATACAAATGGGTGTGTGCGTCTGTGTTATCCTTAGACTTGTTTATTTAGCTGCTTATCTTTGCAAGTGCTTTTCAATGGGTTTGTTAATAAATAGATTCACGAAGCTCGCCACTTTCCACTATATACTCAACTTACTTTCCTCTTTTGCCCCCCCTATCATGGTTGCCAATAGCCACTGCCCGGTTCACAGTGTCTCCTGGCTACGCTCAGATGTGTAAGCGATTCTACCAGAGAAATTCATACAAGAAGAAGGAAAGAGACTGAAAATTTCTGGAGGTCATAAACAGCCCTCAACTTTATTGGTCTTTTCTTCCCCAGATGTGGGGGAAGAGGAGAGTCCTCTTCCATCCTTACTTCTTACTCCATTTTTCCCTGAAATGCTCGGTACGGCATCAGAGCATGTCATGAAAATTTGTGAAAACGTTAAACGTAAACGTTGTGTAAATTCAATCCATGATTGATCACAAGAACTAGCTACAAATATGCAACGTGCCAAGAATGTGTCGGTTCATTATTTAACTTGAAAAAGTATGACCGTATTTCCAATGCATTTAAGAAAATATCTTGGATTTAACTTGAACATTGTCAAGGAATTCATATTCTAACGCCAGCTTTCAGCGTCTTGTGAGTGCAAACTCCAGAATATCTCTTTTCTGAATTTGTCAGCTTAGAATCTGTCCATAAATTGCAAAACTAGCGGGAGAAATATCTATAGTAAAACTATATCTAGGAAACCACCGAATTAATGCATTCTGACAGTCATTTTGCTATAATATTATTCTGCCATGTTATTGCCATTAAAAATCAAATTAATGAAGTGATTTTAATAACAATAACAAAAACAAATCCTTCAAAACGCTCAATGTGGAACTGCATAGCAGACTATGTCCTCCATCTTTATTTTCTCTCTCTCTATTCTAGAGGCTCGCTCGCAGAAACATGGTGTCTGTCGGACGAGTTGCCCCTGGAAGTGGTAACTTTTTTTTTGTACATGAAATTGTGGTTGTGTTGGAGAGTAATTACCTTCATAGCTCATGTCATGAATGACCACATTTTGAATGAATGCATTGACATCACAAAGAGGAGAGGCAACTGCAACTGCTTTGCTGATTCCACCTAAAGTGAGCATGCATGCCTCATGGATCCTCCACCAATTGACATCACCAGCCAATTTCTTGGAAGAGCTCTCTTGCAGGTGCTTGGATATTGCTTGTGTCAATGCATCAACACAACTCTGTTTGAAATCATCACAAAGGTTCTGAAATACAGATAAATGATGAGCCAAACCTTGACTATTATACATTGAATTAATAAAAGATAGGAAAATTTTTGGCAATTATAAAATAATATTTCAATCAGAGGATCCTTGCCAGCAAAATGAAAGAGAATATTCATCCACAGGCATGTGTAATTCACATTTTGAATAATTATATGTGTGAATATTTATTTATTATGTGTTCCTGTGCATTGACCTTGCAAAATTGGTATAAAAAAGTTAAAGTTAAAATTAAGAATCAATCTGAGAAAACAAAAGAGAAATCCAAGAATTTTATATAGATAAAGATATTACAATTATATGAAGATATACTTCGGGTACACAAGTTTATTAGCTATACCGAAGGCAAAAGGAACCAAGAAAATCAACATTCTACAGAACTGATATCATATACAGCATAAAATTATTACAGCATCTTGAGCTTGTAATTACCACATGCTTAGATAAGTTGAAATGAACTGGAATTTCCATTAGAGGATGAGCATGTTGTTTTTTAGTTTATAGAACTAATTTGCACAGATGGTATGCAAAGCATCAAAAGATAAATATGAAAACTGAATACTTAGGCTTTAAGTGATAAAAAGTTATCTGGTCACCTTTCTATTACAAAGAGATCTTCATTGAAAATTGTGAATATTTTATTGGAGAAGAAACCAATCTCACCTTCATCAAATCTTGAGCAGATAGACGAACAGTATAATCATACGAATCCATTGCCTCATCTCCAATAAACTGGTTAGGATCACAGTTCCATGTGGCAGACTAAAACAATACAAGAAGATTAAGACCCTTCACCTTAGTTTAAATTTGACTGCATAACATAAGGGATGGCAAACATTATGTTCCAGAGTTCAATAGTTCATTCAGCAAAGGAAAATAAACTTGGTTAACAAACAAAATAGACAGAAAAACTAAAAAAGGTAGATGATTTCCCTTACTAGGATAATGTTCTCTCTTGGGAAAGGTGTACAGATGAGGTTATAAAAAAGATAACAATAGCCAAGGAAGCTTGAAATAAGTTACCGGCGGATAACCTAACACTTACCACCTACAATTAAGCATTTTAAGTTTTCAGGTTGGCAATGATGAAATTGGCAGCTTGGGCTGAGAATATATATATAATTAATGAAATTCAAATACAGTGGGGCCTCAACTTATAAAGTGCTCAACAAAGAAACTTTCTACCAAGTACTCTATTATGACCTACCATTATGAGATACGAACTTAACTTTGACATACAAACTGTGGTGCTTTAAGAATCTCAAGTTAGTAAAAGAGCATGAGGTTGATCTGACCTCTGAAGAGGTATAGAAGTTAAGAATAGAGTAGGAAATAGAAATAGATGAAATGTCATCAGAGGCTGATAGAATCCCTCGGTTGGGATTCACTTAGTAATAGAAGACTGGGTTATCATGGGAAGCTCTTTAATAAATTTACAGATCAGGAGAAGGTAGTTGATATTATCATACCAGTTAGTAGCGTACCTGATCTTCAAGACAAAACGAAGAAGCATTACAAGGAAATAGTTGCCAGGACAAATAGTTATTTCTGGTCATTTTTTCAGCAAAGTATTGGAGAAGCCAACAGCAGCCAAGGGTAGATAGGGTTTTCGCTGTTTGACACCCTCTGCCATGCGGCAGTGGCAGTTAAAATGTAAATATGAACAAAGCAACTGAAAATAAGTCATTACAAATGGCATAAAAAATATCTCGCACTACTGGAATGAATTAATAGAGATGGTAAGAAAAAAGTGACGGTGTCATCCAAACCAGAACAACATTAGTAGAGCCACTAATATTTTGCAGACCATATCATTTAGGAGAGTGCAGAAAAAGCAACGTTAACCCCGGACATTTTTCTCAAACCTTCTCTACCAAAACTATAATCATACAATTTTATAAAATAAATATTTTTAAAATATCCTTTTAAAACCATGTAAAACTAAAAATTGAAGAATAAAAATTGTTATATAATTGTATATGAACCTTATTTTTTCATAATTTTCAAGACAGAACAAATGGATTTATTATAAGATAAAATGAAAAACTGGGTTCTGAGACACCAACTTTCTGTGATACGAACTCCAGTCTGAAAGGGTTAATAAGTTTGTAAGTCTTTGTACACTTCATAAGGATAATTACAAAAAATGTTCCTAGAAGAAAATTTTTATTAGAAGATTGAGGATTTTAATGGGATGAAAAATTTAATGTAACAATGTAAAAATTCGCTGCTACTGATTCTCCGAGTAATTCAGCTTTAATGCTCTTTTATTCTGGTCTCAATCGTTCAGCCTGTTTCTGCAATGTATGCTTTACAGTATTCAGAGGGAACACACCAAATCCCTAGATTTTTTAGTGGTCTCACGATTTCCAAGTCATTTTTCAATTGTATGTATATTGAGTTTGCCAAGAATTGCCAATATCAAGAATATAAGTTTATTTTTATTACTTACATTCCTATATTGGCAAGGTTAGCTCAGATGGGACTATTCCATCCAACATCATTAGCAAATGTAGAGAAAGGGCACAACAAAAATCACCACATCAACACAACAGTAGGACTTAGAACTTCACACAACAACTTAATCATAAGTAAACCTAACTATACAATTATTAATATACCAACGCAAAAAAATATCACATTTTCTAAGGTTATGAAATACTTTTAAATATATGGAAGCAATAATAAAATAATAATAAATAAGCACCATATAAATACAAAAATTAGATTTCGGAACTTCAGTTTTTTTCAAAGATTTTAAACTTTTTAAATGAGAAGTTCTACAGTCATTTCCATTGCGAAGCTCTATTGATAAATGTATACTTCACTACATCGGCTTTCAGTTCAAATTCCTTTATTAGTTCCCATCTCAAAGGAAATTAAGGAGGTAATGAAATAACAAACAGAAGTTACTTAAAACCTAAAATAATGTTGACTACAATAACATTAGAATTAAGGGTATGAGGGCCATTGTTAGGCTATCATAAAATTTTGACAAAAGTTATAATTATTAACAAAAAATCATAAGTAAGAATGCATAATCATGACAGTATACCAATGATAAAGACACTCACCTGTTCAGCAGTGATTTGTGAATAAAATATGACGTAGTATAACAAGTCTGGTAATCCATTCTCTACTGTCTTCTTTAAATCAGGAGATTCAATTAAGCAACTGACAAATTCAAATATACTAAAGACAAGGTTTTCTATTCCAATCACCTCTCCTGGAAAATATGAAAATTGATCAATACAACAAAGACAGTCTCACAGGTTCCTGAATAATCATGAGTAATTAAAATGTTACCATCGGAATCAATGGATTTTCTATCATCATCCACGCAATCAATGACTGAGGAAGTGTATTCCATAGCACTGGCTGTGAGTGTCTGCCAAACTGCAGGCAATAATTGAGGAAGCCAACCACTCACTTTCTCCTCCGATTCTCTCATCAGAGAAGTCAATGCTGAAACAGACATTTTCTATGACTCTCAATTTGAAACCTCTAATAACTGCTAAGTGAGCACAATACTTGATGATGAAAAATCAAGGAAACAGAATCAATTAAAAATTCTGACTGAAAGAATATCATGCGGGTTTTTTCTTTATTTGTTTTTCAATCATCAATAGTATTATAAGGCACCTATTAATTACTATAATAAAAAGAAAGCATCTTTATTTGGGAAAAATTTAGACTACAATAGTCTCTTCTTATATTTAACTCTTTTAATATAATATTTGAAAGAAAGAGATAAGTTTGTAAACACAGGGTTAGTAACAAGTAGATGTTACGCAATAAATAAATGTACTAGGTAGATAATATGTAGTAATACACTTTTAGGGTTCAGTAAAATTCATGGGTTCAGGAGGTCCAACTCAAGAGTAAAAATGATCCATGTCTTTCAGGGTTGCAGAGAACATTATCCCATAAAATTTCCTCCTCAAAGGTTGCCTAATGTCAAAAAGATGATTGTAACAATTTAATGTCATTTTCTAAGAAAAGAAGACCTTACCTTTAATGACTTCAGTTTTCATTCTCATGTCTATGTGTGATCCTTCCTGCATTAACAGAATCTTCACCAAAGTCTCATAAAAGTTGGGGAGTATTTGGTTAATTATTTCTTTTAGAGGAGAGAGTTGCTTCTGAATTTTAACTTCATAAAGCACTATGGTGGCACAAGAAATAAATACTTCTATTGCTCTGCTTCTTATTTTTGGAGAAAACTTCTGCAATGATAAATGGAAAGTTCAAATGTTACTATATCAATTCCAGACAGTAAAGAAATATAATATAATTTAGATTTTTGGATAAAACTAACTTGTACCATTTATTCCCAACAATCAGTATCCCATGGATCATAGAAACAAACTTACTATCCTTCATGCCACATTAAACCACCGGAATATCATCTTCATTTTAAATTCAAATTAATAGTTAACAAAACACTAAGTCTGGATGAAAATAATCTAATACTTTTATAGCTTACTATTTAAAATAATTACCATTAAACAAGAAAATACGCATGCTAAACATCCTTGGCTTGAAAAATTATTTTGTAAACACTTAAAATTATTTCTTTTACTATGAAGCAGACAATTTAATGTTGATTGCACTGATATGACTTTCAACTATAGATTGTAAAGAATAGAGAGAATATTTTGTACATCTTATATGGTCAATTCCACTCACTTGGGCCACCGTTTATCAGGAGAGTCGCTTATTTGGGACAAATCTTGAGGAACAGAAACCAAACTATTAAACTAGTTACAATTTATATGGATAATTGGGAGAGCTTTAAGCTTAATTAGGACAGTAACTGACTCACACTACCAGTATTTTATTCGATATTTATTGTCGCCTTTGGAATAAGCAGGGATAAGTAAGTGCTAAGTAAGTGTTACCACTGTTATCTTCCTTACAAATCAGCCATCATATACTTGCAGAGATACAGTGAAATTCAATGTTTTAGATTGATTGAAAGCCTCTGTCAGCATAAAAGTTCAGCTGTTAGCAGGGCAATCAGCATTTCTAGAAGTTCTTTTAAGTTCTTATAGACTTCTTTCGACCGCAAGATAGTCGCAGGAGTCAATTTCACTGTATAGGTGTACCAAAATATATTATAGCATATCTCTTGAAATAAAAAAATCAAATTTTAGGGGAATGAGAGAGGATGACTAGAAACATCTGAAAGAAAATGAGATAGTAAGGGACCCAAGGCTGAAGGCTGGGACCCCTTAAAACATCAATGGCATCCTTTGATGTTTTAAAGGGTGAAGGGTTTAAAAATATAAAAAAAAAACAAAATTTAGACAAAGAATATTAGACAAAGAAAATGGTGAATGTAAGGTTACACTCACAGAATGTGCACACATTTTGTAAGAGTACTTAAAAAACATAAATAAATTACTGCTTAATCAACCTGCACTTTTGCAGAATAAATTGTATGTATTTAATTACATATCATTTTAATTAGCAATTTATCAATATTTTCACTTTATGTTCATATTATTTTTCTTTAATCTACATTGCTATTCAATAATATATTCAAATCTTAAAAAATAATTATATATTATAAAAGGAACTAACTTGTTTTGGGGTCTGAAACAACTCATCCAAATATAATTAAAATTTCATATAATTTACAAACTTGAAGTCACTTCGGGAAGACATTCCTCAGCTGGAAATATTTATATGAAAAGAAAGGCCTAACCTATCAACAGAGCATATATTTCCTCTTCTGTTGAGTTAAAATAATGCGCGACAAATTAAGCATGATAAAATAAACAATGTAACAAGGCAGCCCGACAGTTAATCAGAAAAACACCAAAGGAAAAAAGACTCCTAATAATAGCTCAAGAAACGTACCTGATCATTTTTCACGATTTCATTCATTTCTCGTAAAATAATTTCCGATACCACGCAAATATGATGATTCAATGTTTTGCACATCTCCCTTATCACACGTATAGCACCATGTACAGCCCATTCATCACCACTTGTCAGATGAGCCAGGAGTGAATCGTACAAATCTGGCCAATGATCAGGCCAGTCGAAAGACGCAATCGTCGCTATTGTGTGGGCTACAGACGTACGTATCTAGAAAGATAAATAATTAATTCATACACAGCGAAAATAGAGGGTTCTGAGAAGAAGAGTTAGAGATAGAAAACCTTAGAGGCAGATTCCTTCAACCCCAGCGGAAGAATCTGCTTGATGTTTTCCTTCAATTCTTCAGGAACTTCGGGCTCTTGAAAAGATTCCGAGGCCGTGGTCCAGTGACATTCTATGTACCTATTAAACATCACCGATGCTAACTGCCTCATAGCAATGTTGTACCCGGGATCAATCATTACTTGTAATAGCTGAATGCCATAGTCTGAAATACCCGTGGAGTAATGAGAACATAGCAACCACAATAATGAAAAACGTTGATAACTGAAATTACCTTCTGTAACTTCAAGGACTTTGGCTCGTTCCTCGGCAGCTTTCATGACTTCTTGAACCGGAGAAAGAATGCATTCTAAAGCGTCCAACAACGCCTCTTTTAATGGTCGATTAATATCTTGATCATTCAAAACGGACATTTTCTCTTCTTCTGAGAAACACATACTAAAGTAGATATAAGGCCAATACTAAATTTATTAATAATAAGAATCACGCGCTACATTAATCAATATAGAGAACTTATTCTTATCAATATGTAAAGAATTTAGGAATTCTTACCAAATTTCAACAAAAGTTATGCACTGCAGCTTTACTCAAATCTTTATTATTATAAAACGCATAGTATTTTCAAGCTAAATCTTCGAAAGAAGTCATCGGATGAAAAATATGTTAACCACTAACCGCTAGATTTTATAAGGTATGTCATTCTGAGTGATTGTTGTGGCAATGCCCTTCTTTTCTCATACTACACTTGAAACTCCTCTACTTCCCGGGATACGATGAAATGTATCAATCATAATATTGAGGAAAACAAACGACGAACGTAAGTGTTATGTGATTGCAGGGGTGAACAAGTTCTATCCCCGGCCCATAGAGGGATCTATAGCACAATCACCCACAGGGGATCCGCCTAGGTGGTGCTGCTGTCGCCCTCCCAACGTCACTATTCCTTCGATATGGCGGTCTAAGTAAAAATGTTTTTATTCGAGATGAAAAATAAGAATGGAATTACTCGCGAATAACATTCCCTGTAAAATGAAAATAATTTCAACTAGGTAGATAGCCAAAAAGAAATATTTTCAAATAACCATGACAATGGCAACCCAAACCAACCCATCCCATCCCAACCAATTCAAGTTCGAGCCATTCTCACAATTAAAAAGCACTGAATTAAATCGCACAGAAAACTTTCAGTTGCATCGAGCTCGCCTTCATTCGGTAAGTAACTGAAAGAAAAGTAAAAGACAAAGAATACGCCAAAAAATATGCTGTTATTTCAAAATTTTATTGATATACTCTGTTAATATAGATATATTCTGTTAATACATTTTTGAACTACAAATGTCAAGGAAAAAAGTTTTTCGTAAGTAAATAAGACAGAAATCTGAACATGGTAAAGAGGTGTAAAACAATTAGTTAAATTAAAAGTAAGATCTAAGATTCTCAGAGAAAATTAAATAAATATATTAACGCGAAGTATTAAAAATGAATTCTTTAGATTGAGGAATTTGCCTTTGTTACCCTTCACCCGTAGCCCCTCTGAGTAGGGAAGGCACGCGTTGGACGACCCGCGCGTGCCAATTGCAGGATGTTCCCGAAAGCAAGTGCCCTAAAATTTCAGGCAAGGAGACGGAAATGGCCTTGAAGCTTAGGGATTCCTTATAAATCGAAAGTTGCTAAGAAATGCTGCAACTAAAACAAGTTTGATCGAAAACATTCAGAAAAGTTATCTACTTATGCTGTATGCTTTTAGTTGATATCAACCATAGGGTCGAAATACCACTGGTCTGCACAGAATTACATCTTAACTCGTGACGAATTTAAGTTATCTAGAATATCCTCGGAAACTGTTGTGTTCATCGGTGTTGCGGAAAATTGCAAGTATACCTTTCTGTGTGATTACAATTCGTTTGTTGTATCCTGGTAGTAAACCTTTCCGGGAATTCGAGCCTGTTAAGACGAAACCGACTACACTTTCCGGTTCATTTTTTGCAGGCAAAATTGTCCAACAAACATGATTCGTGAGGAACTACATTATAAATTAAATTTATTTCGTAATCGTCAACAAAATCAAAATTAAAAGCAGAGACACATTAAACGACCTATGCTTAACTACGCAGACATAGGATTCCTACGCGCACCATTCACCGTTACAAGCAACAAGGATTTATGTATTTACTTGCAATTCAGAATTCCATGGAAAATAAAATATCACTCTTTTCGTATAAGTTACACTAATGTTACACCCGTTCACGCAGCAAATTGCCAAATTGACTTATCCTTTGATTCCGACATTTTGTTTCAGGACGAAATCGCACACAGAACCAAAAGAGATTACGGTGACCATTTCAAAATACTGCCGGGAATCTCCAACGGTGAGGGAGAAACACTGTTGCCAATGTAAAATATTTTGAGAAACCACGGCCATGGCTGCCCCTCAACGAGATAAAAAATGGGTGGTCTAGTGCTGCCATCTCTGCCTTCTGAAATGTCCTCGGGTAACCACCAGATAAAGCAAATGACTGTGACGCACGCCCTAGTGTTGGTAAAAGAAGAATAGATGGTGGAAAGGCCTCAGTATTAGTTATATTATCTGTCAATAGATGCCAGTAACCTTAAAATTACCCCATTTTCGAATCCAACAGCGCCAATCCGACTGAGTGAACCGAGGAATAGCTAACCATAGTGTTTGCTGGACTTAGGAACGATCGGCTGCCATTTTTTACGCTTATTCTAGCTATTATGTCCCTAACCCTGCTTAGCTTATCTCTGAATACGGCCGTTGGTTGGAAAGGAGATAAGGATACATTTGTATGAGACAATTAAGGCGGAAAATAATCTAATCCAGGATGTAATAAAGGAGTATAATTTACCAAAATCTTACTCGTCAATAATGGAAAATAATTGTTCATTTATTATAATGTGAAATACATGATAAGAATCGATTTCCCTTATTAGAAAAATGTTTTTTTCGGTAACTATGTTTGTCCTGATTTAAACATTGAGAAAATATTGAAAATTTATTTTTATTTTTTAAAAACTGAATGTTTAAAGTGAGCAGAATATTTAAATTAACATATAATATAAAAATATTAGGGAGAGTTAGATATAGACCAAAATATTTGTTTCGGAAATTATTATTTTAAGTTGGTGATCAGCATAATCTGATTTTTAGGGCTCATGGGATGGACGGAAGAAACTTTTAGCCTCAATCTCGCCCAAAAAAGGACGATTATTATTATTAAATTAATTCTTAACATTGTACTTATTAATGAATTCCTTAACATATGGGTACTTGCAAAAAGAATTAATATGTTTATTAAATAATTATTTAATTTTTAAATTTGTTGACAGCTAATATTAAGTTATTTTCAGTGAAATCAACAAAATTGGTTTGTCATACCATTATATAGCAAAATTATGGAAGTCCATAACTCCCAAATAGTATTTTTCACTCTGCGCCTGATATTTACTGATGAATCAATTCATTGATCTTCACTTTAAATAAATAAAATGTTAATTAAATAATTATTTAAATTGATTTTTGTAATTTGTTAACACCGTTAATTGCATACCTTTCGTTTCTCAAAATTAATGAATTTATCAGATCATAAATATAGTGCAAAATTATTTATATAAGTAAAAAATTGGCGTATAAATATCTTAAATAGCTTATGTTTTATTGAAGAAACTATATTGCCTGAGGTTATATCGACCCCACGAAACTAATTAAGGATTAACAAGGATTAATTGCTTCTATGAAGTGGTGCTATGGTCTTACCATAAAATGTAGCAGATCTCTTATTTTCTTCATTATATGATATTAGATAGTTAAAACCCTTGTGAAGAACGAGTAATTTCATTTAGTTCTAAACATAATTAAAATATGCCTGCGGAGAGTTGTCCTAGACCCCATACAGATGCATGCATATGCAAGGTGGGCTAACTAGTGCAAAGGAACATCACTCACAGACTTTTTCTTTGCTCCAGCTAACTATTCTCTATTAAGAATCTGTTTCTAAGGAGCTTGCCCATATATATCATAGACGTGGGTAACCCATGGTAAGTTATCCATGAGGGTTACTCCAAGATATTTCAACATATTGGCTGTTGATAAGTTATTCCACAGGATGCTATAAGAATAATCATTCAACATTTTACTGGGATCATAAGTAGTAACAATCATCAGAAGCAATACACCAACACCTAGAATGATTAAAGTTGATATTGATTATGCTTTCATAAAAAAATTTATTCCAAAAGAAATCAATTAACATATAATGATGATAAATTTGGAGAAAAAGCATCTTTCTTAATTTTTATACATACAAACAATAAATAAGAGCATCTCCTACAATTTACATAATCATGAAGTCAACAAAAGCATGTTCCTTGCCATATATGAATCATAAAGTTGATCACAAAGAAGAGCATCGTTCAAGTCCCATTGCTCTGGAGGATGTTAGGAAGTTATGCAAATGTAACAATTAGCTGCAAGTTTAAGAGTAGATCATTATTCTAGAAAGATGCAACTGGAAGAAATAATTATGAACACTATGAAACAATAATTAACGTAAAGCAGATAAGCTGCTCAAACTGCTACTCCCAGCAGAACTGAAGCTCAACTTGTCAATCTCTTCATCTGCCTGGTTGTTCTTCAGCTCTTGCAGAGTGTAAACAAGTTTGGTCCACTCATCATGACGTGGTTGGGCAAGTTGCTGAAAGAAAGAGAATTATTTAATGGAATTTTAAAGAATTCAGTATAATAACAGCTCAATGTTAATTATGACACATGCCTAAACAAAGATTTACTCTGTATCATACCATATTTTTAATTTAAAAGATATTTTCCTAAACCAAATTCAAAAAATAATCATCCTGCATCTTCTATAGTAAACATCAATTCCAGATTTCTACTAAAGAAGACCACAGATAAGATTCAATTACATGGAGATGGTAGTTAGTTTATGATGTGTAACAGCAAAACCAAGCAAAAGTCCATTGCAAATTCTCACTAGATTTTAAACACGTAAAAATTAAGATATAATCTACATTTTAGTTAGGAGTTAAAACCTGGAATTTTATACACACGTTTTCATACATCAGTTTTTAGCCCAAAAACAGAAATAAGAAGAAATTCTTTTAATTTCCATATGAATTAATTACCCTATACAAGGAAAGAGGAAGAAAAAATTAATAAAGCATAATGTTATCATCAATCTTTCCTTGCAATGCTAATGCAAAGAAAATTCCTTTAACTCTTACGAAGAGATTCATTCCCAACTTTATTAACACATTATGGACTGAATTAAATTTCAAAGTATCAATTCTCACTCAAATGGGAAAAAACAACAAAATAAAGTAAAAGTATAGGATCAATCAATAACTTCTTAGGGTGAGGTCTCTTTGCTTCTTCAAAAGATTATCTTCCTATTGTAAGGAAGAACTTCAACCTTACACAGATATCTCAATCAGTTAAAGTGTAATCTATAAACTAAATATAACCATCTTGACATGTCATTTAGAAATACAGATGCTACATGACTTTCTTTAATTGTACATGATTATTTTACTCAGGATCACCTTTGTCATTTTTTGGCAGAATACTTACTTAATTATTTAACAAATAGTGAATTACCCTGTCAAAATGATGGAAGTAAATTTAACTCATAATAAATGTAAACTGAATACATCTAATCCTTCTGCATAATCAACTATAAATATATTCACTCTCCAAAGAGTGCATTTACTGCAAATGAAAGACTATTTGAATTCTTTGATTTCTTCTTTCTTGAATTATTTGATTTCTTCTGAAATTTTTGGCTAGCGTTGATATGTAGCTTCCTAAAAACATTTACATAAATAGATTATGTTTATTTGGTAGCTTAAGCAATATCACCTTTGTTTACATTTGATGGAAAACATTTGCATGTTCTTGATGTTAATATATTTATTAAATGCAATTTTCTTCACAAAATCTAACTTATGACATTCATTTAAAAAAAGGTTATTCATCTTCATTCATAAAGTAAAATTTTAAAACATCTACAGCATAGAATAACATTAGTTGTAAATATTTTGCTCGATTTTGATTTTCTAAGTTTATTAACGCTTTCCTTACTGTGAAATGTTGGCTCTCCTTCCCCATGCATCTCATATAGGCCTGTCATTCCCATATATTCTTATGAGAGTCAAGTTCAACAATCATCTTTATCACTGGGGTGACAGGTTGTTTAAAGCTACAAAATTACATCTATTTTCCAAAATTTTTCTCCAAGTTCTTTTAATTTTGACTCAAAAACCACATTCTGCAACCATTTCTATCTCATTGAGAAGTTTGTGAAGTGAATATTTGAAAATTCTTACAGGAGTTACTGATATTGGATTACTAAAGATAAAAATATATACACAATGATGATTACTATTTAAGATATATAGTAGAATTCCGTTATGATGAGAGCTGACAAAAACTGGAAAAGTACTACTCGTTATTGCTGATTTCTAAAACTAGTCAGACCTCTTGAATCCAAGAGCAGCAAATGCAGCAGAATGCAACTGTAGGGATCTTGTGAACTTGAAATAAAACTTGTGAGAAGTCTAATCAAAGCTTTCCGAAACATTTTTGCCAAGGAAGGGTGAGGCAATTTGTGGCAAACAAATGCATGAATTAAATAATGATAATTTTTACATTTCATTTTCTCTGCTCTTTGAAGAGATGTGAGAGTGAGATGGACAACGGCCAAAAAAAAAAACTCCCAACTATAATAATAATAATTTACAGTAGAACTTCAGATATACAACCCTCATTTATATGACAACCTCACACACAGATTTTTTTGGTTCCATGAATAACCCTATCATACCCCACGTATTTCCAACATCCAACCTTATGAAACTTCATTTGTTTGATGAACTCAGTTATGAAACATATTTTTCTGGTCCCATGACTGGAAATAGCTCACTTATATGACTTGCCAGAGAGAACTTGCAGTAGATGTCCATTACAACAAGAGCTGTCAAATATTGGAAAAGTACTCATTGTAAAGCATACCCATTATAGCCGATTTCTAATACTAAATGCCTGTCATCTTGAATCCAAGGGAAGTGTGGTAATCCAAGTGTGGCAGAATGGAACCGTATGATTTTTAATTCTTAAGCAAATACTTCAGAATATGCCAAAAATGTACTTTCACATTGAAAGTAATATTTTGTTGATTCATAAACCATAACCAAAGTACATCCTCTAATATAAAATAATTCAAATTAGTACTGCTTCTATATTCCCACACATCCTGGATCATACAATTTGGTATAAAGTTTCGTATGAAAACAAATCCCATGAGTAGATGCCAAGAAGATGGGAACTCGATTAAAAATTCCGGCATTGACTACAGGAGCCATTGACAAAAAGAAACGAGAGATGCAGGGATAAGAAGTAAAGAGGGAGAACCGGGAGAGAGAAACTCTAGTCTCTGGTCAAAGAAACATTTTTGTCAAGGATGGATGAGGCAACTGGTGGGAACCAAATGTGTGAAGACATAGCGCATCTCAGATTATCATTTGCTTGTCTGACTTCGTCTCTCACATCAGTTGACGATTCAGAGATATGCATCCTGCTAAGAAAGAAACGTGTCATTCATTATACCGATACTTCAGGAATAATTGCTTGTTATAATGGACTTCACTCCCTATTCTTTTTGCTGTGAGATTGAAACAGCTGATAAATCACTTGCTGTAATGCAATTCTCCTTACACATCGTACTTGTTATAACGGACTTTTACTTTAACTGTAAAATTGAAAATCACTTTGGCTGCAACCAATCAGAGCTTGCAGCTTATTTATGCTAACTTTTTTATTTAAAAATGGTTGAATGATTTTCTTATACCACATGCTTTTTCATTTAATAGAATCTCAAAACTAATATCAGATCTCTGCATTATCTAGTGATATTCTATTTTCAAATAAAACCAGTAAGCACATGAAAAAACTATCATTTGATCAAGGCAGATTTTTATAAAGAAATACTGCTGTGGATTTTCGAAGATGAACTGACAGTAAACATAAAGGTCAATGTGCATATAGATGTGAAATCCATCCCTTTGCTGGAACGTTAGATCTGAAAGAGGGAATACAGGAATCAGCATAGAGTGTATACATCCTCTTACCTCTCCAACATCATACACCCATATCTTTCCAAAGTCATCACCAACAGTTACATGATCACCAGCTGGTGTCCAGGAGACACGGTTCAATGCTGGTCCACCTTCAACAGTCACACTGGCCGTTGGCACTTCTGTGTCTTGATTCAGACTCCACAGATCCAACCGACCCATGCCATCAACGGCAGCAAACAGAGCTGGATGTACAGGAGACCACGCTACGTCATACACATAATCACCATTGTCCTCAAAGGAGTATAGAGGCTTGTTTTCCTGGAATACAACAAATATGAATGCTGCAAATAAAATGGACACGTCTTTCTTTTCAGCCATAGTCAATAACATCACATTAATAAAAATGCCAAATATACCCACATGTAGGTTTCTATATTATATATTTATGTATATTTATAGGTTAACCTGATATACAGGTTGATCCTCTAAGATTATGATCATCAATTCAAACTTATCATACTGTTTTGTATTGTATTGTATTATGTAAATGAAATATGATAAAATGCATCCATATGAACAGGAAACCTTACCTTAAGGCTCCATAATTTGAGAGTCCAATCAAATGAAGAAGTGAGAAAGAGGTGGGAGAAATCCACTTGGCCTTGGGCACAGTGTGTGTCCACCCCAGTAATTGGACCTTGATGACCTTCATATAAATCTGTTATACCAGCTCGACTTCCATGTCGACATGCTGAAAAAATAACAAATCGAATCACACACTTTACACCTATTCTAAATGATTGAATTGCAAACAATAACAGCTGAAGTTACAGTACATATGCATAACTTATTGTTATTTAATGAAGAGTAATAGACTTAACTGTACTTGTTCCTATAATGATCTATAATGCTGAGACATGAAGCATGAGAAAAACGGTTACAAGGAACATAAATGACATTTGGTTGGCATTGAAAGAGTGGTTAAGAGGTGAAGTTATGAAGAGGTACAGATAAAAAGATTAAATCAACACCATTGAGATATTATGGGCATATACATCATGAGATAAATATTTGTAAAAGAAAATATTGTACCTTGAAACAAAATAGAGTTCATTCAATACTTGTGCTGTTGTGCGTCATACTAAACAAAAAATATGAGAAACAACAACAGAAAAAAAGGATCCACAGAAGGAAGATAATGATTGAAAATGAAACCATAGGATAGAAAACACATCTCTGGGTTGAATAAACAACTGAATTACCAGAGTAAACAGCTCCTTCTTCACTTCCAAGGATAAAGTTGTTGACATCACCATGTGGGAATGCGAGGCAAGTTGCAGCCACCGATTTGTTCTGTCTATGGTACAATTCCAAAGTCTCTTGTGGTTGAGAGAGCATATCCAAACTCCATGAACATAGGCGTCCATCCGTTGATACGCTGATCAAATTGTGTGCATTTTGAGTACCAACCACACTCAGACAGTAAACTGGATGCTGAAATGCAAAAAGAATTTCATTCGATACGTATCCAACATTATTTAATCTCTCTTTTGGAACTTTTTACGGGAAAAAAGAGAAACATTCTTAGCAAACTTCAGAGTTGTATTAGGGAAAAAACGTTCATACAACTTACAATGTGTATCAATAAGGCCCAGTATTAAGATCGCTAATTAAATATTTTAAATTTAATTTACTACTTATATATTTTCAAGTGGCATGGGTAAAATTTGTTACTTAATCATTTCTTCACATTATTAAGTCCTACTATGAAGTTGTGCCTTAAGCAATTGATACCATTAATTATCAAATTGTAAATTATCAACACTTCCTTTATCCTTTAATTTGCAATTTCACTCTACATGTGATAAATGTTCAAACAATGAATGAAATTCCAACCTACAATAAACTTTGGAACTTTTAAAGTTCAATCAATTAGTACATCTACATACGTACACTACAAGCCGCCTTTTGGCATGTGGCAGGGAGTGCAAGAGCCAAAAGGTTTGCTTGGGACCTATTTGGTAGTGACTTCTCCATTCGTATAAAGGCAACTTAAATCTACATATACGTCTACATATACATATGTACCCTGCAAGCCGCCTTTTGGCGTGTGGCAGGGGGTGCAATGACTCTACTTTCCTAGTTGATTATTTTCATGTATCGTTCACGGAAAAAATGAATTCTTCAATCAACTGGTTCTAGCATCTATTTCTCTGATCTTTCTCGCAGTATCAGAATGGCCTATATAACAAGGAGGGCACATAATATCAACTACATCCTCTACGAACATACTCTGTCTGAATTTATCTAGTAAACTGAATTTCTGATTGAGCCTTCTTTCTTCTAAACATTCCCATCCTGCCTCCTGAAGCATCTGAGTAACACTTACTGATTTATCTTGGCAATTTTTTACAAAACACAAATGATGGAAATGAAATTTAACTTAACATACTTCCTTTTGTTGTAGCTTTTCTATCTGTCAAATACAACACTTTTCAGCAGGGTCCCATACACTGCATGCATACTCGAGGTAAGGCCTAACCAGCGCAAAGTAAGATCGCTTGTGGACTTTTTCTTTGCTTTTACCAACTATTCTTTTGATGAAGCCTAATTTTTTAAGAGCTCACCCACATATATTATGGATGTGGGTACCCCAAGTTAAGTTATTTGTGAGGGTTATTCTGAGATATATTACCAAATTGACAGTTGATAATGTTTTCCCTCAAAGGCTATATGAATTATCATTGTCACAGAATTTTCTTTCAAAATAATTAACTACCGAACGTTTGTTTACGTTGAGCTCCAATTGCCAGTCATCGCACCATTTAACAATTTTTTCTAAATCATTTGACAGACTTAATCTATCTTCATTACTTTTTATTTCTCTGTAAATAACCATGTCGGCCACAAATATTCTAATGTTACTTATGTCGATAGGTTTATTAAGTTCCTTAATGTACATTAAGAAAGATAATGGTCCGATTACACTTCCCTGTGGGATGCCTGAGGTCACTCTGACTAGGTTGGAACTAATACCATCAAATACTACTCGCTGTTCTCTATCGGAGAGGAAGTCTTTTATCCAGCTAATTACTTCTTCGTTGATACCCGCAAGTTTTAATTTGTATAACAATTTATAATATAGGACTTTATGGAAAGCTTTCCAAAAATCCAAAAATATTGTATTGAGTTGTCTTTTACTTTCAGCAGATTCCAATATATAGTGAACTAATAATGCTAACTGTGACTCGCAGGATTGTGTCTTACGAAAACCATGTTGATTCTTAACTATAAATTTAGAGGTTTCGAGAAAACCCATTAAATAACTAGTAATTATATGTTCCATTATTTTACCACTCAATAAAGTTAACAAAATAGGCCTATAATTTGTTTAATAGTAACATAATTAAAGTAACATAATTGTAACTTCTCCTATCAGGAAGTTATTTCTCATGGATCTCCATTCTTCTCATCTACTTGCTTTCCTTTTCAATTCTTCATACTTCTTAATTTTGGTCCAGTTTTTTATGCCATTTAACCATTCCATCCTTGGTCTCTCCTTTTTCTTCCTTACTGTCCATTCTTCCAGTGCTGTTACAATTCTCTTCCCTGATAATCCCCTGATTTCATGTCCCACATATTTCCACTTTCTTGCTTTCACCAAATTCAATAGACTATACCTGCTTCCTATTCTTCTCCATTCTTCTTCATTTGTTATATTGTCTGTCCACTTAAATTTCAGCATTCCTCAAGCAAACCATATGTCCAACACATTTATTCTCACTTCCATGATTTTTAAGATCATCCACGTCTCACACCAGCCAATCATAACACCTCAACATCTTTAACTTCCTGTTGATCTCTCCTCTAATTAGTTCCTTGTGTTTCCAAAAACTTTCCTTTGCCATTGCAATTCTTCTTTTTATTTCATTATTGCAGCGCCCATCTAATATTAAACTTCCTGGATATCTAAACTGTTGGACTTGTTTTATTGGTTTGTTATTAACATTTATATTGCAGCCAATTTTGCTATTTCTATCAGCCACAACCATTACTTTTGTTTTATTTGTATTAATTTTAATCCAAATTTATTTCCCACTTCATAAACTCTTTGCATTACTAGCAGTAATTCCTCTTTTAAAGATGTCATAATTACGATAACATTTGCATATCTTATTTGTTGTAATTATTTCCTCTTATATATACCATGAATCCCTAATAATGGTTCTTCAATAACTTTTTCACTGTATAGATTAAATAGCAGAGGTGACGTCATATAGCCCTGTCTTACTCCACATTTTACTTTGAACCATTCTGTCAATTCTGAAAACAGATTCCTGGTTACTATATGATATTTGAATTATTTTTAGGCAGATCTTATGTAGTATCAGTATTAAAACTTATTGGTTAACTTTGTCAAATGCCTTTAAGAAATCTATAAAACCTAAACAGGTCTTTTTATTATCTTTTAGATTCTTTTCCAATATTAGCTTTGATACCATTATAGTATCACATGTTCCTTTTAAAGTTACAGTTGTTCAAATTATATCACTATCCTACTAAAGTAGTAACAGATAAAGAAATAACTCAATTAATTAATAAAAACGTTAAGGTTGCTTGCCAATATGAAAGTATCATTAGCCACAGAAATGCTTCTCCTCAAAAGAGGAATTAAGACTGAATGAGATAGTTACCGTGTGTGCTGCAGTTGAGAGGGGAGTACGCTGCACAGGTGTCCTCTTCTGCACACGGTTATCCCACAGAACTATCTGACCAGAGTAAGTCCCTCCTAAGATTAGATTTGGATGGAACCTGTAAAAGATACATATTTTGAAGGCATGATATAAAGAATACAGTCAACCAGTATTCCTGTGAAGAACACACATATATATATCTAGAATGAGAATTTTATACTATTTGATGGTTGTTTGTAAAAGGACCATTTAAAGAATTTTCTTCATAATTTCAGAGTATGAAATTCAAAATGTTCACTGGAGTTTTTAAATAACTAGATGAAAGATAAACTTTAAAATACCACTAAGAGAAAAATGAAGACTGATAAACCTAATTGAGTGGCATGATCACAGGTTTTCCGTTATCCATAGCATATTCAAATACGGCACACCTTTACTTTTTCTAATTTGAAATTTTTTAAAATTGATAGTCTTATCTTCAAGAAAATAGATTTGTTTCAGATATTTTTTGTCTTATCCACATTCCAGGCAATTGTTGACTTATGTCTTTGATACTTCTGAAATTTTGGCTATGGGTATTAGAGAATTTGAATTACTCTCCGTGAGCTGAAGACATCATCTTCAACTATCTTCTTTAATTGAAATCATTTTAGCTTCCAGAGAGAGAGAGTAGGAAAAGGGATTCAGCAGTTGAATCAAGTGTATTTATAGAATAAAAACTCGAAGTTATGATGTGTGTTGCTATTACAGAGAGGGATTTTTGGTGGAAAATTTAAAACAGGAGTAATTTTTTAAATCATATCTTCTAACCATGTGGAGAAAATCTCTAATAAAATACAGTATCTTTTAATTTTTATTTTCTATCACTCTCAACTAGTATCTTTCCAAAGTCACATGATACACAAAGTATCACTGCTTGTAATTAGCAATATGTGAAAATTTCTTTATTTCCTCTAACATAAAGCATGTGCCCATCACTGGCTCGAGTTAGGCCAGTGGGCAAATTAATAGTCAACTGATGAGCACACCTAAAATTATGTATGATAAATGTGCACTTTTGCTAATCTGGCCATTCCATGCACAAAAGGGTGATGGATTAGTGAGAGCAGAGTACTGAGAGTGTATAAAAGACCATGGTGTTGTGACTGAGTTTTTAGACATAAAAGAAAATATTACATAGTGTGTAAATTAAAGATAAGTTATTACTTTCTTTGGAGAAGTAATTCCAATTTTGATAAATTAATATATTTTTTTAATATTATACATAAATATAGTTAGGGCCAACTGGTCTCTTCTGCAATTAAACATTTTTCCAATTTTTCTTCCACACTGCGATATTACTCCATGGTTCTCTTTTGTCAGGGTTGGCTGCTGGATTAGCAAGGATGTGCTCAACTCAAATAGAGCTGTGAATGTTAAACCCATTCCTCTCATTGATCATTAATTTATTATTTTACATAAATAAGCTCTCATAAAAGTCCATCCTAGATTGTTGTTTTAAAACCTAAAATATCTATATTAATTTTCTTATCATTCTCTTGAATAAGTCATGTCACTGCCAATTTGTTTATTTGGCTGCCTCTCCAAGATGCTAAATGCTCTTGAAATCTGCTTTTGATTGCTTATTTATATACTTATTTACAGAATGTGAGATATGCATTTAGCCTTCATATATCAACTTACAAACAAACCAACATTTACAGCTCACAGGGTCCAATATTTACACTGGTTTCATATACCAGCTACAGAAACTGAAATTCATAGACAGGCAGAGAAATCTGTAGAGTAAATAATTTCAAATTTGCAGCTCTTCAACATTCTATTAAGTTCTATTAAGTTAATTAAGCATCTCTTCTTTTCCTAGCTTGATTTCAATCAAAAGAATTGAAATCTTAAAAATAAACTTTGAGGCAGAAAAAAGAACAAAATCTGCAATTAAGAAGGAAAGCAATGGATTAAATTACACCACCTAGCAAATGTGGCAGAGAGCACAGGACTCTGGCAGTGGAATATGTATTCAGGGGTTGTCTTCTTAAATTTAGTGTTCCATACAAGACAAACTCCATCAGGGTCATGCGGTGAATCTTCATTGTTGTGGTAACTTGCCACTAAAAGCTCAGGAAATTGTGGAGACCAATCCATTGATGTGACGCATCGATTACGGGACCAGCGTTCATCATGGAACCAGCGGCTCAATGACAGCCGAAGACCAGATTTTTCATCCCTTAAAAAGAGAAAATTCTAGCTACATAACTTGGAGCATAAAATTTGTATAACAATAAATGGGTATCGACAAATTTACCTTGGAAGAAGGTTTCTCCCATGCCAAAAAATTAACTTCTAAAGATGAAATGCATAGAAAATGCATTATTTTTTTGGCACAATTCATCAACTGATATTAAAATTTGGAACCTTGGTTCAAGCAAATTAAAGGAACAATCTTTTCACTAAGAGCATTAAGGAATTTTTGAAAGAAAGATTGAAATTTTTAAGAAAGTTTGAAAATGTTCATTCTACAATTTGAGAAAAATGACAATCAGTATATTGTCTTGATCCTAAATCAATTATAAATACTCAAGCTCTTTATTTCTTATCAGGAGAGATATCTTTGCAGGTCTCCCCATAGAGGATTCTAGGTTAAATTTAAAAAAAAAACTTGAAATATTTGAGGTAAATGTGTCAATTTTTTGTTTGACAGCATAGCTAACAATCTTTAACAGATACAGGAATCACCTCCTCATCAATGATTTTGTAAAACAAATAATTTGCTTGAGGGATGGTAAGAAGCTTGAACTAGAATATAACAGCAAAATATAACAAGCTCATTCTGGTAGATTTTTTTATAACAGTATGGCATTTTAATTAACAACTGGAGATGATTGATTGTTTCCTATTTAAGATATAACCAATAACCCATTCCTTAGAATATTTTCTGATCAACTTTACTTCCTCACAACTTACACAAAATTCCTCTTAAGTGTACTTACGCCCCATCTTCTCCATTAGAAGTGCCGGTGTAATCTGTGTATATGTCCACTTGCTCTGCCAAAGCTCTTTCCATTATGCGTCCTGCTCGGTCTAAGAACCGCTGGAAATCCTCCGAAAGAATGATGGTTTGTTTCTCCTCTTCACTAAGTTCTTGAACTTTAATGGAAGAACAGAAATTTTATTACTATTACTAAACATTCATAGTAAAATTATTTTAATAACGTCATATGAATATTGATAATAAGTCTAAAAATTTACCCAATGATAACATGTATTAAAGCAATTACTATGTTTTTCTCAAGCACCACATGCACCATTTTCAATTTTTATCAGGATCAAAAATAGAGTTTGTGTCCTAGATGAGGATTCCCATTGTCAATGATATTTACAGTCAAAGAAACATGAGACACAAAATTCCCTAATACTTTGTTAAAAGGTTGTGTCTTTGCATAAAATTATGTAACTTTCTGATTAAATCAGATGATACAAAAGTTTAAGTGAGAATTTACTGTGAGTCATATCAAATGATTACATTGAAACAGAATCTGCAATTTCTGGTCAAGATGACTTTGTTGCTTATCCATTGCTCACCCCACCTGATTAAATTATTAAACGTTTCATGTAAATACATCTCCTTCACTTTATCCCATGTACTATTTAAGGGCCACCATAATCGCAACAAAGAACATTGGAGCTAGATCATTAATTTTTTTATTTTGTAATTTCATTCTGCTTCCACAGCTTCAAAGTATATAATTATTTTCCTATTTTGAATATACTACACATATATAATTATTTGCTACTTTCTTTTCAAAATAATTCTTTCTATCTTATACGGATACACATGGTACGGTATTTATTGACTGCCCTTCCATGCATTACAAAATTATATATTCCAACTCATGGCAGAAATATAGAAGGTATAAGTTCAGACTTATCTGATGACCTCTTTATATCATTATAATTTTCTACACGCACACAGATGAAGAATGGGCAAAAAAAATAGATGTTAGGGAAAGCTTGCTGTGATAGCACTTCAATCTTTCAAAAAGGGCGCAAGTAAATCAAATGTGAACACTATAATTTCCTTTACTTGCATTGTCTACCAAATATTTCATGACTAAAGAGAGTACTTTATACAATGTAGATATTGCTATACTTATAATTTTAAAAAGCAGTAATTTTGCAATCATTGATTTGAGGGATAAGTCACCTGCTTTGGGGGCTTGTTTGGCAGCAGCAGCTTCTTCCTCTACTGCAGTGAGCGCTGGCTGAACCTCCTTCACCTGAGGCAAACCATGAGGCAGGATACCAGGGGGTAGTTTACTCTGGTACAGTCCCCTTCCACTGCCATCTATGTGTGCTCCGAGAGACCCACCTTCCTCATCCTCGGCTTGCGAACCACCAGGCACATCGTCAAAAGTGATAACTGTGTGGTGAATAACGCTGCTGCCCCTCATATCGGGGCACTGGGGAGACAATGATGCCCTCTATCCGAGAGACACTGCCTTCCCAGTGAAAACCACTACCAACACACCTTTTATATGACCAACCACAAACTGGGTGAATGAGTTGTATTGTGCATAGGAGTTAGGGCTTGGAAGAAAAACCCACCATACACTCTGAACAAAATATTTCTGTTAGTAAAATCACAGTAGAATTTTAAGATCTGCTAAATTGATAACTTTCATGAATGAAAAGAGAGAAAGGATAAATTATGTTGTAAATGCACAGTGGGGTGTTTTTCCTTGCCATAGTCCTTAGCTTAGTTTAAATGGCATCATGCTTAGTATCAAGGATACAAAAGCAGAATATTGTCCAATTTTAAGGTGAAATTTTAGTTGGTTTATCTATCAAGCAAAGCACATAAATTCTGTACATTAATAAGTTCTCCAAGCTTATAAGTTAGCATTCCAGCTACTGGTGGAGACAAAAACAAACTGTTGCATTGAAAGTTGCAACATCAAAAGAAATAAGTGCAGGTAAGTATTTTTAGGATAAATCTTTACAAGACTTTAAAGAGCATCTAATATGATTTACACATTTGCTGTCACAGAGGTATTCCATGTTTCACTAAGAAATAAAAATACTTTGTTATTTTTATTATGCACTGCTTCTGAAGGTACAAATATTAAAATTTTTAATCTATACACACATCTTTTCCCAAAATATTAACATGCATTCCATTTCATGGTTACCTTCACACAAATAGGTAAGTCAGTGATAGCAAATGTGTCAATATTTTAGGTAGGAAAAAAATTTGTACAATATTTCAGTAATACTCTAAATGAAGTGGATAAAGATATAGTCAACATCCCTACTAATAGAAAAATGGGACACAACTTTCCTCCACATTCTAAATGTAAACTTTTCTTCTTTTAAATTACTTAAGTACCAATACATTACGAAGTTTTATTATCTCAGAAATTTTCTATTTAATGCACTTTAAACATATAATATACACTGTTCATGATTCAATAAGCAATCCTTTACTCTGTGTAATAAGAAATAATCATCCAACCAACAAGGAATACTTTCAATAAATAAAAATGACCAATAAATGATATTCTATTCGACAAAAATACTGCCATCCAAACCACAGAAGTAAGAACTGTGAGAATATACTTAGTTAAAAATTTAAGGAAACTTCTATGCTGCTACAAAAATAACACACAAGACTTCAGGAACTACAAATATTTAAGTCTACATAGTGAATTTAAATGATAAATCGCAATTTTTCATTTTTACCACAATTATGAAATTTTCTAGCATTTATTTCATCCTATATTACCTGTAAATCTGTAAGAAATTTATTTAACTGCAATTACCAAATTTATAGGAAGATATTTAATCCTAAGGTAGAAAAATAATAAAATAAATCTCATCTTCTTTAAATCAAATCTCCAGTTGACAGCCATATTTTATCATCAATATTGTAAGTAGCTGGAAACATAAGCACAAATAATGATCATATGATCCACTAATAAAATATGACTCAACAATAAAAAATAGCTTAATTTCCTGGAAGGTGATTTAAAAACATTGGGAGAGAAACAAAATTTAACCGACTAATATTTCACATTTTGTTCTTTATAAAGTAGATTCATATATCGTATATCTAGCAAAGGCTGAACACAATTCAATGAGATGCTTTCAAACATACATGGTGTGTCATTTTCTAATAAAATGATGTTTCCTGCACTTAGTAGTTTATTTTTATATTCTATAGTTCTATTTAAATCTGAAATTAAACTTCTGGTTCCATCACAATGAAGAAATCAGACAATACCACATTTAGAGTAAATGGGAAAACATAAAATCATTCTAGTATCACTGAAAAACTTTATCAATTACATAGATAGAAGAGGTATGATTTCTTAATCATTTTTAAAAATCACTCCTGGTCAAAAGGCCCAAATCTAGGTTTAAACTAATACGTATTGAAATAGAAAAAAACCTTTGTATTGTAATAGCTGGATGGATCATGTCTATTTCTTGATCATATTGTCCTAATACTTGAAAAAAAATTTTTTAACTCAAATATTACCACCTTCTTTCACTATGTGATGGCAAGCCCAATAAATGTCAAAATATTGAACTCTACTTTCAACATGAATACTTTCAGTTACTAAATAAAGCCAAAGATGGTTATAATCTGTATTTCCTCATTTTAATTGCTTGTCCTTTTGAATGTTCTCAGGAAAAATACGTCTTCTGCTAAGATTTGAAGGATCTCTTGGAATTAAATAAACTTTAGGAACACCCCAACACTAAATTCAATAAATTAAAAGCACAACTTAAAGAAAATACTACTTCATTCATCCATCCCATGCATCCTTACACAGTAACTACTATTACAGACATCTAGTATATGATGCACTTCTTTGAATACAGAAGAATAAAGATAAAACTTAAGTCAAAGACTTATGCCTGAATAATAGACAAAAACTAAATGATTTGGTCATTGTTTGTACACACTTAGGATAAAAGGCTGGCTTATCCCTGCAGCAAGTGCATCTTTACATCCCATAGTCATCATTTAAATTATTAATTAAAACAAATTATTGCATAATGATAAACTTATATGTAGTCACATATCTTTTTAACCAATATAAACGTTCCATAGAAGCCACCCAATCAAAACTGCAAAAAAAAAGATCGAACTTATGCATAATATTTAAAGAAAATTTTCATAACTATCTGACATTCTATGGAATACTCCTCGCTGACTAAAGCCAAGTTGAACTGAGAAGTGACTGAGAAAACATCTAGACAAAATTACTGTCAGCCAACACTACTAAAACGAATCCTGATTTGAGATTTAGATTTCATCAAACTGAAATTGAGATTGTTTTAAAGAGATTATTTGACTACAGCCAGACAAGAAAGTCAAAACTGAATTAATGTAAATGCTCACACTAATCTTGTTTTGCTGCGAGAATTCCTGATCAAGTATTATTGCTAATTAACTTGCAATGACTTATTGAAGTAATTCTAAAAATCAAAGTTGTTCCTTCTAAAAGGAAATATGTTACAATGATATCCATACTGAATATAAGTTTGACTAGTATACTATCATCTGTGTAAAATAGAGAATATCAGTAAACTAAAAATCTAACTTTTTCAATCTTCTTCACTCGAATCATTTACAAAAAATATCTTGGCAACATAAATAAAAGAAATATGAACTCAGCAGTCACAATTTTCACTAGTGTAATATGGAAAACGTAAGTTAATGATACATATATTAATATGATGATGAATTTAATCCAAAGATGGAGCTTTGACTTAGTTGTTGTGCACCATCATATAAAAGAAATATGATGTCTTCTAGCACTTATCTCAGTTTTTATACTTTGTGCAACCAGTTTAAACAATTCAACAAAAAGTATCAACCGGGAAAGGTAAAAAAAGTTAAGTAGAAGAAGACATCGAGTTTTTATTCCCTGGTGATGAACCGTCAAAGAAAAAGATGAATATTACAAAAGATGATTATATATATATATATCAGCTGTGTGTGTAAACATTAGAGTGGGTTTATATTTAAATGTACCCAAAGATTTAAACTATACTGTGAACTGTATTTCAACTATCTCTTCAAAATGGATGACATGAGTGCTTAACCTTAGAAAACTACAAATTAGATAAAAAAAATCCAATAACTATAGTAATTGCTTATAAAGGTATGTATCTGATTGAGAGCAAAATTTGATTTAACTGGATAAAATTGAAAATATGCAAATATAAACTATTGGTGCAATAAAAACATTCAACATGCACACTTTAGGTACTTTACGGACAACATATGCATGTCACATCACATGCAACAAATAAAAATCAAGCCATGCAATGACTTCCTCCTTCCCAGCTAAAATTATGGGCAACTATTTAGGGAGCAATAAAATAATAATTGATTTAGAAAGCCATGGCATTCAATGAAATATTATGCAACATCTGTAAACTCAACAAAGTTAATTAAGTTCATTTTCATTAAATTAATGCTTAAATCAGGCACAGTTACACTAATTCTATTCCAATTTTCTCTGTATAGCCCAATATAAAAGGACATGCTAACGCAGCTTCCATGAGTTTCTCTTTCTTATTCAATACACTATTAACTTTATACTAACAAAAATGAAGGTAGAAAGGTTAACAAATACCACTAAAGATGCCTTTGATCCAATTACAATACATAAATATTTATAAGGGGTACATATTAACATAACTACACAGATTCAAAGACATGCTAAAAATAGAGAAATTCATTAACACCTTGTCGATAGAAAAAGCACCAAACAAGTCAATTATCCATGCAGCAATATTCCACTATCTTAGCTAAGTCATTAGCTGCTAAAAGTATTTATTCCACTTGCATGTATTTAAACCTCCAATACAATCTAGGGGGAATATCGAGAAAGCCTCAGCAATGATTGGAAAACATGCAAGGCGCTTCAAAATGCAGGAAATGTTTGAATCTAAACACAGCTTTCTTACAACCCACAGAAAAGCTGGCCTTTAAAAAGCTCAATTAGGAAAACATAAAAAATAACAATCAAGTTTATGCATCACCCTCAGGTTGATGTATGAACATTAATGGAAAATGGAATGCCCTAAAGGCCAGAGGCTATAGAAGCCACTTATACCATCTAAACCAAAACATATATTTACTCGTATGAAGCAACACTATTGTCCTTAGGTCTCACCAGTGATCCACTCAACAGAAGGGAAATAATGCAAACAGGAAGTGGAATGGGAGAAAAAATTGCAAGAGCATGACTTTGCATGCATTAGGTCCATACATTTAAATGACAACTTTTTCTATAATCAAATGGATGTACGGAGGCATATTATCAACATTTAGCATCATAAGTTTCTCTTTAAATACTATAGCTTAGCATTATTCAACTCTTTTCAATGCTTTACATTTTCAATTCTATCAAAAATAAATACAATGAAATTTCATCACTACTGAGACCTATGGCATTTACACACAACACTCGAAAAATAATCAGATTATATAGGTATAAAAATGCATATATGTTTATGTAAGAATTTATGTGAATGTGTATAAAAACTACACACACACACACAAACTTACAAACTCACATATGAATTAGCTAACAATGACTCAAGAAAAGAACAGTAGCTCTAGCAGCCCAGGCCGAATCAAAAGCTAAATTTCACATTGTACCAATGAAAGAGTTCTATGGATATGTCAAATACAGAGCCAGTATCATATAGCAACATCCACATGAGAACTAAGATCAGATTAATTATTTATTTTGACAACCTAAGAGCAAAACATAACACCGTTTCAAAATAACACGGGAATAAACCACACAGAATTGAGAATTTGCTGTAATTAATAGACTTACATAGAAATAGGTCTTGGAAATCCGGTTCTCAAGTTCATTGCAGCAAGAAAGAAACACCGGATGGAAAAATTGCTCTACAATACTTTCTTTCAGAGAATACTCTCTTTACACGTTAAACACTATGTTTGGAGTACATGCAATGAAATTCCATAAGCCTAACTGAAAGTTTTTACAATTCCATGTCCCAAATTGTTAATCTTAGGCAAAAACACACCTGATATGGTGAGTTAAAATGAATTTGATAGTTTTTTATGATGGCAATTAACATTTTGCACAAATATTTTAATAGTAGTAGAATACAATGATGTAATGACCACAGATCCAGATATGAAAAATCCATGATTAAGGACAAACTCTACAAAAAAGGGGACCATGCATTTTTAAAGGCAATTTTTTATGAGTGAGGAGGAAAGTTGAAATAAAAGGTGATGGCCAACCACCTTGCAGCTGCTCATTAAAGGAGGGAGGGGCAAAACATTAAATTATCAACTGACATAGTACCATCACAAGATATAAATAAATAAATATATATATAAAGATTTATTTTTGTGCAGCCATTTCCATAGTGGATACTGCAGCAGTGACGACCTACCTGTGAACTCGTCATCCCATTCTAAAGCAGGGTTTAGATTGTACTCAGCTTGAATGGATGGAAGAGAAAAACGAAATCAGAAATACAAGAGGTAACTAGGGAGATATATGAGAGGATTAAACCTCTCTCTGTCTCTCTTTCTGATGACTGAAGCTAGAAAACCATTAATTAACATCAGTACTTAATTTTGTACTTCAAAATTGAATTGTATGAAGAATACTATGAAATATAAATCCCAACAGTATTTTGGTACTAAATCACGAAGTATTTGAATTTCAGTAGATTATGCAAAGAGTGCTTGGGTATGTGAGCACAGATGAACAAAGCATTGCTGTGCGCACACACTCATTCTCTGAGCAAACACATTTAGTTTAAATTTAACATTAAATTTACATGAGATTCATGCTAGGCAAAATGAGTAAATCGAACAGACATTTCCAAAGTATTTCTAACTGCTACGTTTAAATCACCATACACATAATTCTAACATGCAGAACTAAGAGATAAAAAAGCAAGTTAAATAATAAAAAATAAACCTAGAACCTACTTCAGTATACCCTCTTATACTTTGAAGTTTACATTTTAAAACATTTTGCTCCAAAAATGAGAACTGTTACTCCAAAAAATTTCAAACAGATAACCAGGTAATGCATTCTGAGTCAATTTTGAAGGATCAGCATTGGTGCTTGTAGGCATAAATATATCTAGACTCATGAGGAATCATATGATGTCAAACAAATTAAACAGTTTAATATGCACCCACATCATATGAATCATAAACTATGAAAATGCAATAAAAATATCGCCTATAAACAGCAATTTCATGTTATTAAGGGTTAACTTGCCATATATTTGTTCTAAATTTAAAAATTTCAAGACAAACAACTTCATTGATAACATTATTTTCCTTCATGAGGCAATCACCACTTAATATATCAAACTAGAAAGAGTTCTTCCTTAAGCTAAAATATCCATTTAACTTTCTTCAGATTTCAGCCATTTAAACAAATTTTGGAAGTATCAGAAACTAAAGTTCCTTGAAAATAACGTTTTCATGTAACAATAGAGCAAATATTTTAGATCAAAAATTATTGTGTACTGTACCAAAAAGTGTATGTACTTTAATGGATATGGAACATAACTAATTAGATAATTTTTTTCATTGAGATATTAAAGAAAGCTTTGTTACATGCAGAGTGAAACAGAATAATATGCATCCAGGAAATAATTGAATGCAAAAACAAAAGATTGATTTACACTCTTAAGAAAGAACTGTAATCAGATACAAACGAGCCAGCAAAATGGCATCTCTTCAACATCATGCATATATCAAGAAGGCAGTAATAAGATAAGAGAGCCAAGTAAAAATTAGCATTTCACCGAAAAAAGGGCTGGAGATAAGACAACCTGACAGAGATGGAGTAGTAGTACTTTTAAAAGTACTTTCACAGCTGAGGTCATTTTAAACTTGTCCAATGGGAATCAAATCTGGAACTGTTTTCACCTAAGGTAGAAATGGCTTGGCTATCTGAAAGCCCAGATCTTTAATGGAAAACAACAAGGGAACCTTATCCTTTGTCTCAATGATACTTTCAGTATTCAACAGTAATAACAACTTATTAAAGTTTCAACTAATGCTTTGCAAAGAATAACTTCCAATATTTTGGGCTCATCTCCCAAGGGCAGAATTCGTGTAATGATTAGGGTGTTTGGCAATTAAGTATAGGTTTGCAAGTCCAAGCTGAAGCAATATTTATCACTTGCCTTCACTGCTGCAAATTTATTTACGTTTTTTAAGTATTTTATCTATTTAAATAATTTAATTTATTACAAGTTGAAAAATTTTATGAATTTTTAAATTTTAATCCGAGAAAGTAGGAAGTGGTTGATAAAATAGGAAAATAGTTGTTATCACTATTAGCAAAAACACTTATCCTTAAAGGAACTTTAAGATCCATTTCCTTGTATGGATAGAGTTTCCTTATATACAAATTAAAACCAAGGGGATGAAACAAAGGGCCTTTCCTTATCAAGCAATAGAAAATCTACAGTGATGAAAAAAGTAGATGTTACTATCAGAAAATGGATGAAATGAAAATGGAGACTAACCATAAAATATTAAAAACAAAATGTACTTGCAAATAAAAACTTGCAGCTACAAATTAGAAGCTTTGAAAGCAATGTTATATCTTCAGCAATCACACACAGGTAAAGTTTGACTAACAGCTATCTTTTTCAGATTTCTTAACCGCTATATTTCAACTACCAATTACAAACCCAGCAAACAAATTTGGCCTGACCTCTCTTATTTTTCTTCAATTCTTTTTGCATTTACCACTTTAATAAATATCTTTTCCTCTCTCTCCATTTACCATGTACCATTAGGTATTTCCCTTATCTGTTTCTGCTTAATCGTAAACTAATTTTCATGTCTTTGCTACACCAATATTTTGAAGATAATCAAATTTCTTCCTAATCAAAATATTTTCTTAAGGCCCATGGACCAACATTTATTGTGGCCCATACAGCAAAACACTCCTGGATAAATATTTTACACCTCTTCTTTTAACTTTAAATCCCATCACTAAATAAAATCCTATAAATAATTTTCTTTTTTTTAATACCAATAAATTACATGATGATAATCCTTGACTCATCCATTCTAAAGAAGTAAACTGTAAAGGCAAGAAAAGATAGTTGGATTGGAATTTTTTCTTCACTGATAACCCTAAGAAAACTTGAGATGATTCAGAAATTAAAATTCAGGTTGTTCCCATAGGAGGTCAACAGGAAATAATGCTCAGATGTTTGAAGTTGAGTAATTGAAACTTCTGGAGTGTTTGGTGAATATTTGTGTAAATATTCAACGATACATAACATGTAAATTTAAAGATGGTAGAAATCATCTCAAAAATTTCAAGGCCTCTACAAAGATGTTTTATATCAAATTCAACATAGCTGCAAATTTGTTGGTTCAACATATACAAAAAACTACTCATACACACTTAAAAACTGGAGGGAGGAAGTTTATGAAGCAAACTGCTCCCTATTGTCCAGTTTTTATACGTAGATAATTGCAATCATTTAAGAAAGCAATGGCATTTGATGGGTTTGGAAGTGGAGGCAATAGTTAAATCAAAGGAATTAGTTGGGAAACGTACCATGAGTGATTATTAACCGAGTTGTAAGCATATTGTGATTGAAGAAGGATTTCCAAACCTTGACAACCTCAAACCAAGAGATGAGAGGTCCAAATAATCAGGATGCAAAATAAAGAGGAGACTTGCCCTTTTATACTAAAAAACTTTTTCAATTCAAGTTGAAGAATAATATCGAAAAGAGTATGAGGGAAAAATTAAGAATTACTCTTCTGGAGACAGTGAATAACATGAATATACTGATAAAAAGGTTTGAAATCTGAGAGGTATCCATTTTTAGGAAGAAACAGGGTAAAATGCAAATTGCTGCTTTACAAGCAAGGAGAAGAAGCATGTTCTACTGACCAAATAAAGAAATTTCTATTATTTTGGCAAATGTAAATGGTACCACAAACTGAACAAATGGTGGGTACAATGGTGGGTGGGTGAGTTAGTTTCAGCAGATAGCAATGGCTAACTCATGTCAAACTAGCTAAAATCATGACAACTTCAGATGACTAGACACACTATTGAAAAAGTGGCAAATATGATGTAAGCTACAAAGTGTGTGTGGATACACAGTAATGGGTAATAAACAGCCTACAGCAGTTTATTCAAAGACAGAGAGTAATTAACAACAGAGACTTCAAATAAAATACATTCCATTTTGTTATGATTACCAAGTGTTTCCCCATAAAGGTAACTAGAAATTCTGTCTGTATTTTACAAATGACTTTTTTATCTTTTTGGCTGAAGGATGTGCATGAATAAACAGAGTAGAGACAGAGACAAGCAGAGGGAGCGAAAACCAACAAACCAGCACAATTCATACACCAACTTTAGAGGTTTACAACCACTGTTTTACTGCATCACTCATTCAGTAAAAAAGGTAACACAACAGTCCCATTTAATCAATAATACATAAATAATTAAACAATCAAAACATTTCTTGTGATGTTAAACATAAATCACTTTTCTTTTGAACTGGGAATTATTTAATTTAACGATCGTAAAATAATTATCATTTCAAATACTCCATTTCAAAAACTTAAAGTGTAACTAAAAGCAAACAATACAATAATATGATGAGGCAAAGGTGGCAGCTTTATGAACATTTATCCATGGAGAGGAAATTTAACCTTGTTCTTTAATTCAAAATAAATCCATCTTGAATCTAAAATGAGAAACATCCTTAAGCCAAAAAGACTATCATTACAAGAAAGACATTCAAACTAATTTTGAATCTAAAAATTTAATTTAAACTGAAATGTAGCAATTTTATAAATATTTATGTTATTTCATGCAAATTTCACAAAAATAATAAATTAAAACAATATGTCACCATTATTTTTTTGAAGGATAGTTTAATCTATGAATTCATCCAAAATCCAATTTTAACTTTAATTCAGGAAAATTTTAAGAGATTAAAAAGACATTTTGACTGCATTACCATGATAATCTGTGTTAATTATAAACTTCAAAATGTTTCCCTGGAGCAAAATATTTTCATATTTTTGGAAAATCGACCAAGCACCCTTAAACCATCATACTGCTAAGATTTACGTCAACTAAAAGCATTCAAATATTATCCAATTTATACTTCCCTCATAGCATGCTGTTTAGATAATTTGTTTTAGTCTTTCCAAAACAATGTTAGCTTCAAAAGCAAAAGTACTGCTAAGAGTTAATGACTCATAAATTTCAGAGAATCTGTAAAATACTGACTTTGAGAGATTGTTTCCTTAAATTGAAGATTGTTTACCCTGTTACAGATATTCGGATCTTAATAATTATCAATCAAATATTTTCTGAGGCATAAAGAGGAAACTCCCGGAAGATGCGTTATTTATTTAAATCTTATTATTATGTGTGATATCAACTTAATAATTTATTCCAACAATAATCTAAAAAGCCTTCTATTGACATAAAATTTGTATAGCTGGTAAGGCTAGGCACACACACAAAGGGGTATAATTACTCCGACAAAAAAATGTGTTAGCAGCATAAACTATGGCCAATAATAGACTATACTGTGCAAATAAATAATAACTTAAGACAAAACAATGAAGCTGTACCTCTTAGATATATAATAAAAATCACAACTTACCGTAATAGCCGAGGGCATGAGCTAAAGGAATAAGTGAAACAAAAAATTTGAAATAACCAACATGTTTGAATAAAAAACTGTAACTATCTAAAAAAAGTCTAAAATTATTATGATTTTAGGATGTTTCTTGATAAATGTCTGATCTTTAAAGCAAAAATTTTAGCTCACAAAATTTCTTTTCTTATATCATTGAATTTCTCTAATAACTTTGGAAGTACAACTGAAATGAAAATTGTAAACAAATAAATTTATTGATTCACTTTAATTATCCAAGCAATTTAATATAGGATTCCATTCAGTAAAACTAAATGAAGAAGTTATTTTTTACAATTAGCAAAGTGTTATAAAATATGTTAAACATTATTTAGAAAGATTAAAAAATTAACAGGTGGGGCAACGGAGGAATAGAAAGTTTAATTTCATCAAACAAGTTCTTAACAACATAAATCTTGTTTGGCCATATCAAACTTCTGGTAAAAATAAAAATACTGTGTGCAAACTCACTATATTTCCCTGAATGTAAGACTAAATCTCTTAGAATTTTTTGCTTAAAAGATTGTCATAAGGCTTATTTTTAAGGAATATCTATATCTTTGGACAACAGTTAAAACAGGTTAATGTCAATCAATAAAGAATTTCATTTATTGTTACTAATTCAAAACTTAAAGGTCCAAAGTTGTTTTGTCAAAATAGAGGGAAACTGTAACAAGATGATTGTGAATACTGGAAATTAGCAGAAATATCTTGTGTGTTAATGATTATTAAATATAATTTATTAGATAAATTATAATGTTTATAATTTGCTGCACAAAATTAATTAAATCTGGCAGAAAACTGGCTCTAAATAAGTCAGGGTACTAATAACATGTACTTGGGCATAACAAACATTAACATATTATACGTATTAACATAAAAAATTTTGACAAAACAAAAATGAAAATTCAAGAAGCAAATGGAAAACATACTTCTTTAGTCATTTACGTATAGGATGTTTTTGGATGCCAGAGTAAAATTTTTTCTAGATCTCTTTTATTTATTACAAAGGTAATGAAAAAATCAAAATCATTTACTATATATGCATACATACAGTAATATCCCTCAGTATAAGATACAGATATTAGAACTACAATATTTTAAAAATAATCAAAAATTAAAAATGATTACAAGAAAAAGAAATTCTATTAAATTTTGGGGTTTATCTATATAGATGAGCCTTATGTTTAATTAGGTTTTAATTTCAGAGAAAAACATATGAACATTCGTTCCATTCAAGTCAGACTGATTTTTCTAGTTTGAATCCCAATATATATTTAACATGGAATATTAATAAAGTGAAACATTATTTTAGGTTAAATAACCAACTATTTTAAAACTCAACTTAAGCTGATATGACAAGGCCAGTTTTTACTAAATTCCAAGATTATTTTCCTAAATCCTCACCTCATGGTGAAAATAAATAATAATAATGTTAAATATCCTAGAAGAATTTGAATTATTGTTATTTTTTTAATGTAAAAGTCCTACATCAAAGGTCGCTCTTGAGCTCAAAATTATAATTTAAAAAATGGGCTAAAACCTTAAAATTACTTGAAATAAGAGCTTATATATTTTGAGTTAATAAAATCTTATTAAATGCTATTCCCTGAAGTTATTTTTAACAAAGGATAAATAGAGGTTTAAAAGGTGCTTAAGAGCCAAACGTGGAACTTGGACATGGCCAGAAATACTCTGGAAAAAGCAACGTTTGATGTGCCTGTACATCTGTTACGCTGACTTGAACTTTGGCCACCAAACTTTCCCAAAAAAAAAAAGAAACAATTTCACTCTCCATTTAAAGCTACTTCCAAACCTACTCTTCATTCCCTTTGTTCTGCCAAGGAGTAACCAAATTTTAACTCATTCACAACAGATTCAAAACTATTTATTTAACAATGACCAATGAAATGAATGTTAATGAAAATTCTTAATGATCAAAGGTAGAAAAAGTTTCCAATCACCAGCTCTCAAAGAAATTTTTCTTTCCACTGGAAAATCCATCTCCTAGCTTTCTTCCTGACACAAATTTACAAAGACAAAATTTATGGATAAAAAAGTAAGGTAACTGAGATTTTAAATGAAAAACAGTGATGTCTAAACTTCTGAACTTAATTTGCTCAACAAATTGTGAATCATTTCAAGTATGAATCATTTTTTTCATTGAAAATGAAAATGAGTAAAGAACTTATCATTTCAAAGGGCCTATAGAATGCAGATTTTTACTAAATAAAATAAAAGATTTCACAATTTAAGGAATGAAAACAATGATCAAAAGTAAAATTATCAATAAGACCTAAAAGTGATCGATTAAATGTATTCAGATATGAGGACTGAGATTTTCTGGATGTTTATACATAAGGAATGATATCTTTAAATATATTTTCTGCTTTCTCTCAATAGAGCACTTATTTTGTTGGCCAAGGCTACTTGTTTTCAATAGTTATCAGAAGTGAAAATCTTGGAAGGAAAGAAATTCATCAGCTTTAATGTTGTTCACTTGCTTGATTCCAGTTCTGAGAGTGAAGTGATATCTCTCTTTTTGCCTCCCATACTTACTAAGATGAAAATGGTCCTACTGGCTCAATGGAGTGCACTCTTAATTTAGTGCAAAAGAGATAAACATGTGAGATCATTTTACAGCAAGAGACAACTTGGACAGAATAGGTGTCTAAGAAGCGTGCACATACTTTTGTTGTGCATGCACTTTGAATATAGAAGCATCATTCCAAGATCAAATTGAATTTGTGTCAAATCTCAAGTTACAACACTGAAACTAAGGAAGGACCATTCAAATTTCAATGTATCACTGCATAGAGCAGCAAGAATGAGTGATAAAATAATATCTTAAAGGTCTTTATTCAGGAGACTGAAAAGCCTCTTCTTCCATCTAACCATGTATTAACAATATATATATGGAATAGAGGGAAGGAGTGGATGTAAAAAATCAAGGTATTACCTTGAGAAAAAAGATCCACTGCAGAAAAACACCCACAAAGAGGGGTGTGATAAACCACCTAAAACCTACTGATAGTATAATTTAAAAGATATACTACATGGCCTGAAAAGCCCCGAGCCTAAGATAGAGATGTTGCCACTAGTAACTTTTTCTGCACATTTCACTTGAGAACCAACCTTAGGATGGCACTGTTTTTAATATCATGACAATTCATGTATTAGTTCCCGAATGGCAGCTGATTGTTTTCAAGAAGTTTAGGCATTTTGCGACCGATGAAAAAAGAAGAGTTTCAAGTTTTGATTAAACATTGTTTCTTGATGAGAAAAAACACTGTCCAAGCCAAAACTTGGTTAGATAAATGTTACCCAACATCCTCGCCTTCGGAAGCGACAGTGAAACGGTGGTTCGCGGACTTAAAACGTGGTTGTGTCAGCACCAAACACCGAACGCCCTGGATGCCCCTCTGAGGCCACCACTTCAGAGAATATAAAAAAAGTCCAGCGGATCGTTTTGAACGATCGTAAAGCAAAGTTGCGTGTGATAGCAGAGTCTGTGGGTATATTGATGGAACGCGTTGGAAATATTCTGCATGAACATTTGGGGATGAGGAAGCTTATCGCGCGATGGGTGCCGTGTTTCCTGACTCCGGACCAGAAGCAAAGATGTGTGGAGGATTCCGAGCATGGTTTGGCCTTGTTTCAAAAAAACAAAAAGGACTTTTTGCGCCGATTTGTGACAATGGACGAATCTTAGATACATTATTACACTCCTGAGTCCAAGCGGCAGTCTGCAGAATGGTTGGAAGCGGGTAGCAGTCGTCCGATGCATCAAAGACCCAACAGTCAGCTGGAAAGGTTATGGCGAGTGTTTTTTGGGACGCAAGTGGAATCATTATGATTGAATACTTGGAAAAGGAAAAAACAATCACAGGCGACTACTACGTTGCTCAACTGGACTGTTTGGACATCGAGATCAAGAAAAAACAGCCACACATGAAAAAGAAGAAAGTGCTGTATCACCACGACAACGCACCAGCTCATTCGTCAATGAAAGCGACGGTCAAATTGAGTGAATTGCGGTACGAATTGGTTTCACATCCCCCGTATTCACCAGATCTGGCACCCAGCGACAACTATCTATTCCCAAACATGAAGAGATTTCTTCAGAGGAAGAAATTCACGTCAAATGAAGAAGTCATGTCCGAAACAGAGGCCATTTTGGAGGACTTGAGAAATCATTTTTTTCGAAAGGCATAGAAATGCTCGAGGACCGGTGGAATAAGTGCATAGCTCTAGATGGAGATTATACTGAAGAATAAAAAAGGTTTTCATGTAAAAAATTGATTTTTTATTTGTTAGGCTCGGGACTTTTCAGGCCATGTAGTAATGTATCTCTACCAGAGAAACAGAGTTATTGATCAACTATGCTAAGTAACAATATTCTACCAAGGGAGGGTCATAAACTGTCGAAAGAAATGTTTTTCAGTGAATGAGTTATCAAGGAATACAACAGTTCATCAGAAAGCGATAAAGATTTTCAGGGCTGGCTATACCATAAATGCTACATAAGCAACTATTGTTTATCCCTAATATTGACTACCTTAGTACTGTTAACCATAGAAATTGAAGAAGGAAAAGATTTGTACTGCCAAATAAACATTTTGAAAGTTGGCTCCTATTGGTCATTGAAAATATTGCTTGGTAACATTCTTTCTCTCAAAGAAGACTGTGCAGTTGATGGGTTCCCAAAAGCTATAAGCTAAAAATTTTCTTTCTGAAATACATAGTATTCAACTGTTTGTAACTTTTTCATTTTATTAGAGAGATAATCTAGATAGTTCATCATGAGACCAAATTGTGGTCTTTGTTTCAATTAGATGTATGTTCCCAGATTGCAGAGATGGCCAAACTTCAAATTGAAAGAGGTTTATAACTTGCACATCTCCAAGTGTGTGAAATGATATGTTTATAATTGTATGTCGGCCATTGCTGTGAAACTACTTTTAATAAATGCCATATTTACTAACTTATTTCGAACTTAAACATATTTAGCAGAGAATCAAATTCAACAGGATGGATTGAATAAATCTATTTTTGATTGTCCTCCATTGCATTCTTTTTCCAAATACACCTGCTATCAAATATTAGGAGTGATGACATTCTCATGCTTCCACTTCCACTCAAATATTATTCCATCAAAGATAACATTTGTATTCTACATTCATGATATTTTTCACATTATCGAAGCTGCAAATATATCATGAACAGTCAAACGTGGACTAAAAATTGTTTCAAGATGCTAATTAAATTCTTAGTGATTATCCATTATAGACACCTAAGTCTTAAATGGTCAATATAACTTGTAATTATTAAGAATCCCTGAAGCTTACTAGGAAAGCCCTGCTTTCCATAAAAGAACCAACTATTTGTTGATAATAAAATAAAATTTGGGTGGTGTATGTTATACTTGAATTGATGCCTGGGAAAACTTTTATATTTAACTATCACTCAGGGATATTTTTCCGATTAAACATAGAAATATGTCAGCATATCTAAGAATTTGCAATATATTCATAATGGTGGAATCTGCAATCTGAACAATAAGATATTACAATCTATGGAAAAACAATCAATTCTTGACTAAAGTACCAATTAAGAAACAGCAGTTGATCGTTAATTACTTTGTAGGAAAGCAACATTCTAAAAATGAGACTAAAATTCTACATATCCTAAAGAAACAACCAACAAATTTCTTTTAGAAATTCAAAGTAAGACAGCTAATTTAAGTAGAACCTCCATATAAGTATCAGAATTATGAATAATATTTACTTACTTGAATGAAGAAAATAATTTAATCAACAAACCGCAACAAGTCTGAACTAATATATATATATATATGATTTCTAGATAGATAATTAAATGCCTAGCAAAATTAAATAGTAACACAGTAATTGATGTTCTTGCAGGAGTGAGTTCAGAATTCTCTAGAAATTTTCCATAAAAGCGAATAAACAAATAAAATTGAGATAGAAAATTCTAATTGCAGAGCAATACAAACCTTTGCGGGGTCTCCACCAATCCTCAAAGTATGCTTGCAAGGAAAGGAAGTATAATGATATGATACAATTGCAGTGTAAAGGTGTGAGGAAAAGGATGAAGCAACATTCATATTTTGCAAAATAATTTGCTTAAATCATGCAAAAATCAATTAATTTGCAGTGGAGAGTGAAATATTACCCAGTTGATGAAACTCAGCAATGTTACATCTTTATCAATAAAAAATATTTTAAAATGTGAGATTATCACTTAACAGTAAATTTCATCAGTATTACATAAAAATATTACAACAATTGATTCTCATCATCCTTTCCAAATTCATTTATACTTTTTATTGAGTCACATTTATAAGTTTTCAACCCATAAACAAACTTAAACTACTATGAAAGGGAAACATTCAAGTCAGGAAAAGCTACAAACATCATGATAAACAACTCAAAAATAAATTATTACTAATTACCACTAATTATCCAAATACTCAATTCACATCACAAAAATATAAGTCAAGCCAAAGAGAGTCAAGTAAACTGCATGAAATTTACGAATTGTTGATGACTGGTAGTAAAGTATCATTTTGATAAGAAAGAAATCCTAATTCTTCCACAATTAATTCAACTGAGATCAGTTTCTGACTGATTATCACATACCATTTACTAAAAATGATTAAAACCTAATCCTATCAACTCTAATATTATACTTTTATTACCCAAACACAACATTAAGGACAGATTATATATACTGGACAACCAATACTAAAAAGATAACCTGGATTGGAACCAATAGGAAACATATATTGTTGGTAAATGACTACTACTATGTAGTTTAAATAAATAATGCAGAATACCCAGTGTTTATTTCAAGGGAGACATAAATCTTGGACATTCCAGGTGTTTTAAGTTTGCGATGAAATGACTCGTATAAAAAGCAGTAAGCCATACCGATTCATTATTCCTCCACTGAAATCTTAAGGAGGATATTCAGAATAAGCAGAATGCTAACACAGAAGCAGATATGCATCATAAGAAAACTGTAAGCATAGCTCAAAAGCTTAAGAATGCCAATCAATACCTTATTGAGGAATAATTTAGTAATTTCACTCTCAAAGAGTACTTAAGGTTAAATTAAAATTAACTGAACACACAATAGTTATTGTCAATTATACAATGGAAATAAAATTAATTTTCAATAATGAGAAAATGGGTGTGTAACATTGCTGATAAGGTGATCATAAAAGCTAACATTTTACAAATTGTTAGTCAATTACAAGCCTAATTATGGAAACACAAAAATCACTTTCATAACATTCAAGTTCGGATTTTAAAATGTGCTTTAATGGCTATAAAAACAAATAAAACCTAACACATGTCAGTCATTTCCTCTACTCAAAGAATTTTAAAAAAAGAGTACATGCATGTATCTAAAATAATGAGCAATGATTGGGGATTAATTGCTGAATTTTTTAAGGGAGGAATTGACTCAAATAAATAGGGCATGCTCTGTGAAAGTAGTGAATAATTATCAAATAGTCCTACATAGAGGATGAGTTAAGTGATGGCAAAACAGGACAAAATTCAAGTTGCTGGTTCTCAAGAAATTTTTGAAGTATTTTAAATAAATTTATATTAAATAAAACTGAAAGAAAAGAGCCCTAATTTTTACTAAACCAGCCTTACATGGTTTTACAAGATAGTGAGATTAGTAGAATGTAAAGTTTCATTTTTTATTCTGCAATTTAGCAATGTTAATAATAAAATCATAAGGTTGATTGATAATAAAATATAAATATAGCAAAATAATAAAGTCATTACTAAATATCTTTTTTGATCTTATCCCTAAAATGTGTTGAAATTTTTTACTGATATGTGGAAACAATGTTTGAATTCATAATTGAATCATTTTTCAAGGCCTTGTGCACAAAAATAAAGCATAATTTTTGTGAAACATATTCTCAGAAGCATTTAAATTCTTTGCTTCAATTAAATCTCTCAAAGCATTGTTCCCAGACAAAAAATAAATTTTCCTTGGACTGTAAATTCTTCAGGAGAAAGAAAAAGGATTTACTGTAGGAAAAACTTTTGAAAGAACTTTTTGCATAATTATCCGTCCCCAGAAAACATTGCCTCGTCCAAAATAGCAGCATTTGCCTTCTTAACCATTGCCTCATTGGAAATTCCCCTTTTCATTGATAACTTCCTAAAATTACTTTCACTCAGCATGATAAAATCAGACTTAAAATTTTCATCCTCCGCATTTATAAATAGTTGGTGATAAGAGAATACTTATCTGAATAAAATGAAAACTAATACATATCGTAGGATTCACTATCACTGAGTTTGTTAACAGAAGACGTCATACCTAAGTATTGCTGCCATGGTCTGTTGTTTGTAGGGGTGGGAAGAATGAAATGTGTAATTCATTGAATTAAATGAACATGGTTTTACTTGCATAATTCAAAACAGCAAGTAAATGATATAAAATCCTATCTCTTTCAGCAATATCTATGATAACTTATTATTGTACACTTGAAAAATCTCCAAATTTAGGATTAGAATCTATCAACTGGAAATAGTTTTGAAGTATTAAAAGAACACCAAGTCGTCTAAATAGGCATGAGCTAAGTAAAGATGCTTTGGGGAACTAAGCTAAACATAACATAAAGCTTAAGATATATACACTATCATTTTCTAATAAACTTATAGATTCACATTCCCTGAGAACTATGACAACCCAGCCCACAAATGAGATAAATTAATCTTAGAAGTATCTAATTTTTCAAACTTCTCTTCAGCACAAGATTATAATGTAAACATTTTCAAAGTAAACGTGAATATTTTTGAATATCTGAACCTTTTCAAATGAAACAGAAATAGATGCATAATATCCATCAGCTACATCAGGAGTACCCTCGTACATACCTTAACAACATTCTTTTAATGTAACTTTTAAATGGTTAGTTGCATTGAGAATCTTTTTGTAGACCTAAATTCATATAAATTAGCACATCTTCTAAACTGCTCTATGATATTTATCAAAAGAACAAGATTTTCTAAGAAAGTTAGATATTTACTTTGTGTTTCACCAGAAACTTTTACAAACATCCACAAGAAATTGTTTATAAAAATAAAAAAAACAGGATTTTTTATATCTAACAATTTTTGAACTGGGTTAAAGGTATATTGCTGATACTATAGTTATGTCAATTCAGTAAATGAGATCTTCCATTATATTTTCAGTGATTCTTTGGTCATTAGCTTATGAAACAATTTTTTCCATTGAGAAAACACATACATACAAAATGTATCTCAATACCTACCAAAATCTAGGGGTGGGCCATATGTCAATTTCTTTTTAATTATATTGTTAAAGAAAATTATTGAAATATTATTAAATATAATATTGTTTATATTTTATTTAAAACAGTTATATTATACTTTATTATTTAGATTATAAACTTATTTATAAATTATTATTAAATATAATGAATAAAATATTGAAAAGATACTTTTAAATGACCCACCCTATAAAATCATTCATTTAAACTGTCCTTGTGTTGACAAAAGCTTTCCATATTAAAGGTTTTTGGAGGAAAGCTTTTGGAGAAATTAATAAGTCAAATTTACACAAAATTTCATCATTGTCAATTTCATATTTACACATATTAATGTGTAAATATGAAATACAGAAAAATTTGGTTATAAAGCTGGTCTAGGGGGACAGAATTTACGCTGGTGTTAGTTGCAACTCATAGGAAACTGCCTGAGAAACTAGGAAAGACCATAGGAAAACCACTAAAAATAAAATTTTATAAATATTTATTTGTGTAATACAATAGAAATTGACGTTTTCTGATTTAAGTGTATGCCTTACTTTTACAGAACTTAATAAAATACTCTGATCTTTTCTTTTGGTGCGATAGTGCTTCTTTGTGATATGACCCATTTTGTTTTGCTAAAGTATAAGTTAAATTCTCTTGGTAAATGGCTTACAGTAGTTGAGACATGTTGGTAGGCATGTTAAGATAAAATTCCTTTCAAAATTAGCAGCTACAAATGATATAGATAATGTTAATATAATTTTGCAAGAATTTCTAAGACTAAAGAGATTTATCAAAGCTGAGAAGTGAGGTGAATTATGACTGGACTTTACTGCACTTGTGGAAGGCAGTCTAATTTAATGGGCCTTCATTTTCCCCTAGTTTAAGAAAATTCCTAATGAGGCCTTAAAACCAAGATTGAACATCCTGAATGACATCATTAATATACATTTTAGATGACTAAAAAGTGTGATAGATTCAAGGGAATCCACTCATAATGAGGTATATTTTTGAATCTAAGACTTGAGCTTATTAGAGCTTTTAAACATCTTGCTTCGGTTTCCCTTGTTCCAGTGAACATCTTTTTTGTAGGCAATCATTATTCCTTTCCAGACATGTTGGGGCAATTGCAACAGTGGACAGCATTTGTCTTACTATTCTGTTATCATACGTGACTTTTGAGAGTTGTGTGAATCATGGTCCAAGAAAATACAGTAGTTGTAAAAATGTCCTTTTCAAAAATGTTGAAGGAGAAGAAGGGAGAAAATTGGGATGATAAATCAATTATTAAATTTAATTACACCTCTCATTGATAAGCAAGCTCCAATCCAATTTATCTGCAGCTGACCTTCAGAAGTCAAATTCAAGGAATCTATGAGTAACTTACAAATTTGTTTTCATTACAGCCAATAAATATCTATAAAGCCTAGGATATATTAGCTATTGAAATTTTTTCTTCACCAGGCTTTCATTCCAAGAAAAAGTTAATCACTTGAACCAAACTAAAAAAAATCATACCTATTAAAACAAATTCAATAAAATGCAAAGGAATAATTTCTGTGGGTTTTTGTTTTGCTTTTTCTCACTCCCAATTTTTATGCTTCCAGAACAACTCTGTGTATGAATTATTAACTTCTTAGGCTCATTAATTTGCATCCTTTATTCATTAAATACCTCCCAAAAGAGGAATTAAAGGTAAGTTTAAGACAGTGATAGTTAATTTCATCCAGTATCTTAAATAAAGACACTCAACACCTAATCTTGATTACCTTAAAAACAAAATTAAGCTTGAAATAATTCAGAATTAATAGGACTGATGACTTCATTAAGTGAAAATATAACTAGCTGGAAAATTATTCTAAGAACTATAAATTTAAAAAAAGAAATTATCTTCTTAGTTTTCTACCTTCCATGAAAGCATTCACTACTATACACGAGATGTTAAATGCACAAATCAACCATTAGCAAGGATACACTATTCTCTCTCATTTTTAATCACTTGCAATAACAAAGACCAAATCTACAGTTATTTGTATGGCAACAAGCATATCTGTTTCAATTGATATATTTTAAAACACAGAAACTTAGAACATCCATTAAACAAGGCATGAGTAAAATACAGATCATTCTTCTTTCTATTGCTCCATAGCCACCCAACATATTTTAGCACTAGCTCTTCAAAGAATGAGCAGGTAGAGGAAAGTTTATCAAAGAGAGAAATGTAGAATAACATAAACATGGTGTCTGATTGGGAAGACAATGTTCAAGGAGAATATCACATGAAATATAAAGCAAAGAATCTCATAGAAATCTGTATTTTCTAGTTTTTGAAAAGTCTTTAGGTAATTTTCATTTCCTCCTTGCCTCTTTCTTCCCAAGCAGTGGAATAAATCTAAGCAATAATTGGCATAAGAGCTACACTTACTGTCTCTTTCTGGACCGGTATGTACCGTCTGAGTCTGTTTGCCATACGTCACTCTCTCAACTGGTGGGATGTCAGTTATCTGTACATTTGTGAAACTCAACTGTGCTGCTCGTCTGGAACTGGATTCATGCATTTAGGTCAACTACCAATATATTAAATCACAGATTAATTCATCATATACAAAAACCTAGTAATTTTGAACTTTAAAAACACTATATGCATGTGTATTGCCCAAAATTGCAAACCTAAATCTTCAAAACCAGAAGCTGACTACTACACCTACAAAATATAAAATGAAACCTTTTTCTCTGAGGGTTAAGCTTAAAGCTAACAGCTAAACACTTAACTTTTGCAGATGTAAATATCTTTGAAGGTGAACGGAAATGTGTGGTGTATTACCGATCCAATTTGAAAGTGGATTGGTAAAGTAATGAAGCATTCTATCTTAATCACATCTTGTACATTTATACACAGAATTTAATGATTTGTTTTGTTACAAGTCACTAGAAAATACAGACCCCCTTCTTGATTAATAGAAATGGAATCTAATTATGAATAGTTATTATGAATGCAATTTTGACACCGTTTCTGTGTTTTTCGGTTCCTGGATAGCCATGTGGGCAGTGCGTTTGACTTCAATGAAAGCAATCCCAGGTTCGATTTCCAGTGGGAGCCCACATGCAAAATGACCTCAGCTGTTGAAGCACTTTTCACAATACTACTACTACTGTGTTTTTCCACCAAAGTAACAATTGGTATTACATCTAAATTAGAGCATCTAACGAAAATTCAAGAGGGTGGCAATGCTGGAATTTTCAATATCACCTTTTGCAAGATTGTAGCTTTAAGGAGTGGATTGCACACTTTCATAACACTGCTTACAAGCTTCTGAGAATAAAGAACTTCTTTTAGCTATTAATGAGTTCTTGCGTTGTGTTATCGCCTGATAACTGGGAGCGTAAGGACTGGTTACCTTTTGATGAACTCAAAGCAAAAAGTAAGGCAATTTGGAAAAGGAAATCTTCTAAAATCCTTCAACAAGATGAAACCCAGCAAGCTCTTCTGTTTGGAGATAGGAAAAAGACACCTCATGATGATCCATTAACGCACAGAAGAAAACCTCTTGGTATAAAAAATATATATAAATGAAATAAAAAGGTCTTCATACTACATATCTGACTTTATTGATGGTTTAAATTTCCCTTGCTTTGGTGCACCAATATTTATTAACTTTGCTGTACTTTCTGGTGTCATTACATTTGGTGGGCTTCTGGTTGATAAAACAGAATATTGGATTGGAATATCAGAAAGATTGATAGCTACGTATTTTAGTGGAATAGTTTTTGCATTTCTCTGAGGGCAGCCACTTGTAATAGCTGGAGCAACTAGTCTCCTTTTATTGTATGATGAGAGCATGGATTGGAGTATGGCTGACAGTAATTGCTCTAATTGTTGCGTGTGTGGAAAGGTAGTGTACTTTTGAAAATGTTCACTCATTTCACCCAGGTTTGCTACTCTAATTTCTCTCCTATTCATTTATGAAAGTTAACTTTATCAAGTCTTTCATCAACATCCTCTAGGGGTTTCCTACAGGAGATAAGCCTCACATAATTGAAAATAAAGAGCAGCAACTGAGTGGACTTGCTGTCAGTGTACTTGTTGGGGTTTCAGTTATGATGGCATCTTTACTGCATCTTATGCCAATTGCCATCCTTTTTGGTGTCTTCCTTGAAATGGGCATCTCTTCTACTAATGTAATCCAGTTTGCTGAACGTCTCCTTTTGTTTTCCATACCAGTGATGCATCATCCCTATGTTCAAAAAGTGCAGACTATGCATCTCTATACTTTCTTTCAGTTGATGTGTCTTGCAATTCTTTGGGTCATTAAGTCTACTCAGGCAGCTTTAGACTTTCCATTTTTCCTCATTTTCATGGTTCCAGAAAGAATTCATCTCAATCATTGTTTTTTAACTTCTTACATGAACTTGACAGTAGCGAAGCTGAATTAGATAATAAAGATGAGAAACCAGATTTCTACACACAAGCTACATTGCCAGGATAGAGGTTCTTTGAAGTTATGAATCTTCTTTGTTTACATTAATAAAGAGGGATTTAGAAGGAAGTGCTCCTTTTCTCCTTTAAAATCTATACTTTTTATACAAAGCATGTTAGAAGACTCTGTTACAGAGCGCAAATTTTAGGTTAAGGACTTCACACTTGATAGACAGGAAGTGCCTTTCTAAAAGCTATTAATTTGTTGCTGGAGTAAATTATTTTAAGCATACTGTATTTCTTCAAAACTTGTAGTGGCTATGGAAATTAATTTTCATTTACATCTTTGCACCTCCTGTTTAAGTTTCTCTGCATTTGAACTTATTTAATGAGAATGTCATGTTTGCACCTATAATAGTATATTTTCGGGAACAGTATTTTATAATCATGGTCATAGCTTTTATTCAGTGATAAGTAGTCTTAGAATTCCATCAGACAATTCAAAAAATTTTAAATCCTGTTTATTCCGTAATTTGAAATTTTACCTCTTATAATCATTATATATACTATTATTACCACAATGCAACCTTTAGTTTATTTGAAATCCTGTGTTACCATAGAGTTTACATTTTATTAGATGTACTTAAATATAAAATTACCATGCCTATATTTATAAGCCAGTAGTCGCAAAGGCAAAAATATCATATCTTATGCTCAGATTGACAATTTTTTTTACTTTGTTCTAATTGAATCTCAAAGTTGAAATTTATACTGAAGTTTTATATGAAAAAGACCTTTAATTATTGCAATTTTCATCTGGTCCCCCAACCAAGATATTCAAAGTGAAAATTTGAAAAAAATTCAAAAATGTGTTCTTTAGAAAAAAAAATTTTTTAAACTGTTATCTTGCCAACATTGATACTTAATGAAAAGTAACTATACCATATAGTATAACAGCCAAAAAAATATTGAGGCTGAGAAATTGTTCCTTCCTTGAAAAGTTTCTCGTCAATTTTGTTCATTTTTGACCAATAATTTTAAGGTGTTAAAAAATGTTTAAGAAATACATCTAGCTAGGTGATTTAGGGTAGCTAGGTTTTATTTCATGGGTTCAGAGTGTACTGAAATCAATGCAGCTTATTTGAAAGTCCTAGGGTAACCCATTGCTGAATAATTTAAGTGTATACCTGCTAATGCAAAAAACCAAGTGTGGCCAAGTACTAAAATGGCCGCCATTTCCAAACAGTAAACATTAAAAATACTTTCGAGCTCTCTAAACTTAAGGGTACCTACACTCAAAATATCATTTTTTTCTGAGATGGTCAGGCAACCAATTATTTTTTTTTCTGGACCACTCCATATGAATTAACCCATTAGTAATACTGCTTTTAGTTAATAATACCTGAAGTTCTATTATTCAGTTTACAAGAATTGCTGAAAACTATTATTAATAAAATCATTACCTCGAGATGAGATTTATTTTGAGATACCAAGGCACTATAGGCTAAAGACATGCATGTTTTTGTTGAAGTTCACAGAAAGGCTGACCTGGAATTTGAGTAAGAAGATGCTGCATTGGTACTCTGAAGGCTTGGCTCAGGAGTTGGTGTTCCACTCTGATCAGGGGTGGATGATGACAGGGATGTCAGGTGTGTGAGGACATCTGAAGATCCAAACAAACCATTATTATTACATAGAGACAATCACATCACAGAAAAAAAAACACTAAAAAGCACTTGAGCTTCAGACCATATATCAGATGTCTTGTTGCCTGATATACTTAAAGGACCATGGTAGTAAAATAAAATATTGGTGGTAAAGGTAGAAGTGCTTTTTAGTCATTTTTACCTAGGCTGAATTAATGGATTCTAACAAAATAATAAATGAAATATCTAAAGGCAGTAAATACAATTTGAGCTGTAAGAAAGAATGATCCATATTTTTGAAGAAGAGCAAAAAATGGATGACAACTGGTCAAAAAGAAAAGAAAGAGAATTTTGAAAGGATAATCATTAAAACAGAAGTGAAATATGGAGGAAATCATGGAAAAGAGAAATATTTGTAGGATAAGACATAGTCTTCAGAAAAGAGAAAGACTGTAAACGGGGTAATGTATTCAAACCCTTCAAGAGAATTATACTAAAGGTTCACTAGTTATCTACTCCTATGAAGAAATAATCACATATATAAACACACACTCCTATTTAGTCAGAAAGTTAGAAAAGAGGTCAAGGAAAATGTGGGAAGAAGGGAGTTAATGGATAGAAGAGGCCTGACAATACAAGCCAACCAAGTATTACTTGGGACAAATTTTCAAGGCAAAGATCTTGATAAGCAAGACCATCACCACCAGTCATCACATTAAATTCAGAGAGCATCTAAACATTCTAAGGCTATACAATTAGAAGATCTAAAACAAGAAGAAAGGGGAATCCTTTTACTATCTTGGAATCCTTGCAATTCTTCAATACTCAATGTCAAAGAGCAGCTAGGTACAGGTGGAAAATATTATCTTTCTGTAATTATGTATGATTTATTAATAATAATTTTTGAATAGGTTACCAACAATTTTATAATCTTTTATCCAAATATATTGTTTTTTCTTTTATTTGATTGTTAAAATCTCAAAAAATACCGAGAGCACTAGAAACACTTTTCAATTATTCAATAATTAATGGCCAAAATAAATGTTATTATTACTATACAGTATATTCTCTTTATTAGGCTAATCTCATTGAAAAATTGATCCTGGAGATAAAAGGTTATGCTGAAATTAAGAAGAGTCAAAAGCCTGCATCCAAGCTTCTTAAAGTATTTCACTGACAACTTTGCATAGGTTTCAAGTTTCAAACGATTTACTATCCTCAATTTCCAACAAACAGCATCAAACATCCAAAAAACAAGTCCTTAATTTCTGTATGAACTTCTCTCCGTTCATGATCCAGTTGATTCTAACATGATCCATTTAATTAGACAAGGACAAGTTAACGTCATCACGATCTGAGGTGAGAGAGAAAAACTTAAAGATGACAATTTTATTTCCTATGTTTATTATCAAAATATCAGCAGTAGGAATCTTGCCACAATGGACCTGAACGATAACTCAAAAGTTTAAAAAAGCAATTCACTAAAAAACTGCAAATATTTTTATCTCACATTTTATTTCTCTTTCCTTACCTTTTTAATCAGACAAATATACATCTATGATCAAGAGCAAGATGACACAGAAGCAAAAAACAATAATGAAATACAAGAGACGGTAAAATATAAATAATTAGAGATGAAATGCTTGAGGGAAAGAATGAAAAGATACTGAAAATGAAGCAAAAATTAGGTAAATTTTCAAGACTTAAAAAAAGAAATTATAAAATGAACAAACCTGAAACAGGAGCAACTCCAAGGAGAGTTAGCATTTCATCAAGTTCCTTGTGCTGATCTCTCTCAGGATGTGACGCCCTTAATGCAGCTTCCTCTGCCTGATAACAATAAACAATCAATCACTGAGATCACAGGCATCTCTCACTTTATGAAAGGAAACCTAACTTAAAAAGAGCAAGTCTAAGAAGTAAGGTAAAGTGGTTGCCCCCTTAGGAAGAGCATTACTTTTCTCTGGTTGTGATCTACGATGAGTCTATCTTTCCCAAGAATTCAAAATTGGGAAGGGATTATAAAGCCGAAGGGCTTTTACAGTTGGCATGCTGTTCTCTTGGCTAGAAACCTACCACTCATCTTCCATTTTCCTCTTTCCCTAACTTCAGCACATCTGTTGAGTGTGATTTTCTTCTACAAAAAATTATTCTTTAATCTCTGCATGTTGCTTCAGATTTTCTACCACAATAATTTTGGCCTTGTGACACATACATGAGCCAAACATAGGCAGAAACAACATGCAGAGATCAACCAATCACAACAGAAACCTAGAAATCAGCAATAATTCTTTAAATGTATTAAGTTTAATTTCCGACTAATTAAACCAATCAAAATGATTCGCTTGTTTTTTTATAGGTTATGCCATTTTATATTTTAATATATTTCCTTTTCAAAATTTTATACTTCTGTCAGCATGAATAATAATCCAAACGCTGTGTTTACAACATGTAGTGATATAATGAGGATAAAACACCTTCACAACCTTTCATCCATATTATTACCTACCTTTGGAAAAACTGTAGAAAACTAATTTTCAAACTGAATGTCATGAAATGTGGTCATGCAGAAAAACAAAAGTTTACTTTTTATTCACCTAATATGAACAAATTTCTGGAAAGTTATGGTTTCCACTAGAAAGTACTTTAAAATTAGTTTTTATGATGAAATGGTTTAATTTTACATTCAAATGCTGTTTTATTGTCAATGTAAAAACTTAAAAAGTGGTATCGACATTCATTCAATTTATGAATAAACTCAATAAATTGTATCTAATGAACAAAGAATGAGGAAATAACCAATTGTAGGAATGAAATTATGGAAAGGAATAGATAATAAAGGATATACAGACCTTCTTGAATGGATATTTTAGCATCACAACAAAATTTTACTTAAAAGATAATTTTTCTTTACTCACGTCTACATCTGGTACTTCTGTCACAAACGTGAATTTATTACTTAAACAGTAATTTCCCTTATACATGGAAACATTTCTAACCTATCATAAACAAAAGGTATTTAAACCATCCCACTAATTATGAGGCAGTATCAGAGGTTTTTAGTACAGCTTTGCAGAGATTTCAATAATTCTATGAAATCAACTATTGGGAATGATTGCTTTCTATGAATGAACATTTCCATTCAATTTTGAAGCATACCTTCTTACATTTACATGCGTTAGGCAAAAAGGCTGGGCAATCCTCAATTCCTACAAAATTACTTAAATATTTCACTGAATCAATTCTTTAAATTCACAAAGGTCACTTAATATTTATTACCATTACCACATCCAAATGAGAAACCTGATATGTTAATTTTTGTAAAAAGTGTGAAAAAAGTTCAAATAAGGCATTTGCAATGGAGGTTTGCAAGAAATGTTGAACTAAGGAAAAAATAAAGAGCTGAAGTGGAAAACCTATGAGGTAAAGGATGAAAAGGCTTAATAATAAATAAACTTCTCTCAATGGTTTTAAATTAAAATTAACACAGGATGTACAGATTGAGCCGTAAGATCAAGAAATCAATGAATACTGCTAACCAACTACATGGCAATGACAAATACAGCAATTTCCACCATATAATGTAGGAGGAGAGTTACTGTCAAGTATTTCAACAGAAGAAAAAGAACTATAGTACAAATTGCTCATCCTAGTTATATTTAAGTACTCTTTAGAATTATAGAACCATTAAGACAAAACTTAAATAAAGAGAATAGAAAATATACAACATAAGGCAGCCAAATCTGTGCTAGGATGGTTTAGAAAAAGACTGTGTATGATTGTTACAATATCCATATGTAGACATATCCAGCATTGTAAAATAGTTAATTGGAGAGCTGAACAACAGCACACAAAAATACTATGTATAGGTTGTTATCCAGTAAAATAACAGACAAACCAAGAAAATTATCTTCTTTAATTAAATATCAATAGATTTAAAAAATATTTTTAATGTGTACATTAGCCCACAGAATATGCACCCTCGAGTTATTGATTTTCTCTAACAAGGGCATTGATTCAATTTATGCTCAAAGAATATACAACACCAAAATATTTCCATGAAACTGGAATTGAAAGAAAAATTAATTGGAGCTGAATGCTAAATTCAAGAAAGACCTGGTAAAATTGGGACGTTCTTTCAGCCTACCTTTAAATCATGAATTTGCTATAGCAAATTGAATGTCACATACATTGGCCCACATGGGTAAATAGAGTATTAAATTCAGTGCAAAATAAAATTATTTGAATTGTGTGTTCCCAAGAAATTTGCATATAAAAAATACAGAGGGTGAACCCTTCAAAATAAAAGATACAATGCTTACTAGTAGAACCAAAATGGGTTCTGGTAGTGAAAGGGTAACACTAAGTCATGATGGCTCATTCATTTTAAAAGACAAACCTCCTTTTGCTCTTTCTCTCTTCTACGCCTCTCTTTCTCCTCGCGAATTGCTTGCAACTTCGCCTTTTTCCTCTCTAATTCTGCTTTACGATCAGACATAGTGAATACTCTGGAACAATCAATGACATTAAATTATAAGCATGTCTATCATATACATACAAATACACCAACACGTACATTAAAAATGAACATTTCATATAAACTATTATGAAATAATTATATAATATTGCTGTTGTTAAATTAATTTAATGATAAATGGGCTAATTTAAATCCATTAGAACAAAATTTATTATATTATCAACCTTAAACAGTAGGGAAATTAAACACCTCTGTTCTATATTTTAACTTCCAATTAAATTTGAAAAACGGAAGTGATTTCTGGCGAAACTTTGTGATATTGGAAATAAAGAATAAAGAAATGAACAATCGATGAATTCCACTTTATAAACATTATGATACGTACCATAAGTTTATATTATGATATGTAATGCTACAATAGTTACATCTACAACCAAGACAACTTATGTAATTTGAGCTCACTTTCATTCTTTCACGAAAAATTCTGATCAGATCTGGATAAAGTATTTCCATAATGGAAGAGATTGTTACTGTAACCTAATAAATGGTAAATGTCATCGTCACACTCCTTGGTATTCGTAAATTTAGGTAATACTGATTTGTATAGTGATTAATCAATACCTTCCGATAACCAACGTCATTCACTGAAAGAAAATGTACCAATACGTAATGCTTGTTACTGATTAATACTCATCTAATGCTATACCTAATACATTTACATGAATACCGCAATATTGTTCATCTGTTGTTAAGCAATTTAGATTCAAAGCTACTTAATTTAATCAGTATTGCTCAATGAATTTGACACTAAACTACGATGACTTGCTTAATTTTCATATCACTTGATATTTTTTCGGAGAATATTACAGTCCAGACGTTAAAGTCATCAAAATTAGGATTTGAAAGTTTATGGCACATTTATGCGGAGATGGAACATGACTTTCTAAGACTTCATAAAATAGATTAGGAGGGCTAATCAGAAATTAATTCAATCTGGGGTAGAATGAATAGTCTGAGGGAAACATGTATATTAACAACGTAAACCGAGAAATACAGTTAGATGACAGTGAACGGTTATGAATACGTAAATCAATTCATAGCATTCAATATTGAAAGCTATAATCACAAGAAAAATCACAGGACCATCATAATGTGACACCGAAAAGTATGACAATAATGTTAATATAATACAAAATCGCATAAAGAAAAGTAATGTACGTAAACTACTATTTAACATCGGGAAAAGGAAGACATAAAAGGATTAAGAATAAAGATTAACTATTAAGAAATATGTTTTTAAGATTTTACTATGCATAAAGATTTAGTCATAAAAAACACTGTTTTTAGACACATGAAATAAGTAAATAGGCTTCTTACCAAAGGTTTCCGGTTGAACAAAAAATTCTCGTGTCCCCTCAAGATCCTAAAGTAACTAATAAGTTGTAACCCACAATTTTAATATGAGAGATTGAGGATGTGATCACTATCGAGAATATACTCTGAATGATAAGCAGACATTACTAACGGATAATTCGGACTTCTACATCAATACTAACAGACTTCTAGGGCGTACTGGTCTTTGCCGTCATCCCGTCATACCAGCCTGCTGGGTGACGTCAGTTATCGCTTACCACCATTACCGTGTTTAAAAAACATTATACGTAAAATAATTATAATTTTACTGACACTTCTCAAAAATCTAACTAACTGCCAAGGATTCAATTGCCGGGTAAAGCTCAAGCACTGATTTTCCGGACTTCCTCTTTTAAAATAGAATCTTTAAATGGATATACCAAAATATTATTCGCCCTTAATTTCATCTTACATTTCTTAAAGGTAATGGTGATATAGCTTAAACATGATGATGATGGTTAAAGATGCGCCAATAGACCTAATACAACATAAGTATGCTGCTTTTCAAGTATTGGGTCGATTGTGAATTTCCTCCTTTTGCTACTTCAATTCCTTTAACGCTTTCATATTACATCTCTCGGTAGAAAGTAAAATTTTGAAATAATTTACAAATCACTTATTATTTTATCAAATGATGAGATTTTAAAACAGTTTCTTAATTCAACAAAAATTTTAATCAACATAGAAAATTTTATCGACGGAATCCTTGAATTCCTTTATTATCCAAAGACATACAGATACATCTATAGGATTCGTCAAAGATTTAAATAATATACAAAACAAGAAGAGATAAATCAAGTACAGAATGACAATCTGTCTACATGGTGTAGATATACATTAGCAAATGATCAGTTATTAAAAAACTCACATCGTGAAGGCATTTTAAGTAATTTGTGAACTTCATTTTTGAAGGCATTAAAAGATGCAATATTCTTAATAGAAGCTGGCAAGCATTGAAAAACTTAATGCCACGAACTTTGGGTCCCAGAGAAAAAGTTTTCTCATTTTGCTGAGGGGTATTGAGATCATTAATTCTTCTGGTGAAGTGTTGGGGATAATTCACATTTTTTTCAAAAAGGGAGATATTTTGCCTTGTAAAAAGAAGATTATTAAAATTAAACATAGAGGGGATAGTTAAAATTCCTAACTTTTTAAACAGTGGCTTACAGTGGGCTCTATGAGGGACATTACAAAAGGCCTAACAATTTTTTCTGGATCTCAAAAATATTAATCATTCGGGTGGAGGAACCTCAAAAGATTATGCCATTAGAAGCATGGCAATAGAAGTGGGCATAGTAAACCTTTTTTAGAACATCAATACTTAGGGAATGCTTTAGTATTGATAGCATATAGAACACAGAGCTAAGTTTTTAGAAAGATAATCAATATGAGCTGACCCCTTCAGCTGAGGATCAACATGAATGCCTAAAATCTTAATGCGTCAGTAGTTAGATCCAGGTCACTGCTAGGGGTGATACCATGCAATATTTTTGATGATGTCATAAATGCATTGATTGTGTTTTTCCCATATTTAAAGCTAAGCAGTTTGAATTGCATGAGTCTGTCATCATCTGGAGGGCCTATGCTCTGTCTTTGACATGAATTTTCATGCACGAGTTGGCCATTAATACATTCACATCATCAGCATACATAATAACACTGTTACTCTTTACTGTGGTTAGTTACCCTGATCATTGATAAAAACTAGAAAAAAAAGGGATCAGAAAGGAACCTTGAAGTATGCCAGAGGGGACCTGTTTTCGGTTGGATAGGTATCTTTTACTGTTTTTAAATACAGAAACTATCTGATGTCAATTATCTAATAGGACTCAGGTCAACTATCAGCAACACCATTGTTTTTATTCTTGATTATTTAGGAAGAGCTGATGGTTGTATATTTTTTATATGCCAAATTTAGTTCTATCATTCTTATAGAAATTTTCACTAGTTATAAATATCATCTGTTTCATAAAGAAAGTTTGGTACTGTAAACAATAATATTTTATTTGCCTGAAGATCAATACAAACACCAAGAGGTTGTGTGATATAAGGCACGTCAAAAATACAACAAAATTCAGAATGCTGAATTCAGTGTACAAAATTCAAAAAAGAAAACTTTGTAGTATAATATTCAAGATACATAAATTCAAGAAAAAAGGTTAAAATAAGATTAATCACAATAAATACATAAATCAAAATTTTAAATTCAGAAATCATATTTAAATAAATAATTAGTGACACAAAATTGATAATGTAGAATTCAAATGAAAATACATAAAACATAAATTCATAGTAGATAATTACAGATTGAGATGTTATGTTATAAATATCTGGACATATGAAACAGAATTATCATTCAGGAACTCGTGGATGGAATAATAAAGGTTAAACCGTAGGAATGCTCTGAGTTCAAATTTTAATTTATGATGCAATTTAATTCTTTTCATGTGTATGGGGAGTTTATTAAATAGTAGTAAGCCCATATGTTTGGGACCAGTGGAAGATTTTTTGCGCCTATTTATGGTTGATGAAAATCCCCAATATGTCTGGTAATATGATGGTGTACATCAGAGTTGTAGATATATTTGTTAGAATAAGCATTTAGAACTGCTGTCATTATATATATATACATGGTAATGGTAGAATATTTAACTTATTAAAATAGGATTTACAAGGCGCTCGGTAAGGAGCTTTGGTGATTAGTCATATAAATTCCTTTTGAATTCTAAAAATTTTGTCTTCATGGGGGGTGGAGCCCCAAAAGAGAACACTATAAATGATGTGAGAGTAAAACAGTCCATAGTATACAGTATGGAGAACTTCTATAGATACAGTATTGCAAATAGTATGAATAAGAAAACAAATAGAACTTAGTATAATTCTTAGAGAGTTAACATGAGTTTCTCACATTGCAGTAGCATCAATGTGGAGCCCTAGGAATTTTGTCCTATGCACCTGTGGAATGCTTTTACCATTGGCAGTAATGGATATGTTTTTTCTTGGTTTATTTTTATTGGTGAAATAAACTAACTTTGATTTCATAACATTTAGACTGAGGGAGTTATTAAGGCACCAATTCCATTACTTTATTTCGATTCATATGAAGTACATCTAGATTGGGAGAAGACAGAACAAAGTTAGTATCATCAGCATATAGGATGGGATTGATGTCTATGGTATTTGTCACATTTATTGGCAGATCATTAATGTAGATCAGGAAAAGTATAGGACCCAAAACAGATCCTTGAGGAAGACCTTGAGTAATCAGTTTTGGAGGAGATATATATTTGTGGCCATTGTTAGAGATGACAACTTGTTGACTTCTATTGGTTAGATAAGAAAAAATCCATAGGAGACTCCACGGATACCAACAAAACTGAGTTTATTCAGAAGGAGACAATGATAAACAGTATCGAAGGCTCTAGAAAAGTCATAGAACAAGGCAATAACCTCTTTTTTGTTTTCAAGTGCAGTCAATATAAGATCAATCATTTGATAGTGAGCAGTATTAGTTGATCTATTATGCCTAAATCCATGCTGAAAGTATGATAGAATGTTACATGATTCTAGATGGTTCACAAGCCATTTGAAGAATATTTTTTCAAATATTTTACAAAAGGAATTAAGAATGGATATAGCTCAATAAGAATTAATGTCGTGTATATTACCTTTTTTCTTATAAATTGGTAAAACTTTTGATAGTATGAGTGGTTCAGGAAAAATGCCATGTTGAAGGAACCAGTTTAGTAGACACAAGAGGGGATATATAATAAATTCATAAGAGAGAGCAGGTAAAAAGTTTGGTATTTCATCAGGACCTGAGCTAAATTTGGAACCTATGTTATGAATGACACTTTTGAGTTTGGATTCAAGGCAGGGCGATAGAAAAAAAGATTTGGATGATGTTGATATTGTTTGATATAAAGATTTGGATATTGTTGATGCATTATAACTTTGGGGACAGAAGTTGGTTGAATAAAATATTCATTAAATTTACTTGCCTGGTGAGGTAAGTCAGTGATAATCTCTCGGGAGGCTTCTATCATTTTTCGTGGTGGAGTGATGCTTTTATTTTTTGAACTATTAATTATATTCCAAATTTCTTTTGACTTATTGTCAGCATTATTGATTCTGTAGTCATTGTAGGACTGCTTAGTATTTTTAAGAAAATATTTATACTGCTTATTCATTACTTTATATCCAGTATTAGTTTCAAGGTTGTTATTAAGTTTACAGCGTAAGTTCTTTCATTTAGATTGAGAATTGGCGTATGTTATCATTAACCCATTTCTTCTTGCATTTATTTTGCACTATTTTGTGGGATTTCAGTGGAAAGGCAACATTGAAGTAGAAGAAAAATTTACAATAAAAATTATCAAAGCTTTCAGAAAAGGTAGTAGTATTAAAACCATCACTCCAAGTTTCAGTTTTGAGGAGATATAGGAAATGAGAGATATTACATTTAGAGAAGGATCGACAGGTTTGCATAGCAGGAAATGGGAATTTTTTAATGTTGAAACTAGTAATGAAGGGATAGTGGTCAGAAAAATCACTTATAATTGTATTAGAATTCACTAAGTATGAATCATAATTTGAAATGGTGAGATCCCTAAGAGATGCCAAGCGGACAGTACAGCGTGTAGGATCAATATTATTATTATGGATACTGAGATTGAGGGATTTTAAGAGGCAGGATAGATAATTTCTGGTTCCATGATCAGAAAGTAAGTTTATATTGAAATCCTCAGTAATTATAACATTTTGTCTACCATAAGTATTAAATACTTCATTGAGTAAGGAACCAAGTTTTTCAAGTAAAGAGTTAAAGTTACCAGTAGGTGAACGATTTATTGTGATGATAACAAAGTTGCGACTACCCAAGATTATTTTAAAGCATGCATATTCAAAAATACATTCTTCATTCAAATGTTTGTACAAAAAATTAAGAGTATCATTAATGATGCCAGATTTAGATAGAATTAAAGTACCACCATTTTTCTTTATAGATCTACAATAAGCATCAGCTGTATTATATCCAGACACATTAAAGTAATTAAGTTCATCCTGTGACAGCAAGTGTTCACAAATACAAATTATATCTGGATCATAGGAATCAATAAGGGTATCAAGTTTTAGATCCTTATTTCTAATACATTGTGTGTTAATATGCATAACATTTGCTGTAGACATAGTAGTTGCAGATCTTAAGTACTTACAGTCAGGTTTAGATTTAAAGATAGTTAGCTCAGTTTTGGAGGTAGGTGAGTTCGCCGAAAAGAATACGTCTGCCAGAATATTCTTTGGCCAAATAGCTAGGTCACTTAAACCATCAATCTCTTCACTCTCAGCAGACACTCAAAATGATGCATAGTTGCCTTTGTTGACTACTAGTTGTTCAACTTCAACATCACCGGTGAATTTATCCTTAAGATAATTAACGATATCCTCCATAGTTGTCTTTGTGGAATATACTTGTAGATTTCTCTTTGAGTGTGAGCTGAGAATTTTATAATTTGAAATGATTTCAATAATAATATATTTATTTCACTCATATATATTATGTAAACTTATAAAAAAATTAAGAAAACATGAAATGAGGCATCCCAAAATAAAAATCTTATTGATGGTTGCCATATACTTATTTACTAAAGCTAAAAAGCTTTAAGTTCTCTTTTTAGAGTTTCCCTCAGTACCCTGTTTGAGTATTGCCCATTTTTCTCCAGTCTATTTACTTATGAGCAAAGAAATTCATCTTAGCAAGTGCTATCGAGCCAACTGTAAGGTTACTTGCTGATATATGGCAAAATACTATATTCTTTCACTTATGGCTAGGTAATTAAAAAGTGGCAGTGCTGTTTTCATCAATGAAAATCAAATAAGAGCAGAATTTATCCTGAAAGGCCCTTGTTTGATGTCTAAGAGTATATATTCATATACATCTAAGTATATATATTCCTACAGAATGATGATTAATATTAACTTTTTTCATTTTATTAATCCTTTATTTGAAAATTATTTATCTCTGTATACATTGATCTTTTACAATGTTAATGTGCATTTTCTGCAAAAAACATTGAAGCTTGTTCACTAGAGTTGTAATTCAAAACCTTGATATTATAAAACATGAGTATATATTTGTAGTAAGTAATTAAATATTGTAAAATTTTAAGTATAATCCTACTAATTTATTACCAGCTTAACAGGGGTGTAGTCAAGCCAGGGCACTATTTTTGTTTCCCATTATTTAAAATTATGTTGATAAGCATATACTTAAGCATTATGAAATGTAAAACAAACTAAGAACATATATGTGATAAATTTTGCAAATTTACAAGGGTCCAAATACGTATATGTGTACACATACACAAATAAATCACCCTGGCACTTCTTTTTTTTAAGGAAAAAAAACTACCCGAAGAGTTCTTTGAGAAAATGACACAACATATAGACAAAGGAAGAGGTTGAAGAATGATTTTAACCTGAAAATTTATAATAAAGGAATGGAAATATAACTCAAGATTGAAGATTAACAGAGAAGGCTGCAAATGAAAGTTCAAGGGTAGATTTAGAAATAAAAAAGCAGCTACTTCAGGATAATAATTTTTAGATAGCTTTAACAAAATAGAATTAAAAATATTTTAATTCTTACATTTTGTATTATTCTTATTACTATCAGAACAAACATTTGAACATCATGAAGCTAAAATACAATTTTCAAAAGAAATAAACCTCAAAACTTGACTGTGTACACAAATTTTTTTGATACAGTCAAGTCTTGTGTTTTACTTTGTTTAAACATAAATAAGTCCCACTGAGTATTGCTAGATTTTTTGATTTAAATATAATATAGTGTTATTTTGATGAATTTTTATAGTGCTACTTTCTTTAAAGCCTTTTAGTGCACAAGAGATTCCATTTCTCAACCACCATAAAAGTGTATTCTTGACCTGTTATTATAGCAACTCCATGAAAAGTGCTTCTCAGAGTAAATTTTAAATGAGCTTCAGCTGAAACCAAGCAAGATAAATTAAGAAACTATCATCTTTCATTTACAATCATAGAAACATAATAGTTATATTAAGGTACAGATTGTAAAGAAAATTAATAGTTTTCTCACCTTTCTCAAAACACTCAGTTGTTCAGCTCATTACAAGATGATGAATACCTCTTCACTTGATTTTTTCAACGTTGTCGTCAGTTCTTGAAGTTGAGGGGCGCCCGGAACGAGGTTGGTCTTCAATCGTCATTTCGCCCCTTTTAAACCGCAAAAACCAGTCGTAGACCCGAGCTTGACTCAAAGCATCAACCTTGTAAGCTGTTTGAAGCATTACAAGAGTTTCCGCAGCCGTTTTCCCCAACAGAAAACAAAATTTTACCGCCGCGCGTTGCTCTCGAGCGTCAGCCATCTCACGTTTTCGCCACATGGGAAAAAGTTACTTTGATAAAAGAAATGCTGCGCACAAACAGTTGCTCTCACGGTGACGAAACGTTGCATACTGACTCATGAGAGTTCCCGCCAAAATACCCTACCAACCAGAACTCGGTCCCCTGACGTTCCTCCCCTCCACAGCCCGGTTCTCGTTACTTTTGGGTCCCCCCTCGTATCACTAGGGATTTCTTCAAAACATTGTAACACAAATTAATTAGTATATAATTTGGAAGTAAACATGGTATTGAGATGACAAATCACTGAAAAGAGATTCCTTAAAACTATGAGTCGATGTTTTCAGTTGTTGTGCACACAGCCATCTTTGCATTTAATCTACAGGATAGTGGATTAACAGTAGCCCCAGACAGGGATAAATTTTCCTGCTGCCTCTCCACCATAAACCGTATCCTGACTTTTTGAAACCCAATTTTGCTGAATAGGCAATTTACCCAAGAGAGAAATATTAACCAGTATTATAGAAAGCAGCCATTAGGGAATATAACAGATAGGACAAACTGTAGAGCATAGTATAATAGTATAAAAAAATTTTCTTACAAGCCAAACAAAAAGGATTTGCATGCAATCAAATGCAGCTTTTTGCATTATATGATCAAATTATCAAAAATTATTTCCATTCAAAGAAAAACTCACAAGAATAGGGTTTGTAGTATCTACTAAAGATAAGAGGTGACAGTTCATAAGAAAAAAATAATTGATAATTCGCCTCAGCCAATTGCAGATAGTGTTAAGATTGTCTGCAAGAACCTCATCAGCTACAACTTTTAATACACATCACATATTCATCAGTCTGTTGACTCCATAAAGTACCAGTTTCTCCTATTCCTGATAATGGAGGCTAATGGCCAGAATTTGGTTTTCTATAATTTTTTGAGGATTTTAACAGGAAGTATATTCTTGCCCAGATTTTGTATTTATATGGCAAAATTTAAGGCGCTCCTACTTCGCAGGTTTTCCTGGTCATGGTCCCTTTCACAGAAAACATATGGCAACATTATAACTTAAAATATGCTGGACCCCACAGAAGATACAGATTTTTCCAATCCCCAAATGCATTGCTACCAATGACCAATCCTCTTTAGTCAATCATTTTCAGTATTTGACAGATTAAGTTTCTTTTTACACCACCTGTGTCACCCTCTCATGCTTTGTCTTATCTCTAGAATGGTCCCTAGTAAAGTTAGATTTTATGAGAATGGAATTCAGATATCGCAAAGCAGAACCCACTGTTGCAGCTGAATCTGAGATAAAGTGAGACCTTCTTTATCTCACAATCAAAGCAGAATATTAGATTGAAAATTCTCTAGGTAGTTAACAATAACAACCTAATTACCTTCAAATAATAGTTTTATCAGTTGAAAATTAGTCATTCAAACGGTTAATAACACTTAAGAATCCTAAAAGCTTTAAAGGAAATTTATGCATCATGGATGAGAATGTTTCCCTTGGAGACTGAAACTGTACACAATGAAACTTGAAAATGTTAGAGCTTTGATCAGTGTCTTTATTTATGATATTTTACAAAATTCTTTTACCTTAAAAATATAACTAACATATTCATTTGCTTTTCCCTTTCTTCCTTCTTTTGGCTGCAAGTTTCTTGGCCACTCGCAATCCACCAGCATCATCTTCCTCTCCGTCGTCAGCATGCCCTCTCTTGCCTTTACCACGTTTATCTTCTTGATCTTTCATTTCCTAGAAATAGCACAAAAATACTTTTGTTTCATCACTAAAACTCATCTGGTTCCTGATAATATTTCTTAATTAAAGTTATTTCCAATAGTAATAACAAAAATATGGGAGACATCCAGCATTTCCACAGAAATATCTCTTGATAAAACTTCAGATGATTGTGGAAAATAGTTTTTTATTAAGCAGCATGGGTTCAGCATCAAAAATATTGTTGTACTATTGCCATAATAAAGACATATTTAAAGATTAGAGCTACAGAGTTTCAAAGATGGAATATAAACTCATATAAAAGCACTCAGCTAAACCTAATGATACTTATGCACAGGCTAAATTTTAAACACAAACTTTCAATGAACCAATCTCTAGCTAATGATATATTATGCTATTTTGATTTGCTGAGACTAACACAAAGTTGGGATGAAATGCATTTATTCTAAAACTTAAGATACACCTACTTTGCATTTTTAGAGCTACAAAAGATTGGGTAAACCTTAGATTCATCACCTAAAATTACTGATTACTGTAAATCAGGTATAATATAGAAAACTACACTTCAACTATAATTTTAAAGTTGTGATTCAGTTTTCCTTGTACCAGTTAACTTCTTTTTCATAAGCAATCATTAACACTTACATTGTCCTTAAATAATATGCCATTACGTTACAATAATTAAATAAAACACATCTTGTAACAAAACATCTTACGTTCTTACATGAATGCTGAAAGTGAAAATTCTACTTGTCTGAATACCACAATGAATAGCTTATTTCTTACAATCATGTCATCGATTTTTCCCCATACATGATCTCTAAAACATGGGCAAGTCTTTGATGGGCAAAACAAGGATGTTGAATCTGTTCAACTTTCTGGCATCTTAAGATCATAGGGAATCATGGAATGTGTGAAGCTGATTTTTGCACGTTATGGCGTTCAACCAGGAAAAATCCCAAGGACGAATAAACTTGAAAAAAGTCTGATGGGACCAGGGTCTCCCAATTGCAGGTCGGGTGCTCTGTCAGTTGAGCTATCACACTGGAACTTTCTCTCAAGCCATTCGGGAGACTTTCTGGGCAAGGACAATGCAATTTTGTCCACATGGCAGCTGCCATGTGGACGAAATCGCAACGTCCAATAAGTAAGAATGTTCTGGCAAGATAGCTCAATGGACAGAGCACCAGACTGGCAATTGGGAGACCCAGGTTTGATTCCTGGTCCTGTCAGACTTTTTTCAAGTCTATCCTTCCTTGGGATCACAGGCTATTTTAAATTATTATTATAGCATATTTTGACTTTAATTGAGTATTATTGATTTATAAAGATCAAAGCTGTAATTTTCTTTTGGTGGAAAGTGAAAAATTTCCACTATATAACTCTAGACACTAAATGATCACTAAAAATCTCTGAATGAACATGATATTCTCACCATTTTGGCAACCCTTTGGGCTTCGGCCACTCTTTCTTGCAAGATCATCACTTCAGCCTCTTCTGTTGGAAAGAGAGGGAGCTGTTTTCCAAGGAGCTGCTCTATTCGCTGATATAACTCCACGTCATACTGGAAAGGAGCAAGTTTTAGAGATGCATTCTTGTGAATGAAATAACTACAGTTTAATCCTTCCATTCTGAAATAGTTCTATTTTAACTAGTTGGACCCTGATCATACCAATCTCCACATCAGAAAGTATGTAGAATGTAGACATAAAGAAAATGAAGAAAGTATATAAAAGTAAAGGTGACCCCAAAATTTATATAAACAGCATAGTGTTGACTTCAGTGCTGACAGATACTTGCACAGACCTCCTTTTTACAAATAAGATCTCCCAAACATTGTTAAATAGATAATTTTTTACATTATAGATAGACTTAGGTTACTTAGGCCCTAATGTGACTAAAACAAACAGGTGATAAAAGTGCACGAGGTGTGGTAGGGAAAACCTCAAGTTCACAACAACTGTAGCTTTCTTGGCTCTATAATGGTGCAAAAATAAAAGATTTACTTCACTATTTCATCGCAAAATGGAAATTAACCAAAACTGTAAAAAAGATAGAGATCTTATGATAATCATATTTTTCTATTTGCTGAAATATTAAACTTTGTGTATATTTCTTTGATCACTCAGTTTTCCACAAAGAGTTCAATCCTTAGTATAATTTAGAATTTGAAAACAATTTTGCCATCTGATTCTGATTGTGGAAATTTTATAAAAGTAGGGAGGTTGGTGCTGTGATAGTAGAAGATTTCCAACTCTTCCAGTGTTAGAAAATCTTAGCATCTGGTAGAGTAAGTATAACAATGAAAATTTACAAATTTCTCTATTTCAGTCAGCCTTAAATCACAAAAACTAATCAAGCAAAGGAAATAGTAAAAATATACAATTCCAAATAAACCTAATTGATAATAACTTGCTGTTTCAAAAGTAACATTCGGAACAACTTTGGGAGCCCCATCTGATCATACTTCGCTACGTTGTGGCATTGTAACTATGTAGTAGCCGGCCGACACTTACTGCTTGAGGGTAAAAAACACGACAGAAAAGAGATAATAATTTGTTGAAGAGAAGCGGCTACAACTCATGAGATCTCACAACTGACAGTTGGAAATTGACTTAAGTATGTTTCAGACCTGTCGGAGTGTAAAGGACCCATTATAGGCTATTGACCAGCAGTATAGTGAGTTTTTTCATTCACTATTTGTGCAGTTTTCTGAGCAAGTGAACTGCTTTATAAGTGTCACCAGTCTGTGTCAGTTATTTAGATATGATTATGAAATAATTTTCTTAATCCCGTGTCTGCATAGTGGTCAAAAAATTTCGTTCTGATTGAGACAGATTTATTTCAGATTAAGGAACGAAACACGATATTTCCCATAATATACTCGTTTTATTTAGTGCAATTTCATATTATGTGTTGATTTAAAGGAATCCCTCTATGTGAGAGTTTACTGTGTTTTAAAGCATTTTTATATGTATATATGGAAATAAAGGAATGAACATGAAAATATAGAAAAAGGGTTTAAATTTGGAAGAAAATAGAAAAATCAGTATACACCATAAAGTTAATGTTTCTTGGGATGGAAAGCATAATGGAGGTTAAATATGAATAGTAGTAGATGATGAAGATTCACTAAAGAAAAGGGAACCAATGAAAAGGACCCTGACAATGGAATCACATAAACTGCAATTGGTAAAATTCTTAGCTTGTTTTCTGGATCTGAAACATGGACCTTGAGAAGGAAGGAGATAAAATTTTGGAGAGTTTTGAGATGTGGGTCCTGAATAGGATAGAAAAAGTAAGTTTAGTCAAGATAAAATGAAAGTACACATGAGATGATGAGAGGAGAGGTTTGATGAAAGATATACAGAACTGGAAAGGGGAGGATCCTAGGGATGGACTGGTGAAGAAAGAAATTGAAGGTAGAATGCAAGAGAAATGACAGAGGCTAATTGAGGAAATAAAGGGCTAGATTAGTTATCAAAGAGTAAACAGGAATGAATTATGTGGATAATTCTTAGCAACATTAATCTACTTAGAGGTATGAGGTGAAAAATACTAATATAAAATAATAAATTCTACCTGAGTAACAAATGTAATAGCCTTTCCTGATCTGCCAGCTCGTGCTGTTCTGCCCACTCTATGCACATAATCCTTACTATGTGTAGGCACATCAAAGTTGAACACTACATCTACATGAGGAATATCCAAACCTCTGAAAATAAATTAATACAAAGCTTTAGAAAAGACCCATCAAAGAGAAAAAATCTTCATTATTTCCAACAAAATTCTGATGCATTTTTTGTGTACCAATGCTAGAAGGCTAGATACATATGTGATTCCATGACAAAATGGAACTTTTGCAGCATCACCAAAAGGTCTACCTTTCACAGTTCAGATATGGACACAGCATTAATTTAAACATACTCATCTAGTACAACCAGGCTACTGAGGATGGAAAATTTGTTTCTGAAATATGTATCAAGCGTTTCTAGATTCCCCTGAGACATTTGACCCACCAGAGGAGGTGCCTCAAGGTAAGAAATTGTATTTCACAAGGACTATTTATGGCTTTGGAGTTCTTTAGTTATGATCCTTTACTCTTCTCTAAGGCAAAATAACTAACCTGCTTGCCACATCTGTTGACACCAGCACAGAACGATTTTTAGCTCTGAACTTTGTGAGAGCTGCAAGCCGCTTGTTCTGAGACATTTGTCCATGCAATGGAAGAGCAAGAATTCCAAGAGCTCGCAAGAGTAAAGAAACTCGAAGGGTTTGTTGGCACGTAGCACAGAATATCATCATGGAATTGCCTTCCATTTCATTCACTAGATGTACCAAGTAAACATCCTAAATAAAATTAAATTGAGATTGTTGTTACATAAGATGCAGTAAATAATTTTATATGAAATAAGTTCTTGAAAGATATGCAAACCTTAAATTTGACTGGAATAAATATGTAGTACTGCTGTAACTTCTCTACAGTTTGGAAACGAGAAGACACTTCAACCCTCACAGGATCTTTCAAAGAAGCACGTTCCAATTTGCGTACCTTCTGCGTCATTGTTGCTGAGAAGAGGAATGTCTTGCGTCCTTCTCTGGGGATTGCCTGAGAAATTGGAAACAATTACAAAGAATTCTTCCTCCTTCCCTTGATTACACCCCAATTTAATTATACCACAATCCTTGTGCTTGTTATATAGAACAACATGGGTAATGAGAGAAACTACAAAATTCAGGTACATCATACTTCACATGTTTATTTGTTACAAATAGTAACATTAGTGCTAAAACTATGTATTAAAAAGGCTTGTCCATGAAATGAAATTTACCATGAATTAAAAAGTTGTCTCAATGCAAAAAATTATCACTGAAATCATTCTAAAACAATAATAAAACTAAAACAACATAAAGTAATTTTATTAATAAAATTAAGGCTAAACAATAAGATAAAAGATCAAAATTTAGGGCCTTTGATCTTAAAATGATGATCTATTTGCATTGCTGCATTTGTCAATGAAGGCTCTTTTATTTCTTTCCTTTTCTTGTCATGATAAATTTTGCAGTAAAAAAATGAAAATTCACTGAATCCAAAGAAATTACTACTCTAATTTGGATATTCAGATTTAAAAATTCTTCAAAGTTTCACAAAGGCTTATCCAAACAGCAAGGAGTAGCAAAAAGCAAACAATTTTAATTAAAAACAACCCTAATATGATTTCATACTCCACTTGATTCATTAAGTGTGAGAAGCCATTTTTTATACACAAATATATTTGCCCAGGAATCAAAGTCCATCAACCTTCCCAAATCTTTAGATAAATTTTCCATTTCTCATATAGAAAATATTATTTATTTCTATTTTTTTACATTTATTTACCCATACCTCATGCATAAGTTCACCTTTGGCGTTTCTGTACATCTTCTAGAGACAAGAACTAAAAGAGATATAATCTAAGCTTTTTAAAATGCAATTTCACATTGCTTAAGTTGTAACACTAAATGTAATGAAAGATTTACGCTTATTTGTATGATTCCTAGAAGTTAGTAATCCCAGTATTCTCCGGTGCCCACAAGATACTGGCCTGACAAACAGCAAGTTATCAGCTTCTCATTGCTTAACTGTCCAGTTCCAATTTTCTTTTCTTAGTGTGTAATTCATCTGACCTAACTGTAGAACGCAAGGTCTCATGCTGTATGTTAATTATAATGCTAATTACGATAGTATCTTTTACATGTACTATGTATGCACATATACTCTGGATTTTTCTCATCAAAGTTTTGTATCTAAAGGAGAGTCTATACTTAAGTACACGCAGTAATTTTTTATGCATAAAACAGGAGTCACTTCATCTATTGTAGCACAAAAATTTCTATGAAAATAAAATGTATGCTAAATAAATGATTGATTAAGTAAAGTCGTCATTTTCCAAGGAGAGCAATTGAAGTAAGTGAGAAAATTCTAAACACTGATAAGAATGGTTGAAGTTTAAGGAAGCTAGGAATTTGAGTTGGGAACTTCAAAGGATCAATGTGACAAATAGTGGGGCATTGCTGTTTGGTGACACATATATTAGCAAAAGATTTGTTATATCAAAGATAGTCTGACTCTTTATTTTTAGGGGATGCCAGACATTCAAATGTCAACCACATTTGCCTTTGGAGAAAACAATCCAGGATATGAGGGGACCCATGACTGCAAAATGACCTTAGCTGTTAAGGCACTTTAATAGTACTGCTAATACCATTATATTTGCTATTTTGATAGACTATTTCCATATAAAATTTATCTTTACTTTGTATATAGAAGTAAAAAAGAAGATTCCAATATTCACAAAGTATTTTTGGCTGTAGCAACAAGTTTGGCAACAGTTTTTCATTGTAATTCATTTTCCAACAGAAATAAACCATTACATAAAATTTCCATTTTTTCTTCAATACAACTTAAAAATTAACTTTATAAGCAGAAATATGTGAGCTTTTGGGTAATTTTATACAACGTATTTTACAAAATCCCTAAAAGAGGAAATGCAGCTTCTACAAATAGTATATAAGTCTAAAAGAACTAAAAATTAATAATCCTGAGAAAACAGTTAAGTGAATCAATAGATCCTGAGTAACTTAGAAATCAACATGAAAATAGGTCTGGTACCTTGAGTATTTTATCTACTTCCTGTTCAAAATCCATGTTCAGGATACGATCTGCTTCGTCCATCACCTGTGGAAGATAAATTCACATTTTATTTTCATCAAATAGCAATGAATTACTACAGCAGCTGAATTTAACCAATCTGCAACATCTTTCAATTCTAAACTTATGAAAATAACTTTCCCTTCATGATTTAATATGAATTCAACAGTAGGAAAATTTTTTAAATGGCAAGTTCAGGTGAGTTCACTGTTTCCAGTAAAAGCTTGTACATAGGGTAACAAGGTTCAATTTTTATCAAAGTAGAAATAAAGTAAATATAAAAATTTGCAAAGTAGCATTTTCAACTGACAAGCCTACCGTGAACATCAATCTTTGCGATAAATATTCAAAATGCAAAAGATTTTTTTTTGGGCTAACCTTAAAAAGTTTACTCAAAATTTCTATTTACTTTGAGGGTGTTTTTCCCCCATCATTTCAAAATACAACACAGGTCACTCTATGCCTTGATCAGAAAAAGAAGTTCTTACAAGAGTGTTAAGAGGACAGTCTGCAATTTAAGTATTTCTTTCTCATCAATCCAGTCAGAAACCACACTCCAGGTGACCACGGGAAGTCACCCCCTACCTAAATCCGTCTATGCTTTAAAACTCCACATGATAAAAAGCATAACTTTTCTCAGATAAACATCTGCTTATGAGATAGATGGGTGGATTTTTTCATTCATTTTATGGTTGAAAATATATTTATCATTGCTCATTCTAATTTCCTTCAAAAACCACATAGTTCATTACCCTCTAAATAAAGAGCTGAAGATGTAAAAAAGAATTGACCAAATTCATTTCCATCAATTTTGCTAATTGTATACACCATAAAGATTTCCATATCCAAATTTAGTGTATTGCTTATTGATGGAAGGTTTTCTTTTCAAGCCCTCCTCTAATTAACAAATTATTCAGAATCTTAATTTCATCATTACCATAAGTAGAACATCTGTTAGAGATTTCTTCTCCCTTAAGATCAAAAATTCTTGTATAAAAACCAGGAAAGCATTTCTTCAACATTTTCAAGGATAAAACACAGACTAAAATAAATTCATACCAATCAAATAAAAATATAATAAGTATGAAAGCCATTGGTTTTCAAGCTTTTCAATATTTTTCAAATGTCCAAATATGATCTGACAAAAATTGGAGCAAACTTTAAACATATCAATTCAATATTTCAAGCAGAATAGAGAGGTAACTGATAGATACAGGCAATTTGTTACAACCAAGATTAAATAAAAAGTAATTAGTTTGGATAATAATTACATAATTATCATAAATTTACCAAGAATTTCAGTGCACGGAGATTAAATCCTTTGGTGTTTTCTAGGTGATCAACCAAGCGCCCAGGTGTTGCAATTATTATGTGAGGTTTACGTGCAAGACTCAGGGCTTGAGTAACCATGTCCATTCCACCAACAATAACAGCACACTTCACTCCAATGCTTGCTCCTGAAATCATTCAGTAACTGAGTTATTACAATCACTAATAGCAACCACAAAGTGGATGGTTGTGATGAGGTAATGGCATCTCAGACCATAACTTTGAATAATATCTAAATTGAGGTTGTGAGGCAGCTTAACAAAAGAATGCAAAGAAATCAATGGAACCAGTCAAAGAAAATATCCACCATTCTCAAAAATTTGACGAATCACTGAGAACTTTCAACATTTTGTTCCCATCATCAATACACTTCTCCACAATAAAATAACAATCAACAAAAACCCAAACAAACCAACCAAAAGGTCCAATTGAATGTAAAATCAAACACAAAATCCCAGATATATGACTGGGTTACATTCTGATCAATTACCCGTATCTCAAATAGGGATATATGTTGTGAGGTGAATATGCGAGTTGGATATATGCTGTGAGGAGTTACATAACCCATCCACATATGGAGGTTAATATTAGCCATCATCTGTTGGAACAGGAGGTATCAATGTTCATCAATGAATTTCTTTGATATTACATGCTATGATTATTTATGAGTATTCCTAGTGATCAATATATCTTACCTTATTCATAATAAAATCACAGTTAAGCAAATGACCTTCAAAATTATATAATTAGGGGTGCTTCAGTGCCTTCAATCTAAAGTTATTGTAAAGTATATTTTTTACCAAAATGGACATTTAATAAAAATTTGTAAGCTTAATTAGGAATTTTTTCCTCTGCCTAATCAGCATTGTCTTGTTGGCAACACAAAACCCACTACTGCCTACCTAGAGATCTATCTAGTTAGAAACTATTACATTCTACTTTCTGACATAAAGTAAGAAGTGTAAAAGGACTTTAGGAGTGTAATAGTCACAGATTGAATCACAACAACATTTTATATCATATAGTCATAACAAAATGAAAACAAAAGGAAGAGACGTTAGTATTCTGTGTAGGCAAGTCAAGGGCAGGAGAAATAAAGAACAGAATTAGCACTGAGATACTATTACAAAGTTTCTTCCAAAAATATTAGAAAGAAGGCCCAAACACATTTCAAATTTCTAGCACCAGGTGACCTCAGAGTGAACTATCATTTCCAGAGCTTATCCATTAAAATCCTGCTTTTGCATACTTTGCCATGAACAAGAGCAGAGAGAAAATCGAATTTGGTAGCATGGGCAAGTAAAAGTATACGAAAAGTTGGTTGTATGCACAAGGGATAAGAAAATGTTGGAATCATGGTAGCAATTCAGGGTCAATTTGTAATGAGTAGCTAAGAATTTAAATTCGTGAAAAGCGTGAGACAAAATTGTTGAAGGGCAAGACGAAATACAGAAGTCTAAGTCCTTCATTTTGTGGATGTTCAATATGTGTTGACCATTTCTCTCTCTATATTGTGTGTACAGTATTGTTTAAAATTTACATAACACCCAAAATAGTTCATATGTGACCAATCAATGAATCATAGGAAGGATTGGGATGCCCAGAATGGTTTCACAGCCTTAAGAAAGGGTTGGCATAACTTAAACTTGTCAAGAAACGGTACATTTTGGCTGAAGGAAATGTAAGAGTACCATTAAAATTTTTTGAAAGGTAACCATTTTGGATATCCCAGTATACCTTCCTAATATGTGAGAATAAAAAGAAAAGGAAAACTAAATAAGAGCATACAATGAAACAAAGAACATATCCACAAGCATTAGCCTTCATGTTTCATGACTAGAATACCATCTGCACCAGAACTATAATCTTGTGACAAAAAAAGTTTTGAGGATACTGCACTACCCCAGATGTAGAACTTACTTCCTTTCAGTACTTGATATTTAGGAAGTAAAGAATGCAATTAGTTTAAATTTTCAAGGATTCTCATTGAAATACTTTTGATCCTAGCCCTGAGTGATTCCCCTCCAAGTGTTGTCTCCTAAGATACTTCCTAAGTGAACAAATCACTGTACAGCAAGACAATACTAAAATACTACAAATAACAAATATTTTCACAGCAAAATGGCACATAATAGGTGTTCAAGAAGGAAGGCATTACTACCCATGAAGCTCAATTCAAAAGGCGAAGTGTGAAATTTCAATCAAATCCCTCTCCAATTAAACATTAAAACTCAGAAATATTTTGTGTTTTATTTGAATTTGAAGGAACCACTGAACCTGTTTTACTATGATGAAAGTAGTTTTACTAAAGTAATAAATTTTCTTTCTTTACATTTATTTCCATATCCTTCCTTGTGAATTATTTTCCCCATTCTGGTACACATCTTTGTAAATGTAAAGAGATGTATAGAAAGTAAATTAATATGAATTGTAGAAAAAGAAAGAAACAAGAAATTGCCAATCAAACATAGAAATGAAGAATAGGTAGATGGACATAAATGCTTGGGATCTATGATTATAAGTGATGTAAGATATGACAAAGAAATCTTACTCAGGAAGAGAAAGGCAAATGTTATGCACTACTAGTTTAGTTACACAATAATGGGAAAGAACTAGATAGCTATTAGAATGAAGATGAAGTCCTTATAGAGTTACCCAATCAATTATATGGGATGGAAAGCATAACCTGGTAAGATAAGTGAGAAAAGCTCAAGCCAGTGAAATGGAAGATATGAGAAGAGAAGAGAAAAAAGATTTAATTAAGAGATATTGGAAAATAAAGTAGAAGACAGTAGAGATCCCTGCAGAGTCACATCAAAATATATTTTTCACTTGTTATTGTGGCATTCATTCTTATTCTCTTTTATCTTTTTTGAAGAATGCTGGTCTGGTCAACCACTGTTACAAAATCCATGACTGTTTTCAGGAATCCCCACCAATGACTCAAGATTGCAGCCTTACCTTTTTCCTAGCTTCTTAAATCAATGAATTGAATTAATCAATTCCACGAATACCATTACCCGAGACTTCCAATTGATACACTCACCCAATGCTTCAAACTGCTCTGAAATTTGAAAAGCAAGTTCTCTAGTAGGAGTGAGCACGAGAGCAAAGAAGCGCTGTGGATTTTCCAATAGTGCCTGCAGAATAGGAAGAGCAAAAGCACCTGTCTTTCCAGAACCAGTCTCTGCCAACCCTATGATGTCTTGCCCTTTGTGGAAAAGGTGGAACAACAGAGTTAGAAAGTTCAGCACTCACTCATTTGTACTTTTAACTATTAAAATTTTATTACATTTTAGGGTTTAGCCATTTTAAGGAATGGCAAAGTGATTACATGAAAAACACTTTCTCTCAACAGCACTGGTGATCGAATCAGTGGTTCCACATTGTATTTTAGAGCTGCGTAGCATTTTATGCTACACAGAGGTGAATCCACAAGAGGAATTGGTCAACTGGAAATTGATCGCTGTTGTAGTGTTCAAGCAAAATAGTGAGTTAAAAGTCAGGTTATAGTTAATTTATATTCCACCGTAATTATTTTAGAAAATTGAAATTCAACATTTTAATGAGCAGGACAATAGGGCAGTTAATGTTTGATATGTGTGTGTGTAGATATACACATATACATACAAATATAATACTACTACTCCATCAATGTTGAGTAGCATGGTGAGCTGATTCATGAGATTGCACAGTAAATAAAGTCGAAATGCAAATCAAATTATCATAATTTAACAAGCTATGGACTTAAAGCAACAATTATGGTTTGAGTTTATTAGAAAAACATTGATGAAACGTTTAGGGTATACATATTCCATCAGTGCCAGTCATTTCGTAATATGTGTTCCTATGATTTGCTTAATAGAGGCAAATGACTAGAGTTAGAAAGGTTATATATTTCTGCTTACCTCTCAGGGCAACAGGAATCGCTTCCTTTTGAATTTTCGTAGGGGTATTCCATTTCAATTGCTTACATGCGTCACACAAGACATCAACAAGACCCTGAAACATAAAACATGGATACCTTAAAGTGAAATATTCCACGATCATCCTTACAATCAAAGAGTCAGACACCATACCAAATCTTTAAATGAAGATTCCTCTTTGCTCTCTTCTTGCGTATCCATTACGAATTAATATTTATAATCTCTAACCTAATTTGTACACCACGTGCGCAGACTTGGTCTGATGTCGCTGTTTACATATCCATTGCCTGTCACTTCGGTTATCGTTGCGAGTTTGGTTTTTAGCCGCGCGTGTTTGAGTTAGTCCTGTTAAGATTTTTATCTTGCGATCAGCGGTAGCATCACTCACTGTTATTAGCCAAGACATGGGTACTTATAATACACAGATAAAATCATTAATGTAATAGATAATTAATTACATGCAAACATCCCGTTGCAGATCATGACATGAAATGAGGTTATCTCAAGAAATACCAAATTGAAATTATTCCGTCTGTTAGAAAGAAAGCTGAGCTCCCGCAGAAATTTATGTCTATGTAATTAAAGTTCACGTAAACTACTCTTTCGGGCTCACATTTTAGCTTGTGACTAATTTAACTCTTTTTGTTTGTGGTATTTTGAATGATTGTTTAATGTAATTGTAATGATTTCTAAAGACCTATATGCAATTCCTTACAAACAGTAATGATTTTCTTTTTCCCTTCTTAAATTTCAATCACAATAATTTCGGAGAAATACGTAAATTTAGCGTATAGCTATGCTATCAGAATGTAGTTCTTTTCCTACGGAAAGTTCCAATCGATAAACCTTCTCCAATAATTATTATGAAATGAAATACAAAGCTTACAAATAAGATTTACTGATACAGCAATGATGGTAATCGAGAAATTTAACATAAGAAATACTACAATATCAATATTTTGTCAAATATAATTATAATTCACATATATGTAGGGTGATTCGGAGCTTTAATTCCTTTTTCCATCATCTACGGCACTTAATTACACTTATGCAAATTTATCATAACACTATGAATTGCCTTCTTGGTTTCACTCTAAAATTTTATGGAAAAATAAGAAATCGCTGTGCGTAGACCGAAGTTGCGAATAATACGGTAACATACACTAGGTAAGTGGTCGCCTTACCTGATTTCAGGTTCCTCCTCAAATAGGTGCGTTGTTTCATGAAAAACGGAAAGTAGCCGCTCGCCACACCCTAGAGGGTGAGCTAAATTATCGCGAATTGGGCTTTAGCAGATTACCCTAACAATGATCCTTCTTAAGCGCAGTTGTTCTTACATCCAGAAATTGTCCCTTCCTCACACAGTGCCCCTATATTGCCGTTAAAAACTATATAGTTTCAAAAGAGGCTTATATATAAGTGTTGAGGAGGCATTTTTATTTCCTCGGGGAGATAGAAATAACATATTTATCTCTTTCAATTTCATAGAGGTTTAACAGACCATAGGAGGCTGGTACATGGAATTAGCATAAAAAGCGCTACATCTCTAAGTTGGAGAGAGATTAATACTTAACAGGTTACATCATCAAAAATACCCCGAATTTAGTCAATTCACTTTTATGAACCCTCAGGGACCGTTATAAAATTTTGTAAATATGTATTCGATTGCACAAACGTAAAATGCGAAGGGAAGTAAATTAAATAAGCCATGTAATTACATTGAATTCCCGGTTTTTATGAGAAAACAGAGTGGCTCCAACCAACTACTGAGAATCTATTGAATAAAGGAAATGTTTGAGGTCTCATAGAACTGACCTGGAAAATTATTGGTGAACGAACAGAAAGCGTTCCACAAACTGGAAAATTATGGTAAGTATTTAGGATTGCAGCGTAATTTGTTTAAATATTTCATTAAATTTATTTGCGTTAAGCATTATGTTTTATTTAAAATAGAATGGTTGGCGGCTGACGGTTACTATATTAAAATAAGAAACTCCGAAAACCATCAAAAACTACATTTAGGCCTATACGGCTAAGCCATCCTCAGGGCAGTGACAGTTCAACTCTGTCAGAGGATGGCTTCTTAGTTTTTTGATGGTTTTCGGAGTTTCTTATTTTAAAATTATGTTTTATTATTTCATAACTGTCATCATTAAGTATGATATCAAATTTTATTCAACGTAGCTGCAGTTTAACTAAGACTTAAAATTTTAAATGAAGTTTATTAAGTTAATTTTAGGGAGCGTTGTCGAGTGAAAGAAGATGTAATGTCGAGGATTGGTAGGTTGAGATGGTTTGGATATAAAGAGACGAAATAAGTTAAGCGAGTTTGGATATGGTCACAATTGCAAAGGACAGCTTAGAAGTATCCTAATTAAGTTAATGACAATGTACATACCTACATAATTCAAGTTTAAAAAATGTAGCTCTAAAAAGAAATTTCAGTCGTAGTCCTCTTGATATTTGACTCAAATTAAACAAATTTATTGAGAAAAAGGTGCTTTCGTAAAAAGGGAGACGGAGGCAAATGTTGTCGAATGGTAAAATGGATGGGTATTGAAACAAGTTAGATGAGACGATAAAACATCAATCGTTGCGAAAATGCAAGAAATAAATAAAATGAAATGGCGCAGCATCAACGAATCCTCGGAAATAAAGAGGTAACGCTGAATTGCGATGGCATGTCCCAAAAAAGGCGTCTAGCGCCCGAGGAAAATTTTCTTTTCCAAAATTAAGTATATTTCAACGTAGATTAGCTTTTTCCCTTTGCATCGATATCCAAAAGATGAGACGCTTACTTTGAGTGAGACACGCGGTGGATGCATCCACGGCAGCCGCCGTCTTTCACGTCTACGCTCAGTGTGAAATCCGCTCCATTACTCGTGTCTTTAATTCGAAGGGGAAACGCCAATTTCCATTCATCGAAAATTAACAAATGCATATGGAACGAGTTACATGCCAGTGAAAATTTTAAGGAAGTGGTGTAGAGAATTTTCAGAAGGTTTAATGACGAACTTACATTAAATGACACAATCTGCTCGGAAAGTCATCGCAATATTATTTTGGGACCGGAAAGGGGCTCTTCTCATCGAGTTTATGGCTAAAAACTTCGCAAATCAATCCGAGTACGAGATATGCTGACGAAAGGGATTTGCCTTCTGCATGACAATGCTCGGCCGCACATTGCCCGTGACACAAACGCTGCAGCGCGTTCTTTTGAATCGGTTTGATTGAAACCTTTTAACGCATCCTCTGTACATCCGCCATACCTTGTCCATCGGACTCTCACTTGTTCTTGAGCCTCAAGAAATGTGTTGGAAGAAGAAGGATGGATAAAGACGAGGAAAGAATTCCTAGAAAGGAGCTGGCGGCGAGTTTATATAAGTAGGGTATTAAAAAACTCCCAGTTCCCCTTGAAAAGTACATCTAAGTAAATAGCGATTATGTTAAGAAATAATGATAACATACGCAACATAACCGTGAAAAAATATACTGAATAAAGCTGTTTTCGACGGGAACCTTATTATTGGTACACGCCTCGTAGATATATTCAGAGAATTCTTTTTTAGCTTTATCAATAAACTTAAAACATTTTTATTTGCGTAGAAGATAAATTTGTATTTTCTCAGAAACTTTCCTAATGGATGTTTTTTCCTAAGAGAATAGAACAAAAAGTAGCAGGCGACTACATCTCTCCTTGCATTTTCCTGAAATCTTTTGGCATTCTAATAGATTTTTCCCAAGACCTTCGTGTTCAACATTCTTAACAGCACAATTAATAATATAGTTGTAAAGTGGATGAAATGAGGCAAATTTCATACTAAGAAAGATCGCGTTTCTTGGAAGATAGACCAAAATACAGCGGTTCAAATTAAATCGTCATCTGTTCTCAATTTTCTTTTAAGTATCGCTTTCACTTATGCTTTACGTGGTCGCTTCATGGCGCTGGACAAAGTATATGCCTCTTTTTACATCTAACGCTTTGCTAGTTTGGAATAAGACAGGGAGAGAGAATCAATAAAAAGAGAGGAAGGAAATAAGTATGTGGCTTAGACCTAAGCCTAAGCGAAACCCAAAAAATCTTCACAGGAGGAATACACCCGCAAGGATGAAAAACCTGCGAAACATACTGATAGAAGGAGCTGAGTTTTAAGCTCGAAGAAAATTATTATCTTAAACCTGAAAAGACACCATGGAGGAAAAAAGCGTATAGCTATATGGGAAATTTACACGAGGAAAGACTTTGAACAATATTAAATATTTTCTTTAAATAATACTAGAGTTAAAAATATATTGCATAATACTGCTATATATCTGTAAAATAACATAATTTTAGCAATCAGGATCTCAAATCAAAACATAAGCAATAAATACCGCTCAAGCGCAGGGAGAGACAGAAGTAAGAGCGGAGGAGGGTTTGATTTGAAATGGAGAAGATTGTAAACCTGAAGTGTGTTGGATTGGATAGTTAGCCATCGAATTCATTGCATGGTTATTTAAAAGATATTCATGATATCAATCCGCTGTCTTTGAGCACCTGCAGAAGATCTAAAATATGTTAAATTCTATTGAGGTTGTAATAAAGTAAATAAATTGACGAGTGAACCTGTCGATAATGAAATGTTAACCGAGTAGGGGATCGCCTGATAGGCCTCATGGTCGCTATTGAAGGCTTATCAAGAACTCTAAAAGATCTCACGTGATAAGTATAATTGACAAGTGGCGTTAATGCTAATCAACTAAATTTTATGATCATTTATAAGATACAATTATTTAACATGATCTTTTAAAGTTGATTTATAAACCCATATTCTATACTGGTACATGTAAAGTTTCTGGGAATTCGTTCTAGTTAATAGTTAAAATAAACGTTATTAGAGTTGTATAGTTTATTTTTCATTAGTAATTCATTTATTGCATGTAGATTAAAGCTGTTAAACTTGTAAACTTGCGTAGCTTTTGAAATATTTAATTCATATATAAGTGTTCTACCTTTCCGTAGGTTCATGTGCCCCCACATTTCCTATTTAATTCCCTCTCCTTCAATTCCCGGTAACTTATCCTACCCCTTAATTCGTCTAATAACTTTTGTCTTTGTCTTCCCCTCTGTCTTTTCCCTAGCATTCTTCCCTCGATAGCTTTATTCAACAATCCCTCTCCTCTCAATATTTGACCCACCCATTTCTTTTGTCGATTTCTAATTACTTCAATCATTACCCTTTTCTCCCCAACCATCTCTAGAACCTCCTCGTTCGTTTCTCTATCGACCCAACTTACTTTCTCCATTCTACGCCATACCCACATCTCAAAAGCCTCCAATCTTTCGACATCCTCTTTTCTTAAAGTCCACGTTTCACACCCGAACAACATTCCCGAACCACTCCAAGGATTTTACCAATCTCTTCCTGATTCCTTTATCAAGGCCCTTCGTCATCAGTTCCCTTCGCTTCATGAATTCTTCTTTCGCTAATGCTATCCTTTTTCTAATTTCTGTCGAGCATCTTCCATCCTTAGAACGAAGGCTGCCCAAGTATGAAAATTGATCTACTTGTTCTAGTTTATCCCCATCCACCCTAATCGTTAATTTAGATTTCTTTCCCTCGAAAACCTCATAATTTTAGTCTTATATATTTTATTTAGTGGTTTTTAAATACTTAGTTCTGTAATTGTATTATTAGTTCTACCGTGCGTTTTTTTGTAGCGTAAATCGTGAATAAATAAAGCGTGACGTCGCCACCTGTCCTAGTGACTAATTGTGGCCGTATTGAATATAATCTCACATAATATTAGTGAACCCCCTCCCCTCATTTCAGAGACAAGAGATTCGATGCAAATTGCGGATTCGGCCCCCAACGGGGCCTAAATGTCCGGATTTTACCATAAAGATACATTGGGCGGTTGTTCGAACATTTTTAAGACACTTTTCGGAAGGAGAGAGAATTCAAAATCACTGAGACTATGCAGAATTCAATAGTATCAATACGGATGCATGTCACCAAATGATCGTGGATTCGACGACAGGAGGGTGCGAAATTCTCTCCTTTAAAATACATTGCGGCGATTTAAAAAAATTTTTAATGGCCTTTCCGATAGCATGTAAACGCAAGACCTGGCATGTGAACAAAGGTCTTAAATAAATTTCATAAACTCTGTACAACGTTTCCCTAATGATCTTTGGTTCGATGCCAGAGCGACAATTGCATTCCCTCATATATTTCAAAACGGAATCTAATTTTAGGACCTTCATGATATGATATACTCTTGAAACTTTGCATACGGCTTATTGCTAATTAGAAGCATATAATCGCACTCTACGGAAAGTGTCTGGGTTCAACTCCAGGCGGTCTTAATTCTCCAATAAGAAATGCATGGCAGGAAATTAATATATTTTTATGAGGAATTTCCCGAGAAAAGCAAACCATCAATCGTTACGGTCCTTGATTCTACTGCACCATTTGTATTCTACCATAGAATTCAATACGGAATTAAATTTGAGGACCATTCCGATACGATGTAGACTTGAAATTCTGCGAAGAGGGCTCCTTTCCGAAACGAAACATCTTCCGAAATGCTTTCGGGTTCGAAATCAGGACGTTTACATAATCCCGTTTGTTATTCACTACGGTGAACTATGGAATGTCATTGTAAGCACATCCAAAAGGTAGTCGGGTATTTTTGTAAACTATTCACCAATTATCTTGCAGTGTGCAAGCATCTTTACCTCCTATTATATATATATATATATTTTTTTTTTTTGAAGCCCTTCCCGAAAGCACACATATGTATTATCCAGGTGAACAGAAGTCATAAATATATTTGATATAGGGAATCGATCGTTCCCTTAATGATCCTTGATTCGATGCCAGAGCGCGATTTTGCATTCTACCATATATTTTAATGCCGATATATATCTGCCCTATTGATTTTACTGCAATGCATCGTGGATGTATTTACAACCGCGATACATTGTGATCAAAATTCATCGTAAGATTTAATGCCTAGGCGATCGTTGAACTATGTCGATCAAGATTGTAAATACCACAGATGACTTGAATATACTACGGGTCGTTAAAGACAATGGGTAAACTATGAATGAAATACACAGTATAGAACCAGACTTCATTATGTTGTTTGAAATCTCAATTCTAGCGACTGGTCATAAACCTCGAAATTGCGAAAAAGTAAAGCACCTGTGAATTTTGCTCATCCATTTCCTGACTTAAAAAGTAAACATATTCAATTTTCAAGTAAACATTCTTTATTTTCATTATTAGTACTATGATCTTAATACGTGTTTATGACAATCTATCCCGTCCCGTATAATATGTACATAAAAGGACTGAATTCTATATGTAAAATATTCCATTCGCTGGTTCCAATGGGTTTTTCGTCGTGCTAATTTTCATCCTCGTCTCTTAAGTTACATTTTCTATCTTTCGTTTTGCCGAGAATTCAGTTAGCTTCAAATAATATGGCATTTATCACTGATAATACCGTCGAGAATCAACGGGCAGCTGAGCTTGTAATAATAATTTCTTAATGCCGGCGGAATACTTATTTTCGGTACCTTCCAAAATTTGCGTGTTGTGACAAAGAACGACTTATGTAAAATTTCTGTCCTAATAAAGTAAATTAATGCAATTAAAATCGTTTGTAAAATTCATAGCAGTGATAACGGGAAAGGAAATGGGCATCACTTTATGCTGATATTTGGGTATGCTAAATCTACTCATGTATTCTTCATGCTGTCTTGTGGCATGCACCATGACTACTTTTCTTTTTCATGACTTTCGCTAGAAAAATGAATTCTTTAAGTGACTTGTGTTAGCATCTATATCTTTCTCACAGAGCAGCAAAAGGGGTACATCTTATTAATATCATCTCTGAATGTTTTACGTAAATTAAGCCTTTGTTTGAATATTGTTTCTTCTAAAATTTCTCATCTTGCACCATGAGTTGCGCTTAAAGGTATTTCGTAACAATTCTATACAAAACGTATTCGTTCTGCCTTTTCTAATTTGCGAATAAAAACTTGTCGACAGGATCCCATTACACAAAATACGCATTCAAGGCCTAATTAGTTCAAATACTCTAAGATTTCGATTGTTCACAGTTAGATTTATCATTTGCTTTAGCCATAATCGTACTACATTCTGTAACAATTCCAAAAAATAGGACAAAAAGTATCCTTTTGTATTCAATTTCAGTAAAACATATACCTGCGGCTCAGTTTATTCTAATATCTTAGCCTAAATTTAACATTGATTGGTAATTAATTACAATTGGTGTTTGGTTTAGCCCGGTATTGAAGATTTCTAGCGTTTGCATTTCGCTCACTTGCTAGCTTTCGCAGCAAATTCAATTCAATATCTTCGTTCTTTTCGTTTCTGGAAATAATGCCCAAACTGATGAAATAAGGTATTTCTGCCCTAAATTTAAGATTCGAAAGAAAAATATAACGTAAATTCAATCCACGCGTCTGTCCAATAGGTGTAATTCGGCCCTCAATTAATCTAGATCAATTCAACTTACATTTACGAAGCGATTAGTTGTTCCAACATCAAACGGAAGAATCGACTAATAAAATGGTAACTTGAAAAAACCGGTCGATGAGTGAGATCGCGTTTAATTTCTCGGTAACGTAACGGAAGTTATGTGAGAAGATGAGCGTCTTTAATTTGGCGCAGGAGGAGAGCGGATCTCCGTTAGTTGAATCACAGAGAGCTTCGGATGAACACGCAATGGATCGCTCCGCATTGCTTCTGCTCCTCACCTTCTCTGCTTTGGTAAGTTTTCGTCTCTTTTGCATCGCTCCATTGTTCGCATCCCACTGCTCCTCCGTTCATTGCATAAACGCACACATATAGAAATGTATGTTTAAGGGAATTGCCGCTTGGGAAGAGTACGCTGGCCTGCGCGAGGGCACACCGTTATTCGGGCGGAAAAGGGTTGGGCGGCGAGAAATACCATCCGTACGAACATCTCTTCAGTTCGGTAGCGAGCGACTTCTATATCCGACAACTTTAACGCTATTTCATTCGGAATAAACACGTTCATCCACCATAATCCTTCGCATTCGCACTTTCATATAAGCGTGTGGGAGGGCTTTTCGAGAGTTCCCGGAATCAAGTTCGTCGCTTCAGAGATGATCTCAAACTAAAACATAATGGTTCGATTGCATTGCTCTGCATTGTTGCGAGTAAGTAATAATGAAACGGCTTGACCGGTGCACAATGCTGAGACGTAACAATAGCTTTTCGTGTTCGAAAATAAGCGTCTTCTTAGCACGCTCCTCGTATAACTGGATTTACTCGTTCTCGGTGAATTTCGTGCGACGTGAAACTAAGCTGAATGATGCTCTCATGAAAGATTTTAACGCAATGCGGTCCAGATCTTCGGCGTTCCGTTATACAACGGACAACACTTTGTGAATTGCCGCCCGAAGATGAAAACGTAAAGTGTATGCGTTGAAATTCCACTGCAAACTCGGGAAATAAGAAGAATAACTATAAAATCGTTGAAACGGTCCGTCTGTGGGGCGTGGCGGATATTTAAATGCGGAATGTGTCAAGGATGGTCAAGGACAGACCGAAAAAAAGATTCATCACGTTTTCTGTTTCGGTAAAAAGTTAACTTCGTTTACCGTGATTTTTATAACGAAATAATGAGTCATGAAAATAAATAATCTTTTGGCCTAACCGTAGTCTTCTTCGTCGATTAGCATTTGAAGTTAGTATCAATTTCCAAACGTATGCACCAGAAATGGAATGCTTTTAATTTCCCAACCATTCGTATCGAGATGCGTTATCGACTAGGTTAAGCATTCGAATTGAAAATTAAATTCTTGAGATCGATAGTGAAAATACTGTATTAAACATTAAAATGTTGTTCAAGTGTTATAACGGAGTTTTTAGTCTAAAGCAATACTTGTTGCAACGAAGAGTAAGAAAACAATGAAAATGTCTTATTTTCCTCATGAGAGCTCATTATTTTCGCTCTCTGTAATTCCTACATCTTTTTGAGAGGCTCTCATAAATTGCATTTTACTTGTATTCTATCTTAAAATGTCATAGCATTGATATACGTATATTGCTATATATTGCTTCATTGTTAGGCGAAAAATGACCAAAATTAAGAAACAAAGGAAGGCGCTCATTGAACGAAAAGCAGACTATTCTTGAAATGTATGACAAGAAGGCGACCAGTATTACACAATAAGACTTTGTCCTCAATCTTTTGAGGATAGAAGATATTATTATAGGCATTTCGCCGCATAATAAATGAAGCAAAGAATACACGATTTGCTAATTTGGAAGAAGAAAGTTAGGAAACGAATTCACCGATTTATTCTGAATATATAGGTTGATGATTGTAATTTATTGCAGACAGAGGGAACTGCTTATGAAGGCGTGTGTATGCTTAGTCCAAGTGCCAAGAATAATTATATGTATATTGCGCTTTTTCTCCGATCCCTTTCATCCAAAAATACAGCTTGTAAGATGGAACCTCAGATGCACCGAAACGCCTCGAAAACTATTCTTCTCTAAAATTCACAGTCTCAGGCGTTGTCTTGTGGAAATATTCCATAATGAGAAAGAACAAATTTTACTTTTTCCACAAATTATTTTTATTATAAACAATACTGTCTTTTATTGTTTATGATCAAAATAATTTGTGGAAATGTATAAATTGTTCTTGCTCAATATTCATCTCTAATTGCCTAGCTGTTAAAAATCGTTCATTGTAGTATGAAAAATAGATAAAACTATGTGAAAAAGTTCTTTGTCCGAAAAGCAGACCATTCTTAAAAACTATGACGAGAAGGCAACCAGCATAGTCAAATTTGACTATATTTTTCATTTTTTATTACTGATAACTTATATGTAAATCTTAATTAACAAGTATTAGATTACTAACGGCAGCACTCTTACCAATTATTCCAGTAATATTTTGTACATATTACAGCATTTTCCAATATTATTCTGAGTATGCCGACGCAATCCGGCGTGTTTCAATTAAGCCGTCCCAAAATTTTCTTTCCTTACCGCGCACATTCGAGCAGTATAATTTCTCCATCGCCCACTGAAGCCCTAAGATAATTTACTCGGTATTTAAGGAATTACTGATACGAAAGGGGATATGAAAGACTATGTTTAGGGAAGACGAACATTTACATAATACAACAAATATGCACGTGTAAGCTGTTGACTTCGTCACGTTTACTACACAGTTGAAATATATTTTTCTGGAACACTTAAGTCCTCCTTTAGGTATTATCGTAATCAATCTCTGTCAGAAGGTGTTCGATATCCCGCGATGAAGTAATTCTCAGCCTCTACCAGAGTAATATATGTTGGTATCAGAAAATCTATCTTCCGCTGCTAGCTGTGGCATTTTCAATTTTAAAAATTCTGTAGCCCGTCGGGCAGCACGAAGTGCCAAACACCCAGAAGGAACTAAATATTCCTTTCTTTTCTTAGATTTCACTTTCTTTTCTTTTCTGGTTGTGCCAGATCCTTCACTGACCGAAACGCGACAACGCCAGTGCGGCTCCTGAAAAATCTGGTGGGGGAGGTAAATCCGTGATTCAGCGGTAGCCCTTAATTCAGGACGCAACTAAGTTTCCGCACAAAGGATCGTTGCGGATGGACGACATTGGCCTAATCGATTCACGAAACTGTTGTTTTTCCCATAGCTTCTTCAGAAAATTATGTCAAAATCCAGCGGCCTATCTTGCGGCAAGAGGAGCGACATCTTGCGTACACTTGAGCAAACCGGTTCGAATTTGAATTCTTCCGCCAAAATATTGGAATTCTGCGGGAAAGTTGAAGTAGCATATAGTGTGCAGCGAGGCGACGCGACGTTTTCAGGAGGGAGGCGAGTAATTCTCGGATGATAAATACAACATTCGACTTCGAAACGTTAGGAAATTCACAAATCATGAAATTCAAATGAACTCCAAAGTTATCAAAATGAAAGCCGTTTCTGGCAGAGAAGTTATCTTGACATTTAGGATATTTACGAAAGGGATAAATATATTCCTGATATCATGCGCGCACATGTATTTTTTGATCAGTTGGTAAACGACAATACATTTAAGCTATGATTCGATTGTAGATGAGAAAATAAATACAGGTACCTCGATGTTACTTTGAGGAAAGAATGCTTTAGGAGAAGGTAATAACCCGTATGTTCCACTCCATAAGCTTACGAGTGTCACTGGCGGCTCATCGAGTGCTCTGCATTGCTCAAGAAAAACTACTGTAGCTCAGCTAATTATTATAATATTAAAATACTACTTTGCCTGAATATTTTTAAGGTTGATTCTTTACATTCATGCAAAGAAACAAATATTTGATTTTTTCAAGTTGAGATGGGTATGTAACCCCTTAAATAACTTTCGTAAGCAATTTTACTCCATTTTAAGTATTTCACTAATATCCTTAGCATGAAAAAGGAATTTGCGTTCGAATTACTTTGGATTTTCAGCCATATATAGCGATTGCCTTTCATATTCTTATTTAACAATCACTACGATTTATATATTTATTTATTTCAGTATATCTGGTAAAACATACATGACAAGCAACGACAAAATAACTGTCTATATTCAGTTTCCTTTATTTTTGTACTAGTAAGGATTTCGTAGGACCATTATTCCTGATTTCAGTATACTAAAGAAAAAGTCTGTAATCGATTAACGATGATGAAAATGATCTTTTTCTTTTCTTTCTTAACATTTATTATAAGGATATATTCGAGTCATCTGGAATCGAACCAAGGATTTACTGCGCAAAAACTATCGATATTTAATACACAATTATGCATGTATTTCTTGAATTTCTATCTAGTCAGGAAGTAGTGAAATTGATTACCGAAAAATGGCTTACATTCATTTCTTTCGAGAAATGCTGAAATCGGATAAATAAATTAATTAATACAAAGACAATGGTGTTTATTATATAAAATTTTAGAAAGAAATCGCTATTTATGATTGTGAAATCCTAAATTACTTGAATGCAAGCTCCTTTTGTGTTCTTCGGATAGTCGTTAACTACCTTCAATGGAAAAATATCGCTTACGAAGGTTACTTAACGGGATTTCAAATTGAGCATACTATTTATTATTATTAATAAGTCAATAGTAAGTATTAAGGAAAGAATTTAACGAACGAAAAGAAAAATTTAATGACAAATATACCAGAGAACATCGCGTTCTTTCATGCATACTCGGCTAGCATGGGCGTGTATTGCGGGGTTGCCTATACTCCGGTTATCAATTTTCAATTATTTATTGCAGCGAAACTAAGGCCCATTCAGACGAACGCCGTCACACTTTTTCATTGCTCTACTTACTGCAACACTGCAAAAAGTTTCATCAAAATCCCCGCACATAAGTGAGAGTCTCTCCTTGTAAGTAAGGATATCGAATGAGTGTATAACATAATTAAAACCACTCGTCAGTCAATATATATGGTTACATGTGTGTGTATGTGAGCCTTGAACTCGACAACCAAGAGTTGCAGTTTAAGAGATTCCTCTGCGCGAATGATAGACTACCTTTGTTGCATTTATAATTCCCCGCTTCGACCATAGACGAATCAAAGCCTTGCCTGCATGTAAAATCATTCTTATCGAATACTGGCTATACTTTTTGCAATTTAAATCAGAATCTTATATTGGTCGCTGAATATTGTCTTCGTTTCGAAATTGTGAGAACTTTTTTTAATACACGTAAATTTTCTGAGCCTCAAGTTTGAAATTAATCCGTGCCCTAGATGATCGACTTTTGAATCCGAGCTCATGCATCTTCTCAATAAAATGAATTGGGCCCTTTAAAAGTAATGAATAATAATTATGATTGACTATATGGATTGACTATATATATGAAGAGGAGGAAATTTTCTGAGGCATCACCGTTATGATCGCTGGTTCAAACTTAGAAACCATCTTTATCAGTTTTCAACTGAAACTATCTTCTTCACTAAGTGCTTCTTCACGATCAATGATGGGTGAAAATTAGATTATTATATATTATTAATGAAATTTATTATATTATATTATTAATGAACGGACAGAAATGGAAAGAAGTTTGGGGGAATTTGGGAGACTTCTAGAAAAAATAGGACGTCCGATCACTAAAAATAATTATAATATTATAGCTATGAAATTTATATAATTTAATGTATGGATGGGCGTGCTTAATATAGAATATTATCCTAATATGGAAACCACATCAGCTTCAGCTCGTTTTGTAAGTAAATGAAAATGCTACACACAGTCATCATACGAGTTGGAACTTTTCAAGAAAAAACACCCGTGCTTTGGCGAGTTTGCTTGTCTTAATGAGTTTTTGGCGCAATATTTGCAACCTATACGTTGGTGACTATTATATTAACCGTATCACAGTATGATACCGTATAATCGTACCATAATATATTAAATTAAGATTTTTCTTTTGTATGTTTTACTTTTGACTCTCTATCACCCTCAACTAGTCTCATACCAAAATCGCGGGACACGCAAACTTTAACTCCTTGTGAGATGCATACAAATATAGATAAATATATAGTATATAATAATATTCTCAACTCTTTGGAGAAAAAAACTAGTACTTTTATGAGAAGACGTTCAGCAAATTATAAATTGCAGAGCGTCGACCTAATGGAAACTTACATAATAAGTTCTCCATTATGGTAATACTTTAGTAAGTTATTCACCGTTCAAAGAATATGAGATCCCAACTCATTCAATTAATTGATATTTCTTGTATAAATAGATATTGAAGGACAAGAACGACATTGTGACGGAAAACATAATTTAACACACTCGATATATGGAACAGTTCAAATACCAGAAATTGCTAATGAATTGCCTAGTTACTTGACTAAACCAATGAAAGAATCAACATTTTTATTTGAAACTTAAATATTATATTTTACGAAAACTACTTACAAATAGTTTTGGAGCAAAGTATAGTTTAACAAACATATTTATCATACTACTGTAAATTGTTGAAAACAGTCAAATTAATTTGAACCCATAGTACGGTCATAGTATTTGTAAACAAAGATTCACAGTACATAGAAATTACTGGCTTATAAAATGATGAAATAACAAATACCGATATCGGACTATTTTACAGTTTTTCGTACATTAAAAGACCGAAATGTAATGAAATAGCAAAACGATTAAATTTTACACTACTGTTATAGTGTATAGTGGAAAATAGATTGTCAATATGATAAAGGTTAAATAAAGTCTTTTAATACCGCTGAAGACGCTCTCTTTCCCGCTTAATACGCGGATTTTTCCAGTCTCAGATGCACTGCAGCCCACCTTACTTCGATGGAATTTTGTGTACATCATCACTGTCGTCCTCTCCCGCCTTATCTTTACAATGCTTACTAGTGAATGTTTTTCTTTTGAATGAGTAATTTTGTGAGAATAAAATGGAGATATCGCAAAGCAGAACAATCCGATCGTCGGAGATGAATCGAACTCTGAGAGTGAGTGAGATCTTTCTATCACTTCGGTCTCATAATCGACGCAAAACATCAAATTCTCTTTTTCCTCTCCTCCGAATCTCAAGTTGAAGAACGCACCGAATAAAGGAAGTATAATGTTTTTCGGGATGTTGAGCGTAGTTTTGGAGAGATGCACACTTACCAGTGCTTTTTTAAAAAACGTTACAATTCCCTGTCTATCTGGGGAAAATTGTTTCATTTCAGAGTGAAAAATTACCTAAAACAAGTAACTAAAACGCTATTTTATGCAAACCATTGCAATAGTGCAGACCATTCTTCATAAGTATGATCAGAACCCGGTTATAATGCCATTCCGCTTAAGACGCGATTCGTCCCCTGATAAACCTCTTAACCGGGTTTAATTCGAACTTAATAATAAGATATTATAATTATTGAATGTAGAGTGCAGAAAATACGTAATTTTAGATATCATTGACAATGATACTGAAAACGTAATTACAAATAAATATTTATGCTTATAAGTAATATAAATCGGAGAAAACGACTTCTAAATTTACGAGCGACGAAAGAAAATTGCTTTGTCACGTAAATTTAAACCGGAAATGTAGAGTAGGATCTAGTTTTTACATCTGGAACAATATTAGCACTCAGTGATATCCTTTACTTTATATACACATCAGTTTGAATTGGTATTTGACATAATAAATCGCAAGGGCAGATGAAGATGGCGTGTATTTAACAATTTTTTCCTGGTAAGACTTTTTCGTTTTCTCTCGCCAATGTCACGAGCTAGAATAACAAAATGAACGAACTCGTCGATTAATAATTCCGTCTTCTCTCCTTCAGCGAGACTCTCTTCGCAGGATTTAGATGTTACGCCGTCACTATAGAAAAGAACCCGGATAATATTAAGGAAACGTCTTTATTTGGGTTAGAGTATTGAAACAAAAGCAATCAATTTCAATCTAACTCACATGTTATACATACAATTTCAAAGAGAAAATAGGAAGAAGTCTGAATGTAAGAAAACCTAAGAGAATATTATGAAAAAGCATCCACTACCGGAAAACGTCCGAAAGGAGGCTTGAAAACCTCTACAAATCAACTTATAGCAATAAGTTACGAAAGGTCATGAAAAGGAAATCTAAATACACAGTTATTAGTCACATAAATGTAGCACATCAACAAGCATAATCGAGTATATACATCAATAAGTATACTCAATCAATTGTAGAATACATTTTATACAAAAGTGTTTAATAAAGAAATGAGTACTTACTGAGCTGTCAAGGGAACTAATGAATCAAAATAAGGAAAAAACGGTATACAAAAGTCTTCTGAAATTAGGTGAATAATGTGATTCTCAAGGAATAGATTGATCGCCAAAAACAAAGTGAATTGCGCATTTCATCGTGAAAATTTAAGGCAATTCGTGTGACACGACAGTTTCCTACTCACATTCTCTAGACGCCGTGCGACTTCTTTAGCTGCTAATAATCATGTATATTATAATTTAGAGTGTGTGGCTCGAGGAGTGGAAATCTTCGCGCTATATTAAAAGCCGACACCGCAGTCCTTTTTCACGCATGCATTTGTCTTCGATTCGATCAAAGACGATTCTCCCTTCTACTTCTAGCATCTCTTTCTTTCATGTGATGAATAGTTAAAAGTAAGAAGAGACTTCTTAGTCTCAAAATCCTCCGATTAAACATATCATTGTTGTTATCTTGTATAATTATCAAAAGCGCATTGAACTCTTCAGTGACGAAGAAAGCCTCACACTAATCTTTACATAGTCTACCATATCGTTGATATAAATTAGGAACAAGATGAGGGACTCCTGATGAGACTTTTACATCGTCGGAAAAAAAACTCCATCTAAAGCTACGCGTTGAACTCTACTTGTCAGAACCGAATAATGAATAATTTGATCGTCGATTGCATAAGACTGTAGATTCTAAAGTAAATTCGAGTGTTGCTCTGCATAGAATACCTTCTTAAAATCAAGGAATCTCTGCATTCTTGTGGCAATACTAAGTGAGATTTTAAATGTATACGCTTTTGTTTAATCACTCAAACAATCCACATAAATATAGATATGTTAATAAACGTTTACTACTTGTAAATTGGAATGAGAAACCGCGGATGACTAGCACTGTAATTGAAGACTGATTTAAATATTTTTCGACCATAAATCAAACATTATTGTCGTGATAGAACATTGGACACGAGGTACGCTTTTATTTGATGCCACTTGTTACCATCCAAGAATTACAGATCTTCATGATAATATTAAAGTGTCTCTTGATCTTCCTTTGGGAAACTTTATTCAGCTTCTAATTCTTCCTTTAAATCACAAGGACGTATGGATTCGGGCGAGTTGTTCAGGTTAATTGTTAAATTCAAATGGTGTTTTTGGTTGATTCATATTAACGTTTTATTTATTTTTGCGCTATTTAATGTGTAAGTTATTGTAGCTCGTGAAATATTTTGTATGATGGACGGGGTTTTTATTTAATAATATTTTGTAAGATTATGCATAGAATTTGTAATATTATCTGTTTTGTCGTTGTGAAAATTGATGTCACCAACTATCCTTAAATTAACGAAATTATCAGATCATAAATGTAGTGCAAAATTATTTATATAAGTAAAAAATTGGCATATAAATATCTTAAATAGCTTATGTTTTATCAAAGGAAGTATATGGCCTGGGGTTATATCGACCCCACGAAACCAATCAAGGGTTAACAAGGATTAATTGCTTCTATGAAGTGGTGCTGTGGTCTTACCGTAAAATTTAGCAGATCTCTTTGTTTCTTCTTTCTATGATAGTAGATAATTAAAACCCTTGCGAAGAACGAGTAATTTCATAGTTCTAAACGTATTTAAAAAATGCCCGCGGCGAGTTGTCCCCGCGGCGAGTTGGGCCCGCGGCGAGTTGTCCCCGCGGCGAGTTGTCCCCGCGGCGAGTTGGGCCCGCGGCGAGTCGGCGGCGGCGAGCTGGCGGCGGCGAGTTGACCCATTCCCGTTTTTCAGTGCTTATAAAATATTTAGAAGCGTCGTGACTATCTGGTGACCGTGAGAGCGATCATCGAAAGCGTCCTTGTACTCGTTTGGACTAAACCAAAGAAAGGCCTCCATCTTGTCGTATCGTAAACACAGTGGGAATCGACTTTGTATTTAACTACGGAAACTGGCAATACCACGAGATGTCACGGTCACCAATGGGCGAGCTCAGATGGATATGATAAAATGGGAATATGAAAAACTTCCCGAGTGGCACTACTGTATAAATTGATTGTATGGATAGAGATTATTATTGTAAAGGAATAGAGGAGAAGAGAGCGAAGAAAGTGTTTATTTCTTGAAATATACACGGGAGTTAAGTCGTTTAAGGAATTGTCAATACGTTGGTAGGAGAGACCATGTACCCAAAATGAAATTGATTAAACAACGAACGAATACGAGTGAGTCCACGTTCTTAAATCGAACTCCTTTGAAATGGAATAATTTGATTGAATAGAATGATTTGTTTTCCTAAAATATAATTAAGTGTTTTTAGACAGTATATTCAATTAGTTTGTATGGCTACCGATGGGTAGAAATTTGTTATTAATTTGTCGTCACCGGACTCCAACTGTAATTGATGTAGTTATCATTATTGCCTTTTCAATATGCCTACTCATTAACTACACTATAATCTGTACTATTTTTAAATAACTGTATGTGGTCATTCATTGTAATAGTAAACTCTGCCATGGGTATACTATGTGTAGAGTTGATGTGATTATAAATAAATAAATTCATTTACTTAGGTAATTCTCTTCCATGAGTACTATCGATTTTAGAGAGTAAATTTTAATGTTAGTATACAAGTAGAGTAGTAAATTTATAATGTTGAAAAGAGTTCAGCAAATGGTATAAAGGATGGCAACCACTGAGTTTATTAAATAGGTACACGTGTGCGGCAGAAAACTACACAATCAGTGATATGTAATAAGATTAATATAAGAACCTTTAAAGATGTTGTTCTATTGGTTGCTCCATCTCTCAGATTTGTTGTTCATCTGATAATTTATTGTTATAGAGTTCAATTATACTTATTGATAGTTAAGAATATGCTTAAGTTTAGAGTTAAACCGGACACGAATCTACCTAACCGCAGAAAGCGTGGGACTGAGAGGTGATGTACAATTCTCTTCCGTTTTACGTTTTCTTTTCTTAGCTGCCCCATATTGAAAACACATATTTTTTCCATCGGGAAAAGACTGCTCCATCCGATAATGTTAATAAGATAATTGAATGTTCGTTTAGTGATGGAATGTCGAGGCGTAGAGCAATGAAATAAAGAGTATTAGGACGAGATAGCGGAGAAAATGGAGATTAAGTCATTAGTTCTACTTATATGTAGGTTTAAATTGTCGGTTAGCAAGATTGAGAACACGCGTGATGTATTTAGAAAAGCTTTATCATAACTGCAGGCATGGGCATGCGAAGTGCCTCCTCCTTGCTCGTGCACGAACGACGATGGAGTGGACTGCGACGGAGCGACTTTCGCATCAATTTTCCCATCGGCTCTTCCGACTGCCACTCGGGAGTTCTCCATCCGCAGTGCGGCAATCCAAGACCTTCCCTCAGGAGCGTTAGCCCACCTGCGATCCCTTCAGAAGCTGGACCTCTCCGGCAATTCCATCCGACGCCTTCCAGAGAGGCTTCTGGACGGAGTGGAGGAGAGCATAGAGACGCTAGTTGTGAGTGACAATCTCTTGGGCGACCATCTCAACCCGGTGTTCTCGTGGCCTCAACTTCGTGGGCTCAAGAGGCTACGGAAGCTCGACGTTTCCGGAAACTGGCTCAAGAGTCTGGAGGCTGGCTTCGTTGAAGGATGCGAGCAGTTGAAGGTGAAGTTATTTTCCCTACTATTCTTTATCAGTGGATTCCCCGTCAAAAATGACGGAACTAAATTTAGTAACTTAGTCCATCGCAGGTGTTGCAGTGACTGTAAATGAACTCATTTAAAGGTTTAAGTATAAAATGAAACACATAACTTGGTTGGAAGAAACACAATAATATAATATAATATATATATACACATACACACACACACAAACATATTATTGTTGTTATATACGGAAAGACTAGAGCCTAAATCTTAGAGTGTAATCACCATGTAATTGTAATGTCAGATGATTAAAATAAGAATATCTTATTATGTTATAACGGTTCTGATTCGGAATTTTCACAAGTTTTTGATTCCTTTTTGAAAATAAATCAACTTCACAGCAAACAAAAATAAGTTTGATGCGTATTTTTCATGGTTTGCTTCTTTGGTACGACATGGATTCGAACGACTGACGATTTGGAAATTGAAATTCTCCTTAATGCTATACTGAAATTTGTATTACACTGCGATCTTTGTAATGTTTATGTCAAGCAAAGTTCCTCCATCAGCGAAGTAATAGAAACAATTTGGTCTCATACTTTGACGCCCTTCGCCGATCAGAAGAAAGGATCCTTCATGGGAAATAATTTACAGAAAATTGATGATAAATTAAATCAAATTATTGCATCGAATCACGAAATCTGCTAACCTGATTCGCTAATACTGTGTCACAGTGACTCACAGATCATCAATTAATATGTTATTTAGTTTTATTTATTAGCACATATATACTTATTATGACTTATCAGTACTATCGATTTATGTTAGCAGAATCTTCATACCTAAAATCATACTTAGATCATTAGTTTAAAATCACGAGTTATTTTCAAACTAATCCAAAGACGATACAATTAAAACTGCTACAAATAACAGAAAACTTTTAGGAGTTTTAATATATATCTAGCCTATATAAATCGAAATTCAGCGTTTTATTAAAGTGAGTGAAAAGTCGGAATGAAACTCGTTTCGATGTTCTTTCTTTGGACATCAAATTCTTTTGCCTTTTCAGGAGCTGTTACTTTCCAGAAATGATCTTCAGGAGGTTCCAAGCGCCGCTCTTAATGGGCCGAGGGCGCTGAAGACTATTGCACTGGACAGCAACAGAATCAGTGAGTCTCGATGTGGAATATAAATTAATGTCTCTTCCCTGAAAGGAAAGCTAGTAACTCGCGAGCAATAAATAACAAATAGATAGCAATAATAGAGGGAGTCAAAGAATAAAGGGGACTTCATGAGAAGGTGAGTATGAGGTGAAGATACAGGAGGAAGGTTTGGTTGCAAACGAACGGAAAAATAGCAAGCTTAAAATATAGGTTAACAGAATTTGATAAGTATGTTTTTTATCGAAGCTTAATAGCAATAGGTTGATGAATTCAATGGATCATTGGATAGAAGTTTTGATTCCATCACCAAATGAATGGAACCAAAAATTGATCAAGGAAAGGAGAGTCAGAAATGTTAAGAGACTTAAATTTTAAACTTATTAGATGAGTTATTTCCTAGGTACCATATCTAGTTCTGCATTCGTATCCCAACGCCTTCTGGAGACGATCAATTTGGCAAAGAACGGTTTGAAGATAATCGAGAGTGGCGCTTTGGCGGGTCTCTCCAGACTGCGACATGCCGCCTTCAACCACAACAGCCTCAGCAGATTGGACAGTAACACCTTCCAAGGTAATTCATTCCAAAAAGACACCACAATCGAGTGACTTATCTGTAAAATACACTCTTTTCGGGGGACTTAGTGAAAACCGCGTTATATGCGGGTTTTTGAAGAATGGTCCGATAGAAAGGCGTTTATTCCGCAAAAAGAAGTGGCCGCTCTTAATAATAATAATGTTTCTTACAAATTCTACTCCATTTATAGGTTGAAAATAATCAGGTACGAGTATGTCAGCACATATGAATTAAAAAAGACTAAAAAGATCAATTGACACTGTACAATTTTACAACTTATTATATTAAAATACAATTGATACGAATACAATCATATAACTATTACATGTATATATTTTTTACTTAAATGGTTCATAAACAGTGCTTACACCATTTTATAGTGAATACATAACAGGTTTACAGCAAATACATTGAATGCAAAAAATGATAATAAAAATAAATCTACAAGAGCTAACACAGACAAAATAATATTTAAGCAGGAAATTATTTATATGAATCTTTACACAGATACTCTTTCCTGAAAAGAAATATCAGATAGAATGTAAAATATAATAAAACATTAGTTGCCAACATACAATTTTACAAATGATAATATGAAATACTATCGGCAAGAATGTAATAGATATGTTTTTATAGATAATGCGCGTAAATAAACATATAAAATACATAGTACGGCACTTGGGAGCTCTTCTAAGTCGTCGTCGAACGGACTAAAATATAATGACTGTAATCTTTCTATATTTTTATACTGTTCGAGCTATCATTCGGCGTAGGACATCTATCATAAACCTGTTTTCAAGCATATTACTTAGTCGAAGAAAATAACCTTGGAAATATTGTTTCTAACATTAATTTCCCATCCTTTTTTGCGTTATAGGATCGGCCAATGGAAAAAGATGGACGCATAATCTTAAACGTTTTATCTCTGAATGTACAGATTGAAAGTTTAGCCTAAAATCAACTTTTGTTCAAGTGCAGTTGGTTGGAAAGCTGGTAAATTACCAAAAATGGAATCAAAATGAAGCTGAAGTAATGAATTCTAAATAAACATACAAGTAAATTTTTTATAAATAAATATTCAATTCGAGGTAATTTATTTTCGTCTTTTTTCTTTTTTGGCCCTTTTACTGCCGTATTCCAAAAAATTGTATATTCAAAAGTTAAACTTCCTAATGAAACTCGAGATGAACTTGATTCTAATAATTTTCTAGATAAAAATAATAGCAATAAAAATTTTTTAAATTAAAAATTGAATTTCCAACTTGCCACATTGACATTTTGTTTAAGAGAATATTTCAAATGTATTTTGTAGTAAGGCGAACTCTGGCACCACAGAAAGTAGCTGCGCAGGATTCTGAAATTTAATCTGCATCAATCAATCGTTGTATCGAAGCATTTTGATGTTGCCTGAAGGTTTGTTTATTCTTCACAAAACTCTCAGATTAAGACTGGACTTTAATGGTTTACAAATGCAACACTTACCTTCAAGATCTCATACTACTCATGTTCCTACTCAATCTTTTTTAATAATAATAACAGCCTAACTGATAGCTTTTCAATGATGGAAAAAAGTTTGTTGTGACATCAACTGTGTAACGGTGACCATAACTCGCCTCACCGAACACAAATAGCTTGAGCTTCATTTAAAAGAAATGATTTAATTAATTAATGCTTCTATTTTGCACTGCACTTTTAGATCTAAGTTGGTTGGGTAAGTTTTGTTACCTTGTAAGACTGTGTGTAAAACAGTGATTGTGAAGGATAAATCGTCTTACGGTAGCTAAAACAGATAAGTACCCGAAGGATGTAGCAAACACAAGCAAGATATCGAACGTAAATCAACAAATTTATATAACCCGAAACTAAACCGAAAGTTGTTATTTATACAGATCTGATTTTCGGTTCTCAACAATACACACTTAAGTTCAGTGAGAGGAAGGTTTGTTAAACATGAGTAATTACGACTTGGAAATAATTATTACAAAGTTATATTTTAAAATTTAGTGTAATGTAGCACATATAAAAAGGAAAAAAGGTCAAAATAATAAACAAACTCATAGAAGGATATAATATTTCAATAATTTGATTAATCCTTGTTTATTCAGTGGTTTAAGTCGGTTCTGACCAGTAGAGTTCAACGTGTAGTTTTAGATGGAGTTTTTTTCCGTTTTCGATGTAAGTCTCATCAAGAGTCCCTCATCGGGCCGATCTTGTTCCTTATTTACATCAACGATATAGTAGACTATGTAAAGAGTAGTGCAAGGCTTTCTTCGTCCGTTGCATAAATGTGGAGTTAGATCCAGGAGAGTAGAGCGCGTACAATGTAGAGCGGCTCGTTTCCTTAATGGAGACTCTAGGTATCAGAGATATTCAAAACTCGGCTGGGAGGATAGAAGAAATGAGTGTAGGTGTAAAGTATCCGATAAAATTTTGAGCAGTGATTTACATGATTAAATACGCGACGTCGAGATTCCCACACTCAGCTAAGGCAATTTCCGATTGACTCACGTCAAAGAGATTTGATGAGATTATAGCGAAAACGGATTCTGGTCCGTTTCTTCCTCATGGTATTAGGCACATAAATCAGATAGTAGGGAGTTTTCACACTCCCTGCCATACACCATACGGCGGCTCGCGGGTATTAATGTAAATGACCTGAGGGAAAAACACCGGTTCGAATCGGTTGCACATCTGCAAAACGGGAAAAGAATCGAAATTCGGTTTCCTCGGAACGAAAATCGGTTCGTGCCCTGTACACCAGCAATGTGTGTAACTGTCATCATCATTTAAATATTAAGATTTGAATCTAAATGCTGTGTTTTTTAACCGGAATCATGTTTTAATTCTACTTTCAGGGGCAGAAAACCTGGAGCATTTGGACCTATCCGACAACATGATGTCGGAAATTCCGAGTATAGCCCTGGATTCTCTTCCTTACCTCAAGATTCTTAACCTGTCCTCCAATTCCATTCAGGTACGTTGAAGCAATTCTTCGAGTTGCCTTCTGTTCATTGAAGAACAGCATTTGTTATTTCTGTTTAAGATTTCTTTTTCTCAATTGATGGATCATCTGGCCAACTTTATTTTCGGTAGTATTTACGTTCGTTGTCCCGGACAACCCGCTAAAGAATATCTTTTCGGTATGGGTGAGCGAATATTCGAAAATCCCAATCTAATCTAATTATATTCTTTGTTCAACAAAAATTCGAACCGAATCGACATCTGCAAAATTTCAAATCCAATACAAATTAAAGCGGTGGAAAACATTACTTCAGTTACTCTTTTCTTGTTTCCTTTTTACAATTTTCCACGTAAAAATTTATGTATGGCGTACGTATAAGTACTTATGGCATAAGTATGCTTCTAGCCATAACTAATATACTAATCAAAATGACTATAATTACAAAATTATAACTAATCTAATATATTTTCATTGAATACTTTCGGGATCTTATTTTAGAGGATGATGTCGATAAGCAGGAGACGAAGGAAAATTAAAACTTTAGTTTGAGAATTTTACTCGAAACAAACGGAAGAATTACCAAATTGAATAATTTAGTCAATTGGATGCGAAGCTCTACTTATTCACACATCACTACATTTTGGCCTTCCTAATCTCATGATACCTTTCCTTAACAATTTTTAGGTACTGAGAATGAATACATTTGTGCATAACGCCAATAATTTTTATATAATAGTTTTAGAGCTTTTCGTTTCGCATTGTTTCCTAAACTCATCCAATTTATAACCCTTTTATCTCATTAGATGAGATTTTTCTGCTTGTTTTCTCCTCATGCAGACACCTCTTTTGGCTTTCACAAGCCCGGGCGAACCCGAGGGGGGCGTCATTCGAATGTTTGATGAGGCGCGAATATATTCGTAATTATATTTTTATGGAAAAACCAATCAGATAGCAGAATAATTATAATGACTTGACGCTTTCCTGGTGGATAGCTTGCGTAAAAAGCTCTCGGGTGAATTCCGGTGACCGAGTCGCCGACGTTTCGATGGCTTGCTTTGCCATCTTCCTCAGGGCTGCTGAGATCTGATTGTGAGTATGTAAAGGTTTAATCGGATATTGGGAAATAGAATGGAGTATTTGGAATGTATAAGGGTGTTGAGATATCTTCTTCAAGAGTGAATAGTGGGCTTGTGATAATAAATGTGTGAAGACGAATGATTAACTATGGTATCCTTCTCCACCATCAGAGCGTGCACAACAAGGACCTGCAGCGACACACTTCCCTCGAAGTGCTGGACCTGAGTCGCAATGCCATCTCTTCCCTCGGCTCGGGGACCTTTTTGGGCCTGAGGGCCCTGCGCGTGCTGGATCTCGGAGTAAACGCCCTTCGCGCGGTCGAAGACGACGCCTTCGAGGGCCTCTCCGCGCTCTCCTCCCTCTCCCTCAGAGACAATAACGCTCTCCTCGTACCATCGTCCGCCCTGGGCCGTCTGCCTCTCCTCACGCACCTCCGCCTCGACTTCAACAGAGTGGCCGCCGTGTCCTCAGACCTTCTCCCGGACATCGCCCCCGCTCTGCGCTCTCTCGACCTCTCACACAACGTCGTCCGAGAACTCCCTCCCGATGCATTTAGACGCTTCTCTTCGCTGCGCAGGCTCTCCCTTTCGGGCAATCGCCTCTCTGCCCTCGAAGAGGCCTCCCTTGCGGGCCTCGACAAGGCCTTGGAGTCTCTATCCCTCGACTACAACCGCCTTCAGCGCTTGCCGGCCCTACGCCTGCCCCGTCTCGAGTCTCTCTCCGCCTCGCACAATCGGCTCGTCACTTTGCCCGATCTCACCTTCCTCCCCCGCCTCAGACACCTTAGCCTCGCAGACAATCCTCAGGCGGGTGCTGCGCTCTCTCCTCTTGCCCTTCCACCGGCCCTCGTCTCCCTCGACCTCTCCGCCACGGGTCTCTCATCTACGCCCGTCTTCCCTCCGCCCAACGCCCTGCGCTCCCTCCGCCTAAACCGCAACTCCCTTTCCCAGCTGCGCGATGACGCCTTTCTTGCCCTTACCTCTCTGCGCGACCTCGACCTCTCGCACAATTCCATCGCAGACATTCGGGACTTCGCTTTCAGAGGCCTCTCTTCCCTCCGGAATCTCTCCCTCGCCTTCAACCTGCTCTCTTCCATCCAAGAGGGTCTTCTCGACCACTCTCCTCTCATCGACACCTTGGACCTCTCTCACAACCGCCTTTCTCTTTTGCTGCCTTCCGTCCTCGCACCCTTAACCCGCCTCAGAGTTCTTCGCCTCGCTTCCAATTCCCTCTCCGTCCTTCCTCCGGACCTTTTCCGAGATCTTCCGCTTCTCCAGCGCGTTGATGTCTCCCGGAATCAGCTGTCAGCCGTGGGCGCGGGGGCCTTCGCAGACCTTCCTCTACTCCGCAATCTCTCTCTTTCCTCCAACCGCATCTCTTCTCTGGACGAAGGAGCTTTCTCGCGCTCTCCTCAGCTGCGCTTCTTAAACCTCTCGGACAACGCGCTGGAAAGACTCTCCGGAAGAACTTTCGAAGGTCTTTCTTCTCTACAAGTGGACCTATCGCTCAATCGTCTCTCTTCCCTTCCCGACGCCCTATTCGACAGCTCTCGGGTTCGATCATTGCGCAGCGTCGATCTCTCCCGCAACCTCTTCTCCTCGGCTCCCCTTTCCTCGCTCCATTCTCAGCACTCCTCACTCGAGCATCTCTCCCTCGCCAACAACAGCCTCCAGCATCTCCCCAGAGGAGATCTCTTACTGCACCTCAAATCTTTCGACCTTTCTTCCAACGCCCTCTCTTCGGAGGTCCTGTCCCACGTGCTTTCCGAGCCCAAGACCACCAGAGCCCTCTATTTATCCGCAACCGGACTGAGACGACTCCCTCCTTTGGAGACCCCGTTCTTGAGGATCCTCGACCTTTCCCGCAACGCCATCTCTGAAATACCTCCAACGGCCTTCGACAGGACTACGTCCCTCCAGAAACTGGACCTTTCGGACAACGCACTGCTGCAGATAGGCGACTCTCTTCGAAGGGCTTGGAGGGCTCTTCCCTTTCTGAGGCAGCTGGACCTCTCCGGCAACGCTATCGCTGAGATCGGAAAGGAGGACGTGGAAGGTCTCGAGGGTCTCTCCATCCTCCGCCTCACACGCATGCCATTCTTGCGCACATTGCACGCCGACGCCTTCCTCAATCTCAGCCGATTGGAATCCTTGTCTCTGCGCGGCCTTCCACTTCTCGGTTACCTGGAAGCTGCAGGACTGCTTCGATCGGTGCCTCTTTCCCTCCGTTCTCTGGACGTGGAGCCTTCCGAGTCCATCCTCGCCGAAGGCCCTTCCGTACCCCTTCGACATCGCCTGCGTCGCCTCGCCCTCTGGGGAAATCGTCTGCAAGGCCTCGCTCCCGGATCTCTCGCAGGCCTCTCTGCGCCGGAGCTGGAGATTCGACTGCTCGACACTCAAGTCACCTCCGTCCCTCCCACGCTATTCTTCCCTCTGCCAAAGTCCTCAAAAATCCTCCTGGACATCAGCGGGGCCAAGATGTCTTCCATTCCACCGTCTCTGCTCGCTTCTTTCGATTCCAGGAAGGAGAGTTTAGAGGTGAGGGGTCTTCAGGAAAACCCCATTTCCTGCGACTGTAGCGCCCGTTCCCTCCGTCGTTGGTTGCTGCTTCGACGGTTGTCCGACGGGGCCGTGTGTGCATCTCCGCCTTCACTCTCTGGACGCCGTCTTCCGGACCAAGTTTCCGAGGATGATCTCGGCTGCGAGCGGAGGTCAACCGACGCTGTCTCGTCCTCCACTCCGGCGCCCACTTCTGCTGAGCCGGAGATCATCTGGTCTTTGCCCCCCGCTCCCTCACCCGCACCCAACCTAAGAGAGGAGAAGCCCGAGAGGCCGGCAGCCAACGATGACGCGCTTGTGGTAGGAGTGGTAGGAGGGGTGGTAGCGTTCATCGCCCTGCTGGCCGCTGGAATCTGCGTGGCCAGAGTGCGGCTGTCCGCTGGCGGCCGATACAGGGGAGGGCCTCTGGCAGCAGGGCAGAGGACACCCGCCGGCATGGAGTGCGCCTGCAGACCAGCTTCCAAACCAATGCCTCCCCTCTACGTCTCCCGCACGCCCTATTTGGTGGCCATGGACTCGGACAGATGGTAACCGGGTGCATCTGCTCCTTTATTACGATGAAACAGTTGTTCTCCGCCAATGGTCTTTTGCTGGAATGATGTTCGAAGTGAGAGATTTCGGCAGAATCAGCGGATTTACAATTGTGATTAGGAATTTAGGGTCATGTCCTCACCCATACGGACATCACATGTCCATGAATGAATGTCTGTGAAGACACTTCTAAAAAACTACATTGTTATAATCTAAGGATACATTTTCAAAATTAGTTCGTGCCTTCATCCTCTTACACTTAATGTAAATGGCATTTATCGGAAATAGTTAGTGCCTTTCTTTGCAAGATTATCAGATTGGAGATGCCGTCACACAATTTGCTTGAAGAGGCCTCACATTAATGATGCAATAATGCGTGATACTTTGCTTTTTCTCTCCATGCATGCGTTTTTTGCGTATTGTAGTTTATTGGATATTGGGCGCTTCCTTACGCAAACAAATGTATTCTTTGATATCTTCCTCATTGCTGAACTGAAGGCAGGACTTGTCGAAATGTATCTGGGTGAATCACTTTCTGACCCATACTCCCTTGGTTTGCTCTGACAGTCAGTCCAGCGAGTGACAAGGAACATATTCATCTTGCTCCTGTATAATTCTGTGCAGCTAAGAGACTTTGGAACCATCGGCTGGATGTGTCGAACGAGCGCTACCTTTCTACTATACAAAGGGTGACCAATAATAATTACCTAGCTTCATTGACTTAAATTCATTTTATAACCAGCTTCGGTTTAGAAATTTTCTTCAATGACGAATGTTTTCCATACAAGGTGATCAATCATGTCAAAGGAATACCATTAGACACGGCTTAAACTTGGGAAATGGGGATGAGAATCAGGGTTAGAAATGTGCTGTTATTTAATTAAATAACAGTTGTTCACTAGTAATACACCATTGTAATTAAAATCAGTAATCCCCTAAAGGAACGGCAAGAGTGAAAAAAGGAATTTTATTCCGAGTTCCCGCTAACTTCAAAACCGTTCCTTATAACCCTCCCTCTACCTTTCAAATAACTGTTGTAGTAAAATTATTCTTAACAAAGAAAACCCATATTGATTTGCCGACTTCCTTCCTTATCTTTTCGAGTGCATATGTATCGTGTTCTGGTATCTCCTTAACCTCGTGTTGCGTGGAAATTAATGTTCATTGAACAATATTTTTAAGAATATCGCAGAACTCTATAAACTGAAATGAATAGTTTTGCAAGGTTCCACCAAGTTAAGACCGTGGTTCTTCGAAGTGAAGTAATGGATTTAAAATTACGCAGCCGGTGGCTAGCAACACTTTATAAAGGGAAGAGATTATGTAAGAGTGTCTCATCGATCTTCCCATAATTATAAGCGGAATAATTGGTATTTATACGTTATTTATTTGTTATTAAGCCGTACCTGATGATGATGTGTGCAGATTCGAATACTAGTGGAGTGAACCGATTCAGGGACCAAAAGAATAAAAAGTCCTCTATTTTGGAAGACGAGTTAGTTCATTTGAAAATCCAATAAATAATTCTCGAACTTTGTAGAAAGTTTTTCTTAATTACTGAATAGTTCGGACGAATTGCTGAAATTTCCAAGTATTTTACCACTGACAGTATAACTTAAAATCACAAAGTTTAAAATTAATTAAATAAGACACTCCTCAGTTGCTCCCAACTGAGGAGTGAAAAAATACAATGTTAAGTATCTAAGAAGGTTACTTAATTCATTTGGTTTGTAGTCAAAGAAGGAAATGTCAAATAGAGTAAAGGGCTTAGTCAATGTAGTGTTCACCAGTAATTTAACCTTCCGCATAATCTACAAAAGAATTAACTTTATTCGAAGCGATAGTATTTATTTGCTTATAGATTTGGATGTGGAAGAAACGATACCATAAATAAGAGGAGAAAAGAACAGAGAAACGAATTGTGAAATCAATCCCCACTAGCAGTCTACAAAAATTGTTTTATTGTTTACTTCAATCATGTGAGATAATTTCACGAATGTATCTATTTTTTACATGGATAATCTCATGCTTACTTTGAGCAGCATGGATGCAATTTATGTATTTATACTAAGAAGTCATTTGTATAAAGTGCTCTCGGGTCTCCAACCGGGTTGCCTCCTGCCAAAGGGTCGACGTTTCGGGTGCGTACTCTGCACCCATCTTCAGGAACTGATTTCAGAAATCAGTTCCTGAAGATGGGTGCAGAGTACGCACCCGAAACGTCGACCCTTTGGCAGGAGGCAACCCGGTTGGAGACCCGAGAGCACTTTATACATCTTATTCACCGGGAAAAATCTACTTCTTTCTAAGAAGTCATTTGTTCATAACGTCACCCATGGTGTAGTGATACGATATCATATGTTTTAGCGGAGCATCCATCAGCTAAATGACTATAGAAAAAGAACCACTTTTTCGTACATTGGCTTAGGGAATTTTGAAATTTGTCAGCATTGAATGGATAAAAGACAAAATAATCCCGCTGAGATTAGAGATGGTAGTGGATAGTTGTTTCACTGACACAAGAAGCTATTTCTTACAAAGGCGGAGTGTTTCATAATTTGGCAGACGGAGAATGTATTCCTTGCCTTGAAAGCGATTTCGCAAACAACTCCGTAAATCAGTAAAATGGTTTATTTTGAATATTATAATTTATTTATTAATGTTTGGAAGAGTTTTTATAAACATTTTGCTGTTTTGAAAGAACTATTGAAATATATTTTATTAGAACATTCAACTTTTTTTATTTTAAAACCTGTAATCTCATTATAAAACTATTCACATACATTTATATGAAGAATGAAGGCTTATATCATAAATGAACGCCATGCCAATGAGCGACGTCAGTAACAGTCTAGTTTTGAGACCTACAAATTATAGTAACAACTAGTACGTACCGTGTTTCGCGTTGATTATTTTCTCCATGAAGAACTTTTGCAAAAAATCTCTCAATTCAATCTTAGACCAAGAGGCTAAGTTGGTAGTTGTGGAGAGGTGAATCCAGGAAGTAATAAAACCAATAGTCTTGTAAGCAGTATACCGTTAGATATTATTGATATAATTCTTATTATTGAAATGATAATAATTTTAAAAAAATTATATCTAAACGAGCTCAACTGCCCGTTGATTCTCAACGGTATTATCAGTGATAAATGCCATATTATTTGAAGCTAACTGAATTCTCGGCAAAACGAAAGATAGAAAATGTAACTTAAGAGACGAGGATGAAAATTAGCACGACGAAAAACCCATTGGAACCAGCGAATGGAATATTTTACATATAGAATTCAGTCCTTTTATGTACATATTATACGGGACGGGATAGATTGTCATAAACACGTATTAAGATCATAGTACTAATAATGAAAATAAAGAAACTTGAATATGTTTACTTTTTAAGTCAGGAAATGGATGAGCAAAATTCACAGGTGCTTTACTTTTTCGCAATTTCGAGGTTTATGACCAGTCGCTAGAATTGAGATTTCAAACAACATAATGAAGTCTGGTTCTATACTGTGTATTTCATTCATAGTTTACCCATTGTCTTTAACGACCCGTAGTATATTCAAGTCATCTGTGGTATTTACAATCTTGATCGACATAGTTCAACGATCGCCTAGGCATTAAATCTTACGATGAATTTTGATCACAATGTATCGCGGTTGTAAATACATCCACGATGCATTGCAGTAAAATCAATAGGGCAGATATATATCGGCATTAAAATATATGGTAGAATGCAAAATCGCGCTCTGGCATCGAATCAAGGATCATTAAGGGAACGATCGATTCCCTATATCAAATATATTTATGACTTCTGTTCACCTGGATAATACATATGTGTGCTTTCGGGAAGGGCTTCAAAAAAAAAAAAATATATATATATATATAATAGGAGGTAAAGATGCTTGCACACTGCAAGATAATTGGTGAATAGTTTACAAAAATACCCGACTACCTTTTGGATGTGCTTACAATAACATTCCATAGTTCACCGTAGTGAATAACAAACGGGATTATGTAATCGTCCTGATTTCGAACCCGAAAGCATTTCGGAAGATGTTTCGTTTCGGAAAGGAGCCCTCTTCGCAGAATTTCAAGTCTACATCGTATCGGAATGGTCCTCAAATTTAATTCCGTATTGAATTCTATGGTAGAATACAAATGGTGCAGTAGAATCAAGGACCGTAACGATTGATGGTTTGCTTTTCTCGGGAAATTCCTCATAAAAATATATTAATTTCCTGCCGTGCATTTCTTATTGGAGAATTAAGACCGCCTGGAGTTGAACCCAGACACTTTCCGTAGAGTGCGATTATATGCTTCTAATTAGCAATAAGCCGTATGCAAAGTTTCAAGAGTATATCATATCATGAAGGTCCTAAAATTAGATTCCGTTTTGAAATATATGAGGGAATGCAATTGTCGCTCTGGCATCGAACCAAAGATCATTAGGGAAACGTTGTACAGAGTTTATGAAATTTATTTAAGACCTTTGTTCACATGCCAGGTCTTGTGTTTACATGATATCGGGAAGGCCATTAAAAATTGTTTAAAATCGCCGCAATGTATTTTCTTCCGCTTCCATCCTTCCTCCCAGGCCTGTTTCCTTCAGTACCTTAGCCATCCCACATCCAGGTCATCCCTCCATCACTTGGTTGCCCCACACTTCGTTTTCCCTTTGGGGCTTTATCTCTCGCAATTCTTTGTTGATCCATTCTGTCTATGTGTTCATTCCATTCTAGTTTCCTTCTGTGAACCCACTCGTCTTCCACGCCACAGTATATCTTCTATATATAATAGCCGCACTCCCTTTTCTCTCAATGTTTTTCCTGCGATCCTCCGCAAAATTTTCATCTCCGTTGTTTCTAACATCCTCGTTTTGGAGGTATCGGGTCTTGTCTCTCCCACATATGCTACAATTGTTCTGTGTACTGCTTTATGGATTCTATCCTTTGTCTTTTTCCTTAAATGTTTGTTCCGCCTGATAGAGGCTTTCAAACAACCCGGAATCCTACGTGCTTTTACCATTTCCTCTCCTACTTCCGTATCAATGTCCCCACAGTTAGAGAGCACTATCCCTAGATTTTTAAAGGGTATATCTCTTTCTTATCAATCTCCAGTTTGCAGCATAAGGGTTCCTTTGACGTAGTCATACGTTTGATTTTTTCGGGAGAGATAACCACATTAATTTCTTTTGCAAATGCCGCATAGAAAATACTCGTAATGCCTTCCTAAAATCCAAGAAAGTTCTCGTATCCACAGATCTAGACCTGAAGCTTAGGATTCGCTTTGTCAAATGTTACATCTGGTCAATACTTTCATACGGCAATGAGAGAAGGACTTTAAAGAAAGCAATAACAAAAAAGATTGAGACATTTGAAATGTGGTCTTACCGCAAGATTCTTAAAATATCATGGACAGAAAGAGTAAGTACAGAAGAAGTACTAAAAAGAATACAAAAACAGCAAGACCTGTTATTAACAATTAAAAAAGGAAAACGGCATATCTGGCATATCAGATTAAGTTATCAGTATCAGATTAAATTATCATTATCTGGCATATCAGATTACACTGGATTATCAACCGCTGAGAGGTTAATACACACAGCATCCAACAGGAACTAAATGTGATCGCCATTGATGGATGGGCAGAAGAAGATTAAATATGTTCGGGAATCTTTGTTCGTACGTCATCTTCGCTATCTGCCAATACATCGGCATTGTCAGCGTAGCACAAAATTTTAATTTCTTGATTTCCAATTCTATAACCTTTTTCCAAATTTAACCTTCTTAATGCAATGCAATTGTCGTTACATTATAGCGCAATGTATTGTAAAAAGGAGAATTTTACACCTACCTGGCGTCGAACCCACGCTCATTTGATGACATTTCATACATTCTACGTCATCTACGGCCTCCGTAATTTTTAAATCTCTATCCTATCGGGAAATACCTTAAAAATATTCGACATTTTCCTTATGGGAAACTTTGAATACCTGGGGCCTTTGGGGACAGATCCCGGACCTTTACAGTAATGGGAACAGTTTAGGTTAGTGTTTCCTAATTCGTAGCAATGCAATTTGACTCGAATCTCTTAATCAAACTATTTCTGAAATGCGTAAAAGGGGGGATGAACGGACAGTTCCCTAATTTTATATATAGGATTCTTTTAATGTACAGCCCGAAAGCAAAAAAAAATCTCTCTTTTGTGTTCATAGTTTAAGGCCAAAACAGTTCTGTCGATTATTAATTTCAATTCTCAGAGTCGACTCACGTTTCTTCAGTTTCTTTCTGAAGTCATAAAATCCCGTCGTTTCTCCCTATCGTTTATACCGATTTTCATCGGTCGGGTAAAAATTGGCTCTGAAATAAGATTCCATTCTTTTGGATATAAAGGAAGAATTATTCAACTATTATCTACGAAATGAAACATTATAACAAATGTTATATCGTGGCGGAAGAATCGACGTAAAGTGCATGTTTAGTCCTATGCAGAATTTATTCACAAGAAGCCATACAAAGATAGGTCTAGGAAAAATTCCGCATTTTTCATCGATGCGTCTTTCGCACCTTTTAATGCTCAAGATAATGTATAGATACTGCATACTTTGCAACGTATAATTCCATGAAATGCATGCGAAATTCAATGCAAGGAAGGAGACTAGAAGCTAGATTGAGATTGCTTGGTAAATTTAGAGACAGCATGTTTACAGAGGACGTAATTGACATTATGCGACCCACCTGTTATTTAGGCCGATCAAATAATGAGAATAAAATAAGAGGAATAGAAGTTGGAAAATCTTTTTAAGGACTTATTATTTCCGCGAACAATACGCGATAATAACAGGCTAAAAAAGTTGCTCAAACGTTCGGTATTTAGAACCCCTGCCACACGCTGAAAGGAGGCTAGCGGGGTATTCATGTAGATGTAGATACAGGTTATAAAGACATTCCGTTTATAAACTTACTTTCAAAACAAGTAGTCGGAATAATGAATTCTATGATATTACTGCAACAACTCATATTAGCTCAGACAGTATATACAATTGAATATACCAAAAATATAAATAAGGCTGAAAATTTTTTCTGAATCTGCATTTTTTGTCCCAACATGATAATTTAGCCAACTTTTTAAGTTTCTAAACATTAAATTTATAACCATTACTACCAACCCTGTCAAAATTGAAGAAGCTCCTACCCTGAAAAATTTATGGTTTTTATCATAGAAGAGAATTAATCTGCTTTTCTTATGATTAACAATCATCTTAAATGCAACAAAAGACATTAAACTACTTACTCGTCATACAATGTCATCTTTGCTGTGGAGGATACACACTGACAGAGAAATGAGTTCTTTGAAAGTGGTTCATTATGTGTCTCAAAAGAAGAGTTTCAAGAGAAGAGAAAAAACTATTCATTGATCAACTAAGGTGCCAAACAAACAGTGTTGGTCAACTGAGGAATCATTTAAAGAAGGGGATCCCCCCCTGAGATACAGGTGCACTTCTGCCTGCTTGAGGGAGTAAATTGATATCTCAATCAAAACAACAGCTGCTACTTGCCAAAAAATTGCAGTAGACTGTGAAATTCAATTCAGGCACAGTCAATCTCAAAACTTATAGCTCAAATGCATTCAAAAATTTGTGGTTTATTAAACACAAATTGATTATACTCATCTTGTAAGTCTTATCATTTCTATCAAACCCGTAGGACTATCTAATAGATTTCAAAATAAATATTAAAAATTATTATATATGTTTTAAAAATTTGTTAGAATGAAAATCTCCATGAAGTTTAGAATCATCCAAATAAGGTCCAACCTTCAAGCTTCTCTTTCACCAGCATAATCCAACATAATGGCTGGATTAATGTAGAGGACTCTTTCCTCAAGGTTTGATACACTTTTCTAAGTTAGGTTTTGGTAGCTCAGGTTGAAAAACACTAAATACTGATTGAAATATATACTAAAGAAAAAAACCATTACATTCACTTTAAATATTATTGCTATGAAGCAATTTTATTACATTCATAAATTTCGAGCTACATTAATGTGCATTTTCTAATCCTCTAGAGTCTTGATAGAAGCTAATGGTCTGCTCGCAGTTGTCTTAATTAGTCCATGTATACTCATCTTTCTTCCTTAGACAGAATCATGAATTTTTTCCTAAGAAATCTAGAGTTCCTCCAAGCCTCAATATCTCTATCTGTGCTTTCCCTAGAATCTCTTCCTATCACATATTCCCTTCTAATCCCCTGTAGTTACTGTCCTCTCAATTATCATGTTCCAAACAGATCTACTCGTTCAACATTCCTTCTCCATTACTATACCACAAGCGTTCCCTATTCTTTCACATCCCTCCCATGCAAAGGAACATTCATTAATTTATTGTCACATCATGCCCGTTCCCAATGCTAGCTGCTCCCTTATCCTCCCATAAAATTATTTTTGAGGTTTGATAACTTGTTGCTTGCCCTCCTTTCTGTCTGTTATGTATAAAACACTTCACTTAAGATGCTATTCAGCTTAATACATGGATTTCTTGTAATCACTTTCACAAGAAATACATGATAAAATTACCCCTTAAGATACCCTTCTCACTTCAGATGCAGATTTTTCATACCCCTTCCTAAGATTGCAACCCGCTTTAGCCAGTACTCCATCTCATTCAATTTTTTAATATCATGTGTGTCATTCTCTCATGCTTTGACTTATTTCTGGAATGAAGCCTTTTGAGTTTCATCTTTGGAATGAGTAATTTTGAGAGAAAAAATTAGGATGTTGCAAAGCAGAACAATTTTTATCTCATTGTCAGAGCTTAATCGACCATTACACTGATTTCCTTCATCTTTGTGCAGAGCTGACAGTATTACTTTATTATTGGTATTTTCAAAGTACTGTTATCAATTTCAGCAATATGGTGTATCGTCTGTGACTCTTGGAGTTTACAGGAACTACTGAGGCTTGTGGGGTTAAAAATTGTACATCTCTGCAAGGTATTGAAAAGAAGCAGACTCCAAAAGAAAGTTAGTATGGAAAAACATGAGTAAGTAGACTTGTGAAACATACAAAGTTTGCTCTACTTACTTGCCTCTTTCTACTTTCCTTTTATGTATAACCATAAAATTATCAACCACATTCAATCAAAATGGTACTGCAGATTGATGGATCAAAGCAATTAAGAAAAACGTTATTCCCTTCATGAACATAGCTTCATTCTCCATAAAACTTCCCTCCCTGCCATAGTTTCTGCAAATATCTTCCATATTTGGGCAGCAAAAATATTACTGCAAGTAATTAGTTTACAGAGCTGTGAGGCTATTGCCAAGGTAGTCAAGTTTCTGATTTTCTAAAGTTAAATTACATATCCCTACTAAAAATTTAATTACACAAAATTATCAATGACTTTATGACAACCAAGGCTAAAGGCTCCCAAAATTTTCAATAAATGGTGGAAACTTCATAAATTAGCTCGATAGCACTTAAAATAGCATTGCCTACCTGTCCAGGCATGCAACTAAAGAAAATGTACATCCTGATTAACCTGACATCCTTTTTAAGCAGCCAAGGCATTTTCCATCTGGCACCTAGCACTTCAATTTCTCAGACATTTAATCACTGAATAATGAAATTAGCATTGTATGAATTGTAAGGGAAATAACCATTTCTTTCAAAAATTATTAAACTTCCAAAAATCCCATTCTAATCAGGGGAATAAGAGAAGAGAATCCCAACATAGAAATATATCAAGGTATGTAAATAAGTCAATTAAATTTTAATCAAATATTATAATTGAAATAATCTTCCTTGATCCCTATAAAAGAAAACTTGATAGGCAGCAACATCTACATCCCTTCCATCTAAATCATGATGCAAATGGAAGGAAATAATTGGCATATAAAATATAAAAATAGCTTACTTAATTACTGCATGGACTTTGTGGATTACTTCCAATTATAGATAATTGTTTAATGCATCATATTAATAATACAATAATATTTTTCTCTCAACCTCCTTGCAAATTAGTATATTTATGACAATTTCCTTACACCTGGAATCGGAAACCTTATTCCATCGGTAGATTCACAGTGTACAGTACTATTCACAATTGAGGTTACATCTGGAGGCATTCTTGAATGGAAGTAATGAAGGTAATTAAAAGAAGGTGAGAAATGAAGGTAATTAAAATTTTCCCTTCTTAACCCAAAGATTTGCAATTGAGACTGTAGGCAAATGGCTCCACCACTGTTCAAAATCATTAAAGTTAAAAAGATAAATTTCATGAAGAAGAGAGCATGCAGGAGGTGGTCTGTGATAACACACTGATCAAATTATTTGCGGTTGACCTTCCTATTGAGAAATAAAAGCTCATCTCAGGAAGATGCTCTCTGGAAAATCATTAAATTGCTACATTTCCCTCTACAAATCACCCATGAAGAGAGTAACAATATTGTGAGGCATTCCTCCCACAGATGAAGTTTGGAACTTAAATGTAATACTGTGGAACATAGAGCAAAGTTATGGAAAGGACACACATAATGTCATTTGGAACATCTCCCTTTGTATACTGCAGACCCTCAACGTCTCTCTGAAAATGTTTAGTTTCCTTCATTAAGAGAGGAGGAAAGAATTTTGAATTCAATCAAAACACTAGTGATATCACCTTTAAGTTACAAGGACACAAATTGTGAAATCTCAAATTTCTTATTTCGGATTAAACAGAGAATCATACCAGTCTAGCTGAAAGCATGTGGCAACTCTCTATGGATAGTAGTTGAGTGAAAGACAAGGAAAAAACAACGTCAAAGCCTGTCGGTCAGCTGGAAGAATGATGGTATATGTGCAATGCAAGTTTATAGTTTTTTGGAGAGAATAACAGCTGCCACTGGCCTGATTAGAGATAAAAACACGGAGTTTTAGCAGAATATAGTGATAAGAATTCATCAAAATCAAATTAAGCTTTTCCTTTGATGAAAATTGAAATTTTTACAGAGAAAAGCCTTCTCAAATGCCAAACAAGGTGTCCATCACCAAATTTACTGCGATTTCATCCTTCATAAAACCTTAACACTTTGAAATACAAGCGTCTCCATTAAAGGTTTCTTTACTAAGTCTCCTATCCACCTTTACAAATAATATATCCACAAAATTATCTATAAGGATACTTAGAATAGGAGATTCTCATGAGATCAGTCACTATGATTTTGTCAACTGCCATTCTAACAATCCTTCACTAAGATCAATCTGAACTCTGGTTGAGAGAATTAAATTTAAGTTTTCAATTTTCCCTCACGAAACAATGAGACTAAGAAAGAGCCCCCTCCATAGAGAAATATGTCAAACAGGCAATTGCATGCAAAACCATTGCCTTAATTGAGTGGCACATAACCAAATAATTCTACAAAAAAAACCTTGCACCTACAAATGTAAAAGAATTTTAAACAATTCTGTTAAAAATATAAGTAAACCTGAGGGGAATATTTCTCATGACATAATAAAAGACTAAAAGATCTTATTTAAATGTTTGTTTTATGAACTAAAGAAATTCTGTGTTGAACAATGGAAAAGACAACAGGTTCCACTGTCCTACCACTTGCCAACTTTCATGCTTGTAATGACAATAGAAACATCAGAAACTAACATTTTCAGGTTTCCAATTTAAAATCGTCAAAAAAGAGTAACAATCAGAATTATTGAGGAAGAATTCACCATTATAATATGTCAGGATTCATATAACTTGCAAAGGAAATAATTTTACATACTTTACTCTAATCATATGTAATTCTCAGCCCTCCCTAGATCAGGCCTGCACAACTTACAAATGTGGAAGGTCCTCATATATATTTGCCAAAACTGTGGGCTGCAAGAACTTTTGGAAAATCATTAGGTTTGCAATACACTAAATTACTATAATTTACTAAGAATATTTATTTAAAGAAAAATAAGTAAAAAATTGATTAGATACATAACATTTCTCAGTAACAAGCTTTCTATAATTTGTAATTGAATAAGAGATCGATATTCATAAATTTTCCCTTCACAAAGCTGATCTTGATTACTGTCTTTCATTCTTTTCTACAGCTATAAATTTCTGTAAAAAACTTTCAAAACACATTGCAGGTCATAAGGAGAGTGGACTGCATGTTGTGCAGGCTTGCCCTAGATATTCCAGACTTGGCAATGACCCTAACATGACAGTCTGATTCAATTGTCAAAGGGAATAAAACTCAAATATCTAATGATGTTAGATGCACATGAAAAAAGCAATTGCTTCTCTTAAAAATGGCTCATTTTCTTAAACAGCTTTTAAGTATAAGTGAATGCCCATTAATTTTCATTACCATAGATGTTAATATTCGGCAGATGAGATAATCCAACCAGAACACCGAGCCAAGCAACTGAATGCAAATATAACATACGATATGCTATATTTAATGGAAAAAATCCATCCACTTTCACATCCTTGCTTATACATAGCTATATATTGGAAGGTTTATTAATACCTTACATACAAGGTTCAGAGAACATATGCAGGTGATTAAAAAACTCTAATTGTGAGGAAAGTTACACATATGACGATATATGAGTAAATAAAAATGATTTATGACCATGATTTACACTACTGATTTTCATGTAATGTACAAACCAGAGAGGAATTACCTTCACAAAAAACTAGATGACACCGTCTTCATATAATACCAAATAATCCATGCACACCAAAAGAACTCCCTCAAATTCATATAATGTTTCTCATTTACATTGTCCAACAAACATACAGCAACAATACTCCAAACAAAACAATTCACAAAGGTGGGATATAGAGACATTCATTTAAACCTGACAAAAATAATCAATACCAAACAATGCAAATATTGCAACTTTTTTATAATTGTCAAGTACAGTATCATCTAAGAGCATTTCCCAAGAAATAATTCACCGGCAACTGAATTAGGCGAGCTTTCTATAACGCTAACTCTAATAACAAACTGTCCTTTCAAATGGTGCAGGCTTAAGACTTGGATCATAAATTTCAGATGTCCCTCAGGTTGACCACAAGCCACTTATTTCCACAAAACTAACCTTAATAGACAGGAAAAGGGACCCATCACACACCCAAACACACAGGTATACTTGCTAAGTTACTGGTGGATCACAAATTACACCTTGGGATACATCCTCTATGGTCTTCCATTTCACTACAGGCACAAGCAGACAGTCTCACACTCGCACACACTCACACAAATGCACGTACGCATGCTCAATGCAAGCGCACATACACTTTACAGGCAGACAATCTAAATAAAATCCCCAGACAAAATGAATCTTCACTCCCAACCATTTCATGACAACGTCTAGTGCACAGTTTTGGTACTTACACTCACAAGGCAAGTCATTCCAATGTGGGATAGAATATTCACATGGTACTTTGACATTGGGAGTGCGCCACAACATTACTGGTTAATCATCATTCACACATACCGGGCGGTAATTTCAAGCTGCATGGATTTTCAACCTCTTTCTATGCCACAAAGATTAGAAAAACAAAAAAGAAAAATTTCCGATGCCATCGCACCAATGGGAACTGCTACATAAGGCCCACAAGGTTCACAGATAACTAAAAATATGTCAATTGTAAGGTATTAAATGGCTTATGTCTCGATCATTATCATGAAGTAACAGTGAAAGGCAAATTTTTGGAGAGTCCACCAAACAGGCCTTGCAGAAATGTAACTACATTAACCCTATCACTAAAAATGGTGAATGCAATTAAAATCATCCGTGCACAATTTGGGTATTAGGAATTATCTTTTTACTCGCTCAATGCAATTAATCCATGCAATGGGATATGAAGTTTTTATTGAGGTATGACCCAAGCTACTAGCAAAGCCACTCTTGTTTTCAGGTCACAATCTCAGTCACATCACTTTTGCATCGTACCTTCCGTGTCCACATGTAGATTACAGAATTTGGGAACTACACCATTCCAAAGGAACAAGTGTAAAGAAATTAATCAAGAATCGACCAAATACCATCTACCACCATGTCCATATTCCACTTCTTGCTCCTATGCAAATGGCTTAAGGCATTTTTGGTAGATAGCTTTATCGGGGGATAAAACAAAATTTTAAAATAACTAAAAACTGGGAAAATGAAAATTTTCTATCACTGTTGCTAGGCACATAACTCTCAAATCTTCTGAATTTTCTCTCCCACTACTACTGGATTGTTGCGGCGAATTTCTTGAGCTCCCATCTGTCGGTAGTCAAATGTACACTCGTGCTTGTCACTGTACCGATGGATGGCACAGTACAGACCACCACATCTGCATTCAAATCCTTTAAATCAAACCAAAAATTAGTACAACTGATTTAAAGTGGTCAAGGAGAAGAACAAATTTAAAATCAAACAAATTGTATAAACTATAGAAACCAATCTGATTCTCCTCCATCTTGATTCATCAAAGTAAATCAAGATTTCACATATATCAGGCACACCCCATAGATCATATTCATACAAAGAGCTAAAATTTAACATAACATCTCATTCAATTCTAACTGACTGCACACCAAGGGCAGTGAATTAAGGCTAGCCTAATGTTAACACACAAAACAACTTACTGTTTCAAAACTACCTTGTTAAAGTTTCAAAACTACTTTCTCTGAAATTAAGCCCTAACATGATTTTCCAGGATGTTCTTAATCTAATATCTAACCCAAATATAAGCACTAGCTGAGATTGTAAGACAAACACACAAGAATGAGTAATATCGGCAACATAGCAAACAGAATCAAATTTGTCAAAATTCAAATGGTAATTAAACCAGTGAAATACAGAGCAATAACAATCTGTTATAGTTGTACTATTTCTCTTAAGAGTGAATTTTTCATTACTCCTATTTTCATTAAAGAGATCTACAATATTTCAATGCTAGACTCCTCTAATTTGTCAAGTTAAAAATTTGTGTTTTGTAAAATTATCATAAAATGAAGTTAGTTTTGCAAACTCAGTGAAAAAAATTTTCAGGGTGAAAAATAAAGCTTCACCAGCACAGATATAACCTTGGAAACATAAGAAGTCAATCGGACACAAATCCTTATAGGCCTTTGACACGATGACTTAACAAGGGCAAAAGAAAAGATCAAAATTTTCGATATTCTTCAGTGCTTTATAGATAAAGATGAAAGCCATCACTCCTGAATTCTTACCTGGCCTGTCTTATTTCTTCAAGACTTGTGAATTGTGAGTTATTTGTCAAGAAGACTAGGTTTAGAAAGCATATTTATCAAAAGGTCTCTATAGCTCAACAAACTAGATGGAATGTTTAACTTAAGATTTTAAATACTTTCACAAATAAAACCAATTCTGAAATTGCAAAGCTTCTCTTAAGGTGTATTCTTGAGAAACACCTTCAAGAAAGAGGTGATACTACATCCAATTATTTGCAAGACATCTTCATTGAAGCCAAACAACAACCAAAAGGCTCACACTTGTTTTACACCACTGATCATCTAAATTATACAAAACACTTTTCAGGATAGCATGTAATGCATTCAGTCCACCACCAGGTACCTGATCAAAAGTGACTCGATTTGTTTTTTAATACAAAATTTCAATAAAAAATGAAACTGAACCAAATATCTAAAATGAGAGAATTCATAAGTGGTTAAATAAAAGATGTTGTTAAAGAAGAAAGTTAAATAGAAAATCTTTCATTGATCGTGATAGCTCCCTGTATTGAAAAACTCTAAATAATTATTATTTATGAATATCGCTTTCGACTGTAACTTTTAAATGATGGACTATTACGTGATGTAAGAAAAAATATTAAATCAGATATACAAACTGAGGTATTCTTAGATGGTTCTTGGCCTAGTTATAACACTACTACCTGCAGCAAAGGATACAACAATGAAATTTTAGACTGAAATGGTTCTCAAATTCTTCAAAATTAAAAGTCCTCTTGAACCATTAACAGAAAAAGAATCATTTCATTTCATCATCATTTAACAAAGCTTTCTAAATTAAGATCAACTTACCTGTTAATCCAACCTTCTTGCGGCAGGTAGCACAACGATTCTTCTTCTTTTTACCATCTTTATCTGAAGAATCTTTCCCATCAAATGCATCGTCTGCATCTCCACTGCTCACTGATCCTTCTGTACTACCACCTACAGCACCCTCTGCTTCACCACCCTTTCAGATAAAATCTCAGCATTAAAATAAAGCTTAAGTCTACACATAAATAAAACTATTTCAAATTATAACCCTCTTAAAACAAAAATCATCTGTTCAATACAATTTCCTCTTTTCCTGACATCTCGTTCAAAATATATTCAAGATCAAAACTTCTAACAATTCTCCATTAGATGCAATAGTTTTCAATGAGCAAAACTTCTAATCTTTCATGAATAATGCATGCAAGTCTACATAGACTGAAATAAATCAACATCACTATAGAGGTATTAAGAATTTACCATTAAAATTCATACATGAACTTTGAACAACTGTTTCTAAAGAGAAAATACTTAAATAACAATGACCTAGAACTATAATTAGCACTGCATAGCTTGTCACGCAATAAAATATTCATAAATTGCCAATTAAAGTTAAATTTTTGTCACCATTTAAACAAATATTTAAAAAATGTGATGGCAATAAGAAAATATTTGAATTTCAATGCAAATGAGTCTTTATATTTCCTAATCACTGAAAGTGTTAAGGGACTTTCCTTGAGAGAGACATATATGACAAGGATGACAAAGCAAAAAGTTGGTTAAATCTTGCAGTATCACTGTTTTAAGGCAGCAGAGACAATAACAGATTCTGAGAATGTGAAACTGATAGTCAATTACAGATTAAACTTAAATATTAGATTATATTATAACTTTAAGATAGCTACGTGATTAAAAAAACTTGGTTATTTTTAGCCTACAGAATTTCATACATCAAAGAACCAAACAAGCTTGATTTTCATATCAATCTAAAGTGCAACTTTACTTAATTAAATACAAAACTCGGCCTAATTATAGGACTTAAAACTAAATTAATGAGTAATTAAAAGTAAGAAACATAAAAGGGAAACACCAGGCTCGCAAGTAACTACACCATAACAAATTACAAATGTAAGGTATTAATAACCCTTCCAATATAGAGATACGTAAAACAAGATGAGGAAATAGATTTTTAAATGTAGCCACACAAAGGGTGACATATGCTCCATTTTTGCCTATTCCTGAATCTTTATAATGAAAAATTTAAATGCAGGCTCAATCTTCAAACACGGATGACTAAAATATTTCTGACATAGACTTAACAGCAAATTCACACTTTGTGGCAATAAAGTTGTCCATTTGGATTACCATTTAAAGTGAGAGCTAGTAAGGATGTTATAATTTCCTTTAGATGCATCTTTAGTTTATTTTTAATATTTTTGTATACTACTTATAGTATATATTTTTAATTCTTCCAAAATGATAAGAAAATGCACATTTGGGCAAACTTCATCCAGAATGTGGGAAACACACTGAGATGGCAACTTTTCCACTGGACATTGCGCCATATTCAAATCATAACTTCTACAGACTCCCAAGTTATCCCAACCCAAAATTTTAAGAGATTAATTTTTCAAAACAATTATAATACTAATACTTTACACCAAGTTTGCTTTGATAAGCCCAATAGCATTTTATGCTATAAGTCCTGTGTAACTAAAATTCATTCTTTACTTACTGATCATTATACAGCCCACTGATAATGTTTTGCTAAAATCTGATTACAATGAAAACTTGTATCATGGAGAAACTTCAAACCTGGCATTTCCCTCGAATGATCTGGAGAGCCTCCCGATTCATATTAACAAAGCAAATCTACCACATCATAGTCGTCTACCGCCAGCCTCACTTCTTTGCTCATTTCTGCGTTGGATCCTCCGACGACCACGGGCACCGTCGGCTGTGCTGTGTCCATTCCGGAAGGCGAGAGTGTGGGCCCATTTGGATCGGTGGGCGAGAGGAAAGCGGTGCTCTGTGGAGAGGATGGGGAGGCGCGCTCGGAGGAGTTGGCGACGGACGAGACGGAGGACGGTGACGACTGCGGTGGTTGCTGCTTCTTCTTCAGGGCCTCCTTGTAGCAGAGGGAGCACAGACCGTCCGTGGCGGGGCTACCGTAAAATCCGCAACCCGAGCGGCAGAGGGCAGGAGGGGCCTGCATTGGGTTCGACTCGCGCTCCATCAAGACTGCTTCGATGGGACGGATTCTAACTTCCGATACTTTCCTTCAGACGTATTCAATTTTTACTGGTGATGGCAGATAACGGAAAATTGTTGGCAGACGACTCGACTGGACTTTAAACTCGATCCCCGGTTTACTCTCGACTCGATGGATGCTAGGACTGCGTCACCTGCAATGTAAATACGAACGATCACAAATCATAATGAAGCATTCTCATCGAAGGTCAAAACTGCAAAGTAAATATAATAATGAAAATGCGGTCGAAGAGAATCAAACGTGCGAGATATTAGTGGAAATTTCATATTCGAAATTCCCTAAATTTATTTATGCTAGAGATGCAAAATTCACGCTTTCATCGTCAATGCTACAAGACGAAAAGGCTGGCAATGGTCCCACGCGACCTTGTCAGAGACTTCGCAATTCGCCTCGTCCTTCCTAGCTTCAATGCCTCGCAAGCTGTATTGCTGCTCGAAACGGATGCGACACTGATTAATCCACAGAATGAATGTCTTAGGAATACGAGACGGAGAACTTTAACACTTCAGTCGACATTACATCGAAGCAATTAACAACCGTAGGCACACTCACGATGACAAGCCATTTCGAAGGCTAAAGAGAACCGTCCACGTTCTCACGAACTTACCTCTTCTAAATTAAGAGACGAGGAACCACAAGCAACACCAACAAACAAGAGAAGGAAAGTGAGCGAGCCGTTCCCAAAGCTGCGGACGAAGCCAGCCGACATGCGTCACTCGAGTTATCGGACTCCTCTAAACTGAGAGAGCGGTTGCCTTCCTCTCAATGCCTTCTACTCAGCCTTCCCTTCCCCAATTCTGCTCGACCATTCTCGTGGGCGACGAGAGGTGCGTCACAGGCGACCTCCCAAGCGCCCAGCTGATAGCCTCTCCCCTCCACCAGAAGGCAGCGCTGCCAAGCGTCGCGTTCATCTTCCGGGAGCTGAGCAACCACCGCGATTACTAACCGATAATTCCGAATTTACACTTTCGACTACGCGACCAAAACAGGGACACTTATTGGGTGGATGTGCTGCATTTACAAGGCGGGCATCGACGCCAAAAGTCAAAGTTTGCTCCAACGCAACATCACGTGTGCGGAACAAACAACACGCGCCCATCTTTCGACAGATTCTCCTTCCTCGCGGGAAGTAAATAGTTTCGCGGACGTATTCCCTACTCGCGAACACGGCCATTAAGGAATATATTAGAATACATTCACTACACGTCGAAGACCTCGCAATTTTTTCTCGTGCGATAATCATTGTGCACTTTGAAGTATCTCACGGAGACGAGGAAATGGCTCATCGCTTTCATATATGCAATGAATAACCGAACAGACTAATCAGTAATTCGTCATAACAAAGATGAGGCGCACACAAATTGTCATCGCGTTTAGATAACTAAGATATAAAGGTCATAGATCGGTTTGGAGACTCGATCAGTCATTAACCTATCTCTGAGTCGAGGAAAGATAAGAAAGGGGCTTATTCACGTGAAATTCCGGGTTTCGTGAAAAGGAACTGGTGAGTTGGAGGAAATGGAACACATGACGCATGGGACTACAGCGAAGTGCTGAAACGAGAAACCTTGTGGAAGTGAGGTTCATGGAATGACGACAGACGGAAGAAGGCAATGGTGTGCAATCTTTCTTACCTTCTCGGGAGGAAAAACGACCGTGGCCGGGGACACTGCCACCGAAGGTTCCCAGTGCGGCTAAATATTAGTTTGCGCTACGTCATTTAGACGTTTCATTAGGAAGGAAACAAGCGATAAAAGACGGCACCAGAAATTTCATCACTCCAAAATTACGGCCATGAAAGCTCCTTCGACGACGCTAATGAAAATTGAGCCAACAAGAGACATTGCCAGAAAAATATCCATATCAATGACGGCGAAAAATAACCAATTTAGTTTAGCATAACTTAAATATGACAATCCACTCTCTTGTTTACAAAACGAAACGTTACACTAATCATGCACAAGGAATTTCGGAAATGAAGAACGTAGCGCATTGTGGCTTCACGCAGGTGTTTCGCGAAGTAAACAAAACTGAAGATTCCACAATGACAACTTACAACGATGTGGACGCGTTGCTGACTAAATGAAACTTTTCTCCTGATCAGCGACGATTTCTAAGCATTTCAGAGATGTTACTTTGTCTTGCAGAAGCACTTACAAATTCTCTTACGGGATTCTGCAATCCCCATGGTTAATGTACAATCCTAAATAAAGTTACAACGATTGGTATTTTATTCTAAAGCTCTTCACTAATAAGAAAGGGAACTATGGCAGGGTAAACAAAATTACACTCATCGTTTAGATCGATTCCTAACGGTGCATTCCATTAAGTGTGAATATGTCAATCGCGACTCAAGGGTAACTACCTACACTTAGCTTTTTATCAGCATGTGAACATGAATAAGATAATCCATGATTCGATGACAATAAGTACAATTGACCATCAGTTAAGCTTAAATCTTCCTCTCCTGTAACCTAACAATAATATATAGACAATGTCCGTTGGTAGTTGCAGGAAAAGTTGTCAAAACATGTTAACAATTCAACCCAAGGCTTCTCAAACTTCACAACTTTTAAGAGCCAACAGCATTTTCACGAGAGTTAACTTAAGCCAAACTTCAAATTGGAGAATTCTAAATCATCAGCTCAACAAGGGAAATCATACATTGATAATATACAGAAGAATAAATAGATGCAGGTGTGTACCTTATTAGGCTAAGCCACCCTGAATTCTTTCCTTATTGCATACAATATTAAAATCGTCACATGAATGAAAACACACAGAACTAATAAAATATTTTAAGCTGTAAAGAAGCTCAAGAAATTATGATATTTTAGGTAACAGATGACTGATTTGCAACAAATAATGAAGCATAAAAGAGATTATCATTCAAGAGTACACTGTTTTAAATTAATCACTGGAGTTACACACACTGGGCCAAATACAGGATCAATTAATGAAATAAACAATTTAAAGAAGTAATATTGAATTATATGGAATGACTTGCATAAACTGCAATGATTCTAAATACTAGGGGATTCAAATTTACTTAATAGTCATTCAATAATTAATGAGAGATGTCATATTTTCAGGTAAAGCTAATCCTGCTACTACAGTGAGTTCAATCATGAACATAGATGCAAGGCCCTATCACTTAATACCCTGTACCATTGCAAGGAGCACTAATTGGCAAAATATAAAATGAATACATTACTTGCTAAGTGTTAACACTCCCTTCACTTTCCCTGTGTGTATGATTTGTACTCAGCAAGATAAATATCTCAGGTCATAAATCACCAAATTCAACATGACATTACAGATGTTTTCCTTTATTTCCTACCCAACATGTTCACAGGATGCACAGCATATTCAATTAGTAAAACAATTTTCAAATGTCTCCCTTAATTAACTTTTCATTAGTCACTGTTGTGTAATTCTCTGGAAATTGTTATCAAAATAGCCTGTAAATGTAATTAAACCAATATGTATTTCATGATCATAGCTCATGATTCTGTAAAAATCCACATACTTAATGAAAGGATATAAATTTTTGAACAAACAAAAATGTTGCCATAGCAGTGTAGTGACTTTAACAGAAAAAATTGCTGAATTTACTGTTACTGGAGGAATATAGATTCTCTTTAACTTTCTCCTAAATGATTCTCTTAATGTTCCCAGTTGCACAAAACCCACCACAAGGTTATCTCTAACCCAACTAATTTCCCATCACTGTCACAACTACATTGAAAAAATAACACTTTTAATAATGAAACATGAGTTCATTATTAACAAGAACATGGTATAAGCTAATTTTACTGAAGAAGATTCTTATTCCTGCAAGAGCACCAGAGCTTAGCAGGCCCAATTACCCAATACAATAATTAAGTTCATCAGGATGATTCATACTGTTTTACTTCAGAAAGAATGTACCAGAGCCTACATCTACACTTTTCTTTTCATTCATATACCCAATACAATCATGAACAGGCAAAAAACTTGCATGCATGCAGATCCTCCAAATTTTAATTAAAACACAAAACCATCCTGCATGTATCTCATATGTAAGCTGGCTTCAATAATTATTGAAAGCACAATTTGTAAGAATCATTTAAAATGAAAGATTTTAGAAAATGCTCATCAGAAGTAACAAGGACTGGAGGGATATAATTTAAGATTTCAAGATAATGCTTTGAATCCAACAAGTAGCAATACTTAAAAAGAAAAAAAAAACACATTATATTTGTTAACTGCAAGTAATGGCAATTTGACCAGCCTTTCATTCATTGCTGATAGGTAGTTGGTTCATCTCATGCAGAAAATCTTTACAGCACCAAATTACACGTAAATTTGTCCAAAACAGCAATTCTTAACACTTTTTTTTGTTTGCAAGCCAGCTGTAGATTTCTTTAATTGAAATTTTGTATTCAAAGAATGCTATAAAAATATGCTTGTACAAGTATAAACAGTAATGTGCTGCATAAAAGATTTAGGACAAGAATTATTACCATCACATAATCTAACACTTCAAACAAAATAATGATATTTATTATGTGAAATTTTCACTTTTCACTAATCCAGTTATTACAGATTATGCCAAAGCAAAATCAGCCAGAAGAACATGTTTCACACAAATGCCAATGCTGAAGTCTTTGAGACCAATTATTGAAAATTCAAATGAATTTATAATCCTACCCTAATTTATAAATCACCTCTACAAACTGATGAACCAGCACCATAAGTGATGACCTCTCCATTCATCCGACATCCTCCAGAGCTAACCAACACCTCTATTATCTACCGCATCTGAAAAATTCACAATCAAAGAAATCCTTAAAGAAAATAACTCATGCACAGTATGTTATTAGTTGAGAACTATCAATGAGATTAATTACATTACTGATTATAGGAATACTTGATTTGTTACTAATATTTCAGTAAACTACATCAAAGGTAGAAATCACAAAATGTGACCTTGAAATTCTTACAACTTTATCAGGAAATGAGCCTCTTTCATGCATTTCATTAAAAATCTAAATAGACTACCCTAATGTATATAATAATTGCAATTAAAACAAGGGACTCGAAGTTTACAGGTAAAATAAATTTCTACAATTCAGGGGCACATTTTAAGCTTTCCAAAAGCATTTGGGGAAGCAAATTTGCTGTTTCAAAAGGTTTAATAAAACTGGAATAACAAACAAAAGGGAACTTACTTGCATTGTATACATCAATTATTTACTAAAATGAAAAGCCTTTTGCTTGCATTTATCAACTCAATGAGTTTTCATATAGATAACATCGGGAAAAGTAAAGAATGATAGGAATTAACTAAAACCTTGCCTACCAATAAAGACCATGTTCCACAGAACTAAAACAATAAAATTGCAAAGAAAATGTTAATTCAACATACAGGTGGATAATACAAAGAATATTCATGAATTTTTTTTATCAATATTAGAAGTGATGAGGGATAAAGGTACTTGTTCATTGAAAGTGAGTGGTGGATCATATGCAATCCATGAATCATTATTAGCAAAATGGCTGCACATGCTTGGGTAAATAATTTGTATCAGACAGATAATTAAAGGAAACTAAAAGAATACATTACGTGAACAAAAGTGGGAAAAACAAAACACTAGATAAGTAACCGCAAAATAATAATAGGAACCATGCGAAAGTGTATGGCATTTTAGTCTAATTAGAATCAAAATTTATGTAAGATGTATGAATGGCCCTTGAAATCGAGAGACCTGATGAGGAGATTCTACAGTTAGGGTAAGTTGTGAATATTAAAAATGGCACACTATTTGTGAAAACTATCACAGTAAAAGATGTCAAGAGGGAAAAGCAAATATGGATAAGTTATTTCCGAAAATAATACTTCTAGCTCACTCACCCACTAGAGATGAAGTGATTGTTACTAGTAGGAATTTGTTGAGAAAACTACATAGCTCTTATCAAAGATAGTGGAATGATATGGGTACAAGTAATGTGAATACTAACATAACCTTTATAAAACTAATCGCAAAATTGCAATCATAGATATGCAGAGGTTGGTTAATAGTAAACTTTCCATGTTTTGTTTCCAAGTTTCGCAATGAATAGTATTCCTACCATAAGCCTATACTTGAGGCCACAACAACAAATTTTCTTTCCAACAATTTCCGATTCACAATTATCCAATACCAAACACAAAACGACGTGGGGGAAACTAAATATCAATTATGCCAACAACCCTACTTTTACACCATACCATAAAACAAACAGATACGCTCATCTGGCAAAACGCTCCAGCGAGAATTATATAAAAAGAAAGAAAATTCTTTCTCCATAATTAATAACTACTCAATAAGTAACATTGATTTTCAATTATTCAGGAGAAATAATCTATTACCTTACTAAAAGAGCAATTCTAAATGCAACACTTTTACACTAATCAAGCTTCGCTTGGAACTCACAGCTTTGAACTGTGAAGCAAGAAATTATACTGTTTAACCTAAAAAAAACTTAAATTTGCAACCCATCTTAATATGAAGGAAAGTAATTTAATTGGTATTCTCCAAGTTTGGGTTAAAAACAATTTTAATGAATTATTGATTTACTTTTAGCACTGTAAGTTATACACAACACAAATAATTACTTTCAAATCAATTCTACACCACTAAGACTGTGAAGAAGGAATGTGATATTTCATTGAGTAATCGAACTTTTCATTTCTATTGCATCACATGAAAGCAATTCTTACTAGAGATAACGTACGGATTAATAACTTAATCTAACAAATATACTTACAGAAATCGTTTAGCACAATAATGACATGGATAAAGACTAAGAATCATTGCAACAATACGGTAGATATCACTCAAGTTGGAGTACATTCAAACGTGCATAAACAACATCCAATTAACCCTCACCGAGTATATTTAGTAAGTTTCTAACATTTCATATAAAACAAAGCGTATTAACGTTACATTTTCTCAAATATTTGCAAAACTTACTCACGCCAAAACATTAATTTTCACAACCTAGAGAGAACGAAACACTACACGATCAGTAACCAATCATGATAAGAACTAAGGAAAATGGCGACGCAAGGAAAAGTTCAAGAAAACTTTACCAATATAATTCACGAACTTCAAACATGTAATTTCATTTGTACCGTCTGCTTCTGGGATTTAACGTTATTTCTAAATTATCTAGGTGATATTTCACGCAAAATCCGAACCTTACCTCCACGAAGTATTACTTCAATACCTCTGATGACAAGGCATTACCACACAAAACATTTACGTTCTACTCACGTGACACAAGTCTCACATATGATTGGTTTGATAAACCAGCTGTTCCAACCAAGCAATCTAAGTTGCAAAGGCATTGAAAGACGGTCTCACAATATGCATATTCTGCTAAAATCTTATGAAATGTAATCCGAACGCCAAAATACAAAGAATGGAAATATACACATGGCAATAAAAAATCAATATCAAAAAGATTAATAATGAGTGACGTCATGAGGAAACGCCTTTCGCTTACTATAGTGACGTAGATAGGTAATGACGTTGAATTTATTTATAATTTTGAAATTATTTGTGAAGCATTATCTATACTATTAAGTTAACCCATTTCATACTCACCCGAAATCTATTCGCGCTGAAGAATTACAAGGACAAAGCTGTCGAATACGAAAGATAAATGTCGCGTACTCCAGAGGCTTCCTGGATTGTTTCCACCAGTTTTTAAATATATTATTCGTAGATGAGAAGGTATGAAATATCATGGAACACGTCTATTGTAGATGTGACACTGAATATAAGGAGTCAATGGCAAACAATTTACTCCGATCGGCCCTAAGATTTTAAACAAACAAAAGAAGAACGGCAAGCAGTGGCTAGACAGCTGGCTATTATGAATCGCTATGGTGAGTATTGCTGTTTATTCACGGTCTTTTATTTTTATTGATATATTAACTTTTTAGTGTATATTATTTTCGGTTTTAAGAAATCGAAAGGTTCTTCTGCGAAATCCTCCAAAATGAGAAGGAAATATCTGCTGGTATTGCTGCAATCAGAACACTCATGAAAGTTTTGGAAAATGACGAATGTAAGTTCATTTTTGTCGCATTTTAAATTATTCCGTGAATACTACATTTAAGACATTTTGACTATTTTTTGACAGCAGAAACAGTGCAAGGCCTGCATTCTAATTTGCAAATAGCTGTTGGTGTCATGAAAACCACTGAGCATCCTGTAACTGGTGTGGCCTCTGGTTGTGAATTGTTTATGAGGTTTATCACTTTGGCGACGCTAGATACTAAGGTTTGTTTCACTACTGGAATTAATGGCAGTCTATTTAGGATATCAAGGCAGTTTTTCTCTTGGTAAATTATAATAGAAGTTGACTTTGAAAACCTCTTCTTGAAGAGATAAATTCGAGTAAGTTTTCTCGGGAAATTGTGTATCAGTTCTTCTTCTTATTTCTTACGGCTCTTGAATAGGTCCTGTCGCTCACGCTATTTCTTCATCCCTGATTTGGTTTTCCCCTCCCTTTGGTTGCCACGTTCCTAATGTAGAAGAATTAAATTTGAACGTGGAATTGCACGTACCTCAATAAAAGGCTATGTTAATCAATTTAGACTGATGGAGATGTACTTATAGCCTGTTTTGTAATTCCTATTGTGCCTTAAGAAACTTGTAAACTTACAACCTAAAAGGGAATCTTGAATATTGTTGAGCAATATATTACTGAAAGACTGGATTAAGAATTCTGGTTTTATCTCTTCTATTAAAATAACTTCTTCATGTACTTTAATCTCTGGTATCAAATCATATGTACTGGGGTATCCCTTTCCAGGTAATGACTAATTTTCATTTAATTATAATGTTCAAAAGAACTACTCATGCCAGCTCCAGTTCTTAGAGTGATTGTATAGTTTGAGAGTATAGCAAACGGTTGTACTGAAAGAAATTGTCTTTTCTTCTAGACATTTGCAGAATGTAAAAGCATCATGCTCAACAGAGGTAAGCTGTTCCTTCAGAAACTCATGCAAGCTAAAGGGAAAGTGGCTAAATTAGCATCATCTTTCATAATTGATGGATACGTAAGTAATGATAACTTTATTGTTATCATGTTATTATGCATTATCATGTTGGAAAATATTCATTTTGAGGCATTTTATTGCAGTGTGTCCTCACCCACTCAAAATCCAGAGTAGTACTAGAAACACTGAAGGAAGCTTCTCAACAGAATAAGAGGTTTGAGGTATATGTCACCCAGTCTGCATTAGATGATACTGGGTAAGTGATAATGCTGATGGTCAGTGATATTACCCTCTCCCATTGGAATTGCCAATAGGAGTTGTTACTAAATTCATTGGCATTCAAGGAGCACAAATGACAATTGAGGAGTATGATTGTTCCTATCTATAAATTATTCAGACATATCACTCACTCTAATTCTCTTCTGGTCATTTGTCTTTCCTATCTCAATTTTCCTTCATTTTTCCTTATCTTTGCTCACATCTATTACTTAAGGCATTTTTTCCAGCATTTTCTCTTCTACTGGAAAACACACTTGTTACATCTCTTCAAAACCTCACTCATCACAATTGAATAACCACTTCTCAGCTTTCCTGAGACATAATTTCTTACAGTGAATCCTTTTAATAAGTCCAATCCCATATTAAACACCCCATTGTCTTTCTTTCATCCTGTATTAATTCATAATCTGGTCATCTGCTCTGTCTCTCCTCTTCCCACATTTCAGTCCAACTGCATTCACTTCATTCATATGTTTCACAAAATCATCCACCATTTATGTTTATACTGCTACCATTTGATTAATACATTTTGTTTATTGCAGCAACAGATATTTTGACATATTTATTCTCAAGTTAGTCCATAAATTTAATGTTTTCTCCTAATCTTCCAATGCAACACATTTTTTCTCAGATTTTTATTATGCTTCTGTATTTTATTTATATAATTTACCTTAACCTACACCTTATAATTTAATATAATTAAATTAGAGGATACTTAAGGTAAATAAAGTAATAATTTGATGTAATTTACCTACAGCTCCTGATGTAAAACCTCACTGTACTTCCCATTTTCACTGCAAGTTTTGTTTATATTTTGGTCAGGAAATTATTAAATCATATCCTTATTGTACTCATTAAAATCAAAGCTTGTAAATATTTTATGTTCCTCCTAGCCTCAATATCTGAAAAGTGAAATGGAAACATTCATGAAATCATGTGCAGTGACTGTCCTTTACTTGTAAAAATTAAATAATACATGCATCTGACTCATATTTCAATTGCAGCTCTTCTTCAGTTGACATTTTCAACACACAAATTTTATGTTTTTCAGGTTTTTCACCCATTCCTTATTTTCATCTAATTCATTTTATTGCATCCGTGAAAGTTGTCCTAAACAGTTCATTCATTTGTACTTTGTAAAACTCCCCAACATTCTCTCTGTCTATCTAGCAATTCTACCGCTTAGTTTTCACTATTCATATTTGGTATCCTGTTTTCTGCATTGCAGTTTCTTTGTAGGATAGTCTCTAAAATCCATTTATAATTTTTTCATACATATTTTATTAGATATACTTTTGACAAGAACCAAGATTTATGCAGGAAAATTATCAAGTATTTGAATGTCATTTATAACTGATTGCCTTACATACAAGCATCTTTTCAAATTGTAAATATTGCAAAGATAAAAAGTTTTAAATTACCATGTTAACTACCTTTTATCATCATTCCTTAATATAATTCCTCTTTCTCTTAGTTTCGCCTAATTGTAATAATTTCCTCGTGTTCTTTTTTATGCAAATCATTTTATATACTAGTCTTTACCAAATTGGGGCAAATATTATTTTTATCAGAAAGGTCCCAATTACAGAAGTGAACAGGTGTCACTCAATAGTTCAGTGGTTAGAACGCTTGCATGGAAAGTGGGAGACCTGGGTTTGAGTCCCAGTCAAGTTACAACTTTTCACTTCTCGTATTACTTTGGGTTTAGTTGCACAACTTCATGTGCCAAGTAAAATTTTATTTCTATCTCTTATATGCATTTTTTCACTGAGATTTTGCTTTGAAATATCAACTTATTCATGAATACATTCATCAATATAAAATGCTCCATGCTCAGTCTTTATTAACTATCTCTCATGAATCTTCTTAAGTAAAGAATATGTCACTGAAATTATATGCTTTTATCTTTGATTATTTTCAGAGTAGAAATGTGTAACCAACTGAGGGAAGCAAATATCATGTGTACTCTGATTTTAGACTCGGCTGTTGGCTATGTGATGGAGAAAGTTGACGTAGTAGTAGTTGGTGCTGAAGGAGTTGTTGAAAGTGGTGGCATAATCAACAAGGTAACTAAAAGAAGGTAGCATTTGATGCAAATTTATGCTAGAAAATCTATAAGGATGAATGGAAATGAACAAATTTGGTGGAACCAGGATCCATCTTTCTTTCATTGGGATGATGCTTCATTATTAAGCTATGACAGATAGCTTAATAATATATATTTGGATGCCCAATCATGTGGATTTGTTATTGACACATCTTATTAAAACTATTGTAGAACGGAGACTGATGAGTATGTTAGCACATGTTAGTATCCTTTAAACCAAAAGGATAAATAGAAATGAAAAGTAGCAACAAGATTGGGATTCGAGCCCAGGACTCCCACTTTCCAGTTAGGTGTTCTAATATCTGAACTACTATGCCATGTCAATTTCACAACAGAAGTAAAATTGACGTGACATTATAGTTCTGCAGTTAGAACACCAGCTGGAAAACCCCATCCAGTTATGTCTAAAATTTTCACTCCTATTATCAAGTATACTTGGATTTAAATCAATATAGAAAACTCCATTAATCTGAGTGTGGCTGCAATAGAATCTTTAGTGGACTTTATGATTGAAATCTTAATTATCAAAATACCAAACGGCTTCCTTTACTCAAAATAATGGTCAGTGAGTTAACTGGTTTCAGACCCTAAAAATGCCATTTTCCTTAAATTTAAACACCATTCTATTTTAGCGAAAATAAGATGAAAAAACTTTCATATTATTAAAAGGACTTGAAAATGACTGCTACATTTAGGAGTGTTTTGAAACTCAAGGTTGAGATTTCTGCAGGTTTATGTTAAGGATGATATTCTTCAAAATGCATTAATTGTAGGTATAATATCTCTTGTAACTGTTATTTAGCTCACTATTTTTGGTGTCAAAGGTAGAATCATGCAATGTTTAGAGACAACACTTTATCTTCTGTGTGAATGCCTGGCTATATCTAGGACTTCGATTCATAGGCACCCTTTCTCAGGAACCCAGGACTATTAGAGAATTACTACTTTGGTGGCCTTTTGTGAGGCCATGGGTAATCTCTATCATGGCACAATGGGCCAATTCGGTCTCCTGTCCTCTTAGGACACTGCCTCCTTTTTCATTCATTCATTAAAGAGCAAAAACTCACCAAAGGCTGAATCAATTAGATGAAGAAAAGTTGAAATACTTTAAACCCATGGAATGGTTCACTTGAAGGGGAGAGAGCAAAAAATCAGAATTTTTTACTTGGATACTTTCATTGTTTTCATTTGGTTGATTCTACCTCTATGTTTGTTCTCTAAATCAATGGGTAGCTGAGTCCAAAAAAACAGCCAAAAAATTGTAGTTATCTGAGGTATCACTGTTTACCATTGTTTGAACCTTGAATAAAAGTTCTCTCAAATTTAACCTACTGAAAGCTTTGAAGTTAAGAGTCATTCCTTAGGAATGAAAATATAAAGTTCTTGAAAAATCTTATTTTCTTTCTTAAGATAATCTCTTGCAGGACAATACACATCTCTCAACATTCTTGCCATTATTTTACCAAAAAATAAAAATGAACTTCAATCTTTCAAATTGTTCAGAATTGTCCCTTCTCAGCTATGGCTCCTTTGTTTGAGCTGAATCTGAAAATTTGAGCTCAAGTTTAGGTTCAGCTAAGAAATCATTTGAAGAATCTGAATCTCTAATAAAGTTCAAGGCTTTGAGAAAAGAAAGGATGAATTCCTTGAAAGGATGTTGTTATCTAGAGACAGATATCAAATTAGGTCCCAATCAGATATTCTTATATCTGATTGGGACCTATATAACTTTTCAAATGGATTGGAAATCCCAAAATAGCTTTTTAACGTGAGTTTTCATTCCCAATCATATTGGTGATAAGTTTAGTAGATTCATATTATAATGCTGTTAGACATTACATACTTTTCCATTGCATCATAACTTATTCTTTCTTTAATTCAAGTATATCTGGTTTATTATTAATCTTTCCAGATAGGAACATATACCATGGCCCTATGTGCAAAGGAAATGAAGAAGCCATTCTTTGTGCTGACAGAGAGCTTCAAATTCTGCAGATTATACCCACTGAATCAACATGATCTTCCTACTGAATTCAAGGTTATTATTATTTTAACTTCTAAAACATGCTTTTATAATCAATAATATTTAGGATGGTTTTTGTTTCATATCTAAGAATACCATCATTTAATGGATTAGCAAAATATTTTCTCTCTCGCCCCATCATTTTGGCAAAAGGGATATTGGATATTTACAGGCAAAACTATCCTCCCAAAGCCAATATACAGTAAAACACCTATTTAGTGAACCACTTTGGATCAGATTATTTTTTCACTTAATTTATGTTTATTTTAACTCAATGTAGCTAAAAAAAATGAGAAAACTTTGTCTTTGTTGCTGATCCGTTGATTTATCTTATAATAGTGGAATAAGAAAAACAGAAACAGCTTTCAACGTAATGTTTTCGATTTTGAATGAACTAATCTTAATACATGAAGTACTTAATACATAGAGAAGCAACAACCAAGTAATGTTGATAAATAAAAGTATGCTATCATAAGTAAAAATACTTCCCAAACTAAAATGCTATATCAATTTTCAATCTACATATTATCTTTCATTAATTTACAGCTTATTTCAGTTTAAATATATTAATTGATTACCTTTTTTATAGAAATAAGATTATTATATTCCACATTCTATTGGAAATCTTTTTGTCCACTCCTGTCAATTATTTTCTTTACTATTGGAAATATTATATTTATATTCTATTGGAAAACGTTTTGTCCATTTATCTAAACCTTTCCAGCCCATTTATATCAGTGTACCTGCTCATATGATCACTAATTGTGTAATTTTACCTTCTGTATTGTTGATTGTAATCTTTAAATGCAGAATTTCAATAAATATGCAGAATTGGATTTTACAGAGAGAGGAAAGAGAGCTAGTCAGTGTTACCATCAAAACTATTACAATCAGCCATTAGTATAACATATTCTACTGCTTCTTGTGATGGACTATACTAATAATATACGAACAAAAAATTGAATATGACTCCATTTCTTTTATTGAAAACTTGCAAAAATATTTGCACAATTTCATATGTAACATATATGAAAGTATAGCAATTTAATCTATGAAAAGTTGAGCATTAAAAATATTAAAGTATGTATTTCTTTAGTCCTTTTTGTCTGGAGAAAGCTAATTTGGAGAAAATCCACAAGTTAATATATATATTAACTCTCACAAACACCTTCAAAGTATTTGATAATTATGTAAAACTTTAACTTATCCTTGACATACAGTATATGAGGGTATTTGGGGTCTCCTTATGTTTGGGCTAATGCAGCAATAAACTTTTAAATTGAACTTTGTCTTATGTATCTGTTTTTATTATGTAGCAATTAAGTATAATGAAGCCTATTTAAATTCCTGACCACACTTTGTATTTTTCAGTACACTGCTAGAACTCTTGGGAAAGATTTGAGTCAGGAGCATCCCCTGGTTGATTACACTCCCCCTGCATACATTAATCTTCTTTTTACTGATCTTGGCATTCTGACACCGTCTGCAGTGAGTGATGAACTCATTAAATTATACCTATGATGTGAAAATATACTGTGATTTTACACCAATATCTCTATTTTGTAAATAAAGATGTCAAAAGATTTTCATTAATGATGTTTCATTCATGAAAAATCCTACTTTAAGAATCCTTATCTTTTAGTGCAATTCTTAGTCTCACTTTCAATATAAAATTGAATCACCTGAACTTATTACTGCAAATTCATAAGTTATTGCCTCATAAATGAAGGTAATTATATTCTATTGCTATATTATTATGGCAGATTGAGAGAAGGTTCAATTGCACCTCATTGCTTGTCATAACTCTTTTAAACTTCGTAAAAATAAAAAATTTCTGACATTGCTCGTCTCAGTTTCTGCATGAATTTCTTAATGCAGCATCATCAGTCATCTCAGTTCATTCATTCTCTATTTTGATGAGACTTCTTCACCATTCATCCCTTCCAAATACTGAATTTGTAATGTAGTATCATGATCACTGACTAATGCCACAGTCAGTGTTGCAAGTGTACATTCATGAAAATTTGAGTCTTAGGAACAAATCAGATTCATCTGTAACAGTTAAGTTAATCATATATTCCAAACTTTGTGCCTCAAAGTTTCCTGAAACCTCAAGAAAAATAAATATTCTCTGGGATAACTTATATTTCATAGTAGATTGACTCTTTAAGTTATGGTGTTAGGGGGAATCACAACTTTTAAATTGCAACACCAAGCTAGTTAGTTTAATCACATCTATCTAAAAAGCATATCAAGACAAGCTAAAAAGCTACTTTTTATCCTAATGACTGATTTAATTGATTTGAAAACATATATTATTTCCTTGCAAGTCTCTATAGTGAGATTAGTTAGAATTCCTTGTGAGCTGAAGCTTGATCAATGGCGATTGTCTCATTAACGCCACAAACCACATTTGCTGGAAAAGTTGGCATTGGTTTGCCACTACTTTAATAATGTGTTTTGTATTCCTTTAATGCTAGGCAGTGGACTATTTGGCTACACAATATCTTCATCAAACAAAGCAGAAACATTGTGTAACAATGCTGTGGCATAGACATGAGATACAACTTAATAGCAAGGAAAAATATGAAAATTAAATCAATGAATAAATAGTATTTTGTTGATCTTGAAATGCTCAAAATGGCTTCATAATGACTTTTGCTACTCCACAAGAATATAGTACAGGATGACCAAGGTTTCATAACCAAGCTACATCTTCAGGTCTGAGGCTACTAAACCTTCGTCATTCTGTTGTATATTTTTGTGGTGAAGTAAAAGTTGTCATCAAGTTTTGCATTTATGAATACTACCAAGTGAAACCTGAGTCTGTCGTTTATTGAAAATGTTCTATGAATTAGAAAATATATCTCTGGATACTTGTAAAGTAAAACTTTCCTATAAAAGTTTAAGAAATATATATTGTCACCATTTCAATGCTAAGAAAGAATAAATCTTGAAATAAGCTGTCTGCTATTCATGGATAATTTTTCTTTGGGTAGGATATATGGAAAAACAGAAGATAACAGTGATTCCCTCAACACATTCCTATGAAAAGTCCTAAATAATCCCCAAATATACAAAATGACTACAGTTCTTTGATGTTTAATGCAATGGGAAATAGGAAGATTTGAGAAATTACAATTTGACTGAGGATATGAAATGCATTGAAATCAATTTTCTGGTAATTTTCAATAGAGTTTAATAAAGTAACTAATACTGATAATCATTAATATTGGCCATATTTAAAGGACATATTCAAATTGGAGGGAGTCATACAGAAAGAGGTAATCACAATAAAAAATTTTATATTTTTATCAAACCTAAGTTTTAATTCTCTTTTCATTAACAATGAATTTCTTGTAATAATTTAATAGGTACAACAGAACTTAATATGCTCAAAATCTTTAGTCTTTTACACACAGATGAAAACAATATCCAAATGAACAACATCTTAGTATAAGAAAATCATTATGAAATCATTTTAATGAATTACTCTGTTACATGACAGCATATCTAATCCTGAGAATGTTCAGGTCAACAATAATCAGTGCAATAAATTTAAGCTTCTAAAGAATAATCAAGGATTACCAAAGAATATTGGATGCAACAAATAATTATTTTAGATTAAACCAGTTTTTTTAATATTTTTGCTCTACATCAACATAAGTTCACAACATTCATTGACTAAGAAATTACAACTTAAAGCAAGATTTGTCAAGCTATTTGTCACTAATCTTGGACCACATTTATCAACACATTAGCTTGGCTTGAACCCCTGCATTACACAACTACTGTTTTGTATTAAATGTTTCACATTACTGCACAAAAAGTGTTATCAACAAGCTTACATATACAAACAAATATCTAAATACATTATTTCCAGTTATTCTGCAGTAGAACCGAGTAATTCAGTATACATTAAAATAGCTTTAGTAAAAAAGGAATAATTTAAATTGGCATTTGTATTTTATGTATGATAAGGTGCACTCATGTCATCTGTAGACACGTTTCTGAGATCAAATTATATTTATCAAATTTTGGGAAGATTGGCAGGCCGATGTCTAATCTTCAGTAAGCCATATTGTGTTCAGGCTAACTAATGGCAAGATACCTGAGTAAAAACAACTCAAAAAACAATTAATAAACAATTATTGGTGGTTTTCTGGATTTTTGTTTTTACTCATAAGGGCAATGTATTGGAGTAGTATTAGAAGTATAATTTTTAAAAGTAATTTGAAAGGTCATTTTGCCCAAATGGATCACATAATGGGAATTGAACCCAGGGCCACTTTGACCAAAGCTAAACATACTACTCACTTGTTTATCTAGAAGCCCAAAATATTGACAACCATAGTGTATATCAATAGAGTCTCCACAGTGTAATAACACTGCATTTGGCATTGCTCTTGAATGATTAGTAAAGGGTCTTAAAAGTACAACTATAATTAGGATAAACATATCTACTCTGACCCTAGGGTTCACATAGGAGAATGAAATCCGCTTACACTGAATCACTGAGCAACTGCTATTGAACAGATCCTGAAATACATTTGTAGGACATCCGACAGAGGATTTTGAATAATACGCAGGCAATGAATGAATATTTTAATAAGGAACGAAAATGAACAAGAATGCAAATGCATGGCAACATTTAAACAATTATGATAAGTATATAAACTGCTTCCACAGTTTACCTTTGAAACATTGATTACACCTGAGAAAATGTTAAGCTTATTTAATCATTATAATTCCACATAAAAGTCAACCATGTAATGTAACTCATGACAAAATTTTCATTTTTTACCTTCAATATCAGGGTTGCTGGCTGTTCAACAAAATGTGGCGGCCATGAGGCAAAGAAGCTTCTATCTTACATTTGGTAGTAATAATACATTGCAGTGAGATGTTAGTTATATTTGAATCAGTTGATAACCCAATTTTTAAGAGGGACTATTTACATTTCAAATATTTTACATAGATAAAATCTTTAAGGATCGGGGTAGGAACATTTTTTATGAAAATTTATTGAAAGTATAAATATATCGAGCAAATACTGTGGAGTTATGAACTTCATTAACAAGGCAACCACAAGGAAAATAAACATTAACTATATTAATGTTTATACCAAGGGATACAAACCGTATTTAGGATGTCACATACAATTTCAAAAATACTTCTGAGAAAACATCGACTTTAAATGTGTGTGTACATTATCATAGAAAGCAAACAGACATCCATGTTTTCTTCTCCTTAACTCATTGCTTCTCATTGAAGAATTAAATATATCAACCACTAGAATTGGAGATTATGGTAAATTGAAGCAGCAGAAAGTAGTGATGGAACAGTAAAAGAAATTTATTCAGTTTTTCTGTAAGATTGTCAATTAGCAGAGCAAATTTCATCCACCAATCGATAAATTTCATCAAAGTGAGGCCTCTTCTCTGGGTCGTATTCCCAGCAACGCAACATCAGCTCATACAATTCAGGCGGAGTCCCTTCTGGAGCTGGCATTCGGTAACCTGTGGTCAGGAGTGATTCAGCCTTAAGCATGACATTTACCAAGAGAAGCAACCTTAAATTACCATTTAACTAATTCAATCCTGAATATGTAAACTTGTGAATATCTTGAGCACTTGTGCTATGCATGCAACTGTACATATTGTTATTAAGATTCTTCTTCTCGTGTTATCCAAATTGGCCATCCCTATATATGATTTTTAAATATCCTGGGCTGTAATAAATTCTTATGATAAATATTGTAAGCTTCTATATGATTTTTACTGAAAGATACGAGTACTTCTCAATTGCTGAATGCCATACGTGCTCTGGTATGGCATTTATGAGGAACTTTCCAAATGCCACAATAATTCTCACAATCATTATTGACACTAAGGTAAGGTTGACTTATACTTTCTTCTAAAAGTAAAAATTGTAACTCTAAAATTGAAACCTGTTATTGAGAAATATTTATGAAGCATCATCCTTGAGTTTTAGTACATTTCAAAGCTAATGATACTTACCTAGACAAACTATCTTGCTCCAATCATTTGACATTTAAAGACTATGAGACATAGAGACAATAAGGCTTGGTAATGTAATCTCTACTTAAAGTGGATGTCAATTGTGAAGTTCACTTTAAGCCAAACAAAACATTTTACAGTTCATTTTTAGGACAAAAGTGGCATTTAAAGTGATGTCAATCTTAGAAACCAGATTGACTGGGCTTCAATCTGATGTAGAAACAAAACATCACTATAAAGATTTTAAAACCCAATGTAAACATATAAGATGGCACACACTCATTTTAAACACCAACTTTAATGTCATTTTAGACAAAAATGTTGAGTATAATAGGGTTTGCTTGAGAGTAAAATCACAATATTCTCAGGAGAGAACTCCTCAAACTCCCCATAGGGCTTAGTGATCTCCAAGCATCAAAACTGATACATTAGCAGGAATATAGGAGAAAAAGGTCCAACCAAAGAACCTCTTGCATACCTGAGTCAATTTTCTCCCTTGCTTTAGAATTGCTGAGACCAGGATATGGAGTTCCCCCACATGCAAAGATTTCCCAAGCCAAAATGCCATAGCTCCACACATCACAGAGAGAGGTATATTTGCCTGGAGAAAAGTAGAGAATATTTTTATATGTACATTCAGGAAAAAGCAGCTTTAATATCGGCTGTTATAAGCTAGAACACTCCCACAGTTGTTTGGCAAATTGGTTTAGCTGGTTGCCACTTTCTCCAAGCAGAACTGATTTCATGATTACAAGAAAAAACAAAATAAGTTACACCCTGAATCATTGCTACTTAAAAAATATCACATTTTATATGAACTGGAGTATAGCTAGAGTTACTATATTCTTACAGAAAGAAATCATTACCTATCAAATTTTTTATCAGATAAAACCAGGATATTGCTATATCCCTAAAGATGCAAAAGATATATTTGTATGTCTCATTAAGGTAAAAGTGAGAAAAACATTCTCATACATTCGACCTGCTTCCTATTCAACCTTAAGGTCCTGCATCTAGATGAAATGCCCTCTCTATTGATTAGGAATGGAAAAATCTAACGTTTATCTCTTCTCCAGGTTTCATATGGTTCCATCTTTACCCTCTCTTAAACTCTCTCTTAGACTCATCTAAAAGTTTTGGTTGTGTTTGTGTGTTATACATGATTACTTCCTCTACGATTATCACTATTTATCATATACAGAAGCATTGTTTATACACAACCATTTATGGAGATTCTAAAAGATTTTTAGATTATTGCTATAAAATATTTCAAACAATATATTCTGTTAATATTTTCCTTTTTCATGAATTTTTATAAACAAAATTTTAAAAATAGTCATAATTCTTAACAACAAGATATTTGCAAATTCTTTGGTATCAAAATAATCAGCAAACTTCAATAGAAATATATACAGACAACAAAATTTTCTTATTAAATTTATAAATTATTGGTAACTGTATCTCCGATGGAGATGTAATCATAGATCTAAACAATAACAACTGACCATGCCTTCAGGAAGTAGGTCTCCTCAGCTTCATGGAACCAGGGAGATAGTGGGTTGAAAAATGTAGGGAACTACTGACTTAATATATAGTCTGAATTAATTTAGTTTGCAGTAGCACAACTTTACTTAAATTTGCTTTTGATTGATTTCTGTCATTGAAATCTCTGTATCTTCTATCACATTCTTTTTCTTCAAACCAAGCAACAGAAAAATTGACCATAGGATAAAAAAGGTCAGTTCCTGTCCCCTAAACATCTGAAGTCTAAAAATATCACTCAAAAAGCATGAGTTAGTTCGTATACTGAATATAAAATGTGAATCTATATCACACAGTAATAATTTGTTTTTTCTATACTTAATATCATAGTTCCCTTACATTTCATTTTCTTAGGGATGAGAGAAATTTCTTTAGGCATTTTAATATTGGAACTGTTTTATGCTAGCCGCATAATTAATAATGTTTTTCAGATGATTCCATCCAATATGAATAACATATAAAGGGTGATTGTATAAAAATATTTGTGATGGCTTTCAAATTTCTCAAGAAACAGTGGGAATTCAGAAAATAAAGTGATTCTTATCTTAGATACCAGATTGACTGGACTTCAATCTGATATATAAGCAAAACACCACTATAAAGATTTTAAAACTCAAATCAGGCCATTTGGTAAGCCATTAATTTTCAAGTCCCACAATTAAGAGTGACACCTTAAAATTAATTTGGCAACCAATTAGGCAACCTTGCCTTTACTCTCATCAGAATCAGCTATAGAATAAGCAGTCACTAATTTGCATAACAAAGGGCATAGCTGGTTAATAACAACACCTGACTATTACAAGGACAACAATAAAAGTTAGTCTAAACAAACTGAATTTTGCTGCTAAGTATCACATTCAAATGAAACATATAAGTAAATATCTACTATGATATGCACTAATCAGTTGCAAACAGGCAGTGATGTCATTTATGCCTACATCCTATGCAAATGTGCATTTCAACTGACAGCAAAGTAAATGAAGATTTTGTGACATTTACCTCTTCCTGGTGTGACTATTGGCATGAAAATTTATAAAAAAATGGTAACAGAAAATAAAAATATAGTTTGAGAGGTTGAAAATGCCACTAAAAAGAAAGAACCAATTCTATAACATTTAAGTCACATAAATATAAAACTTCCTTAGGGTGCTATCCCACTTAATACAAGGTTTTCTCCTATTCCCAATCCCTTTCACAAGAAACACATGGTAAAAAATACCACTTAAGATGCAGATTTTCCCCTAACCAGATGCACTGCACTCCACTTTAGCTAATCATTCACCTCATTCTATACATAAAACTTTTTTACATCATCTTTGTCCTCTCATGCTTTGCCTTATTTCTAGAATGGTTCATTGTGAATTTCTTCTTTGTCACAGCTAATTTTCCAATCATAAAATTAAGATAATGTAAATCAGAACATGAATTTCATGAGAATAAAATAAAGATATTAGAAGAAAGAATTTCCAACCATCTGTCGATCCTGAGATAGAGTGAGTTCTTTATTGCTTCTTCCCAGGGTGCATGTTAGATTAAGCATTTGCTTGATAGTATTTCCTTTTGTCTCAAGTAGTAAACATATTGAATAAACCAAGAAGGAAATGAGTGTTTTGTGAAAATAGCACTGGAGAGATTGTACTCTGTGATATTGGGGAAGAATAACGAATTTGAGTGAGATGGCATCTTACCTAATAGTTCATCTGGTAAAAGTGATTTCACAGTAGAAATATAAATAACTCTGAAATGAAAATGAAAACTCTTCTGGAAAAATAAAAAGTGACTATGAAACTCTCTTAGTGAGAAAAACAGACAATGCTTTAAAAATTATTACAATTTACAATTATTACAATTTAATTTACCGCTGAATATTGATGAATTATAATGTCCTGAGATGCTACCATTCAGCTTTTACTTCCTGAATATCTATAAAATCCACCTGTAAAATTTTGATGACCAATAAAGACTGTAAATAAAAGAAATTTGATCACCAAACAATAGTGGAAGGGAGTTACTGAAGCCACATTTTATGGGCCATTTTATCTGGTAAATCAAAGCCTAAACTTGAAGCACTCATAATTATACAGAAGATTACAAATGAGCCCAACCAAATTACTATTTTTGATAGCATAGAAGACTCACCTTTTTGAAATTTTTTTTCTCAAAAATGAACTCCATATCATCTATGCTAAGGAACATCTCACAAATTTGCTATTTTCAGCAATATTGAATGAGAAAAAATCAAGATATTGAATGACCTTCATAGATTCGAATATACGCCCTAAAAAATATAACTTCAAAACTAAAATTAAATGGAACTATAACTTTAGTTTAAAAAAATGCTGTGAAAACTCTTTTCTTCGGTTTTCCCTACTGAAATGTGAGTGCATCTAATGTCCCACTGCATCTCCTGCACTATCAAATTCGATCTACATTGGCATTCATTGTATATTATAGGCAAATGCTTCCTTGGAGCATTTGTCTGTAATAATATACTATAATAATATTGTTCTATTATAGACAATTGGAGAATTTCACCACTCTTACGAACAGCATATTACAAAAGTTACCAACATGACACAGAACTGGATATAAATACCAAAGTTCAATGCCTCAGGTGCAGTCCACTTGATAGGTATCTGTTTCATTCCATCAGATACTATGTATTCCTCTTCTTCTCTAGACATCCCAAAGTCTGATATCTTGACAATGTTGTTGTGACCTGAGATGAAAAGGCAACTTGTTGATAGATTTGCACTTATCTAGTTAGACCAAAACTTGAGAATTACTTTATAATAACAAGTATTATTTATTAAGCCAGGATCAAATACAGATAGAGACATCGCAAACATAAATACAGTTGGAAAATAATTAATTAGAAAGATATTCACTAAATTCATAAAATATTTTATCAAGTTTTGCATGTATTTTTACAAGATATGGTTTACTTCACAATCTTGAGTTCAACTGGTTATACATAAAAAGCCCTATATGTTGAGGTCCAAGATAAGTGGATTTGGTATGAACACATGGGAAATGCATATTAGCATGTCTTGTGGCATAGTAATTCACTTCTGCATTTGCCACAAATTATTTTATTATACACGACAAGAGAAAGAAAATATATACATGGAAGAAGTAAAATAATTAGATGTTTAGATAGATGGAGGTTAGAGGCATAAAATTTAATCATCTTAATTTATGAATTCTATGTGTAATAGCCTGTAATTAAAATGTACTATCACTGCAATGTTTCATAGAATCCTTAATTTTTCAAGTCATTTTGAAAATAAATGAATTAAGTCAAAATTTAAAAAAATGATGAGGTGAAATCTCCCTTCTGAACATCTTCTTATACTACGTAAAATTTCAAATGTGACTTTCTTACCTACTAGACAATTGCGAGCAGCCAGATCTCTATGAATACAGTTCTTAGATTCAAGATATTTCATACCAGCAGCAACATCCCGACACATAGAGAGAAGTTGCTTTAATGGCAGAAAAGCAGCATGTTTTCTTAAATAGGTCAAAAGAGATCCTCCTATAAATCATAAAATTCATCAGGATGAAAGATTTATGAGACAATCAGCATAAAATAATTCCACATAGATTCTATTTCAAATATTTCCATAATACTTTCTTATTGTAGGTTAATTAAATCTCTCACCTTCTCAGTCAACTCAATTTTCATCAAAGGTAAAAGACATTCATTTATTTACTTTACAGGACAAGCTAATTTTTAAAAATAAAATAAATTAAAAATAACATATATAACAATAAAACAAAAAGAATATATGATAAAAGAAAAAAGATAAGGAAAATAAACCAGTACAACAGAATTTGATTGAGTAATACACAACATAATTATAGAACAGGTAAATGAGGTGAATACTACAGAGGAAATTAAAATTGCTCAAGAAATAAAGCAATTGAAACAGCTATAGATTAAAAATAAGAATGATAAAAAAATACATGAAGGTCTAAAAGGTGCTCTTGCTTTTTCTACTTAAAAAGAAATGAGTGTCATGAAAGAAATCGACATTGTTTGCTATTCAGTTACTTCAGTCAAATTTGATTTCAGTATCCCTCAATGAATGAAAACTAAGAAATGGATTCTTAAAACTGCTACATCTAAAGTTAAGCATGAGATGTGAATCATTGGAGATTTTTAGCAGATAACTGCACATTAAACATCAATTTTTATATTAGTACTAGATTTGAGCTAAGATTATAAAAATTGATTTAGTATGCAAGTATATTCAATATATAATGCAAAAGTAGAGCATATTTCAATAGACAAAAGTAAAGTTGACAGTTACAGTTAAAGTAAACAATGACATACTCTATTACTCATTATATGCTAAATACATATCTCGAATTTTAAGAATAAATAAATACAATTTTGGAAAAAATATCAAGCTTAAAAATTATTAAATACTTCATGGATAAGACACCTACAATTTTCATGACTAAATTTTTCAAAAGCCCTAGTATAGTTGTCTTTTTTAAATACTGACTTTGCTAGTTCAGCCTTCTAGCACTGAAGATTTTCTTAGTAAAATTAAAATCCAGTCCCCCTTATTTTGTCTTGTATGAACAATTCAAAGATCTGAAATATGTATTTTTGAAAGCACGTTTTATTATTCAGACTTAGGGAATCTGATCAAACAAAATGATACTTCAAATTTTATGTATTTGAAACAGCTTCTAAAATAATTAACTTTAAATAAGATTTCTTACACATTCATGATAATTATTTGAACTACAAATGGCTTCTTGTTAAATCCTTTGACCCATTACTTTAGCACCAGACAAGTATTACATATACTAGTATATTGAATATTCTTGAATCTAAGGTACCCAAGCTTTGGAAGTCATGTAGAAGGAAAAAAAGTAAACGGGCCTTGTAAGATACCTGCTATTTGCCATAATGTAAGTCTGGACAGGCTTGATGATTGTAAGTGGTTGATTATGAAAAGGTTAATGGGGATTATGAAAAGGTTAATGGGGATAATGAAAAGGTTAATGGTTAGCTGGCATGGGGATAACTGACTCATGGCTTTCAATGTTATAGTTAAACACATTAATATGTTTTATAATGATCCATTTTATATCAAGAATCTAAGACATGCCCAATTTCTGAAACCTTTCTTATTACTGTTTCCAAAATATGTCATTTTTATTTTTATCTAAATAATGATAATAATAATAAAAATAATCATTTATTTGCAAAAGATCAATACGAGATACAGGCATCGTCAAAAAAGAAGAAATTACATTAAAAAGACAAATAGTCATAAACACTATAAAACATTTTGTGTTTTAGCAAGAAGGATTTTAATTTACATTTAAAAGAGGTAATTGGCTTAATATTCTGAAGGTCAGCAGGTAATTTGTTAAATAAAACAAGAGCCATATGTTCAGGACCAAAAATAAGAGGATCTGATGTAAAATACACATTGTTGATAGTGAAGTTGCTATGCACTTCAGGATTAGTAGCAAATTGATTTAAATTACCTCTTGTATTCAACAGAAAATACAAAAATACATGGAATAGGAAGTCAAATTAAGTATTTAAAAAGGGGCAAACTGGGAGTATCATCCCTGACATTAGTCATTAACTGAATAGTCTTTTTTGTATCAGGATCATTTTAATGGCCTGCGGAGAAGAGCCCCAAAACGTTATACGATAGTTTATATGAGAATTAAATAAACCATAATACATAGAAAGAAGAACACTGATTGAAACAAGAATGGGTTGAACAAATGAGGAAACAAAGAAAACTAAGTTTCCCCAGAAGCATATCAATATGGGCATTCCAGTATAGATGAGAGTTAGAATGAATTCCAAGAAAATTACATCCACTCATAGTATAGTATAACCATATAAATGAAAGTTTAATCTTTGATGACGTTGGATTTTGAGTCTGAAGTTGATCACTAGCAAAATGGCAGGGTTTAGAGGAAGAAGATAATTTCCTGACCATGAATGGTCTGAGATACAAGATTAGAGGTGTCAATCAAGTTATGGTGAGTTGGGGAGGAAATGACAACATAAGTGTCATCTGCATACATAACAGAGGTACTAAACAACACAATCTTTATAATAGACAATGTTAAATATTGTAGTAGCACAATGTTGATAATATTATCGAATAATAGTAATGTGATAATGAAAAAATGATTTTCAATGATACAGGACCAAAGTTGCAAGTTTCTGTGCACCAAGCAACTCTTTTAATCCTTCTCATTAATAAAAAGAAGTATTTGATAGGATAGAATAATACACAAAATTACCTGGGACAAGTTCCATGACGATCATGATTGGCTGCTTTTGAACACAAATTCCAATAAATTTAACAACATTAGGGTGATCATACTGTTTCAATATTCGCCCTTCTTGAAGGAACTTTCTTTTCTGCTCTTCTGGAAGTGTCATTCTACATGTTTTCACTGCTACTTCTTCATTATTTCCTTTCAAATGAGCTTTATACACATCACCAAAGTTTCCCTGAAAATCCATATTAAATACAGCTTGAAATTGTACTTTTTAATGTAATCAGCTAGAAATACAAGAAATAAAATTATTTACTTTTAGCTAAACCAGTATGAAATCAGTGATTTTCTGAATTGTAACTTCAGATTTGTAAAAAGAAGTTTAAAAAATAATAAATCCCAAAATAATCTCTAGGAGTTACAGGTAAAATTCTCAAAAACATATTAAATTTATTTTCATTTTTGGAACATTTTTACATCCGAGCAAAATATTTACTTCACAATGCTACAATAGTGTAACTAATATTCAGAATTGCTGTATCTATGTCCCCCCTTTTCTTAAATAATAAGCAATATGGCCAAAGATTTATTTCCCAGTTTTTAGAACAGTTTTTTTCTGACCTGTGGCCCCATTACTATTTCCTTCTTAAGAATTTTTTAATTGATTTTTGCTCTAAAGATATATACTATTGAAGTGAAAAACAAAAAATTTGGTTCAAATCTCCCCAACAAAATGAAGAATTAATTTCACAGTGTGTTTGATCACAATAAAAAACTTTAAGCAACAATTCTTGATTATTTACGATGATTTAAAAATATAAGTACAGTACTGCAGCCAATGTAGCCTATTTAGTAATTATATGCAGTCCAATTGAGGCAATAACTTTGGCACTCATGATTTAGAGCAGAGGTGGGAAACCTTCCTGAATATTCAATTCCTCATTTAAATGCATACCTTTAAATACCTGCATTAGCCTGAATGTATAACAATGCTACATTGTACAAGCACCTTGAAGAGAAAATTGGAATAGACAGGGGATTAGTAGCAAAAACTTCACGTAAAAGTCATCTTACTGGAATCATCTTTCATACGTGCTGACTAGCGATCTCTGACTAGAGGGTTTTAGATCTCAGTAGCTCCTACATCAATGTTTCTGTATTTAGAATATTAATCGGAGTTAAGAGAAAATTTAGATTGTAAAGGAGAAAATTAGATGGGTTTCTCCTCTTTTTCCCTTCAAACACCAGGGGTTCCACTATATTTGGAGTCACATTATACATACAGGCTAATATCTTTTGTTTTCCTGGATTTTTTTTACTTCAACTGGAAATAAAAGATAATATATTATACTTAGGTTTAATGATTGCCCTTGTACAATTTGGATGATGAACAATTCGAGAAAAGGAGGCCACTCAAGTGAGCACTCATTATTTCATATATCACATAAATGCTTCTTTTTTGCAGAAAAATTGTATTTACAGCTTTGCAACGAAAATGTGATTCCCAAGTTAAGAAAACAGATGATCAAGAGCCACAAAGACCCATTTCATTGCATTTCAGTTTCACAGACTAGACTTGGTAGACTAGATTATACTCCCTCAATATTTGAGAGATATAATAATTACCCTTCCAATCTTAGACTCTAATATAACATCGTCATTGTTGAGCTCCCACCGCTCCCTAACCACAGGCTTTTTCAGAATGGCTCCAGAGCGGGCTGTCACTGGAAGACTACTCTGAAGCTGGTGAGTGATCAGCTCTTGTATCGTAGCAAATGCTGGTCCCTCAAAACGGAAGTGGCCCTATCCAAAATATCAAAATTACAAAAACTTATGACTCCTATTTTGCAAGGGTGACAAATATTCCATCATTATGCATCAAACTATAAGGAAAAAAAAGAATGCAGAAAATATTTTTGAATGCATGGGGTAAGCTGGAGGATAGTTAATAAAGAGGTTTGCTTGCAATGAAAATGAATACTCTAAAAGCTTTGCATGTACATATTAACAAATGACTCTAATCCAAAGTTATTAACAAAAAATTATACACACAAGAATACAATATTTTCAGAAAAATACATTCTATAAATAATTTAAATAAGCTGCTAGGTTGTTATAGATGTATCATATTGACTTAAGAGTTACCCAGAGCCAAAAATGAAAACAGCTTTTAATGAGATATTTATATAATGTTCACCTCAGGGGTTGTCTGAACAATAAAGTGTTTTGGTCCACACCAGTTGACAGACAATACAGTTTGTCGTTCATCATTGCGTACTGTTTCTCTGACCAAAAAATCACCATCCTGATTGAGTAACCTCACAACATCCTCTCTTGGAAGGCAGCCATGAAACCATTCTTCATCAAAGAGTGAAGACTCGGATGACTTATCTTGGGAAGATTCCTTGAATAAGAAATTTAAGGACGCATTCAAAATCACAATAATAGTGAATAATAAAAAACAAAAATAAAAAGATACACAAGGTAGTGCAAAGCCATGAATTTTCAAAGGCATAACATCACAAAAATTTCTTTATTCATGCAATTGAATAGTCATTACATTTCACTAGATTAAATTTCACTCTTTCTTTCACCTGACTTTCACTATTCAAATTTTAACTTAGATGTAAAAAGTACTAAGAATGAAATGAAAAGAACTAAATATAGGACAATTATGAAAGATAGAATGACAAGATATTAAATACACTGGTACAAATATAAATATCCATTCATATTAATTTTCACATCATTCCAATCAAACAATTTTTTTTGAAACAAGAACCTATGGAAGCTATGATTAACAATTTATTTTAAAATATGAACATATAAAGATGAATTTTCTTATACAACAACTTTTTACTATTAATAATAATAATGATTGTTATAAAACACCCATTCATTTTATAAACATTTCTGCTCATTTCATCCAAATTAAAACATATAATCATACTTTGTAAAAGAATATAAATTTGTTAAAACATAAATTACATCAAAGATATTACAACAGGATCAGTATATAAGACTAATCAAAAACTAACTATATTGAATGGTGGCACATTAAAGGACATTTAATATGCCTTGAAGAGTATCAGCATGGCAACCCAACAAAACAGTTAAATAGCATATGCAGCAAAGTAACACAGAATCATACTTCTACCAAGAATCAATGCAATATCAGTGTTTTATTTAGGGAAGATTCCTGAGATAAAATATGAAATATTCATATTCTTAGAAAACAGACATTAATTTTGAATATAACTAATGGAAAAACTAAAAAAAGATATAATATAGAGAGATGTCTATCCATCATAATCCAGATGATGAATAAACTATTGGTAACCAGTTAGTGCAATGAATGCATTCAGATTTCTTGATAACATCTCTCATTCATTCTGAAAAGTCAGAACTATGAAGATATCAATAAGGTAGAGCTTGTGAGATTTTAATTAGTGAACATGAGTGTATACAGAGGGGGGCAAAGGCCCTTTCCAAAATGAGAATATTTTTTTAATAAAATACAAAAATATATAAATAGCAATTTAAACATATAACGCAATTGCTTTGAATCCTGAGATACTTCAATACTATTAATTTTGATACAAGGTAAAAGTAATTTTTAAAATTAACAACAACCATATTATTAAAATAAGAAAATTCTTGAAAAATAATAATTCTTTAGAAGATCAGTCTTCGAGCAATTATAGTCAAGGCAAGTAAATAAATAAGCTCATAGTTTTAGCTCTAAAATTTTCATCATAATTTGAACAATGTAAAATTTTATTCGGTAATTACTTTCTTAAGCATAGCAACTATCTAGTTTCCATTGATCTGAAAATAGATTATTACTCTGGGAAATATCAATACATTGATAGAAAATCAATTCAAGACTTGGTTTCCTCCAAAAACCTTGAAAAAGAAGGTACTCTAGAGAAGTTATAAGGTAAATCCAAGGATAAAAGTAGGTAATCAGTGAAAGAGAAGCATAGATGCCAAGTTATTTTTGATAATGTTGTTAGATGTACCCTAAAAAGTAGCCAAACTCATTAAAAATCTCGCTTAACATTCAAAAAATATAATCGCCTGAATTTGGTTATAAAAGCATTGCATCAACTCAAATATCAAACATGTAATATGAAATTTAGGACTTTTGGCAAGTAAAGGAAACGCTATTTTGACTCATGCATGAATCAAACATGTTCAAGAACATAGCGCATATGCAGCCAAACATGCTGGACGTAAACCAAGACATCACTAAAATAGTACAAAGGAAAAGAATAAAACTGCATATATGACAAGGAGCCAAACTTTCATTCAATTCCATGAAAATTATCAGTGATAATTTTGTGATTGCTTTAAAATACCCTAATCTAAAAAATATTATTTTTTTGTACCCTTCACTGAGCTGTTTATGTGCGTTCAATGTTAAATTTTCAATGGCACTTACAATATAAACCTAAAATCAAGAAAAATAAAACTTATACCATTATAAAAAGAGGAAATCCTAATGCATAATTTTGTGCTTAGGATTACATTTTCTTTATTATGTTGTTCAGTTAGCCATGTCTTTCTTTCCTTGAGAAATTATAAAGGTGGATTCAAAAATATTACATTGTCACGTTTAGAATTTTGGAAATTGACAGTATTTTTCAAGCCCTCATTGACAGTGGTCCATATGAGGCTTTATCCACATATTTATCATTAAATAGATATGTCCTCCAGGCAAAAGACACTCTTATTACAAATTTGATTTCTCTAGACTTTCTGTGTCCAATCCAACCATCCCCAGACTTGATTCTACTGAAAATCCATAAGAATAATACATCTATGAGACCTATTGCTTCTGTTTTGAATTCTCCTACTAATTTCATTCAAAATGGCTCAATTCACAATTTAAAACTATGCCCTTCATCACTTAATCGTTTTAATTTAACTGAGAATATTTCTATCATTAAGCTTGAATATTCCGAGTTATTGGTTTCTTTTGATGTATGTACTCTTCCCTAATGTACCTGAAGATGAAAACTTGATGTCTTAAAAATACTGTTTTATGAGTTTGGTTTGCTGATTCTGTGGTGGAAGAATTTCTAACTTTAACTAGTTAATCTATGACTCAGAATTCCTTTCAATTTAATGATAAGTTTTATGAACAGACCTTTGGGACAGCAATAGGGAATTCCCTTTCTTTTCTGATGTTTTCATTAAACATTTTGTGGATTTATGTAAAAAGTCTTGATTATTTTCCTAACATTTGGCTAAGGTTTGTCAATGACAATTTTACTGTTTGTGATACTTCTTGCTGCAGCATTGATACATTCTTAACTAAGTTAACTATGTTCCCTTCTATACATACCCTTGATCAAGGAGAATTCTACTTTGTATCAAACCATTGGTTCTTCCACTTCTAAGTTTATTAAGATTCCATACTTCCTACCATTAACAAAAGACCTTTCTAATATTTTTAAACAAAATAATCTTAATGTTTGTTATTTTAATGACCTTAATCTCAAGACTTTATTGGGCTCAACGAAGGACAAGGTAGGCACTTTACATTAATCAGCTATTTACCAGATTTCTTGTCTGGATTGTAGTTTAAAATACTTCCGACAGACTAAAAGGTTTAAACTAGGTTTAGAGAACATCTGGCCCATTTTAAATATGGGAGATTTGCAAATTCAGTGGTTGCTAAGCATATCTGATCATGCCCACAACATCATAATAAAAGATTTAAGCCTTGTGTGTAATTCTTATTTGAACTTGTATATTTATAAAATCCATAACCACATTATGAACAAAGATTTAGATTTTGACAAAACTTTATACAGTCTGTTGGATTCTGCTAAGTGCTATTCTTTTCTCTCTTTACTCATCCTGCCATTTGTCTACACTCAGTCACATTTTAGCCCTTGAATATGCTGCTTCTGGCAGTGAAATAGGGTTCTAATCAATTATTGATGGCTTTAGATTTTGACTCATGATTACTTTTGCTATCAGTGGTAAGCTCTTGTTTAAGTAAAGAAAATTAAAGAAGATTCCCAGTGGTTCTTAAGATGTAAAAATTTTTTTTTTAATTAAAGAGCCTAAAACATCCTTCTCTTTGGTTTTCTAATGTAAATTGTAAAATCCTGGTAAATGATACTATCCCACTAATAATGTGGTTTGCATTCGGTACCCTAAAAAGCATGTTAATTGGTTTGAAAGCATTCTGTACATATTCTCAATCAAATAAGTTATAAAAATTTATCAAAGTTAATGAGAAATATGTTACTACAATATTGATATGTTATTGCTGAAAATTTTATTAACAATAAACTATAAAAATATTGTTATTTTATGTTATTATCATAGGTCATTTCATTATGCTAAATTTCTCACATTTTCATATACCAAAAAACTTAATTAAGGATTAAATTGGATTAGCAAAGGTAGACACATAGAGATCCAGAAACATACAAAGACAGCAGCATTATCCTGGAATCTTCCACCACCTTCTACCGTGCCTCTCCTTGCTACAAGTCTTCTTGAGAAGAGTGGGGTTGAGATACAAGAGTGCGGTAGAGATGTTTTCCGATTAAATGATTTGCATATCATATGAACTATTTGCTGAGCTTGTTTTCTATTCTTGAAGTAATTAATTCCCTGGAAACAGCCATTTCATCTCATTATGGAATCTGAATGATATTCTCTTTAATATATGCTACTGAGCTCTTTCTCAGATGCTTATGAGTATCCATGTAGTAGTGTAATGGTAGTTGCATTTCTGATACATCATCATCAAAAAATCAAAACTAGAATAAGTTAACTTCTCATCTCAAATTACAGTGATAACTTGGCTAATGAAGGAAAATTCGTTTGCTGAAATCTTCATTAGCCGAGATGTGATTATCCATAGGAGCAGTAATTGCTTTGACGGAATCAAATCCAGGACTGCTTTTCAGAGGAAGAATTTCCCATAAGTTTCTTTAGAAAACTGTTCATTCTTCATGCTACATACCATTTAAAGATAAACTCAATAAAATACAAGTTACTTTAAAGAAATGTGAAATATTGAATGATTTACTTGATTGTGTAGAGTGAGTGTAAAGCAAAATAGAATTACATGATTTTTTGCACTACTCGCATTTCACTCTCATACAAGGAGATAGTGAAATGTTTTACTCAATGGAAGAAAAGAAAACATAAATTGTATGGTTGTGCCACTTACAATTGCATCCACTACACATTCTTTAGCAGAATCTCTATATGTAAGTCCAAAAGATTGCAAAATAAATTTTCATTACCCATGTTACTCATTAGCCAGGTTACCCCTTAGCTGAGGTATCCCTGTAATTTATTTTTAACAATATATGCAAAATTTGCAAAAAATTGTTATATTATGAAATATCCCCAAAAGTTACATAATATCATACAAGTTGGAACTAAGGAAACTTCCTTTCTTTAAAACATGGGAATGCTGTCAAAAATCTTAGCCCTGAGAAATATCAGTTATGACATTTTTTACAAAATTCATGAATAATGCATAGGAGAGGAGCCAATCAAAAGATTGTTGTCAGAATAGATAAAAAATTCAATGTCATGTAGCAAATGCTCACTGATGGAAAATAACTTATTCTACTCATCATGACTAGTTTATTAACTTACAGATATTAATCAAATGGATTGAGATTTCTGGGTAATTGAGTTATTTTATTATAAAATTTTTCAGATACAGCTTTTTCACTGTTTTTGGACTAGTTTTGGAGATTTGTCACAAAATGAGCAACTCGACGACTCAATTTGTTGAATTACTCAATTTGTAACAATTAGTCAATGTTGAGTAACAAGTATATTAATAGATGCATAAAACAACGTAGGATGACTAAAACAAAACTAATACCATCCATTCTTAATCAATTATAAAAAAATAGAATTGTCTTGGTAGTTTTAAATCTACTGCACCATCTCTACCTATAGTAAGCCTAATATCTTGTTAAACCCTATAAACACCGCCGTCAGTAGCTGACAAAAAATTATCTGAGGGAATAAGCATGTTTAAAATTTATATCTTTAAATTTATCATCTTAGCTGAGAAAGGAGTGTAATCAGTGTTGCCACATGTAGTATACTGCTTTCCTTAAGATCTTGATGACAACCTCTAGGTATCTGAATGATACTGTTAGGGGTCAATTTGGGCTCAGGAATCCATTGGATATCAATAGGTACAGGTAAATTCAAATTTACTTGTGCAATATACTATATATGCCCTAAAAGATGTCAGTTCTCTTGCTCCTTCTCCTCAGTCAAGAAGATAAATTTAAAGACATACAGGCAAAATGAAGATTGAGATAGTATGACATAGCTAGAACAATCCCCAACTACATGAAACTCAATGAAAGAAAAATATTGTAAACTTCCACCAGAATTCTTAATCATAAGCAAATATTCTTCAATGGGTACAATTATCAGAACTAAAATAAGAAAAGCATTGCATATAACTTCAATGGGATTGCCAAAAGGTGTATAAAGAGAGTCACATTTATAAAGAGAGAGAGAAGAATATTAAAAAATTTTCGGAAAGCATGCTGATGCATTAAATTTATGGATCACACTTTTATTTACTTATATTGATTCAATTTTCCAACATAAGTCTTCCAATTTCCTTTGATTCAACTTTTGGTGCATCATTATCTGTAATCTGACAATAAAATGACAATCTGTGTGGATACAAATTCAATTTCTACCAGAAGAAGATTTCTATGGACAGAAGGTGTCATACCTCATTTGTCCCTGAGTTACTTTCCATGATTCCAGGAGGTAAGATGTTTAGTGAAAGCGAGAGGTCGCATCCTGGAGGAGCTTCTTCACAGCCAAGATCTGCAAGTGGTGCTTTGATCATATCAACCAATTTCTTCAGCTTTCTTTCACAGCAACGCAGCTCACCAACTTCCCTCTGAATGCGTAGCAGTGATGATGGTGAGTGAATATTTGAATTTCTGTGGAAGAAGATTATCTTGAATAAATGTATCAACTACTGATACTAATACACTAGAAAAACATCCACACACCAAAGGATGGGCATCTAAGGGTGGAAAACTTGACTCTGAAAAATGAGTGTTGGTATAAGGCCCTCATTAATTAAGATGAGGTTAGGGTATCCTTCTGACCCTATAGGTTGAAAGTAGTACCTAAAGGCCTCAATGAGCCACCAGTTGGGCAGCTGCAGAGGAAGGAGAAGGCTAGGGGACTTATTAAAGATCTACTCCAATATCTCAGATACCATGGAAGTATAGGCTGTGTTCACGGGAGCATTACTGACAAACAACTTCAGAATTGAAAATCTTTCAGGAGAAGGCTTCTCAGGCTGTCATCAGGCAAAATCACAGTATCAACAATAGTAACAATCAATATTATTATTATTTTAGTATCTACTGTTATTAATATCACAATAATTACATAAAAAGCTTACATCTCTTTGGTGTTTAAGGATTTTGCTGTGTGTTGATTCCATTACGTGATAATGCTTTCGGGTTTTATATTTCGATATACATCCAATCTCTTTGTTGGAAATTGGCAAAGTAAACTCACGTCCATTCCATATACAAGAATTCAAAAACTCACATCTTGTCCACCTTCACACCAATAAACAATACTTCTCACCAATTGAAAAGTTATTCAGCTTTCTTTTATTCAACACATTTATAATCATGGGAGTAAAAATATCTCTACTGGACATTGGCCCTAAATTAGGAGGGAAACCTCCCTCTCCTCAACAAGTGGTTTTCCATACTTGTGAGATCAAAGGATCAAATATTCATAAATACACATATCTCATTTATTATTAATATGATTATTATTACTTTTTTAATGGAAATAGGAATAATCCCAATCAATTTCAATAATTATTTTTAATGACAAAGACACAACCATTCCCTAACCAGAAAAATCTGGTTAGTCGGGATTCGAACCCTGGACCTTAAGGTTGGAGCGCTAACTCGCTAACCACTCTGCCACCGTGGCTGGTATAAATACACAACAGTCTGCCAATAAAGTAGTATATTATTGCATTAATTTGCCAATCAATTAACCACTGTAATATTATCCCATGAAATTATGTAATTATAGTATCTGTCAAGCTTTTTATGCTAAGATTCTGCAGTAAATTAGCATTTCTATAGCATTAGCTGCAGCATTAGTAATATTTATCCAACAACTGTGTAATCTACATCAGCTCAACAGGAATAAAGAGCTTAAACTAGTTGCCTCTCAAATAAAGACACCATAAAAAGTTGTCTTTCAGAAGTTATACATTATAATGTTTTTTATATTTTGGGAAAACCAAATATCATTCAAAAAGTATAAGGAATAAATTTCATACAAATAATGGCTGTTGAAACCAAATTGACTAAGTAGCCAGGAAGTAAAAATGGAGACAGAAATATCATTACCTGTGAATGAATATGTAATCATATTGCATTTCTATGCTTAGTAGTAAAAAAAGTGAAACAACAGAAATGGAATAATGTTTCTCTGAGAGTGTAATAGAAATAATTGGTAACAAAGCAACATATAATATATAATACCTGAAAATATATATAGAATACCTAAAAAAGCCCCACATACCCTTGAGTAAAATTTGACTGTATGTCAAGCTGCGATTGCTTCAATGAAGAATCAGAGCTGTTTCTATTTAATCCAGCCTTTGCTTGTTTGAAAATCAATTCTTTCTCCTTTGCAAGAGACTGCTGTTCATGTAGACGATCCTCCAGCTCCGTCACCTTATTGCGTAGCCAATCAATTGTTAAATTATCAACTGCTACGATATTAGGTAATAATTTGCCAGATATGTCTTCCAAAAGGCTCTCATCAAATGAAAAAGGAACTACAGTGTTTGGCTCTGTTCTGTAATAAAAGAAAACCAGTATTATCATGAGGAAAATAAAAAGCAAAAAAGACATTGAAAGTATTTTAAAATTTTACTTCAACCATTTCATCTTCTAACATATTTCAAACAAAAATTAACTCTCCAGGATCTATAAGCATCCTTGAGAAAGGTAGTACAAGGAGGTAAAATACAGTGAACACCAGTAATATTCTTGGCTTGTTTGCTTAAGAAATCAGCACATGCACAGCTGATTTAATTTCCAGCTTAAAATTTTCAGCATTATGTTGTTAAAAACTAGCTGGGTACTAGATTTGAGTACAATTTGAGTTAAAAGTGGTGGAGGCAAAATTTATAGACTCTAAATTAAGTACAGCAAAGAGAATCTCTATGAATGTAGATTAAAATCCAGTGTACCATAGTTACCCATAACTTGAATCCAATAAATAATAAAAAAAACTTTAGTAATCAAGATTACCATTAAGATTGTAAACTTAGTTTTCTTCTATTTCATTATTAAATTTGATTTAATTTTAAAGCATATCCATTTCCTAGAGCTATTAAAAGCCAATGGATATTTTGGATTAAATTTTCAACTGAAATAGTTGAAAAGTAGAAGAATTATTAGGTTTGATTGAGAATATTCACTACTGAGACATAGAAAGTTAAATTTTAGAAGCAAAATACTCAAACCACAAATTTGGGGGCTATTAATAATTTTTGTTGTTAAAATTGATCTTCTAAGTATTAAAAAAATATATAAAGTGAATAAAATTTTCTGAAGAACACATGCAGCAAAAATAGAAATGAAAAAGATTGTCCCATGCATCAATCAAGAGAAGAATAAACATCATGTACTCTTTCCATTCACCAAGATGAATGACAAAATTACAAGATAAACCAGTAATTAACGAATTTTGCAACTCTATTCTATTCCAGGATTCAATTACAATTCAAACAAGATATAACAATGATTCTTTTAATTGAACATCACATACATTATAGCAAACTATGTGGGATGCTAGACATTTATCAAATTAACGACAGAGAAGTTATTTCAGTACCAAGGTTTTCAATGCTTTAATATTCCAAAATAAAGGCAACATTAAGTAATCATCAGGAGAAATCTTTTAAAATAACTAGATTTCTCCATTGCTACAGTTGGATTCTTCAGGTCAAAGTGGTTTATTAAACATTTTGTCCTCTACTTACTTCAGTTGTAGGACATAATAGGACTGAATACTGAAAATTGACTTTCATCAGAGAAATATTTCTTTTAAAGTTGGACTAAACAGAAGACAATGCAAATTTTTTAGAATGAATTGAATTAATTCATGGTAAATTTTTTCTCTAAATGGAAGGTTAACTACATAAGTATTATGACCAGAGAAATAATTCCCAAATATGCTGCTTTAGAGACTGCAGGTATTTATTGTTATTTTGCTTTCAATATCTCATGTCTATAAAACCTTCACTTCCACACAAAATCTTAATAAATATAAGGTGCATTGCAGTGCATTTATTTAACTTTCATGTAATTCAAATTCAGTAAATCAGAACTGAAAATGGAGATAAACATTGACATAGTAATTATGCAAATTTAAGAGAATTTTTTTGTTGAAATATTGGGCCCCTGAATAGTCATGATTGCAACGCATTCCCATTAGGTGAAAGCAGTCTAGGGTTTGATTCCCAGTGGTGGCAAACATTATCATTATCAGTGTCCACTCAACATTATGATGAATATGGGTAACCACCTGAATTAAGAGATAGTGGATCCAGTGTCAGAAAGCCAAATATAGCATTGTAAGAGTCAACATGCCATGTGTCATCCACAGTAAATGCTGCCTGTCTGGACCTTATTCCTCAAAAGGGTATCATGCCACATACTTTACTTCTAATGTTGAGATATTAAGATTACATTGTAATAGACATTTAATACTAATATATATGTTATAGATTTTGTCAAGGCCTCGAATGAATTTATACTAAACCTACTGAAATTTCCTTCTCTTACCACTAACATTTTAACGTACCCACAGTCAGCCTACTTGCAACACACACTATGATTCTATGTTTGAATGCAATCTTCAGTGCTGGTTTGAGATAACTGATAAGCAGAGTGTACATCCAACCGTATGATCCTCAAACTACTCATTTTTACTGGCAGAGCTATAAAACTTTTTAAAACTCTCTAGAACAACTAGGGCTGCAAAACTATGCATTTTGATTTTAATGTCATCACTCTTAAACCATTTTATTTTTATGTGCAAAGTCAAGGAAGGCTTTTTAGGAGTTCCCATCCTTGTGGGAAGTATATTTTACTATAGTGAAAGTGTTCCTGGGTTCAATTTCCAGTGGGGGCCCCCCTTGCAAAATTTACAGCACTATTTTTGAAAAAGGCAGATTTCGTTATCCTAAGCTAAGGCATAGATTTACAACCACTGCAATAACTCATTCCTGCAATAATTTGCTGTATTGCACTTCTCCACTAGCAGCAAACTCCATCATAAAATAAAAAAATATATTTTTAATCCTTAAAGAGATCATCTTGCTACTCAACTTGGCTAATAGATATTTAATTGATGAGCATATGTATGAAAAAGCCAGATGATAAGTAGGGAAGAGTCAGAAATTAGAGAAGATGAAAAAGTTCATCAATTCAAAGACCAAAATGACCTCAGTATTATTGATGTTTATAAACCACCCTGTCAGTGTCTACACTGATTATAGGTAAGGAAATAAAATGCAGGCAAAAATAATCAGCTTTTCGTGGTTCACTTCTTGTACACTCAAGTATTAGTAAACTAAAATATAGAGTTACTACCTTTAAAAGATAAATAAGAGTTCTTGGGTGAGTTCATTGGCATTGTAATTAGAGTTTGTGGCATATATTTCACTTCTTACAATTATGATTAGCTCATTTCATTATATTTTTATAAGCAAATCTTTGAATTTTAGACAGAAAAGAATTAGAATTTTAGACAGAAAAGAATTTAAAGTTTTAATTTTAGGATTTGAAATTATAGGTCCTGCTCATGCATTATTATTAGAAACTATTATGAAATGCAGATACAACGAGAACAAAAAAAGGATGACACTTATATTCCAGTAATTTTTAAATATATTTTCTGTAGGTAAGCATGACCCCACATTGTTAATTACTTTAATTGTTACTCAATGTTAATTGTTAATTAACTTTAAGAAGATAGGTCCTGATAATATTTTTCTAGTGAAAAATATGAATATTACGTACTGATACTATAAACAAATGAAGTTATTATGGCTAAGAAGATATAAGAGAGATATAATGAATGAGTAGTTGGGTTGTTAATCAATTGAGTTGCAGCAAAGAGAGAATCAAAAGAGAGATTATTCTGCAACCCAACTGTTTAGAGCACCGACATGGCTGATGAAAGTACCATTTATGAATTCTGGCACAATCACTTCTTCCTCTATTGATTCACACATAGATATCAAGCATGTGCTCCAGGAAAATCTAAAGCATAAATGGAAACTAAATAGTCATACAAAATAAAACCTTCTCAAAAAAGGATTTTAGTTTCACTACCTCACCTTTATACTTCAATGAATCATTAGGAAAATAATCAACCATGCCTTCCATTCAATTAGCTTCTTTGATGGACTAAGCACTAAATTGATGATGATAAGACTAAATCTGAAAATAGAATATGGAAATAACATTTGGTACTAGTTACTACCATAGCAGAAAACTATAGAAAAGAAGATTAAAAGAAAATTTATGAAAATAAAGTGAAGAAGAGATGAAAGGTGTGGATACAAAAATGGTGATAAAAGGATATCAAATTAGAATGGTTAGATTATATTTTGCATCTTGTTTAAAATATCCTTCATTAGCCAGAAATACCTGCCCATGAGAGAAGTGAAAAAATCAGCAAAGTGTTTGTCAGAATTGATGGCTCATTGTGACAATTATTTATCAAGAAAACTTATTTTGCAAGCTGGCATAGGAATAAAACTAAGAATGGCTTAAACCTTCCAACTTCATCATTATGGAATCTAATTTTAGAATAAGGAATTTCCTTCCAGAGTAAGCATTTAATTTGCTCCTTTAACAATTTTTCGTAGTATTTCTAAAAGGGCTTTGACAGCTCAGGTCTTTTTGCACTTATGGACCAGCACTGGGGAATTGCACCCAGGGCACAAAAGTGAAATTCACTACCCTAATGACAATCTGGGAGTCTCCAAAAAGTCCTCCTTGACTTTACACATATGAAATAGGAGAGGACATTAAAATCAGAATGTATAGTTTGCTACTCACTTGGATTCCATCCACTTCTATAGAATCCATTACATACATATCACTCGAGGAGCATGTTTTCATATATTCCTATATTTGAAAAGTAAAGCAAAATTTTTCTGTTGTAATAGCACTCTAGAAGCTTCACTAAGTCTTCCTCTTCCTTTAGAATCAAACACATTTTCCTCATAGACTATTTAGTCATATCTGTACTCATAATGTTAAAACTTGTATTACAAAACACATTCTTAAGCTGATGAATTCCTGACAATTTGCAAGTCATTCCATTCTAGAATAAATGTTACCATTCTTGGAATCACCCTGGTTAATTCAAAGTTAAATATAACTAAGCAAACAGCTTTAAAGAGAAGTTTTAATCTCCCTCAACATATTTCCTTGGAAAGGAAATTTAAAAATTTACAAGGAAAACTAAAAGATTGACAATGCCTTAAAAGGCCTTTTTAGGCATTGTCAATCTTTTAGTTATGATCATAATTTCAAATATGATAGTTGTGAATTATGAGGATAATTGACTTATTCATCATGCACTTACTGCATATGACAACAGCTTCATTTATCATCATGGTGTAACCATTTTAGTAAAGTGTATAACCAGGCAAAAGTGTGAAGCCCTAAAACAGTTCTTGACTCAATATTACTCTTGAGGCTAGTTCAGGCTGTAAACAATGTTTCTGAAAAAATGTATACACTCTTTCTCAACAGTCAATAAAAAGCTCCAAAACATTTTTCAGAACTGTCTATAGACACTGTCCTACACCCCAACCTCACATAGTATATCACCATTTCTCAAATGGCAATGTCCACTGAAGTTTCTGCAGAACTTTGTATTGCAAATTTATACTTTATGGAAGGAGGAATGAATAAAAGAAAAGAAGATGTTGGTAGGTGCACAAAGCACTTATGGATGGTAATCACTTTAAGTCAGAAGCTTATACCAGAACTAAAACCAGAAGATGAAGAATCCTTTAGAAATTTTACTAGAATGTCCCCAAGTGATTACAAAGCTCTTTTGCTTATGATAAAAGGAAAAATACTGTTAAAAATACTACCCAAGATTAAGACAACCAGATCTGCAATACATTAAATTAATCTACTGCTTCTGGATTACAGAAACATGCTCAGAAACCAATCACACTAGTTGAAACTTGATCAAAGCTGCAGATGTTTCCCTTTTCATTGAGAAACAAGAAACATGACAATTTGTGTTGCACAACGTCCTTAAAACAACTCCACAACGAGCTGAAAACTAATCTGAGCTGTTGCATAACATTTAGGAGAAATGTTTAGTTGGGACTTCCTTTCAGCTCTCCAAAATACTCCCTTTTCTGCACATCTAACGGAATCTTATTTAAGGGTATGATATTGATTTGAAATTCAGCATACATTTAGAGTCTCTACCACAACTTAATGGGGGGCAATGTCCATGGTAATGGATATTGGTTCAATACCAGACCTGTTATATTTTTATGCTATAATATACACTTAGGTGAACTTAGGAATGTTTTTGCAAGCACTTCTGAAAATAATCAGATGTTTTGGTAAATATTCACCAACTATCTTGCAGTATGCAAGCAACTTTTACTTGTAGAATCTGTTTGTTATTAAATGGAATATTTTCAAACTAATAGAGGCTACACCTGAATGATAGCCACCCCTGATTAAGGCTTTCTGTCTATTATAAGAGAAAAACAGAAAATTAAGAGAAAATATTCAAGCCAAATATCATGCTAAGATAAAACTAGCTTTATACCTGCAATCCAAATCCATTTGAAGAAGATACTCTACTCCAGGCCTTTCCCTTGACTTAGAGCAAATCTAATACATGAAAAAGCAGGAAAATCAAGCTGAGTGAGACACCACAATTGCGTATCAAGGTATTAAATTACACACATTAAAGAGGAGCCAAGAGCATGAATGCAACTATTAAAAAAACATTATGATACTCCACTTATAATAATTGCATTTTGCTCCTGAGCTCAGGTTATGAAGAGTTAATGCTTGTTAATTCCAAAGCGATTACTATTCACTGGTAATATTTCAGTCAATCACAATATGGCACTCAACAAATCACGAGAGTAATACTTGTGTTTTTCTATAAATTCCTTATATTCTTCCGTTGGTTGAATGGCTTCTATATCTCCCTCCAATCTTTTCTGTATCTCTTGGAACTTGACTGAAGACAAATTACACATTTGAAAGGCATCCATCAAAATTGTTTGCCTAAATTAAAAAGGTAAATAATAAATGTATGAGAGGATATATGTACATATCAATCAAATAATTTGTTTGCTAATTTATAGTATGTATCACTATCACTATTTTTATGTCTACTTCAGCAATTATTATTTTTAACATTCCCAAATTGATGCATTCCATTCAAAAATGAAATGAGGATATCCCCCATAGCAGTAAATATCAATCAAAATCAAATGTCAAAAACATATAGTTAAAGAAAGAAGACAGGATGAAACAGTGTCTAATTTAGGTCATTTTATGACAATCAAGTACTGACTTATAGTTTTAAAGTAATATAATTCCAAAAGCTATTCAGTAAAAATGCTAACATTAAGAAACCTGATTTACCAAATGAACATTTCATTAAGAAGTAAATTTAGAAAGTACATAAATTCAAATGTTTGAGGAAATCTAAGAATGAAGAAAAAAGAAGTTAGGAGAAGAAAACTCATAGCCCAATCACACATAAAAGGGTTCAAAGAGAAAGGAGTTACAATAGAGGCCACAAAGGCTTGAAGATAATACATGAAGCACAAATTTTAACTTATAAAACATGAAGCATGGAAATGGTGACTAGATAAAAAATTTGTCTTTGGGATACTATGGGTAACTCATAACAAGGATTCTGGGTGGTCATTAGGAGCCTAGGGGATAATTATATTACAACTGCACATTGCCACATAACATAATGTCAAAGAATATTGTTTTAGTCATTCATAGTTCCATTTGACAAACTAATGCCTTGTAGATTATTTTCTCCTTATATCATTACCTTTAGCTGGTTTTATACAATCTAAAGCAATTGCACTTAACTAACATAAGAGTATTAAAGAAAAGGTAGCATTCAATACTTAATAACTTAGTTTATAATATTGTCATTGCATAAAAATGAAAGGTGGTACTTTTGATGCAAAAAGAGTACATTATGAATTCAATTCATGAAAAAGGAATACTAAAATTGGAAACAGCTGGCCACCCTGGGAATGCACTATAGGAAAGAGGAGGGAGATCTTAGAACCAAGATGAGGAAGAAGAATTAGAGTAAGATTTCTCAAGAAACACAAATCAAAGAGGAGATGAGATTGTGAAGAGAGAAGAAGAGATTACCAGTGCTTAATAGCTGCCTCTTGTACCGCCTGCTGGTATTCCAGAAGGCCAGGGAGAAGCACCGTGCGATAGTCAAACTCAAATTCCCTCACCTCAGACAAAAGGAGCACATACTCATTGTGGGTAAGATGGAGTTTGCGGCATGCCTTCTGGTATTTATCACACATCTCTTCCAGTTTACGACCACAACGGCCAGCTGTGGAATTAATCACATGGATATAAAGGGTGGACAGATTCAAGGAGGCTAATAACCACTCCAGAGAATTTAAAGCTTATTAAATAATATTTTACTATTATTTGAGTCTTGAAATGGAATCAGTTGTCTATCATTTGCAAATGATCAATTACAAGGTGTGTAAATCAAGTGAAGAGACAACAATTTTGAGCTTTGCCAGAATCTTTTAATAGTCAGTAACAATTTTTTTCATGAAACAATTTTTTCTAGTGGACGTTTAAAATGACTGACATCAATTTTGAGCAACAGTGTGCTGTCAGGCTTTGCTTCAGATTTGAGCGCAACACATCCAAAACTTATGCAAATCTTCAGCAGGCCTACCATGATAGCGTTTTGTGTCAAAGGTCCTGGTTTCTTTCTTTTTTGGAGGTTAATGGCATTTTCAGAAGGAAGAGTTGAAGACAAACCATTGATGAAAATGTCAACAGAATCCAGAATCTTGTGCATTCAAATCATAGGTTGACAGAATGATAGGGGAAGGGTGGAGTTTATTGGGGATGAAAAAAGTCTGCAAAAAAGAGGTTCCAAAAATATTTTCACAGACTCGGGAGTTTTTGGCCAGTAAAAATATCCCTAGGCTGAAAGCCTCTTTATTTGACTGACTTGAGTCATTGTGACATTTTCCTCTTCCTGAAATTGAAAAATCACCTCACAGGACATTGTTTTGGGATACTTAAAACCATTCTAACAGCTGTAACCGACAAGCTAAAGGCTATCCCATCATCCAAGTTCTAGCACTGTCTCCAGTGCTATGTGGTTTACCAAGGAATTTATTTTGAAGGAGATAGTATGGAATTGTAATTCTACTTGAATATAAAAATTTAAAAAATCAGTCTCATTACTTACTTTACACACATCATATTACTTCTATCCAATTGAAAGTAGAGTATAACTTTGATTATTTCCCTTTCAACATTTGTGGCCTCATTGGGCCTTTTATCATGACACATTGTAGCATAACAACAATCATATTACCAAATCAAACATCCAAATTCAGAGACATCTTAAACTCACCCTTGATGTAATGATCTTCAAACCGACTCCGCAGGAGTTTATAAGCTTCTAATGATTTGTGATATTCTCCTTTTTTTCGAGCAACATCTTCAGAGAGCTGCAAAAGAGATGAATTCAGGAAGAAGTAAAAAATCTCTGAAAAATGAAAGTGCAAATCAACTAGTCCTCCATCCACATCAAGGCTCTCCTATGCATTATCTTTTTTATTCCTTCATGCTAATTAGAGCTAATTATAATGATTTACTTATGAACTCACAAATGAAATCTTTCAAAATGCGGGTAATTACTTTCATCATGCCACCATCTATTTCATCACAATATTTTATGCTTACAATACGTAACAGGAATGTATCACAATGGGACAAGGTAGCATCATGAATGAAACCAGCTCAAATATTAAATATTTGACTCATTAAAATAGTTTTCGACACTTTGGAGTTTAAAAGGTACCAAAAGCCTTAGATTGCAAGCAAACCATGTGGAACTTCTCTAAGAAGAATCCAAGAAACCAACAAGGATCAGGGATCTCTCTGCCTGAACTTAGCAAAGGTTCTTTTGCCTACATCTATTTGGCAACTAAGTTAGTATTTTCAGGGGATGAAGAGATCTCTTCATAAGAAGAAGAAAGTAACAACATTCATCACATTCTAATACAGCTTTCACCAGGGCAACAATCATTAATATTTTTATCTCCCACTTTATTGGAAGGCGTTGTAACACTAAAATATGATGTTGACTCCATTCCACACAGTTAACAGGATGCTTTGTGTTCAACTACATAGAAGTATTTTAAAAAATAAGTTAGACATATCGTAAGAAGGAATATCATACCAAAATGAATAACAGAAGGGAAGAATGAAGAGCATGGAATGCTGACAGATAACCAAGAGGGAACTATGAAGATATGAAGAGAGAGGCCCAAAACAGAATACTGTAGAGGCAAAATTTCCATTGAAATCAGTCTAAAAAAAAGAAACCCCAAAGAAGAAGAACACACATACCTGTGTAAACATAGCAGAAATCCGAAGATGCTCATCCCGGTAATCCTTCCGACTTTTCCTTTGATCCACTTGAAGTTTATGCAGTTGTTTCACTGCTCCACCTTCCAATTGGTCAGCATTTTGCCGAATCAAGCGCCCAAAATTTTCTATTTCTTCCATACTAGTTTTCCATGCCTAATAATTTTAATAATACAATATTAGATATAATTATTTTTCAGTACTATATAAAACTATTACTAATGTACTCAAGGTTATTAAAATAAATTGGAATTTTTTAAATGAAACACTGCAATAAAAGAAAATTTATTTCATAATTATAATAGCAAGAGAATTTGAAGCATTTTTGGATCTTTTATGCAACTTTTAAGCTAATTTTAAGCTTACCAGACAAGATCATCAAAAAACAATTAATATAGTTGATGCTTTCTGGCGATATCTGGTGGAACTTTTCCATAATAAATACGAAAGAAACAATCTGTCTTCGTCCACAAATTTTATTTTAAAAGTAGCTGAAGTTATCAATAAATTTTAATTTGTCAAAATGGGGGGAATTTTCAGGAGGCAAAATAGAAGAATAAATTTGGTTAATGGCAAACTGCCTTTGTTTTTTACGTAAAAAATTGTCAATCAGATGTTTTGGGAAGCCATTCTGTTTGGTAATGAAGTGGATGGTGCTGAGTTCTTTCCTGAAATTTTGGGGAGACATAGGGATATGGAGGAGGTGATGGAAGAGAGAGTGAAAGGAAGCTAGTTTATGGGAAAAGGGATGATTGGATGAGAAGGGGATGGCATGGTCCGTGTAGGTAGGCTTCCTATGGATCGCGAAGGATACCTCACAATTATTTAAAGTGATACTAATATCTAGGAGATTTAGCGAGTGATTGGATTCAAATTCATGCGTAAAGCTGAGAGAAGGGTGTAGAGAGTTTAAGAAGCTGAGAAATTGGAGGAGCTGGCGATTGGTTCCTTTCCAGATACATAGAATATCATCTACATATTGATGCCAAGACACAATATTTGATAGATATTTACAGTTGGAATTAAAAAGTAAATATTCAATTTCATTAACAAAAATATCTGCAAGAAGCGGAGAGAGAGGGCTACCAATAGCAAGGCCTTTCTCTCACCGCCACCTGCAGTTTTCCAGGAACCTAGCTAATGGGCATCTCTTCAGTGAAAATATTTCCCCCATCTTTAAATCTATCCTTCCTCCCCCGAATTCCTCCCGCTAACACCCTTCACACCCCTTCCCCTCCATTGCTTTTCCTTGGTATATATATTCTGTTTCAAAATGTATTCCGGTAACCTGAGGATGAGGTAATCTCGAAACTGATCATGCTTTTTTAAAATAGAAGTTGTGGACGAAGACAGATTGTTTCCTTCATATTTATTATTAATAGTAAATATATAAATGAAAGACCAATTTCTTTCTTTGATTTTAAATATTGAAGTATTTTCCTTTGGGAGAGAACAGCAAGGAAATCTTATAAATAATCATGAACATTACCTATACACTAAAAAATATAAATATGAAGATATGAGCTGCACTTCAAAAATTAACAACCAATTTACGTGGTTTCCCAAGTTCATAGGAATCTCCTGCCATAGAAACCATTCATGAAAAAACTTCATTTGAATAAAGTAAAAGTATGTAGCAATAACTCTGCTCTCTCAATAAATAGAAAGCAAAAATAACATGATTTAATGTAAATTAAAAGCAAGAATAGATATTTATACATGTTTCCCCACTTAATAAACAACCTGAAAAACTGCCATGATAAAAGAATTTGTGCTAAATGAATTTTTGAGATCCTTAGATAACCTGTATTTGAATGATAATATGAATTCCTGTTAAAGCAGGTAAAATTTTTTGTGTTATGCAAATACATTCACAAATGGCTACTTGTGTTAATGTAAATTTAGTGTTATCTGAACTCATTTATCAGGGTTTACCTGTACTTCACATTAGTGTGAGAATAAATATTAGTACATTTCCACAAAATACTTATTGCACATGAGCAGGTACCATCATCAAGTGATAGAGTATATATCAAGGAGTGGGAAAAGAGAGGTAAAAGAGGAGGAATCTTAAGGAAGTGACATGGGGGAGGTCAAAAGGCTACATAGGGGAAGATCACAATTGCTACATAGAAATATGTGGATGAAAATGTGGATGGGTAACACTATAGAAATGAAAATAAGAAAAAAAATTTGAACTCTTTCCTCAAAATTTGTCAAATATCTTTTCTTATTTTCATTGAAAATGGATTTCCAACAAACATCCATTTTTAGATAACTTCCATTTGCAATTACCTTAGCTATTACACTGCCGGCTAAGAGTTCTTGGTTTTCCATGGCACCACGGAGGCCCTGCGTGGACACTGATGAAAGTGCTGCTGCATATTCTCGATCGCATTTTGCTCTCAGCTGCAAACATCTACGCATAGTGTCCATCAAACGAATCTCTGCATCCTGTCGCCCCAGAAGTGCCTCGTGTGCAGATTTACCTTGCAAAGTACTGGAGAAACCCATCTGGAATTAGAATATTTTGGAATAGCTAATAAGTATACATGTGTAAGTTTTTATGAGTAAATCACTCCCTAAACTTTTCAAAAACAATAAATGGTTGATTAGAATTATTAAAGCTATCAGTTAGAATAATTGCGAGCAAAATTAAATATAAAATAATAATAATATTTTATTTTCACTTACAGAAGGGTAAATACATTCTTTTGAAATATTAACAAATTATTAGTGGAAATTAGTTATCCCAGAAAAAATCAATCGTATCGGGATTGCCATCAGTTTAAGTTAAATTTTCGGTGTTTTTTAGGATATATATAAAAAAATTAATTTTATGTGAAAATTGCTTAAAGGACTGGAATAGAAACAAAAAAAATTGAGAGGAAAACAAGTTGAAATGAGGTCATTTAGAGAAAAAAGAAAGAATAAACATAGTTACTTTACATAAACTTCTATATCCTTTAGCAGAAATAGGCCTTTAGTTTTCCAAGAAAAACTGATTGCATAAGGTGGAGACATTTTTTGGCAGTGAAGAAAACAATTTAGGTACTATATAGGAAACAAATTGCTTATACAACTGTACATTAGGCTTAAATATTACAAAATAGAAAGTTCTTCTTAAATGAGACAAAGAAAAACAAGGTTTATTAATGTGTCCACCATGATTACGAAACACTCTTAAAACCTTACATATAAAAAGATATCTGAGAGGTAGTATTGCTAACTTTTTATACATCAGAAAATGACTCCATTCTTGAGGAGTGCATCATTACTCCGACTACTTTGAATGGTTTTTATGCAGCATATATTTGAGTGATAGACACAACCCCAACACACTATACTATATTGTAATATTGAATTACAGAAGGCACAATATACTTTCAACTCGGATATAGGAAAGACATATTTGAAAAATAAAATTGCCTTAAGACATATAGTAACTCCGATTTAACTTTCCAATAAGTAATTTCCAATTAAAATTACCGCCAGTTATTAATCTTAAATATTTTATACAAATAACTAATTCTATGTTTATACATGAGTTACAATTCTCAACACATTGAATATTACACCTGGTACAATTTTAAAATAATTTTTTCAGGTATTGATTGATTTTCCGAGCTAAATAACATATATTTTGTTTTAGAACCTAACACCATCTTATTTACAGAAAAGTGTTACTGCAATCTATCAAAATCATCTTGCATCTTCTGAAACAAATCGGTAATGATTTACTGATTAGTCCGATCTAACGCCAATTATGATTCACAAGCTACAGCTCTTGCCCTTCGATTTGCTTTCCAATATAAATTTACATCTTCTACCTGAATTTTAAGAAGAAATGTAGATTGAAAAGGTTTTCATCGTCAACAGGTACATCTGCAGCTCTCACCATTCTCACAGTATGATGACATTAAAATATTCATACAAAATCTAAATTAGAAGACGAATAAGTGCTATTTAAATTCAAAAGTTACTACCGGCTACAATCAGGTACAAAATATACGAACTGATAATTATTCCCTAGGAATTAAATACATTCAAAGAATTCACGGACAATTTTCAGAACTCTAAACAAAACGGATACCACCTAAATATAATTTGGATAAAACATAAATCCGAAGTGAATACGTTCCCATACTGGACCGCATAATTATATTAAATTTAACTATCGTATACTTCCTATCCCAACGATACTGTTTTGCTTCAAATTCATCATGACTTTGTCTCAGAGGGAAGTTCTTCCACTCCCTGGAAAATTGAATGAATCGTTCTTTCATTCTTTAATTTTCACAAATAGAGACAAATAATGGATGGATGACGAATGTAAAATCTGTCATTAGCGATGGAATAATCTTCTTTCGGATTTCAGGTGACACTAAAATAAGAATGATTGAATTGCGCAAATGCATACTTCCAAATAATGTCGTTGAATTTGCGTTTCAGTAAGGTATAATTTTGAAGTCGTAATTTTAGAATTCCTGAAAATTAAAAAGTATTAGGCATTTCAAATTGCTTCGAGCCTTAACCCTCGTGATTTTCGAGCAACGAGTTATTTTTTCGTATTAATTTATGTCCACGATAAATGTTAAAGAAGAGCCTTGGAATTATTTGAATTGTGCAAATAAAGATGTAATAAATAAGGTGAAGTCGTAAATATATTTTCATCGATCTTTTATTTGAATTCATCAATAGAGTCATTAAATTAAGTTACGAAGACATGCCTTGAGTTTGGCGCCTCAAAACTCGGCTCAGCAGTTTATTGAAAAAATTCTGTCATTAAATGAAAAACTTCTCAGCATGAAAGTTTTAAAAATTTTAAAATTTAAACAATGATTGCTTATTTACAGAATGATACAAGTCCATGACGTTTTAGTTCTTTTTGAAGGTGCAGTGTATGAAAGGGTGGGGAATACATACTAAACTAGTATTTTCGTTTTTTATGCAACATAAAATGAAAAAGTCAGTTATACATTGATTTCATTCATCAACAATGAATGATAAGTGCATCTGACGAAAGAGAATCACTATTTGGAAGAGGATGCTATTATGACTAATTAGATAGAAAGACTGTGATCAGTTTACCTGCTAAATTCAGGCCTAAAGTCAATTTATGGCACTATTTACTTATATGGTACAATATTTGGATGTCTTTCTAGATGTGAAAATCAGTTTTAATAAACAACTGACTTTTGAAGTTGTCTGCGCTGACTCGACGCTGCCAAAACTACAGTGTTCGTCAGATGGCTATTTCATTACCCCTTGTTTAGTAAATTTAACTTAAATAAATCAATTTAATTGCTAAGTGAAGGTTATTCGTATTGAAACTTAGATGTGGTATCTGGGAAGGATTAAATTGTTACAGCTTTTGATAAATTTTGTATAAGTATTTTATACTATTTTATAATTATTTTAATAAACTAATTATTGATAATTATCATTCTACGAGGGGCAGAAAAACAAATTTTTGCAGAAGAGCAGAAAGGCTTTCATTATTTGAAATCAGATGAAAATCTTAAAGCTATTACTAAAATGTATTGTGAATATCATGTACCATTAATATCTCATCTCAAATGATGAAATACATCCTATCCTTTATTTCACGCTTTCGATGAGTATTTGCGGTAATGTTAGTGGATTAGGCAAAACATGAAGATTTTGCATTATCACTTAAGTCGAATCTGCAGCAATTCAATCGTAGCAAATTTATAACATGGTGAACGTTAACTATGTAGGTGAAGCTGCTGACCCTGCTGACAAAAGTACATTTGGAAAGAAAGGAGTTGGCAATGCCGATCTGTCAACGATAGGTCGAGGATATGAAACTTCAAAAGATATCATGTGATTGTATACGAGGGGCTTTCGGATATTGAGTTAGTTTTAGAAACAGCTCAGAATGATGCGAGTTTGCTGGAATATTTTTTAATATCGTTATCACTGTCAGCCTCCGCAATTAAAATTTACCAAAAATGTCGGCGATGTTAAGCGCAGATTGGCGTTCCGTGGGGAAAGATATTTTCTTTAGGTAAGTTTTTATGGAGTTGATTTCCTTTCGATAACAAAAGAAAATTTATTCGGAAAGTTGACAATAGTTACGGCTGCGAAGTAATTTATTAAGAGGAGATCAATAAGAGACTAAATATCTACCAAATGTTTACATGGTTAACTTTTTGAAAAGGCTCTTGCTTGCAATTGTTGACGTAAAAGTTGAATAGGCGTAGTGTGAGCTAGAGAGAATGGATTATTTGCTTAACCTGTACAGCGCATTCAGATCTCTCATTCAATTCATGTTAGATCCTTCTCAATGTCTTCCTCATTTGCATCTAATCGGTTGCTCGTTCAATCTCTCCAGGAGATCGTTATTAGATTATCATCCTCGTATGGTAAATTAATTTGCACAGCTTGAATTATTTCATCTTTTTTTTTCAATTCACCCTGGCCACCTTTTTCCTGGAACTCAATAGTCATTAATTTTTTCTCATCTGGATTGCCTTATTTCGTTGCGCATTTCGTAGATATAAAGAAGTGCTTGAAGTTCTAACTTAATAAATTTTCTTTCCCCTTTCTCTTATCCATTATGTTCGTGTTCGTTCATGTACAATATCTTCCCCGTTTCCTCTAATGTACAATTAAATTTCTCTATAATGTCAGTAGTAATAGTCAGCTTTTGTGATGAATTATTCCCTGTTCAAGTACTTAAGGTAAAATAGAAAATTATTACTCTATAAATCCCTCTAACTAGGTCATCTTATATCCTGTGTAGCGCACTTAGGCCGAAATTTTGCTTCCTTGCACTTGTTTGATAAGTGAGAGTGTATATTTGGCATTTCTATTTTTGGAAAATTGCATCAAGTTAAATTTTACCATGCCCTATTCTGAATACACGGAAATGATAAAGTTTTAAACTAATCCTACAAATAACCTTACCATATGTAATATTATTATTTTTTGCCTTATCCTTGATAATGGTAAATTTTGCATTTTCTCCGTGATTCAGAACCTCCCTCATTAAGAAAGCCTTCCTATCCCTCAGAAAGAATCTTATGAATGTTTCTTCATGCCAAAAATTCATTGCTGGAATTTCTATTTACATGGATTTATCCCTAATGCCTGGTCTCATATGTGCCATCCTCTTCTTGGGCCTTTCAAGTATTTCCCAGTTAATTGTTTTTACTAGTGGCATAAAGTCCTTGTTGATAATACCCTGACTGTCATGGAAGAAAAATCAGTATAAATTTGACTTTGGATTAGTTCAATCTTGCTTACTTGGAGGTTTTCCACTGGGCCAATCCAGGATTTAATTTTCTGGCTGTAATTTTCTCAGTAGCAGAAATGTATTTAGAAAAATATATATACATCATCTCATTCATAGGTTTGTGCTGTAACTTCTGTAACAATATATATATATATATATATTGTCACAGAAGTTACAGCACAAACCTATGAATGAGATGATGAAACCTCATATATTCTTCAGAATATTTTTTGTTAGTTTTGTTAGTTTTGGTATACAGCCATCTTCAAATAAAGACACAGAAAATCAGAGAGCATTAACACACTTGTACTTAGTTTTTAGGGTAAAGTGAGAAAGGGAGAGGAGTTAGTAGAGTTTAAATGGCTGTAAAACATAAAGGTTATTGGATTTTGTGGACAAAATCTCCACAATCTCCTGGTAATCTTCCCCTTTAATTATGTAAGAAAGTCTGTATCTGAGGATAGCAGTTAGCTGAAATTGCTTTAACGAACAAAGGTTTTTATTACCCAATGTTACTATAACTTTTTTTTCAGTTTGTTTTTGTAAGAAACCTCAAAAATACAGCCTCCTTTCAGATGCTCTCATTCAAGATTCCCTTTCATTTTTTCCCTCTGCACAATAATTACTGTGGGTACACAGCTATGCTACTGTTGCCAAGGAAGTGTTTAAAGTTCCAATTTTTGTGATTTTATTTGCTACAATGGCAAAATGAGCTAAATAATCTCACTATGCATTTTTTAGTTTGTGCATTTACTAATGCATTTGTGAAAACAAAACTAAAGGCTTTAAAATCGTTTGATAAATAGTGAGCTATTGTAAAATGAATTGGGTAGTGCCTAAAACTATTACATGAAGTGATTATCCTGCTCTTAGCAATCACATATCAACTGTAGTAAATTTCACTTGCTATGAGCCATCAGGAGGGATTTACCTAAAAGTTTTGTGAATGGAAAGGTAGCAGCTTGGATGATTTTTTCTTGGTCATTAGTCTCCTTCCTTTATTGTTGTAATTTGTTGCTCTGTATATGAGTTGATTAATTTTCATCTATGTTTATCCAACAGGAAGTATGAAATTTACAGCATGGGCTGGGAAAGGGAAGTTTCCCTGGATAGCATGGTGGTCGCAGCTGCTCATTTTGGAGGACCAATAGCAGTCACCCGGGACAGGCAGCAGTTTGTTAAAGTTCAGGGATTGGGGAAGCCAAAGATATCTATATACTCTGCTTCTGGACAAATATTCAGCTCTTTTGTGGTAGGGAATATGACCTTATTGCCTTACTTTATGTATAAATATATTTTTGAAGTGTAAATTACATATTCCTGTTAAGCATTCTGAATGTCAAAGCAACATACTCCGCTGTTTTTCTAGAATATCAAGGAACTATAAACAAAGAACTTAATGTATTAATAATGTTTATTGCATTATTTTTATTCAAAACCCTTGTGATTTCATAAATTTTTCAAAACCTTGTCTGAGCATGGCACATTTCACTGTAGGGAGGGAATCAACATTGTGACAGGATGCAATAAAGATCCAGACCATCATTCACATCAACTGAAATTCATTATTTTTAAACGGTTAGGAGAAGATCTTAATTGAGAGAGGGAAGAAAAGAGTCCATGGGTCGGCCACAAACTCATGACCACTGTAGAACCAAAATCTTAGTGAGTGCCCCAGCCAACTCTGCTATCACATCTGCAGATAAAAGGCACTCTAAGATACGTAAGATAGGGAATTTTGGGCAACATATGTATTAAAAAGGTGCAATTTTTAAACAGCTAAACAGGTGGAGAGAAACCCTTATAAAAAGAGAAACATCTCTTAATGTTGATCCTCTATCACCCTCAACTAGTCTCATTCCAAAGTCGTAGCATAGGCAAAGTATCACTCCTTGTCAGTCTCATTCATGGCTGTGATTATATGAAAGCTTTTTAGACACTTGTGATGGCAACTATCTCATTTAATTCATATGCTTTGGAAATAGTTATTTGTAGGAGTATGCCTCATAAGGAAAGTTGAGGAAAATCATCTCACTCATCTTGGCAAGCCACTGTAGCAAATGCACTACTGTTTCCAGGAGTATCCAGGTTGCTGTAGCAATAATAGACAAGGAGGGAATGGTTGTCTTAAGAATGAAGAGAGCAAGCAGAGCTTGACTAAGATAGATGAAATGCCATATCAACAAGGTTTCCAATGAGTAGAGAGGGGGATGCAAATCAGGAGTTTAGTAGGAATGCTTTTCATAAATATAAGCAAAAGCTAATAGAATCTTATAAATTAACAAACTTGTCCAAGATCAACCGTAAATTATTGCTAGATTTTTGGCTTGTGAAAAGAGCTTTTTCTTACTTCCTCTTGAGGCTTCTGTTTCCCTTGATCGTATTTAATTTCTGTTCATTTATTCATTCTATTAAGCATCCCTTTTATATTATTTTATATAATACTGCATCAGTGTCTGTAAAGATAGTGTTTTGGAGTAAATTACAGCTTAATTCACTGGCATATCCTAAGGTTGTCCACTGCTTGAATTTAATCAATTTGAGTGAGTAAACTATGAAATTCCTTTGTTCGCATCAAAATTGAACAAAACATTAACCTCAAAAACATCTTTTTCCTTCAGAAATGAGTCTGCTTCCATTTTCATTTATAAAGCTCTCAAAACTGAATATTGTGAATGGCTATTCATGCTACAGTTAGTCATTTAATTCATGGAAAACATTTTATCACAGATTCAGACTCAGCATGGTAGCTCAGTGGTTGGAATACATAGAAAGGAGACCAGGGCATGAGTCCCATTATTCATCCCAATCTTGTTCCCATTTTTCATTTATATTTATCTTACAGTTGGGTTAAAAATACATAAAGGAAATCTTGCTTTAAATTATCGAAATAAAGGTGTGAGCTATAATTATGTGTACATCAGTTATTCTGTCATGAGAAAAATGCCAATAAATACTTGATTGAAGTAATCCACTTTAGAACTCCTACAAAACAAAGCCATAACCTCACATCACACTGGTAAAATCACTCTCAGATCTTTTTCTTTTTTAAATCTCAGTCCTTATCACTCCTCTTTATGAAAGCCATTCACATATAGAGCTGGCTGTACATTAGAGTTATTTTGTGAGAAACTAAAGTACCTGAGTTTGAGTTGAAACATGAAAGTATAATTTATAAAGAAAGAGATAACACGTACAGTATTTTTTTGTGTTTCTTTTGCAGTGGTCTGGTGGGCATCTCATGCATATGGGCTGGTCTTCAGGAGAAGAGCTGCTCTGCATCCAAGATGATGGACAAGTTTTAATTTATGATATATTTGGGAAACACCAGCACACTTTTGGAATTGGGCAGGTATGAAAATGAGAATCAAAGCACATCACCTTATTGAAATTTAAGACAAAATTTCTGACAGAATGCTTTTTGACTTGGCCCAGAAGAAACTATTTATTAAGTCAGAAGAAGTTCAAAAATGTGGTTGAAGCAAATGCTTTTTTATTCTTCATGAAAATTAGAGTGAAATGAAAAATGTTTTGAAGCTCCACATAGTGATTCAATTAAATGACAATCTTTTTCTAATGTTTGTTTGGATGTAAATAATCAAAATGACAAAGGTGCATTATCCTCGCTTAACTTTGAGACATCATATGTTCTTCACTTTGAATTCAATGTCAAACTTGCACCGAATTTTAACATTTCAATAGATGGCAACACACTACCTCAGGTTGAGGAATCAAAACTTCTTAGCTTACACATAAACCTGTATCTTTGCATTCATATGCTCTACTGCTGTGAAAGCTTAAAAATTCTCAAAATCCTGAACCTATCAATCTCTTTTGAAATAAAACTCAAGTAACCAAGATACCTGAGCTTTTCAAAATATTTTCATGGGTTAATAATGAACAATTTAATTTATATAATAATAATAACTAGCCATAGATTTTAGTGACCATGATCTTACTAAAAATTGTAGTTTTCATTATAAATTCAATGCAAAGAAGTGCATTGATAATATAGCATGATACAACCAAAACAGAAAATAGTATCAACAGATGTGATTTATTAATTATTCTTTCGAAATCGATTTATAAAGCAAATTTCATTTATTCCATGGTCACTAAGATTTAGTTCTTTCATCATTATTAAATTATATGTTAATAAAGGATGTGTTTTATGCATTTCTTTTACCATCAACCTATAGGTTATATCTTTGTCTCATGCTGTTCATAAAATATTTTCCATATTACTCATAAGAAATTTAGAAAAGTATTACATTAAGAAAGAGTTTTATACTTATTATAACAGTTGCTTCCAGTTCATCCTCTAATTATGTTTAATTAGAAGAATCTATCTATCCTAGAAAATTTTTGAGGAATAATATATGGCTTTTACAAATTTACTTTAGTTACTATTCTTGGACATCACTGCTATTGTCAACAGAAGTGTATTTTGTGGAAACCTAATTGGAGATGGAATATTATTGTTTCATCTGTGATTAATACAGTCATTCAAGGCTTTGGAGAGCTCTTCAGTACTAAAAGTTCTTGCAACAGATAACAGCTCAAAGCTTGATTTTTGTCTTAAAAAGCTCAAGCCAAGATGACATGATTAACAGAATACTTTCAGCTGCACTAAGTATGCTCCTGAAAAAACTCACTCCTCTATTTCATTATTTCATTTTCTCCTACTGTCAAAATTAATTTTACTCTCATTTGTGTGTTGGGGTCCCTCCCATCATTAAAACTGCAAAGAAATCTATTTAAGAAAATAAATAAGAATTCTAAGTAATTTCCATGGTTGGTTTTTACTGCCAATTTTCTTTAGAGATATTCCTCTTTATCCTCCTAAAGAAACTTATTAAATTATACGTTTTGCTATTGATGGCTAACCCTTTAATCACATCTTTGCTCACCCATCTTGTTTGCTTACCTCCTTCATATCATATTCACTTTTTTAAACCTTTTCATACTGAATTTGGATGTAAGGCCATCTCTTCATGGAAGAATAGATGCAACATTGCTAAGTTTAAATTTTTGAGTTGTGACAATATAACTAAATGACCCTTGGTACATGGCACTGCATTGTTGCGCTTTCATCCATGCACACCATGGTCATGTAGCCAGGTAACCAACAGTGTCAATAGCAAGGAGTACTTTAGTTGGTGCATTCAAGCGTGAAAGATAGCAGAAGCAATATATCTTGTGCAGACTATCAAGAAATCTCTGTAACTACTAAATATTGGAATACTCAAGAAAGGATTTAAATGAAAAAGCTTGGAGTAAGGTTGTGAAAGAAATGAAATGGTCTGGTAAGTAACATTTATTTATTCATAATTTTAACTACAGTATTTCCATTGTCTTTAGTTCATCAGCATTCATTATTGTTACCAGTAACTGCGTTGCCATGGTAAAACAACATTTGGTTTAAGAAAGTAGTTAGTCAATTAGTCACGTAACATTAGTGGGAAACTTCTTTGCATGATGCTCAGAATGACTGCTTATATATTAGAAATATTTCTCGGTAATCCGGAATTTACACTTTCGACTGTACTAATAGTATATAGAGTGCCATTTTTTATGGATGAAATTGTGAAGTATACACGCACGATTCACTAATGAAATTATATTTTCATATTTAGGACACCAAATTGGTATCAGCAATATCAGAAATTTTTGAAAGTATATTATGTATTTTTCTACCTGGATTCAACCAATAATTAAAAATTCCTTTTTATTATTAATGTTTCTTTGGCCTCATTAAATCTTTTTGTAGGGAAAAGGCATTATCAGCAACAAAATAAAATGGAAAGTCATTTTCTGAATTATCATGAGGCATACATGATGGACTAGGAATATAATGTCCTTCTCTGTGGAGCCATAATGCCAAAATATATCCCCATTGCTTTTTCTACCTCTTTCAATTGTTATAAAAATGCCAACTTCCTTGCTGTAGCCAAGTAATATAAAATAATGTCATTTCTTATAATTGCAGTTTGTAGATCCTGAGCTTCGAAATATTTTATTCAGATGTTTCTCTAGTCTATATAGTCCCCAAGGAATTTGGGAATTTCAAAGTTAGTTTCCTTCTCATATGAATTGTGTGGTTTCCTCTTTGACTCTTGAAATAGTGCATTGTCCTCTAGCAAAATACAATTATATGGAAGTGCAAACAGTTTCCAAGTACCTGAAAATAAAAATAAATAAACAATATAATGATATATTAAATATCTATTCTTCAATGAATCATGGTGAAGCAGCTTGGCTTTATCAGAAATTATCATCCCAGAAAAATGATCACTATACATCTATGTTTGATTAATCCAAACTAAGATGACTTTTTTCTCTTCCAGACTTTTTGAACTGTTAGTGTGTGTTCCCACATCAGCTCTTTTCTTCCACAAAATCATACAAATGGTCGATTTAGGCATCCACATACGAGATCAGCCACATATTTACCTTTTTCTGGCTTAGTAATTAAATTTTTCTGAACTTAAATTCTAGCATTAACAGCTTTCCTTTTAATCTTATTTTCCTCCATACACTATTAAAAATATGGCAAATACAGTAGTTTGTTATTATACATGAAAAATATATTTCATATTCAGCATTCAGATTTCAAGATAAAATTCAATTTAATTGAGCTCTCAGATAGTCATGTGGGCAGGGCGTTTGACTTTGGCGAAAGTGGTCCTGGCTTCAGTTTGCATTGGAAGCTCATGTGCAAAAAGACCTCAGCTGTCATTTCGCACTACTACATGCACATTTCGAGTCACTACTACTTAAATTGTTTGTTCAGATTCCAAGTTCTGAGCTTTTCAGATTCTGGGGGCAATACTGTAATTAAACGTGGAAAAGTGAATTAAATTCAACTTAAAACTCTATCAGTAAAATTTTATACAAATTGATCTAATATGAAAAATAAATACAACATAGTTGTTTCATCGAGTCTCATGTCTTTTATATAATTATGAATGAAGTGCTCTTATATTTTCAGGAAGCCAAAGAATTCAAAGTTATCGAGGCCAAAATATTTAACAGTGACCAGGTAACGGGAATTGCTGTAATGACTTCGATGTATAGAATCTACTTGGTGAATAATGTGAAAGATCCACGAGTGAGGCATCTAGCAGAAGTTCCAAGTAAGTGATTCTACATTATCATTCCCTCAAACTTTGCTCTAAATTTATGATTGAAATGTGTAGTTGCTCAGCTAAGTCACAAAGATTTGAGCTATCTCCTGTGATATGAATGCCACTTTAATAGAATGAAAGGTAAATTTGGTAAAGTAAAAATTGGTTAAGATGCATTTCCAGAACTGAGTGAAAACACACATTACATGTACATACATATACCATCCTACTTATAATACATATTATAATCAGGATAATTATAACCAGGATCTAACAAATTTGTTTCTTTTACATCAGAAAAATGGAAAGTTTTCTCTAATTTTTTAATAAATGATTTACTATTTAAAAGCAGCTAGGAATCTTTAGTTTGACATACTTGCCACAGTTGTAGATGCCTAGAGTCCGCAAAGTATTGTCACATAATACTGGTTGCCTTCTTGTCAAATTTTTGGAGATTGGTCTGCTTTTTGTCCAAAGAAGCATCTTCCTTTTTTACTTCATTTTGGTCATTTTTTATTCTGCAGTAAAGTAACTTTGACCAGATAGACAATTAAGGAATAATATTTAAACAATATTTGCTCTATCATATGAAATGAGGGATTGGCTATAGTGGCTGCAGTGCATCTGGGGGAAAAATTCACCTTATAAGCAGAGCAAGTTAAACAATAGTTTTACCATGTGTTTCCTGTAAAAGTTACTAAGACCAAGAGAAAAGCTCGTATGAAGCGGTATAGTGTGTTAACCAGGAGCATCTTACACAGAATTTTTAAAGTTTTGAATCTGATTAAAAGAGATACTTTAATTTGTTGTTGTCATGTTTATTTAGAAAATTCAACTATTTTTATAAGTTATACTTGGATTATAAAGAATTATTAAACAAAATATTGTTATTTAAGTATTAATTATTTATTAAACAGAACGACATATTAATAAACAAAATATTGTTTTATAAATTTTTGTCATTAGATCTTGTGACAAAATGTTATTAGCTAAATCTAAGAAGACTACTTGTGTGATTTTCTTTTCATGTACATATCCTTTGTTGATGAATTTTTTAACAATTCTACATTTGGAATGTCAAATCCATTTAGTAGATTAGAATATTAATTGTTTAATGTAATTTCCATAATTTTTATTTATTATTTTACATATTGATATCTTACTCATCAATTATTCAAGTTCTTTTGATTATTCTATTCCCTTTTTGTTTGGAAAATAAAAACATAAGATCATAAATTTAGGTACTAACTGTAACTTCATCTCATAAATACAGAAACTAACTAACTTTTATTTAGACATAAGGATTTGTATTTGTTCTATCTAATGAGTTAATGAAAGTAATTATTGTTTTGATAATTATTTGTTAAGGTTTGAACAAATTGCCAAATTGCTGGACAGTGGTGTCTGAAGATAGACAAACTAAAATCCTGTTAGCTGAGGGGAAACAGCTGCATATTTTGATGTCTGGGCAACGTTCTCCACAAGTTGTGAGTAAAATAATATACTTCAAAATAGTATATTATAAATTAAATATAAAATAATAAAAATCTTCATTTTTGGTGAGATTAAAACTGTGACCAGTAATGTTTTATTTCTTAGTATTTGGAGAAATAGAATTTGTGAAAGAAAACTTGGGAAGAATAACTTAGTAAATGTTGTACAGTGATAGATCTCTGTGGAAATGACAATCAAAAGTTAGCTGTGATTGTCTTCTTAAATTTCTTTTAATCATGCATACTCAGATTCACATCCACCTCTTATAGCACAGTAAACCTGTTTAAACACTCTGATTTAAGACTCATGCTGCCACTTGGTATTTTGATTTCTCTTGGTCTGGGTTCTTTCATGCAAGACACGCAATTTAATACTGCTTCTAGCATTCTGCTACCATATTAAAAGGCAGAATTTTCCCATCCCCAGAAACACTGCAACCCAATATAGCCTAGTCACTATCTTATTTGCAATACCCAAAACTGTTTACATTATCTGTCCTCCTCCTTTATCTCTCATTGAGGTTCCTTTTGACTCCCTTTTATTATTCAGTGTGCAAGAATGAAAGAGTTGCCATATCCCAATTATAATGGTTTCCACTCTGTCCCCTGAAAAGCATGTAAACCAAGTCTTAGCGTATTTTTTTGAGGAAAGGAAGTTAGTCTTCATAATACTCCTTTCCTATCCTTCTTCACTTCTAATGTTTCTAAGTGTTATTTGATGACACATGCGTTTTGAACTCAGAAATATTTAGGATTTAACCTTTAAATAGGCAAGCCCAAAATGTTATATTACAGGTAGGGTAGGGTCAAATTTGATCTAAATTTTTTTTCTTACTACTAGGTCTCTGAATTAACCTTTACTTAATCTTCTTCTATATTAAATTGCTCAATGTATACCTAATTGATTAGATTAATAGTCCCTAATCATTAGAAAATTTCCTAAAACATGTCACACCTTAAGATGCAAGTATAAATTTTAGGGATACACCATTTATTATAATAAACAGGTAGCCCTTGAATGAAATGAGTTACCATTTTTGAATTTATTTGCATAGCATAAATAAATTTCCCACTTTAACATGAATTGGTATTACTATCCTATGGCAAGATATGGGATTTTAAATATTTATTACATATGTATCCATGTTGCAAAACATTTTCAGGATGCATCTCTTGTGTTAAATGAGGAAAACCTGTATAATGTATATTATCTTATAATGTAGTATGTAATTTAATATTGTATTTTAATTTTTATTAGCCTAATTTTTTCTTAGCCTGCCAGAAAAATTAAAGAGGTAAAATTACCTACTTAGAAACAATGAATTTTTAAATACTGAAAATAAATTGAAATATAAGTTATTTTGATCAAAAACTAAATTTGAGACAAAATAGCAAATGCATGAAATGTGTAAGTGTCAGAGTAATATTCTAGATTGAAAACAAAGAAAATCTAAGTATGGGATCAAATTTGATCTCACTTGCATGTTCAAAGGTTAAGCTTATGAAAGAAATTAAGTCATAAATAAGTAATTAGATTGAACTTTTCAGGAAACATTCAGAGACCTCTTGTCTGAAAACAGTGTTTTTTATCCTTTTCAGTATTTATGTATTTTCAGACAGTTATTATCATATAATCTGGGTAATGCTGAAAAATAACAACTATTAATATATTGTAATAAACCATAATTATTTCTTGTAGCTTAAAATGTGTAGCATTTGAAATGGTCTCAGCTAAATTTCTGTATTTTGCTTGGCATAAATTTAGCAATCAATATTTACCTACTTTCTGTTCTCTAGTTGTATTGATATGATATCCCATTTAGATTTTCAATTTCTTTTAAATTTTCATTGAGGACTCAAAAACAGTTTCACTGCTCAGTGGGACACTGTTTCAGTTTTTGACATTAGAAAAGAAAATAGTTGAACTATTTAATAATTAGTAATTGCATAATATATTTCTATTTTAATTTTTCAATTCACTAGCTTGTGTAAGCAGTAAAGAGAATTTTAATAGAAGAATTATTTGGAATTGAAAATGACAAATTGGCAAATTTGAGGTTATATGGGTTGTCTTAACCCTTAATCTGCGGGAGCTGCTCTGTGCCTTCTTGAACAGGCCAGTGGTAGCAGATGTAGACCTTCATAATCCAGATGGACCTTTTTCCTGAGGGTTTGGTCATCGGTTATTGTCAAGAAATTTAACTACTTGTGTATACAAAATGTCATTGCTGATTTTTATTTACTTAATAATAATTTTTGATTCAATATTCAGTTCTTAGTTGTTTTCTAAGCAGTTTTTTTGATTATTTTGATACCAAACAATGTATATATCTCGATTTTCAACAAAAATAACTAATCACAAAGAAAATAAAACGTGCTCGAAGGCAGTGAAAACTCTGAGAGTGGGTAAAGATGGAACCTGTTAAACTTGGGTTTTTCAGGATAAGGGAAAACCCTTTTGAGTTATTCCCAACCCAGAACAACAGAGAGGAGCGAGCGATCGGGCGCTGCATTGAGAGGCAGGTTCATAAAATTGAAGGAGCAGGTCAAATGTTTAAAAACGTTTTTCCCGCAGTTTAAGGATTAAAGTGAGAAATGCATTTCCTTAAGTTTTTCATAATTCATATTGGTAACTTATAAATATGTATAAGAATATATATTTTAGTGAATATAGTTTGTGAAGATGCTTTGTATCATGTTTCAGGCAACAGAGTTTGATGGGAAGATAGTGAACATAGCTGTCTCCTTCAATAATCGCCACGTTGCACTTCTATCAGAGAATGGGACTTTATGGGTTGGATCATCTGATATTAGGAATAAATTTGTGGAAATTTTCAAGAATTTTCAAGTTCAACTTAAACAATTTGTTTGGTGAGTGGAAAATATACTATGCACTATGAAATTTGATTGAAACACTTTTCAAGACCAACTAAAATTTTTGTAATCAGCAGAATAACATTTTAAGTGCAATGTGACAACACTACTTTAATTGCACACTGGAAAACAATAGAAGTTGAGTGAGCCAATTTATGGATTAGCCCCTCTGGTATATGCCTATGTGCACATGTATTTAATAAAACAATATCTCATAGGTGTGGAACTGATGGTGTCTTAGGGCTGTGGGAGAATGATTTGGATTCAAGCATCCTAATGTTTGTTGGCCGTCACACTCCAAACTCAGAGTTGATAACCTATTCCGAATACTCATCCATTCATCTAGTTCCAGAAATTGATGGTGTTAGAATATTGTCTAAATCTGTGCAAGAGATGTTACAGAGAGTTCCACCTGTGGTTCAAGGTATATTTCGAATCAGTAGCACTGAACCTGCAGCATATTTGTTGGAGGCATCCAAGCATTTCTTGGTAAGTTCAGTTGATTTTATCTTTCATTTACTGGTACAAACGTCTCCTGCCACAAAATTTATATCATAGATGGTCTCATTACTGTTTGAAACATTTGGTTATTCTGTATCAATTGCTTAAAGAATCAATTTCTGAAACAAACAATTCTGTCATCCATTGCCTTGATTAATTTGTTATCTACCCAAAATACAAAATTTCTTCAGTTACTTCCAAGAACATACTTCCTCTTCATTTCTTTAGGTTGTCTGATATTTAGTCAGATTTTTCTGTCAATGGTTCCCTATCTATAAAAGCATCTTGCTAACACTTGTTCATTTTTGGAGGAAAAAGAAACTCCAATTAGCCATGATGATTTAATTTAATTTTAGTGCATGAAGGCTGACCTATACACAGGTAATTTTTGTATATTATTAAATTTGATAAAAAATGAATTGAAGTAGATTTAGAATATTTTATTTTTGATACATTGCATCCATTTGCAACTACTAGTTATATTTTGATCCAATCCCCATAAAACCTGATCAACTACCTCCCTTCAGAGGTATTTTGCCTTGAAATTTTAGGAAATGAATGTATGTTGCTTTGATTTTAGAAAAGAAGTCATCGAGCTGATCAGTATATCCTGCTAGTGAAACCACACTTAAGAGAGGCTGTTCAGCAATGTATAGAGGCAGCTGGACATGTATATGAAATTTCAAACCAGAAAATGTTGATTAGGGTAAATATAATGTCATGTTTATGTTCTTGGCCTTATCTGTTAGTATTTTTGGTGTATTATAATTATACTTGTCGGCTTTAATAATTAATCTTTTCCTTCAGCACTATCTTAACCTTAATTTCACGGGGCATTTTCTGCATCTAATTCATGTTTGCTTTGAGCGTCTGGAAATTTGTTTAGGTCATCATTTGTGCAAGATGATATGATCCTCAGGCTGGCATCATAATGCCTATGCTCAATTCACAATCTTTGTCATTGAGATAACCTGAAAGATATCGTGACAGACATAAAGATATCATGAACTGAGATTAGTCAAATCTGCTTGTCAGCTAACCTGAAGGTTAATCTTAACTTGTTGTTGGTGTTGGTATAGAGTGTATTATAACTGTTTTTACTGAGATACTTTCATCAGTACTTACCAGACATATTGTTTGTTTATATATTCATGATGCATTGCTTGTAAGATTTGAATTACTTTTAGTTTTGTAGATAGGTTTACAATCATTTTGACTTACAGTTGCAGTTTAACTGTTGATTATGATAGTTTCTTAATAATAAACCTGAAGATAAATCTAATCTTTAGGCTAATTATACTTTATAATACCAGGCCTTAAAAGCAAAGTAGAATATAAACTACTGCATAACAGTAAACTAAGAGTAAAATAGTAAAGATAGATAATTTTAGTCAGCAGAAGTAATTACTTAATTTGAACTAGTTAGGCCTCACCTTGAGAATGCTTGTAGTGTATGCTGATAATTTTTGTATTTTTGAATGATAAAAAGTACAACAGAAGGCAGTACATTAGGTATAGAATTGCTACAAAAAATTTATGAGCATTATGCTGATGTTTCATGGTGTAGTATGGGAATCTTAAGAAGAAATAAGATTCAAAGAAGGAAATTTAAATTTACTCAAATTCAGATTGAGTATGTTCATAGAAAATGTAGCTGATGCCCTCCTTTGGCTGTCCCAATACTGCAAGATTGATCAGAGATTGAGATTTTTTTGAGATTGATCTCAATTGAGATTTTTTTTTAAAGAAATTATTCAAAAGTAATTGATTAGGGAAGCAGAGTCCATTGTATATGCACTCCCTGCCACACACCAGAAGGCAGCTTGCAGGATACATATGTATATGTAGATAGAAATAATACTTTTGTGTTCTTCTTTGTGTTTGAAAATTGCAGTTGTAACTATGAATCCATGTCAGGCATTCACCATAATGAATATGCTATCAATTCAGTCATTTCATATGCATTGTATTTTGACTCAATGTTTCATCAATATTTTGCTTGATTATTTACACTGACTCTTACACTTAAATTACTGGTGTAAAATGTAAGAATTTTTGCATATTTTTGTCTACTATTGAGCCATTATTTATAACTAGTAATGCTTCAATGTAAACAACTAGCTGTTAATGTGAAGATGTTCCATTTGCAGGCTGCTCAGTATGGGAAAGGCTTCATTCAAGATGCATTTGCTGATGAATATGTCAAAATGTGCAGAACTCTGCGTGTCTTGAATGCAGTAAGGGATCCAAAGATTGGTATTCCTCTGACAATAACTCAGTATCCTTCAGAAAAAGTACTCAAATGTTTTCTCTCAGTATCACAAATTTGCATTTAAAATGAGTTTGAATTACATTTCTCTCTTATGCCTCTTCACTCTGAATGTTATAGGAATCTTTTTTTTTTCATGAAAGATTTTGCAGCTCAAGTTGTTAGAAAATGAAGGTAATTAGCTTTGGTGTCCATCAAGATGTGGTAAAATTAATGAAAATGATTGCTTCTCATTTCTTATCCATTATCAATAAAATTGCTATAAAATGTCACATTCACCTTTTGTAGCCATACTTTATTTTGAACAAAATTTAGATTATGGATGAATTCTAGTTTTTCTTATGGTTTTACTTAAAACTTTTCCTAATTAATCAAGATTATATTTGTTAACTTATTGGTAACATAGATAAAATGTTTATTAATTCCTTAATTCATATGATTGATTACAATGTTTGACTGTCAAGGGTTTGCTGAATCGATTAGTGATCAGACATCACTACTATTTAGCAATTCTGATTGCCAAATATCTAAGACTGCCAGAGACTGAAGGCTCTAGTCGAATTCTAGCAAATTGGGCTTGCAATAAGGTAAAGATTTATGCTCCTACCCTTTCAATATTTTCATGCATAAATAAAAATTTCATACATAAATACAGAATCACACATTACTCAGAAAGTTTTCTTTTCAGGTGAAGCAGGTTTACTTAGACTCGGATCTCATTGCTCAGGAGATAGCAGACAAACTGGGGTATTTACCTGGAATTTCATACAGTGAAATAGCTGAAAAAGCTGCTCAATGTGGCCATACTGACCTTGCAATTAAGGTTTGGATATAGTAAAAGTATATTTTCAATACGTTTACAGTTATGCATCATTGTAGTTGAGTCCCGTTTTTAGTTTCTTTTTGGAGGCCAGATCATAATGTCATATCATATCCTGTTCTGTGGTGTTGTTATAATACTGATTAACCTTTTTACACCAGCAGAATTTATAGAAATGTATCCAGATCTGAAGCACTTTTGTAAGGGCTTGTATGGTAATTTACCCATTAGTGTCCTTTTTTGGGGGTACTCTAGGGGTTTTCCTCCTAAATTCTTTCCTCTTATGCAGCATGGGGTCATAGCATACAGTATGTTATCCTATTTGTTTTGCTAATGAGTTATTTGTTGCATTTATTGTAAATGCTGCCTTAGAAATGTATATTGTCAGCAAATTTTCAACTTTTAAACAAAACCACTTCTGATATTAACATTTATAGTCCACTTCTATAGGAGAGATTTTATATATCTTAAATTTTTTTGGGGTTAACAGTAACATTTGTAGTAGCTTTAATATTAACAGTAGAGTTTTATATCAAACTTGTATATCATCAGATAGCACAAAATTTTTGTTTCCAACCAATCTAATAATATTTAGTTTTCCTAATTGTGATAAGGGCTGAGAATGTAGGTTTCTCTAAAGTATTATGCTATGGTGAGGGAAGGGTCAGGCCCTCTGCAGTTAAGTGTCAGAAAGGGTAAAATAGTATGACTGAAACTCAGGCCATGGTTCCACCCACCACTTATACCTGCATCATCTATATAAGCAACACTTGGTATTTTGCATGTTTGTCATATATACGTGACAATAGTCATGAAAGGGTTAAAAGCCATGCTTTTTCAGTATTGAAACATAGTGCATATTCTTCATCTTTTTATACAGTTGATGGACTATGAGCCAAAGGCAAGTCTCCAAGTGCCTCTTCTGTTGCATCTGGAGCAGTACTGCCGTGCCCTTTTGAAGGCTATTGAAAGCGGAGACACTGACCTTGTCTATACTGTCCTACTTCATCTGCACAAGAGAATGTCTCTCGATCAGTTTCAGGTAACTGAATTTATTATTTTAACTTAATGATCATATTTAAGGTAGATTATAATGGTTTTTAAGCCATTATAGGTTTGTTTATTGTATATATTCTGCTGTTATATACGGAGTATTTTTAACATAACTACCCTTATATATTTTAGTCTTTGATGTAAATCATGTTTTTGATAATAAATGTTATGTGTTAGTGTCTTTTACTATATTTTATGAAAAAATTCACTCTAATATAAAATACTTTATGGTGATAGTGATACTTTGTATGAAAAATTGGAGAGCAGTTTTGTCTGTCTGTTAGATGTGTTAATTTTTCTATTTAATTTCCTTTCCAAGAAGAATCTCTTCTTAGATTAACTCTAGAACTAGTATGTGTCAGTTAGTGACATAAGGAGTTATTGACAGTTTCATTTAAATCAAATGCAGCAATGTTGACTCTGGACTCTATTGTTCAAACTTGTCCTATTCTTAATACCATGTTTCAATTATGTAATCAGGAAATATATGATAATCTTTAATGAAAGTGCATCAGTAGTTATCTTGCATTTTACTTCTGAAACACTGAGTAATTATTGCTAAAGATATGTGTTTTGACTACATCAGCTGACTAAAAGCATTTTATCAATCCAATCAAGTTGTAATCATCATATCAAAAATTGTCGTTGCATAGAACTTTGACTGGAATGAATAGATTTCTTTGCTAGGTATCAATATGGTATATGGGATATTCTTCATAAAACATCCTTTATAGATTATTACTCATTAATATTGTTTATTCTTTTTTCCTCAGATTACAAAGGTAATATTCAATACCACGCTAAGAAAATTGTATAGAAACACATTAATATATATATTTCTGTACATTATTATTACATACATTTATTATAAAATTATTCCCTAATTGTCTATCTGGCAAAAATCACTTCATTGCAGAGTGAAAAATTACTAAAATAAAGTAACAAAGAAAGGCACTCTTTGTCCTAAAATCAGACTATTCTTCAAAAATATGATGAGAAGGAAACCAATACTATGCAACAATTGTTTGTGGAACTGCAACACTATATAAAAATATGGCTATTAGAGCAAACTTAAGAAGATTCCTTTTCATTCTTAAGGTATTTTAAAGTAATTTTAAAGCACTTAAAAATTGAAGAGACAAAAAACCCTTCCTTTTCACTTGATAATCAATTCAAATATTTTGTATGTCAAGCTTTTATGCAGTTCAAAAACGTCAACAAAAAGCTGTTTGCACTATATAACATCTGTTTGGAATGAAAAATATCTCCCATAAGTTCTTGAGACTCTACCTTCTTTTCCCCCTTGGTTTATTAATTTTCTTTCTTTATCTTTTTCTTAAGTTGTTTTCATAATATTGGTAGTACTTCACATTGTATGTGTATTCTTAATTTTGATGTGAGATGATTTGATGAGCTAATTACTAATATCTTCTTTTTTCCAGTTGGCCATTCGTGGATTCCCAATGGCACAAGCTCTCTACATAAAATACTGTCGTGAGCAAGGACAAGACACCATTCGTGCAATTTATAATCAGGAGGATGACTTTCTCTCTCAGGCAATTTGCTGTATTCAAGAATGCTATGATCCAAAGGTATTTGCTTCTTTACTTTTTAAAATACATTTTAACGAAAAAATTCATTTTCTTAATATTATCTTGTATTTTTTGGAGTTTTAACTGATGAAGCATGTGCCTTTGCAAAGCTAAACGTATCGTAATTTAAGTAATGTTTTCCATATTATTTTTCTATCGGCACTAACTCTAATACATTCACAAGGATTATCCTTAGTTGCTTATAATTGGTTTTTCATTTTACCTGATGTCATATTTCAATGGTCCAAACAATGGGTTTTGCATTGAAGTAAGATCAAAACAGAGATGCTGATGAAACAAAGTTATCTTGCCTAACAGAAATTTAATCCTTATACATGTAAACAAAAATGGAGAAAGTCCTGCTCACTTAAATTTTTCCTCTGTTAGAATAAACATTGGAGACCCTCTAAAGTAACTATCATATATAAAGTATTTCATCTCCTAAAAATTTGCAAACTTTAAGAAGGAATTTGGCAAAAGCCACTGCAAATGCTTTGTATCTTGAAATATTCAATGATGTCAGCTATATATTCCTCTTGTTTGATAGAATATGAAATAGCTCATTTCATGATAATTTAATCATCAATTCTGATGTATGCATTTAAAAGATGAGGAAAAGCTCCCCTGAAAAATGCCTGTCATTGATCTGAATGAATTATTGCAGTGGAAATTTTAGAAAATGAAATATGAGCTAAATTGAGTAAGCAATGTAGTATCTTAAGTTGAACTACATTCAGCAGAGGTAGCATTATACTTATATTAATCTATACTTTAAAGGAGCCCCTGAAAAGGTTAAGTTATTTAAAAATAAACAAATTTTCATGGTTTGTCTAATTTGTGCCAGCCAGGAAAAACTGAAATCTCTATAAGGTGCTCATTATATGTAAATATAAAAATATTCACTTTAATTTGAATCAGCCACATTAAAAATTCTCTCTTTTTTAAAGAATTCCATTAAGTTGCTGTTTTGACCAAGGTCTGTTACAACAGTTTGCCTTAATTATCATAGCAATATTTAAATGAGAATATTCTTGAGATGTATATGTAGAACCTTGGTAAGTTTTTGTTGGCGTTTTCAGCATTTCAAATAAAAATATGCAGTTTTCACACTAAAGTTCAGATTTTTGAGAGTGTAGGTGTCTGACAACTCACAAATTTCAGTCATTCTTTTAAAAAAATACATAAAGTTTGAATAATTAAAGCTGATACCTGAAATGTTGTTACTGGAAATTTGCAAATGGCTTCATTAAGGAATTATATAAGCCAAAACCTTTCTAATTATAATTAGTTCAAAATTACTGTGAATTTGCTACAATCTACTTTTGATAAACCAATCCTATATGGGTATGTTTAGCTTTATCTTATTATTGTAAGTCCAAAAATCAACATTAAAAAGTATAAATGAAGCATGCATGATTTAATGATGAGTAATGATGGCAAAATACTGCTTCACAAATTTCAATATTATAGAGATTATTGGGTTTGCATCCATCACTAATGTTGAGGTAAAGGTGTTTAGAATGCAACTTTTGAAATATACCAATCTTTTCCAGCATTTAAAAGACAATCTTGTTTAATTTTTGTATCTTTCTTCAAAATCTTAGTATTCTGTCAGGTCACAAAGCTATTTCATGACCCACATACAGAATCCATGCCTGTTAATCATTTAATTTTCCAGAATGTAGCATCTCCTGAGGCATCTCTGTATTCAGCAGTAGAAGCGTTCAAGAGAGTTCATTGTGATGCCTTGTCTGTCCTATGCCAAGATCAACTGCGTCTTATAGGGCACCAAAAGAACTTGGAGTCAAAATTTGGACATGCCTTTGTCAACCTCTCCCTTCATGACACAGTTGCCCTCTTACTGAAGTTGGGACAATTCAAATTGGCTGACAAGCTGAGGACTGAGTACAAAGTTCCAGACCGCAGGTATTTCTGATTCTGGTCCCCAACTAGAAATTATATTCAACAAATGAGTGTTTAATACATTAAGATAGTAAAGGAAACACCTAGTTATATCAATAATCTTATGAGAAATAGCTTAACTTAAGGTTAAAGTCATAGGTATGTGGGATGTCTATATATATATACAGACTGTTTCTAAGTATTTGTGTGCTTGTTGAATATTAAATAAGAAATTTCTCAGCAGGAAAACATGAGAGAGATATTTGGAAAGCCCTTTTAAAATCAGCATACAACAGAACATGTCCAATTAGAGTCCAAAATATTATAGGGATGTGCTGATTATGTAGGAACAAATAATGAAATATGGTCGTCTGTTAGCACCTGAAGCTTGAAAAAATATTTTCATAATATTTTAAGAATGTAAAGAAATAAGAAAAAATCATCAATTTATATGAAATCTATGTCTTAAAAAAATTAATAAAAATAAATGTTCAATTATTCCTATAATGCAAATGTTACTTGAGATTATGTGTACAAAAACAGGCTACAAGTTACAGTGAAATCAATCCATAGTAAATTGTTGACAAGTATGTAACAATCACAGAAAACCTTTAATAAAAATCCAGCAGATAAATTAATATGTATGTAATACATGTAAATGTTAAGTTAAATTAAACAAGATGCTAACCTTTATCTTGGAATTTGCATCGTCACTCTTATTGGACTAAATTAAGCACTTTGAACCATAATTCAATATGAATCATTAATACTGTATAGGTAATTTTTTAAATAAAGATATGAAACAATTTGTTTTAGAGATTCTATTCTTTAAAGGTTTTGGTGGCTCAAAGTTCTAAGCTTAGCAGAGCTTGAAGAATGGACAGAATTGGAAAAGTTCTCTAAAAGTAAGAAGTCTCCCATTGGATTTGAGGTAAGACATTTCTTTTTCTTAGTGGTTATAATTGTATATTTTAAGGTCAAAGGAAAAAAGGGGAATCAGTATTTCTCAGAAAGATAGATTGTTTCCATTACATTGCCTATCCTCTCACAAATATAAATTTTGCTGCCCAACACTCTAACCACTACACTACTACAGTTGTTCCAATGTTTCAGATGAATAAATTTTGCAAAGATGGAATAAATGCAGCATCATTAATTCAAGCAAAGAATGAAATCACCTGTAGGTGAATATATGTAGTAAATATGGCATAAATGCTCATGGGAAACAAGAAATCCATGGAATGGAGATGGAATGACGTAAGATTTGAATTAGGGATGGTATATTTACATAGTTCGCATTAATTGTATAACTTCTTGAGATTCCTAAATTTCTAGAAATAGAGGAATAATGGTGAATATTGTGAAATAAAATTGGATTCTTGCTAAAAATGGATGTAGTGCACTAAAGAATGAACATATGAAGTATATTATGATGAATTAAATGTAAGTGCTTATTTTTCTTTGTTGAAGGAAATTGGGAAAAGAAAATTGAATTAATGTCTGAAAACTTCAATAATGTTTTAAAGACAGACCTGATTTAGATGTAAAAATCCATGGCTAAATTTATTTTCAATAAATCTGCAGCAAAACTCTTTCCTTGTTTTTGAAAATTATACAAAATTACTCAATCTCCTTTAGCTATTAATAAGAATGGCAATAGCTATTACTTCAGAGACCAGTCACATGAAATAAGATGCAGTAAGAAAACATATTCACCAGTTATGAAAGTAAGGTGCTACAAATCAATAATTTCATAAGTACAATGTAAAGTATGCTTTAAAATTAATTCTTTTACTAACCTCCTAAACCACAAAAAGAATCGCATCACTGAATAAAGTAAGTCTCTATAAAGTAAGCTACATTGTTGATGATATCCATTACCAAATAGGTCATCTTTAAGCCTTAAGGTTTTCCTAAGGCTTTACTGTAGGATAAGATGGAATAACTAGTACCAAAATTTGTGAATTTTCTTTTGCAAAATAAACACATCCATAAATAGAATCTTGGTGCAAAATAGAAGGGAAAGCACCAAGGGACAAATGTATAAATCAAATAAAGAGAGATCTGGATGTAGTAGAGTTAGCACTAGAAAGAGAGGAATGGAGGACTGCAGTCAACCAATCTTCAAATTGTATGACCGATGATAATGAAGTGGAAATAACTGAAAGAGTCAGTGAAGTGTCATTTGAAGTCATGTCACAAGAAGTGAGTAGAATGTGAGGACTCTCTTGTGAAATTTTTTTTACTGACAAAAAATGCACCAGAGCATAATGGTATACTTCACATGTGTAACAATATTAGCTTAACATAAGGAGGATATGCATACACTCTTTTAATATTTCAATTTCAAAAATATAGCTGTTTATCTTACTGAAACAAAAGAAATGTAGGCTGACCAGTCAATGGTATCAGAAAGGGTTTCAGATGCATTTTGATGTGTTTTGTTCTCTTACGGTGACAAAGAGTGGCTGAATTTTCTTTTCATAGAGATGAGTTCATGAAAAGTTGTTTTGATGAATTCATTAATAAGGTTTATGTAATAAATAGAAAATATCATAAGACTATTTTTGCTGTTTTAAATTCCTGTGTCTGTTCATGATATTCCACTGTACAAAATTTTCGTGTTAATGCTACCCATTTTTATTTCTTTTATTGGAGTCTTTTTACTTTCATTATGTATTATATTACATCTCTGTTACTTCCTTGTTTATAAAAATAGCTAAATTTTAGATAAATTTTCTTGCAATAATTATATGTGTTAATGTGTTTTATCTTTATTTTAGCCATTTGTTGATGTTTGTCTTCAAAAGAACAAGCTACAGGAAGCTCAGAAGTACCTCCCTAAAGTGAAGGAGGAGGTAAAGGTGAAATATTATATTAAAGCTGGGTAAGTTACTTTTCTTTTCTTCAATCTATGCGGGTTGATTGACCAAAATCAGCATTGTTTACTCTTAAACTTTCCAGTGTTCTCAAACTCTAATACTTTGTTGTTTGTGTATGTATTAATAATTGAGTAAAGGCAAAAGGATACCAATGCTACCCATGTTTATAGGGTGTTTTGTAATAATAAAATTATTTGATATTATGATGATTCGTTCTGATAAATCTTTATTGTGATAAATCATTGTCTGAACTGCTCACTCTTTTAATCAACATTTTGCGTATTATAATATAATATTTGTAGTTATTCCTTTGTTGTAATTATGATTCCTGAATCATCTGTTCATCCACACAGAGACAATGGAAAATCTGAAGTTCATCAATATACATTAATTTTATCTCCTGTAATTTATTTTATTTGTATTATTTCTCTGTTCTCTAATATTTGAGATTCAAAATTGTCTTAGAAGCATCGAATGTTTATTATAAGCATTTTTGCACTATATTATTAAATTTACATACCTCCAGAAGAGTGGAAATTGAAAGTAAAAGTCTTTCTTATTGATCTTTACCATGAATGCTCTAACTATCTAGACCAAAAGAAAATATTAAACCATATCTGTAGTGAGCTCGTAGGTGGGAGTGTTATGATTAAAATCAGCATTACTATAAATAAACCACAGAAAGTGATTTAAAGTTCTTTGAAATGAAATACATGCAAATTATGGATGAGGAAAAACTTGAATCTTGCCTTCTTGACAATTTTTCCACATTCCCTATTTAATTCCTACTTGAATTCCCGGTAACTTATCCCACCCCTCAATTTGTCTAACAACTTCTGTCTTTGTCTTCTCTCTGTCTTTTCCATAGCATTCTTCCCTCGATCACTTTCTTCAATAATCTCTCTCCTCTCAATATTTGACCCACCCATTTCTTTTGTCCATTTCTAATTACTTCAATTATTACCCTATTCTCCCCAACCAATTTCGGCACCTTTTCATTCATTTTTCTATCGACCCAGCTTACTTCATTCTACGCCATACCCACATCTCAAAAGCCTTTAATCTTTTAATATCCTCTTTTCTTAACGTCCACATTTCACACCCGTACAACATTACACTCCACACCAAGTACTTCACTAATCTTTTCCTGATTCCTTTATCAAGGCCCTTTGTCATACATTCTTCCACTCAGTTCATTGTTTCTTTAATGGTCCTTGGATCGATGCCAGAGCGTCATTTCAATTCCACCATGCATTTCAAAGGGGGGTAAGGGAATTTTATTTTAGAACCTTCCCGATAAGATACTCAATTGAAACTTTGAAACACGTCAGAGTGGCACTTATCTAACATTTGTATGCCATTGTCTCTTACGAACAGGTCCTGAGTTCGATGCCAAGCGGTCTTTTGTGCTATATTTTAAAAATTATTTTGAGGCCGCTCTCAGTGCGATAGAGCAATGAAAATCATGGTGTTGTATCAGATGAGGTGGTCTTCTATACTAACAAAGGAAGAAATGTTACTGAATGAGTGCTGTTTAGACGCCATGTGTATGCAAAATTCCTGATTTTAAAATGTATTTTTGGGATTTTTAAGAAATGCTTGGAATGCTTTTGCAATAGCATGGAAAGATGACATCCAGAATGTGAAAAGGGACATATATATGTATCGGAGAATAATTCGATACTTATAGTAAATTTTCACCGATTAGCTTGTAGTATGCAAGCAACTTTTACTCATATGTTAAAAAGAGCTGGTGATAAAGGACAGCTGTGTCTTACTCCCCTCCCTAACTCTGCCCATTCCAATTTCCCATTAGCAACTGTTACTTGTGTGGTCTGATTTAAATACAAATTTTGCACTAAACACCTATCCTTCCAATCCAACCCAATTTTATTTAGTATCATCATCAGTTTTGACCATTGAACTCTATCGAAGGCCTTTTCAAAGTCAACAAAACATACACAAACGTCCCTTTTAAATTCTAAGCTTCGTTCTACGAGTACCCTCATAACCCCAATTGCATCTCGTCCCTTTCCCTCCCTGAAAACCGAACTGGTCATTTCCTATGAGTTCCTTAATTTTTCCCTCGATTCTTTAGTTTAAGGCCCTTAAAATTATTTTTGCCACATGAAAAATTAAACTAATTGTGCGATAATCCCAGCATTCTAAGGCATTACTCTTTTTCTGTAAGGGAATCAGGATAGACTTAGTAAAATCCTCTGGCCACTTTCCTTCATCATAAATTTTCCTACATATATCGTAGAATTGCTTCTTACCCTTTCCCCCCAGATTCTTAAGAAATTCTACTGGAATCTCATCCACACCTGTTGCTTTGTTCCCTTTCATGTCCCCCAGTGCCCTATCAAGTTCACTATCCAATATACGTGGTCCAATATCATTTTCATCTACTTCTTGCATATTTTATATCTTTATGTGGGTAGGCTTCATGTCTTTAGCATATAATCCTTCAACATATTCTTTCCATCGTCTCCTTATGCTAGCTGGTTCCCTTAAGACGTTTCCCTTGTTATCCCTAATAGTGGCCATTTTATTACTAATTTTATTCCCCGTTAATTGTTTTACTTTTCTGTATAATAGGTCGACCCTCCCACTTTCGGCCATCTTCTCTATTTCGTTACACTGGCCTTTCCACCACGATTCTCTTGCTTTATTTGTTACCCTCCTCAGTTCGTTGTTCAGTGCCCTGTACATTCTATGTCCATGTTCTGTGTTGACCCTGTTCTATTGCCTTTTTTCCTCCATTTTATTTATCATTTTAACCGTCACCCATGGTTTCCTAATTTTGTTTTGGTTGACCCTCCCAATGGTTCTTAGAGCACTATCTTTTATGCTGGTTTTGATCTTTTGCCATCCATCGTTTACGGAGAGTTCCCTTTCTTTACCATCAAAGGCCCTGTTAACTGACTCTTGAAACTCTCTAGCTTTCCAACCCCTGAGGGCTTCTACGTTCCATTTGGGTGCGGTTTTTTCCCGATAAAGCTTTTTAAATCTAAGCTCGGTTTTCATCATTACTAAATTATGATCCAAGTCAATGTCAGCACCAGGATAACTGCGCGAGTTTTTAGCACTATTTCTAAACCTCTTCCTTACCAAAATGTAATCGATTTGGTACCTATCCGTGTCCCCCAGCTTTTTCCATGTGTACCTCCGTCTGTTATGGTGTTGAAAGAGAGTTTTGGTGATACAGAGGTTATTTCTCCTGTAAAAATCTACCAGTTTTTCTGCTCTGTCGTTTCTGTTCTCTAGTCTGAACTCTCCCACTTCGTCCCCATCTTTTCCTTGCCCAACCACCACACTCCAGTCCCCCATTACAATAAATTTTTTATTACCTTTCACCCTTCTGCTTCTTTCAGTCTTAATCTCTACTGACATTACCCGGTCGCTTATTAGTTTGGTGGCTATCACAGCATTTCCCGCTCCCTTGTCCAACACTATAGCAACCCCTCTTTCGCTATCATTTCCCCCCACCAAATATGACTCACATCATCGCTCCAGAAATCTCTCCCATCCTTCCACCGTACTTCGCACAGCCCCAAAATGTTAATGTTGGACCTCTTCATTTCTAACTTTACGTTTTCTAACTTCCCGTTTCCAAGCATGGTCCTGACGTTCCAGGTCCCTACCCTTGTTTCCTAGGTCATCTTCTTCTCTTGCGATATTGGGTAAGGATTTCGTGGAATGACGATCGGGATGGCCTTACCACCATCTCTGCCGGGCACGACACTCTCCCTAGAGGGCTGAGTCCCGTATTTGCTAGTGACAATATCAGTATCGCGGCACATCATGATCATGGGATAGATATTCGAGGTGGTCTCCCGTTGCCTTCCTCAACAGTGTTTTTAACGTGACACCATCACTCATATACGATAGGCCGCCCCACTGTGGTACAAACGCTGCGTGGACTACCTTTCGTCTGGCCCCTATTGACCTTTCTGGCAATAGTGACCCTACCAGGAACGAAATTCCAGCCAGTATAGCTCTCTAGGTCATAGGAACACGCAAGCCCCTTCACCACGTCAAGGTGTAGTCCTTAGAAAGGGAATTTCCTATATAGCCTGACTTTTGCAGAAGTATGATAATTTTCAAAATATTATGTTTAATACTGACAAAAATCAGAAAATACTCGTTATAGCCGATTTCTAATACCAAATGTCCATCCTTTTGAATCCAAAGGCGGCGAGTGCGTCAGAATGGAACTGTAGGGTTTTTAATTCTTATGCTAATGCTTCGGAATGCATAAAAAAGTACGTTCGCGTCAAAAATAATATTTTATTGATTCGATTGAATGATACCCAAAGTTCGTATGTACGAAGGGAAAAGTGAAACTCGTGAGAAATCTCTAATCTAAGCTCCGGAAGCATTTTTGCGAGTAAGGGTGAGGCGAGTTGTAGGAAACAAATGCACAAACAAATTTTGATGATGATAATTTTTGCATTCAATTCTTTTCTGCTCTTTGAAATGATAACGTGCCACAGATTACCGTTTGCTTTTCGGATTTCGTCTCTCACGTCAATTGACGATTCCGTGATATTCATCCTGCAAGACAAGAATAGAAATATGGCACTCGTTATACCGATACTTCAGAAATAACCTCTCGTTATAATGGACGTAGACTTCTCGCGGCCTAAGGATGCACCGAAATGCGCAGAAGTTAGGGAAATGGAAGGAGTACTGGGACAAGCGCATCCTTTGGCTGCGAGAAGTCTAACTCCCTACCTTTTTTTTGCTATGAGACGGACAATGGCCAAAAAATCACCCGCAGTAAATGCAACTCGTTATATGCCGTACTCGTAATAACGGACTTCACTGTACTTTTAATTTTCTCTCATCTTATAACCCTAAGAATGTCCAGTTAGTAAATTCCACAATTAATTAACCTACTGGGATAACGTTTAATAGTTCCAGAAAAGTTAAGAGTTGACTTACTCATGAGATTGTAATAGTGCAAATTTTAAGTAATAATTTGGGATCAATTCATTCATTAGCCCATTCAAGAATATAGAGTAAATATTTTTTATTAGATTGATCTTCATCTTAATACTTGAAGTAACTATTTTAACAATTTAATGCATAAGTGTATGAAAATTTTAAGTTATCGTTCATTGTGAATGATAATTAAGGGAAACAGTATCACATTTCTTGAGGCTATTGCTCCTTTTACCCATTGGAAATTCCTTTGGTGCTTAAAATGAAATTTTGTACCTTTCTTAAAGTATTTGTATATTTGAGTACAGATCATGTAAGTTTATATAATCATTAATTATAACTTGTGTTATTTTGTCAATAGCTGTGTTTCCCAACTTTTTTGAACTTTGAAAACTCTTCAAATTTATTGATATTTTCCAGCCTCAGAATTATTCAACTTCAAAATAAATCATGTAATTTCCTTTTTCCAGGCTATTTGAAGAAGCTGTTCTATGTGCATATGAGCAGAAAGATCACGATGCCCTCCTATTTATCCAGGGCAAATGTAATGCAAGCAACGCAGCCCTCACGGAGAAAATCAACTCTTATATGTTGCAATTAAACTCGAGAAAGTAATAATCTGTGAAATTATTTTGAATTAACTTGTATGATAAATGTTAAATTTATATTATTTATAAGAATCTGTTGTAAAATGAATTTGTGTGATTGTATATTATTTTTAAAGCCTGTGAAAATTAAACAAGTTCTCCTTATACTTAAAATATGAAAATGTTGTTTTCTTTTATGGAGTTCTTTCAAATGGACACATGTATTTAAATATCATTGAACTAACCTCCAATAGAGAGAGTACTGGCTTGGGCAGTGACTTCATGGTAGGATTACATGAAGTAGCAAGGAAAAGTATGTTTTACCAACAACTCTATTTCCTGTTAAATGACCATGGTTTTGAATCATAGAGTCATTATAACATAAAGGGATACAAGATATTCATGAATGAGGATGGTGGGAGGAGAGGTGGGCTCTGTGACAATTATGAGAATGAAGGCTGTCAAAGATTAGAAAGAGGAAGAATAGAAAAGGTATTCAATGATCTTTATTAGTTCTTTGAGAAAATTTTGCAGAAACGGTCCCTGGGGTGAATACAATTTAATTAAAAGAAAGTCGTAGTTTGAATGAAGAATGTGTGAAACTGTGAGACAAACCTTCATATTCAGCAATGCTCATATTTCTGTCATTTTGTAATTCTGCTCCCAAAAGTTGTAAGGTTTATTAAAATGTTTTTATGGTTATGTACAACGTTGAGGTCTTCATTTATGGAAACTATAATAATATTTGCCAAAATCTGCTGATAATATTACCTGTTTTGATTGTTTTAAGAACCAGGATAAAAATCACTAACAGATGAGAAAAACTATATATTTACTGCAACAAACATGACCAATTAAACAATTAACTCCAAACATTATGATGCCGATATCTACACATCATAAATCAAATTTTAACTTGATCTTTTGACCAAATGGTGCATTTTTCATCTGTTATCATATATTTAGCAGGAACTAGGAAATTTTCTCTTTCAAATGGTCAGTCATTTATATGTTTTGTTGGAGTGTGATGCAAGAAAAGCACCAGTCACTGGAAATAGATGTTTAGAAATAATATTTTGAGGATTGGTTCATAATTATTTGTGGTAAATATGTATACAAAAAGCCATTTTACAAAATATCCAATTGAAAAATCAGTCATATCGTAAAAGTATTCGTTGATACATACACTGAATACAGATTTGTAAATAAATTTAAAAAAGAAACCAATTTTTACAAAATAAACTAATTTCTAACATCAAAATTAAATGCTATTCAAAATTTATGCTAAATATGATGTTGATTATGTTATGATTATGATTTACTATGCTTCATTTTTAATAAATTAGGAATTAGTTTCCTTTTAGAAAATTGGTTACTTTTCTATTTCTTCCATTGTCATGGAGTATCAGTAAGTCACTTGCCAATCTGTTGAGAGTACAGATTTTTTAGAATTAGGACTTAAAGGAAGGAAAAAGGACCCTGATGGCTAGTGATCATCCCACTTATCTAAGCTAGGAGAATCATTAATGAAGAAGAACGAGAGGCACAAGAACTGATCTTTGAGGAAAACCAATACATATGGGTAACAGATTTTAACTCATCTGAAGCTTCATCTTCATCAATGTATTAAACTGAGAAATGACTGAGCCATTTCAGTGAAATCTCATGAAACCCAAATGTTTCCTTCTTAGTTTCTTCATTTTTAATGTTTTACCATATCAAAGGCAAATTTTTTATAAAAACAATCCAAAAGTATTATTTTTAAATCCACTTCATCCTAATTCACATAGCAAGTTAAGGGCTCTGGGGAGTAAGTTGGTCTGTATATCAACCCCTTTTGTTAATCTCTTAGTGTCACAGCCACTTGCGAACTCAGTGACTCTTGGTATTTTATGTACATGTCACTTCTTATAACTCAAGTTCCAATTTTTATTGCAGTAGCCTTTTTTACTGTAAAAATATTTTACTTGCTTATTTAGAATGGGAAATGCAAATTATTCAGAAAGGCGTGTTGGAACGAATTTGAAAATATTATTTCCTTTCGCAACATAATTATTACTTATAGCAATTAATTTTTCTACGTTTTATCATTTCATTGGGTATTGTTTATAACGTTGTCAGTGGATTGCCAATTTTATTTTATCTTCTCACTAAAAGGATTTGATTTTAAAATTCACATTAACGATGGAATTGAAAGAATATCCATTCTATTGCATTAATATCATACGTCATTCAACAAACATCAGTCCTAACAGATGGAATAGATAGAAATGCAGAGTGAATTGTTTAATTCACGGAAAGTTGAGTGAAGAAATTTTAATATACATCAAAAGTTTCCATTTTTATAGAGTATAGATTTTAATAACCCGAAAGGAAAATAATTAAAATACCTTCAGAAAGATTTCACACAGTACTTCTCATCGTAAAGCCTTCTTATGGAATTTGCAAGAAAATTTTATAAACTGTAGCGGAACCTGAAGATTAATGGCTTACAAATCAAACCTGGCTCAGTGTTTTGATTCTTTTACATATATTTATCTAACTTTTAAAGGTCTGAAATGAGATACAAGAGGGTTTCTCGTTGTTATATATTTTTATTATAATTGTATACGTACATATTCCACGATGTTTGAAATCAAAGCTCGATTATAGAGCTATTGCAGGCGTTACATTTTGTACTATAAAATACTTCAAATATTTCACTAACTGAATTCTTCATTTCTGAATACTTATTGCGCTCCTCACCTCCATTCATACTTAGGAAAGAGGCATAATTTATAGATAGTGCATACAATTTACTAGTTTTAACAGAGGCGGTATTCCTAAATCGAACGCTTATTCGATACGGAAACGATATACCCGAGTCAATATATCGCATGTTTCCGAGTCGACCTTAATGTGACGTTTCCGGTGGGGTTAGTACGTGGTAAGCATGTGTTTCAATATCTCTGGAATTTCATCTCTCTAAATCTTACGAATCCATTGAAATCATCGGAATAATTTTGATACTTCATGCCTCTACGTTCATCTTGAAGCTAATATTTCTGCATTTACTGATATTTTAAGCCGTCATCATGGGTGCCTACAAGTACATGCAAGAGTTGTACCGCAAGAAACAAAGCGATGTTATGAGATTTTTACTGAGGATAAGATGCTGGCAGTATCGACAATTGACAAAAATGCACCGTGCCCCACGTCCATCTCGACCAGATAAAGCTCGTAGATTAGGTTATCGTGCTAAACAGGGTTAGTAACAAATTTTTATTAACCATGAACACCTGTATACATCTCGTCTCATTTATATCATCTGTGTTATTTCATTTCATGTACTTCTCGTGTAAATTATTATATTTTGCAGAGTATATCTTGTTTATTCTTGAAATTTTCCTTTTACCATGCCAATCCCTTTTTTTTCAGGTTTCGTGATCTTTCGTATTAGAGTCCGCCGTGGCGGTCGCAAACGTCCAGTACCAAAAGGATGCACCTATGGAAAACCTAAAAGCCATGGTGTGAATCAGCTGAAGCCTACACGAAATCTGCAATCTATTGCTGAGGTGCGTATGTTTACTAGAGTTAGGGAAACTTAATTCATACATGAAACTTACGTTAAACTGATATTTCAGGAGAGAGTGGGAAGGCGCTGTGGAGGATTGAGAGTCTTAAACTCTTATTGGGTAGCCCAGGATTCCACATACAAATATTTTGAGGTCATCTTAGTGGATCCTGCTCACAAGGTAATCTCACTAAAATTCTCTGAAATAACCGTGTGTATGGTGTGCACTCATTGCCCAGCTAATCGTTAAATATTGTTGTTCTCAGGCCATCCGAAGAGATGCTAAAGTCAATTGGATTTGTAATGCAGTCCACAAACATCGTGAACTTCGCGGAAAGACTTCAGCTGGTAGGAAATCAAGGGGACTTGGTAAAGGACATCGTTACACGCAGACGATTGGAGGTTCACGTCGTGCTTGTTGGTTGCGAAGAAATACATTGCAGTTGCATAGAAAGCGTTGATCCAACAACCAGATTATATGTAATTGCCCCAAATAAATTCATATTTGAAGCTTCTTCGTTCGTTTGTTTGGCAGTTCAGTATCCTCTGAAATTTTCTTTTTCCTTGAAACAATTTACCTCTGTTGATTTTCAATGACGTCCATTCTATACGTTGTTTGGCTTTGGGAGTTTTTAATTAATGTTGCTGTAAACTTGTTTTTCGATAAGCTCAATTATCAATAATTTTGCGAAAACTATAGAACCGTAGACTCAGTTCCTGTTCTATCATTGTGAGTGGTCCAAGTTCACTGTTAATGGCATTGGACGTTTATCATAATTTGTTAAATGTGGAGAGAAAAATACTTCAGATTGCTCTATAATGTTATAAATGTTTCGTGCGACGTTTAAAAAACTGCCCAAAAACTATATTGAGATGTAGAATGAGTTTCCAGCAGCATGGACGTTGCATCACTGTCTTAAGTCTGACTGTTGTTTATTCTCGAACGCCTTGTTGTTGAACATACAATACTAATTAACAAGAAGTGTTTGATATCAGGTTTGGTATATAGGTTGCAACCAAGAATTAAATATCTTTCTTTTTTGTCACTTGTATGCTTTTGAGTAGAATTAAGTTACTTTCAAATGTGAATTCTTTTCCACTTGGTCATTTAATTAAATACTAAGAAAATTTGGATGTTTAATGTATTATTCACTTGCCTCCTCTTAACCCTCTTGTAAACCATATGAGCCCTATTATGTTTGAACAGAATAATATAATTTGGCATAATTTGTGTGGTATAAAGTCATCCAACCTGATTGCAATCAATTCCTCAATGGATTTATGAAGGAAATGCATTTGGCATTGTACTCTAACTCTCAACTTAGACTTGTGCATATTGTTTGAGTGGCTCAATTGCTGAAGCAGGTCATTGCAGAGCCCTATTTATCTTTTTGTACCAAGTTTTATGTTCCTATAAAAGGCTCTGCCCAAGTAGGGATTACATTGTGAATTATATTAGGAGAACTCATTCCAGAGTATCTGTTGGATTATGATGAATTGAATAGTCGTAACACTGATTTTAGATGTGAGGAAGATGTTTTTGTGGCTTTATTTTAGACAAGATAATTGGAGTATTTGTTTAGAAGATAACATGCTGTTATTAAATATTGTAACTCAGATGCATAAAAGTGACAGCTTCCTAATTTGAAATATAATTTAGTATTCAGTGGATTAACTTAGTTATGACTTTCAAAAATCATCCAAGAAATGACCAACAAAAGAAAGGATAAAGAAAATTGTTATGGTGATTATTTTTAAGGTCTGCTGAAATAGCATACTTGATTTTGCTCTTAGCTTTTCTAATGGCAAATAATGGGAGGGAATTTTTAATGCTGTACTACTACTAAGGCAATTTTAAACATTTCTTGAGCACTAACTAGTGATGTAGTACCACTTAATAGTAGAAATGAATACAACACTCATGACTTTTGGTTATGACTACTATCTTTAATTGTTTTTTTATAGAGAAATTGTTATTTTTACTCCTGTGAGCCCATGAATAATAACGCAAGTGCCTACAGTGAAATGAAATTACCCTTCTTTATTGAAAAATGTCATTATGGAATGGAATGTTAACTATGGAGTTTTTCATCAAATTACTCATTTTGCCTTCAGCCATTTAATCTAACCCTGGAATTTTCCTTCATCTGTAACTAAATCATCTAATGAAACTTAATGATTGAGGAAATGCCCACAGAAACGGTTTTTTAATTGGGCATTGCCATCATTCGCAGCATTTATCCGTATCCTAAAGTAATCTGGGATGGTCCTTGAACAATTTATAAGTGAACTCAAGTCCAACCTGAACACGACCCTTCTTCAAGTCCTTACTTTTTCTACATCAGTCCAGATTTTACTACCTGCTCCATCAAAAAGCAACAAAATCATGTGCATTCAAATCATTTTGACTTAAAAATTGTTTCACTAATTAGATAAATAATTCAAACAGCCTCAGTTAAAAGTTGATCTGTGACAGCTGTACTTCATGACATGCCAATATGAAAAAGTAAAGAGAGCTAGACTTGGATGATTGGACCATGATTAACTTACCTTCATCCCTCTCTCAACCAATGGATACATTGAGGAATTAAGAAACATAAAGGAGATTGATAGGGAAAATGGCTACTTGTAGACAGCATTTTGAGGAAGAAAAACAAGACTGGCTGCCAGTATGATATTCCCTTCCCTAACACCTGTGGAGCCTTTAAAACAGAAATGGGTAAAAGTACTGTTCCTAGGGAACATCTGGTTTGAGTTAGCCGGTCTCCTCCCCCTCAACTTAAAAGCCACATATTACCCTCAAACAACCCTTGCAAGGTCACTACTCCGAATCAATCATTCCAGAGAAGACTCAGTGGTGAACCAGTTGCAGTGTGGTGATTGTGAGCTGGTGATCTTTGAAGATAAGGACAGCAGAACACCAACTGTGCTTCCAGCTAGGGACCCCTGGCATTCACAGAGCATCTTTGAGGGACGGGCCACTCCAACTCTTTCAAAAGAAACCTTTCACATAGAGTCCCAAAGGGAAAGTAAATGAATTCCCTTGATTGAATCAAAATCCTTTGCTACAGAAATACAAACAAGCACATCTTCCCCAACCCCTCCCCTCTACTTTCTCTTCCTTCCAAAATACTTACCTGCAACCAATCAAGTCAAAGCTCTTCCCCTTAACCCTCTCCTTCCTCTATCCCTTTAAATACGCTGCTCTTTCCATGTACCTTGAAAATTGCCATCATGGCCGAATCAAGTCAGCTGTGAAACAAGTCCAGCTATCTTTACTGGTTCATCCTTGGTTTAAATTTATTCTTACAATAATAAAGTAATGAACAAATCAGATGACAAGAGCTATTTATAATGCTATTTACGTAAGAGCTGTGGAAGTCCTAAAAACTAATGATAAATGTATTAGTGACAAGTTTATCAAGTGGCACTCTAAGCCAAGGGTTGACAACTCTTGGCATGCATGCTGATGACTTGTTTCGGTTATGTAAAATAAGTCCTTGCTAAATTTATTTTCAATCATTAGGGGAGCCATTTCAGTAGCAGGGAGTCTCAACATGTGCAAGCCAGCCTACCTTTCAATAAACAAATTCAATAGGCCATAAGAGTGTATATGAAGTATGAAAATATCGAGAAGTACATTCTCACAAAGTTTAGCTGGCATGTGGAAAAATTTTGTGCGCTCTAGATAGTTGCATACCTCTCTTTTCTAAGCTCTTTGGAAAATATTCTGATAGTATGAAGATGCTATGACAAAAACAAAGGAAAGAAAGATGCAAATCAAATGGTTACAGTTTGTATATGTCCCTTATGGATATGTATTTCTTTTAATTCATGGAATTTTGCTCTAGGCAACTTGTCAAGTAATATATTTCCCATGATCAAAACAGAAAATGAAGGTTTAGAAAGAGGAGACTCATTACAAAAATTAATGTGCCCAGGAATTTCAATGGAACAATTGGATTTGGCGATGTCAGCTATGAGACCAGTAATTAGTGTACCTGCCCAAAAAATGGGAAAAGTGGTTCAATTCCTGGTCTTCACCAGCTATTTCTCAATTTGATGAAAGGTGAAAGTTAGTTTTGCATTCTCTTCTCTCAATCATCTTAAGCCAAGAATAGCTTCTCCTGCACCTCAACTTCTTTTTCATCCAAAAGTTTCTTATACATACCTATACACTCTCTGATATTGGAGAATACTCTACATGGAGCATCCTTAGGGATTCTTTTCAAAAATGACTCTCAATTGTCAGTCCTCTTCTTTATTGATATAAAAATGATTCAGCTGGATCCACCTAGGTGATTCCATCATCATAGATCTTATTTCAGTTAAACATTTATAAATGCAATCAAGCATGTGAAAATGTTATCAGCAGTTGATGCACAGGTAAAACACCACATGAGGAAGTGGATCTCAAAAGTGTCGGGAGTGGAAAATATGCACTTATCATGACTATCATCAAAATAAATAAGATCAGCAAAATGTGGATGATGGAGCAGAAGATGAAATAGAGAAAGGATCTGTATAAATGCATAAACGGAGTGGAGACATCTAATTGAGATGCAAGAAAATCAAATGAAGCTGAGATCATGAAAATATACGAATGTCGGTGGCGATGATGACTTGAATTTCCAAAAAGTGAAATTTGAGGCTAACCAATGTGTCAGACCGCTTTTATCACAACGCTCAATTTTCCGTCGAAGAATCCCGTGAAACATTTTACAAATAACTTAATAGATATATGTGATTGCCAGGAAAACCATTCACACATACTTAATTCAATAAGGTTAATTGAGAAAAGTTTCGCAATTTAACATTAAAGTAAATATTATAATTGTCTATCGTATATATTTTCAACACCAGGTAAATCACGTGTCCTCACGAAACCGTACATTAAAATCTATGCATTGACGCATTTAGGTAACAAATAAAACCTTATGAATCATACAAGCTGCTGAGACCTATTGAAAAGACCGAGATAGAAAAGAAATCCGTTTGATTGGTAAGAGTTGCATAACTTCTCTGAAATTTATTTCGGAAGGGATCTATGAAATTGGCATATACACAACATACACTTGCATGAATTGCTCTAACCAGTCCTTGCTTCAACAGCTTATAGCGAGGCTCTTCTCCCTCCCCCTGCAGTCATACGATTGAAATAATCAGACGATCTATTTACAAACCTCATTTAATTTCTCAGTTTTCTAAATCTTATTTTCACGAAAAACATTTCCACAACCCTAATGAAAGGAATTTATATTCCAATTCCATTTTAGATACATTGTATTAGTGTATATTTGAGCAGTTGGCATTCCTGAACAATGAATCGTTGGTATTGATGTTTGTTAACACTCGAAGAAGCTTAAAATAGAATCATTCATGGTTAAATTTAAGTTTTTAAATTTCGGTATAGTAAGAAAAAGTTTATGAAATTTGAGTATTGTGAGTCCCTCTTTAGTAACTTTAAAAAATTCAGGCTCCGAAATACTGTTGTCCTCCGAGGTTTGAATGAAGGTTATTCAGGTAGTCTTATACGAGTCAGTTGTATTTGTCCGATGAGAGTGTCATTTGTGCAAGTTTTTTATTAAAAAGTTCAGTATGAGTTCGTACATTCTAAAGCTGAAGAGTAAAACAGGTCAAATCATAGTTCGTGGCCTTAATGGACAAAGTACCATACAAGATTTAAAGGAGAAACTTACAACGTTAACTAATATTCCTCGAGAAAGGCTTCATGTGTTATATGGTTACCCTCCAAAGCCTTTAAAACTGAACAATGATGATTTAACTTTGGAGGAATCTTCACTGAATTCTGGAGAATTACTAATTGTTGTAGAGAAAGAATCATCTGCCTTAAACGTTCTAAGTTCTGAAGCTGTTATGAATGATACTCCGAGTGTAAAACCTCAGGAAAGTATAAGTGATAATATACCACATGGAATTCTTTTGCGAAAAGTGGTTCCTGCTGATAACTCATGCTTGTTTACTAGCATTGGATATGTTCTTAGTGGTTCGTATTTCAATAACATTAGTATTCTGTTTCGTAGCTTTTAATGCCATTTTTTATTTAGCATAATTTCACTTTAAGGTAACATTAATTCGGATAATGGTGCGGTTTTACGAGAAATTATTGCGGCTTCGGTCGCAGCCAACCCTGAAGAATATTCGGAAGCAATTCTTGGGAAACCAAATGCAGAATATTGTGAGTGGATAAAAAGACCAAAATCCTGGGGTGGTGCAATAGAACTGGCGGTCCTTTCGAAATACTATGGAATAGAAATTGATGTTGTCGATACTTCAAATTGCATTATTAACCGATTTGGTGAAGACCAGGATTATGGTCAGAGAGTTCTTTTAATATTTGATGGAATCCACTACGACCCGCTATATCTTGAACCACTTGAGGTCAGTAGGAAGTTTGTGATTTATTGTTCCTAATTAATGTAGAGCTGCGGAAAATCAGTGTGGAATAGTAATACCTTCCAAAAAGTTGTCTTTGTATTCATCTTTTATACTGGAATACAGCTTGCTGTGAATATAATTATGCTTATTTTCATGAATTTTGTTTACATTTTCAGGGAGGAAAGGTACAAACTATTTTCCCGATATCAGATGATAGCATTCTCACTCAAGCCCTAGCTTTATCCGAAGAAGCCAAATCAAGTCGTCAGTTTACAGATCTTGCTCGATTTACCCTAAAATGTATGGTCTGTCACGTTATGCTCACAGGACAAGTACAAGCCCAACAGCATGCAAAGGAGACAGGTCATAAAAATTTCGGTGAAGTTGCATCGTGACCTTTAAGTTAGAATACTTTAAATAGACACTGTAAACCATTTGTTTATTTTCTCTTATGTGAAGCAATTCAATAAAGGATACTCAGGGTTGAGAATTATTTGCATTAAGTTTCAAGTAAATCATGTCATATGTAATGAGTTGCCGCTAGATCTTGTCTATTCTGGCTTTTGTGGATTGGAGAGCTTGTGTAAGTTGAAGAGTTGGTGAAAATTTTCAATTATTCCCTTGTTAAGGCAAATTTGACCAGGTGTGGCTGAATCAAGTGATATTTAATCTAGAAATGAAGTGTAAAATGAATTTAAGAAATACATAGAAAATTAAATTCAATATGGGATTCACTGCTTACAATGTTATATTGGCCATTGCTGCAATAAACATAAGTTTATACAGTTAATATCTATACTTTTGCCAATGCAGTTATTTATTAAGTTTGGTAGTGGCTGACTTAATAGTGAGAATTATTTCGCTAATTTACATTTCTTGTATGAATTTTGCCTGATGCTGGATTGTAAAGATGAACTCTATTCATGGCAGTCAAGTCACATCTTTCCAAAAAGTATCAAGTTTTATGTCGATTATATACCTAGATGCAGTGAAAAACTGTCTTATTTTTATTTCTTAATATTACATTCCCTTCTTCCTGTTCTGATATTTATCATAAAGTTTTATAAATCCCAGGAATAGATCATAATATGCACTATTATTACTGCCTCATCGATAAAAGGGCCCAAAAGAGTTATTTTTGCGGTGGGGCCTTAAACTGGTCATTGAGGCTTCATTGCTAAAATTCTGTTTGAGTAGGATTAACATCTTTCTCTACTAATTTGTATGTTAATTATTCTGGACAAATTCAGTGTAATATTAGTATTATTTGGAAAGTAAAGTTGGAGATATTTGAATGATAAATGGATTGATTTCTTGTGACATTCAGAAACAAAAATACTACTACAAAAAATGTGCTTTTACTATAATAATGCTGCATTAATAATTTTTATTGTACATATTTGTTACAATTATATAGCACAGAGTATGCAGTTTGTTTGTATCACTTAAAATTAAAGGCAATTAAAATGAAGGAACAATGAAATATGGTGAAAAGGCGATCTTCAATCTTGTGTATCTCCTAGAAGACTTCCTCTAGACAAGGATACAACTCTATCATAAGATAATGAATATGGGGGTGCAGTGAACCCATACATAATATATTTTTATAACTCCAAAAATCTGCAAAGGTAAGAAGTTCCAAAAAATTTATTTTCCTTTATTTTATACAACATAAGGTATTTATTGTTAATCATGCAGTAAACATTTGCCTGCTAAAAATATATATCTATTGGATTCATGGAGCTCACATAAGTGGAACACTATAGGTATGCAACACAGATGCACTCAAGACTGTCAGTTCCTGGCTTTGAAACAATAGAGACATGACTAAAGGTTGACACCACTGGGTCCTTGTCTAAGCAAAAATTGACACCATACATACTTGGGCCAGAAAACAATGTGATCTTGACAACCTCTCTTTCATCTTATCAGGGATCCAAATAAGCTCATTTGTTCTAGTGATGGGATACTCAACCTGGAGCCCATGGGTACCAAAGTGTCCAAAGTGACCTTGCACACGCCAAGTCTTGTTAAAAAGCTTTTTTATTTAATTATGTACGTATGATGTATGTATGACAGTATATCTTGGGATTGGAATGGTGGGGATAGAGTAGAATTAACCCAAATGGTTAACTAGTAGAGTGTTAATATTGCCAAGGGATGGCCCGAATATCAACCTGGAGGGAAATGTTATGTGGTGCATGCACGCTCTGCTTTCTGGAACACCCTTGGGAGTCCTGGCACCAAAAAAGGTTGAGTACCCCTGTTTTAGGATTAATAAATGTACTTTGGTATTTCTCACCATCATATTGGAGTGGTGGTAATCCAATTGAGGAATCATCCAAAATGATGTTTGACTGGGAGACTACTAGGGGCTCAAACTTCGAAGTAATTTTATGCTCATCTTATATTTATATTTTTTCATGATCAAATGATGTTCATAGAAAACAGCTGAGGCATTGTAGGATATTTATTTATATTGTTATTCAAGAGAAGCAGTTTTGCCATCATGGTTAGCCAAGGCAATTTTGTTGCTATTTAAGCATTAATATATATGGAGAATGTATTTCCATCTCTGATGATTTATATGAAATAACTGAATAATTTTTCTAAGAGGCATTCCAAATTTAAGTTTTTCATTCTATCCATATTTAACTTTTGTAAATGTACTTTAATTATAGATATTAAGACACAATTCATATTTACTAACTATTAACTTATAGTATTAATAAATGATTGTTAAAATACTAATACCTACTAAAATTCATAAATAAAAAATCATTTTCATAAATAGTCATGTATATATTGTTTACATGTTCTTGGGTGAGTATGAAAATATAAAAGGATATATTTTATGGGACTTGAAACTTTCTTTTCATAGGGGTGCATGTTAAAGACAAATGTTGAAGGATATCATGTTGAATAATCTTCTTCCTAATGAAATTATTTATCAACTAATGTTTTGGCACAGCAAACTAAGATTGTAAATTATGGGTGAATTTCATATTGAAAAAGAAGAAAAATCTTATTTTGCAGACAAATATTTAAGTGTTATCATAGCGACCCTTTATTTAACAAGTAGCACAAAACACAGCTCATATGTAATGCAGAATTAGAAATGCACATGTATCATCAGCATATTAAACTGTACATCAAGTCAGTGTACTCGTGATCTGAGGCACCACTTGGGAAGCTCTACACTTCAGCATGATTGACTCCAGAGGACATTGCATGGGATGATAGATGTTGTACTGGCAAATTAGAAAAGAAGGCAGCAAGATTTGTGAAGAATTGTCTTGACAAATGAGTGAGCTGATTATTCAGATGCTTGCAGATGAAGGATGGGAATCTTCTCTCACGTGCCTGTGGATGGGAAGATCCAAAGAGAGGTTTCATTTCTTTAATAAATTCACAGAAAGTACATTTTCAAAAAATGTAACTAATTGTGTTCCCTCCCTGTGACATAGGCTGTTCTGATATGATGAGGAAGCTCTAGGAAATAGATGCTTAAACGAGGTAATTCAATAATTTCTGCAAACAAAACATGAAAGCAACTTATTGTAGAAGCAGAGTCATGGTGCATGCACCCCCTACCACACACTGGAAGGCTACTTGCACAGGTGAAGAAGACATTTGGCTGGTTGTTGGAAGGAATGGTCAAGAATTTTCTAAAAAATAAATTCCATTCATTAAGGTATGGCAGGAGGAAATGCAAATGCATACAAAATCATTGTTTTGGATTCTTTATAATACTTCTAAACTATAATACTGCTACTATACTACTGTATAATACTACAAAACAAGGAATGTTTCCTTTTCAAGGAATGCCTTACCATCAACACTTAAGTCAGAATTGACTCATTTCTGGTGATCCCATATAGCCTGGGGATCATTGCTTATGTTTGCCTAAAATATCAATTGGAAGAGATAAAATGAAGTCTGGGGTTATCTGAAGAGATTATTGGTATTGCCTCATAATGTCTCAAGTACCACATCACATCATGGAAAGCATTATCTGCCATTTTTGTTGGATTTGATTTCACTTTTTCTTTAATTTAATAGAGATATCTATCCAAAAGAATTAAAATAATTTATTCATTGGTTACAAATTAAGGATTCAGTCAAATGCATTATGAACAATTACACAAATATGAAATGTATATGTACAAATTGGTTACAAGCTCCAGACATTCCTTAATGTTACAGCTTTCAGCTAGGAGAAATCTTTTATTATTCATATTTTTCAGATTTTTATTATGACCTTAGAGATGACTTTGCTCGTTGAAATTCTCTGATTTACTCTGGTATTCATAACATTCAAATTCAATAGCATAAATCTTAACTGTGACAGAAGTTATCACATCAACATAAATGTATAAGTAGTAACAATTTATAGAGGAAAAAGATAACACATGTGACTGATTATGATATATATTCGTTATTACTGGGTAATCATATCTTATGAAAATTGCTTTCTTGAAATAACCATAACTCTATAGAGTTTTTCCAACAGTCCATCATATGCAATGCTATACTGAGATAGTATTTTTTGAAGTGCTTCAATAATTTAGGTCATTTTGCACATATTGACCCTGAATGGAAATCAAACCCAAGGTATCTTTTTTACCCAAGCCAAATGTGCTACCCACATTTAGGTATGTGGGAGACGTGTGAGGGATGTATTTTATTGAAGGAATTTTTCTAAGGCATTAAGGCGTCTTTTCATTGCAAGGAATATCATTGATTATTAATCATGGTTGATTTTTATCAAATCGTTCTTTCATTGTTTTCATTAATAAGCTGAATATTTTTGTAAGTAAATCAAATCTTCCTTTTTTGTTTTTTTCCTCTTCTCTTTTATTTGATGTATTTGCTTCTTTAATTCTCACATAAGATCATCTTACGAGGTTAGGTGGAAGAGAGTCCCACTCTGGCCTGACCTCCCCTATTAGAGGATCAAATAATAATAATGGAGATTGTCGGACATTAACAATTAAACACAAAATTAATTCAAAAATGCTATAGGAATGATCAAATTATTTTATTGTCACAAAGTAAAATAAAAGCTATAAAACCAGTATATTGTAGTTTTTATTTTGCTTTGTGAAAATAAAATAATTTGATCATGAAAATGAATTTCCACCAAGACAAGCCTGGACTTATTGAGTTTAGATGCTATAGGAAACTGAGAAGTACTTTTACCTGTAAATTTACTTTTACACGTAAGCAACCTTAAAAATGATTGTCAATGACTTGATGATTTTTCATTTACCTTGACACCGGTATTTTTTCAATGTAATATTATAGAGGAAAAAAGTGTGATTTAAAGCCCCATTTTTATCAACATATTGCCTTATTCTGGGTGATTATTGCAAAAGTAATATGATAATTCATTGCAATATCAAATATCTGATCATTTACTCAACTCCATTTCAGATTCACTCAACAAGCACTCTCTTTAAGATAAAGGGTTTTAAAATATAGATTTTTGGGTATATGCTTAAAATTTGGTGTTCTTTTCTGTTTCGTAAACCAACGATATATCACCCAAGAAACTGATACTTCTTACACTTAATGTGAAAGTGATCTTGGCATACACTTATCTCTTTCGATGTTGCTTTCATCTGAACTTAAGACTTGTTTTTATCTTGGTGAATGAATTTGAATATATTTTGGATATAAATTAGATTTATGTTTATAACTGAACACAATATTAAAGAAAATGCGTCGAGATTATTAATGATTGAACTACTTAAGCATATATATTTGTGGTACTGAATGGTGGCAAATTTTCTGAACGAATGAAACTTTTAAGTTAAAGAATTACCATCGGATAGTTTCCTAGTGCACCAGAAAACGTTACTTTTTGATTTATTTTCCTTTTCTTTGAGGGAGATGTTACTCCATAAAATTAACCCGGGGCTAATTTTATACAATTTAAAACATAGAACAAGTTGGTGAGAACACTTGTAAAGCTTTAAGAAAATCAGTGTTGAATCAACATAAAATATTTATCAAAACGTTAGAGAAGAATAATCATGAACATTAAATACCATCTAGCACACATAATCATAGCACAGAAAACTGGAGCAAAATTTTATTGTAGTCGAACTTACGCTAATGTAATTATTCTTTTGAATATTTGATATCTGTATTTAACACAACATTTCTAAACTCAAAGGTAATTTAGTATTAGGGGTTTTTCAAATTTAAATACATTCCCGATGGTACTGAAAAATGAAGGGGTAAGGTTTTGAATTTCCCAATTTTCGGGTGACATTGCAGTGAAACTGAGGAAATTTATGAATTTTGAGGCTTTAACATCATATTATATATCTAGTGTACGAATATTAATATAATCCTTGAAATAGGTTATCATCGAACCGCAAAGACAATAAAGGTAATCGAAATCAACATTCTCCAAATATCGTATACATTTTCATATGTTTTACTTCGTAAATGAAATAATTGGAATGTTAATGAATTGGAATATTAATTTTTCTAGTGTTACCTTGAATGCACCAAAAGCTGTGTAAAAAAAATCAAACAATTTTTCTTAAAGCTTAGTTTGTGAGAATACTGCACTATCTGTGGAAGCGACTTGTCAGCCGAGCAATTAACATGTCACATTTTGTGGTATATAATTTTAAATGTAAATTTAATTTTTATGAGATCATATTCTTCAACACTACCCGATTTTCAATTAATTTGCATCAACATTTCGGGAGGAGTTCTCATAGAAAGCGTTCCTGTCACTATGCAATGAATCGAATTTATATTAACGAATGAAGAGAAACAAATGTTTACGCAGAAAATGTGTAAATTTATAAAGAACATAAATTAATAATCCTAAAAGAATTTTGGTATAGAACTGAATCGATTAAAGAATTACTTCAGTTGAGTAGTAAAAGGTGATCCATGAGAGAACGGAACACTAGCGCCGTTTCATAAAATAGTTCAAGAAACGAAAGTTCCTCGCTCTACCTCGGCCATTCACGTTTTAGGTACAGCCCGACTAGGTTCTCCTCCTTGCTCTTTTGGCGAGATAGCTGGTAGGGTGTACCTCTCTCTCGTATCCGTAAGTTATCCAATTTATCATAGTTCATCCATCCCATTTCTACTCTTTTATGTATCGGTTCGTTAGATTATGATAATATTATCGTATTATTAGTAAGATTTACAAGTTAGATGGTAGTTTCATTCGATTTTATGTATTGTAGTTGGCGAAGCGAACGGCCATTTTAATGTATGCCGGTGATAAGTTTCAGTCCAAAGTTTTTAATGATTCAAAGTTTCTCTAAACATTTTGGTGCTTCGCTACCATTATAAATAAGAGGGATTAACTAGATACTCTTAATCTTTATCGTGTTATTTCCTTACAGGAAGTCTAGCCCATCCAACTCTTAAATATGTTTTCCTGCAGCCGATTTTTGACGCCAGTTGCGCGAAGCGCTGTGAGTATCTGTTTCTCTCCAATGGCATAATGCTTATGGTGTTCGAATCTTAATTTTTAATTTCTTTCAGCTGATCTCAGCATCCAGATCATATGTAAGACCTATGAGTGCGATTATTAGTCAGCCTAGTCCGGTGCAGGCCCCACCAGCTACTTCAACCAGCCTTGTAAGTTTGGGAAATAATCTTTTAACCTGGAATTCATTAGAATTTTATTCACTTATACTTTTTCTTTGTTCAGATTCCAGTGAGAAGTCTTCAGACTTCGCCGATTACGAGAGATATCGATTCCGCAGCCAAGTTTATCGGGGCTGGTGCTGCCACTGTTGGAGTGGCAGGATCAGGTATGTACAATGTTGCACAATGTTTTATGAAAGGTATTTTACAATAATGATGATGATAGAAAGCCTGGTTGATGTTTTAATGTGACCAATGACAAGCTTGCGCCAGGGGACCACTTACAGAGCACTGATGTTGCTCATATTGTCCCCGGGAAGGTCTGAGAAAAGGGCATCAACTCTCTAGAGGGGAGCTCTTATAGCGAGAGGTGGGATACCAGAAATTCCTCGGTGGTTGTAGTCTATGAAGCCTGTAGCGGTGATGAGGCACTCGGGGCAGAGACGGAGACAATCACTTGCGTTGGAAATTCTCATGCCCAGCAATTTAAGTTCAATGTGCAAGCAAAGCTTTCAAAGCTTTAAACTCAATTCAGACTACTCTGACATTGGTCATTCATCGAAGGGCTCATGCTGATTTTTGGCTGTTTAATGGTTGTAGTTGTTCTTAGTAGGGCACTTTTTAAAATGTTTTTTATTTTCTCAGGTGCCGGTATTGGAACAGTGTTCGGTTCCCTGATCATCGGTTATGCGAGAAATCCATCCCTCAAACAACAGCTGTTCTCCTATGCAATTTTAGGATTCGCTCTGTCTGAAGCTATGGGGCTGTTCTGTTTGATGATGGCCTTCTTGCTTCTGTTCGCGTTCTAAAATGCATTGAATAGTTAACTTCCAAGAAGGTTTGCCCTTTTCTGGGGCGAGTGAGGGTGGCCATGGAATAAAGATAATGACTGGAATTGTGGTATTTGGTGGAATAAATGGTGGTCACGAGGGCTTAAATATGTGGACCATGTACATCTACTTTGACCATTCATTTATAGGAGTTTGTTGAACGTTTTTACCCAGATTATTCCATGGATCCTCAAGTAGTGTAAGCTGGCCCACTATTTGTTGTACTTTGATAGACTTTTGGTCTAAAAAATTAACCACTAGCTACTGTTGAAAAATCTGGCATAACCCGAAGTTCAAGGCATATAGTGGCATACATTTTTCATTGCAAACTTTTCACCGGCAATTGATATAATCATGAGGACAAGGTCTGTAAGAAAGGGGAACTGGAAGACATTTCCATTGTACAGATAGATGCAATAAAAATTTAGTTGAAACAATGTTCTTGTGTTTTATACCTAACCTTTTGAGAGTCTGAAATAAGCTGATTGTACCATTCTTGGTGCATTTAGAGTGCTAATTGAGTTTGTTTCAATAGTGGTCTAATTCCCAGTATGGAGTTAAACCCTATGTTTTAAATGTCAACTATTTTGGCAGAGTATGACATCAAATGGCATGGAAGCCTGGGAGTCGTGATTCGGGAGGGCTCGCAAGTGCCATTTAATTGATTCATGAAGTAATGTTATTCAATTTTAATATTGAATTTGTGATTTTTTTTACCGAAATTGCAAGAGTAAGCTTTGAAGTTCCGGAAAGGAAACTGCTTTAAATGCACGATCAATTGTCAATTAGCCTATTTGTGTAGGAAGAGAAAACTATTCTAAAATTATACTTAAAAGAGAACGTACTGCGGTTTGCAGAATAATAAGCAAATGACAAAACGTGCAAAGTGCGATTTCTTTGAACAAATATTTATTGAAATTATTGTACTGACTCTTCTAAAAATAATACAACTTCCACAATCAAATAGCTGTCGAGCATTAACTTCCAACCAAGTACATGGCAAGGTAAAAAGACACTGCGAGGAACGTTGCCCAGTTGGCGCTTGTACGAGCGAGATGATTCGTGGAGGTTAACTCGCTATAGGTCCTTTAAGTTAACCAGTGCTGCCTCCTTAGCTGGCGGATCGTATGTCGAATTTTGAAATATCGCATCTTTGCTGTCATAGGCAGTAATTGCTGTCAAGAATATTGATTGTTCTTTTTATCTATAATTAGTGTGTTTCAAAAGAATGAAGCATTAATGTTGTGTAGAAGACGAAGTTAAGTGCGTTTGAATATTGTTTGCTTGTGATGTTCGATATGTAGAACGTAAACAATGTCCTACTTCTTCATAACACTGTGGAGAGGAGTGGAGTTTAAACATGTTACTTCCTCCGACGATTTTTATTTTAAAAAGGATAGTAAATAGGTGAATATTATGGATGAGGATGTCGATTTGCGTGAGCAGAATTTTCATAACAACGTTCGAGAAAACATAGTAAGTTTTGCCCCACTCTTAAGAACAGTTTGTTAGGAGAAATAAATTTCATTTTTCAGTGTTTGAGGCTTCTTATAACTCATACTTTGATTTCATATGAATACGTAGTGTAAAAATATTGGAAATAATTATAATAGGAAGTGGTAATATCTGAAGTTTGTTTCTTCCTTTCAGATTTTTCTCCTTCTTTTTCTCACTCTTTGTGTTATTAGCTACATCGTTATACAAAAGTATAAAAAGAGGGACAGGGAAGACTATTTGTGCGCAGACGAAGATGAAGCTACAGTCAACAGAATCAGGTAAATAGGCCATACTAACTTGGTTAAGTAATATTTGGTGGTCGATGCAAAATGTCTGTTAAGTGAAGTTATCAGAGTCGAAAGAATATCGCAGTTACCTGGTAAATCTCTGGCAGGAACCATTCTAAATATTTGTTGAACTCCTCGCCCACCCTTCTCTTAAGAAGATGCAATCGACCTTTACTAAGTAATTTAAAGTTTTAAGTGGTGCATATTGCAAAAAACGTGAGTATCGTTTCCATTCACTACCATCCGAATCCATTTCGAAATGATTTGGTCGATATTTCTGTAAAGAAGACCTACCGTTGTTAATCTAACTCAAGGTCCGAATATTTAAGTTGTTATATTCCCATCGCCTGCTAGGTTGAAAATTGTAAATAAAAGTTACTTAGTTGTACATGGATCTTTACTGAAATTATCATGATGTCGTTTATTTGCTATCATGAATTTTTAAATGTATTAAGTTAACTTTAACAAGTTCGTCATATATGGAGATCTAATCGAATATTTTCAACCGATATTTGGTTGTAATTCATTTAATACAAGAGGAAAAACATGCACTGGATGAATTATTTTGTTTTGAGGTATCGTGTAAATCATTCATTGCTTGTTTTTATTGAACGTTTAGATATCGTTATATCTACTCTTCTGTAAGCATATTTTGCTTTGAATTTATTTCTTTTCGTAGCTTCAAAGGTGTAGATTGTTAAAATTTCCTTGAAAATCGTAGCGTTTCTCATAGGTTTTTACTGCACCAGGATTATTTTCAGCATTCTCTCTTCTTTTGATTCTTTCGTTCTTAAACTACAATAAAATATTCATTTATACTTTGCAAATTCTTGAGTTATGGTTGCTATTCTTTAAGCCTTCTGGGATTGTTCTACATTAAACTCAAAATGTATGATGTATTTTATGTATACTTGGAAATGTTGATTTTGTGAGACTTTTTAGTTTCACCACAGATACGTGTGTATTATATCTGTATTTTCTAAACTGTGTAGAGTATTGTACATGTTTAGAAAACTTGAAGCAAATATCTCCCGATAATTTATTAGAATTGCCAATTTTGCTTTCTAGCCACTTACCTTTGTATTAGTTTCTGGGCTGATGATTGGCCACTAATGCAAATTTATCTTACAGAAGGTTTGTAGAATTAACTTTGTAGTTTCTGAAAGGGAGATTCATAAGCCTCATTCTTTTTTAAAGCAGGAAATCATGATTTTACTTTTGAATTGAGTATCCACTGAAAAATTAAGTTTCTCTCAGCTCTCTCCAAGTTTTGCTCAACATACATATTTCCTAGTTGATTGGCTATTCATTGCACAACCTTAGTTAAACTAATCATGATGCATTGTGGTGTTAAATTCTTCAACAAATAAGCTATAATAATAAGGGAGGTATTTGATAAAATGCTTATCAGATTATTTTTATTCACAATAGACTTATACATAGCCATTTTCATTCAATAAATAAATAAATGTGTAATAATATTTTATGCCAATTTCATATTTGATCCTATATGATTGTATTATATTTTAATTGCATTTAATTTGTTGCTTTTAATTGTGTTAAACTTGAGGTAAAGTCCATTCTTTCTAAATAGATAATGGCTTAACCCTTCTGGTGGGCTAATGTATTTCAAAAGTTGGTCTGTGAAAGTGTCTTTTGAAAAATCAACTTCAATGATGTAAAAGTTTAGTATTTGTTTAATTGTATAGGGTTGTTCAATTATTGTTTAGATATTTTTACTACTAGTCCATTGTATTATGTTTATAATTCATACATATCACAGTCAGTGGATTTAGATGTCCGTTGAGATGTATTTCAACTTTGCAGCAAAAGAGCTAATAAAGTATTATTACAGTAGCCTAACATTTATAAATGCTATATGTATCAAGTTCAATAGTATGGGAACTTTGTAATTAATTACTTTCATTTGTGTATATCAGATGTATGTTAACCATTATTAATTAAGAGATAAAGGTTCTCCAAGCGCCGAAATAGCGGCGACCGTCTAAGGGTGATTTCCCGGGAAACGGATAATCGTTTAGAGGTCCCAATTCTTCATTCTGAAGAATTGGGACCTCTAAACCTTAGACGGTCGCCGCTATTTCGGTGCTTGGAGAACCTTTGTCTCTTAGTTCATTGACCGCCAAGTTCCTTTTTTCTCCTTCTACCATTATTAATTAACCAAGGTTAATTTATTCCCTACCATCTTGGATTGTCGGGAGTCTACTGCATTAAATTAATATAAGAACACGGACATGTACCTATCATTGTATGAGGTAGTTACTAGTATAACTAATTTTTCTTGTTTACTTTATGAAATTGTACTTTTTTCTAGTGTGTTGCTCTGCACAATATCCCTGGCTGTATCAGTTGGTGCTGTGCTTCTACTTCCCATGTCTATTGCAGGCAATGAGGTTCTTCTACTTTATCCAAACAGCTATTATGTTAAATGGCTCAACAGTTCTCTCGTTCAAGGTGATAATTTCTTGCAAAGTAGATATTACATCTTGTTTGTGTCATCTCTTGATTAGCAGTTTTCATAATTTGTACTTTTCACCTCTTTCTCATTTGCAGGTCTTTGGAATCACATATTTCTTTTCTCCAACCTTTCGTTGTTTGTGCTGCTGCCATTTGCCTATCTCTTTACAGAATCTGAAGGATTCACTGGGTATCATAAGGTATGTCCTGCAGATACAGGAGGTGATAGATTTACAATTTGTTATTTCAAGAAATTCGTGATTGATACTCACAGTCTTAGAAATCTCTTGTATTAAATGTGAGTGTTGCTTTTATGTAGAAAAGAAATAAATTAATGTTGGTTGAAAAATAATTCATTCTCATTGTTTTAGTAGCTATTTATTTATTAGTATGTACTAATTTAAAAAAATGCTTTGACAGCTGGTCATTTTGCATGTATGTGAATCAAACCATGGGACTCTTGCACTGAAAGTGAACATACTACTCACTTGGCTATCTGGAATCTCCATAGATACAATAATTTCACTCTAAGGATGTGCATGACTCTTTATCTGTTTTTTCTCTGAGACAAATCCATCCTTTCCTAGAATGCAGAAATAGGGAAATGGGTTGAACAGAGGGGCGTTTATGGTTGGAATGCAGTTTAAAACCCTCAGATATATACCCTCTATAAGCTTCCTCTCACCAACTTACTTTCCTCTTCCCCTATCTTCTGCATATTGAGCACAACCAGTGAACATCATTGTCTGAAATTGTAGGAATTATTCATACATTATATCGCACAATGTCATATTGTCAGAGACTTATCATTAGCTATTAATTTATGATCTGTGTAAGAATAAAACTATCTATGTATGACTTTTCCATATTAAAACTGATTTATGTCATATTGATATATGAACTCAGGCTTTCCTGTTGGATTATATGATGAAGGGTCTCTCGGGTGTACACACAGGTAATCTCCGGCTGGTAGACCGACGTTTCAATATATGTCATATTCTCTTCCTTACTTCAATTAACATCAAAGAATTTTGCATCTTGTGGTATGAAAATCAGAAAATATTTATTTTAACTATGTTTAAAAGGGCATATTTGTACAAGTTATGGAATTTGGCTTAAAGGAACAAATGAATAATTTTGAACCCAAGATTTTTCTCCTAGGTTTACCACCTCTCTGATATGGATTACTTGTCCTTTTGTGTTCCTTTTCTGATCTAGTAGTGCAGATTGACAATTTATAATTTAATTAAAATAAAAGGTTTGGGTCGAAAATTAAAAATGTATTAAGAAAGTGACTGAAAATTAATTTTTAGTTTCAATAATGCTTTAAGAATAGTAAATTAAAATAATGGCATTATGTGAACAGAATTTTCAAAATAATAGTCTAATCATACTCTGGCACCCTGAAGGTTATGCTAGGATTGGATATGCTACAGCCATCAGTTACTGTAATTTATAATTATTGATGTGTTGCTTTAGCTTCACTCCATACTTTTATACTCTTTGAAGTATTGATATTCATGTTTTGCATCATCTTTTTCAGGGCATCATGGCACGAGTCTATGAAACTTTCACAGTGCTCTCCTTACTGGCTGTTCTAGTAGCAGGGATGACCTACATAATGTCAGCTCTAATTGACAAGGACCAAAGCACGATAAATACACTTCTAAGTAAGCTTGTGCTTGATGTTCTCCTGAATTACTCATTTCCTATGAATTGATAGTTTGTGATTTCAATTTTTCAGGCCTCTGGAATTATTACCTGCCATTCCTGTATTCATGCATATCATTTCTTGGAGTTCTCATGCTGCTGTGTAAGTTACTTTAATATGGATTGCCATATTTCTTAAGTTTTGAGTTGATTTTATTAATTGTAGAAAATATTTTCATAAGGCAAAAAATTTGAATCTTCATAATGGTGGTAATTGATAGAGGTATGAATTCCACATTCATTTAAGTTACAATATGTGAATAGAAAGTGAATAGATGTCCTCTCAGTTGTAATATCTTAAGTTTAATTTTAAAATTAAATGCATTATTAGTCAGAAAGTTCCCTTGTGCAGAAAACATTACCTTGTCTATGAAGTATGTAAGAGGTGCTAAACTACTAGAGAACTAGTATAAGTCAAGCATGTGAGTTTGATATTTAATCTTTGGAAGGCTTTTATGATGTTGTTAGTTCAATTATTTGCTACTACTCATTGTTAAGAGACAATAATACTAGAAAAATAGCATATTTTATTTTCATCATCGAGGACATGGTTTTTCACCTGATCTTTTAAAATTGCAGTTAATCTTAGATGCTGTAGGTTGTTTTACATAAGTGAATACTAATATTTGACTAAAATGTGCAAAACTATTACAATTTACGTACTTTAACAGCCAAAATTGCATAATTTCCATGTGTTGATATGTGTGGAAAAACAGTAATTGATTTCTGGATGTCACCGATGTAAATCACTTGCATAACATTTGCTTTTAATTCAAACAAAACTTTTTCGCAAAGGATGGATCCCAGTAACTGTGGTCTGTCCTTGGTACCAGCAAATACATTTATTATGGTTTGGAATTCACAAAAGAGACCAAGATGTCCGTCATAATTTATTTTGTCTCTTGAAGCACTATTAAAAAAAGACTTGTTTCCACAAGTAACACCTTATGTAAGAATTCCTGTATTTGCAGGATTGGAAAGAACATGATAAAACTTTTAGTGATCCTATATTTTTTCTTCATGATAATTTTATGAGGGTACTTTTAAAATATGGTTATCTGGAGAAATTTCATTGTCAAGAAATTTTAAGTACAATTGAAGAAACTCAGCTGCAATTGAATCTCCATATTAAATATGGTGCTACCTTGTGCAAGGAAGGCATAAATGTTTGGGTGGTGGGAATTTCCCTTAGGGAAACTTAGAAGTAGAATTCATGTCTCAGAAAGGACTTCTCCCTAGATGAACAAAGTCTTGAGTTAGACATAGGTGTCTTTCAAGCAACCTAATCCACTTGCTGCCAAAGTGACATTGTGCCTTTTGAAATTAAGTGAACTTCCAGCCTTGAAATGGTTCAACGTAGGGCAGCTAGATTTGTTAAGTAAGATTTCAGATTTGACAGCCGTGTTTCAGCTATGATAGAATCCCTCGGTTGGGATTTGCTTAGTGATAGAAGACTTGATTACCGTAGGAAGCTTTTTAATAAATTTATCACTACGGATCTTGGGGAGAAGATAGTTGATATTGTTATACCAGTTAGTACCATACGTGATCTTCAAGACAAAATGACGAAGCGTTACAGGGAAATAATTGCCAGGACAGATAGTTACTTCTGGTCATTTTTTCCGCGAAGTATTAGAGAAGCCAAAGGCAGTCAAAGGTAGATAGGGTTTTCGGTGTTTCACACCCCCTGCCATGCGCCAGTGGCGGTTAGCAGGGTCTATATGTAAATGTAAATGTACACCTTATGTGATTTGAAAAGACTACACTTTTAAGCATGGTTTCATAGACTACATGTACACTCAGGGTGAGGCCTAGCTAGTGCGGAGTAATATCACTTGCAGAGATCTAATAATTGGTGTAATGATGATGCTGAGATTTTCACACATTTAGCATAGGCCTACTGACTTCTACATTCTTGCTTGTTTATTGGTTCACAGCCTTTGGTGCTTTTTTAGCTAATAGCTCATAGTAGTAATGAATTTGACTCTCAAGTTTACTGATGGCAAATGAAGGTACAGATGTATGCTAAAATAATAGATGTACTTCTTTGATGATGAACTGAGAAAGTCTGTTGAGATGCAAAATTTTATCTAATGAAGATTTATTCTATCCAAGTTTTCAAAAATTTGAATAGTATTGTTCTTTTAATAGCTAACAGAATAAATTGTAAATTTTCTTTCTTATAGTTTTTAATCTGGTATCATAAGAAATTTATTTTAATTTATTTCTTAGAATGATATATGTACTCATAAAAAGAATAAAATACTGAAATGAAATGAAATAATTTGAATAAAATAATTTCATACTAAATAACTAGGTAATAAATTTTGCATAAATTTCATATGGATGGTTATGTGTACAATCTGAGGTTGCATTCACTTACTTTTTCTAGATTTTAGAATCATATTATTTAATGTCCTAAAATTTGATGATAAATATAAATTATTTCTGGGCAAATTTCAGAATATAGCTTAATTTCTTGTAATCCGAGTCTAATAAAAGAATTATGATAATTAAGTATATATCTACATTTATTTGGAATTATAATTTAAAATAAGCCTAGTTAAAAGTTTAACTGTAGCTCTTTGCTTTTTAATGTTTAAAAAAATAATTTATAGCTTTATAAAACAGTAATAAGTGTCATTAATAAAACAAAATTATCTTATTGGAATTCAGTTATTATGGATAAACATATAGTCGGTTCATAATATCTTTGTAGCTGAGAGAATGTGAAAGCTGCACTGATATTGTAAATGGGGATTAGTATCCATTTATTCACAGGATGTACATAATGCTGAAAATTTACGTAAAATTTGATCATTTGATGCATATGCAGGATGAACACATATGTTGGAATAGAAATACTGTATATTCATATGCAGTATTTGTATCCTATTCCATTTTTTAGATGACCTTTGTGTTTGATTGTGCTGATTGTAGTATGTCAGAAGTATTTCTAATTTTTGTATCACATTTATGAGTTTTTATTTCTAACTGCATTCTTTGTCATTACAGTGTGTACACCTCTTGGTTTTATTCACTTGTTTGCTGTAGTTGGCACTTTCCTGGTGAAACCACAGTTTCTTTGTGATTTACATGAGGAATACTATGTTGCCGTTTTGGAGGAGGATTGCCTGAAAAGGAGGGTAACCATTCAAAAGACAGATGCTCATATCTGTATACTGCCATTCGAATGTAAGCCTGCTCTGCAGAATGATACCAAACAAAAGAAGGTCGAGGCAGACCTTCTTGAAGCGCAAAGTCGGCGCTCACTTTTGGGTGTGTTTCTCTTATTCATTTATGTTGACCTTTTTGGATTACTTTTAGATTTACCTTAAGCATTTGCAGATATCATTGAAGCAAATTTTAACTCAAACTTGGATTATTCGGGATAGCTTGAAGATTGGTTTCACTAATCTTTCATCTGAAAAAGTTGCAGAAAAAATACAGAATGATATGGAGGCATTTGTCACCTTTTGCATTGAGGTGGTTCAAGGCCAGTTTGGACTGTGGAAACTTCCTTTACTTGTAATTCATCCCATTGAGGATTGTTTCTCAATACTTGACACAAATGAAAATAAACTTTTACCCTTACTACATAGGATTTTTATTCTGCTACCAGGTTTCGATGTGTCGCATCATCCTCAGGCAATGACAAAATATTTTTTCCGTCAAATATATATGCTCAAGGAGGGGTAGGAAAGGTTGGGAGGATGGGGTTTTGTGGGGATTTGATGAGAGAGGAAAGGAGTGGGGAATAGAGATACATAGTTATTGATTATGCTGAAGTTTGGATCTGCAATAGTTTTTAGAATTTCTAATAGTTCCATGGAATTCATTTCACGACCCTTCCCCTCAAAATGGAGATATTCCATATCCCATTTACATTGGTGGCCATGCCATTAGTGAGGCTTCTGGCTTATTGTTGTGGAAGGCACCATGGTCTTCTTTCTTCCTCTTGATAAAGGCACTGTCCCACATATGCCCCTGAACAGTCTTCACACTTCAGACGGTAGATGCTGGTCCTCTCTGCGGGGTCCTTTAAACTTCTAAGGACCTTCCCGATTTTCAAGGAAGGTAATCCTTAGGTTGTCCGGAAGGCATCTTGGTGCTGGTCTTCCCAAGAAATGGTATAGCACACCAACGTGGGGGTGGGAAGTCCTTTTGAATATTCGGTTGAGAGATACTTTCTTCCTCTTTTTCTTGATGAGATGGTTGATGAGTCCTTGTGGGTAGCAGTAGCGATTTGCTCAGTGACTCCTTATGGAAATTGGAAAGGGGTAGGTGGAAAAGTCTATCTTTGAGGGAATGGAAGGGGGCTAATTTTTGGGAAGGATGGTGTCGAGAATCCGAGGGTATGGTTATGACCTTTCCGATAAATCCCAAAATTTTTTTTGTTTCCTACAATTCAAATGCTGAGGTCCAAGAAGTTGAGGGTGCCATCCTCAGGGAAATCCAATGTGAAAGATGAAGGCTGTTAATAAGATCAAGGAAGAGATCCAGCTGTCTGGTTGAGCCTTTCCAAGCACAGATAATGTCATCTACATACCAAAACCAATACACAATGGACCCAGTTAAGGGGTTACCAGAAGAAAACATTTTTTGCTCTTAATTTTTTAAGAAAACTTCCGCCAGTTGGGGAGAAAGTGGGGAGCCCATTGCTAGCCCTTCATTCTGTTTATAGAATTTGTCATTGAACAGGAAGTAATTCTGGGAAAGGCATAAGTTTAACAGTTTACAAATTTCTTTGGTTAAATTAGGATCAATATTAGCGCATTTTAAAAGGTTTTTGGTTAACAGGAGAGCCTCATAAGGAGGTACAGTTGTAAATAAATTTTTAATGTCAAAAGATACAAGTTAGGTATTGGGTGGCAAGTTAATATTACAAATATTTTCAGCTAATTCGCAAGAATTTCTTAAACTAAATTCACTGTCGAAGGAAGTTAATTTTTTAGTTATCTTATTTAAGCAGTAAGATAGCTTGTGGGAGGGGAATTTATGGAGGCAACAACAGGTCTGATAGGAATAATTTTATTATGGATTTTGGGCAACCCATATAATCTGGGAAGAATAGGGTTCATGGGGCATAACTGAAAAACATCTGAAGGGGAAAAGATGGGGGAGTTGTGGAGATGCAATCTGACATCGCAGTCGGATCTTTGGGTAATATCTCAAGATTGGCACCATTGATGAACTCAATGCACTTAGTAATATAATCACATTTGTCTAATACACCCGACACATCTATCCATATGAAGCGAGGCATTGAAACCTGGTAGCAGAATGAAATACCTATGTGGTACAAGTTAAAGTCTATTTTCATTTGTGTTAGTTATGACTTCCTACTACAAAATCTAGCTAGAATCAATCGATAGTATCTCATATACTTGTTTCAATTTAAACATATCCCTTTTGTGATCCCTTAGAGTAATGTCCATAGTGTAAAATCTCTTAGAAGGATAAGGTCTACCTAGGTGGCATTCACTTTAAGTGTCATGGACACCCACTTCATTGTATTTGGGTTTCTGAGAACAAATCCAATATCTCTTAATTCAGATAGCAACCAATATTTACCTTGATGCTATCTGGACATAATAAATCTTATAGACTTCACTAAAATTTGAATCTGGGGCTACCATGAAAGGAATTACGTTTGTAAACCCTTGGGTACAAAAAATACATGTTATAGATTATATGTCCATTTTGGAATTTTGGTCTTTTAATCTTATTTTTAATTCTCTGCTTTGATGATTAGGTATTGGATTTTATCTTTACTATGAATTCCTCTAAGTAAGCTAAACATAATATACATACAGTAAATGTCACTTGATAAGGTATGAAGAAAAGTCTGTAATGTGCTTCTCAATATGTGCTCAAAATGAAACATGATGAACACATTTTGTGTATAAGAGTAGATTTTTCCAATTTTTTATTTTCTTTGAATACATTTCCTCAAAATTTAAGATCTACCATAAGCTATTAGTAGAGATCGAGAAGGTAATACTCCTATTAAGCTGAGGTAATTGTGTTTGAGTTTTAAGTCACTCTCTAAGCTGTGGTCCTAGGCTATATTGTAAACAGTTAATGGAAAGGGTATTTGAAGCTTTATTTTAATAACACCCATGTTCAATTCCCTCAAAGATTTTTAGATGATTCTTCTTCTTTCATACAGACCGCCAGCAGCACAGTTCATATCTGCAGAGAAACCTTGTGTATCCAGTGGCGATGCTTGCATTATTGGCATTGACAGCTCTCACCATCCTCACTGTGGCTCTCAATACGCTTGGTCTGCTTGTTGGAATCAAAGCATTACCCCTCGGAACACAGGTTTGTGTCATCACCAACTTGATTCCAGTTGTACTCAATTTGTGTTCTTATGGCTGATGACAATATGTTAGGAAGGGAAAGATGGATAGGCAACTGCCTGTAAGTAAGTGATTTATGATTCAAAAGTATTGTGCTTGGCTCTTCTCTGAATCAGTGCTGCTGCCTCCCCTATTTTCTGAGTTTGATTAGGCCCACCTTCACAGTAAGCTACTGAATGTCAGTGACAAGATTTGGAATGGAATATAACAGATGTTCAGGTTTCATCAACTTAAAAGTTTTAAGTTTTGGTTTTTCAAATTCCAAACTGATTAATATTTAAAATATATTCTCCTACAAGTGATTTAATAATAAGATATATTTTAGCTTTTGATAGGGGTTGTCTTAGCTTTCATCTAAAGAATATTTGTGAGACATTTCTGCTTGTATTTTTGTAATACTTCTGAGATGACTATTGTCTCTGCAATTTCTCTCTCTTTTTCCTTCCTCTGTGAATAGTATTGTTTTAATTTGTTTAAATATAATTAACTTGGTGTCACTTTGTAGTAATCATGGAAGTATCCATGTTACTTCTGGTTAAGCTATTTTTAGCAATTTTCCACAAACAATGACCATGCGATACTCTGTTACCATGAGTAGTTTTTTAATTTTATAAAAATCAGTTACCATATCTTATCACATACCGTGTGCTTTTTTTACCCCTTGGTGCACTTCGTTCATGAGAATTTCCCTTTGCTATTGTATTTATAGCCACAGAAACATGATGGTCTGAAACTTTCGTACAACTTCGTAACTGTCCTTAAGTTCATATTTTTTCGTGAAAATCATGATAATGTTACTGATTTTTATGCCAAATAATACCGTGTGTCAACGTAAAGGGAACATTTACCAAAAATCAGATCAAACTTGATTATTTCGAAACAAAATATTGAAGGAGCAAGTTCTGGCTGAGTATAATTTGTTGCCACCATCGCTTGGTCTGCCTGATCAACTTACAACATATGTATTCTTCTTCACAAACATGTTTCTCCTTCTATTAAACCATTTCCTGTTTATCTGTTTATAGGCTGCCAGTGTCATGTCAAAGAACATAGGTTCTTGGTCATTAAGTTTTTATTTTGATGTATCTTTCTGCTGGTGTTTTCATGGAAAAATAACAGTAGAATTCTGTTCCATTTTATTCAGAATTTGCTGCTATTTTTCCCATTAAGAATATTTTTCAGTTTTTCTGATTTTTTCCAAATTTATTTGTTCATGCTAAATTCAGTGGCCAAAAACAATGTATATGGGGGGCTCTTGGTAATCGAGTATTACTGTATTAATAATACATATTTATATATTATATTATTTTTTAAAATTGTTGTAATTGTATCAGTGAAATTTCAGAACTTATTTTTCTTCTTCTTTTATTAATTTACTTATTTTGTTTTTTGGTGTATTACTGCTTTATAAGTGCTGCTCTCTTTTTATTACTCCTAGGCATCGTATTTGAATGTTGTCAGTGTTTGCAATTCAATATTGCTGTCCATTTATTGTAATTGTTTACAGTGTTCTAATGCACTCCTCCATGAGGATGTTCTCTTTTATCAGTCTTTCTTTTCATGTGATGAGTGTTTTTTGAATCACAAAGATTTCCCCTTTCCTAGTCTTTTTAAAGATGATTTATTACTCCTGTTTTTATCACATATTCAAATATGTATTGAAATTTGGTATTTCCTTTGCCTCAATAATAAGTGTAATTACTGATAAGTGACAAGACCAGTCTTTATGAATTCTGGTGCAAAGGTTTTTGATTGTAAGTTTTACTGGGATTCTCGTTTGAGCAATGTTACCTTTTTCTATCATGCCTTTTCTTCATTTACATTCACTGTTTGCCAATCTTTACACCGCTGCAAGAATTTACAATTTTGTTTGAAAAAGGGAAACTTTATTGCTCTTGATATATTTGTACATTAGTGTAGAAGTTTGTTTCTGTCAATTTTTAATTAATTTGTCAATACAAATTTTTAGGATTCTTTTTCTATCATACCCTCCATTTCAATTGCCTTTTTTGAGAATTTTAACTATATGTGCACTTATTATTTAGCTTAAAAGATTTATTTATTTTTATATGAATTTTATTATAAACTATCAATGTAGAAAATACTTAACATGACCAAACCATGTTCAGTTTCCCTTCTAGTGGTACTCGTCTCAATTTCAGGGATCATTATTTTTACGTAAATATTTTACTGCTTACCTGCATTTCTTATGGGTGCCATTACAAAAGACCTTAAGTCAAAACTAGATCTCCTAATTGTATAATAGAGTGGGAGTGGTCACCTATGCAAAATTTGTGTTTAGTAAATCTAATGTTATTGGAAGAATTGGCTAAAAGTTGATATGTTGAAATAAAGATTAGATTTAAAAAATCTATCAGGATTTGAATGCTTGAATAATATGTTTGCATCTACTCTTGTAGCAATTGGTCCTAGGCATGACGTCTTTGTCTAGTTTGGGTCCAGCAGGAGCTGCTTTGGAAGTGGTTCTTATCTTCTATCTGGCAGCCACTTCTTCAGTTGGTCTCTACACCCTTCCCATGGTGTCGAGGGTGCAGCCGTCTTATGGAACCACTCCATTGCCTCATCTCATACTCAACTGTGCTATAACACTTGTGCTCTCTTCAGCCCTGCCTCTATTGGCCCGAATTCTCGGTGAGTCACATGCTTCTTTCGAGAGTGATATTTTCCTTAGACTGGAAATTTCTATGCTTTGTAAAATGGAAGATTTTTGGATTGAAAAACTCTTTGGTAACTAATTATTTTTAAATTGTTGGGGAGAGTCTCATGCAGGCTCTATTTTTCTGGTTGCATTATCATTTTATAATTTATCAAATCCAGGGTCTCTCCAAAGAATTTCATGATTTATATATTTTAATATTAAGCTCTATTTTTATTTGCTCTTCCTTTACATGCACAATGTAATTTTTATTTGAATAAGAATTTTATTGATCTGTATGCTACTAATATATTTTACTACCAATCCCTAATTGTGGTGGTAGTATTACCCACTCACATGTTTATATTTCAGGTAATTAATATAATAGGAGCATGATTAAACAGGATTAAAATACTTGTACATGTTACCACAGGATTTAATAAGATGACCCAGGTTTCAATGCATGGAGTCAGAAACAATGGATTTAGTTACAATAGCATTATGACATCTATTATGATAGACTAGTAAACTCACCTGTGAAGAATGATTGAACTCTGTATTGGTAATTGTCCTATTCAATTATGACAGAACTTAATTAAATCTGAATCAAAAGATAAATAGGTGAATAAGTGTATAATAATCCTGCAATGTAGATAGCACACACAATACGCATTTAGGATTATTGCTGTCTTCAATGCTACCACCACCAGCTGTTGTAATAGAAATTCTGCTAAATTGGCACTCGTTTGTTGCCTTGAACTATTTATACTGAAATATTGTTTTATGTTTAGATTTTTTTATGATTATATTTATGAAGAAATGTTTTTGAATGAATTAGAACAAATTTTGTATACATTTCCAAATTAAAAGAACTATAATGTCCTAACAAAATGTTTAACCATGCTGCAACTTGTCCATTGGAGTTTCTCCAGTTTACTCGCATGTAAAATTTTTCAGAGTGGATAAAATTTCAAGGTCATATTGTTTGTGATTTCCTTTGGAATGGCCCATTCACTTCTGCAACAAAAATATAAGGATTTGAAGTGTACATGAGAGAGGTGTTTGCTCTCTTTTACTGCAGAATTTGTGATTTAGTCAGTATTTGTGTGGAGATAAAAAAATTGGCATTCTTTTTATCACTGGAAAATACATTTCTGATGGTGATCGTTTCCTTTTCAGGAATCACTAATTTTGATTTACTTGGTGATTTTGGAAAGATAGAGTGGCTTGGGAACTTCAAGATAGTTTTGATGTATAATTTGGTGTTTGCAACTTCAACTACTATATGTCTCGTCAACAAATTCACATCCACTGTTAGGAAGGAGCTGTGTGTGAGGTAAGCTGTTCCCTTATGAATGAGGATTAATGATTCACATCCTTAATCCATTGTTATATTGTTGTTGATTGGTAAATATAATAATGCTAACCATAATCAGGATTATTCAAGGGAGTTTTCCTTAAATTCATCTCCCATCTGATTAAGTCTCAGCAGTTTTCATATGAAGCAAGTTGAAGTTGAAATTTCATTTCAACAGAATAATTTCATATAAAATCATTCTGTTTTTTGGGTGGATATCAACATGAATGAATCTGAAGTATTTGGAAGGAGAGGGGTTTTTAGGTAGAAATAACCTTATGGTCATTATTTTAAGGAGTTAATAAAGATACATTATATACCAGATACAATGCATTTTCACAAGAAGATGTTTGTGAATTTTCTTTGGATTCAATGCAAGTAGAGAATCCATTTTTGCATGAAGATGTTTGTGAATTTCAGGCTGAAACTGTTCCTCATGTCCCTGCTGACCAAGGATGCCCCTCGGCTGTCTATATCTCACGCTAGTGCCATTCCCCCATTTGCTGCCAAAGAAGACTGAACCGCATTTGGACTTCACTCATTAATAAACAGTGAAATGCCATTTCATCCGAAGACTGGTTCATTTGATGGGGTGATTGTGATTTTCTGACATTTAATTTACAGGTGCCTCACGAGAAAGTGCCTATTTACTGTAGTTTGATGAGTGTGTATGCACATTCATATGTGTGTGTGGGTGCGTGCATGTGTGTGTGTGTATGTCAAGGTGTGGAGCCTGACATGAGTCATGTTTTGGACTTGTAACAAATTCCACAGTTCGGATGAAGGAAGGAATGACTATCGGAAAGTTCCGACTCATTTGTAACAGGTATTATTCTGTAAACTTGGATTTTTCAAGTGTTTGTAATAAAGGCCTATTTATTTGATTTTTATAAAATATTGCATGGAATACATGATTTCCCTTTGTTTCAAGTTGTGCTGCAATCACAGATTGTGATATAGAGATTCTTTGTTGATCTCATTGGCCAGGCTAATCTTTCCATTTGTTTCCATCTTATTCCTGTTGCTGGTGTAATTATTCACCCTAAGGCTAATCAATTTTGGATAGAATTTTCTGTTAATCATGTTGTTTAAATTTTTGTCTTTCAAAAACCTTTGTCAATTCAACATACTCTTTTGTTAGTATTCTAATTGTAAAATGAAGAGAGGTGTTGTACTTATTCACAAAAATGTTATTTCTTTAATGAAGAAAGACTACCAGCAAAAACACAACTGATGAGTAATAATCTAAGATTAACCGTTACAGTATATATCAATTTACTTTTATGAATGCCTTTGGATCGTTCACAGATTTTCCTATTTGTGAAAGGTTTATGCAAAACATACAATTTCCAACTGTCAACTGGTTTTGACATGTGAGATGTCATCAGGTCTATAGCCCATAAAAATTCTCATTTTCCTTCAAGACTTCCAGATGGGAAACTTGAAAGACTGCAGAAATGACAGCAAAATGGATGCTTTGTTTAGATGATTCATAAGTACATTTCTGTTTGCGAAGGTTTTGTAACAGTAATAGATTAGTGGAATTATTTTATGGTGCTTGCACCTTCTGCCACATGGTGAAACGTGAATCTTAAGTTATATTTATTTATTATGTAAATATGGAATAAATGGACAATGAGGGTAATTTCATAAAGTGAAATAATTAATAAATTAACACAAAAAATTAATATGATACTTAAGAAAGTGCTTAATACAATAATTGGTATGGTTATTAATACAATGCAATTATTAAATATTTTAAAACTAGAGATAATAATACTTAAACTGACTATATACAGTAAATAAATTGTGAATCATGCAGGATTGTTCAGGGTTCCTGATAGGTCTTCCTGTTGTCGTCCTATGTTTATTGGGTATATCAATACCATGTTTCAGAACTCCTGGGAGGGGTAGGGTGCAGTGGAAAGATTAGCAGGTGAGGTACAGAAGTAAGTCACAGTGACATAGGCAATACTCATTTAGAATACATTTAGATTACTGGTGAAGAGGTTCTTTTCTGAGTTTTCAGTAAAGTCATTGACGAAGATATGCCATCTCATTCTGTTTCTAGCCATAATAGTTACACCAATTATTGCACCAAGAAATTGGTGACTTCTTTCTCATATCCAAAAATATGCTAAATACATGGCAAAGTGGGTGAAAACATGCAGCAGGAAAGACAAATTTAACAACACTAATTGTAAGTAAAGTCTATATTCGTATTTCATCATTAATACTTGTCCATGAATGGTGGAATATTGGTAACCTAATCAACATTCAGAAAAAGTAATCTTTGAATTATTTATATGGTATCAACTTGCTCAACATATATCACTAATAGTTGCTTTGTCAAGTAATTGCTGTAAGCAATGCTGGGTTATTCCTTGGAAAGGAACAGAAACAAGATTCAACATCTACAGAAAATTTACCAAGGTCACTAAATTCAATATAAGCAATTGTTCCTTGCTTGAAATGGTGCATTATTTAGTTCATAGTTGTTAATTTGAAATTTAAGAAAAAGACATGTATGCTTGAGAATTGAGTAACACTTCAAAACTTTCCTTGCAGTTGACCAAAGCAACAGCCATCTATTTAGGGGATGTTAAGTATTCTTCCTAAAGAGAATACGAATTGGAACGTGAAAAGGAAGAGCTTTGTCAAGAATATCGAAGAAAATTAATCATTACGTTCTGTCCTTGAAAAGATCTTTACAAAATATTTTCACTTAGTGTCAAACCATAGCTATGGTATCATGAAGGACAAAGAATAGGAGGATTAAACTGTCATACCTATTAGAAGCATCAGCCTCAAAGTTTATGCATTTGTTAGATTGAAGCTTAATTTTTTCATGGTCTTTCCAGGTTTTACACTGAGAACTTGGGCATTTGGTTAACATTTGAATGAAGGTATCGTATGTGATGTTTTATTTGTCTTTGAACCTAAGAGATCTTGATTAAAAGAAGGAATGGGGTTAAAGTTCAGAACTGTCATCGCTTGAAAGAGTTAATGGTCTGATGTATAAATAGTATTTACAAGAGGTTTACTTGGCAAATAGAGACCAGCCAAGGTCAGAGCCAAGAACTTGAAATATAATGATTATATTTTTGAAAAATTGTTTAAAAAACTTTTACAATCAACCATCATCTACTAGGAGTAATATGGTTAACCTGTGATGAGTATAACTGGCAGTGGATAACAGATCATTATGGAAGGATTTTTTACATTTCCGTGGATAAATCATACTTTTTGAATCCTTAATACAACAGTGGATATGTTTGCTGATGTACCATACCTTCTCAAACAGGCAATGAGCCTCTTAGCTAATAATAGATGTATGCCAATTTATCAGATAAACATGCATTTGGGATATTTTAGAGATTTGTCATGATTTGAGTTGAGGATTGTTTATAATGTCACACAACATCATCTTCATCTTATGGAGGTTTGGATTACAGAAAGTGAAGGCTGCTAGATATTTATTCTGATTCTTTGTCTGAAACCTTGGTATGATGGAGGTAAAGAAAACTTATTATATATATATATATATATATATATATATATATATATATATATATATATATATATATATATATATATATATTAATGATATAAAAATGTAATACTACTATCTATTTGAGTTTAACGAAAGAAGGCCCTCTTTTAGTATGACATTTCCACTGCTATTAAATTATTTAGGGATATCTCAAGCTTTTTCACTGAAAAATAGTTGATGAAAGAGTTTACTGAGAAAAAGTTGATTTATACTTGTATATCTCTCATCTCAGTCAAGATAAAAATTTCTTGTGGCAGAGCAATTGGTTGAACAACACCCATTGCCAATGACACAGTGTGAAATGACAGTTGCTTGGCAGAATCAAGAAAACAGAAGTCACAAAACTGTTGTGTATGAAATTTAACTTCAATGAAAATGCAACAGGTACTGAAGAAGGCATTAAGAGTTAAGAATGATTGAAGATACCGAATCTGGATTTGTTTCCATAGACCAAAAAATAATCCAGAGATAGAGTAAGCATATTCAAATATGTGGCTGGTAAGAGTCGTATTTAAGATTTATAAGATAAATAAATTTCATTCTTAGTTCCATAATATAATGATACATCTTGCTCTCAAAAACAATATGGAAACACCGAATCGAAATCGAGCATACCAGAGCAAAGACAAACCTTAATGAAATACGAGTAAAAGTTGCTTGCATATTGCAAGCTATCAGTTAAATGCAGTACCGTATCAAGAAAGGCCTCAAAGCAATGTTCAAAACTTCGCGCAAAAGATCGTCTGGCGTCGAACTAAGGACCCAATCGTGCGAATCAATTGTATATTAATGTTAGATAAGTGCCATTGCGACCTGTTCCAAAGTTTCAATTCAATATCTTGTAGGGAAGGTGCTAAAATAAGATTACGCTATCCCCCTTTGAAATAAATGGTAGAATAGAAATGACGCTCAGGCATGGAACCAAGAACCGTCAGAGGAACGGCGGACAGCGTATATGAAACGTATGACATGCCTTTATGTACGTTCCATTTTATATCATTCCCGGTTATCGGATAAGCATTAAAAATAATTGTCAAAATTGACCGCCATGCATTTTAAACCGGAGAATTTTGCACCCACTTCGCGTCGAACTCACGGTCATTTGGTAACATTTCTTCAGTTAGTACAATGTATAACCACGGCCGTGATTTTCACTGTTCTATCGCTCCGAAAAAGGACTCAAAACAATTTTCGAAAATTCGCGCGAAAGACCGCCTGGCGTCGAACACAGGACCCGTTCGCGAGAGACAATGGTATACAAATGTTAGGTTATTGCCACTGACGTGTTTCAAAGTTTCTATTCAGTATCTTATCGGGAAGGTCCTAAAATAAGATTCAGTTATCCCCGTTTGAAATGCATGGTGGAATCGGAATGACGCTCAGGCATCGAACCAAGGACCACTGGAGAAACGGTGAACCTCATGAAAGAATGTTCTCAAACGCCTCTGTCACCATTCCGGGTTTTATCTTTCCTTTATATTCTTTAAAAGAGGCATTTACGAGTAATCTATATCTATGAGTAAAAGAATGAGAAATCGACATATAATAGTTTGGTATACAATCAAGATATATTTTTAAAATTGACATTTTCCAGCCTAACTTTGTGGAATGGTGCCATCATGCAAAGAAAAAAACACACTTTGTAAATTCCACAGAAATAAATTAATCGGCAACTAGTTTCGTCTATCAGACATCATCTCAACTCCCTCCAGCAAACCCACCTATTCTGACCTCACCATCCCCTCACATTCCTCCCATCCTTTTTCCCAAAAGTTACACGTTTTCCACAGTATGATCCACCCACATCCCGATGTCACCGGCCAATTCCCTTAAAGAAGTTTTAATCATCAAACAGATTGCTATAAATAACGGATACAGCCCAGATATGGTGGATAAGCTCTTGAGGAGACAACCAAATATCCTCTCATGCCGTAAAATCACTCCTTCCCTCTAATAATCCTCCACAACCCCTTCCTCATGGCGGAGAATCCCCTTCCTCGGAAGTCTCTCCTATAGATTGGGACACATGCTTCCGAATGACCTGAGAGCGGCTTTCTATGTCCCCTGGAATCTACGGAGAGCCATCGGCCACCACAAAGATAGAAGACCCAGCGACTTCCTCAGCGGGGTGTACGGTAAAGGTATATTAGGTAGAGTATATTATAAATTACTTAATAAATAAAGTATATTAAGGGTTCATTAAGTTGGAGGCAATCAGGTATCTCGATCAGGAAAATATATGATAATTATCTGGATTTCTTTTACAATTACAGATAATTGAGATCCGCACGAGAGGGAATGGAGTTCATATTCGCCGAGAAATATTTCTTTTACATTTAGTATACTGATTTAACATATCTTAAAGTTGATAACAAGGTCATACAATGTTTCGACCTAAAATTATTATAAAATAAGTCATCGCTTACTGGAAAGCATGCATATGAAAATGATAGCATTAAGTAAGAAAACAAGATCATGAGAAAAGATGGAGTTGTTGATTATAGCAACAATGTAGACAGAATGGCAACGATGTAGACAGATATAGTAAGGGTTCGAGAAAGAGCAAAGAACATACAAAAGAAAAAATAACATGAAAACTGATTCGTCAATATTCAACGCGATTATATAAATTATAAAATCATGTGTACAAATTCCACATTTTTAGTAAATAATATTTTTGGGGAAGTTCGAACCATTTTTTTCCTTCTCCGATATTAGTCATCCAATTTCTGTGCCACGCCATTGGTAGAGAGTATCCCCAAACCATTACTTTTACCTCCCCCACTTACATTCATAGATTCCTTCCTCCTTCTCATTTCTGGACATCAATGCTTCAACGCCAGTCGTCTTCACATCGTGAGCTCTTCTGGTAAAGAATATTAGGTAAAGTAAAGATTTCGATATCTACGTTACTTAACTCTGCGTCTATCCTCTTTATTATCTTCAGATTCGTCATGGCTTATAAATAATAGAATGTCGTAATTTACGACATTCTAGTAGTTTGAATACCTTACAATCTTCTAAATTTCAGAAAAGCGTTTCTTAAATTGGAAAATGTATTGGATGTGTGGCTTGTCTTCGGAAGTCTTATCCTGTTAACCATGTGCTCTGCCATGCCGAGGGACTGCGCCGAGGGAGCTTCAATGAGACTTACAATTAGAAGTTAAGTGATTTCGAAAATTTCTTCCAGACTTCTTCCAGTCATGAAATCTAAAGCTTGTCATCCCTTCTTATTTCCAAGTAATTTTATCCAGGTTTTCCTCGGTAAATCCGTCATTTTCATGGTGAATTGCACCACATTTTCGAACATCAGGCATCCCTTAGAAATTGCGATCTGAATCGTTGGCGTTTGACGAAGTGGTTGGACCGGCGTTGAGCCATTCGAACTTTTTCGAAGGTTTCGGCATGCTTTGTAAATTCATTTTCCTATACCGTAATTTGTCGATGAATGTAAAATCTCATAATTTTTGCCAAGGTTTCTTCAGTCTCAAGTATGTTCTCGGGTATGCTGCTCGGTTGAAAGTTAATGACCCACGTGGGCAAGATTTGCCTCAGTCACTCCATTTGATGGAGAATTCATTTTACTCAATGATCACCTACGACGTAGGGTTTATTTGTCAGGGTTAACATGTGCTTTCGTAGATTTTCTCGCCAGAAACCCTAGGGAATACTTCTACTACGTCGAAGTATCAGTGGGATTTAAGGATTGTCGAAATATCTCCGGAAAGTCTAAAGTCTTTCCACATTCCTCCAAAATTAAATTCAGTCACGAATAATAGTCTATCAGAGATATATTAGGCGAGCGTGAGATGTGTAAAATCACACAGAATAGGAGATTTCGAGTAGGTCTTTGCTCATTTTCTCCTTAGATCAATATGCCCCATCAGATTTCAGTTACTTGACCGCGTCGAACAATCGATTAGCCGAGTGTAATACTTATGTGATAACGTTCCCGGGTTCGATTCTCCTTGGTATGTCATGTGCGCGAAATTACCTCTGCTGTTAAACACATTGAACCGTACAACTGGCATTAAATATATTAGTTTGGTTGATCCGACAAAGCCATTAATATCGTCCACATTATGTGGGTACGTACTTTGGAGAATAGTAAGAGACTTACAATCTTGTAAATCAAGACCTCAAAGCTGTCGCCGCTTCGTAGATTTAATTTTGTCCTTGATTCGTACAGACGTAAATCATAAATGTTACCCTTTTTAAATCTATATTTTGTTGTTCTTGCGTTTTTATTTCATGAATGGAAAGTAATCCGTTGCTTTGAATTTTGGAATGGATCACTAATTCCTTTCATTCAGTCATATTCAAATTTTCAAATATGGTAAAATTTCCAAAATGAGTGAATAGAAATATTATTATTATTATTATTAAAGCGAGGATTGTTTGACTTAAAACGACTTGTTTCTATATATGCATTACAGTTGGATTTTCATTTTCATTAATTTTGAGTGTATTGGGTTTTGGTTTACTAAGTTTGTCTGCTCAGTGAGAATGGAGTGTCTGGTGGTGTGACTGGAGGTGTGACTGGAGGTGTTGTGTATTTGGTGATGGCTTATGGTATTAGCAATCGTAGTTCCAACATCTAACATATATTCAGTGTGTATTCTGAGGGATCCCGTGAGAATGATCGCAAAAATATAGTTCGAAGGGAGGGAGGTCGGTATGTTTTGGGGAGGGTTTATGAAAAAGGTAGCGGTTTAGGAAGGTTAAAATCCTCGGAATGGAATCGCTAGAGAGCTGGAGGAGAGTGGACTCAGTTACTTATCAGTTTTAGTTCTATCGTTACTAATGGCTATTCATTAGGTATGTGGTGTGGTATAACAATGAAGATGAAAATCCAATTTGCATATTTGAACAAATTTAAGGTCTTCTGATGTATTTTTAAAGAAAACTGCGACAGTAATTAAACCATCCTTTGCTTTGCTTCAAATCCACTTATCGCGGAAGATTTTGACAGATGCTTTTAACTATCGATCTAAATAAATATTCCAGTATGTAATGAATTTTTAATGTGCTTCGGCTGGAATAGTTTTGTACATTTCTCCCGTTTGAGCAAGTTTATTATTTATTTCAATATGAACAGCTTTGCAAATGTGATTTTCAGACTTTTCAGCTTTCCTAAGTTATTTATATTGGTTAATTTTCATCAAATATAATTTGGATATTTGGTGGTTTTTATGGTCGTATAGAATATTTTTCTCGATTCATTTCAGTCAATTTAGTCGATAATCTAATGCATTAAATAAGGCATACTTTAAGAAATCTTGAATCATGCTTGCTTTTTTGTTCTAGATTTGATCTGTTTTCTGTGTACCGCTTTTATTCTCCTATACATATTGTATTGTAATTTTAAGACTCTTCTTTTTGCCTTTTCGGAGCTTCAATTCATCCGGTATCTCTTAGGTTAGAATATGGTAGTATTTTAGGTTTAAGTGCTTCGAAGGCTGAGATCATTTTGCACGTGGTCTCCCACCGGAATCGAACCCGTGACTGTTTTCTCCAATGTAGAACGCGCGGCACACATGGAGCTATCTTAAATTCGAGTGTTTAACTTCAACGAAAACGTAATTAAATATAAAGCCCCCTTTAGTTTTTGCGCAATTAGTACTTCTAATAATTTTTTCCATTTGGTTAGGGTACTACTACTAAGGAGTTATTTCAAGGTAATTTCCGTATATTTAAATACGACAAAATTTAATGACTTTCTCGGAGAATTACATTGCTTGAGTACCCTCAATTATGATGTATCCTTTATTCGATCACCTTAAAGCAGTAGATATATTTTTAACGGAAAATATCGATAATGATTATAATAAGGGGATATACTTAACATATTTTGCAGATGCTGTGTTGATTAATTTAAGAGTTGTAGTAATTCAGCAAACTTTCCAAAATCATCTTTATAGATAACGTAGGGCTTGCAGCCTAGATCAAAACACAAATTGAACTTTTTAAATCTTGTGTTATACACTTTCAGTAAAATTACTCGAGTGGATGTCATTAGAAGACTCAAGGGAATTAGTGGTGTTTCCAGAGGTTTCTTCCCCCACATCAGGCAAGCATACTGAGCAGTTAAAAGATCAAGGAATAAAGGAAGCAGTTGGGGCCGGAAGGGGTAAGGTTTTCCTCTTATTAAATTGTATCATTTCAGTTTGTGTGGTGGAATTAAAGTGAGTTTTGCAATGCTTGTTAAGACAGTGGTGCTGCTGGCTTTTACATGTTTTTATGCATGACTTTTCTCACAATGCTTGATTAGATTCGGTGAAAATGGAATGGAAAATGTATAACCTGTATTTATAAAACATTTCAGGTAAACTATATATCGGAAGCCTTTTGAATGTTATTAATATGACAAAGAGATAAATAAAATAGAGAAAATGAACACTGATACAGGATAAGGCGTTTTTGGGTGTTTTAGTATTTCTGTATTAGTTTGTAGTTACCGGAGTGTTTGTTTAAATACATTTGGGTGGGGAAAAGAATATCAGTTTGTCTGGGAATTTTTTGAATGTGGAAACTAGCAGTTTTATATATTCAGATTTCATGATCCTGCACATTATGTGTATCTAAGGATAACAACTTAATTGTTCTGAACTTCTGCAAGTTATTTAATACATAGCGGTTTCTATTTTTACTGTATTGTTACTTTGCTTCATTTATGAAATTCATTTTATTTACCCTCTCAACCTGCTTTTACTGAGTTTATTATAGACTGCAACATATTCGTCGTATTTGCTTGCAGAACCTGAGGTTATAGCCTGCATATGACGCCTTTGGAAAGAGGATAAAGTGAATATTCCCTCCAGAAGGAACTGACAAGGCTATTAAAGGAGACAAACCTTGGAACACTGAATTCAAGCAGCAAATGCGGATCCCTACAGCTGCACCCATTAGAAGCAGAAAGTTGTGCTAGAAGACTCGATGTACTTCATGGAGCCTGGATGCATTGGACTTTAATATTGTAAACTTTTATAATAGAGTAGATTAGATACTAGAATTTAAATACAAATCTGTAATTTCAGTATGTTCTGTTGTTCTTTTTAGATGTTATGCATTTATAAGATTATTTCTGTGTTTTGTGATCCGTTTGAAAAGTGTCGGGACGGCAGTCGAATGTATTAGGTGCGGAGGGAGGCTGTGCTGGGACCTGAGGATGGACCTTTCACGTCAACGCAGAGAAGATTCTGCGAGCAGATGAAGCGGTCAGGGAGCCGAAGCATCGAGCCGATTGTGCGAGCCTATCTGTGTGAGCGAGGCCTGCACGCGAGGCTTTCGTGTCGATCCTTGAGGCCGTACGCGTGAGGTGTGCCAGTAAGGAATGCCTGCGTGTTTGTCGTCCGTAGGTGGTGCCGAGAGTTACGCCGCTGCAGGTTGAGCCTCACAGCGGTGGCCGCAGGTCGAGGCCGAATGCAGTGCAGAGGGAAGAGAAGGAAGAGCCTGCAAAAATTAGGCGAAGCCAAGCAACGAAGATAGCATGCGACGAACTTCACACACCATTCCGAATATACAGCGGCAACACTTCGTCTCTACAAATATTTCTCGAAACGAACCGTCCACAATACGTCTAAAAAGTCCGTTTAAACGCTGCATTCATGTAATTCGCTGTGTCATATTCGCAGTGTTCAATCGCATATATCGTTTTTTAACTCTGCGTTTTTGAAGACGGCGATTTTAAACTGTGTTTTCGAACGCTGCGTTATCACAATTACTGGATTATCATCACCTTGCGTCGACATCATGCGTACGACAACTGTGTCAACGACACCAGTTGGTGCAGCCGATGCTCTCTCAATACTACGCAATATTTCCTCATACGGCGTCTGCAGTCGACCAAAGTGTATAACGCCTTTATATGCCTTAGCCTGTTAGATATTGCGATTGGTTGTTTGTGAACTTTGTTAATATCCATGTACTTAGTGTGAATGATCCTGCTGCATTTCGGTGTCCTTCCTACGTACGATAATATCGTATAATATTACTAATGTAGCCTCATCCTTAGAGCTATTTTTTATGATGGAGTATAAGTTTTTATATGAAGTCGTTAAGCTTGTTGTTGTAAGTTGTTTGAATTAGTGTTTACTTGGTGGGTTATTACTGATATGATTTTATTTTCATGAATTGCTTCATGGACTGGTATAATTTCTTCATCGTTTTAAACTTTTTTTTTCGAACGCTGCGTCATCACAATTACTGGATTATCATATTATCATCACCTTGCGTCGACGTCATGCGTACGACAACTGTGTCAACGTCATCAGTTGCTGCAGCCGATGCTGTCTCAATACTACGCAATGTCTCCTCATACGGCGTCTGCAGTCGACCTATGTGTATAACGCCTTTATATGTCTTAGCCTGTTAGATATTGCAATTTTTTTACGAACTTAGTTATTAGTTATGTACTTACTGTCAAAAATCCTGCTTCATTTCAGTGTTCTTCCTTCATATGTTATCAAATGTCGCTTTATACTTAAGGCTATAATTTTCTGATAGAGTATAAATTGCTTTTATATCCCTTCGATACTATACTTCATTTTTTAAACTGAACTCGTTAAGCTTAAAAGGACGTTGTTTGAATTAGTGTTTACTACGTTATTACTGATGATTTTATTTTCATAGAATGATTCATGTACTTGTTGTCCATTGTCCATCCACCAATCCAAGCAACGAATATAGACTGCGACGAACGTCACATACGAATTCGAATTTCTGCGGCAACACTTCGTCTCTACATATCCCACGACACGAAACGTCCACGATGCGTCTGATAAGTACGTTTAAAACGCTGCATCCACCTAATGCGATTGATTACTGCGTTTTTTAAAATAGTTTTTTTTTTATCTCTGCGTTCTCCCAATTACTGGATCATCATACTATATCATCACCTTGTGTCGACGTGATGCCTACGATCACCGTCGCCGTCACCATCGGTTGTAGCCGATGTTCGCATTATACTATGCAAGTTTTTTTGCGTAAGGTGTCCTCTCTCGACTTATCTATATAACGCCTGAATATGACTTAGCCTTTTTGTTTTTGCAATTGGTTTTTACGAATTTTGTTATTATTCATGAACTTACAGCGAAAGATCCTGCTGTATTTGTCCTTCATTTAATATTACATGTTGCCTCACCCTTAAAGCAACTATTTCTGCTAGATTATAAGTTGTTTTAATATCCCTTTGATCCTATACCCAGTTTTCTAATTGGATGTCAGTAAGGTTAAGGGTTTTAGTATGTCTTTTCTTATGTTATTCCTGACGATTTTATTTTCATTAAGTGTTACATGGTATTATAATTTGTTTTTTCCCTATTGTGAGAATTTGAGTATCATATGTTGCATTAAATTTCTAATATTTTCTATGGTAATCCATATGGTTAATTTTCCCTTTTTTACAGGAAGTCTTCAACATTTTAAGGAATTTCTTTGAATTCATGATTTCTCATTATCTGTAATTACTAATAAGTATTATTCTTGAAATTTTACTGGCTAGGTTGTAAGGTGTATCGTTCCTTTCCTTTCCGTAAGTGTTCGCATATCAATGTTTGCATTAAATATCCAATCTTTTTTTTTCCAGTTTTCGCATATGACTATTTTTGTTTTTGAAAGATCTGTTTGATGTATTTTTTTGTTCCGTGTAATTTGCTCTGAATTTCCAGGTCCAGCCTCGTATTTAGCCACAATTTTCATTTGCTGGTGGAATTTTAGTGAAGGTGCTGTTTGAGCCGTTTTAGGTGCCCATAAATAGGATAGCCTTAGTCTGCCTGATTCTTGATCTCATGCTGCCAATTGAACGACATATATGCTGAGGTTCTGGAGGAGTTTCTTCGAGTCCATCAGATTACAACCCTTTGGTTCAGTTTTAGGAATCCTACAGACAGAAGTGTAATGCTGCAGCATATTTCATCCACGGTCATCTTCCAGAGGGGCGCCCGTAATGGACACCAAATCACTTATGTGCATTATTAAGTGACTTTTGACGTGTGGCAAGTTCAGATACATTTACTTGAACTGTAGTCTCTTCCACCAGTGAAGCCACTCTTGAACTTAACGTGCTGAAGTGCTTATTAACCCATGTACTCTTAAAGAGCTGTCCGCATTATTAACTTTTGCTTTTACCCTGTACTATTCATTCTTCATGGAGCAATTAATCTATGTTGTGATGTTGTGGCCTATGATGCTATACCTAATCGAAGTTCAGGAGAAGTGAGTGATAAATAATACAATAGGTTACCAGATCCAGTGAAGAACTTAATTTTACCAAGTTTTCAATTAATGTAAATGTTTTATAACATACTTTAATTATTAAGCTTTCTCTATATATGTACAAATATTTTTGCCTACTTTTGGAATCTTGTCAGTATTCAGCTAGCATTGCCAGATAATATATTTACATTACGCTTTGATGGAATCAAACGTGGGTTTTCGTTATTGTAAAAGTATCTGAGGAATCGCTTGTAGTTAAATAATTCGTTTGTAAATCACTGAATTTGAGATGTTTTGCTGATTAACTTCTGTGGTTTTGGCTGCCTTTGGGAGGTTTTTTTTTTACGGAGGGGTTTTCCTTCCAACTTAGGGCGAATGCCAGGCAGACTTGTTCTTCCCCTTCGGTCTTCCTTGTGATGTCTGTTTTACTGCTGTTTTGCTATTTGGTTAGTTTTGTCTGATGTAATCACAGGGAAATTTAAGTGAAATAAACGTTAATATTGAATTGCCTGTTCTGATTCTTACAACCTAACTAAAAGGAAAAGCAACCATGTATTTTCACAGTTCAATCTAAAATTAACTACTGCTTATAAGGACGATAATGCCTACTATCCTGCGATATGAAAGGCAAATATATTTCAGCTTGGGTTTATTAAAAGGCACTTAAAATTCGTTTTAATAGTTTTACTGTACATATAAATGCGTATCTGAGAAAGTAGAAAAAGCCGCGATCAATTCGAAGATCGCAGGTTTCCCACCTCTTTCATAGAATTTTTCGATTCGGGGACGAGCTTCACGGAATTATCGATTTAGGATTTCAGACTTCCGTTTGAGAATGTACGAGAGAACTATTGTTATCGCCTACAGAACTTTGGTCATTACTAAAAAGACTTAATCATTGTTGATGTTGCGCATGTTCAGTTTGGTCTCTTTGGTATTCAACAAAGCCGTAAAACGGAAAGAGAGAGAGAGACACGGTTGTTAAACTTTAAAAATAATAATAAATTACTCCTAAACCGTTTAAGGACTAAAATGTTCACTTACTTTTTTGTAGTGAATTTTATTCTTTGGTGGTGTCCAACGTTGTTGGGAGACACACGTTGATTGGCTATATACGTATTTCGGAAGCTATGCTTCCATCTTCAGTAGTGTTTAAGCTGCACTGAAAACTTTTTTTTTTGTTTGTAATTTTGTCTGAGTTGAATGGATGGTGGAATTTTCAGATACGAGTGAAAATAATGCTGAGGATGGAATTGGGCCTTTGTCATTATTTAATTTTGGTTTTTGTTTGTGTATGAATATGCTTTCGTAGGCATCCAGTTTTGAATTATTATTAACGGTTTTGAGCATTTTTAAATTTTCTAGGTGTATAGGGTGATTGCAATTTTGGATATAGAAGTATAGATACTAGAAGTTTTCAGTGCAGCTTAAACACTACTGAAGATGGAAGCATAGCTTCCGAAATACGTATATAGCCAAACAACGTGTGTCTCCCAACAACGCTGGACACCACCAAAGAATAAAATTCACTACAAAAAACTGAACATTTTAGTCCTTAAACGGTTTAGGAGTAATTTATTATCATTTTTAAAGCCGTAAAAGCCTATAGCCAGTAACTCTAAAGCGACAGCTTTAACAATCTGGTGGGGTCACTTGTATCTAAATAATTTTATCGTAAAGCTCGTATAAGAAAAATAATTACGGGACATTTTTAACTTTCGCAGATTAATTGGACGTTTAAATTTAAACTAGTATTTTAGTACCATATATTTTCATAGAATACTTACTTAATTCTGCCATTCATGATTTAATTCGTAATTTATCACAACTTTTACATATTTACAATTTGCGTTAAAGAAGCTAAAACTGCATATATCTATATCATCAAATTAAGAATCGCTATTACAATGGTGATAGTGTAATACTGGCCCTTGATAAGTAGCCTAGTTAAAACTTCTCCTCGGAAGTATTTTCTCTTAGACTGTTATCCTGAATACATGGTCCCGCTACCATAAATAAATTGAATACTTGCCTTTTGGTACACGAATAGACCATAGTAGTTTTATACGCTGAAATAATAAAGAATGACACGCTGAATAACGCAAATTTCTAGATAACGCCGTCAAATCGAAGTCTAGGATTTTGCTTACAGTCTGAATGACTTCCTCTATTCTTCGGGTGTACAGTCACTTTCAAAAAAAGTTACCACTTCCAGGGGCAACCACATTTCGGGCGAGCGAGCCTCCAGAATAGAAAAAGAGAAAATAAAGATGAGGGACATTGTCTGCTATGCAGGTCTACGTTCAGCGTTTGGAAGGATTTGTTTTCGTTATTGTTATTAAAATCACTTCATTACTTCGATTTTTAATGGCATTAACATGGCAGAATAATATTATAGCGAAACGGAGGTCGGAATGCATTAATACGGTGGTTTAAAAGTGGTTTCCTAGATAAAGTTTTACTATAGATTTTTCTACCTCTAGTATTGCAACTATGGACAGATTCTAATCTAACAAATTCAGAAAAGACATGTTCCGCAGTTTGTGCTCGCGAGTCGCTGAAAGCTGTCGTTAGAACAGAGATTTAACTCGAAAATCGTCAAAGAATTCAAGATATTTTCTTAAATGTATCGGAAATATGGTCATACCTTTTTAAGTTAAGTATAAACCAAACAGACTCATTCTGGGCACGTTGCATATTAGTAGCTAGTTCTCGCGATAAATAATGATTGGATTGAATATATATAGGATTGAATTTACCAATTGCATTTTAATATATGGCGATAGGAAACTTCCTAAGCATCTGAAGATATGGACTAATTAATGGAATTTAGTGAAACCTTCGATTATGTTGACGCGGATATATATTAAAAATTAAATTATATTAAATACTGTGAGCATCATTTATACGCTGATGACCTGCAGATACCTCTCGATTCTAGAGCTGCCTGCTTCCCTGAATGTGTTCAGTATGCGAACCATGACTTCCATCAAAGTCACAAATGTAGCAAGGACAATTTTTTGAAGATAAATCTTAAAATTACAAGTTATTGTCATCGGATATCCCAAGTTATTAAAACGAATTATTGGAAATATTAATGCAAACCTTTTGAACAATTTTGAGATCCCATTCTGTAACGCGCTTAATAATATCGGTGTTTGCATAAACATCTGAAGGGATGAATGGAAGAGTAAAGTTTTTCACAAATTTTCACGACCGTGCTTCGGCGCCGTACCGAGCATTTTTGGGAAAAATGGAGTGGGTAGTGAAGGACTCTCCTCCTCCCCCACATCTGGGTTAGAAAAGAGCGAAAATTTCTGGAGGTCATAAACAGCCCTCAACTTTATTGAAGTCTCTTTCCTTAGTTATACAAGAAGTGAAAAATTGTGACTTGGCTGGGACTCGAACCCAGGTCTCCCACTTTCCCGGCAGGTATTCTATCCATTGAACTACCGAGCCACTCAATCCTAATCTCAAGGAGGGCAAAAGTGTGGAAAGTAAGTCGAATATTTACTGGAAAGTGGCAAGCTTCGAGAATCTATTTATTAGCAAACCCATTGAAAAGAACTAGCGAAGATAAGTAATCAGCTATATAAACGAGTCTCAGGATAACGCAGACGCACACACCCATAAGTTTATAATATTTTAAAATCTCATTGCTAATGATATGTCGTAGGATCACAGAAAATGATATTTGTAAGGAATCTTCCGGTAAAAAAATTTCAAAGTGAAAATCTTGCATCAATTATGATTAGTGCACTGATTGTGCACAACAAATAGTGCTTGCCTCTTCAGTGCAAATGCAATATATTCCATTAGATTTTAATACCATATTCATAGTAATATGAGTAATGATAACGATTATAACTTGTTACATGTTATTTGGATTGAAAAGGAATTTTGTAAAGGTCATTCTTCGAAAATAAAAATCCGAAGAATGTCGCGAAAAGAAACCTAATTGAATTAGCGCATTGTAAGGAAGCTATTAGAAAATGATCTGGAATAGAGGTAGACAGAAATTAAGCGATAAGGAAGAACTCCGCAGTGTCCTATACCCTCGGTCACACCGTAAAAAGAGGCATTTACGAGTAATATATATCTATGAGTAAAAGAATGAGAAATCGACATATAATAGTTTGGTATACAATCAAGATATATTTTTAAAATTGACATTTTCCAGCCTAACTTTGTGGAATGGTGCCATCATGCAAAGAAAAAAACACACTTTGTAAATTCCACAGAAATAAATTAATCGGCAACTAGTTTCGTCTATCAGACATCATCTCAACTCCCTCCAGCAAACCCACCTATTCTGACCTCACCATCCCCTCTCATTCCTCCCATCCTTTTTCCCAAAAGTTACACGTTTTCCACAGTATGATCCACCCACATCCCGATGTCACCGGCCAATTCCCTTAAAGAAGTTTTAATCATCAAACAGATTGCTATAAATAACGGATACAGCCCAGATATGGTGGATAAGCTCTTAAGGAGACAACCAAATATCCTCTCATGCCGTAAAATCACTCCTTCCCTCTAATAATCCTCCACAACCCCTTCCTCATGGCGGAGAATCCCCTTCCTCGGAAGTCTCTCCTATAGATTGGGACATATGCTTCCTAATGACCTGAGTGTCAGTGTGAGAAATTGACATATATTAGTATGGTATACAAACAGAATATGTTTTAGAGTAAGAGTCACATTTACAAAACCATCAAACAGAGAATTAAAATCTCAATGCGCATTTCGATGCTGACTTATCTTCAGGAGATACTTCGTGACTCGATCGATTAGAATAGACAAAATGAATGGAGTGGAAAACCCAGATGCTTTTGGGAGAGGGTTCTCGACAATTCATATTCATTGATTACTTCCTAGAAATACTACGTTCTAAAATGCACCTTCACGATTGGCATCCGTCGTATCCCATTGACCACATCTCTTCTCCCGCTGTTTACTCCTTAGACTTCGCTATTCTTTCCGAAATCAGCATACGCGGAATCCAGTGAGCCCCCTTCGCCTACCTGCTACTCCTTAACCATTCCATTATCTATAATTTTTTCTTCTCAAAGTCCCACACGTGATTCCGGGCGCAATATCTAGGAAAACATTGTCACCAAAACTACCGCTAACAACTTCAGCGCCAGCGCTCACCCTCACCTCACTCACTATATACACGAAATGATTAAATATATATAAATCACGGTTTGACTAATCTAACTTGGAAATATTAGCTAGCGGAGAAATTACGCATAGAACGTCTTCTTCATCCGATGTGTTCGATATTACGCATATGCCAAACGAGATCATCCCCCTAAGTAAAGGCGGATTTTGAAGGGTTAACATATTCTTACATTATTACTCCATTTCTATTTTGGTTACGTTTTCTCTAATATCCCCTTCTTTTGACCTTATTCATAGTACTGCGTCTTTTCTTATTTGTCATACATTTATGCTCTATTATTTATTATGTTTTACGGAGAAGTTTGTCCTGCGAGCATGTGTAGCATGAAGCAAGATAACGAAGTCCTTTCCAGACCTCCATTGATGGGAATTTATACGTAAGGAGAAAATATGGGCAACCAAAGTATTTCTTGTCCGATATTTCCGAAGAAGAATGAATTACGCAGAGATATGAGCCGATTCAAGAAAAATCTGAATTTACTTCCTTTGTAATACAATGTTACGTAAATAGCATCCAAATGAATGTGTTTTAGCTGGTCTTAAAAAAAATAACGTCAAAGCATCAAAACGTGCGTAAGGAGGAAGACGTAACGCGCGCTGAAAGCAGAGACGCTCATAGACTCGCTCTCATCGAGCTCCTCGTCTGTTAAGCGGGTTGCATTCTTAGTGGTAACTTTTTTTTGTAAGCGGCTGTACGTTGGGTTTTTACAAATGCCTAAAATATATAGATTGTGAACATATATCTCTCAATTTGGGTGTTAAAAATTCTAGGAGCCATTTTTGCAATTATTTTCTCTCGGGGGCTTCGGTTTGCCAAGCGTTCTGCCTAGGTAAAGACCTTTCGATTCCCGGTAGGGGCCTAAATGCGAAATGATCTTATCTGTCGTAGTACTTTTCATAATACTACTACATAATAACTTCTCTCGGTTTTCAATTACAAAACGACAAAAATTCCTGATACAAATGCAAAATTTTTTAAACGAGAAATACAAAATTTTTTATATTTGCCACAAATTGTTTAACGGAAAATGTGACCGCAATATAACCAAGTAAGATTTTAAGATGATACATCGCAGTATCTTGTAAGCAACATGTGAATCTGTCATTAGTAAACTTTTAAAGATGCCTTCCATCACTGGCAAAAAATGGAAAACAACATCTATAACATTATATATATACATATATATAATATTTTATATTCATATATACTAGGAGAGAAAAACTAGAACAAGTAGATCAATTTTCATACTTGGGCAGACTTCTTTCTAATGATGGAAGGTGTTCAACAGAGATTAGAAAAGAAAATAGCATTAGCGAAAGAAAAATTCATGAAGCGAAGGGAACTGATGACGAATGGCCTTGATAAAGGAATCAGGAAGAGATTGGTAAAATCCTTGGAGTGGTTCGGGAATGTTGTACGGGTGTGAAACGTGGACTTTAAGAAAAGAGGATGTCAAAAGATTGGAGGCTTTTGAGATGTGGGTATGGCGTAGAATGGAGAAAGTAAGCTGGGTCGATAGAAAAACAAATCAGGAGGTGCTAAAATTGGTTGGGGAGAATAGGGTAATAACTGAAGTAATTAGAAATGGAAATAATTGAAGTAAAAAGAAATGGGTGGGTCAAATATTGAGAGGAGAGAGATTATTGAAGAAAGTGATCGAGGGAAGAATGCTATGGAAAAGACAGAGAGAAGACAAAGACAGAAGTTGTTAGACAAATTGAGGGGTGGGATAAGTTACCGGGAATTCAAGTAGGAATTAAATAGGGAATGTGGAAAAATTGTCAAGAAGGCAAGATTCAAGTTTTTCCTCATCCATAATTTGCATGTATTTCATTTCAAAGAACTTTAAATCACTTTCTGTGGTTTATTTATAGTAATGCTGATTTTAATCATAACACTCCCACCTACGAGCTCACTACAGATATGGTTTAATATTTTCTTTTGGTCTAGATAGTTAGAGCATTCATGGTAAAGTTCAATAAGAAAGTCTTTTACTTTCAATTTACACTCTTCTGGAGGTATGTAAATTTAATATAGTGCAAAAATGCTTATAATAAACATTCGATGCTTCTAAGACAATTTTGAATCTCAAATATTAGAGAACAGAGAAATAATACAAATAAAATAAATTACAGGAGATAAAATTAATGTATATTGATGAACTTCAGATTTTCCATTGTTTCTGTGAGGATGAACAGATGATTCGGGAATCATAATTACAACAAAGGAATAACTACAAATATTATATTACTGAATAGGGAAGTGGGGGCACATGAACCTACCGAAAGGTATATACATGTATATATGATGTGATATGAGGGTAACATGTCTGTTCCAAAATTAATTATGAGTTACAGTTTTGGTGGGCTTTCCTGCTTTCATTTATTCCGACTAGTCAACGGAAAGGTGTTCAATTTTTCACGTGGTGTTTTGCACCATAAAAGAAGTGATTAGTATCGACATGACTGGGACTCGAACCCACGTCTCCCATTTTCCAGGCAGATACTATGAAAAAGAAGAAAATGAGAATATTTCTTATATTGTAGATATCTCTGGGATAGCGAGGATCCGTCAGTTTGGAAAATTAATTAAAAGGTCTCTTAGCGCCGTTTTCTTTCGTCGCGTCGAACGTTGTAAACACACGGAGTAAACAAGAGAGCCGTTGGCATGGAAACGACGTATTCTCTCACCACTGCAATTCCTCCCTAATTGTTCTTCTAGATAAGGCTCTCGTTGCTCGACCATTCTTCAAAAAGATTACGGAGAAACACCTGATCTTTTGTGGCAATAGTTCACGGATTCTGTAGATATAACGTGTGGCCAATTGAGCAAACTAAAATAATCCCTTTCTATTTATGGTTTAAAACGATCACCTAAAAATTGAAAGACTCATTTATGTTTTTCTACACGCAAGAAACGGAAACTTGACATATCTTGAGTCTTATTCTATCAGTCTTGAGATATATCTAGAATTTGTGGTTTTTTTTAAAATCTTAACTAAATTAGCACATAAATATCTGCATTTAGTTTTATTTACCAGCAGTATCACATTGCTTTAGTGACTGATCCGATAGGAATATAAGGCAAGATCCTTACTGTATGGAGAGGAAGTCTATCGTGTTGACGTCATATAAACGTTCTTCTATGGTGCTTTTATTGACCATCATTTACTAACACTCTTTACCTACTTTACCAGTGTTTCATTCAAAGGCCACGAATCTTCAGTTTCGCAAATCCACAAAATATATAACGGATAATCAGCCAGATTCGTGGATCCGTTATACTGCCTAAACTAGACAGAAAGAAAGATAGAGCTGCTCATCGAAGTTCATCATCAGGTTGTAAATCCGTCATAAATTTATATTAGGGAATTAACGACCTGCTTATTTACTCGAAAGAATTTCTTTTTTATTCGTTAGAATTCATTTAGTAAAGAATATAATTTACGGTATTTTATTAATTATTTTAAAAATTGGCAATAACTACCTGTTGCGATAGATTGATCTATCAAGCTTTTTACTGAAATAATTTAACAATTTATCTCGGAAAAATACGAAATAATTTTCTGACCTACACATATTAGTCTAGGATTAATCTAATAACTTCCGACAATTTTCGAGTGTGATTGAAATAAGAAACGGTTTCACCAAACATTCGACTAAAGGCCCCTTGGCAACCGCCCCGAGTCATCGCAGAAAAGGTGCATACAAAATGGCCGATGATAAATTTACAGAACAGCATGAGAAAGATGCCGTTGCCTGCATCCCTACGATTCCGGCTTCAAACTACGAGAGTTGATTCCAAAGTCCGAATGCCATAAAAAATTAGATACTCCTGAACTGCGACTCTTTCTAAGTCCAATTCGCTGTTGCAGTTTTGTCAAATGTACAAAAGAAGTCTATTGCCAATTGCTTCATCTCCTCATAATTTAACAGCAATCTTCCGAACTTCGGTATGCCTCGGGTTTCACTCCTTCCTACATCGGACTTGTCAGAACGTTTTTCGTCTTGACCAATGTAATATTATATACATCTGGCAATTAGGTTTATTATTTCTTACTTTTAATTCACACCGCATTACACTGAATTTTAGAATTAACTCAATAATACCTACTTGCTTATCGAATTTACCCATGTTTAGTTACCTCTCCTCCAATTATACTTAAGCTAGATGTCAATTGCTGGGAACCGAATATCAGAACGGAATAAATATCGGCTGCACTTCGGGTTCAAGAATTTCTATTTCATCGGTTCTTGTTTGATTTTCATTCCGAAAAATAACGGTTTTTTTCGGTTTCGGTTCTGCATATACTCCCAGTCTATTGTACAACCACTGTAAACATGATTTTATATTAGCATTTAAATCAAAGACGCTGTTTCCTGGCACATACACAAAGAGCTGAAAAAATCAAAGAAATAATCACCTTCTAACCGTTCTTGATATTAAACTAATAAAGTACGAATTCTCAATTAAGTAGGTCAGCACTTTTCTTTGTGAACAACCATAGCGTCTGTTATCCAACCGGTTCTTTCGCTCCAACCATTGGCGGAGTATTTATCCTTCTAGAATTTTGTTTTATTATTTATAGATTTTTCAGATAAGCTACATTATACGAAATTTTAGAATAAAACTTGTGAATAGTTATTTATAATTGTAGTAACACATGTTTAGTAAACCTTTCTCTAACTTGAGTAAAATATGGATCGTTGGAAAATGCAAATTAGAACGGAATAAATAATGGTTTTCGGTTTGGGTTCAAGAATTTCAATATTTTTCGGCTCAGTTTTACTGTTATCGGTTCGATGTCCTGCTCAGCATCATCTTGCTTTTAATTTTTCTATGTTACACCCTAATAAAATGGCACTACACTTTCCTTTCCTTGGGTTGCTTTCAAACTCGGCAGGTTTGCTATCATAACATATGTGATTGCACTTTCCTTTTAGTTTGCGTCTTTTTCAAGCGATTCCTTCAATTTGGTGATTCCACTGACGCCATTTAAAATACATTGATGCTTGTATTTCTAATGGGGAAATAACGTTTACGTTTACAGCAGATGTATAAATCAAGTCAAAATTACTTAAATTACAAAAATTCAGTATTTAGTAAAAGTTGCCGGACATGACAGTGTGGTTTATTTTAGGTTAACTTCTAACAATAAATGAATTTAGGCGAGGTTATGCCCAAGTTAGCATCTATTCCACCTAACCTCAGTTGTTGCTATATATTTAAATTTCATGTTAAAATCGTAAAGGAAAGCATATAAATAATTGGGTTTGTGAAGAAAAAGACAAAGCCTCAGAGGGAAAACACCCACAAAGAAGGTGGGGAAAAACTGCGAAAACACAGAGAATATATAATAGGGAAATTTATATTCAACAGAACACAATTTAGCATAGAAAAAATATAGAATAGAATAAAATGTTATGTAGAAATAGTAAAATTATAAAATTTCAAATTAAAATACATAGTAATACAGATTGAGTAAATCTAAACAAAATAACATCGAATAGCTGAAATATTAGTCAAAGAGAGGTATAGAATACTAATACTTATATTACTAATCAAAACAATTGAAGACGCAATTGGCTGGAAGATACATGTTAAATTGCATTAAAATAATCACAGAGAAGTAATAAATTCAAAGATACGAGGCACTTCGTTCCAGCAAAACATTGCTTTTCTAATACAAAAACGGGGACATTTTAACGTCACTTTCTGAGAAAATAGTGAATTTATTTTCTGTAAAATTCCTTAAGTTTATAAATAATGGAAAAAGCAGTTTTTCTTACGGAGATTTTTGATTTACCTGGTTTTAGTTAGAAATATATTTTCTTCGACCAATTGAATGACAGCTTCATATTTTTCACAAGATTTAATCGAGCATTAGGTTTCGACCTATCGACCGGTCTATATCGCCTGATAATGGTAGTATTAACAGATTTTTTTAAAACCTTTAGAAGATAACTTTTGGTCATCTGTCTTATTTTTTGAGTTTTTAGTTAATTCTCGAATAGATGTGTGGAACCATAAGCAGAGAAGAGGAGGGAAAATTTTGGCAGTCAACGAGAGAATTTCAGGAAAAATGAGCCCTATAAAGAAATGCATAGAGATCAATGAAATCTTCTTCGCTTCAACTTTTATCGCAATGACATTCATAATAAAAAGATTTATTCTAATCAATATTGTAAGTAAGAAATATATAAAATATTAACAGATTCACGCATTTTAGCATCAGATGTATACTATAATAAATATAAATTTTTGAATTAGTTAATGAGTTACATGTGAGAATTAAGTTCCACCATTTTCAAGGGGTACTGATTAATGCTCCTGCATGAGACGCTATCCCATGTTAAAACACTTTATCACATGAACATCACGTTAAAAAACACTTATCCCCAGATGCACCGCAATCCGCTCAGTTGTTAGACCGAATTATGATAGTATTGCTTCACTCTAAAGTGAACAACGACCGAAAACATATAGAAGACTACATTTGCACGATAAGGAGACCATTATTGAAACACTATTACAAGAAGAAAACCAGAATTTCACTAAAATATGTAGCTGTCTACGTATCTATAGCTGTAGTAGTATATTAAGCTAAAGAAGTTTCCTTTTCGCTTTTAAGGTGTCAAGCACTTATTTTCAAAATACGATACAGTTTCCTTTTATTTTCTGGAGTAATAGAGACAAAAATTTGAAATATTCCATTTTTGAAGCTATCTCGCGCATAACGCGGTTTCTACTCTGTTCCCTGAAAAGCACCGTGGTTTGCTCTGTATTGGTCAATGTATTGGAATTAAATATATATATTTCTGTTGGTCGATATACAGGGCCTTCCGAGATACTTAACGGAGTGGTGTTAGTAATAATTCTTTCCTCATTTGAATGTTGTTTACGAGGATGTGACATCATCTCGCATGATACGACCTCTCCTAAGCTAATGTTTAATTATATAAGGATACATAAAGCCTCCTTATTACTTGACTGAGATTATTTTGAAAAATAGTTTTAATTTAACTATCTATAAAATGGGCAAATCCTCAATAAAATTGACATAATGAACAAAAAAAAATCAACTTGAAACCACCTTAAAACTCGATACGCAATAATTTTAAGAAGGTAATTAATACAGCAGTGTGAATGACACAAAAATATAAACAATGCAACAATCTAATTAATGTGACAATGTGCCCAATCCACCATTATAAATTATAGAAAATTAAACAAAGCTAAAATATAAACCATATAGCAATAAAACCAACTCTATTAATTGATAAAATAAATAAACGCACTAAAGATTAAAAATTACGTTCCTTTCTTGATGGAAGAATTTGTATTGTATGTATCAAATATCCGTGGTTAATATCTGACATCATTACAGTCGTTATGACTGTACGACATATTCTAATCGATTCGGATTTTTTTATTCGACATCTTAAATTAAATCTTAATAATTGCAAATTCGAAGTGAATCAACTCGAATAAAAAATCGAACACTAATTTAAGTGGCCGACGATTATGCTTTGTTTACTCTTTCTTTATTATATTTTTACCATTTTTACATATCTGAATGGCACATAAGTACGCTTCAAGTAACTAATTTACCAATCAACATGTTTACAATTACGAAACAATACCTAATCTAATAAATTTCCTTGTTATGAATTTGCGATCTTATTTTATCGGAGAAAAGCGAGCAGGAAATATTGCAAGACAAAGAATCGTATATCGAATCGAATGTTCAATCGATCGAATTCCGAAGTCGAAAAATTTAGTCAGTCAGATTCGAAGTGAAAAAGCTTGATACACACAACAGTAGTAATGTGATATCACTGCCATTCTTCAAAATCAATGGATTTAAAACACTTGGAAAATGTTGATAATAGCTTTCATTTGTGTCCGAACACATGAGAGATCGTAATATATTCATCGCGAACAGCCTCTCTAAAGATCCCTTCCTTTCCCGAAAACATTAAAATGACACTTTCGATCCGGACACTTTGGATGTCTCATTTGACCGACACATTAGTAGACCGCGCGTTACTTTCATCGACTCGATTGCTATTTCGCTACCCTTTACCGACAGGACATCTTCCCGACACTGTAAATGCTGCACAGCCGAGAGTATGGTTATAATTAGGAAGATGTTATTATGAGGCATTTATACCCGACACAGAATAATGATGGCAATTAACATGCCCATGTCATTGTACTAAAAAACCGCGAAAAATTTATAAGCGGAAATTAATACAAAAGTGGTAATAATGCTTTCGTTACATTCATTGTTAATTGAAGCATATAAAGCCACCTTAATCATTATTTAAATTTTCTTTCGTTCATTTGACTTTATATCGAGGAGATGTTTTCCGGGTTTTACTGAATATTTTTCGTTATATTCACAGAGATGAATGTTTTAGATTGTCCAGTTGTAGTGCTGCTCCATCGAGGAGCGTCTGTTAATAAGCCGAAGTGAGAGTGTCGGCCGAGCGAGTTGTCGGCGAAAATTCGTCAAGTGAGACGTAGAGTGTCGGCCAAAGGTTCTGTCGACGAAACGATGTGTCGATGAAGCGGAAGTGACCTTGTAATTGGAAATATGCACGGAAAGAGATAGTTATGTAAAAGCAAAGAAATCGATGTGTAGAATAATTAGGAATAGGTGGTTGTTCAATCAATGGTTACATAAAGAGGGGTGGGGGCGTAGGCGTATGAATCGGCGACTGCGCGGAGGCCAACGATCCCCATATCGATTTTGCCACTGCGGTTGCTCTCCTCAGTCTCGCTGCTGCCTCCGTCGCCGTTGGAAGGTGCCTTCTTCCTCTCCGGTAAGTGCCCTTTAAACTCACCATCCTAACTCAAATTCGCGGAATCCGCGCTTACCGGCTTCCCCGAACCGGTTCGAGTCCCGCTGACGGCAATTCGAGTGCATCGAACTTTCGTTTCGCACAGAGGCACACCCCCTTCGATCCGCCGCCATCTCTCGGCACTCCTCCTAAACTCGGATCGATTCTAAGGCACCCCGCCGTCTGCACGAAATTCCTTTTCTCTTCGGAATTTTCGGTTCCATCACTTTCCCATCGAAGGAAAAAGGGCTTTTCTAATGCCGCGAGCAACGGTGCTAAGGAAGAAGAATTTCTTCGGATTCGAAAGAGGCTCATTTGAAATCGTGACGCTGCCTCCATACTTTCCCTTTCTTCGAAACGAGATTCATTATGTGCGATTTTAGTGAATTAGTTTTAGTGGAATAGAGGCATTAGAAATTTTTAATTTATCCATTTGTACATTTCGAAGGTTTTTCACCCCTCCTGTGGGTGTTTTCCTACGGTGGGGCATTTTTTCCTAAGCGCTAACTTAGATTTATAAAACTACAAAATGGTTTTCTTCTGAGCACTTTTTTCCTAATTTTATACGGCGAAGAGTTAGGTATAAGAAGAGACCGTTTGGTCTCAATGTCCTATGAATAAAGACGCTTTATTATTATTCTTATTATTATAAATCAAGGAAAATCATTTATCACTTCATTGTTGCGCTGTTCATCGAAAAATTTATCTGAATTGTTGTATTGTTTATAGGAACGAAAGGTAATTTATTCTACCATTGTTGATAGCTTTAAATCGCCGCTTCATGAGAGCGCTTTTATTTGAAGCATGGGATGAGTTTCGGTTCTTTGGGCGTCGTAAACCTTGAAGAACTACCTTTTTAACTATCCTGATTGAAGATCGTAACTATTATCAGTATTTTTTACGTAATTTTTGGCTTTCAAAGCATATATTGATCACATTTCTGTTATCATTGAGAGTATTATAATTATCTTCACCAAAATCTGATGAGGGGTCGAAGAAAGCTGTGATGTTATGGAAATACTTTACAATAAGTAAGTAAGGGTCTATAGCTCAAGATTCTGTAGAAAGTAGCTTCACTAACTCATTCATATGAATTGAAATATCTCGAGTGAAATTTATTTCTTGAGAATACAACTTACATCCATCTTACTCAGTGTTATATTAGATCAGAAAAAGGACTACATTTTGCTCCAGGAAATCCAGAAGTAAGGATTGTTCTTTTAAAGAATTAATATTAATTTTATTAAAATTGCTATAGATGCAGAAATTTTGAAAGGTTTTCATTAATTTGTACTTCTGCCGTCAAAACATGAAATGGGTTCGAGAAATTCCGGAAGGACGCTCTCTGCCAACAGCTATTGTTACGTAGCATTTTCGTGAGCGAAAATTCGTTAAAAAATTTTATTATTAAGCGTTTGCAACAATGTTGCACAGCAATACCCATCGGTTTAATGAAATCATCCGAGACGTGATCCCTCTCGAAGCCATGGGGAATGAGGGCTTTAACCTCGTTGAATTATTTTATAGATTTTTTAAATCCAATAAGTAATTCTGTAGTAATGAAGATCAAATGTCTCCCCTAGATTAAGTCAGAATTTTAATTGTTATACATTCAATACTGAGCTATTTCGTAAAGCTGATTATATTATTTCACGATTAAGACTCGAAAATTTAAAGTTTAACTTTAAGAAATACTTTTAAACCTGAGATCTGAACATGCATTTTTCATACTCTGAGAATATATGTTAATATATTCTTGAAAGTATCCATATATCCTTTTACCCTGATCAATAGTTAGGGAATCAAAACTTAGGGAAATCATAGATTGAAATATAACTTCGCTAAAATAAACTATCAGTTAAGATTTTACATTTGTTAAATTCATGTTGTAAACTTTAAGTCTTTCTTATTTTATTCTGGTCGATAAATTATTCAATTGATACCACTATATTCAGAAGAGATTCAGAAAACAGTTCCAGATACATTCCTAGGTCACTCTTGAAATAACGACGTCTTTCCGACCTTCATGGACCTCAAAATTTTTCATGGAATTGAATTGAATTTCTCATACCTTTCCGACACATAAAATAAGACTGTATAAGTTTCGTAAATGTAAAAGTGCCGGGTTCAAATCTTGTATGGAATGGCTTGCGTAAGAATGCACATGAAGTTCGTTTTCATATTTTAAAGGCTTCATTTCCTTCACAATATTAAATTAGAAATAATGGGAATACGAAATCGATAGAATTACTAAAAGAAGCAAAACTAAATGAAGATTCTTATTTGGTCGTGGAATATAGCTTTCGATTCGAAATTGCGGGATTTTATTTAATGAACCAAAATTTTGAATTCCATAACTGTTTTCATTTTGGGCCGAATATGGCAATTGCGAATAACGTAATTAAGATTACATTCAATCTTCACCTACAAACGCTATCGGATAATGACATTTATTTTATAAGACATCGGAAGGAATCATTTGACGTTTTCAGATAATTGAAACTACCCTTTTATTTTGACGGTATTATAATGTTCATACCTCGTTAAATACCATTATATGGAATATTCTGTGAATGAAATATGTCTTTTATAAAAATCCTTGGTTGAAAGGTTTCCAGTCGAAATCCTTTGGGTGCAATGTATATACTCAAGAATACCTTTATAAAAACATTACAGAATCTAAATTCGACCAATATCATAGCGGCATTTCTCAAAGTGCATGTACAGCACAAAATGGGATTTGCCATTCTTTTGTTCGTTTACTTCAAATATCTCTTTGCTAAAAATTGAATCCGCCTAAGAATTTGAAGCTTACAAAATTATATATATATATATATACATGCATACATACATATACCAAAGAATGATAACTTTCATATCTCAAAGATAATTCATCATGTAACTTGATGGCATTCATATACTTGTGAACAGGGAGACAACTAAAAGATTTAATATACGCTAAACTACCAAAGTTTTTCTATTTTGTATCAGAAAAGCTTTTTAGTTATCTTCCTGTTTATGATAAATTTTATCGTCTTTTTAGAGTTCCTTGAGAAGGCGCATCCATCAGAGTCCATCGGCTATCCATGAGAATCACCCTAATTGTAGTTAATAATTCGACAAATCAATAACGGAATTTTTAAATAATAATTCTTTGTTCTAGTATAGAAGGTATTTTTTAAAAATGTTATCTCTTTTTGATGAAATTCTTAATTATTTTACCCCTGATTCGGAGTCTTTATGACAAACTAATGCCATTTATGTGCACAAGTTATGTGTTCGGTCAGGAAAAACAAGCAGAACTACCTTTTTTTAATGTCCATGGCGGCTCCTATCTCTTGATTCCGTCAACAGCGGACAGTTTTGATAACATTCGTTTATAAGGATCGCGCGTTTACAATATCGACGTGATTTCTTGTTTCTTAATTTGGTCACACGTATACCTCATTTGACGAATACTTTTATACGAACTATATCCGCTTTGGCGAGCTATTTTGGTCCAAATACTAATTATATCCATAACCGCCCGCATGGTAAGTTATTCTCACTTTAGCCACAACGATTTGGTGAAGTACGGCAAATCCTAACTTTCTCGTGTTTGATGCAAAGGATTCTCCTTAATTCTGCGAGGATTTTTTATTACTTTTAGGCCAATCTCCATCTATATTCTTAAGTATAAAGAAGAGACTGTTGTTAATTCGTGTTTCGCAGTGACTGAAGGAGCTCTTTCTATAAATTTCCATCATGAAATGGATGCGCTCTTACAACAGAAGGCGTTTTTATTCCATTTTTAGTTATTAAGATCCATAATTAGGAAGCAGATTTGTACGATTTTTATGTTGAACTAGCATAATGTATGCAATTACATATGTAAGTAATATTAGGATCAATAGTAAAAAGGTGTTTTGTAAGAAATATTTTCTTTTTTTCGCAATGCAATTGGAGTATTAAGAGAACAAATCCCAAGCAAATAAGAGCAACGTAAACTTTTACAAACAGTATAAAAAGTTAAAGTGTAAGAAAGTGGGAAGGAAATGTTTCCCTGAAAATATGTTCTGAATTACATTGTATTATGCGAAGCTGTCGTAATCTTTTGTTCATGAGCGAGAATTTCGAAAAATACTCAGCAACTGGAGGCTTCAGATTCCAATCAGGGCCGTGATTATTTTAATTCCGCTCCGGTTCTATAAAATCGCCAATTTAATTTCGGTTCCTTTCCAAATCGTGGAACCGGTTTATTTTGCTGCGAAAAATAACCTCTCTGTTTATGGTTTATAGTGGAAATGAAATTCATTCGAATGAAATTAAAATTCGAGAGAATCAATCAAAGAGTTCAGTTATTTTCTGTTCAGATTCGGTTTTCAATCCGCCAAAAATAACCTCAGTTTTCGTTGTCTTAATGATAAGGATGGTTTCTTTTTGTCATCATTATCAAGTATCTCATTCTCAAACCACCATTCATAACAGTGGCTCATTCCACAATTTAATATCATTGTTTTTGCTGTATGAAATTCAGTAATTTTCTTCTGTTAGCTCTTTCCTAATTAGCTGCGTTGGGTGGGTGGGGGATGGGGAATTCCTTCAATATAAGAAAACTTTGTGCAATAATTAATAAATCTGTTCCCTTTTTAATGAATGTTATAACCTACGATAATTCTCGCGATGACGTTGCTAACCGTCCTCACCTTACTGTCCTTTCCTCAGCCAATCACTTGACTTCCTCGGAAATCCGAGCCGACACTCATAATTAACTTAGGTTTCACCTTGTAATTCTCCCTTCTTCAGAAGATTACCACGCCTCCTCTTATATTTTCTTTTATTTTCAAAGGGTGTTTCCCTCAAAGAAAAGGACATTTATCTCTTATCCAAGTCTCCTCGCTCCAGAGATATTTTTATTCATTTCATCAAATGCCGTTTTAAAAACTGCCATTTAAAATTACAAAATGTTCTATTAAAAAATCCAGACTAAACTAAAGTGAATTGTTTCCTCGATTTAAGCACTTTTGCATAAGTTGGGAAATTCGATTCAGAAGAAGTCGAATCAGAATAAACTTGACAGACCACAGCTGAAAGTTCACCCTAGAATTTTCATGCGAAGGATATTTTATCAAAAAGAATTTTGGAAACGATTAAAGTATGCACAAGATAATTGTAAAAATGAGAATAAGTAAAAAATGAACCATAATTATCTTAAAGCCAACTACGGTTATTAAACAGTCGGATAAAATAGAGTGAGGGAAACATGAGATATCCGTTGGAGGGACTACTCTTTCCGTAAAATGTCTGTGTAATGGTGAGTGAAAATCATTCTCTTGCGTGATACGTCTTTGGATGAAACGTCTTTTACTTTACGTTTTTTCCATGACTTCATTGATTGCCTTTCTCCATACATTCGATCACCGCTTCTGAAAGACCTTTTATCTCTTTAATTAAGTCCACCTTCTTCTGAAATCCACAGCACAAGGATGCCGGAGAGACAGGCGCTTCCCCTTCAGCTCTCAAATGCAGTTCCTTCGATTCACAAATCAAATGTCGAGGGAACAATTCGCTTTGGCTTATTTACGCATTAGACCTATTTATTCATATGACACTATTTTTTAAATTTACTTTTTTATTATACCATTGAATATTTTTGTATGTTCTATTCTTAATTTATTTTCCTTAATCTTTCATAAGTACTTAGTCTATTGAATCCTCCTATCCTTACTTCTTCATCAATATTAATATATTTATATTTTAGTACTATGTTTAAAATAATAATATCCTTGTAATGTGATTCCTTTTGTTTTCTCTTCATAAGTAAATGATTTCATTGTGTCTATTTATCGACTTCATTTTATGTACCTTCTACCATATTATTTACTTTTGTGATTTCAGTGTTATACATAGTTTTCCATTACATCTTTTTGATTTGATTATTTCATTAGGTTCTTGGCACCCTATTCTTTGTGTGTGTTTCTCTGCTGTGGATCTTTATTCAAAAAATACCTCAGTTTTCTTACATCCACTCCTAAAGTGTTTCTAGACACACACACACACACACACACACACACACACACACACACACACACACACACACACACACACACACACACACACACACACACACACACACACACACACACACACACACACACACACATATACACATGGGTGGTCTGAAAAGTTTCCGATATTTCGCCATTTCTCGACATATTTTCTGAAAATTTCTGAAAAATCTGGGGTCGGAAACTTTTCAGACCACCCTCGTATGTATGCGCATACACACACACACACACACACACACATATATATATATGTACACACAAATACATTATTGATGTTTCAATCAATATAATTGACCACAGCTTAGACGGAAGAAATTACCTTTTATTCCAAATCACGCCTAAAAAAGACCTTTAATTTACAACCCTAAGACTGGAATTTTTAGCTGTAGTATTTTAGTATTAGTAGTATTTTATGGAATTTTCATGAATAGTTTCTATCGTTAAAAACCATCGACTTGATTAATTTTATAATGTATGTACAAAGGGATTTGAAAGAGGTTTGGAATGAGGATTTGATGGATCGATCATCTTATTCCTCTGACTCCTCGTTACTCAACACGACTCTTTCTCTTCTTACAAAGAAAATTGTTTTATTTCTATATTTAATATGCAACTGTTGCACAGCTTTAAGTCTTTCAATTTTAACTTATTTTTCACGCTTTTTATTTTCACGTGCAAAATACTCTTATAAATACTTGATTTTTATCGAAAATGATGTAGTATTTTTCAGTTAATAATTTTCAATTTCCTGCAAAATTACAGATATTTACGCTGATATTTTCTCATTTAAATAAATAGCTTATTGAATATTTGCCTTTCCATTAAGAAAACGTGATGTTTCTATAATTTAGGCCTATAGATTGGATACTTTATTGGATTATCAGTTATGTTTTATAATTCTGATGATTAGGTTTGAATCAGCTTGAAATTAAATTATATACAGGATCCTTCTTTCCAAATAAGTGTGACGTCTATTTCTATGATTATCATTCGACACAGAATGTGTTTTGTAAGATTCTCCTTTACCCAAATCAGTCTTGCAAATAGGAACGTATTCACTCTTTTATCCTTAAATTAGAAGCTTATCTGAATATGTCGGTATCTGGTTAATAAACTTAGTCTGGATACCAGGTAAAGATACCAGTGCACCTTCTGCTACTGAAGAAATAGTAAGTATCGACCTGGAATCGAACCGAAAACAGAAACAGGAGAAAACCGTTATTTTTCCGAAATGAAAACCGAACAAGAACAGAAAAAATGAAATTCTTGAACCCAAACCGACATTTATTCCTTTCTAATTTTTGGTTGCGTCACATTTTTACCGAACTTAAATCGGGGAAAAATTTAAACATTTGACTTGAAATTAACTATTTCCTAGTTTCATTAAAAAATTAATGAAATGCGATGTAAATGATAAAGGCTATAACTAATGAAAAGTTCGTTAAAAAAGATGTTCTATTATAATTTTCGGCACGAAAAAGGTTCGATACTGGTCGGAGGAGTGACACCGGAACTGAACGGAAAGTATTTTGAACTGGAGCGAACGCCGGAACGAAAAATATGAAGGAAATAAATGAAAAATAATCGACCGAAGAGCACACACATCAGAATTCGAAATCAAATATTTGATGACGCCGAGGAAGGACGGCATTTGCGAGAGAATCGAAGAAGCGCTTACATTGACGTTGGTTTATGCAGAATTAGCACTGCTTTAATCTGGAATTACTTTCCATCATTTGACATCCAACCTAATTAGGTAATCTTTTACTATCTCGCACTAAGAATGACTTCTAAAATCAATTCTTCCTTACAGCCTTGTTCGGTCGATAAACCCTTTCTCTCAAAGATGAGTCTCTTTTTTGGAATTGCTAATTTTGAGAGAATAAGAAGCAGAACAATCTCCATCTCGAAGTCAACAAGAACTCTGAAGTAGAATGAAATCCTCTTTTTATCTCAAGGTAGTACATTAGATTGCCGCTTGCCTGCTGTGATTCCTTTCGTCACAGTATCAAACAGATACAATAAACCAATAAGGTAGTGCAGTGTTTTATGAGCGTATTCTCGATCGATACACTCTCTCACTGCTGCTGTTAAAAAAATCGTCATTTTCCCCAAATTGTCCATCTTGTATAAAGTGCTTCATTGTAGTGAAATTTGATCAGAATTAAATATCTGAAGAAGACGCTCTCTTTGGGTGGAAAGTATAAAATGCTTTAAAATATGACGAAAACAAAAGAAGCATTACACAATCCAGTTATAGCTGCTCGTAACGCAATTTTCGCTTGAATAGCGTCTTAACCGGGTTTTAATGAATTTATCAAATGTTGTATTTTCACGGTACGATGTTAGAGATAAAAGAAAGTTTGCTTTTCGCTCACATTATTTACGTTTTCTTCTCAGCCAAGCGTAAATCCAGATAACTCATGGTTATTCCGTAGAAGATTCCACCTGCGTTGCTATAAACAGGATTGATATTTGGGCTAAATGATGCGCCCTCAAATTTGCTTATTAACTCATTCTGAATTTGTCGAGTCACAAATTCTAGACGAGGTGCGACTGCCGTGCTACTGTGGAGCATTACTCCAATATATCACTTAAATATTCATCTCGTTAACTTGTACGTTAATTCAGAAGCATTGCTTTATTTCAGATATTTAAATACAGAAAATTCATTTACATTGAGTTCAAGATGCCAGTCGCGACACTGCCTGAAAACAACTACATTTTTAGATAGAAAAAATGTCTCACTAGTCTAACATTTCTCTATATTTATTTATTGAAATATTCCGCTGCAACTTGGTGACGTTGAAAGGGAGCATTTCATTTCAATTTTGGCATTCCTAAAGTAGGCATCGAGAAATTCCCTCCAAAAACCTCCCGTAGGAAATACAGTGTAGTAATATAATACTATACATAAATCTCTAATTTGTCATACGAAAATATACATAAAATATTACTCTAAAGTATATGTAAGATTCATACGTTCGTAAGCATAACAATTAACTCAAAAATGACGAATAAAAACACTATCATTACATTATTACAAAAAACACTATCATTACACAGCAATACATGGACGCTTAGTAATTGACTATGAACATTAAATTTTATATTTAAACGGAGACTTCATTAAACTGAGCCACCATCTTGGTGCTACTTTATTAATTTCGTTGTTTTATCCAATCTTGTGAATTGAGAAAGAGGGCGCCATCTCTGAGGCCTCCTTTTACGCCATGAACAACTTGTTGTTCCCTCTTTTTGATAAAATATTTGACCTCCTTAATTATTATTCTCTATATGGCGTGGAATACTACTTGTTGTTCCCAGAGAAAAGTGCTGACCTACTTAATTGAGAATTCGTACTTTATTAGTTTAATATCAAGAACGGTTAGAAGGTGATTATTTCTTTGATTTTTTCAGCTCTTTGTGTATGTGCCAGGAAACAGCGTCTTTGATTTAAATGCTAATATAAAATTATGTTTACAGTGGTTGTACAATAGACTGGGAGTATATGCAGAACCGAAACCGAAAAAAACCGTTATTTTTCGGAATGAAAATCAAACAAGAACCGATGAAATAGAAATTCTTGAACCCGAACTGCAGCCGATATTTATTCCGTTCCGATATTCGGTTCCCAGCAATTGACATCTAGCTTAAGTATAATTGGAGGAGAGGTAACTAAACATGGGTAAATTCGACTTAGAGCTAACTATTTCTAACTTTAATTCTGAAATTTAAGATAAAGTAAATGAGAAAAACAAGTAATAATAAAGACAAACTGTGAAGGAGGAGCGAAAAGGGAACTGTAAAGAAACGATTTTGATTTTTCGTCGAATCGCAACTGAAACCGGTTTGCTTTGAAAAAATATTACGGTTCCCTGATAATATGTATATCACGGAACCCTAATAATATATATTCATTTTCAAATCTTTTTTGTATTTTATTTAAGTTAGATTTTTACTTTTTCTTTAGTAACTGTATTGATATTTTAATTGTATTAATTTGATATATATTTTAAAAAGTAATAAACGTATATCAGAGTCATAAATATCCTCCGTATTCCGATGTTTTTCACCCTATTCTTTGTTATTGTGTTTTCCCTCAAAGTGGTTTTTTCCCTTCGTAATTCAGTCGAGGAGATTTTCCCAAAGACCCAATCTCTATTTATTTTTCTTATAATCAAAAATATTAAATTTAGAATATATATATATTTATATATATATATATATATATATATATATATATATATATATAAAAAGTTTAAGTAGTATAGAGGCCAACGTGGGCCTTACCTCGTCGAAACTAATGTTTAATTAATTCATTTATCGATTCATTGGGCTGGATTAGTATTTTCACATGTTCGTTTTCTGCACTATTTTTTCTACGCATGCGCAGCTTTATTCCACGTTTAAAATGAATAAAAGATATTTTCGTGTTTGCGTGGTAACATTCAAGCGAACATGTCATCATTGAATAGTTGTTTCTAAAGAGAAAATAAGTTGTATCTTCCATAGATATATGGATTAAATAGTTTAAACTATGATTTGAGAGGTGATAGAGTAGACATCAGGTATACATATAATTACGGGTGTAAAGAGAGTAATACACTCATAAAATTGCGTTGACAAAATGACAAAATATACTACACTTCCCTGTAAGATAGAAATATGAAATCATAAGATGGCCTTCGCATTGGATGTGATAATCCGCGGTTAATTTCATCAAATTGTTCATCTCTTGACAGAGTGAGAATATATCCATTAGAAATGTACGTAGTATTCTATTTTATATCTTGCATACTGAATGTCTTCTTCTAAATTAAATTAGAAATACTTGTCTTACGAAATTGAAATGATAAGTCTGAAAAGGAGGAAAATTGAATGAAGATTCTTAGCTTGGCCGTGGATCATCGCTTTCGATTCGAAATCAATATTTTGTGGTTGTAAATAACCGGTCCCCATAACGAACAAGAAAATTGCTGAATTCGATCTCATGCATTTTTACATAAGAATGAACGGGAGATTTAGGCTTATATAAGAAATATCAAAAGATTTATAGAGTTGCGATTTACGTAAGTTCCATCAACTGGGTATTTCACCAGTCCTAATAGTATTTGATGGTAACAGTGATAAATTTTAGATGTGATAATAAATCTTTCGATGGAAGTTCCTGTCATCCTTCATCTTCAAATCTTTCCACAAAGATACGCTTTCATTTATCAACAACCATATTGAAATGATTTATGAGGTATAGCTGGTGAAATATTGTGGTAATTGGATGAGATTTTAAACAAATAATTAAATGTGTAAATTTATAATTAGAAATTTGTAATATTGTTTGTGTTTTAGTAGTTGCTACCTGTCCTACTGTCTAACTACGGTAGTATTTTATATTATAATAATAATATAAGAATTCGAATAATAATAATATATCCGTTATATGTTTCTCACCAATATCTCGCTGATTTGGAAATTTATTTTGCTATTTTATGCACGTTCCCCAAGAAAATGCTTTTAAATTAAATTAGTCGCTAAATTGAATCCACTCCCCCAAAAGGATAAATTTCTTATTGAATAGATTAGGAATCATTTATTTGTTCTCAGAATAATTTTATTGCATCCCCCAGTAGAGTATGAGAGCAGAGGATTTGCATCAAAGGCATCCAAGTTTATTAAAATTTTCTTCGCTCCTCGCCTCGGTTTAATAGATGTGGAATTCTCTTTCTTGTGGATTTACTCTGGAATGTATAGGTTAAAACGGTTTACTACTATAATTTTATAAAAAAATGTCGTACGCTGATAAATGTACTTTGACAACGATTCCGACGAGAAAATATAACTGCATTTAGTCGGGATTTTAACTGATCAGTCCTTGTTCTGCAGCGTGGCGATGTTCAGTTGTTAGCAAAGTTTAGAAAATGTGCATCTTATGTTTTTTTGGGCGAATAACTACAACAAATGCACAAACACTCTTACTAATGGATTACTTTGATCGATCAGTGCACTCTGAGAAATATTAGCTTTCATTTCTAATTGATCGATCCAACGTCGTTTTCTTTAAAATTTAATTTTTTAAAAATTATTTTTGAATTGTGCCATTTATTCGTGCGAATGCGGTGCCCAAAAGTCAAGGACATTTGTGGTTTTGGGAACCGGACGTTTTACCGCCACCATGTCGCCTCAACGTATATACTTTTCGTCGTTTCTTCCTTCCTCCTCTGCCGTTTCGCCAACACCAAATTTTGATCCATTAAAATACTGATACAATGCTCTAACTTGTAATATTTGCGGTTTTTCTGCTTGTTTCGTGTATATATCTATCGAGTTCCTATAAAAGTACTATATATTATACATACATACTGTATACTATAGAATAAGAAAATATCATAAAGGTGACGTTTGTCTCAATGAGTCCGTTCTTTGCTGAGAAAGGTGATGTTTAGCTTAAATGTTCAATGAAAGGAGAAAAGAAGGACTTACTGAGGACTGAGTTACATTTAAATACTTTGAAACGTTGAATCTTTAATCGGTATCTGATAGTAATTAGGTACATACCTTACATAACTTCACGTGTCCATGATAATTTTTAATAATGACAAAAAGGCAATTAGAATCTCCCATAAATTCTGTAGAAGACCCCCTTAAAATGTTACGAAGCGCTTTTATTCCGATCCCTACCACATGATTCATTTGGCACGCTTTCAAAAGCGCACACTGATTATGGCCAATCGAGCCAACTTGTGTCGCCTCTAGAATGAGTCTCTTCTTAGGGATCACTAGTTTTGTAAGAATAAATCCCACACTCGGAGATGATACGAACTCTAAGATAGAATTAGCTCTTCTCTATCAGTTTTATCTCAGAAAAGAACGTTTGATTTAAAGGTCACTAGGCGGTGATTCCTTTCGTAGCAATCTCAAGTTGTAAGCATATAAAAAAAACTATTTCGTGGATTTTTGAGCGTAGTCTTGGAGAGGTCGCGATGACCTCTCAACACTGCTGTTAAAAACTTGTTATTCTTCTTTAGTTGTCTATCAGACTTAAATTGATGTGTTGTTGAGAAAAAACTGACCATAATCAAGTAAAACGGTAGCTCTATGTTTGAAAAGTAAACCATTTTTTTAAAGAATGTAATGTGAAGGCGACTAGAATTACTCTGCATTTTTTCGTTCCACAGATACGCTATCTACAACAGTAGTAAAAAATCTACATAAATACTCTGCGAGCCGCTTTTCGGGGTGTGGCAGGGGGTATAACATGTAGCAAATTATAGAAGATTTCTATTATGGTGTAAAGCACTTATTTCAAAATGAAAGAGCCGAGAAACCCTTTCTTTTCCGCTATAAAAGAAATACAAAGTCATCGTAATTCCGCTTACAACACGGTTTACATTCAGTCCCCTGAAAAGCATCTTATCCGGGTTCCACTGTAGATTATGAGGCGGCAAAACGGTGAGTTTTCCACGCGATGATAATTTCATAGCGAACAGGAAGTGTCCTATCGAGCGGAAGAATCTAAAGGTTCATGAAAGCGTCAGAAATTGAGATTATAGAAAAGGCGTCTCATCCCGTTGAATAACCGTGGAAATTTCCTTTGATTAAAATCTCGGATTTCAATTGTCGGTTCGTAAAAATTTAACTTAGGAAGTAATTAAGAATATTGCTAAATGTGGGAAAAGTGAGGACGATAGAATGCAACGAATGAGGCAAGGGAGGTCCATCCTGCCTATGAGGGACAGAATTCTGAGAGGCATACTACGAGGGAGGTCTGAAAAGTTTCCGACTCCAGATCTTTCAGAAATTTTCAGAAAATTTTCAGAAAACATGTCGAGAAATGGCGAAATGTCGGAAACTTTTCAGACTACCCATGTACTTCGCTATAAGTAAGAAAGTTTTATGATCGGACTGTTACGAATCTGTAATATTTATAGATTGAAATGTATTGGTTCTTTAATTTATAATTAATTGCCTTAAATCTTAAAAACGAAATAGAATCGTCTTTAGCTTGCTTCTTTGCGACAGATGTAGATACTATAGTAGATGTAGATACTATAGTATTTAGAGTTCGCGAACTATTCATATGTAGTGCTGGTTGCCTCATCGTTACATTTTAAGGAATGTTTTGTTTATCATACAAAGAGAAGGACTTCTCCTGTTACCTCATTTTTGGTCTTTATTTCACTTTATAATGAAACAATTTTCACTAGATTGGCGATAATAGCTGAATCACGAATTTTTAAACAGCAGTGGGCTTAACGATCTCTCGAAGCTCAGCACTCTGGTTTATTCGATAAGTTTACAACTTGAAACGGATGTAACCTTACCTTTTGTCCTGATAAGGAGGTTCTCAGCCTAGTATCTGCTACCATAGTGGGATTAAGACTGTTCTGCTTTGCGAAATTTGATTTTTCTCACAAAGTTGGTCATCCAATCCAGATAGTCAAAAGACATGCCCTTCAAGGCAAGAAATAGCGGACTTCGATACAGATAATGTTAAAAATATTCGGTCCATCGAATAAGGAGCGAAAGTGAGAGCGACGGAGGAACACCGTAAAGAAATAAAATAATTATCACACTCACGGAAATAAACTGGGCTAAAACTTGACGTGCTAATTTAATGAAATGATACGTTCCATCGAGAAGTTAATGCACAAATATTGATGGCTGGAATGATTTCATAAGCAGTACTTTTAGCACGTCTTTCTGCGATTTTTTTCACTTACTGCGTATAGATTTCGCTACAAAGGTTTGAGGCGTTGAAAACATATTTATTTTAGTTTTTGCTTGGTTATCCACGCCATCTTTAGGCGAATTTTGGAGTTTATCTTTGGGAATCTTCAAATCAACCTTTTTATATTGGGACAACCTGTGTGGATATCTACGTCTTGTTAATAAGGAATGCTAAGGATTTGTTTATTTATTGACTGTTTGCTATTAACACTCACATTTGTATGGATAAAACTAGTCTGCTAGCGGTGCATTTCTCGCTTTTTTTTCTCGGCATAAGTTTCTATCAGGCACTTGTTTTACCTGCATTCAATATTTCTGGCAGCATTGCCCAAGTTATTTCGAGACTGCAGAGCAGCAAATTGTTCTGCGCCACCAACTTCACTTTGGCGGCTTCATTTTATGAAGGTATTGATGGTTTTGGGACAGGTTCAACTATCTTCACTTTTGCCGAATTCCTCTGTATCGATTCAAACTCTTTCACTTAAGATGATGAAATATTTTTAAAATCCTCTCTTTTTTACTATATGATGATAAAACTGCTTCTGTAGGATTGCCTAAATTTTTCTTTCTTAAACTGTTTAATTCTTTTATTAAAGATAAAATATTTGATGCCAAATATAAAACATTGAATTGATTATCTTTGTTTGAATCGTCGTAATAAGTAGCTCTAAGTTTCAAGGTGTTTTCGAAGTCATCGTCCAATTTTAAAAAGCTGTATTTTAATGAAGTAATAACATAAAAACATAATTCAAAATGAAATACACTTACGACACATTCAAGTTTTTTTGTGAATACTGTAAATATAACTTGAGAGCCTCCTTTTTCAAATAGTTGGCGGTTATTCATTAGCAGGGTTTCATTTCATTTCAAATAGAGTTATTTATTTAAATGTCATTTTGCACTAAAAGGTTTTGAAATCGGGTGAAGGATATTTAAACAACCTGTTTGGTCGCAATAATTTAACATACTTATGACTCTTGTAACTATAATTAAGACCAGAAACCAGACTTACCACGTATAACCAGATTTACCCACGTTTAATTCAATTAACTTTTATTATAATCTATTCCAGGCAAGCCGATTTGATTCGGAAAATAGAACATCAGTTCAGACATTACACAAAATATGTGTGTATGTGTATTATATGGCTATTGTCTTTTTTCAGCGCTTTTTAAATGAAAATAAGCCAAACACGTTAAGAGAAGCTTCGACAAAAGTTTCCCCAAAGAATTCGATAAGTCTCTATAGAAAAAAAAATTCCCTCAAAGACGGACAGATATCGCTGAAGTTGCAACTATGATCTATTGAACAAGAAATTTACATTAGAGTCATCTTTAAATCAAAATATGTATTTTTCTTTGTCTGCAGAGTGCTCTAATCTGCTTTGACGTAATCTTTTGAGTCATTAATCACATGTTTCAGCTATATTGAATGCTCTTTTATCACCGTCATCTTTTACATAACCTTAAATTTTTCTTCTTCTGCTTTCCCTCGATCTCCTTGCAGGTGCTCCTTTCCTGCCGATACATTTTTATTTTCAGCATAGTAGTCACTTTTTCTCAAACGCCGTCCTTCGTCATATTGAATCACACACGAAAATATTCTATACCTCTTTGCCATCCGTCGTATTATATTATAATCATCTGAGTTTCTTTATATTATTTAGTTAAAAGTTAAGTACGTTTGGTGCATTTATATTTTACGCGTCCGAACTATATCAATATAATGAATTTCAATCGACATATTTAATACATTGAACTCATGGATTATACGAATTAATATACATGTAAAAGAAACAAATCGCGAAAGATATCATACCAAATACAGGATAACTCACACATGAATGTCAATAAAATAGGAAAATATACGTACATGTTGTCCCAGATATTCATATTTTTAATCATTTAATACCGAATTGCTTAGCCCAATCAACAACACCTTTACTTAATAAAACTTCGTTCTAGGTATCGGCAAATCTAAGAAATAATTCTGTCAAAACCAATTCATCTCTGATATAACTGCCATATTGTTCAATCTTTCATTCCTCACGGAATAACTGCAGTGTGTTCAATTGATTTCAGTTTGTGGAACTTTTTTTCCGCTTGCTACAGTCAAAAGAATCTTTCGCGTGATTCATTCTCAAAGCAATCCGTACGTTTGTCAGCGTATCTTGCATAATGTATGTTCGAATTTTAGAACCTCATGATGCTCAGACAATGGTCAATGCTTGTATTTTCACATTTCCATGTATGTCATACACCTAATTATTGCTTAGTCATACTTCAATCTTTTTGAAAATTTTCATCAAATAATCATTTTAAAAATGTCATGTACTAATTATAATGATAGAATTCCATATCTTTGAATGTTTCTGTCAGGGGAATTATATAAGCGAGTTATATACAGCTGTCCCCCTGTCTTCGTCCTTCAATTGTCTTCTTTTCATAATTGATTCTCCAGTCTTCTGGTGGTCTTCCTCTCCTTCCTGCTGCTGCTACTTTCTTTTTTCCTTCATTCTCTTTACGTGTCATTTTAGCCGTCTTTTCTCTACTTCTTAAATGATATTTTCTCCTACATGCATAATTCTTCTATTTTCTTTTGTTATTTTTTTTTCTGGTTTGGATTTTCTACTTAAGAAATCCATCTCTACGACCTCCTGATTTTACCTTTTGCTCGTTTTCCAAGTTCCTTAAAGAAGTATGCTCTAAGTGATAGTTTTATATATTTGCAATTTCGTTTTCCTAATTTTTCTTTTGACCATAATAAGCAATTTCTTTTATTTCTTGGTAGTTTTGTCTGATGTATTTTGCTTGTTATCTACTTTTAATCGATTACTATTACAGTTTGATCGTCAGCAAAAAGTAATGTGCATAGTAAGTCTCCATTTATTTTTATTCCTATTTCAGTTCATTTATTCTTCTATTCCTTCAGAACTTCGTCCATATGAATTTTAAAAAGGGTGAGTCATAGACCCTTGTCTTAACTATTGAGTTTAATTGACGGAGATAGTTTATTTCCTATTTCTATTTTTGTTTTTATGTTTCTATAAAGAGTTTTTATTGCTATAATGTATTTTTCGTTTGTATTGCTCTCATCCAGAATGTGATAATGGCTTTTGATAGGAACCGTGTCATAGGCCTTTTCTATATCTTTAATTCCAAATGCGTTTCCTTATTTCTTGTTCTTATTTTTTCTGTTAGTTGTATTAATGTGAATATATTATTCACACGAGATTGTCTTGCTGTGAATCTATTTGCTTTTCCCTGAAAGTTATTTCATGCTTTAATATATCTTTAATAATTAGTCCATACTGTCTTCTGCAAGTAGAAGTCACATTCATTGCCCCTTATATTTTTTACATTCCTTTTTGAGCCTTTTTTATGCATGAATGTCAAGTCAGCCAACTTCCACTCATTTAATGAGTCCTCTTCATTAATTTGACATTTATTGAAGGTTGCCATAATTCCTAATACTATTTCAGGGGAATTTTAGCAGCTCTATCGTAATGCCTCCTGGACAGAAAGATTTGCCATTTAACAATTTTATTTGTGATTCATTAATTTCTTTGCATTTTTATTTCTTGTATTAACACATTTCCTAAAATTATTTCAGTTTGTATATCATTAAATTGTGTTCTGTCCTAAAAGAATATATTTTGGTAAATTTATTCATCCAACGAAATCATTTCTGTACCATTTTTTGTTATATATTCCTTTTTTTAACTCGATTATGGTTTTTCAGGTAATCTTGTCCTTGTCCTATCTATAAATCATTCAAATTCTTGGTATTCATTTTTATATGCTTCATTTTTTACTTTCCTTATTTAATTTTTGGCTTAATATATTTTTCTTACATATCCCTGATGATCTTCAGGCTCATTGGTTGATAACCATTTGTTATATAAATTCTTCTTTTGCTCCACCAGTTTTGCTAGGTCATCTATCCACCAATTATGTTCAGGTGTTATCTTCTTTTTCACCAAGTGTTTCATAAGCTGATTCATAAATGGCTGTTGTCAAGAGCATCTCTGCTTCGTTTTCTCGTATTAATTTGATATCAGAATCATTAATTTGCTTTCACTGGGCACTCCTACTTTCGTGTTTTACATCAACTGACTGAAATTCATACCTTCATTGACTTGCTCACCGAAAGGATTTTAAATAAAAAATCCCTTAAAAGTAAAACCATAAAATTAAAATCTTTATGTTTTTACATTACAGATTAAGAGAAAGCTTAGTTAAGTCGAAGGTTTCTTACATTCCAAAATTCCCGTTAAATAGCTTTGACTCTTTTAACTCTGCACTCCCACTTCGTTTCACGTATAATCAAGCTTTATGTTTCTTTAGCTTCATCTACAAACTGAAGCTAAAAAATATGTATGTATTTTGATAAATTACAAAAAGCCTTTGGGAAATCACTGCACCTGCTGCGATTTCCCCCATTATTAACTCTAAGAATTAACATCCATATGGCATGAATAACACTCGTGATTTTCCAAATTTCTCGAATAACTTTGCTTTTGTCTTCCATATTTTCCCTGTTGTCGTTAACTTGGCATCTGCTTTCGATTATACCTAGTTTAAAAACAGTTAAAAACTCAAGTCTCAATGTTATCTGAAATAAAGACGCATGTACATACTCCTAACCTAGTGATCTTCACTGCTTTTTATTTTATTCTCGTTGATTTTTCTCAGTCATATTTTCGTCTAATCCCAGATTTGAGAATTAGAAAAGGTATTAAGACGTCCGAAGAGAAAGAGTCCATTATTCCACCGTTCTTGTTACGGCTAAGAACTAAGAAAAGAATCCCGGATTCTGAAGAACTGGGACCGCTAAACGATTATCCGTTTCCCGGGAATCGCCCTTAGACGGTCGCCGCTTTTCGGCGCTTGGAGAACCTTTATCTCTTAGTTCATTCTCAAGTTTTCTCCAATCCCACGAATCACAAGGGAAGCAAATTTGTTTGTGTCCAGAACGAATACTGACTTCTTCTGTGATTCAATGACGCAGATTCGCAAGAAGCTGCAGAATTCAATTTGCTAATTTTAAGTTTTTTATTATCCTCCCTTTCCTCCTCCTTTATTTTCTTTGTCACCCGTTTACGGCTCCTTCTTTAATTTCATCTTAACCCTCTTCTTGTATATAATATCACAGTTTCTATTTTTTTTTCGATTTCTTAAATTTTATTTATGTTTAATATAACACAACTGAGTGGGAATGTATCCTGTATGTGTTTAATAAATTATTATTATTATTATTGACCGCCGAGTTCCTTTTTTCTCTTTTCTATTAAATCGTCGTCTAATCCTTTTATCCTTGAGCTTCCTACAAACGCGATGCAGGAATGCGTTGCCGGTGACCTATGCTTCAGGATAAAGGTCGAAATATACTCTGGAGAGCATCGACCCGAGTATTTTTATCTCCGATTCAGCAACAATACCAAATTTCGGCTCAGTTTACATGTTTTATTCAATCCGGTTCTACCCATATTTTCTCGCTCTGACGGTTGTTCTTCAGAAATATTGTTTTATATATAGTAAAACCCGTTAAATTCCGTTGCTCATCCCGTTTGATAGGCGGTTTTCTCTCTGTGCCGGTCACACGAATCACGTTACCCGCTAATAACACGTTCCACTGCAACCCACTACAGTCAATGGATCAAATCCTATTTGTCTGTCTGGTGAAAATTGCTTCTTTGTGGAGTAAAAAATGACTAAAATTAAGTTACGAAGGAAGATGCACTTTTTGCACGAAAGTGTACCATTCTTAAAAAGTATTTCAAGAAGGCAATCAGTATTGCACTATTGGACTCCCTCCCTTTAGTCCTGGCAGGTTAATCAAAGTGAAGACAATTTACATGGGTGGTCTGAAAAGTTTCCGATATTTCGCCATTTCTCGACATGTTTTCTGAAAATTTCTGAAAATTTTCTAAAAGTATTTATTTAAAAATTAAAGAGCCATTAAATCCCTCTTTTTTGATTTCTAAAGAATAATGAAATAAAAATAACCTGAATAAGACGGCATCCCGCTTGTAACACGTTTTACTCGGTTCCCAGAAAGCGTCTTAACTGTTTATTGTATATACTTGAAGAGAAGTATTTTATTCTGAGATACCTTCATTCACGGAGTTTCATTTTACTCATATCGATTATTCTCTTGACATAACTTAGTTTTAAGTACTCGTAATAGTATAAGTAAGCAAATCCCAGTATTGTGATGACAAGGCAAATCAATGACAGCATTGACAAACATACATATGAGTTTGTAATACTTGTAATTAACGTATAGTCTTAATTCTATACTGTATAGGCAGGATTTTAATTTGGTTAGAAATAACGAATTTTTACGAATTGACTCTGGAAAATTACAACCGAGGCTCCTAGATAGCCAAGTGGGTAGCGCGTTTGTCTTTAGTGAAAATGGTCCTGGGTTCGATTCGCGGAGGGGCCCTGTATTTGTGAAATTACTTCTGCTGTCGAAGCATATTCAACAATACCACAACAGTATTATGACCTAATATCCTTAACACGATGGATTACTACTATTAAATTATGGAAAGAGAAGGATAGAACAATTTTGGCGTGAAATTTCGGGGTGTTTCTTTTAGTACCAAAGAAACATATTCCTGAAAAATAACTCGGTCTAGTTCCGGGGCGATGTAGAGCTCTTAAAAAATAAAAACTTTGAGTCCGTCGGTGAGACTTTCCATTCAGCTCGACCGCCTTGATATCGATCTAGACGGGGTTAATGTCCACGCTCTAACCTCCTTTCTTAATTGAGCAGACGAATTAACGGTCGAAAGGGTCAAATGGAAGTTTACTCCATGGAATCTAAGATTCTTTAACTGTTTAGTTTTGCAGATTATTTACGCGCAAAAACACCAGTTTTGCATCCGAAAGTGCATTTCAGCGACTATTTTCTAACTCGGAGACACGCAACGTTTACCTACTAAACGATTACACACTGGGAAAGGATATCAGTTTTGCAGTGCAAGAATTCGTTTATATTAATAAGAGTTCGAAAATCATAGAATCAAAGAAATTATTGACAAAATCGATATATAAGACTATAAAGAAAGCGACAAAATAAACCGAAAGACATTAATTAATTCAAACATTTTAAGCAATTATCTGATCATCAAAACTTGCTGTTGAGGTGAAAAGATTTGAAAAGATTGAAAAATATGAATTCTTTTTATAAAATATTGATCAATCAAATAACTTTTTAAGTAATCGAACTCTTAGTTCCTCACATATTATCTGCAAATACCTTCTTTCGTATCTTTCGAGGGACTCTTGCAGTTTGGAATTCAATCGATGAAGTCAGCAAAGGTCTTGGGCAAGTAAACAGTAAAACCCGGTTAAGACATTTTTCAGCGTTATGATCGGAATGTTACAAATTTGTTCTATTTTTAGATTAGAAATTCATCGGTTCTTTAATTTATAATTTATTGCCTTAAATCTTAAAAACGAAATAGAATCGTCTTTAGCTTGCTTCTTTGCGACAGATGTAGATACTATAGTAGATGTAGATACTATAGTATTTAGAGTTCGCGAACTATTCATATGTAGTGCTGGTTGCCTCATCGTTACATTTTAAGGAATGTTTTGTTTTTCACACAAAGAGAAGGATTTCTCCTTTCTTCTCCGCGTGAAAGAAAACATTCTTTCACGCGATTCACGGTTTCTCTAATTGTCCTTGGTTCGATGCCAGAGCGTCATTCCGATTCCACCATGCATTTCAAACGGGGATAACAGAATCTTATTTTAGGATCATCCTGATAAGATATTGAATCGAAACTTTGGGATAGGTCAGAGTGGCACTTATAAAACATTAATATGCAAATGTCTCTCACGAACGAATCCTGAGTTCGACGCCGGGCGATCCTTGAGCGAATTTTCGAAAAATTTTTTGAGGACTTTCTCGGTGCGAAAGTGTATTCAACTGATTAGTTTGCAGTATGCAAGCAACTTTTACTCGTATATATATACGAGGGTGGTCTGAAAAGTTCCCGACCCCAGATTTTTAAGAAATCTTCAGAAACTTTCAGAAAACATGTCGAGAAATGGAGAAATGTCGGAAAATTTTTAGACCACCCATGTGTGTGTGTGTGTGTGTGTGTGTGTATATATATATATATATATATATATATATATATATATATATATATATATATATATATATATATATATATATATATTCCAAAAGTTAAAAGACATTATTATATTTTACGTACTTTCAATTTGGAATGATAAAAGTGGAAACTTACTTTTCGCAATACTGGTCGTGTTTTATCCGCAGGGTCTTTTGAATGCGTTCAGCAGACTATGAATTACACGGGACATCAATCTTCTTTGAGTGACTGTGCGAAGACTCGCTCTCAGAAAACGGAGCAACTTTTATTGATTTCCTTATGAAAGGATTCGAGTGATATTCTGCTGGGGAATCTCGGCGTTGTTTTACGGAATCCACCGAATGTGCTGTATGAAATCTGTAAAATAAAATTTATCTTGTACCACCCTCGTTAGTATTCATTAAAATCTTTTTAAGGTGCTCCTGTTTAAGACGGTATTTTTCATTCGCACAAGACCTATGTTAAAAATACCGCGTAAGATGCTCTTCTTTCCACTTAAAAAACGAAATCTCCAGATGCACCACTATTGCCAATGGTTCGCCTTGTTTCTTAGATCTAACATTTTTTACATCATCATCCTTTCACCTTATCTCTTGAATGGTTCCTTGTGAATATTTTTTTGGGATGGCTAATTTTGAGAGAAAAATGAAGATATTGTGAAATAGAACCTTCTCCAGTCCCCTTGGAATGATACGAATTCTGAGATAGAGTGAGATCTTCTTTATTAGTTTTGTCTCAGGGCAGAGCGTTAGATCGTAAACCTCAAGTCGTAAACATATCGAATAAACCAGAAAGGGAATGCAGTGTTTTTTGAGCGTCGTCTAGAAGGACTCTGTGATGCTCTTTCATCGCTGCTCTTAAAATTCGTTACTCTTCTTTTAGCTAATTGACTATCCGCTAAAAATTATTTCATTAAAGAGTGAACGATGACAAAACTTAAGTCACTGAGGTAGAAAATCTCCTTGGGCAAACAGCAGACTATTCTTAATAACATGAAGAAAAGGAACATGGCATTGCTTTCCCCGGTTATAACGCGGTGTTTCTCCAGGTCCCCCGAAAACCATATTTGCCAGGTTATTATTATTACCTAATATTAATTTCTTTTTGAAATCGCTTACGAATGGTTGAGAAAGCAGGCAAAGTATACACTCCGCACACCCAAATGTGCGTGACTCGTGGAATCCAAATTCTGAGAGATTGGATCCCAAAATAAGATCATTAATCAGACTTTCATTGTGAAAGCCGTTCTAAAATGAAGAGGGTTCCAGCCAATGAATAATCTCCGAGAATATTCTTACACTACACCATCCGGGTTTAAGAAACAAATCTATATCCTTGTAAGATAGAGATTATGTTTGTATACTCATCTCAACAACTAAACGTATTAGAAAGATAAATAACACAAAAATACTTTTTGCCATTCAAACGTTTATTTTCCGCATTATTTTTATTACACGATTATCGTTTCGATCCTTTACAACATCATCAGACACATGATAAAGACTCGAAACCAAAGTCGTTTAATAAAATATTGTGCGAAAAGTATACCTGCTTTTTCGATATTTTCCTTTATTATACCACAAATATTTAATTAAACATGGCCCAACTGTCAAACCATTTGTGAATGCGAAGTAATTGATATTTTTCCAGTATATCACGTTTTCAGTTAGAAGGCTCTTAAAATAATTTTATCATATTTATAATATATATATATATATATATATATATAGTGACGGAACACATCGGAATGTGGGTTCGGGGAGGACTCGAAGGAGGGGCCCCTACCTGTAAAAGGGAAAGGCAGGGAAGAGGACTGTGCCGGGAAGGCATTCGGTGGCCGGTGGGTACACCGGTACACGCGGTGGTGTACGACAGCTTAGTGCTAACCCGTTGGACAATTAAAGAAGCTGGAAGACACGTATTTGTTTTTATTTTATTCCGAACGGAATTTGTGACGCTCGGAAGGTAACCCTTCCATCCGGGAATTGTTACAATTGGCGCCCGAATAAACGACGACCTGATCTGCCATGGCAGACACTTACGGGAAATCATCAGCCTTCGATAAATATCGTGAGGTTACGGCCGACGTGGAATCAGATGAACGAAGTGAGACGGATGGTCTAACCAGTGCATTTCGTGGGATGCTGTTAAAGGCGACCGGTTCCGGTGGGGCTGAGTCGGACGCCGACCATGAAAAAGACGATGGCGAACGTGAGGCCAGCCGAACCGAATCCCGAGACCAAACCCTAAATATCATCCTATCGTTGATGAAGGAGATTCGTGAGGAGTTGAAGGCAAATAAGCTAGGGATTCGTGATGAGCTGGAAGCAAGTAATTTACGGATGCAAAAAGAAATGAAAACCATTTTTACCGAAGTGAAAATGGATATCCTGAGAGTCGAAGAAAAATTAACTTGTGTGGAAAAGAGGTGTGTGGACGAGATGAATGTCATCGCGGGGAGCTTGCGATCTGAATGTCAAGCCCTGGTAAAGTCTGAGTCAAATATCCTGGAAGCAAGGGCAGACGCCCTGGGAACTACCCATGAGGAACTCGTGGCCGCGCAGAAACGCACCAACGAATTCGGAGACGCGCGTGATAAGAGAGCCCTGGAAGCAGAAGTGGCGACATTGAAAGAGGACCACCACGGCCTCCTGTGCCTTCCTTGACCCCTCCGCACTTAATGATGAACATCCAATCGCCTTTTTAAGGACAGTGGAAAATCATTTCTCGTTGGTAACTGTGTCGGTTATATAATAATATTATATATAATAACTATACTGTCACAATTGTTCTATCAGATGCTGCGGGGCGATGCAAAAACTTGGGGATACACCCTTTGTCCGTTCCCTCAGTCCTTAGAAGGAATCCAACGAAAATTCCTGGAGAATTTCTGGGATCTGGACACGCAGTATAATTTCCGTATGAAAATATTAACTGGAAAATATTACAAAAACAGTTCCGGCACGATGAAGCAGTTTGCGACGGAGAAATTAGCGCAAGCGCGTCTGTGTTCTCCGCCACTGCGCGACGAAGAGGTGATTCACGCGTTGATTAGGCAGTTCCCTTTGCCGATCCAGAACCTGCTGAAATCCGTGGAAATGTTGACCGTGGAAAGGCTTATCGTTTTGTTATACGATCGCTCGAATGAGTCAGTAGCTGGAGGGCAGGTGAATTCCTCCCTTCTTGGCTCTCAGCCGGCCGCGGAAGCTAAGAATTCCCGAACATTTGCACCACGCAATCCTCGAGTGAAAGCCGTCAAATTTACGGAAAATCCACCATCCCTCAAAAAACAAGCCGACGGAGATTCCGTGGTGGATCGCGAAACACCAAAGTCAAAATGCCGGGCGTGCGTCGAACGACCCTCCACCAGCCATGACGTGGTGATGCCATTAAACTAAGTTCGTCTGGTTCGATCCACCTTCGCGAACCGGACGAGGAACGAAGCATGGAGGTGCTATGCACAATCGTCTCCACTTACGAACTTTTCGGGGACGACTGGGTCGGGAAGAAACCGGAACATTCGATCACTAAAAAGCGAGTGTGTCCTGAGGTGTGGTGTTTGACGCACGGAATTCTTGGTAGGGCGTTGTTGGATACAGGTAGCGAAATTTCTGCTGTCTCAGATACGTTTTTAAAAGACCTGGAAGCCAGGGGGGCGGTGCCCTCCTTTCCTTTAAATCGTTCGCGCACAATTTGTGCCGACAACCGCAAATCGTTACCTATCACCCAACAGGTTCTACTAACGATTCAAATGGAAGGCAAAGAATTCGAAGTTGTATGTTTGGTGATTAAAAACTTAATCAAACCCTTGATACTTGCAGTTGATTTTTTATGTGACAATAAGATTGTTATTGATTTCGAGGAAAATATGGTGAAGATGCAATGTTCAGAATCGGCCATCATATCGGTTCCTATCGAAAGTCAAAAAATCAGCGACGAATCAGCTATCTTAGCAGTGAAGAGCGAAATCCGCGAAGAGGAGATCGAAGATGCGGTTAAGTGCGCAAATCAGTTGAACGATGAAGAAAAAGGTGCCTTAAATCAATTGTTAATAAGACGCAAATCGTTATTTTCCTCGACTCCGAACCGAATAAAAGGGTTCCTTCAAAGGATAAAGCTGTTTGATGATCGTCCGTTTGCACAAAAATCATACCCGATTCCATTTGCTTATCGACAAAAGGTGCAAGAAAAAATCGACGAAATGCTCGCTCACGGAGTAATTCGCAAGGAAAAAACTGCGTACATAAATCCTCTGTTGGTCGTGAAGAAGAAAGATGGTGCAGTGCGCCTCTGTTTGGACGCCAGGCGATTAAACAGCCTCACCATTCCCGAAAACGACGTTCCGCCGAGGATTGACGAGATTCTGCAGAGTTTTCGTGGAGCCAAGTACTTCACGAGCATCGATTTCACCGCGTCTTATTATCAAATGGAATTGCATCCAGAGGATAGAAAATACACTGGATTCATCTACAACTCCTGCAGCTACGTGTTTCAACGCGCTGCGTTCGGCTTGAAGAATAGTGGTGCCGGATTAGTACGATGTTTGGACGATGTTATTGTTCCCGAACTTCGTCATTACCTTACGATATATGCTGACGATATACTTGTTGCTTCCTCGGACTTTCAAGAACACTGTGAGCACTTAGATATGCTTTTTCATAAGCTCGCCGAGGCAAATATTTCGCTTCGGCGAAATCGCAATTTTGCCGAAGCGAAATAAAATTTTTGGGGGTATATTATTTCGAGAAAAGGCGTAAAGCCGGATCCTGAGAAAATAAAGGCAATAGAAAACGCTCCACCTCCTGCTAATATAAAGCAGCTTAGAGGTTTTTTAGGCCTGTGCAACTTTTACACCAAATTTGTGGAGAAATATTCTTATTTAACAGTTCCTTTGTTGAGATTGCTGAAAAAGGGCTTTCCTTTGTAATGGGGGGACGAACAGCGGGAATCTTTCCAGAGGATTAAAAAAGGTTTTTTAGATACGGTGGTTCTTCGTTTTCCTGACTTTTCCAAAATAATGTATGTGCAAACAGATAGTAGTGACGTAGGTTTGGGAGCCGTAATATTCCAGAAGGACGAGGATCAGAGCCATAGGGTAATTTCGTTCACCAGTAGGGCGTTAAAAGGTCCCGAGTTGGCATACTCCACGACCGAGAAAGAAGCGCTTGCGGTCGTATGGACCTTAATCAAATTTCGAACGTTGCTATTGGGAAGAAGCGTCGTCATATTGACAGACCATAAGGCGATTACGTTTTTGACTAAATGCCATTTCAATAATAGCCGACTCACGAGATGGGCTCTCTTACTTCAAGAGTATACTTACACTGTTGAATACTGTCCTGGGAAGGAAAATAGGGTAGCAGATTGGCTGAGCAGATGCCCTATCGAACAAACGAACCGGACTACCAGGACAACATCAGATGGCGGCAATTGATTTACAATTGGCACCATTTCCCGAGGACGAGTTCAAGAATTTGTCTCGGATGCAATATGATGATCCAAATTTGCGACCCATAGTGGATTTTCTCCGCAGTGCGGTGAAACCACCAAATAATCCACAAGGTAGGATAGTCAAATTAGCGGAGGCGGAATCTTATTTAAGAAGATTCGAGCGTCGGAGGGTCAAATTCGTGTGGTTACCCCAGGAAATTCGGGAATGAGTAGTGAAGTATGCGCACCATCTCCACGCTCATTTTGGCGGAACAAAAACTGCCGCAATAATCAAAAATAGATATTATTGGCCGAATATGGACCGGGAAATCAGACAGCTAGTGGCAAAGTGCGACCTCTGCCAAAGAACGAAATTACCCTCAAGAAATTTCCAAGGCGCGATGGCCAACATCATTCCCGATGGACCCAACAAACTCGTCGCCGTGGACATTTATGGCCCCCCAAATCTAAAAGAGGAAATAGGTATGTCTTTGTGTGCATCGACGTATTTTCGAAGTTTCTTCAAGTCTATCCGCTGAACAAACCTAATGCAAGGAATTGTTTAGATTGCCTGAAAAACAATTTTTTTGTGCGGACGGCCCTCCATGATATTGTCTGATCATGGGACGATGTTTACCAGCGAGAAATGGAAAGATGAATTGGGTCAGCTGGGGGTTCGGCCCATTCAATCATCCATCCGCCATCCTCAATCCAACCCGAATGAAAGAAAAAGGAAAGAACTTTCCCGTGTGTTTCGTGTTTATTGCAGTCGGCGTCACAGGAGCTGGCCCGAGGTGTTGCCGTTTGTGAACCGGTGGTTTAATGAAGTCCACGCGAATTACTCCGATGGAGGTTCACTTTGGTCATAAGCCTCCAAATAGATTTCCCGACGGATTGATATTTCCTGAAGATAGCGCAATCGGTAAATATAATTGTGCGTTTCGCTGCCCGAAACCTAAAGAAGGCCGGGAAAAGGAGGAAGGATTGCCAAAAGAGGATACACTCCAACTTCCAGATGGGAGATTGGATTCTCCTAAGGACACCAGGCGTGTCTGATACGAAATTTGGTTTGTTTAACAAACTTTTTCATTTATATTCAGGTCCATATCGGATAACTAACCGTGTTGGCCCGAACGCTTATACGATGTCAGACGAGGCGGGAGCATACATGGGGACGTTTAATGCCTATGCCATGGTACCGTATCGACAGTGACGTGGTTTTTGTTTTCGTTTTCCTTTCTGTTTTCTGTTTACCTTTCTTATTGTGTTTATGGTTTCAGCGCAAATGCGTGAACTCCTTTTCGTTATCCTAAAACTCGTTCACGCAGGGGGGCAGCTGTGACGGAACACATCGGAATGTGGGTTCGGGGAGGACTCGAAGGAGGGGCCCCTACCTGTAAAAGGGAAAGGCAGGGAAGAGGACTGTGCCGGGAAGGCATTCGGTGGCCGGTCGCGGTGGTGTACGACAGCTTAGTGCTAACCCGTTGGACAATTAAAGAAGCTGGAAGACACGTATTTGTTTTTATTTTATTCCGAACGGAATTTGTAACGCTCCACAGTGGGCTAGAATCGAAAAAAGCTGGCCAAAAATACGAAAACGCTCTTGAGTGCGGACTTCGAAACTTCGCATGATTGATTATGAATAAATTCCACATACAACTATGGAGGTCTTTTACGCTCGATCCTTAGCATTAAATTTATACAGGAGGTCAAAGTTTACCAATTTTTGCGAAAATTTCCCGTTTCAGATTTTTCGCGAAATTCTTCAACTTTGAGTCGATTGTGAACCCAAACTAGGAAAATCATGGAGTAAAATATGATGTTATAAATATGTTCTTTGTGCTTCATAAGACTTAGTTTCAATGAATTCTGTTGAATATTTATATACTTTACATTACAAAATGTCCGACCTTTATTTTGGAACAAATTTTTACATAAATCGAGGATAATAGTAGATTGAGACACCGTGTGACACGGAGTTATTCACACCACGATAAGCTACAAACCTTCCTTAATGGGAATCTGAAATAAAATCTTGCCCCAATTCGCCCCAATAATATATAAGTCAAGATTATTTAATTCCTGAGCGAGGCAATCGACACAGTATTCCATCGCTTCCACTTGAAAATGTCACTGAAAATCAAGCCGAGTTAGTTTCCATTAAATACGACCATCTAAGATTGAAGCGTAGTTTTCTCATGAGTCCAATTCATCTCCATTGAGGACTGTGATTTTTAATCTCATTTTGGACATTTTATTATTCACTCATCATCCCCATCCACTCGTGGTGTCTGATATTATTTTTACCAGTTTAAGTAATACGTGAATCAAATTTGGTTGAAATTGCTCATGGGATTCTCGGATAGACAAGTAGGTAGCTCAAGGTGAAAGCGGTCCTTGGTTCGATTCCTGATGAGTGCTGACACATGTGGAATGTCTTCAGCTTTCGAAGTACTTCTGAAAATACTAAAATAATGGCTCCAGTCCTAATAGAGTTACGCTGGAACATACGTACAGTAAAACCCAGTTAAGACGCTTTGCACGGAAACGAGCGAAAAAGGGATAGCGTTTTAACCGGGTTGTGCAATTCTGGTTGCCTATTCGATTTATTTCTGTCTGCTTCTCGTGCAATGATTGCATAATAGTTCGACAGAAACGGATGAAGAATTTCTTAACAGCAGTGGTTAGAGCAGTCACGATCCTTGCAAGACTAAACTCCTAAGAAGTAATTCATAAGAAATCTTCCTAGAGATAAGGAGAGGAGAAAGTATATTAACATAGATGATGTAAAAAGTTTTTGGTCTGTAGAATAAGGTGAACAATTGGCTAAAGCGGGTGCATCTGCGATCTGGAAAATCCGCGTTTTAAGCGAGTAGCGAACTTTCAAGCGGTATTTTTAACATACGCTTTGTGTGAAAAGAACCGAAACCGTGTAATAAGCAATTAGCAGAGCTTCTTAAGCGGTATCTCTACCGCGTTTCTCCTGAAAAGGCTCCGGGGCAGAAGAAAAACAGCATATTACTGATCACGTATATATATATATATATTAATAATTGCAAATCCGATATGGTTGAATCGAATTGCAATCTGAAGTTTCGCAGAATATGAAGTCACTGAAATAAATGTGTTTTCCGCAACAGTTTAATGACCCCCTGATCGAACCAAAGTTCCGCATTTAGACGCGGGCGTTCCTTCTTTTGTCTTTCGTTTTTCACCACCGTATTGTTTTTCAAAGCCGAGCCTTTTTACCCGGAAATTAACTTCTGTTAAGGAAGATAGGGGGCTTATTTGATTAGATATATTATGTCCCAAAATCAGCGGGTTGTTTTGAAAATTGAATTATAGAAAAACGTTAAGTGATAGAAATTTGCCTATTGTTGTATTTTACTCGGGAGACCAGTAAATGTTTCATTAAATATTTTCAAAACTACTTTTCCGAGTTTTGCCAAAAGATAGTGCTGCTATCCACGAAATCCAAAATAAACAGCCGTCACGATGTAGTTTGATACAATTAATCAATAAAATTTTTAAAATATTGATCTTCGCAGAAACAACTTTGCGTAAATTGTGAGAATAAATCCTCAGAGGCCCGTTTCAGCATTACTGCATATGAAACCATTCCGGCTCTAACTTTAGCATTTGTTTCATTAATCAGTAGTAATTATTCTAATTTTTTGCTATCAGTAAGATTACAGGCCCTCGGCAACTTAAACGTAAATTATACCTGTACAGATAACAATTCCCCACCGAAATCTTTACAAGAGACAGTTACATTTGAAGGTCGTTACTTAGGCGAGATTGAGGCTAAAAAGTCGCTTCATCAGTCGTCAATAATAATTATATAAATGTATGTGTAAATGAAAATAGAGAGGAAAACTATAGAGGGAGAAGTGGATGTAAACATATTAGGTAGTATTTTGGGGAAAACATCCACAAGAAAGGGGGTGAGAAAAACCTGCGAAAAGTAGTGATAATACAAGCTTAAAGATTTAAAGGAAAATTAAGGTTATAAACAAGGAAACAATTCTTGAAGACTTTCGTATGAAGAGTGGCACTCTATGGATCAGAGACACGGACTATTAGAAAAGCGGAAAAGAATGTTTTAGATCAAATGGACAGACAAGGTAAGAAACGAAGAAGTATACAGAAGAATAGAAGAGATTAAAACAATATGGAGCATCATCCGGAAAAGAAGAACCAGATAGATTGGACATAACGTACTTGAAGGCAAAATAGAGGGAACAGCAGCAAGAGGAAGACCAAGGGATGAATATATTAGCCAAATAAAGAGAGATATAGGAAAGAAGAGATATCAGGATGTAGTAGAGTTAGCACTCGAGAGAGAGGAATGGAGGGCTGCAGTCAAGCAATCTACGGATTGAATGACCTATGATGTGCATAACATGGAGATCACAAGAGCAAATAATAAGACAGAAGTTACATGAAATGAAGTCTGTCAATGGACACATCACAATCATTATAACTTTGGGTTAGTTTATCTATGCTCATGGATGCAATAAAAGTACAAAATTTGCCATAAAAACTCTATTTTGATATCTGATTATTTCCATCGATCCCTATAAGTGATAAGTTATATCCACTTATCCACGGGATATATACTTGAAACATTTCCTGGCTTTTGGTCTTGAATTTTCCAAAATTATTTATTATTGTTTCTTAATTTTTTCTCAAATGAATTTATCATTTTTATCATATTCTAATATTAAATGAATAAGCCTCTGCCATTCGGTGCTCATCTGGGATTTTAGAAACAGTTGTACATAGAGCATTATATTTGTAGGTGTTACAAACGTTCTCACCTGTTGATGTTCTCCAACAGGTCCTCAGCAACTCTGCCGCCGGTGTCACCGAGCGAAGCCCATTTTCCTCTTTACTGTGCAACTTAAACCGCCAAAATTTCCTTCTCCAGCTTCAAGCAGTCATTCACCTCCAATGTCAATTACTTGAAAAGAAGGTAAGTGCTCATTCGTTTTCTTAATCCTGTTTTTCTGTCCATAAAGACCTGTCGCAATCCGTGATTTTTCTAAATTTCTGTGAGGTCCAAGCATAATCTTATCGTCTATTTCATTCTAATTAGCGAAGGAAATTGATTAACCCGACCGGTTTCGATCCATTAAACCCACATAATGTACTGCAGACATTACGATTAGTAAATGGTGTCCCAATAAGAATGCACAATTTGATTCTTGAGTGAAACATATTCTTTATTAGAAAACTTTTTTCTTTTAAACTCATCAGTTCACGATGTATTTTCGTGTGAGAAACAACGTCGGACGAATTTCGTTCAAAACTTGATTGGCAAACTCTTAATTGGAACGTGATTTAAATCGTGCATTGGGAAACCCTTTATCATATCAAACCTAAATGGTGACGTCGGATACGTTTCCCACGATCTCATGAAAATTAAAATTTAGAGATGAATGTTTGACTCTGATCATAGATCCCTCGTTCATTTGAAGCTCTTCTCAATAACGAGTATAATTAACGAAAAAGTATTTATTGCTTTACCATAATATTTATCACACGACCATGGTTTAGGTCATCATCAGTTTGCATAAAAAGAGGGGACTTTTCAGTGCTGCGGAAGGGTCGCCTTAAGGGTGTCGGGGGATTTACAAATGGATGATGTGCCAAATTATGGTTATATTAAAATATTGTGATGAAGGTATAAGTGCTATTTTGTTAATTTTCTGTGTAAGAAAGGCCTACCACAGAGTCGAGGCTGAATTAGTGGATTCGAACATGTCTTTCCTTTTCTCATTCGGTATTTACGTGATAAATCATTATGCGATCGAAAGAAAGAACGTCTCTACGTGTGAAAATAAAAAAGTAAGATGAAAAAACAGTGGCGTAGGTATAAAAGTATTTCAGGGACTGATATCGTTTTAATTTGAATTTGATGGTAATTGTGTAATTACACAAAATAATCAAGGGAAACGGAAAATATTAATTACTTGTAAGAAAGACTTGCGGTCACAAATTATGTACTTGTATTCAGTACATTCAGTCAATAGTAATTATTCACAGGAAATATTTTAAGTAAATTATCTTTAAAAAGTTAATGTTTTATTGACTTTAAGTATTCTGAGCATCGATAAGATAAATTAGACCTTTATCTTATTTATAAGGATAGAAAAGACGTATAAATTAGATTCTTAAACGTGGAAATTATAATCTTACAATTAGTTCTTTACGATATTTTGGGAGGCATCTTCCTAATTCCCCCTTGCATACGCCACTGTAGCAAGAGCTGTCTCACGGACAGAATTCCTCCAGCAGCCTCTTGCAATTATACACACTATTTTTCAATATAATTATCCGTCTTGTCCAAACATTTGTCCCGCCAAAAGAGCAGTGCATCGAACTGTGATTCCCCGTCCGGAAGGCATTCTTCCTCACTTCCGTATTGCTCACTACAATTAAGTGGGAAACTTTCTTTCAATTAATAAGATAATAAATACTTGGTTGGATTAATATTTAATATATGCGGAGTAATTTTTAATTGGAGTGTCTATTCCCACTCTGAATTGTAAGAAATTCATGGGAAAAACATCACAATTAATTTTCGGTGGCCAGAAAGAAGTCACAGGAACACGTTCACGGAAAAGACCACACTTTTGGTTAATAAATGTCATCAAAGGGCATACTTTATCATCACAAATTAAATGTCTTTGTTCTTTATAATACAGTCAGTTCTTTTAATTTACGCGTCTTTATCCCGATGCCTTCGACTACCGGTCAAACAAATGTTTGTGATCAAGTTGAGAAAAGGTATCTATGTCGTCATGTGTATCATTTTAAGAGACTGCATTTTTATGCCCGTATGAGCTTCATTTTTTGATCCGCTCGGCTTGAAGTAAAACATCAAACAGAAACGATAAATCATTCTTTTTCGGGTAATGAAACTGAACCCGAACCGAAAATTAAAATTTCTGACCCTTGATCGAAACCAAAAATCTTTATTAATTTCTATTTTAATTTTTAATTCCGATCAATTATAACGGAATCACCATTACAGGATGAGTTATAATCCGATAGTCAACATTTATATTTTTATAACTGAAGTCTTACTTTGATTGTTTCTTTTATATCACCATTTTGTTATGAAATTCAATTAAAGTTTATAAATGATTAAATAATAAGGAACAATAAATCAATAACAGTAAACCTTCTATAAGGATTTGATGCTCGTATTGAAGAAACACAAGTTCACAAGAATTATAATAATGAAGAAACCGATAGTACGGAGACATATGGAGTTAAATCGAAATTTGGAAGGAAGACAGCTTTTAATAAATTCAAAACAATTTTGGAGTACATAATCGTAGAAAAAGTACGGCAAAACACTTTCACATAATATTCACTCTCCACTCGATTCGGACTAATGTGGTTCCGTTGAGAGTCTATTATAGGAGTGCGTATTTCGCAGAGTTGTGACGGATTTGAAGCAGTGTTTTCCAAACTGTATTCCACGGTACATTTCCATGAACATTAGAGTGTCGCGAAAATTTGGTGAAGCGAATTTTGAAGAAGTTTTTCTCTACAATTTGCGAAAAATTTCACCACAGAACTATTGATGCTTGTATTTTTCGTAAGATTTGTGTCATTGTTGATTAGTTATTTGGCGAGTTTTTATATGTATGGAATAAATATTTACTCGTAGTTTGTATTTCTCAATGTAAACTATTGGGTGCGTGCTGGTTTTTCTAACGAATTCGCCTAAAATTTGTAAGGGAGACTGTTTCAATAAATTCTCGTGAATGTTTATATTTCGCGAAAAAAACACTTCAGTATGATTTTGAATTTAAAATTCGGCGTACAATTGGTTTATGTTCAACTGCAAATGTAAGATTAAATTTCGTTGGTGTATCGCAAACAAACTTGCAATCGCCGGCACAAAATAGTTGGGTAGACACTGCTTTAAGGCTTAAGTTAAGAAGGTCAGGGATAAGGAAGGACTTAATCGACCCACTGTTGTTGTCGACGCATTTGTTTTAAGGGCTTCTCCCGCAGGTGTATAAATATAGATTCTCAATCGAATCAGTGCTTTGTTTTTTTGATAAAAGAATTCAGAAATTCTCACGAAAGGTCTAAATTACCGCGCTTATTTGTTAAGCGATCGAAATGGGCATATTTGGGTTATTTCCCCATTTGATATTTTTAAAATTTTAAATATATATGTAAAACGTTGGGTTTTAAGTTTCTGATATGTTTTAGAAAGAGCTTCATATCATAAGGGAGAGCTCATCATATAATATGTATCTGCGATGAACTTTACGTATATATAAATAGAGACGGATTTCCGCAAATTGGATGTGCAGTAAAATCCGACACTTTTAATGAAAACGCGTCATAAGCGAACCGGTATTACAAATTTTCATTTCTTTTACATCAGAGAGGTAAAGGGAAGGATATTCTAGCTCTTTAGTTTTTAAGTAAGTGCTTTAGATCTTAAAACCGAAAGGAAGCTATAATTTCCTTTCCTTACCACAGATTAGGATATTTAGAAGTTCCACGAACTATTGTTGAGTTTATGGTTGCCTTCTCGTAATATATTTTTTAAAATGGTCAGCTTTTCTCAGAGAGCGTCATAGTATTTTACAAAATTTTGGCATTTCTTTGGTCTAAAACGAAGCAATTTTTGCAAGATAGACAAGTAGGAAAATCAAATAAACATTTACGGTCGAATGACGCTGTGGATAGGCTGTAGCGGGTAATCTTATGTTTAGTGTGAAGGATCCGCGTCAAGAGCGTCTTAATCGGATCTTCCTGAATTAGCTCAATAGTCTGAAAGAGATTCCAAAGAGAGAGATAACTGCCAGTAGAATGTCGGACGCTACTCATGATTTTACACCTCAGAGAAAAAATATTCTTATCTAAAGTGAAAAGATTTGAAGACACAGAACAGATTGGGGAGCAGTATATTATTACTTTGTACTCCATCCTTTTAAGATTATTACTCTACAAAATGAAATTCATTTGATGCGACTGCTTTCGTCTAGTAGTAAACATCTTTAGGTCGCCTCGAATAAATTTACGTTCTGTGGAAATTACAAAGGAATATTTTGATTCTTTGTTATTTTCCACGAAGTTGAGCTTGGCCACATCACATTTATTAAAGGAGAGGGCAAATAGGGTCAGTATGGGGTAGATTATCTCGTGTTATCTATACAATATATATGGGGTAGATACCTCGTGTTAATATAAGGTACCCACCCCAATATTTGATAACGAGGGAGAGGTCTTAGAAAACTCATCAAGAGAATAGTCGGTAGGAGCGAAGAAAAAGTCCGCGAGCGATGTTACTTTGCGCTAGCCAGGGCTAACCTCCAGTATATTTCCAGAATGGGTCGCGGTACTATTCTATGGTATATAAAGTTGTCTTCACGAATCAGAAAAAGTTCAGTAAAAAATTGCTAAGACAAATCGGTAAACATTACTGGGATCCGTGAGGAGACAGGATGGGAATCATTAGAAAAAATAAGGTTCGATCAAAGACTTAATTTACTTAATAAATTTAGAGAGAGTACGTTTGTAGAAGATTTACCCTATTGCCCTACTTGCTTCTTAGGCCTTTCTCTCGACGTCGAGGGAGATCAGAGAAATAGGCGCTAGAACCAGCCGATGCAAGATTTGATTTTTCCAGGGACGATATGCAAAAGTTATTAATTAGGAAGGTGGAGTCGCGGTGCATGCAACCCGTTCCATACACCGAAAGGCAGCTTGCAGGGTACATACGTAAATGTACATGAATCAGTGAATCTGTTAAGAGTTTCCAATGGAAAAGGCATCTATTTTACTAATAATAATGCGAAATAACATGAGATCGCTTTAAGTCAATTCAGAATGGTGTCAATAGAGAAGGAAGGGTGGGGATTCTTTGGGTGGGGCAAGAGATGGCTCGAATAGGTTATCAATTTATAAGTAGTTGAGAGATGTTTATTGGATAACTAGAGGAGAGGAAAATAATAATATAACTTTTGGCTTTAAGAGGAATATTTATGTCGACTTAAGATTGAAGCTCGAATTACTGACTGGTTTACGGAGAAACCCCTAAATGCAGTGCAAAATGTTATGCGGACCACATGGAGTCTTATTGTTCTACGTCACACTTTTAGCGTGTCGATATAGAAACGAGGGAAGGGAATTGTATTTTCAAGGAAACGTAAATATACCGCATATACCTAAATAAAAGTCGAGTCTCCAGTTAATTTTTAGGGCTGGATTTAAGAGATCTATTTTTATGAGGATACTATATTTTTAGGAACGATATTCATTTGGGTCAAAATTTTAATCAGCGAAGAATAATTTGAAAAGAAGTAAAAGTTAAAGACGAAGACAAATACATCAATTAAGTCCGGAGAATGCGAGGTTTTGCAAAGGAAAAATGTTTTCGTTCCAATAACAACATAAATGTGTTGCAAATCGTTCCATGTCTGAGTAATGTTAACTTCACTTTAGATCTTTATGCTCCATATGGTTTTTATTACAGAAATGTGTACACTTTAGCAACCAGAAAGAGCATGTTCAGTAGCACATGTAATTATATGCTGTATTTGGATACACATATCGTCGATTTTTATTGAAGGTACGTTGTTAAAAAATCATGGATTTTCCGAACACTAATTGGGGGAACGATTTCTAACTGAAATCGAGTATTAATTCTGTAACATAAGTTAGAGACTTGAGACAAACTGTATATTTACGAATTGGAAACCATTAGGAAAAACTATCTCTGCTCCAAGAAGGCTCAGACTCGAACTCAAGAGACCATAGTACGATTCCATACTCGTCATCACTTCACTTTTATCAGTCTTTTACAAAATTAGAAAAATTGTCGTACAAAATCGGACCAAGCATCAATCATTCATAACCCAAAGAGAATTATTAAATAATTTTTTTTATTTTGGCCGTAGAATATCGTTTTCGAAACGAAATTACGAATATTTTGATAAAATATACGAAAAATTTCAGAAATGTTGTAAATTTCTGTTGTACACAACCCTTTCCCTATGACAACGGATGCGATTGTTGAATCCAATCTGATGTATTTTCCGTAAGAATTCACGGGGAATTTAGGCTCATATAAAAGTCATGGTAAGGAAATGATAACAATGTTAGAGGTGATGCAATAGTTTTCATAACAGCGCAAATATTTACAGTTGTTTTTATGAAATAAAGGACTTTGAAATTAGTATGTTACTTGATTAATTTAATTTCTTTTATCAATTCACAACTGTGTATACAAAACATGACATACCGAGGACCTTTCAAGTGTTATATTCTGACTTTACAAATAAATCATATATATTGGCATTCAACTTTGCGGTTGACGAAAATGAATGTGTCAATTAAACACTTCAACATTTTCTTTATTCGGCTCTCTTGTCATAGAGTAGTAAAAAATGATAAAAACTAATACAATGACGACTGCTAATCAATAGATGGAAGTTTAAAATTAAGTTAATTCTCCTTGACTAAAAGCAAAGAAAAGAAAAGGAAAATTTACTTCTAGGAAATCAAGAAGTTTAAAATTAAGCATTTTTGAGGCATTGGGTATGGCCATTTACATTATTACGAATTCTCGAAGTTGACGCAAATCAGGTCAGGTTTTTTAATTTTTTTCTTAAGCCTTCATTTTAATGAAACAATTTTTTAATACCTCATCAAACTGATAGAAATTATATTGAATTTGAAATCGTTCTAAAATACTTCGATAAAAGACTGAGCCATACATTTACAAATAGATCATATCTGTATCAAATTTTATATTTAAAATAATTTGATTATGATTCCTCAAATAGATTATGGAAATGGTAATAGCAGTATTTCGCGATGGATGTATTTTTTTTTTACTTTTGATGAGAAATCGCGCAAATAATTGCAATGAAAAGTGATTACTTAGATTTTCCGAAAGAAGAATTCGCAGCTCTATGAATTGAATTTATAATGTATTAATGTTGCAAATTTGTGCTCGCTAACTGACATTTGGTTCTATTCTCAGCAGGGATGACATTCCCTCATTTTTGTCGAATTTCAGGTAAGCGCACTCATCAATATGATATTTATCACTTTAGCTGCGCAAAGGCGGCCAGAATTTCCTTCCTCATTTGGACAGGGCATCTGATCTGTTCATCATCACATTCGCATTAGTTTACGATAAACGAAGAGACCACATATTTGTGATTTCGACGGGATAAACATGTTTCGATGTAATTGCGGACATGACGGAACCCAGGCGTGATTTCATAAATATGCAGTTTTGCCCAAAATATCTTTACGTTCGTTGTATCGTAAACTCGTTGCAATGAATGGCTTTGTATTCGATAATCACTTTCTCTGAACCAGTGGACAAAAATATTACTAGCCGAAGCAAGCCCTACAAAATATATTTCAATATATGTATTGTACTCTATCTAAGGGATAAGGAAAATGTTTTCTCGCATTAAATTTTTGTTCAGTTCTTAATTTTGTGCTGTGCTTTATGAAAAAGATGAAGAAAATCTTTACAAATATATCACTGAAGGGTTATATTCTGAGAAAGGTTGCTTTCATTAGATTTAAAATATCTCTGCGGATTATGAATGTGTAAATAGTAAGTATTTACTAGTATCAGATAAACATACGAAGGAGTTTTAATGTATTTATGATAATGTTTATGCTGATTAACAAGCAATAACATAATTTCAACAATGCCGATGAGTTTTTTTAGTGTTTAGGAAGCGGAGTAAATGAGAATTTGTGTTTGCTATTCATCAATTATTTAAAAGCAAGCAAAGTAATTAATTCGTCCAGAAAACAGTTATTGGTAGACGCTCTCAGTTAAATTTGGCTATCCAGTAGCTCCTATATCACTGTCGTTTATTTACAGTATTAATCATTGTTGTTTGTTGATATCGTTATTTATTTTGAAAGACGTTATCATCTGCAAATGTAACCTTATCGACGTGGAGTAAATAATGGTTCAGTTTAGATGCCCTGGATCTATTTATCTCGGCCTTTTCATTCAGATGGCGTGCAAAGAGGTTTCCGTGAACGAAACCCATTACGAAAATGAACGTGAGTGGAAATCTGGCCGCCTTATGTAGTTGTAGTAATTTAGTTTGGTTCTCGGCCGCTGCTTTGCTTTCTCCAGCTGTAGTGAGCCATTTTCATTTATTTTTAGGATTAGCAGCGTTATGAATCAATGGCTTTGCAGCTTCAATTTCTCTTAAAGTTATCCATTTATTTCTCTTCGGTGGGACTGCCTTCATTCTATGAGGGGAATGAGCTAACTTATTCGCATTCTCTCGACACTGAACTCTGAGGAAAATCCCGTATCTGCTAAAACATAACCTATTGATTAATAAAGCTTGTTTCTATTCATTCACACAGAATGAAATATAAGAAGAGACTATTTATACTCAATCTCGCCGGAAAAAGAAGTATTGTTACTATTATTGTTATTATTACCATTATTGTCATTGTTTTCAATTCGACATTAAGTTATCATAATTATTATTGCTACTATTATTTCGGTGGTGGTTTTTCATCTATACTTTCATAGTATTTATTGCTCCTTCACCATGGAAACAGAATCACAAAATGAACTCGGAAATAACCGTGATGTCTTTCGCGCTCAAATGGTTTGATTTATTGAGTGAGCTTTTGAGAAATTTCCCGCCACTTCCTTGCGACAGTGCCTTGCTAAGAATTATTTTTTTAATTTTTAAAAGAAGTAATAAATAATAGTAATTCTATTTATATGTGTATTTTTGCCATAGTTTCTGTTGAATTTCCTTATGTATAAATCTGTGTGATTTATAATGTTGTATTCTTGATGTTCTTTTATTTTACATTGTTTTGTTGTTAATTTATCCCATGTTGTCAGCAGGAAATAACCTTAGGATGGGAAAAATGAGACTTCGCTCTTTTAAGACTGTGACTGGAAAACGAAGAAGGAAGTGAAAGATATCGCTAAGAATCGAACGCAGGTCTTCGGATTTCAGGGCGAACGATACTCACTATTGTGGTATATGAGGCGGAATGATCAATAAGATAATTGGATCATAAGATAAAAGAAATATACATGCGTGTGATGATATACAAGATAGTTTTTAGTTAAGATTAATGAAAATGTGCGACTGAGAAATTTTTAAATCACTATACTAAATTCACTGGATGTACACGTGACTAAGGGTCGGTATTATTGGTAATATAGCGATAATATAATCGCTAAAGATGTAATTATTAAAAATACAATGAGACAAAATATAATAAGATGAAATGAGTTGAGAATAAAAAATTGCATTTATTTATATAATGTTTTGTACGAACGAATCACTCATTGCTTGTTATCATTTTTATTATTATTTATTATTAAAATAGCAACTATTTATAGTTTAATTAGATTAAAATACCTGAAATCATAAATAATAATATATATAAACGATAAAAAGGAATAGAAAGTCGTTCCGTATAGATTCATTCGCATTAATGAAAAATTAACAACTCCCATAACATATTGCGGAATTGTAAATCATCCGATCTTTAATGTCTTTGGAATTTGTCTTTCCTTGTTTTATTTGAGAATATCCTTAATTTGTCGACAGTAAATAACCTCATATGTACTCATGTTGGGAGGAAGGTGCAACGATAGCTTTATTACAGAGCAGTATAATCATTAACCATAATGGGAATCATGGGACATTGGCAGGGACATGTTGCAAATGTAGTTAAGCATCAATTCAAACTGAGCCAATACACCGAAACAGCGATACACTCATATTCATCATACACAATGAAAGAGGAGAGTTTACGTTCGAATTTAAGTTATGCATAAATATATAAAAGTAAAACTCATTTAAGACGTCTTTCGCTGATTGAAGCCGCGTCATAACAGGGATATTACAAAGATTTTGGTTTCTTTTGATGGGGTAATGTTTAAAAAGTGTCTCGAAAGAAATCTTCGCTGCGTCTAGAGAGTCCGTGGTTGCCTTCTCGTCATATAATCTCTCCTTATGCATTATTTTGGAAATTTTCACTCTACATTTAAGCAATTTGCATCAAATAGACAGGGAAGAATAATACGAAGGCGGAGAATAGCGGTTGCAATAATTCTAAGGACGGGAAAATCCACGTTAAAAACGGGTGGCGGAGCGTCTTAAGCGGTATATTTACCATGTGTGTGTAATGGACCGAGAGAATACCGCGATTTAAGTCCCAACCGTGTTTCATTGTATGTATAGAAGACTGATATCTGATAAGCTTATCTGAATTAATTTCCTCTCCTTATCATTGGAAAAGAAAGTCGAGGATTACAGAGCCGCAAGTGTCGATTTTGTGGAACTTTCACTGGAATGGCGGGATATAGAATGTTATCTAATTAGGGCTTTTATATAACTTAACTTAGAGGTTAGTTATTATTATGTACTTTCATAGTTAGTCACTAGGACCGGTGGCGATGTCAGTTTGCACTACTATAACGCAAAGAATTATACAAGGTTATTCTGATACAATTACAGAACATAACTATTAAAATGTCCCTTTATTATTGACTATATCATAACTATTGTCCATATACTATTAGCAATATTTCAATAGCTACAATGTTTTACTATTTAAACAGCTGTAATTTACAAAACGTAAATAAATGATAAATATAAATCTACAGCAACCACAAACACCATTTGAAGGGTGGGAATATACATTTTTTAGAAATTGTCTTAAAACAATTATGAATTGATTAAATTTTTCTTAATCTCCAGTTTTTTCCTACTTTCAGTTCAGTTCTTCAGTTAATTATCTACAACAATCATTTGAAGTTAAGTAAACAATACCGTTGACGACCAAACTTCTCGAACCTTGAAGATGGCGCCATGCGTTAAAATGCTTTAAATTTACAGTCAGGCGTCGTTTGCGCTTTAGGATTTCCGTTTGCGCATTCGTCACCATTATATATTTCTTTTACTTTATGAGCTGTTTTGCGTGAGGGTTTTTATTCCTTTTGATTCGCGGTCACGAACTCAAACCACGTGCACGTGATCTTGACCGACAAAGCGGAATTCTTTTCAAATTGTCGATCGTGAATGGATCAGCTGTCAAAATTATTCTTTTTTACTTCTCAAAATCGCGAGGAAAGATTTCTTTCAGTTTTGTGTTTACCATATATATATATATTTAAAGAGATGAATTCTCTACCAATCTCCCTCTCAGTTTTGCTTAATTCCATTAGAAAATTTCTCAAATCATGTCTTAACTCAGAAACTTAAATTGGATCCCAAATAAGACCGCGAATTAAGTACTTCTCGAAAATACAGAAAAGCTTGATAAATTTTGATAGATATCATTAAAGTTTAAAAATTATTCCTTTTTCCTCTCCCACTTCATATGTTTGACCTAAAAGCACTGAATTTGCTGCCGATTGACAATTGACTATCGGAGGTATATGCATTTCTATCAGCAGTGAATTTAGAACGAGAAAACACTCAATAGATTACCTAATGCGTTCATATGTTATCTTATATATTTTATATCTAATATAGTTTATTTTTTTCTTACACATTTTTCTTAGGACTGAAATCGTGGCAAAAAGTAAACAAACTTTCAATTTCAAAATTCAAATCACCGAAACAAAAACAACAGAATAGAACCCTAAAAGCAGAAGATATGAAAGGGAAGAGATCAACTCATGAAATGGAATACTTAATGAAGGGACAGATGGATGTACAAGCTATGAGTTCTAAAAAGTGTCATTTAATTCGAAAGGGTAGTTTTCTAAACAATGATTGTTAACTTTTTCGTCAATAGCTTTTATAAATTTTAACAAATTTTATCCCTTTGGTATATTTTTGATAAAATCATGAAATTCCGAGCAAGCAAATCAAAATTTAGTTTATAATTTTACATTTAAAATTTCAACAGCAAAATGATCTTTCATCCGTCCATTGGTCTCCCATATTTAATGCAAAATAGGATTTATTCATAATAAATGAAAAATTCTTCAAAGTTTCAAACCGATCGAAAGAGCTACGGACTTCTCAACGATTCTGACATCTCCAAACATATCGTATTTTGGTCATAACATCTGTCATTATCAGTACCGCTTAAACTCTGGAACGAACCTCTTGATTCCCGTACAAATGGAAACCCTAATAATGAGAAATTGAGAATCCAATTGAACGAATTCCTTGAGTCAAGACCATGAGTTTTTCTTTATCAAGAATGCATCAAAAACTTGTTGAAGTGGAACATGAAATTTTGCAATTAAGAAACAATAAAATATCATTGATTAAATTACATTTTTATTTTCTTTATTTATTTTAACTCAATATGGGAACATTCTGCTGAAAAACCTCAACCGTCCTCTCAATTTTTTCACCAATGTTTTTCTCCGCTCTCAAATCCTTTGTTCTGTCATCGTCAGAAAATATTTAATTATCCTCATGCGATTTTCAATGGCAGACATTCTCCTTCTTCTCGTTACATCAACCTAATTCACACCCTTTCTTTTCATCTCCCATAGATCCATGTTCTACTGCAACTCCTTATTTCATTTGATTCGTTGTAATCAATTTACTTCTATCTGCCATAACTGAACCTTTCTGTCCTTATCTAATTTAAAATTCACAATAGATGGAATGAAATGAAACTTTACACACGAAGTTGAGCGTCTGACCCAAGGTTCTACGCGAAGTGAAAAATTGAGTAATTCCTCTTTTCTGTTCAATTATTGTTTTATTGTTTATTTAATGTTTTAATCAGCGTTATTACTCACTATGATTGGCAATTACTAGCTTTTTACTACTACTTTTTCTAACATCTATTTCTCTGATCTTTCCTCGCTGTGTCAGAATGGCTTAATCTACGAGGGCTCATAATATCAGCAGTATCTTTTACGAATGTACATACCTTCTCTGAATTTATCAAGTAAATTAAATCTCTGATTGAGCCTTTTTCTTCTCATCCTGCCTCCTGAAGCATCCAAGTAACACTGATTTATCATAGAAATTATTCACAAAAGAAAATTCTTATTTCCTTTCGTAGCAACTTTTTTAACAAGCAAATATAAACCATTAGTAGGGTGCCAGACATAGTCAAGGTTAGCCCTGACTAGCGCAAAGTAACATCGCTCGCGGACTTTTTCTTCGCTCCTACCGACTATTCTCTTGATGAGTTTTCTAAGACCTCTCCCTCGTTATCAAATATTGGGGTGGGTACCTTATATTAACACGAGGTATCTACCCCATATATATTGTATAGATAACACGAGATAATCTACCCCATACTGACCCTATTTGCCCTCTCCTTTAATAAATGTGATGTGGCCAAGCTCAACTTCGTGGAAAATAACAAAGAATCAAAATATTCCTTTGTAATTTCCACAGAACGTAAATTTATTCGAGGCGACCTAAAGATGTTTACTACTAGACGAAAGCAGTCGCATCAAATGAATTTCATTTTGTAGAGTAATAATCTTAAAAGGATGGAGTACAAAGTAATAATATACTGCTCCCCAATCTGTTCTGTGTCTTCAAAACTTTTCTCTTTAAATTAGTCTGAATATTTTTTCTCTGAGTCATAAAATCATGAGTTTCGTTCCTCCACCGTGTTACTGACTGTGCTATTCATACACACCAAAACCCTTTACAGCGAAAGAACACCTGTACGTACAAGGTACAGCCTCGGGTGAGTGTCCGTTGCTGAGAAGTGTCCGCCGAAGAGGGAACTATCACATCATGTGATAAGGACATTAAGAAACTGTCCTTTGCAATGAGGTGTCCATTAAGTGGGGTGTCCGTTGAAATGAATTGTGCGTTAGGAGAGATTTTTACTGTGTTATGGGTGTGGAAATCGCATGTTAAGTTATTCGCGAGGGTTACATATTTCACCGAATCGAATGTTGGTAAGTTCTTCTCGATATACCAAGAAGAAGTATTAAGAAGAAATCGAATTAGTGGGAGAATCCGCTTCGAAAAATCGTTTTTATTCTCTCTCCAAAAGAGTGCATTGAATTGGTTTTTCTGGGGAAATCGATATCACCGTCTCATTCCAGTATTTGTCACTTTCCTCTCGAGATCGATTGCACTCGTCTTCTGTTTATTACAAAAGGATGGATTCACGTTCCCCTCGTCTGCCTCATACATTCATTCAGTTGTTGTCATAGGAGCTCTGTCGAATTCCTCATTTGTTATAATTTCATTATATTAATAACGATGATTTATTTTCTTCTTTTATGGCGAATTTGGAACATTTTAAATACATTGAAAATCATTCCACGTTCATCATTTACAAGAATGCATTTTTTGAATTGTTAGTTCTGGGAGCCATTTTCAGGTATTATTGACAGGGTTGTTAACTTAAGGTTAAGATTAACTCTCATTGATTCTGCATTTTTCGTAGTTTAAAACTGGCTATTGTTGTGTGGTTAGCTGGTTTTTTCGGATAATTATGAGAGTAAACTAAATGTAATTAATTGTTTTTTACTAATATTCACATAAAATTTTACAAAATTATTACATACAATGGTGAAAACATTTTAAAGTGAATGTCAAACAATAACATACAACAAATTTACAGAAAATATACATAAATGAATGAAATGAAAAATCAATGAAAACTATCTCCGAGAAATGTATGTGAAATATGATTTAAATGGGAAATTATTTACATGTATATAATATAATTTCAGAGATGCTTCATCTCGGTAAAAACCAGTGTAAGATCACAAATAGAAAAGGGGCCTTCATTTTAACGCACCCAATTTTGTCAATGAAATACTAGTATAATTTGTTGTCAACTCCTAAAACTTTTTGTTGGAGTGGAGGCAATAAACAAAAGTTAGAATTGCAGTGGAATATATGAAGAGTGTGTTTGTGACAAAATAGGAGAGATATTCATTCATTGATGAATGAATTTCTATGGAAAGAAAGGAGAGCATGGAATCATAGCTGAGTATTTCATGGCTAAATGTAGTGAATTCCTTTTTTAAACGACTGTTTCCTGCGAAACCTCTAGCTAGCATGCTCTAGTAGCTCAGGTTCTTTAATTCTTCTATAATTAGTAATAATAACACATTTTTTACTTTCTTTTATCTCCAAATGACAATGCTCAACTGATAAAATATCAAAATCCATATTATATATGTAATTCATGTAAGATCTGAACTCATATTAAAACAATCTGCAGAAATTTACATTTTAATCTAACGAATAATTTTATAATTATTTTTAAGTAACCTTTTTAAATTCAACTAATATCTATCATTATTTTTCATAGATACTTTTAGTATTCAATTTAATATCTGATATTGAAACAATCTGGAGAAATTTAAGTAACTTTATATTTTTTACCAGAGTAACACTTTATATTTATATTGAGGACCAATCTCCTATTTACGTTTCACCTACCATGTAAAGTTTAACTACTTTTTGTCTTTTTTCTTATTGTTAGATAATTTATAATTTTTATCTTAAGGTGTGTCTAGCAAAATGAACCGAGTGGTCATTTCTGTGCCTCAGTTTGGATGGATGAAATATTGTGTGTGTGACCAAGCAAATGCTGGTTGAATTAGATCCTTAAGCTATTAATAGATAATGCTCATAAATTGGTGAAAAGATGTATATTGAATTGCTCTTGATGTTTGCTAGCATAGATAAGTATATTAAAGCAAATTGAGTGCTTGCTGCGAAAAAGAATATCATGAGTGATATATATATATATATGAACAGCGAATTCCTGATTATCCATGCATGATATTATATTCTTCTCCTATATTTTTTCTTTCTACTACCATACTTAAGTATTTTCATGTTCTAACATAAGCAGGATTTATATAAGACATATTTCTGTTTAGCAGTGGGAACTTTACTATACTAAAATATTTATCATTTATTATCATTATTATTATTACAAAATACATCAAAAGTGGAAAACTGTCTGGTGGTGACATTACAAAGGTAAAGACATCCAGTCTGCAAACAAAACTTTGCATAATTTTTAAGAAAAGTACACCTGATACTACTACTATACCCTGTAAGCTGGCATGTGGCAGGGAATGCATGCGACATGGTTCCCATAATTGGTTACCAACGGTTATCATAGTAGTACGTCAAGTGGATTATCCTATTTCCATGTCTCATATGTTGAATATCTAATATTCACTCGAGGGCTCAGAAAATCACTAATTGTATGGTACTTATCAATTTAACTTCACCTCTCCAAATTGACTGGAAATTCAGCTAGTAAGAAATAAAAATCTGAGTTTGGAATATCTGTCATTCCAGATTATTATCCTCTTCCCGTCATTGACCTGGATAATCGAGAGTTCACTAAATGTGGAAACGTTGAATTAAGGATAAGAATAAAGGGATGGAGTGGCATCCCCTCGTTTCACCGACACCCACTCGACCGACACCCACTTGACCGACGCCCAATTGACCGACGCTCACTTTATTGACAGCTCAGTTGATCGACAGTACATTTGACCGACTGCTAGTTTGAACGTTAAAGCGATATTGTTAATGCGATACATCATTATCGCAAATGAGGCAATCAAAGATGTATATTTGAAGAATTCCGGCGTATTAATAATGTTAACATCTCATTTTAACGGTCAAAAGATGTATAAAGTGTTCGATTGGAAATGAGCATTTGATTGGCCTTAGGTTCTCGTCCGGTGACCTGTCGTCGGAATTCGACGAAGGACCGGACGCTATGAGAACGGAATCGACGCAGCCAGGGCACACGGCGCCTACACAACACCAAACGGCACCGCCACAACAGCCAGCGGCACCTGGTGGCGGACAACAGCAGCCACCATCCACTCAGCAGCAGCAGCCGCAACAACAACAACAGCAGCAGCAGGGGGTGAGCATCCAATTCCTCACTCTTCTTCTAATTAAATGCGATCTCATTTTAGACTAATTTAGGGACAATAAGTACAGAAAAACCAGGTTAAGGGTTTTCAGGGGGTGTGAGTGAACTCCGCGGTATAAGTGGGATTGCTGGGATGTTACAAATTTTCATTTATTTTATTACGCTCCTTATCTTTTAAAAAAGTCCTTCACATTTAAAAACGAAAAGGAATCTTCTTTAGTTTTCATTACAAATGTAGATATTAAAAGAGTCTGCCTGTTGTGCAACGCGCGTTTTCTCGTCTTATATTTTAAGAATGGTCTGCTTTTTGTACAAAAAGAGCCTATTCCTTATTTTCCTAATTTTGGTTATCTATCACTCAACAATGACAAATATTTTTACCAAATAGACGATTATGAAAGAATAGTGTAAATAATTTACATATTTCGACTAAGGGGATTATTATAGATGGTAGCACGGCACTTTGGAACGTGTAAAATCCGCGCTTTAAGCAGAAGCGGTATTTTACCATGCTTTTCATGAGTTCCGGACTGTAAAAAATCCGCGTATTACGCGTGATAGTGTCTTAAGCAAGAGCCTTTACACGGGTTTTACTGTAATGTGGAGATAACGCCTTGTTGTTGTACCATTTTGTTTCTGTTTACTTGTTGTATTGTATATATTGTTTCCGTTGGTGCGATATTAATTACGTTAGATTCAATTATCGTTGAGATGGAAGAGAAAGTTAATTTCTGAGTTATATGATTTGAGGTATGATTTTTCACCAGATTTCACTTGCCATAGTTAGTTGGACATAATCAGGATTATCTTATGTCCCGTTTCTGCCGGATAAGTCCCGTTTCCAGCCTTTCCTTCCCGTTCATCAAGAAATGTACTTGGTCCCGTTAAAGCCTTCGCCAAAATCTCGACATTTTATAGTATTTAATAACAAAAATACAGAGAATCTATAATTTCTGTTGCAGATAAATTGAAAGAAGTCAACTGGTATAAACCAGGGGTGGCCAGCTTAACTACTTTGCGACCGCTATCGACTAAGTGAAACAAAATTTGGTATTTCTAGAAAGCGAATTATTTATACTCGTATTTCCTTTCCAAAACTTATCTTATCAAAGCTTTGGAACTTGAAAGTCAATTTAATTTACCATAGATGTATTATAAACACAAACACTTGAGGTAAAAATATTTCGATTAGCAGTCACGAATGATCGAATGTCCTTCGATAGGTCGATCGCGATAGGCTGTATTGTAATGTTAAAGTGGTATCTTGGTTAAAAGACGGTAATCAGTTTAACATTATTTAACAATAAAACCGATTTACGTCTCTTAATCAACGTAATCATTCGTTATATTGTTATGACGCTTACATTGAATTACTGTTAACGTTGTTAAATAACCTGTTCCAGGATTACTGACGCTAACCAAACCGTCGCTATGCAAGGAACGATTTCCTACAACTATTAATTTTTAATTGATTATTATTATTTTCATTATAACATTATAATCGATTGATTTCCTCTAGCTCCTCCACTTAGCCAAAAATACATGTCAGATATGCTGATAAACCCATTATGATTTAGTTTTTATTAAAAGTCGCTACCCATCCAAAAGACGTAAACCAAAGACATTTTTCAAAATTTAAGTCCTTCGTCGTTAAGCATATATATCGTTAATTTTGTACTGAAATCTGAAAAACAAAGAAACGTATTTGTAGTAAATTTTACCATCGCTAGGATTGTTAACTTTTAGAAAACATCCATGTTGAGCATAAATTCCAGGTTATATGGCCTTACGAAGTGTAACCGGAGGTATAATATGATATTAAATCGGCAGGACCTGTCGCTGAACTTGCGTCCGGGGAGTCGCACCACGAGCGCCCCATCCTCCCCCGCCAAGACCAGGGAGTCCCTTCTGCAGAGAGTGCAGTCTTTGACGGGAGTGGCTCGAGAGGGAGGTGCCTCTATACTCGGTGCCGCACTTCCAGGCTCTTCTTCACGACCAGCTTACAACAAGGACAGATGCTTCACTCTGCTAGTCATCGACGACCAAAACACCGACTGGTACCTTCTTATCCTTCTTCTCGCCCGGTGTCCAGCTGTAAATTAAATGGAACAAACTGTATCATGTTTTATCCTAAGGTGGTGTTTAAAGTGATATTTATAGCCATTCCAGTTACTTATATTTAAAGATCTACACGCCACTTAAATATCGATTAGAATACGGCTTGTTCTGGTCAGAGTAAACTTTACTGTTAAATTTCACTTTAAATAGAGTTTGCAATTCCGAACCTTAGGCTATTATTTTCCTGGATTTTTTACAATACGGGATATGGATTATTAATAGATCTCTAACTGGATACATTCAATCTTTCATTAAAACTTCTAAAGAAAGCAAGTAAAATATTTTGGTTAAGGATGAAAATATTTAACGAGAATGTGTTTATTATGTGTTATACTACTCTGTTCATTTTTAATTTCGTTCACAACTGCCAACTTCTACTCTCTTTTATTAAATTTCATGTACTTCCATGTTTAACTCGTAATAGCAATATTCTTTCGCACAATAAAACTAATTATCTACTTCAGTAACACTTTTCTAGAATGACACATAAATATATAACACAATTTATTTCTTCCATGACACTCATTTCTCTTTCAGTAGAAAAATTAAAAGAACCTTTCGAACCTTTCAAAAATCAGTTATTATCAATCGTATTTGTAATCCATCGTTGCTATAATTATTTTATTTCCTTTATAATTTTAACTTCTTCAGTAGTATTCGCCTCCTTTATCTATTATACCTATTCTGTTATGATATTACTAAATCAAATTCTGTTGTATGTATGACAAGAGAACTCTTTTAAAATCAGTATAACCGGATAGGGACGATTTTCAGGGGCGTTATAAACGGGAAAGAATAGTTTGCTGTATTTTATATACTACAGCTTTAGACAGCGTATCTTTAGAGTTCGCGAAGTATTTTTCTGTAATAATATTGTTTTCTCGTCACATTTCTGAAGGATGTTCTGCTTTTCAAACGCAAAGAGCACTCTATTTCTGTCCTTTGTTCTCTCTACAACGAAGCCAAATAGACAATTACGGAAAGATAACAAACATTTTAATAGCGGTGGTGAGAGTGCATCACCATCTCTCCAAGACTACTTTCAATACTCTCCTGTTCTGGTTTTATCGATACATTTACTTTTTGATGATTATTTATTGACTAATTACAAATATGTACATTAGGTTGGGTCGAAGAAAGCATGTTTTCAGGCATCGAATCCTAATAGGTCTCAAAATGTGCGATTTGCATGTTGATCAATGGAAAAATCCAAATATCATACGTTGGATCAATTGGTACAAATTTCTTAAGTTAGGAAAAACAATGAACTTTATCTTAACGCTAAGAAATATACAGGTAATACGTTAGGATTTTTATAGCGTCCAAGTACTTCGGTTTAGTTGTCTGATGGCAGAAAAAGTACCTTTAAAAATAATATCCTACCTCTTTAGTTCGCACAAAAGGACTAAAATTTATGAATTCGGTGAAAATTTAACATCGTATCCGAATCACCAGATCTTTTAAATGGAAAAACATGGCATTTTATTTCTTTTTACAGCCATAACTTGCAATTTAGATTGCTTATTACGGTTATAATGACGATAATGCGATCTACTGAACAAAAGTCACAGCAAACAAACATGTTTTTCCTATTCTTTCGTACATTGAACTGTTCTTGCCATCACGAGGATTATTCAGTCCAATTATCTCCATATTCACCCTTCGAAAGGGATTATTCAACTGACTCCTTCAAATGCCTTCTGAGGAATGATTTTTTTCCTCTTTCTTTGATCTTCACTCACGAGAAAGGTCACCATTGTGTTCTGCATCAATATTTCTGCTCCTGGATGATCATTTCACGTTCACTATGCCAAAACATGCCAGAGTTCGATACATAGAATATCCTTCATCAGTTCCGCAATTAAAAACAATAAATGACGATCAATTACGTTGATACGTAATTACAATGATAGCATCATTATTTATTTACAAAATTCCGGCGCAGTAGGACAAGTGGTGGAAAACGAAATACAACTAAATTAATAATAATAATACGTTATTTACGATGCTAATTTGATAAGGTTATTTACACAGTTCTTAATTAAGAAATTTCCGATAATATAAAATGATCAAAAGGAAAATTAATATTTTTAAAATGCAGCACTGTCTCTTATCACATCATTCTTTCATTCATATTATTGAGAAAAAAAGAACGCGAGCATGGTAGGTCGTGAAAATTTCAGAATTCCTAGTAGACCTTCAAAGCTTAAGTGGTAGAAATAAGTATTTATAATTATTTATGTACATAAGTAATTATATATGTTATATACAAATTGGTGATTAATACGTAATATTTCTTAGTTACGGTAAAATAATGCATTCGGAATGCAAGGGAATTTGTGTGAAAATGTCAATTCCACTGATTCAGGTCCAAGTACTTCCGTGGTCGTCGCATTCATGGTGACTATGACATCCGAGTGGAACAAGCAGAATTCCGAGAGCTCTCCCTTACAGCGTCTTCGGAGAGCGGAGCAACTGTCAGCATGGCTGTCTACCGCAATGGCACCAAAGTGGTCAGGTGAGAACTTCTCACTGCAACATTATTTAGCGGATGATATGCAAATTCAATAACCAATAATGTTGTATTGCTTAAATTAGTATTTTATTTGATGCCGCACCACTGTAATAATGATAAATTAATATCTCAGTCAATAGCGTTGACTTCGTCCATCTCTAACGATTGAATTAATAATAAAAAAAGATAGTATGTTACACATTTCTTCAATTTAATGACAATTGAATTCCTCCATATTATCAACAATAACTAACCAACAGTAACAATTGTGTATTTCTATTTTTGTTTTACACTTTCCATTCCATATTAAACATTCCATTTCATTTTCATTGATGGATTCGTTGTCATTTTTTGGTTTCGCATATTAAAGAATTAACTTTCTAGGAAAAAGGTAAAAGGAGTAGGTGCTAGTACCTCTACCTAGTAGGTGCGTAAAGGCGTGCGAAAAAACTCCAAAGAAAAATGGGCATGAAAAAGAGTGACAGGATTCGAACCCGGGTCCAAACAACTACGAAAGGAAAGCCGGGACTTCGATGAGAGCGCAGCTATGAACCATGCCAAATAGTCGGACGAAATCTTTTGCCAATAAAGTCTCCCACAAATTGCATGTAGACTGTGTTGGATAATTGGATAAAATATTCGCCTGGAAAGATCCGGGCTCGATCCAGTCAGCTTTTATACATGTCCGTTGTTTCTTGATAATTAAATTCTTCCTTCAACTAAAGGATAATTTATAACATGAATGCCAAAATACTAAATTCTATGGCAAAGGTCAAAGAGTTAAATAAGTCTGGCTGAAGTACATATAACAGCTAAACTGTGATATTAAATATATATCGCATCCACTGGTGGAAATAAATTACCGCCGTGCAATCCTATTCCACACGAAGATTGATTCAAACTTAATTGCAGATCGTTTCGGCCAGACTTCGTGTTCATTAGGCAGAACCTGAAGGATGCCGGCGAAGACCACAAACACCTTCTGCTTGGTTTGAAGTTTGGAGGAGTACCAAGCGTCAACTCACTGCATTCCATCTACAATTTCCAGGTGAGATTGAGATGTCCTCTCACCGCAATTGTTTATCTGGTGAGAACTGATTTATTGTGGAGTGAAAACTCACCAAAATTAAGGAGACGCTTTCTACGTGTGAGAATCAAAAGCTATGACGAAATTAATTACTCAACCTGCTCTTTTCTTTTGGTTTCCTGAAAAGCGCCTTTAGCGGGTTTCCTGTATTTTGTACGTTAAGATTTTCAATTCACATTATGCTTTTTTTCCAATTAATAATGATAATAATTTTAATATGCTCAGGGGTGTTCCCATCTAGCAACACAAAATACAAGTACAGAAATTAAGGCTAATCTCACAAAATCTTTGCAGGACAAACCGTGGGTCTTCGCTCATTTGCTGCAGTTGCAACGCAGAATGGGAAAAGAAAACTTCCCTCTCATTGAGCAGAACTATTTCCCTAATTCCCGTGAGATGGTGAGTACCAACTCCATTTTGCGTTTTTTTTAAACATGCTCCATAAATTAAGTCTTGTTGTACTTAGAAAGTAATTCTAAATCTCCTATTAAACATAGTGATGTGTTTCGGAATGTTAATCCATGTAGAACATCTAGAAGAAGGGACTGTGCAATAAATGTTAGTTGAAAATGCTTGAGGTTGCAACCTGACGACGCTCAAACTACATCGAATAAATAAATGAAGAGTTGAGCCAAACTAAAGAGAGTTATGACCTGATACTTTGGGAAGAGTTAACTATCAATGGTATTTAACTCTGGTCACAGTTTCATCCCTTAGAGGGTGTTCTACATTCCCATTCTCCTTTCGTATTTGATTTTTTATCGTCAATAGCTAGATTTTTTAATCAGGTGCCATCCACGAAGCCGGGTTTCCAAAGGTAATAATGAATGGCGCCAGTTAATAAAAAAGTGCTAATTTCCTTCTGAGCATGGTATAAATCCTCCCCCGAAGATTATAACAAATAGAGTTCATTCTTTACTTTTATCCTTTAGTCTTCTCCCAGGAATTCTTTCTATACTCCGAAAGTCCTAATCCCTCACGAAAATATTCAACTTTCTCCAACGGTGGTGCTTCTTCATAAGGAATTTTCTCATAGCTTCTTCTTTCTCCTCATTGTGTTTCTCGTACGCTTATACGAGCTTTCTATTATTATTATTTTATTTTCCTTACTTTACCATAGTGTGTTTCCAAATAATAGTGTAATTTACGTTTATAATTCTATTTGCAGTTGCATGTTATATTTTATTGTTTAGTTCGGTGGTTTTTATGATGTGTGCTTTTCATTTCTAAAATGTTTTTTTTTTACTTACAGACCATAATAAGAGTTTTGTTTTGCAATCTTTTAGATTTTATATCTCGAAACTCTCTCAGTAGGTTGGTGCAGGTTTTCACACTCACCTTCTGGGTGTTTTCCTGCAGTGGATTATTTTTCCTAAATTTTACTTAGGTTTGTCTTTTAAATCCACAACTATATTCATGGATCTGAAAGGAATTGGAACAAGGCTGTTAATAATAATTAAATAAGAGGTTCGAAAATCTCTCCAATCGCCGAATCATCTTCAAGGAGTATAATATCCTCTGAGGATGGCGGCATTGGATGATTCTTAGAAGGCTTCTTTTCTCCTTTCAAAGAAGTGTGCTGACCGGCATATTCGGCGTAGGGAGAGTTTTTCAAACTAAATTAATTCCATTCCCTATTAATTAGAATTCACATATAATTAGCACTTATTGATATGATTTGTATGGAAGTAATGAAGGTGACATTTGTTAATCCTCGTTCTTTTGATTCCTTAGCTAAGCGCAACAAGGTTCCCGATGGTGATCAAGATGGGTCACGCTCACGGTGGGCTTGGGAAGGTGAAAGTGGAGTCAAACAGCGATTTCCAGGACATGGCGTCAGTCGTGGCCGTAGCGGGAACTTACTGCACCACCGAACCCTACATTGATTCCAAATATGATATACACGTACAGAAAATTGGCAATAATTACAAGGCCTTCATGTAAGTGGTTGCACAATCACTCGCCGAAGTAGAAGCTTAAATGCTTCTACATATACTGGGTGTATAATTTATTTCCTTTTATTTAAATATCCGGAACATTTGAGAATTCTTGGAAGAAAGGAGAATGAAAGCGATTGCTCGATAAGGAAACACTTTTGCAGAAGGCGTAATCGGTCTGCTACTATCTGACGATGAGTATAAAATAAGAGAAATGTATGCTAAGAAAGGGCGTTTTAAGAACTCATTTTTCCGCTAAAGATACGCGATAACAGCATGCTAAAGAAGTAGTTGTATCGTTCGGTGTTTAACTCCTGCCACACGCCGAAATGCGGCTTTCGAGGTGCATTTCGGTTCACGGCATCCCAAAAATAACGGGTTGATTTCAATATTTGCATAAACGGACAATGGGAATTGTGAGAAATGCGTTGATTGTTGCATTCTCATTGGGAGACTAGTAAATTTTTGATCGTACAATTCCAAAATTGGTTCCAAAATTTGCCAACTGACTGATATTCGCACGGGAATATGAGGAAAACTAAAGTAATCTTAATAGTAAAAATGTGCATTTTCAAAGTAGTTAAAATAGGATCCGTCACTTTTGACGGAGTAGTTCACTAGTTTTCAATAAATAACAATTCTCTCTTGGGTATAAAGTAAGAATAAAAGGGAATATCGCTGTGATTCTCCGAAATTTGGAAATTATTCGGTCGAAATCGAGTTTTGGGATTTAAAAAAATGACATTCTAACGAGAAAGGGAGAACTTGGGTGACTACTGCCGCCATATTTGTCGATTTTTATTTCGTAGGCGAGAATTGGCATGACAAGTGCACGTAAACAAGGAAAATTCCATTTTGATTAAGAGAGCTATTACATAATAAAGTGTTACATAATAAAGTGAATGTTTTTAGCTGTATTTATTATCAAATACAATGATGAAAAACGAGCAATATGGACGTTATCAAAATAATATAATCATCATATGCAATGTTCTACGATATTTCAATTTCACAGAACAAGATACTCAAATATCATAAAAATATCTTCTTTGCAGACGTCTTTAAAAAATTACAACTCATTTTAATAGAGTTGAACGATTAATTGATAATATTCATCGGTTTCAACTTCTATAAATTCAAGATCGGGAAATCTTATGATAACTTCGACGATTTACTGAAACTAATGGTTCCATAGCTTCGTTGAGTCTCGACAAAGTGTTTCATTTTTCACTCTGTCAGTTATAATAAGAGGTACAGAGAAACGGTAGACTCCGAGATCTCCACCAGTATTGTCTTCGAAATACTGATTTAATGACCGACTCTCAAGTCTAGCTTACAGCAAGCTGTCTTTACCAGCTAACAAAAATGTTCTACGAAGGTTTAAATTACAAAATACTGTCTGAGAATTCGAAAGCTATAACGGTAACATTATCACGTAATGCCATTCGCATATGCTCCCAAGTGAATCAATCACAACATCATATTTGCAGCAACTAAATATACATAAAAAGTAGACCAAATCATATATAATACTTAGAAATACAAGTAAAATAGTTTTATTTCTCCATTACAGCATATCAGGAGACGTATTCTATTAAAACTTACGCTGCCATGCAATATCAAGCTAATACAATACAAAAACAGCTACAAAAATATCGAAACTGCTGAAAGTCGCCGCCTTGTTTACCTCCGAAATTGGAATTGCGCGTGCGCGAACTCTGGCGGAAAGTTAAATTTTGCAACGTCGTTCTCGACTGACTGTTCACGAGTCACTCGAGAATAACAAGTACTACAAAATCGTAGTTGTCACATGAAAACTGTTTGCGGTCGAGATAGAAGACAACTTATAGTTGTCACTATGGCTCTGAGTTACCCCCTGCTGGTTAGACGTGTTTTATTTCACCGAGTAGTATTACGCCGAGGTGTCCTTACGACCATTTTTCCAACGCTGAGTTTTCACGGAACCACATATCACAACGTCTATTTTATGTACTTTTATGATCGGAAACCCGAAAATGATTCCTGAAGTCTTCATAATTGCTATCTTCGTCAGGCGGAAGTCCATCTCGGGGAACTGGAAGACCAACACGGGCAGTGCGATGTTAGAGCAGATAGCAATGACGGACAGATATCGCAGCTGGGTGGATGCGGTATCCACAGACCTCTTTGGGGGTTTGGCAGTGTGTGCTTTGGAGATAGTGGTCGGGAGGGATGGAAGGGAGCACATCATCGAGGTCAACGATTCCGCCCTTACTCTGATGGGAGATTCTCAGGAAGAGGACAGGCGACACCTTGCAGAGCTCGTCGTCAACTCTATGCAGGTACAATCAAACCACATTCAATAACCTGCAAAACGCAGATAAATTTTATATCTGATTCGCTTGCGGAATAAATATAAATTCGTATTTTCTGATTTAAATGCTTCTTTAAGTGGAGTCACAAAAGTACTCCGATATTTTCTTTTGCAGCGATAGTGTTACATTTTTAGATAAGTACTTAATGTTTCCTGTATTTCGAATCCAATGACATTTATCGTGTTGAGACGCGTCGAGATGAAATTCGGTGCAATGTTTGTTCCGTTCTCCGCTAATTGACTAAGGCGTATGAATATTTCAAAATATATTTTAAAATTTTCAAGAATATAAAAAGAGTTTTAACCATAGTCATATAAATATCGTTTCCAATAAAAATAAAAATCACATTAATTTATATTGCATTGACTATTTTATTAATTACTTTTCGGTTGTTCCATCAACAATTAAATTTGTTTTAGCAGGTTATTCAATTAGTTTTTATTTTAACAACTAAATCATGGTAATGAATTGAAAAAAAAACTTGAAAGTAAGAATTTCATCTTATAATAGGAACCAAATTAATCATCATAAAAACTCTCATCTTCATATGAAATAACTTATGAATCATTTACATCCTTTGTTGCTATGTAGTAGATATCATTCCAGGTAATATCTTTGTAATCATATTTTTAATCACCATTATGGTTGCTTAAAGATTTTCAGTCTTCAAATGCTTTCTTTCATCATTTATCTCGTTTAATGTACATGTTTTTTTATATAATTTTAACAAAGTAATACACAGTTCCAGTCTTATGAAAAATTGTATAAATTTTTGGTAAGTTTATCTGATGACCTTGACTCTTTAGAGAAAAACTGAATAAAAGAGGAATTTCCTTCAAGCAAATGAAAAATACCAAAATGATAAAGGATGCTATTCCCTAAAAAGATTATTATGGGAAAATATCATTAAAGAAAATGCTGCATAATACCTGCTGGCAATTACTTCAATGCAGTTCTTATGAAGAACTTTGTACTGGGATTGTTTTAATAAATTAATTTCAATTTAAATTTAATATATTTACATAATATTTACAAATAACATAATCTCTTTCAGCTAGTGTTTGGCAAATCTCATGACACTTATGGATATGTGAGTTCTGTTAGCTCATGAGATATGTATTTTGGAGTCCTCTGAAATTAAAAGAAATGTCTTTTACAGGCTCAGTGCCGTCCTCCAATGACCAAGACATCTTCTCGGCATTCTGTGACAAGCTCAGGAAGTGCAACTGGTCTTACTTCTCCCCTTGAGGAGGGCAAAGGATCTGTGACCGACATTGGTGGCATGTCTGCCAGCAGCAGTGGTGTAACTGGATCCATAGCAACTGCTGGCACTGCAAGTATCCCATCGGATTCATCCCAGCAGTCACTGCAGCGCAGAGATTCTCAAAGTAAGCTGCAGACATGAAATACTAAATGCTTTTACATTGGTTCCTCAACATTTGCAAGGTCAGCATTTGAGTAACCAGTCATTCCTGATATTGAGCACAGTTTTCATATTTTAGATAGTGGCTATTTATTTACTTGAATATTAGTAATGGAAAGTTTGAAGTAACATTTTTGTGGAAATGTTTAATCCAAAATATTTAAATATAACCTCACTTTTGTGACCACCCATAGCATAAAGGTATCTACATATCTTGAAGAGGCATCTAATAAATATGTGATAAATAAGATGCTTGCTGCATCTAATGAAGCAACTATCATATTTTCCTGAAATTCCAAAAGTGAATTTAAAATCGTAAAACATTGAAAAACACTTCAATTTTGAAATATTTCTTGACATCTGTTAAACTTTTCCATCATATTATTTAGGAAGGCAAAGGGTAAAGTTAAGGTTATCCCGAAAGATTTGATTTCTGAATTTAAATTTCTGTTTAATCGACAAAGAAGAGGTAGAAATTTCACAAAATAGGCCACAATATTACAACCCATTTATGGATTGATTTGGTCAATATTTTTACATTAAATTTCCATTTTCTAAATATGTCATACATAAGTCAATCCTAGGTTTACCATATTTTCCAGGAGTATTTCTATAGTGCTTTGACAGCTGAGGTCATTTTGAGAATCAAACCCTGAACCACTTTCTCCAAAGTCCAAATAGCCTCCTGGATAGTCAAGTTATACCCACTTGGATATCCAGAAACCCTCCAGAATTGTTTAATAACATTCAGGTGATTGGAGTGGATTAACATCAAGTATAAGTTAAGGAATTTTCTAAATGCATATTATTGAGTATAGAGGGCTAGAAGATATACAATTTAACATTTTGTATACATCTTGGAGTTGCTTGAGTTGCACTACTTTCTTATTAGGGAATGGATGTAATAAATATTGATAATAATTCATCCACTATCTGAAATACAAGAAGATGGGCAAGATTGGATATTTTATTCATACATAATTAATATATTTTGCCTTAATGATCTATAGTATTCTAGATTGAATCCTTTGCTGTGATATGAACATAATTCTGGTTGTAAATGTCACTCTTTTGATTACAAGTTGAGTTTTTAAATGGAAATTTTGTATTTAAAGCTTAACCTAAGCATACAAGGTTAGACAGTAGGTATACATGCAGATACCGTATTTTGCAGTAGATAATGCATATCTAATTTAATAAGTGCGACCTCTCAAATGATATATATATATATATATATATATATACGAGTAAAAGTTGCTTGCATACTGCAAGCTATCCGTTGAATACAGTATCATACCAAGTACTGCCTCAGTTCAAATTTAAAACTTCGCGCCAAAGACCGCCTGGCGACGAACTAAGAACCCGATCGTGAGAGAAGACAGCAAAATAATATTAGATAAGTGCCATCCTTACTTGTTCCAAAGTTTCGATTCAATATCTTATCGGGAAGGTCCCACGCCTCTGTCACCATTCCGGGTCTTATCTTTCCAGCTTATCGGGAGGCATTTAAAAAGATTTCCGCAATGCATTTCTTATGGAAGAATTTTGCATCCACCTGGCGTCGAACTCACTGTCATTTGGCTACATTTTTTCCATGAGAAGCATAGAAGACTACCTCAACTTTAACCTCCGAAATTTTGGTTACTCTATCTTAACGATAAGTGCCTCAAAATAATTTTCAAAAATCCGCGCAATGCATTCTTATGGGAAAATTGCGATTTTTGGGAATTTCTGGCATCGAACTCATGATAGCTTGCGTCGATGTCTGCATTATTCTGGCATCTAGAGTGTAGGGCCAGTACGTCGAAAAAATCTGAAGTCGATGGCGCTTGTGGAACATGGTCAGAATTCGTATCCCCTATAAATATATATATATATATAGGTATATCCGGAGAGTTAGCTATATATATAATATATATATATATACACACATACATATACACACACACATCTTTTGTACAGTACATTTTAAGTAATTCTTGGACCATACCATCATTTTGAGTTGCCTCACAAGAAGAGACTATTGGAGTTGCTCAGGGAATTTGAGCAAAATATTTTTTATGTTAGAGGAGATGAAAGGTAAAAAAAAGTAGCATGGGGTTTATCTATATAGGCCTTTTTAGCAATAAATCATTATTTTTCATCCTGGGTGGGCGTTAAAGTTAGAAGGCTAGCCTTCCATTCAATCAACCAAAGTTTAAGTCTGGTTTGTAGTCCTCAAAAAAAAAACAAAAAATTGTTTTTGTTAGGGTCCTCATAACACCTTGAAAAGTCTCTTTATGTCAGTCTAGTATAATAACTTTGAGTTAATAAAAAAGTAATTTAATTACAGAAATGAGAAACTGTACTTTTGTATAGAGGCTGTAATTTGTAACTGGTTTTGTATGTAACTTACATCATCAGTCATAGAGAAAACATTTGTCACAGTATATATAGGAGAGTGGAAGGGGAAACTCTTCTTCCTCTTCTCCAGCAGAAATAAGTAGTATCCCAAAGGGTGGCATAAAAACACATCTTCTCCTCCTCTCAAGTAAGTTATTCATCTGATGCACACACACAACTTTTATCCCCTCAACTCTTTCACTCGCCTATATATATATATATATTGTGTATGCTTGAGAAACTGGTACCAAATTAAAACGCCTGTAGAGAAATATTAAGTTTTTCATTTCTGCAATGTCTTTCCATGAATTCACCGCTACAAATATCAATTTTATAATTTTTTCACCATTGATTATTTACCTGTTGGCTTATAAAGAAGTCTTGTATGAAGAGAGTAAATGTGAATCGCCAGAATAATAGGAGAAATTCAGTCGAATGACTTTAATAATTTTCAAAACTCCTCTGCAGCATCTCAGACAAGCATTGGAGGAACTGTGAGGTCAAGGCCTTCAACAGGTGCCACAGATGAAGTGCCTGTGACCAGCACTCGGCCTATTTTTGGTCGGCAAGGTTCCACGGCTTCTGCAACCTCCATTGGTGGTACAGGTGATGACTCAGAGGATACCATGAAGAATTTGCGTAAGACATTTGCGGGAATTTTTGGGGACATGTAGGTGCTGCTGCGGTGGGGGAAGGCGTTACTTGCTAAACTGCAAGAAAAGAGAAACATCTTGGGCGCATCCCTTTCCCCACAATGCATAAATGTTGACGCCGAAGGAAATTCAGATGAATTCAGTGGATGCGGATGTTTGGGCCAGCCTTTTAGGGAATCATCACCGGCTCCTGTATCAGTGTAAGCTGTCAGAGAGTGAGAAGATTGGTCAACAGATTAGAAGAAACAATAAGAGTAATAGCTCAAACATTTATCTGAGGAATAATCTCAAAAGGTTAATATGCTGGAACTGGTGACCACAGCAGATTGCCAGTTTTTTCCCTTTTTTAATTAATTCAGTACAAGAAAGACAAATTAATACAAATTTAAAGAGAATTTTTTAACAAAAGGCAAATGACAGCCACCCTGTAATAAAGATTGAGAAGATTTTGCAGACATAATCTGCAAGTATTTGAATTTTTTTCCTACAACAATTACATTGTTGTTGGAATGTTCAAAATGATACCTAATACATATGCCTTAAACGATAGACCACTGTATAAATTACCATTCAATAGAAAAGTAATTTTGGTAGATATTACTTTTGAAACAAATGTAAAACTGTGTTTATAAGAATCAAAGTAAGGCAATGTAAATTATAGATCAGTGATAATAAATTACCAAAATGCTTGCAGTGCAACAGTTAATTCTTTTTGGAAGATCAAAACGGCACTGAAAAAGCCACTGAATGATCAGTATTGTCTGTATGATAATGTTTGTTTAAATATTGTTGATTATTTATGAAGACGTTTTCTATAAACAATATATGGTATTGAATTAGTTGACCATTTTGTCAACATTAAATTGCTACACAAACAAAGGGCAAGATGTTGATGTACAGTAATACTCTATGCAATTTGATTTAAAGAAGTTATTCAAGATGATGGTGTAAATGTTGTGAAATATATATAAATGGAATCTTCAAATGTATAACTGCTCTCAAATTTCCAAATCTAACATCCTTGACGAATAATCTCCTGGCAATAAAATTTGTGTACATGAGTGCAAGATGAAATGTGCTAAACTGCCACTTAAAGTAATTGACAATAGCTGGTGAGTGCTTAACAATAATTTTTAGAAAATAATATCTGATATAGATATATGCTTTCATGGAAGCAATGAGGGCTTTGTTAAATGTTAATTCCATTCACACAAATAAAAGTTATTCAATCTTTTGCTTATCTTTGTAATAAAATGCGTAGTTGTAATTACTTGAAATATTTTATTAAGTTGTTTGAAAAAATTATTTTGATGATGTCTGAATGGAACCAAATATAAATTCCTTGTGAAGAGCCCTTTCTAGAGCAATGGAAATAGATGTGACTATAGCATATTTTTGTTGAAAGGCATGGCACTAGGTGTTATGAAATATGGGTTATTTAATTTGAGCAAATTGATGAAGATGATAGCATTTCTCTTAAATGTTAACTCTCTTCCTGCCTTAGCTTATTGAAATTATGAAAATTAAAGAAAAGTAAGGATTGTATTGTATGTAAAATGATCAATGAATTGACAGTTACATTAATGTTGAGTGTTAGATTGTAAATTTGAATTTAACTCATGATTGTTGGGGAGGAAGGAATTGTAATGTTATATAAGAGTAGCATAGCAGCTAATATTGTTGACTGTGACTCTTCCACTTTCCTCAAAACTTATATGTATCATAAAACACTCATTCGAGGAATGGCTATATAATAGAAAATGATCGTGTTTATGTAGTTGACAAGTATTTGCCTCCTTCTTGAGATTGCTGTTCCAAATATTAATTTTCTACGTTGCATTATTTTCTAAAATATTGGGGAATATGTAATGTAGGGATGTAAATCATCATAAATTTTCTGACGAAATGAGTTTTCGTTAAGACACCAATGTTCTATTTTTGTGGTCTACCTTGATAGATGATGAATATAATAATTGATTTAATGGAGAGCATCTTCATAGGGAGCATGGTTATATTAAACTGTTCTTAAAAATGAATTGTAAAAATAAAGTCAGTATTAGCCATTTATTTTTAAAGGTTTTGTTGACAGCGGAAGGTGCTGAATTGAGAATTGCTTGCAACTTCCAATGCCATTACACAATTTTCGATGGTTTGCATAAATATGAGATTGTTGCAGAAATGCTACTTGGAGTATCTCAGCTCTATAAATGATATGGTATATGACATTTTTGAATTAAAAATGCAATATTTAGAAATAAATAACTCATTATACCTATGAATTACACTCTAAAAATTTTAGTGTTGTGACAATATGTATAACTACTCACTTGTGGATTGTGCCATTCATATTTTAAAAATGAATACTCAAATTTCATGTGGTCTTCACTTAAATGTGCCCTTACTAAGTATTACTGTGTGTTTATTGGATCTTCCTAAGCCTGGAAAATCATCGAATAGGTGTGGAATTGAATAAGTGGTTTTTTGTGATCAGTGCCCATTATTTTCCATTTTTTATACCATATGTTTTTCTGGATGTTATAGGTAGTGAAGCAAAGAATTTTGTTATGTACATAGCAGCACTGCTGGCTGTTTGAGCTTTTTAAAATTTGTTAATACTGTATAGTAAATAACTCATAATGAGAAACAAGAATATAAAAAGAAAGTATGTTGAATGAAAAATTTCTTTTATTACTTGTTGCCCTGACTATAATCATCGTATTATTTATACCCAAAAATTCAAATGGATCAGCTTACACAGTCAGAGAGGTAACAAGAGTATATTTTGGACTTTGAATTTTTATGAGGCTATTCAAATTCTAATTTCATAATTCAATACAATACCCTGCCCTTATGTGAATAATTTAAGGCACGGAAAATGATAAAATGTCAAAATCATTGATAAAACTTCAATGAATTAGTAAATTATAAAGTTTTTAAAGACATTTGAACACTGAATCTCTAATCCGCTTCTGAACGAATTCTTGATTGTGAAATTTATTAGAGTAGGAATTTCTAATTACTAGCTCCTCCCCCATACACATTGCTCTACATACATTTTCACTGTTTCTACTATAATAATCATTGAACTAGTTCAATTCATATAAGAACTTATTAAAGGCCCTATCACAAATTTCATTCATAGAGATTTATTTTTCAAATACAAGCATTATTTACGATTACATCTAACAGACAGGTGAATATTGGCTATAACCATACAGACCCTCTTATATCGGAAAAACTGTAAAGTAAATAATTGGTCACTTTTCGATAATTTGAATTAGAATGAAGTTATTGCTATAAATCAGTTTCTTATCAATTCGACGTGAATTTATATCTTCGTATAACCTTTCAGTTCCACAATTCTTCTACTTCTTTCCATTTTGAATCTCATCGTTATGGAGTTTGTCACGGCCCATCATATTTGAACCTATTCTTCTCAACTCTCCCTTTTCCAATTCTATCTATCCCATCCTCACAAGTTATTTTTGGTCTTTCCCTTTTCTCTTGTACCTTCATTTCGAGTGTTTGCTTCACAATCCTGTCATTCTATATGTATGTTCATATCATTTTAGTTATCTTCCTTCTATTTCAATCTCCGATGGGCTCCGTTTTACTTCTTTTCTCATTATACACTCTATCTTTTTTTTTGTTCATTTCTCTTTTGAAATACATAACGAGGATCTCTTTAAAAGACTTCTGCTTACATCAGATCCAAAAATTTCCTTGTCTGCAGTATTCAGATACAAGAAAGGAAATGTCGAAGGAATTAAGAAATCTCTTCATCATCGACGACCGAGAGGGTGAAATTATTGATGATGAGGATTCGGACGATTCATCTTCTGACGAATAAGACTAAAGCTACAATAAGGTAACGATATATATTAATTAGCATAAATATTTGTTTTAAATAGATATTTTGTCATATTTGTCATAGCGGTGTCCGCTATTTTGTTGCTTTAAATGAGCAAAAACTCATTCTTATAAGCGGTAACAGCAACCAGTCGAAAGATAAAGAATCGTTGTAGATCATTGCATCGTTGTTTCTTCCAAGAGTATCTATTTAAACCCTCCGTAAAAACGCAAATGATTATCCGAAAAATTCGCGACTGCCTATTTCTGTGAAAATGGTTCAAGTTTTACGCCATATATCTTTTTAACGCGTAAAGATATCGAAAAACGACAAACGGGAACATAAAATTCAATCTTTTCATAATATATATGCGAAGTTTCAAAACTCGCACTCAAAACAACCATTTTTGGCCTCTTCGCCAGCTTTTTTCGATTCTAGCCCACTGTGCACCGTCGTCTCAGACTTTTTTTTATTCCGCGCATTTCTGTGGGAGCCTTCAAAGAGAAAGCATCTGAGTAAAGCTGGGGAGATATTGCTCGTGATTTCCTGGTAAGTTTGGTTCGGCGATTATTTTGAAATATCTTACAACAATGGCTACGCTAATTCAATCTGGTTAAAATATTTTAGTAATATTTGATAAAATTTAATGTAAATTGTTATGTTAAAATCTTTTCCTGTGACGCCGTTGTATAAAGAGTCCATTCATGTGCAACTAGGAATGTGTCATCGACATGAATAGGATGACAGCGTGTGCCCACGTAAAGAAAGTGTTATCTTAGAAAAGATGGATTTATCGGTCCACTTTTCTCTCCAAAATCGGTAATGAGAGGACCATGGTGAAGGAACCATCGATGTAGAGGGGACGCTTAACATAAGTGTTCTCGAATCCAATTATCTTTTAGTCTTTATGTTATTGAACCTTTCGAGTGAATAAATCAAACCTGGAACTTCTAGCTCGAATTTCGTTTCGTGAAACGTTTATTTTTCCCGCCAAAAATCGTTTTCGCTGTGGAAAATTTGTTTAGTAGTACGCAATTCACCCTCTAAATTTCATTAATTCACCTCAAAACTTCCTCGCTGTTCGATATAGAAGAATATAAAAGGGAGTAGAATTCAGTGTAGCGTCACATTAATTGTGACAAGAATCTATTCCTGCTCTTGTTCTTTACTCTTTCTAATGACATTATTAATAATAATTTCTTTTATTGAACTATCTCAATTATATCCAATTTAATAATTATTATTAATGACGAACACACCCTACACAGATGAATCTGGTTAGGCGGGATTCGAACCCGGGACCTCGGCATTGGAGTGCTACTGTGGTAACACGCTAACCAGTCCGTCACCACGGCCGGTAATGATTGTATGATAATTTTCAATTCCTGCCTCGGATTTTAAAGTTCAATCCGCTTGATATTCTTGAGTATTTACAACAGGAAATCCTAATAAAATTCTATGCAAGCATAGCTGTAAATTCAATGACTTTTCAGCTTTACTTCAATTTACGAAAGTGAGTGTACTTATCAAATAAACTGATCACATTAATCGAACGTTATTTCAGCCCCCTGTATTGGAATTCTATTCAGTGTGCTTGCTGAGCGATTGTTTATACTGAGTGCTTTCATATTGAATGATTGGTTTGTAATTTCTAATTGATTTTTCCTTAGTGTTCAGAAAAACTAACATTGGTTAACGGCTCTTTGTTTGAGTAATGCTTTTGCTGCTTTGCTGATTCCTATCTTTAGTCAGTGTTATTGGAACTAACATTATTAGTGGTGATTCTTTGGAAGATAGAAAGAGAAATCCAATCCAAGTTACATGCATATACACTTCATCTGTAATGAAACAGCATTCCTTCAGTTCAGTGCACTTTTTTTATAGAGTTAATCAACTTTCTTCACATAAGTTCGTTTGCATTTTAAAGAATTTATCCTGCACTTAAATGATATTTAGGTCAGCAGTTTTCATTCTAGTAACAATCAGTAGAAAAATATACTTTCTTGAAATTGATAGTATCTAGTATCGCTTTTTCATAGGTAGTACAAAAGCTTTGGGGATACCAGGATGACATTCTTTTAATCAGGATGACACGTACTGCTCTAATGATTCAAATACTTTGCGAATCAGTTGTAATTTGAGATGAATGATCTTATTTTAAATAGATAAATAATGAAAAAGTGCTGCTTTTATTAATGTTACTAAAATAGGAGCAGGAAATATTTCTGATGAACATCTCTTATTCTGCTACTTAATTGCTACAGTTATTAAGTAGTCATTTCATTGATTTCTCAGTTTATATGGATCAACCAATCCTATTAATTTAATGCTTGGAAATTTCGGAGTGATTTGAGAATGTTTTGTAGTCGATTCAATTTTAAAGATGCTTTGATTATTTTCTATGCACATAGCTACAATATTTTAAAATTTTCTCCATATTGATATTTCTTGGTTTAGATTTTAATTCTGAGTCATTGCTGAATAACTTTGTTCTTCTATTTTTATTGACTTCACTAAATACCTAAGAAGTAAAGGGACAAAATAAGAGATCTTTCTATTTGATAATCCTTCAAGATATATCTAGGCGAAATGTAATGCTCTTAATTTTTGCTCAATCAATAAAGATTCAAATTTAATCATACCAGATAAATTTACTAGAGTTCCACGTTAAATATTATTTAGTATATAATAATATTTATTTGTTTCTAGGCTTATAGATATAATTGTATTGTATATATATTAATATTTCTTTGTTCACAGTCTTATAGTTATTTTATAATTCATAAACTAATGAAAAATTGATCATCTTTTTGAGTGTATTAGGCTACTCATCCCTTGCATGGTGATGATGGTCAACAAGAAACAGAAGAAAGAGGAGAGGGATAGCGCAGAAGGACTCTTTGGAGATGGAGATGTTGGGATGGATTATGGTATAGTTAGTTCCTTAATACTCTTTTTAATTTACTTTTTTCCATGTTTTTTTCCCACCACATAAGGTTTAATTGGTAATATGTTCTGTATGTTGTAACCTAGTATTAATTTTTCAATTGGGAATTGTATGCATTTGTTTTAGCTTATAGATAGAGAATTATTTGATGAAATGGTCTTTTTATGCTAAGGATAGATTTATATTATTGCATAGTTTATTCCCTGTGATTCATTTTTAATTTCCTTTTTTCCATGCAAGATTTTTAGCATATGAGTTTTAATCTGTGATGCATACCTTACATTGTAATCCAGCAGTTATTTTTCGATCTTGAATTGTATGCAATTCTTCTTGCATATTGATTGTTGAGATTTATTTGATGAAATGGTCTTTACATGATAAAGATAGATTCTTTTATGTACAACTGCTGAATGTTATGCTATATTAATTATTAAAAATTTTCTATATATTTATTTCCATAGTGTATATTCAGAATATACCATATTCGCCTGTAAATATTATCCTCTATTTTCTCTTTAATTTGGGAATATAATTACCTCTTATGCACTCAAAACCTTTTTTTTTTAATTTACATGACTAAGGCTTGCTTATTTCACCCGCATTTTCATATTTCAGTATTTTTATGTGTACTTTTAAAAGTTATTATATATTTTTTCAAAATTTTCCTCTTAAATTATATTGGGCATTTTACAATAAATTTTATTTATGATAGATCCTATTTTTATTTAGCCTAGTTTGTCACCTTCCAAATAAGCTTTTTATTTCCCTAGTTGTAAGAGTGTATTACTATTGTTATTGGGTCCCATGTTTGTAATTAAGTGTTCAAAAGCATCGTACTTCATGACGGAGCTCCATTATTTCTATTTGTATATGCTGACTCTTCCTTTCAGACACTAATCTTAATCTTATTTTCAGATGTCCTTTCATTATTTTATTTTCTATTCCTTTTTACTTGTTCTTTCTTTTCCAAAATAGTGGTTATACTCATGTTTAGGAAGGATCCTTATCTTTGCAATGTTGGGAAGCCATTACTTATTCAGCATTTGACTCATTAAGGGCTGATCTGTTCCCCTTATATCATGAGGAAATCAAAGGATATTATATTAAATATCAAAGGATATTATAAGTAGATCCCTGAAATGCTATTTAAGGTAGTGTGGGAGTGTATGCATCCTTGGCATTCACCTTATTCAAATTCCACTTAGCATGGTGATGGGTCTACACAATACATTAATCGTTAGATATGTAAAGTATGTTGGTAGGAGGCAGGTTGACCAAAATGTTATTTGGAATGCTTGCTTTTCTTGAGTTGAGTTTGTTCTAATGACATATTTAGGCCATTGCTGATACCCTTCATTTTCCCTTTTCTAAGGACGTCCTCAAGGTCCTTGTTGGTTTCCATCCCTGATGCATAGAAATCGATGCTTTCACAAATGCTAGCAATATCCATTTACCCCTCACTACACTACAAAAAACATAGTCAATTCTAAGTTGTGGTCTACTCAAGCTATATTTCTCCATCCTGTTGACACAGACATATTTCATCATGTATTTTCTTTGCAACCTAGAATAGCTGTTTATCATGTTTTACATTTATTTTATCTGTTAATTATCTTATAGATATAATTAGCGGAGTGTCCGTCTGTCTGTCTGTCCGTCCCCCCTTTTATCTTAGAAACTATTTGTCGTAGAGCTATGGGACAAACTGCATTGTATTTCTGATATGCTGAAAGCCCCACAAAATTTATTCTCATCTTTATGAAGGATAGGGTTCGAACCCAGGACTCCATAATACGTTCCCATAAGGAATGCACGTAAAGTTCGTTTTTGTACCCTGCAGGCTTTTTTACGTTTACAGAATTAAATTGGAAATAATGCTCCTACAATGTCAAGAAAAGTACCAAACAAAGGTAAATTAAATGAAGATTCTTATTATTATCGTAAAATTTAATTTTCGAATCTAAATTATGAGAAATATGACAAAATAAACGAAAATTTTACAAAACAACCTGTCCCCCTGACGACCAAGGTGATTGTTGAATCCGATACATTGATTTTCCCACAAGTATAAATGGAATAACATAAATTAATAAACATAATAATTCGGTATGGATTTTAAATCCATACCGAATTAATGGTAGGAAGTAACCTCAGAATTTATGAAGAGGAGGCAATTAACTGAGATTACAGCGAATGTAAACTATGATATTTAAATAGCGGGTACAAAATTACAGCCATTTTGGAGTTTTTCTTTATCTAACAGATTAACAAAAGGTCATTTATACGTTCGTTCGTGGTGATCAAGATTGCAAAAAATTATTGATTTTGTTTTTATAATTAATTTAATTAGTTGCTGTTATTTTAGTTAATTAGTTATTTTTATAGTTACATTTATTTTCACATCACGTTACCTTCTGAAGAATTGGTTTGCATAAGCACCTGCGCGCTATGCGAAAACTTTTCACTAGAAAAGAGTACACCTCTCTTCGTTCTTTTTCTATTCATAGATTGTTTTCATATAATAATCAAGATCTTGAATTTAGCAATCATGGATTACATTCAAAGTATTACAACAAGTTAAAAGTCATTGCAATGCATTTCAAATAAATGAGCACTTTCCAGTAATTATGAGAATTAATACTCAGGGTGTCTTTTTAGGTATTCTTTCTTGCCTTAAACTTCAAAGCCACTCCCAAATATTATTAAGGGTCAACCATAGAGCAGAATAAATTTCCTGTTGAAGGTTTATATTTGAATGGTTTAAAAATTATTTTGTGAAATCGAGAATTGTTAGTTATAATGCAGCGTTAGAATAGAACTCCTGATTAAGTTTTATACCGGAAGCTGTCCGCTTCCTAATTGAATCTGGACCAGGGAACTTTAATCACTCTTCTTCAAGAAATGAACGGGATACACTGAACTTTCTTCGATACTCTATTCTTTTTCTGCACTAGAAAGTTAGAAGAGACGCTCCTGTAACATGCAATGATATCTATCGAAATTTGTATACCATATATTGCATCTCTCGTAAGATATATCTTTTCAAGACATGGAGTCGGACTCAATAATGTTTTCTTGCAACAATTTCCAAATAATCGATTCTTGAATCCTATTATGATTATAGCATAATTGATTTATATATGTTTCTCAGGAATTTCCATTTTCCTTAATAATATGAAGTTCTCCTCCAAGAGATTTAAACCCCACTGGATTTAAATAATGTCTAATAAGTAGTGTACCGTATTTGTGGAATCGGAGTAATTAGAAACAGTTGCATTGGAATCTATCAGTAAAGGTTTGCTTGGGACCTGTTTGGGTTTTCAAAGCTCCTTAATCTTCTGCATTCATATAAAACCAACTTAAATGATATTATCAATATCATTAAATGCATAAAAATAAGATTCTAGAATTATGTTTGTAAGTATTTACTATCCAAACATTATGAATATCGTTCCTGGTTCATTTTCATAAAATGAAAGCTTAAATGCATACCTACATACAAACAATTAAGTGATCAACCTAAAGGCTCGGAGGGTCTTGAACACCTATATTTGCTTCTAAAACCTTTAGAGAGGATAATTTCACTTCTACACAAATAGCACTACTAATGTAATCCTACATCTATTTTCCCCGTTGAGAATCAGCAGGCAATTCAGCTAGTCTTATTCTAAATATTAGATAATTTAATATATAAAATTTGTTGTTTAATGTTATTATGTTTACATACAATAATATATATAATAATAATAGTAATACATAATGCTTTAAGTAGGAATTCTTTATTTTATTATAAATATATATAATTTTTCAGTGATTTAATTCCTGATATTGATATTTGTTTTATGTTTTTGGCGTGCTAAGTTTTGTTTGGTAAAAGAGCTCTTATATTAATATTTCTATTAATATATCTTTCTTTTCAGGCAAAATAAATTTGAAACTTTTTCAGAATCATTACTAAATCTGCAGGATGCATTAAGCTTTACATATATGGGATATTTTTAGGTGGCAGGTTGTTATAAAACTTTCTTAGGGTGCATACTTTTCTTAAGTCAGCATATTGACATTAATGAAATATTTTAGGAGGCAGAACAATTTTGAAATTTTTCGAAGTGCGTTTTATTCTCCAGTTGATAAATAGAGAACTAACTTAAGAGTAAATTGAGAAGTGTTTAGCTATAGTTTACTACAGGTAACTAAAAGAGAACCCAAACTGTGCTTGCAAAAACCTATATCACAGGATAAAATTTTAATTGCTTCCACATAAATGAATAAGATTTATTGTATTCCAAATTGTTATAATAATATCTATTTTCGGGCTAGAAAATATAAGCATATAATTTAAATGATATATCTCATCATCAGCCTATCCAATGTCGGATGTAGGACTTCCCAAGCCTTTGCGATATATATATCGTATATAGTACTTAGGGTGACTTAGGTTATTTTACATAATTATATATATATATATATATATATATATATATATATATATATATATATATATGTATATATATATATATCTATTATATATAGCTAACTCTCCGGATATACCTATATATAGATATAGGGGATACGAATTCTGACCATGTTCCACAAGCGCCATCGACGTCAGATTTTTTCGACGTACTGGCCCTACACTCTAGATGCCAGAATAATGCAGACTTCGACGCTAGCTATCATGGGTTCGATGCCAGAAATTCCCAAAAATCGCAATTTTCCCATAAGAATGCATTGCGCGGATTTTTGAAAATTATTTTGAGGCACTTATCGCTAAGATAGAGGAACCAAAATTTCGGAGGTTGAAGTTGAGGTAGTCTTCTATGCTTCTCATGGAAAAAATGTAGCCAAATGACAGTGAGTTCGACGCCAGGTGGATGCAAAATTCTTCCATAAGAATTGCATTGCTGAAAGCTTTGATGATTTTTTTAAATGCCTTCCCGATAAGCTGGAAAGATAAGACCCGGAATGGTGACAGAGGCGTGGGACCTTCCCGATAAGATATTGAATCGAAACTTTGGAACAAGTAAGGATGGCACTTATCTAATATTATTTTGCTGTCTTCTCTCACGATCGGGTTCTTAGTTCGTCGCCAGGCGGTCTTTGGCGCGAAGTTTTAAATTTGAACTGAGGCAGTACTTGGTATGATACTGTATTCAACGGATAGCTTGCAGTATGCAAGCAACTTTTACTCGTGTGTATATATATATATATATATAGATACACACACACATACACAAATAACCTGGGTATGAAACTTTTCAGGGTACCTATTATTCAGCTAATAATTAATATTGTGAGAATAAAATAAAGATATCATGATAAAGATTAGTATTATTTCATGGATATTACAAGTTTTTATATCTATTACCTCAGAAAACAAAAGTGAAGCTTTCTAAGCTCTTTCATTTTGAAAAAAGGACTTCACACATTAATGATGAAAAAATTATTTTTATGTACCACAGCTGTAGAAAGTCTGTGTACCATTATGTAATACTGATTGAATTCTCGTCATAATTGTGAATAATTTTAAAGGGTATCATGCTCTCTCTGAGGTTACTCTCAAAAAACACTGTACTTTCTGATTTATTTGGTATGTTCACAACTTGAGATTGAGGGAAAATCAAGCCATGTAAATTTTTAATTTATGGTGCTGCCCTGAGAAATAGAGATGGAAAAAAACTCACTCTATACACAGTGTAGAAAACTATTTTCATAACATTGATGAACCTAGCGAAAGAGTGTGAAAATTATGAAAACATGAGTTAACTTCCATATTGCCATATTTTGAGCAAAAGGAATTCTCATATGTACAATTTGCTTGATATCAGGGGAAATATCAATCATAATGGTTAACTTGTAATAATTATGAAATAGTTACTGATTTTGTTTGACTATACTAACAAATGTTTGCTTTCTAACGCTTTTTTCCATCACTTTGTTAATTTCTTTATATTTCCAACATCACCATAAGGACACTCTGGGTGAATATGTATTATTAAAATTATAAAGTCATTATAAATCACCTTACATAATGCTTAAATATGATCAATAATGAATGAATGCTGTTCCATTAGGAAACATTGACCACTGAATAAAGTATATCACAGCAAATAATGGAGGTTGTCCAGTAATTTTAAGACATTGAGGATGAAGGTGAAGAATTTACATAAAGCATTATAAAGAAACTAGGTATGCAAGGTGCAAATCTTTAGGATTTGACCTGACAGCTTTATAGTCTTGAACAAAGAAGAGTGTTTTTCTAGATTTAGGCCGAGAGAAGGTACTGTGGAGAGGTTGCAAGCAGAAATATGAAAAAATAGAGGATAAAACGATATGGCGATTTTAATATCAGAAATAATTTGAAGTTGAATTTAGGATAATGTTTTATGAATTAAATTCTGTAATTTCCATTTTGAAGAAACATGGCTATAATGATAATGAACCAGCTGAGTTTATTTCTTCAATAGGTGATGCTCACAAATGAAGTCTAATTTTTTTTCGCAGTACCAATCATATAAACCATTTGTACGAAGTAAAACACAGAACTCATTGCCATCTGGTTGCCCATTAGCCCACTTTGAGTAACCATTTTCACTAAGAGCTGTTCCTGTTGAAATACAATAACATTCATCAATCAAAATTCTCAACCTTATAAACTTATATAAAGAAAATATCATAAACAGCATTAATCATCAGCTCACCAAAAATTGTTTGAAATTCTTTATTCTTCTTAGGACTGTGAATACCAACCCATGGAACATCCCATCCATTCTTTTCCTTATATAACTTCATGATAGCAGCAACTTCTTCTTCTGAATTGGGAATTGCCAAATGTCCGCCTTCATTCTGACATATTTTAATTGCAGTTAAAACATCCTCTCCCTTTTTATGATATTTATAATACCCTAATCCAGGAATGAGTTGATATCCTATTGATATCAGATATAGATCTGGAAAAGAAAAGTTATTTACACTGAATGATTTATGTGGTTTTACCAATTAGCAATGCACTTTAAAGCAAGAGTTAATTACAATTGATAATTCTGATGAATCATAAACAAAGTAAGGTTACAAAGGATCTAAAAATTATTTGTATTTCAAAATTAAATGGTTGATAAATATTAAATTACTTGGATTTTAGATTTAATCACAGATGATTCATTAATAGTTTGAATGAGAAACAGTTATGAACTAACTGCATTCCCTGTTGAGAATCAACAGGGATAATAGATGTAGCATGAAATCTAGCAGTACTATTTGTATAGAAGATGATCTAATATCTATCATCTTAGCTCAGTTCAGAGCAGAAGTTGACCAAAAATTAAAATTTTCTTTATTTGGGTTAGGTTGAAAATTTTCATTTGTTAATAATACATATACAATCTTAATACATGAATTGTTAAGCCATAGAAATACTATTTATTTATGAGAATAGGGGAAGAATTCATTGATAAGAATGTTCTGTGAGGCTTGTATTGTCACTGGATAAATGAAATTATTATAGCCATAACATAAGTGAAGGAACTTTCCTCCTTTAATATGATATTTTAACATACAAGGCACCTTATTAAAGTATTTCTGATTGAAGTATACTTCTACTTGTAGTAATGTTATCCTTATGTTATGTTCATTGTAATTGCCAATTATAAGGATATGCCTTATCTTCATAAATACTATAGCCTGCTAAACGTTTATTCTACAAAAATTTCCAGTTTAGTAGATTTTGTCCAAATTTTTGTGATTTCAAAACAAAAATGACATTTTTTGATGAAAATTAATATTTTTATTCAATATCCTTTCTTTTGGTACCTGTCTCAATTTTGTAGAGCTTTCTGATTTCTTTTTTCTCTAAATTCTTTTTTCTAATTGAATTCCTCAAAAGGAAGAGTCTGAAATTGATCAAAATGATCGATTATACAGAGCTTATTATTATGCTGCAGCTGTGTGCGTTTTTAATTCATTCATGTTTTTAAAAATTGTGATAGAGAAGGAAATTAAAAGCAAATTTTTTCTTGTTATTATTTTAATATCTTGTCAACAAACAAACATTCACTTCTGAATTTATGGATAATGTGGAATATGAAAACAAAGGATTCACACTAGAAGTAGAAAATGAAAATATAATATATTATTTGGTGAAATGAAATCCTTGAAAAGAATGTGATTAATCATTAATGGAAACCCAAGCACCGACATGTCAAAGTTTTCTTTTTATAGCTCATTTATATTGGAAATGTCCTTTATTCCCCAAAATTTATATATTGTTCTCTCTCTGCTCTGATGTATATTTTCTATTCTTAAAGTGCGACAAAGCAATATATAAGTATTCCCCTTGGAGAAATTTGAGATGAAACACACAAATGATGATGTTCAAATATTTGACCCTGTGATTTTTTATGGAAAATGCTAAATTCCCAGAAAATTGACTGCTCTTTATTTCTACTATCAGTATAATAGAAGTACTTATATTCATATGTATTTACTAATAATAGACCAATAATTATTACCACTATTTATACCCCTCTGAATGGATGGACAGGATAACAATATGAATAAAATAAGACCTGAACAGATGGAATGAATCTAATTTCTGAAATCAGTAGTTGTGCATATTTAACCAAATTTGGCAGAACTCTAAAAGGACTCTACAATCAGATAAGTAACATTAAAGCAAAATTTGTTCACTGATATCCTATTTAAAATCTTAATGATGTAAAATTTTCTTATAATCTGAAAATCGATGGCAATGAAATGTTGAAAAAGTAATTTATGAAATATTAATCAATGAATAAAATATTTGGAGAATAAAATCTGATAAAGGTTATAAATGTGGTTCTACCTTTTTCGGCATTGAACTGCAATATCTTATTCTCTTCAATGTGGGAGGACAGCAATCTCTTTATCTCATCAAAGGATGTCTTCAGTTCCTCAATCACTTTTGCCTTTAATGCCATTTCTGCTGCCACTTTCTTCATATCTTCATCATGGGATGACTGTATTCTCTTCATCTCATCGATTGAATACTGCAATTTCTTCACTACTTCTTCCTTGGATGCCATCTCACCAGCCATTAATGACTTAAGTCTCTTAATATCTTCTATCATGGTCATTTCATTTAAGATGTTGAATTCAACATTGCCATTCTCTCTCATTTCTAATTTTCAGATAGAAATTCATTATAAATGCTTTCAAAAATCAAGCCATCTAATAAGGCATCCTCATTAAAATTACTACTAGTTTGAGTTATGAAATTGACAGAGTACAATCAAGAAATTTTCGTGGTAAAAAATTATATTAAGGTTTAATATCTACATAGATAAAATGGCTTAATTCATCATCAGACTACTCATTTATAATTAGGATTGATTTTTATTTATGATCAGGAGAAAATGCATTTGAAATGATTCCAGATTTAAAATCGTGTCATGAGCATTACCTCGTACCAGTCCTCGGGCTCCTACTAGTTTCTTGGCATTGTCCAAGACCGCATCAATATCCAGAATCAGACTCAAGTTACTCAATTGTTGACTGGTTGCATTGGAGATGAGCAGCGATGCCAATGTCTGCCCATCTTCTTTATAGTTCAATGCAACTCTCATCTTTACTTGTTCAGCTAATCCCACTCCCAGTAGCAAAGTCCCAAATAGCGACAATAGCAGATTACAGAACAAAGACATGTTTCTGGAGAAATTTATGCTATTCCTATTTATATTTTTGCAAGGGTTTCTTGGAGATGATATCTGTTAAATTTAGATGACAAACCTTAAATGTGATGAATCATCATAACATTTTAAATAAATATGTGACATTTATATTTGGGTAAGATTTAGACTTAAATGTATCTTCCTCAACTCCACACATCTGCTCCTTAAATATGATACAATTAGTGAATTATCGTAAATGCAAATTTAATTCAAAAGAGAGTAGGAAAAACTAAATGGTGGATTTAAGATATCTTAAGTGCAACCTAGAGGTAAAGTGTACTCAAAACACAGAAGCAAGGGGAGTATGAAAAACCAGCATAAACTCACCGAGGAATAAGTCAAAAAGATTTCAATAAATATTCATCTTGTATGACCTGGAAATAATTATATAGTTCAAATTATATATAGTGCAAATAACATGCATGAGCAAAAATATACACAATCTATAAATGAGAAGGAGAAAATACGTAAAATACAGGCTCTAAAACATCTAGTATCTAGGAAAATTCTATAAGAGTTCAATCAAATGTATTGTGGAATTGAACTAAAACTTTGAAATCATATCTGTCATATATGATGCTGACGTATTCTGTCATTAACATACTATCCATTTCTATTTGGCAAAATACATTCTGCGAACTCCATTTCACATGAATCAATTTCACATATGATTTTTATTTACAGATTGTGGAATAGATTATTTCAAAATAAAAACACCAAATTTACGAATTTTCCTGAAACTAAAACCTGAAAAATATTATTTTAGAAAATAAATCATTCCTTACTTTCATATTTTTTATGATGCTATACGATTTAACATGAAAATGTCCACGGACGAAAATTAAATGAAATTCTATAGCAGCATATGCTCCGTTCAGCCAGGCAATGCAAATGATTCCGAACCGATGAGTACTACATAAGACGAGTCACTGTATCGGATAATTTTCTGATTTGAGCTAACGCTTTCATGAAATATGAAATACGCCAACAAAAATGCTCTAACTCTTATATAGAACGGATGCAAAAGTTAGTAAATATAATTGTGCAATAATACACACATTTCAATTTCTTACTTTTGTGAATCCTCTGAGGAAAAACTCCGGGAATCGCTATGCACAAAATCAAGGTTCACTCCGCTTCGATTCAAATAGAGGTTGTTGCAATGGAAGGCCGTCGTCTTATTTAAGTAACAGTGACGTAATCCAGTTGATAGCGATTCCAAGCCAAGATCAGCAATAAATATTAACGAAATTTCACATCTAATAACTTTTTAGAAGAAACATTAAAAGCATTTTAGATGAAATGGTTCTCTTCTGGTATCCACAAAAAATACTTTTAATATTTAATGGCATAGAACTTGTAGGACTATAACTATCCACTCTGAGATTCTGTTAGTAACTGCTGCTATTAAACTTCGGAAGAATTGGTGAATAGGCTTCCTGATCCTGCATACTTGAATCTAGTTTGTTTTTATCAATAACAATTCTAAGGTAACAATTTCCGTTAAATGAAGTAATGTAAAGGATATCATGGAAATCTTGAAACTGTGTCCATTTTGAATCTGAATTTGACAGATATTACATATCCTTCATCGTGAATTACGTTCTTTTAGGGATTCAGATTCAAACCCAAAATTTATGTCAATTAATTGAGAGGCATCGTTCTTGAGGGTATATATATATATATATATATATATCTATTATATATAGCTAACTCTCCGGATATACCTATATATATATATATTTATAGGGGATACGAATTCTGACCATGTTCCGCAAGCGCTGTCGACGTCAGATTTTTTCGACGTTCTGGCCCCGCACTCTAGATGCCAGAATAATGCAGACATCGACGCTAGGTGTCATGGGTTTGATACTAGAATGTCCCAAAAATCGCAATTTTCCCATAAGAATGCATTGCGTGGATTTTTGAAAATTATTTTGAGGCACTTATCGGTAAGATCGAGGAACCAAAATCTCGGAGGTTGAAGCTGAGGTAGCCTTCTATGGTTCCTATGGAAAAAATGTTGCCAAATGACCGTGAGTTCGACTCCAGGTGGATCCGAAATTCTTCCATAAGAAATGCATTGCTGCATTTAAAAAATTTTTTTTTCAATGCCTTCCCGATAAGCTGGAAAGATAAAACCCGGTGTGGCGACGGAGTCGTTTGAAAACATTCCTTCTTAAATTTCACAGTTCGTCTAGTGGTCCTTGGTTCGATGCAAGAGGGTCATTCCGATTCCACCATGCATTTCATACGGGGAAAACGGAATCTTATTTTAGGACCTTCCCGATAAGATATTAAATCGAAACTTTGGAATTAGTCATAATGGCACTTACCTAATATTAATTCCCTATTTTCTCTCACAGAAGGGTCCTGAGTCCGACGCTAGGTGGTCATTAGCGCGAATATTTGCAATCTGTTTTGAGACCGTTCTCGATGCGATAGAGCAATCAAAATTACGGTGTTTGCAGATGAGATGGTCTTCCATAGTATCAAAGAAAGAAATGTTAGCAAATGACCGTGTGTTCGACGCCGGGTGGGTTCGAAATGCTTCCGTAAGAAATGCATTGGTGAAATCTTGGATGATTTTTTTTAAATCCTTCCCGATAAGCTGGAAAGATAAAACCCGGAATGGTGACAGAGGCGTTTGAGAACATTCTTTCACGTTATTCGCCGTTTCTACAGTGGTCCTTGGTTCGATGCAAGAGTGTCATTCCGATTCTACTATGCATTTCAAGCGGGAAGAACGGAATCTCATTTTAGGACCTTCCCGATAAGATACTGAATTGAAACTTTGAAACACGTCAGAGTGGCGCTTATCTATTATTCGTATGCCATTGTCTCTCACGAACGGATCCTGTGTTCGACGCCAGGCGGTCATTTACGCAAATTTAAAAAAAATTTTTTGAGGCCTTTCTCAATGCAGGAGACTATTCAAAATCACAGCGTTTGCGTTTGAAGTAATTTTCTATAGAACCAGTGGAAGAATGCTTACATATGACTGTGAGTTCGATGCCAGATGGATGAAAAATTCTCACGTTCGAAATGCATTGCGGCGATTATTAAGAATTTTGCTGGATAAGCTTCGAAGATGACACCCGTAAGGGAAACTTATTGTAAATTTTCACAAATTAGCTTGCAGTATGCAAGCAACTTTTACTCGTATATATATATATATATATATATATATATATATATATATATATATATATACATACGAGTAAAAGTTGCTTGCATACTGCAAGCTATCCGTTGAATACAGTATCATACCAAGTACTGCCTCAGTTCAAATTTAAAACTTCGCGCCAAAGACCGCCTGGCGACGAACTAAGAACCCGATCGTGAGAGAAGACAGCAAAATAATATTAGATAAGTGCCATCCTTACTTGTTCCAAAGTTTCGATTCAATATCTTATCGGGAAGGTCCCACGCCTCTGTCACCATTCCGGGTCTTATCTTTCCAGCTTATCGGGAAGGCATTTAAAAAAATCATCAAAGCTTTCAGCAATGCAATTCTTATGGAAGAATTTTGCATCCACCTGGCGTCGAACTCACTGTCATTTGGCTACATTTTTTCCATGAGAAGCATAGAAGACTACCTCAACTTCAACCTCCGAAATTTTGGTTCCTCTATTTTAGCGATAAGTGCCTCAAAATAATTTTCAAAAATCCGCGCAATGCATTCTTATGGGAAAATTGCGATTTTTGGGAATTTCTGGCATCGAACCCATGATAGCTAGCGTCGAAGTCTGCATTATTCTGGCATCTAGAGTGTAGGGCCAGTACGTCGAAAAAATCTGACGTCGATGGCGCTTGTGGAACATGGTCAGAATTCGTATCCCCTATAAATATATATATATCCAAGAATACAGATTTATTTATGATGTAGTAAATACGAACAAATTGAAAATTGACTGGCATTTAGTTTCGTTGTTAATTACCTAAATCTCTATAGGACAAATATACAAAAAGAGACTATTAAAATAGAAATTGTTTGCGATCTAATTGAATCTGTAATAATATTCTTTCTCGAAAGCAGTTGTTATATTGATATCAATTCATAGACATCATTCATGTGGGGAACGACATTGGGAAAGCTTTAAAAGTCATCATTTTTGTCGGCTTTGAGTTATATCCAGTATTTTACACCAAGAGAGTTAGAAAGAAGAACATCGCGCTGTTTTCCTTTACTCGACGAGGACTCCCCTTAATCTCAAACGGGATGGAGATTTCAGTCAAGACAGATTTTCCTCCTTCACTTTATTTTCGCATTTAAAAAGTCGCCTTTTCTCATAAGTCATCACCCTTTGACCTGACGGTTGATCAAAGTCTGTTCTTTTTACTATCCGAACAACTTATCTTTACAAAACCTGAAGAAAGAAAACTGTCAATGAATCTTCCAATATCATAATAGAAAACAACTGAGTGTTATTCAGCTGTCATTTTACAATGTAATACGAATTTCACACCAATACCATTATTACCATTTGTAAGTAGGATTGCCAACTCCTTAAAGGTAGATTCCGGGAGTTTTCCGTTTCAAGGGTAGGAATTTTGGGGAGATTCCGGGAGGTTAAATAAAATTTTAACCACTGTATATTCATCATTGATGAACAGCATAAATATGCAGCTTGATCATGTTGGAACTATAATAACTCCAACTATAAAGATAATTTCAATCGGCTTAACCAAATTTTAACAGAATCATTTATCTTAAGAATTAAAAGTTCCAGCAACTTCAAAAATATCTCAATATATCTCTTTGTATATAGAAGGGATGTAATTTACATAACTCACAATCATGAGGTATATGAAAAAATAAACCGACACGGTAACCATAATGTTAATTATTCTCAGTATTGACAACAAACTAAAGTACAATCTCAATTACTTATCTTTGAGTGAGATTTTTGTATATAATATTTGGAGATGAATTTTTAAATACTGTTATTTGATATAATGAACATTTTTGCCACTATAAATAGAATTTTAAAAACGTTTGAATACTTATAGCAAAAGATAATTAAGAATATTTTTATTACAATTTAAACAAATATTTTGAATGATTCGGTGCTGCTTCCTATATTTTCGGATTAAGAAACGGATAATATTCCTTACATTGCAAACTAATGTTGTAAAATACCTGCAATTCTACCTTAAGCAGCTTGGGCACGTTTTTAAATTCATCGATGAATCCATCAAACTGTTTTTTTATTCACCGATGGATCTCGGATGCTTTCCATCGTGATTAATAACCGATGAAGTTGAACCGGGTCCCCCAACTGCCGGTTGGGTGCTCTATCCGTTGAGCTATCTCACCGGAACATTTTCTCAAGCTATTCTTCGGTTATATGAAATCTTCTGTTTTCTCGTTTTAGAAAAATATCCGCAGTTTTTGACTGATTCTGAATACTTTTCTACTACTTTTTAAATAATGAATCAGAATTGCTTGTTAATTATTTTTACGAACATAAATCGCAATTCCACAGCTCACATTTTAAGGCTAGATCAAGCAGCCGAGTGGAAATTCAGAATGTATGATTTTTCATCTTAAAGTGGAACATTCAAATGTGAATCTGAGGATAGATTTGGTGTCGGAGATGTTCCAATTCAGCGTGAAGGCCTAGTTTTTACTTTTTTGATCGCCTTCAAGCCTTATCTTTGAAGGTCTTGAACTTTCACTTTCGCTGACCATAACGTCTATATTTCTGCTATTTGTTTTTGTCTGTATTTCGCGGTTTATTTCTTGTTCATATTGGAGGGATTGTGGTAGGCCAAGTTGATCATCACTGGTAACAGCTGGTCAGATTACAAGTTATTCTAAGTTCATTTGCGAATATGAGTGAATATTGTAAGTACAGTATCTTACAAAAAAAGTTACCACTTCCACGGGGCAACCACATTTCGGGCGAGCGAGCCTCGAGAAGAGAGAGAGAGAGAGAAAAGATGGACATTGTCTGCTATGCAGGTCTACGTTCAACGTTTGGAAGGATTTGTTTTCGTTATTGTTATTAAAATAACTTATTTAAAGCTATTTTTAATGACATTAACATGGCAGAGTAATATTACGTATAGCGAATCGGAGGTCGGAATGGATTATTTGATGGTTTAAAAGTTGTTTCTTTGATATAGTTTTACTTTAGATTTTTTGCATGTAGTATTGCAATGGTGAACATATTCTAAGCTGAAAAATTCAGAAAAGAGATACTCCGCAGTCAGTGCTTCCAAGACCCTGAAACCTAGCGTTACAACATGAATTCTTTGACGATGTTCTAGTTTTTTCCAAGATATTTTCTTAATCGTATCGGAAATATGGTCATACTTTTTCAAGTTAAATATAAACTGAGCAGACGCATCCTGGGTACGATGCGTCTTGCTAGCTAGTTCTTGCGATAAATCATAGATTGAATTTACCAATTGCATTTTAATATAAGGCGTTAGGAATCTTCCTAAGCATCTGAGGATATGGACTAATGGAATGGAATGTATGGAATTACTAAACTTTAGTGAAACCTTCGATTATGTTGACGCGGATATATATTAAAAATTAAATTATATTAAATACTGTAAGCATCATTTATACGCTAATGACCTGCAGATACATCTCGATTCTACAGCTGCCTGCTTCCCTGAATGTGTTCAGTATGCGAACCATGACTTCCATCAAAGTCACAAATGTAGCAAGGACAATTTTTTGAATATAAATCTTAAAATTACAAGCCATTATCATTGGATATCCCAAGTTATTAAAACGTATTATTGGAAATATTAATGCAAACCTTCTGTAATGCTCTTAATAATATCGGTGTTTGCATAAACAACTGAGGGGATGAATGGAAGAGTAAACTATTTCACAAATGTTCACGACGTGCTCCGAAACCATACCGAGCATTTCAGGGAAAAATGGAGTGGGTAGTGAAGGACGGGAAAGGAATCTCCCCCTCCCACTTTATCTGGGGGAGGAAAACAACAATGAAGTTGAGGGCTGTTTATGACCTCCAGAAATTTTCGAAGTCTCTTTCCTTCTTCTTGCATGAACTTCTCTGGTAGAATCGCTTACATATTTGACCATAGCCAGAAGGAGATACTACGAGCCGGGGGTTGCCCTGGGCAACGATGACAAGAGGGGGCAAGGTACGGAAAGTAAGTAGAATTTTTAAGGGAATGCGGCAAGCTTTGAGATTCTATATATAAACAAACTCGTTGAAAGGCACTTGCGAAGATAATCAGCTGTATAAACGAGTCTCAGGATAACGCAGACATCCATATGTATATAATAATTTAAAATTTCATTGCTAATGATATGTTGTGAAATAACAGAAAATTATATTTTTAAGGAATTTTCCGGTAAATATATTTAAAGTGAAAATCTTGCATCAATTATGATTAGTGCAGTTATCGAATCAGAGAAAAAAGCTTGCCACTTCATTGCAAATGCAATATATTTCATTAGATTTTAATACCATATTCATATGATTAATAGTAATGCTAACGATTATAACTTGTTACATGCCATTTGGATTGGAAAGGAATTTTGCAAAGGTTTTTTTTTCGAAAATTAAAAACAAAAATCCGAGCAGTGGTGCACAAAGAAAAGTATTCAATCCGTGTATGGTAAGGAGGGTATTTGAAAATGATCGGGAATAGAGCTAGACAGAAATTGAGCGATAAGGAAGAACTCCGGAGAGTCCTATGCCCTCAGTAACACCGTAAATAGAGGCATTTACGAGTAATCTCTATTTATGAGAATAAGAGTGAGAAATTGACATATATTAGTATGGTATACAAACAAAATATATTTTAGTATAAGTGAAATGTGTTTGCAATGCACCTTTCGAGTGAAGAACTCAGCGTTTCTGAGATTCCATAGATTAGAATAGATGAAATGAATGGTTTGGAAAACCCAGATGCTTCTGGGAGAGGGTTCTCGACAATTCATATTCATTGATTATTTCTTAGAAATACTATGTTCTAAAATGCACCTTTACGACTGGCATCCGTCGTATCCCATTGACCACATCTCTTCTCCCGCTGTTTACTCCTTAGACTTCGCTATTCTTTCCGAGATTAGCATACGCGGAATCCAGTGAGCCCCCTTCGCCTACCTGCTACTCCCTAATCATTCCATTATCTGTAATTTTTTCTCCTCTTAGTCCCACACGTGATTCCGGGCGCAATTTCTGGGAAAACATTTTCACCAAAACTACCGCTAACAACTTCAGCGCCAGCGCTCACCCTCCCTCACTCACTATATACACGAAATGATTAAATATATATAAGTAACAGTTTGACTATTCTAACTTAGAAATATTAGCCAGCGGAGAAATTACGCATAGAACGTCTTATTCATCCGATGTGTTCGCTATCACGCATATGCCAAACGAGATCATCCCCCTAAGTAAAGGCGGATTTTGAAGGGTTAACATATTCTTTCATTGTTACTCCATTTCTATTTTCGTTACGTTTTCTCTAATTTACCCTTCTTTTGACCTTATTCATAGTACTGCATCTTTTCTTATTTGTCATACATTTAAGCTCTATTATTTATTATGTTTTACGGAGAAGTTTGTCCTGCGAGCATGTGTAGCATGAAGCAAGATAACGAAGTCCTTTCCAGACCTCCATTGATGGGAATTTATACGAAAGGAGAAAATATGGGCAACCAAAGTTTTTCTTGTCCGATATTTCCGAAGAAAAAAGAATTACGCAGAGATATGAGCCGATTCAAGAAAAATCTGAATTTACTTCCTTTGTAATACAATGTTACGTAAATAGCATCCAAATGAATGTATTTTAGCTGGTCTTAAAAAAAATAACGTCAAAGCATCAAAACGTGCGTAAGGAGGAAGACGTAACGCGCGCTAAAAGCAGAGACGCTCATAGAATCGCTCTCATCGAGCTCCTCGTCTGTTAAGCGGGTTGCATTCTTAGTGGTAACTTTTTTTTTGTAACCGACTGTACAACCAATAGTCGCTGTGAAAGCTGTTTACCTCGGCCCTTCCGATATTGCTCTACTTTATTTAGGTTTAATTTTGTTTGGGGATCTCTTTCGAGACTGTTGTCGGCTATAGACGACGGAGATTTTCCTACGCTAAAGAACGACTCTCGTCTGTAGACGACGCAGGTATAAATCGCGGTCGGATGCAGTTTCTGAGAATTGGGGTATTATAATCTTACCATTCTGACCCTTGTCTGGGTGATTTGACCTTTCCTTCTGCACCACACAGGGGAAACTCAGCCCCTGGGGTCATTCATAACCCTTTTCACAGCATGGTGCCGCAAGAAATTAAATGTTATTGGACCATTTTTGCGAAAGAGTTTTTTAGTAGTAATTGTCAATATTAATTTGGATATTAAAATGTTGTTCTTTGCTGACTACGTAAAACTTAAAACCAAATTCTACCGTCAATATTAAGGTATTTAGTATATTACCATGTAAAAATTATGCTACATCTTTGCCATTATATTAGTACATTAAATAGATTAATATTAACGGTAGAATTTCGTTTGAAAGTTGTACATAGTCGGCAAGGTACAAGGTCTTCATTTCCAAATTAATATTGAAAATTACCGCTAAAAGTAATTCCTTGGCAAAACGACAACAATAATATTTAGTTAGTCGCATGATGTGGAAGGGAAGGTGACCCCCGATGTCCGAGGAAGGAGCCCCAATTAAAAAGGGTTCAATTCTATACTTCCCACCATCCGAATCGCGAAATGCTTCCCAGTCCAGAAAATGATTTTAAGAGAATATGACCGTCTCGGAAGAGATAATGTTAAATTTATATGGGCCCAATTTCCTCAACAACTCGAGAGCATTAAATACATCCAATTTGAGTAAATAGGAAGAGATAAACATCACCTTGGATCCTTATTTCACAGCTCTTGATCTGACCATGCTTACGGTAGGTCATGGCATAGTGGTTTCCTTCAATTAAAATAAATAATTCCTTCGATTGTTCGGGAATTCGGATCTAGGATGAAAAAATTTACATTTTAACTACCGACTGAATTCTCTTGGCATTGAATCTTTACGCAGATTGTTAAAGTTAACATTCCGAGATATGTCATTTTACTGAAATGCAAACATATCTTCACAAATATGGCATTTTCTTTGAATTATTAAGAAATGTAAGTTCTGAAAGCCATCGGGGATATTTCTGGCATTATTCTTTTAACCGTGATATGTCCGGAAAGATAGTGTCGTTATTCTGTAGCTACTAAAGAGGAAAGTTCGAAGAAATCTTCGGCTTTGACTCTGAAGAATAATGAGATGTCCAATCACATGCTGCGTTTAGTTGTGCGCTAAGATATGAAGGAACGCAATATATTTTTCTCGTGTTTTAGTCATACGTAATCACAGAATTAGATTCTAAATTATAAAAAATTCTTATTAGTTGGCTTTCGATAATTTTACAATACCTTCCATGTGCGAATTTACAGCCAAAATGTCGTGCACACAACCACCTATGAATTGTCTCAAGAATTAGTAAGTCCAAACGGCTTCAACTGCGCAGCATGGTTAAACGCACTATCTCATTCTTACTCTAACCAGTCTACAAAGGAGGAACAGTTCTCCTCTATGACCCTCACAGAGAACAATTCATTCAAGGTAAAGGAAATTCTATCGGCAGTTGAACGCAGGAGAACCAAATTTTTCATTTCAAATCTCCCTCAGCGGCACTCCATGGGGAAGGGCAATTCACGGTGAGCTGACGTGGTTTGCTTCTCCATTGTCTCTTTATCACTTTGATTGCTCTTTTCGTGTGTCACATCACGGGCGCATACACTTTTTGGTTCCTTAAATTGAGCGTTTATAGAAAATTTCATTTTCTTTCCGTGGGTTTCTTTCGATTCATGCATTCCCGAGGGAGAATTGGTAGAAATTAGGAAAGCTGAAACATGGGGACATTTTGCCTCACATCTAAAGTCGAACGCAATCCGTTACAAAACACCTTTTTTCTTAAAGACTTTTCAATTGCTATCGTTGTTTTCGGTCATATTTTCGTTCATTTCAAGTTTGAAATTGTTCGTGTTCGTTGTTTTCCATTAAAGTCACGCGTGTATTCAGAATTCCGTGATGCTCGGGCGTAATCCTCTATATATTATTTTTAAACATCCTTTTTTGGTGACCGGGACTTTTCTCCTTTCTTGCTCCGTCAATACAAATAAATAAATGACCATTTGAAAGGAAATTTTTCAGGATCCCGCTAAAAATAGTAAAAAAATAAAAAATTCATACATTTACATTAGAAACCGCGTGACTGTGAATTTGCTCATAGATTTTCGTTACTGGATATGTAGATAACGATATCTATCGCTACAAACGAAGTTACCTCTATTTGCAGGGGAATATTCCGAGATCTACAGTAAAAATTGTTTATGCTCTAATAGGATAACATAACTAAAAGCGTGTCTTAAACAGCGTTATATTAAGGCTTTGGAATACTTTACATATTTTTTAATATCGTTCTGCATTTCCTACAGAGACTTAGTTGCCTAATTTTGGTGATTTTTCACTCTGGTATGAAGCACATTTTACCAGTAACACAATTTGGGTAGCATAAAGATTTCCCTAACAGCAGTGGTGAGATGGCATCTCTTTATCTATGCTCAGCAGCTCTCGGAACACTCCTTTTCATGTTTATTTTCGATATAAGGAATGGGTAACTTAAATGGGGTAGAGGCCCTTGCCTACAAAGTTCCCAAAACGCCTTGAGATATTGTTCTGATCGGAAAGCTTAGTTGGTCAATGCAGCCTCCCGGATAGAAGAAGATCCCGGGTTCGATTCCCGACAGACATTTCTCAGATCCGTTTCTCCTTGAGATATTTTCGATATAACGACTTCTTAAAATTGCGACGAAAGATAACGCCGAAAACCTACTTTTCACATCCATGGGCAAAATCCGCGTCTTAAACGGGTGATAGAGCATCTTAAAGAGATATCTGTTGTATTTCGTGTGGAAGGAAACGTGAGAGGTTTTCTCTACTTAACTGAGTTAATGGATCTGTGAAGCAGTTCACAAATTTCAAAAATTTTCAATTTCAAATTTCATGATCGCATTTTATCCCGTTTGGCGATGATCATAATTCATTAAGGTATCAAATCTCTTAAGTAAAATTCAAGCATTAATCGTTTCTTAATTGCATAGCATGCAGTTGTTTGTGAATACGTCTGATATTCTTACAACCATGAGTTCTTTATCTATAGGAATAGCTGCTTACTCTCTTCGAAAAGACCTTCAATGATGAGCCATTTCCCTGTTTACTCAACTTTTGAGTTTCCATATGAAATTTTCGTTATCTCACAGAACTTCGACTGCTATTTCGTCATCTGTGTGAACTGCCATCCTACGAAATTGTATTTCGTTTTGTACTTTGCGTCTAATTTCATTGAAACTTTTTATTAACGTAACTAAACTTCCGGAGTAATTTTCTGGCAGCATTTCTTAATAAGAAGAGAATTTTTCGCTGTACTCTGACTTGGGAGGGCAGTTTTTATACCTGCTCCGAAGCACTTCCTATCCTTAAAGATGATGAGATTTAAGTATTTCCTGAAATTATCGTCCTCGGTGAATAGAAATCCGGCGAATTTCTCCTAATTAATGACTTAAAATCCTCTGGAATCGGCGTGACTTGACAAGTGTAGAAATATTAGATGTTCCGAGGAGAGCGTTGAAAACGTCTACTCGGTGAATGTAAAATATACGATGTCTTATAAATGTTTCTAAGGCCTGGAATAATTATATTTCTCCAACTGTTAAATAGGCCAAAATCATTTCAGCCTTTATTCGAGTCGTTGTATTCGTAGTAGCTTTTGGATTCGGGAATACGGTAAAAATAATCACAAAACATTAAAAAGTCTATAATGATAGCCCTGCGAGCGGTAATCAGCACTCCTGTAAATATGATAGCTCGCGATCTCGAGTTCCTTTCTTTAGCTGGGAAGGGGTCTCGCATATCAACTCATGTTTATTTTGAAAGTATCGAATTTAAGGACTTGCTTTTGTCTTTCCATTCATGAACTTAGAAGATTCTATGGGAGTTATTCATCTAACAGGAAATGTGTTGAATTTATGGCATGAGAGACAAACGCCGTAAGCCTTGGTTTGAGAATTAAAATAGCTATATTCATCTCTCCTCATGCAGTCTTCGGCTGAGAGTGTTCTTGTAAGTGAATTCAATTTAGAGCTTTGTTTTATAGTGTTCTTCTGAAAGCAGTTGGATATAAGAGTTTTCAAGCTCTGTTATTTCGTCCGTGTGCCCTTTTTTCTTAATAGATTTATGATGTGATCTTTTAAGTTATTTTGAATCGCAATCCTCACTATTGTAATTGGCTGTATGTTAAGCCCTATCAGATTCCCACATTTCAGTTTCTGCCATTCATTTGTCAAATGGTTCTTCGTAGCCCACTGAGGTGGAGCGATGGCACCGCCTGCGGGATGATTCTCTTCGGTTTTGAAATCGCCAGCGTATAAAATTGTCTTCTCTATATGCATTGCTCTCGAACTCTTCTCAGTAAAGTTACTCTTTGTTTTTTATCGCGAGAATTCGTTCGCGACGGTCTGAAAAAGATTCGCTAATGTCTTCCGAGCGTATTGCATTTGTGAACAATTAAGTTGATAATTTATTCTAGTGACCGCCGGCACCTAATATGAGATTGGACTCTGAGTGATGAGTAAATGATATATTCGAAAATTTTAACAACTATCGTAGCTGTCAGGAAAGTTTCGCATTACCACGTCTCTATTAACAAACTCTTAAATTAGAAACTTCCCATTGAAGATCAAACAACGATACCCATTATCCTCGGATAAAATCCGAAGAAGACCAAAAAGCGCAGTGGTGCTAAATAGGCCTTCCCTCAGAGCCAATTAGACCTATCACGGGTATAGAACAAACCCAAGTGAGGTGTTTGAAAACGGCGGTAACGCTAGAGCGCGGCCGGGAGGTCCTCTCCATGAATTCCTCCCACCGCAAAAAAGAAAGATCCTCGGAGAGCAGACTCAGGGAGCTTCTGCCCGAAAGTCAGAGACTGGAAATGAGGCTTCCCTCAGTCTTTTAAGCATGCCCACTCGTCGCCAAGTGAGGTCAGCCCTAGTGGAGGTGGATACTCCCCCCAATAAGAGATTAAGCACCTGAAAGGGACAGGCTGGCTATTGAGTCAAGGAATTGAAGCTCCATGGAAGTAACTGGCAGTGGAAAGAGGAAAAGACGGTAAGTTATCGCCGTCAGTACCACCTAATTTCCAACCCAATTCGGTCGCAGTAGCTCTTGCTTAAATAAGGAGAGAAGATATTCCACCCAGCTACTTAGATAATGTTAATAATTGGGCTAGTAAGAGGATATGCGGGGCTTGCTCGAGTCAATTGCAGAGCTTTATAAAGACATAAGGGGTTCAAAAAAGATCTCAATTGAAAGCAGAGAACATTTCTTCATATACAGGCACATTTCTACATACTCGTATACTGTCATCGGGAAAACTTTACAAAAAAGAAAAAGTTGACGTAAATCCTTAGATTCCTACCAATTGCCTTACCTCCGGAAGACATTACGGAACCACTTGAAGAACCTTTCTTCCACAACTGCAAAGTCACTCAATTGAAAACATGGCGCAGGTTTAAAAAAAGCATAACTAGGCAAACTTTCAATTTAGGATTTCTTCAGTGATTAGAATTGGAAAGGAATCAAAGATATTAATTATATAAGGTAAGGGATAACATTGACAAACACAATTATACATTTCTTTTTTTATTCAATTTTTCTTTAAAACCAATTTAATTAAAGTCTTAATACAAAACATTCACACACTTGAAGTTTATTACTTTATCAATTTTCTTTTCTTCTCTCAGACACTTCTACAGAGTTAAGAAGTGTAGTGTGGATATGGATGTATCATCAGAAGTGAAAGTAGCACAAAAGAAGCCATTAAATGATGTGGAAAAAATCTTTCAATGCTGGAGTGAGGTATGAGAGAGAAGGTAAGAAAGCTATCCAAACCAAGACATAGAGCCACTAATATTTAGAAGAGAATTTCATTAATGACTCTGAGAGCATGCAGACTAAGCAACAGACTCAGTCAACAGTTTCTCCACCAAAGAGATTATAGGAAGCATCACATAATTTCATGAATGAATATTTTCTATATTCTATAAAACAGTGTAAAACTTAAAATCTAATGAGCAAAAATAATTACGTTACTGTATACAAATGTTATTTTTTCGAATGTTGCAAGACAGAATGGATTAATTGATTTGCCGTAAGATGCAATGGTAAGCTGCATTTGGAGGATTAATTAGTCAAGCTATGATTTCCCTTTATAGTTTATGAATTGGTCAGTGATCAAATTCCATCTGTGGAACCTTATTTAATGAAAAGTTTAATATCAGTATTGTTAGTAGTGACAACTAAAGTCAATTTTGCACATGGACTCTAACAGGGAATGCCCTGTTCAATGGCTATCTACAGTCCATTCATCATCATCAAGGCACAGATTTTTCCCATTTAAAATGCATAGGCTCGTGTATTTCAAATGGGAGAAATTAGTGCGCCGTTGCAAAATTTGCGTAAAATTTTGGAATTGATCAAAATTGTTTAAATTTTTTCATTATTTAGTATCAGTGATACCACACATAATGCCGTGATTATTTTTTGTTTATTTACAACATAATCTCAAAAAACAACAAAAATGTTACATATCAAAGAAATACGGCGTTTTGTTCAGTTTCCTTTGGAACGGGTGCCATTAATTCTCAGATTCAAGAAACATGGGATTTTTTATATCAATATCAGCTTCAAACCTTTCTGTTTCTTTTAGCGTTAATACATAGGCAGGTGAAAATATTTTAGGGAACTTTCCAACAGAAATTAATTAAAAAGTGGAGAATTTCTCGCAAAATGCATTGAAAAGAGTAGTCGCCTGCTACTTTTCGTCCAATTCGCCCACTTAAAAACTTCCAGCGAGAAAGTTTCTTACAAAATGGTGAATTTATTTTCTGTTCAAGTCCGAACCCTTTAAGTTCATTAACAACTTAAGAAAGACTATTTTACTTGCGGCGGTAGCGCATTACACGGCGCCGGCCTCGATCGTTCGTGCGGCTGTTCTAACTTCTATTATTATTTTATTGATTTTTCACATTATAGAATCCTATGAAAGTGGTTTATTTTTTGCCATTCTTTCTCTCTCAGACCCTTTTTCATTGAAAATTAACCCACACGTGGGCGTTTTCCGCATAGTCCCCTGGTTGAAGGGGATCATTTTATGACGTGCATTATGCCTTCTTATGCATTATTGGTTACCGTTAAAATTGTATTTTCGTGCTTTCTAGCGCTAATTTTTGCTAACTACGACAGTTTCAGTTTTACTTTGCCTGTGGAAAAGAAAACTTGTGATCTTGTGCTCTTTCTGCAGCTCTTTACCTTCCTTTGATAGTGTACTCTAGGAGTTTCCTGCAGCATGTCCTGTTTGAGTTAAGGAAATATTTCTGGTGAGTTGTTTTTTTTTAACTCACTGTCTCTTTTTTATTTGAAATTTTTAGTATATTGGTGAAATATAGATATTTTCTATATACATTTTGTTAAATATACTCAGCGCTGTTTCATACAGTCTACTGTACTTGTTTCTCAATGTAATACTATGGGATGGAACCGGATCATTTGAATTGAGTTCATTCAATTTTCGCTTTAAACTTTGTTGTTCCTGCTATTGCTAAGTGTTTCATTGTCCAACATTTTTGAAGCTGCCATTACATTCTTATGTAGTTAAGGGAGATTTCAGATTTGACAGCAGTGTTTCAGCTATGATAGAATCCCTCGGTTGGGATTCGCTTAGTGATAGAAGACTTGATTACCGTGGGAAGCTTTTTCATAAATTTATCACTACGGATCTCAGGGAGGAGGTAGTTGATATTGTCATACCAGTTCGTAGCATACGTTATCTTCGAGACAAAACTACGAAGCGTTACAGGGAAATAGTTGCCAGGACAGATAGTTTTTTCTGGTCATTTTTTCCGCGAAGTATTAGAGAAGCCAACAGCAGTCAAAGGTAGATAGGTTTTCGGTGTTTCACACCCCCTACCATGCGCCAGTGGCGGTTAGCAGGGTCCTTATGTAATGTAATGTAATGTAAACCTTCCCGATTTTAGTTACATCCAGATTATTATAAAGCTACTTGGTATAGAATGATAGAAAATGTTTCCATTGTGGAGTTGTTATTGAATGCATTATATCTTACATAAAAATAATTGCAGCCAAAAACGAAAAATAAACATTTAAGATAGTTATTCCTAAACTATGAAGAAACTCTATTTGAGGCTTGTGGTCTTTCTAAATTCTTACATTTTATCCTATGAAGTTTTTTACAAAGGCAGATTTTAAAATGAAGCTCTAAATTATCTATTTATTTATCACAATCTCAAAAATTTTTAGATAAAGAGATCTTCTCATTAATTCTGTTAAGGTACTTGACCTAACTGCTTGATATTACTGTCATAGTTTTTGTTATTTTTTCAAAATCTTCATATATTCTTAAGGGTAAGTATATCTTCTCTCCCAGTAATCATAAACTTTATAATGACTTTAGGAACATCGTCAAAGTACCATTCACACCACTGTCTCCATGTTTTTTTCCAACAAGTTGAAACTTTTCCTAATCTAGAACGTATGAATAAGACATATTTATTGATTAGGATCACTTGGCTATGTCTCAAAAACCCTCTCATTTTTTCAAATAAAGTCCCTGTGAATGTATGTATTATTCTGGATTATAAAGAAGAAGAGGGATCAATGAATCCTACTGCAAATATGATCCTCTGATCATAGAAAATGGAGGATAATTTGTAAATTTAATTAATTTCATTCAGGCTATGTATTATTACTATTCCAGATATTTAAGATCTTGATTGCTGAAAATTAATTTTTAAATCCTTGAAAAATTTACCTTTGGAAGCAAAATAGCCACTAAGGAAAATACTTCATTGATAAATGATCTACCACAACAATTTTGGACAGAAAAAGTTGTGGAAAAATCATTTGGGAAAATTAATAATGACAAGGATAAAAGAATAATAAGATAGATAACTGTATTAAATATTACATAGTAATTAAAAAGAAAAGCATTTTGGAGGGATTATCTGACTCCCTTACATAGGTGTCTGATAAGTGAAGTATAATAATAAACTTTTTTATGGGCACATGGCCTCTTACATTTTATATGATATAGTTATGAAAATAGAGGTCAAAAAGAAGGAACAGAAAGCTTATAATTCTGTATACCCTTACATAACATAAAGAATAAGAAAGGGATAGTATATGTTCATAAATACCAATATTATGTCACTAGAGCAAAACAACATTATCTTTTGAATTGAATATTTCATCAATTTGATTCCAAATTTGAATAATTTAGTCAATTCGATGATTAGATGCATAATTATATAAAATGGGCTATAGAAATTTTATACTAAGAAATGAAGATTTTCTGACACTTTAATGTATATGTGATTTTATTCATTTAATTTTTGCAAAGGTCATTTTGGATTAGTATAGTAATCATTTGCACAATGTCAATATGGTCCTTCATTGTATTTGAGACATAAGAAAAAAAGCTGCTGGATGATAAACAGAGCATAGCTATGTGTGATGAAACAATAAAACAAGGCATGTAAAGGTATACATTGTATGAAAAATGTTCTGTTAATGCAAGAATATATAAGGTGTAATTGACTCAGAGAGGCCCCTGGATAGCCTAGTTGCCAACGTGTTCACACTCTGCAGAAATGGTCCCAGATTCAATTCATGGTGGGAGCCAACATTTATTGGTGCTCACCCAGCATCAAGATGATTATAGGTCAAAGGGATGTCGCACTGCATACTTTACTAATTGACTCAGATTCTATCCTCACAAGCATCATATTTCTATATTACTATATTTAAGCAATTATTATCAACTTTCAATAGAATACTTTCAAGGTAGTGGCTAGTTCTTTATAAATTGAATTTCCAGTTATTGTGGTGAACGTCCATTGAGATCCTTCATCATTAGAATTGCACCTCTGGCTATTAACCTGCAGCACATACTTTCATCTGCAATTGTGAGTGAGAGTAAACAAGGTTTTAGAACACTCCTGCTTAAGACTATAATCTGTTTAATATGTACTTTTCTGTCACTCCCAGACTGATTTTAAGAGAGCAATTGAATATATTGCCTAAACATCAATGATTTCGTTAAGATGCAGTCAAAGCTTAGAAGCTGAATTCACATAGCACGACAGCTTTTCTTGATAAGACGCGGTTTCAAAAGTCACAGTGGGAAGAAATTTGGAGTCCTGTCTGATCATTATTTGCTACACTGTAATTATGAAGTAACTGGCCAATGCCTACCACTTGATGGTAAAAAAATGCAACAGAAAATAGATGGTAATTAGTGGAAGAGAAGCAGCTACAACTCATGGGATCTCACAACTTACAGTTGGAAATAGACATTAGGATGTCTCAGACCAGTAGGAGGATGAAGGACCCATTATAGGCTATTGAACGGCAATAGAGTTTGTGTTTTTATTTTGTTCACTGCTAGTGCAGTTTTCTGAGCAGGTGAACCGCTTTAATAGTGTCACTAGCCTGTGTCAGTCTTTATTTAGAATTTATATATGATTAGAACATAATTTTCTTAACTCGACATTTGCATTGTGGACAAAAATTTCGTTTTGATAGAGATAGATTTATTCAGATTAAGGAGGGAAACACAATATTCCAAGTAATGCGCTCGTTTCATAAAGTGCTATTTCACATTACGGAGTGATTTAAAGGAATGCATCTTTGTACTATAGGAGGGTTTACTGTATAACGTTTAATGGATATCTGCATGTTATCCAATGTTCCCACAATTAGATATCCATAGCAATCCTAAGCTGTTTCTTGGATAATTTCAAAATTTTTTTCCTTTCATTACCACATCCGACATAGCTATGAAATACTACAATTGACAATCATAAAATATATTTATTTTTTTACTTAGAAAGTGAAACTTGGCATGTCATAGCCAGTACTCTATATGTCAGGTTTCAATTTCTTTGTGGGACTTGCCACTCCATCTTTTGAGTGTCTTACAGCGTCTGAAATATTTTTGTATAGATGAAATCTTTAAATTCATGGACAGATTAATTTAGAACATTCAATTGTGCAAATCTTGCTAGAGTTGTGGAGAAAACATGCTTTACATAATTGTGAACTACATGAAGATTTTACTAAATTACAAATCTGCACGTTGTTTGTTCAAGTCAGTTTAAAGAAATTAAATGCACAGAATGTAATAATATTCGTGAAACAAATAAAGTATTGTAACAAATTATACCAATAAAATAGTAAAATGTAATATTGTCTGTATCTTTTATTGTCACAGGTTTTTGGAGGGGTTTCTCTTCCATGCGTGGATAAATGCCAGGCAGCCTTGAAATTAAGATAATGTGCTCCCATCAAATGGTGGAAGCAGGGTATATTTCAGTAAATAAATACATAGTGAGGCTAGTCATGAAACCAAGGGTTTTAAGTAATTAATTAATAAGTATTAATATCACATCCTTCATCATAATGTCATGAAAAACTTTTTTAACCCAACAATCTAAATTCTGAGGTCACATCATCAGTGAGGGCTGTCTGCAAAATTCTGACAACCAACTCCTTTGCAGAACTGCCACCAATAAGTCCCAGCTCATGAACCTATGTAAAAATGAATTTTATTTTAGTCTCCAATAACTTACTGTACAATATTTTTTCATGTAAAACATATAAATGAATATGACTTACAAGTAGTTGTCTTTGATTTGCAACTGTTAACTTCCCCTCAAGATTACTCAGCTCCTGCAGAGATTTCTCAGAAAATCTTGATAAAATACTAGAACTTTCATTATCTGCATTAGCAGATATCAAGGACCCTTGCACCCTTCTTTTCTTCCATCTCTCTAAATCACAGTCTATTTCAATCACTGCCCTTTTCATAAAAACAACAGCTCTCATGACATCTTCTTCAAATCCTGAAATGTGAAAACACCTTTCACTAATTCCTAGTTCACATAACCAAATGATTATATAGTTAAAAAGAAATCCACTAACCAGTAATCAAAGTCAAACAGAAGTATCATATTTAGAAGGCCTTACATAAGAAATAATTTTGATGAAATGATTACATGATTTTTGGAAGAGCTGGTACCAGGTAATACACAGATGAGTTAATAAAGCCTTTTCTGAGTGATTGTCCCTCCCTGATTCTGCATATATGGAACTTCTGGTGGAGAAGGCAGTCTACTCCTGGGTCTCTCATCTTCTTCATCCTAAGGTGGAGAGTAAATATTTGTAATGTTTTCTTTACTCAACTTTTACTTGGCCACCTGAAGAAAGATCCTATATTTTAATTCCTAGGTCCCTAGTATATAAATAATAATTTCCCATTAGGCCTAAAATATAATTTAGCTGATCAAGATGTTGAGAATTCTGAAATTAATTCACTTTCTCTGATAACCTATTGCTAATAAGCAATACAATATAATGTAAGGCAAGTACATTTATCTATTAGGTAATATCTCTTATTCATAATATTCATATAATTTTTTTATTTTGGATATAACATTCCTTGATAGATACTTTATGCTATTTGGGTGGGAAGTGGAACAACCTTAATCCCACTTTTGGAGATTTGCTTGGAGATAGAGTGATATTTTGCCCTTGACAGGACAGAGTGTTAGATTAAATACATGGGTGGTCTGAAAAGTTTCTGATATTTCACCATTTCTTGACATGTTTTTGGAAAATTTTGTGAAGATTTCTCAAATATCTGGGGTTGGAAACTTTTCAGACCATCCTCGTAGTCACATGGCAATTTTTACTTTTGTTGCAATCACAAATTATAGAAATTGTTTTGTTTTAAAGTGAAAAATAATGTATAGCGTAAGGTATAAAGCACTTATTTAAGGCTCAAAGCACTACCTGAATCATAAAGCAAAGAAAACCCTCCTTTTTGTTTTCTAATTTTAAGGAAATATATTTTTATCATTACCTAATTACGTAATACTAACCCATTTATCATATGGTTTTCACTTGGTCTCCTCTATATCGTCTTAACTTGGTTTTATACTCAAGTACAATCTTAACCTGGTTTTACCTTACTCATGTACAATCAAATTAACAATCAATCACATTAAACTACTTTATTTCCCTCATTGCAGAGAATAATAGGTAAGAAAAAGTTAAAAAATAACTGGAAGAAAATGCATAGGAAAGATCAAAATAAGAACACGATTTTGTGGAAAGAGCTATATAAAACGAAACATAGAGACTATATTTTTTTCTCCTAAAGCTTTAGCACACATTGAATTTCATAGGAATGGTAAGGATTATCTTGCTTCCATCCTTACCTAAAGAAATGAATTGTGTATGAAAGTTTCTAAAGAATTACAAAGTCCTTACGTATGGCTAAATAAGGCAGCAACTAACATGTAATGCCTTGTGAAGTTTCATCTCATGTGAACTTAAGTTTTACTTGTGAAAAATGAAAGGTAATTCTGATAGATTGTCTACAGAAGTTCATAAATAATTAATAAGCATGATGATAACAAAATTGATCTCAGAGTCCTGCAAAATCTAAGAATTCATAGTACCTCCACAATTCAAGGGTTTCTAGAAAATTAACACAAAAGAATTGAAAGGTGTTTCCTTTTTCTAAGTTTTATTTTCAAATATTTAACATGGCACTGTATACAAGATAATACTATATGAAAGGAAGAAGATTTGATTCTGTTGATAACAAAAAGAAAGATTTATGAAAAGTTAAAAAAACAAATCTGAAATAATCATATATAGAAACTATTCCAACAGGAAATATTGTAAGGAAATATTTAAGTTTCATCTATTGCCTAAAGGCAAATGTTAAATATTAAAATCTTACTTCTCTTAATCCATCATATTCAAGATTGTTGTAGGAGTAGATATGATCATATACTTGATAATATCCTTGTGTCCATGCTGGGAGCCCAAATGCAGAGCATTGGACCAGAAGAATCAATCAACAACAAGCCCATTGCATGAAAATCTCTCACCCGAAATGATAAGAGAGATGGCATGTAAATAACACAGATTGCCTAAATGAGCCGTTAAACTTTCAAGAAAGAGGAGCTAAGATGAAAATATACAAGAATGTACAAAACATATAAGGTATATAAATAGTAAAGAGAAAATCTACATAATGTAAGGTTGATCATTTAATGATATTGACTCAACTAATGGCTTGATGAGAAACTTTGAAGAGGATTAAACTAGCACAAAATAATAAAATTAAGAATGTCTTATGTTTCTCAAACACAATTTTTATACTGAAAGTTTTAATCCAATTCTGCAAAAGACGCAAGGTATTTATTGCATCAAAATAAACTTCTGTGAACTCTGATACCATCATCACGAATGCCTGGTGGAGGAACAGAATGACGTGTTGATACATATATTCTAAAATACCTAATGCTCCGTTATTTGTCGTATCAAGCAAATTTTATATTTCTCTGTATCGCAGAATAATTCAACAGCAATGAAATCTAGTCAAAATTTGCACCACGGGGCAAGAAAGAGATTTATCATCAGATAAAAGTTGGGACAGCATAATTTTGCAAGGAACATGAACTTGATTTAATTAAAGGGATAGTTTTTCTGGGACTGGCAATGAACAATATTTTCGGATAAGTGTTACGAGATGCTGGCGTTAATTTCGTCGTAAACTAATTTTTAATTCGATATGAGAAAAAACTTTGTAGTCCTCAGTATTAATATTAGGAGTGCTACTATTCTAATATCTATGTTATTTTCTAAAATACTAAATTAGCAAGTTGAATTTTAAACAATTGCCTTAGAAAATGATGATAGCACACCAATTAATATTTTACTTTCTATCATATGATTTGGTGGTATTTAAAATTTTTATACTATTTGATGTGATTACCTGATGTAGTTGATCGTAATTTACTTGGTTTACTTAATTGTAATAAGTTTTGGGTCTAATTTTCAGAGCTCTTTACCAGGTCGACTTAAAATGATTCTTTCTCATTGTATTCGCCCAGATAAAGTTTCTTTTCATCTTTGCTTTCCTTAGTAGGTTTCGCAATGTTTTCATGCTCCCCTTCTCGATAGCATTTTTCTGCAACATAAATTAGTTGAAATACAGTTGATTGTGTTCTTATTCATAATTATTCTTTATCTCCTTACAGAGTTATCGTTCATGTTTCTATTTGAGTCATAGTCTTGAATTTCCTCTAAATAAATTTAAAAGTTCCTCCTGTAGGCGACAAGAGCATAAAAAACGTAATAATATAATCCTTTTTAATCTTGCAATGACATAATTTTTTATTGGATAATTGAAGCAGCTAAAGTAAGTTTACCCGACGCCTCCAGAGAAAGGTGAATTACGCAGAAATCTCTGGCCGAAATAAGGAAATCCGATTTTCATTCATTTTTTAATACTATGTTGCAGACATAGTAAAAAGTAGCACTAAATATAGTTTAACTAGATGCTAATAAAGACGGTAAAAATACGTTCAACGCGTTTCAAAACGGTTTAAAAAGGCGCCTTCCTTCCAAGAGCCAATAGAATGCGTGGAAAACTCTAGACTCGCTCTCATCGAGCTTCACGTCTGTTATGCGGGTTGCGGCTTAGGTGGTAAGTTTTTTTGGAATTAGCTGTACATTCATAATTATCAAATCTCTATGCGTTCATTAAAGGTACTCGTATGTGCAAGTGTTGATTTCGATTATATTTTCACAGAATCTTTCGAGATACTTCAAATAATAGAGCTGCATATACCGGGAACGAATATTCCAAAACTATATGAAGAGATAAGAAATAAAATACTCCGTAGTTTCCACAGTGTTACGAACTCATCTCAAGATTACGTAAATCGGAACCGGTCGGATTATTAAAAAAACTGTTCTTTGGAAACTACAATATATTATATTTCTTATCTATCACGTTCGTACAAGAAATTTTAAACCTACTCAATCATATGTGAGGAGAGATTTCGAAGATATTATTTCTTTACTTTTGTTAATGAAGTTTTACGGACAAGATATAATTTCGGGATGGATCGTATATTATTTGGGGGCGAATTAGAAGGGCGGAAATTCAAGCCAGGCAAACAAACATGCCGTGGCAACGTGGTGGGATTGCTTGATGAGCTTTCAAGGTCCAGTGCGAGTGCCCATCACAGAGAGGGAACTGTTTTAGTCTATTATTGGCACCGAGTTTACGGAAGACTTCGAAGTGATGGAGCGAAGAGTCGTACAGCGGGAGTCGAAGGCAAAAGAGTCTTTGGATTGGGGAGAGAGAGGGATTAATTTGGACCAGACTAAGAGGTGCCGGTCTTAATTTAAACCTTAAAAGAGGGAGACCAAGATGGATACAAAGCGGAGAAGAGAGAGACAGAGAGAAACAATGTGGTATTAATGTTGAACACATTTATGTGCTACCTCTTCCCTTGAGTTATACCCTTAGGATAAGGATATTCGTATATATTACGAGTTATAAAGTACGGCTGATAAACTAATACGATTACAATATGAACAATATTAAAATAAAAATAGTGTTGGATATTATAGAAACGTACTAGTAAGAATGTACGTGCATCGATACGTTTTAATAAATTGCAGAACGTATGTCGTCTAAAACTACTTAAAAACATTTAAAAAAAGTTTGTCAAACTATAAGACCGATGGCGATATTCAGTAACACTGAGTGTTATAGCATAATTCGTACGGTAAAAATAGTTATAAGAGTTATGTGATAACAATAATGATAAACGTTTTAAAACGCCTGAAAATACTTGCATCGATACGATTAGATAAACTTGGTACTTACACCCCCTGTCATACGCCCACATATGTAGATTTAGATGAACAGCAGAACGTAAGTATACTTGTTTTACAATTGCTGAACAATTTATCAACAGCAATTGTTATGCAATGAAAATAAGTTAGCGATATTCGTTAATACTACAATTTATAACATACGTATGTCAGCATAATATGCACGATTACGTAAGTTATAAACTGTATTTACGAGATAAAAATAATGAAATACACCAAAGCGAAAATTACAGTTAACTTCTTAATTCGCCCTTAAATGTTCAAAATATACCATGAGAACATTTCCCCGTGTGAGGTTTTAACCCTGTCCGCTTTTGCCGTTTGCGGTGATGTCATGTAACCGATTGTGACGAACCCAGGTCTCCCCCACACAGGATACCTGCCCGGGAAGTGGGAGACGTGAGCTCAAGTACCAGTCATATCGGACTGTTTCGTTCTTGATATTTCTTCGATCTCACAGAACGGTGTCATAGGTTCTCGAAATATGCGACGCAATTTAAACCGGCTTATTACCATGGTGAGATAAATCAGAGATTGGCTTTAAATTTAAAAATCAGAGTCCAAACGCTAAGTACTTAAAACAAATATTTATAAAAATAGTATTTAAAACAAAAAAAATACTTGCATCTTATACCTTCGGATAGGTTTATGTACCTTAAATTTCCCTACTCAACGCCCTTTTTTCACTTTTAGTCAACAAAATTCTCATAGTATACATTCTAGTCATTTTTTAAATTTATACTAACGTGTAGAATCCATAGTATTTATCACGTTTGAAAAATCCTACCCAAAAGCTTAAAAATATTCCGGTTCCGGCACGTTTCTAGATTTGCAGTTATTTTTAACAGTGAGGACGGATGGTCCCTTGAAGTGTATCATTGTAATACATGTCGGACAAAAAATATTACGGAATACCATTAAAGATACTTCTAGTTGAATGGAGCATCTTCTAAGGCGGAAATATATGAAAATTTAAAATCGTTGTATTCCTCATAGGGAAGTTTATATCATACAGTTATAAAAAGTCTATAATATTTTTGAGATTAAATCCCTCAATTACTCAATCCCTCAACATTATTTATCTTAAGCATTATGATATATTCAAAAGAACATTCAGCACAAACGATTCGCTTACTTTAACTAAGAGAAATCATGTCTTACGTTGTGAATGCGAGTAACTGCAGTTAGGGAGAATGCAAATGTTATTAATTGGTATTATATGATTTCAAAGCCTAAAGAGGCTCCAAATACACAATAGAAATAAGTTCCAAAGCATAAGGTATATCGAAAAAAAAATTTCGTATGGATTTATCTTGGAGTACTTAACTGATGATTGTATTGTAAAATCTGTATTCATAAGCGCGCAGTGTGTGCAAATAAGTGTATGATATTCTCTTAAGAAATATTAAAAATTTTCAAGAGGTCTATTGGTAAATCTGAGAGAGTTTTTACGATAAGGCGAATTACTATATCGCGAAAACTTCTCAAAATGTTCTCAAAATCCCCATTCAGTAAAGTGATTCGATTTCAAATTTTTATCGACAAACTATAAATATTGCAAGAATTCTCTCCTGTGACTTTATTTAAAAAGATTCGTAAATGCATATCTCAGGAGAAAATTAACACCACTGAAAAGGTAATTGTATTCCTGACTGCCAACCTTTCCTTAAGCTTTCTAACAGTTCCTGATTCTTCCTGGTTCGAGTCGTACGCTCTGTACTTTTACCACACCAAAACTTACTCCTGAGCGCTGCAGACCGGCGCTCTTGGCGGTTCTCTGATGAATCAGCCGATGGGGGAGGGAGTGGGGGGGGGGGATTGGGGGGGACAACCTATAAACCCTAAGAAGTGGACCCTCCAGGCCGTTGTGACGTGCTATAGGGTTCACCTCTATGCCTAGAGGGCCCCCTGCCACAACTTCAAGGACAAGCTCCGACCTCATAGACAGAAAGAACGAGCAGGTGAGAAGTGAGTGCTTAGTTACCTCACCCCTGCAGAAGAAGGTGAAAGAAAGGCCCCTGAAATAGATGCCTGCGTCTGTAGGCCCACAAGTAGGCTAGGTTTGTAGGGAATGCCTTCCCCACGCCCCCTACAGGGCAGGTGGTTAATACATTCATGGTGAACTTTCTTGAGAAAACTACTGCCAACTGTTGACAAACTGATTGCAGCATTTAATTCTGATCTGGATGCAGTAATCCACCGTTCGTGCTGAGTTAAAGAATTTATTGAACATAAAATATATTACTTAATTGGTGGAAAATTTTTTATCTTTTTATAAAGTGCAGAGGATAATAAAATCAGTGTGCGAATGCTGGTTCTTAGAGCAAGAGAGCAACTACTATTGTAGGCGCACTATACTCTTGAACATCCTCTTGAATAGAGATTTATTTCATAGCTATATGAACTTGAGAGCTTGAATCATATGGTCAGAAAAGAAACAGAGTACTCACGTTTGATTCAGGAGTTGATGATGCTGAATTTTCCTGTGAGAAAAGAGAACAAAATCATTAATAGTTATAATCATATTTTATATACTTATTTATACCGTTAATTTACCACGAATCCATTAAATTTTTATAGAAGATTATAAAAGTGTGATACGTTTTAAATTTTAACATACATTGGTAATTGCCTGAAAAGGAAATATTTCCTTCCTGTCTAAAAGGACCGATCGGAAAGCGGCGTAATAACTCAGTCAACACAAAATCAACATCTTCTAAACAACAAGCACATACGAATAATACTGCCGGATATTTTCGTTTGAGGTTACCCTAATTTGTTTTGTTGTTCAATGTTTTACAAATCGCCGTTCGAACTTCATCTAGAATAATCGTTAGTCGAATATGGGGAATAGTTTGTTTGGGAAATGTTTCACATTCCTCATGTGGATCATGTATATTTTGTTTAATAATTAGATCACAAATTTCGAAACTCTCTGCCCCCTCTCTGCCATTTATCTAGAACTGCATAGAATTTCCAACGAAAAGTATTCTCTAGGAAGATATATCTAGCGAATGAAGGTATCAGCTCATTAGATGTGAGTTGTTGGTAAAAAATATATTTACGAAGCATTATATTTAGCTCCGAAATTTTGCAGCGATACCATGCGTGAGAAAAGTAGGGTAGTAGCTTCAGAAATACTTTTGTCCATAAATTTTTTGGCTATATTAAAATTTCTCTTCAATGTAAGAATCTACTAACCAAAACCTGTTTACTCTTGTAAACGACTGCAAGTACAAAAGTATATCTAATCTAAAAATTTGCTCAGTATACATTTCAAAATGCACGCAGCAAATGACAGTGATAAGCAAGAGAATATCCAAGCTCCTATTCGTGATTTTACGAGTACAAACAGACAAAGGATATCGTGTTTGGAATACGCTAGTAGCGTACTACAGTCGAATTATATTCGAGGTGAAAAAGCTTGCTATAGCATTCCGGTGTGTTCACGAAATATTTACGTTTAATTTAGATGACCTTAACACCCTTAAATATTGACTTGCGGACTCTCTGCAGCATTTATAAGCGTGCAAATGATCAGTCTGCGTCACCAGATTAAACCCAATGAAAGACTCATAAAAATACTGGAGGATGGTAATAAAGGTAATTCTACTGTATTTGTTCACGAAAATGAGAAGGAATTTAAACGTCGCCATACACTTGAAGGTCAAAGAAAACAAGGCCAATTCTATTTATACTACCTTAAGAATGAAGGAACGGAAAACCATCTGTCCCTGGAATAATAGCGAAGTCGTTGCCATAACCTTTCTATGTACGTACACTTCATTATCCTCTCATTTTTATTGAATGTAAACAAAGGCAAAAAGGAAAGTTTCTCTTGTCTAGGACGAAATGAATGAGAGGAAAAGTAACTGGCAGGTGATACAAAAATCGAACTAAACAAAGGAAAGGAAATTCAAAATGACTCCGAAACATTTGTTGCATATAAGCAAAGTAATCGTGTGAATACCCGATAAAAGATAATTTATTTACCTTTTAGAATGTATTTATGCAGTTAATAATTGATATATAATATAATGTTTTTGTTATCGGAGAGATGATTGGGGTAAAGAAGGCGCATAGATGTTGCATTGTCCTTTGCATAGATACAGAATTTATTTTTTCACATGATTTTTATCAAAAAATAAAAGGTCCGGTATTCACATTGTCGAGTTTTATTTTGGTTTAAAGATCAAAACAAAAAATCGATACAAGTTACAGATTTTTCATGATTGCGACTATTCATTCAATTTTCCGATTTATTTTGAAGCATGGTTGCTACAATAGGTGCTTAATGTTTAACGTTTTCCGGGTTTATTTAAACATTTTGTAAAATGAGTGGCTAAAGTAAAGTTCTCCTGAATATTATCATATAAGTTTTGAAATTGGTTAACGCGCATCTACTGGACCGAGCTAAAAAGATCGCGGTAACCGAATTTCATGTTCAGTTAATCACTTGATGAAGTGATTTCAGTTCCTTCAATAAGATTCTTTCTAGAATAGATATTTTTCTATTTTTCAATAGATTTTTTCTTCTTTAAGAAGAGTATCATCAGTTGATATTCATTAATTCATTGGGAAGCTGAACTCATAAATGTTGATTATAAAATGATGGGGAAATGACGAAGAAGAAATAATTATTAAACCCTCGTGGAATAACTTATTAATTATGATCCCACAAATAATAAAATCTATGATCTAGAAAAGGAACAAGTTGTGATTTATTTATTTTAGAAAGTAATTGGTAAAGGAATATTTTCTTCATTTTCAGATAACCATTTTAAGGTTGAGCGTGCTCTCGTCTTAATGATTGATACGAATTAATATACGTTGAAAGTTATAGGAGACATAAGAGACTAATGCAATGGCTCGTTTTATCCTTTTAAGGTTAAACTTAATCCAATCTACTCAGATTTTTGAATTTAATATAAGGCTCACTAAATGAAGATTATTTATTGTTCAATAAATTATTATTAATTGTTTCTGAACAACTTACAACTTGTTTTTCTCCCATGATCCTTGATCTCTTCAGTGCCCTTCTACGATTACTCCGGAGAAGCTCACAGGTAAAGAAGTGCCGATAAGGGAAGGAAGTCACAATCTGGAAAAATAGAAACACAATTTTAATTCATTGCTGTATAGTAAGGATAAGTTGGGGTGATGTTCTATTGTATATATATAAGAGCAAGGAGTTGTCAATATCAATTCGGAATTTGACTACGATGATATAAAGAATATCCTAATCCGCATCGTTATTCTTTTCAATAAATTTATTTGTATTTTATTTAATTAATTGTAAAACACAAAATTCGTAAAGAAAAATAGTAATTCTTGTAATAAATACACTTACCGGAAATTTTGAACTAAAATGAGAAGGGAAACTCGATCTAATAGTGTATGAAGAATAAATAGTGACCAGCTTGTTAATCAAGAAAGGAATTTGAAATATTCAGTTAAATTTAAAAATAAATACCCAACTCCTATAAGAGTGCCATTAATTACTGAATTAAACCGTTAATTTAACCCTTAAATCAATTAAATCAAATGAAATACCTGAATATTAGTTATGAGAAGCTTTTTACTGACTTGGTTACTGATAGCTTTTGAAAATGAACGCATTTTAGTGAGGACGAAAATTTGTGGGAACTCAAATTTGAAAAACCAGATGCACTTTATGCATGAATCAACTATTATAAGAAATTAAAATGCTAAAAGCTGATCCTAAATTCTATTTTCAAATTCCAATGTTCATTCAATCAATTCGAATTTGAAAATAGAAATCCATCAATGAATTAAATCTATCGGTTTAAAATCATCTTACTTAAAAATTTTTTACTAAAATATTACTAGCACAATAAATTCTACAGAAAAGTAGTTTGTTTTATTCAATTCATTGCGAAATTAAATCTTTTTATGGTTATTTAAGGAAGTATATCTGATCGTTTAGTGATAGCGATATTTTTAAACTGCGAATAAAAGGTCGTATTAATTGAAAATGAGTTCCCAATCAAAATTAGATCAAAACTACATGTTCAGCTGATGGGAAATCACATTGAAGATAAGGAAATTATCCAATTAATGTAATTAATAGCAGATCGCAAAGTTAAACTTAAAATTTCAAACGTAAATTTCCGTTAAAATTCCAGATGGCAGGAAAGGCTACAAGTAGAAAAATAACGGAATGTCTATTCTAAATCAGAAATTGGATAAAGTAAGGCGTAACTGGAGTTGATTGCTCAATTATACGACTTTAGATAATCATATAAAAATATGTGATACAGAAGTATTAGTCGCAGCTATTCAGAAGAATATCATACTTCACAAATAAATATATTCCTTAAGTTTACGCCCTGAAAATAATTACATATATAAGAAACAACAGTTCACTATATTAACAATTTCGTTGAAATGCAAAATTATTTTAGAAAATTAAAAAAATACGATTCATGTTACTTACCAAACCTTAGGAAATCCTTAAGAAGTCCTATGGTCATCAATTACTTAGGAAAATATCTTCTTTTTCCTTAATTAATTATAAATCACGTAAAAACTGCAAATTTATTACGATATACTTAAATTATACTTTACGATTACTGAATTTTGAATCTACCTAACACCAAGAAATTCAAATTTTAACGGATTTCTCGAAAAATTCTTCAACACTTCTAAACCCGGCGAGGTTTCAAATCAACTAAGAATTTTGCCGAAATTCAACGGTTTTAATAACCGTGAGAGGCTGTTCAATTTTCTGTCACCCCCCCTCTTATCCCCCTACTGGAGAAAGTTGTAACTGATTCATATGTATATACTAGCATTTAAATAAATTTTCATTAATTTAAACAAAATTTAAATTTAACCCCACATTTAACAGAAAAATAATAAAGTTTCGTGCTTTTTCGATGTTTCCTTTCGTACTTTTACTCGTTTCGTCGTAAAATAAATGATCATGTGACGTCATCATGGCGTTTGTTCTACGAATTGTATGCGAAAATGAAAGAATTTCAATTATATGATTATTGTAACAAGTCCATCGAATTTACAAATAATTAACATTATATCTACGTTTAATTAATATATAAATATTATAGGGCGTAATTGTATTGTAATACTTTCTTTGTTACATCATAAGCATAACAGATGAGATTTTATAAATGCTAATAAAATGCAAATCGTTATATTTTTACCAATAAAGTAATAATTAAGATAAATAATATTTAAACATTCTCATAATCATTTCACGGAATATTGCAAAGAAACGGCATTTGATGTTAATTATAACTTTCCCACGCTGTTATCGATACCTTTCGACCCATTCTTTCACACATATTATGGTTAAGACTTTATCGCGTATTATGACTTTAGCGAGTAAAGTATTTCTTTCGGCCGAAAAACCTATATTGACAGCCTACACGGAAAATAAGTGCTGAAGATGTATGAGTAAATTAAGGGAATTGAGCGGCGGCAAAGGAAAACAGATTTAAGATGTATCATTTTGTGGGAATCTAGAGATATATCTTTGTTGATCATATGGTATTGGATAGCTTTGCCTATGAAACATTAAAAGTTCGAAAATGATGTCTAAGTTGGCAAATAAAGTGAATGATTTGCAACAATTCAATTCCCTCAATAGTACGTTCAACGATGTTCGCCGTGCTCTTATTAACACGCCATACACAAGTCTTTCAACGAAATTTCCCAGGAATATTGAAATAAATTTCTAACCATTAGATGTTTTCTTGATAAATTCTCATTATATTCGAAATGTGACGACGGAATATACAAATACTTTCTAACTAACATATAATTGAATAGCTTACGTTATTGTCCAACTAACAAGTCCAACGGCGAACGGCGAAATCTTCTTTTCGAGCTTCTATGATGTCTTCCTTAGACATCTTTTCCTTCCTTGTCTCGTACAAACGTTTTGCAGGTGGCGAAGAACTACTTCGTGTCACCATTACAAGTGCTCCATACTTGGAAAAAGTAGGTGACTACAGACACCTTAATCCTTCGATTCCTACTCACGCTATTTTCAAGGAAATCACTGAATGTAACGCTGAATACACACTACACAAACTCCATTTCACTTCTCATTATATTTGGAATTCAGAGAAAAATGTGAAAGACACCATCTTGAACACAATCCACTCAGTGAGACAAAGAACAAAGAAGGTTATGTGGCGTGACGAATGTTTCGTTAGTCACGATTTTGTATACCATAATTCCTTTCAAAAGCGCGGAAACACGTCAAGACCTCATGCCATCCTCAAGAAGAGCTTTCCCATGCTTCTACGAACTTCAAATCTTAATTATTTGTCATCGGTAAGTTATATTTGAAGTCTTAGGACAGTGTTATCTGGTGGAATATCAATCGCAATATGTTTAGCAAGTGCTCCGAGTGTATGTGGAAACCATGATAAGGTGTGTTTGTGCATTAGAAACTCATTACTTACTCGTTGCTTAGTGTTACGATCGGTGATTTTTCAAAGGGTGTGTCAAAGCATAGCAGTGAGAACAGCCTTTGGTTGAATACTTATTTCATCCTTTGGAGTTCTTATGAAGGCAGGTGTTGACACAAGAGTGCAGTATTTCTGTAAAATTATAAGTCTGTAACTCAACTCTGTTGTTCAAGATGCCATCGCAACCAAACTGGATGGATTTCTTGGTAGAGATTAATGGATACGGATTCGTCGTGTCGTTCGTCGTCAAATATTGTAATTTACTTCAATTGCAATCTGAATTGGGTAAGTGGGCTAATAAGCAGAAATTATTGTGAATCATACGCCATGAATTTGAATTTGAACCACATAATTTATTTCAAAATACCAAATTCAGCTTGTAGATTGCCATTCATATAATTTTAAGCTAATTTAAAAGACTTAGAAATATGAATATCAATTTGGGAATCTTTTGATTCCACATTTCTTTCACTCATTGGCATAAGAGTAGCATTGAGGTTTCTCTGTAACTTTATTTGTATAAGGGCTGGGTAGAAGTTCCTTTTCAAGCTATGGAAGTATTTGGAGAAGAGATGAGGCTTACCAGGCAAGATGAGGGATGAGGTAGCTTTCTGCTGCATTATTCACTGAGCCTGAATGCAACATGTGGTCAGTTCTCATGAAAGTGTACTGTAGCGTAGAAGTTTTCTTAATACCCATTGAAAAGTGTTGAGATTGTTACAATGATCAAGAATGACACATTTTTCAGTTCATATCATATAGGTACTGCCATGAATAAAACTAGGGGCATGTAATTGGAATATTTCTGTACTAATAGAGAACCGAAGAATCCTCAATTCCTCTATATATGCTGAATGCAATATCACAGAGTTACATTTAGCATCATATTTCCTTAATGAAGCATGCTATTTTCATGGTAAGTTTGCTTGAATTTTTCCCTCATAATTCGCAGAGTGGCTTGACTCAAGGGGATTTATTTCACAAAAAATTAATGCCATTCATACGCCAAAACTTTTGCAAATCTCTTTTCGAATTTCATAGAGAATATGCATACCCCATTTACTTTTGACTGATAGTAGTCTTGAGCAAGTATGATATAATTAAATTCTTCCAAAGAATGAGTGATTTTGAATCCATCATCTCTGAATAACATGAATAGTGTTTTTCATAGTTTCATAGTTTCATAGTTTCATAGTTCTAATTTATGTTTACACTCTTAACATTCTGGTGCTGGGAGCATGTATTATTCCAGTGTATTTTTGTACATGTATTTCATAAGGTCGTTGCGTGGTCGTTCTCTGGCTCGTTGAGGAAAGAACGAAAAATACCTTCGTGTTCATTTTGCCTTGTAAGTCTCACTCTATTTTCAAATTGGCCTTTTCTGAATACTCGAATGTAGGGAAAAGCGTAATGAATAACCTAGGCAGAATAGTATTTTGTTTCTCCTCATAGTAGGCGTCTATCGTATGTATCGGATTATTATCATATATATAGGATCTTTTTCGTCCCCATCCCCTTTTACAGTAAAATGTGCGTTTTTATATTTTGTATCGTTGACTGGGTAAAGGTGTTATACACTTTTTGTTTTTAGTCTCGGAGGAAATAACTTGTTTGCTACATTCACGACGTCGGATGAATTCCTTTCGGGTTAGAGATATGTCTAAATATTTCTGAAATAAATATTAGAGTCGTTGATTGTCTTTAATGTAATTAATAGAAATATTCTGTGTGTTTGTTTAGATTCAACGATATTTAGATGTTTGATTTTATTCGTTACTATATGACGTATTAACTTAAATACCCAAATCATTATTCCTCTTCTTACGATATTCTAGTTACGTGAATGTATTCCGCAACTCAAGAAATATATTACGTACGTAAAGTTACGTATTTAATAAATTTTATCTTTCATTAGTTTTTCTTAAGTAATCAATAAAAAGGAATACAAGGTATTGCGTTATGCCTTTGTTAAATAGATGGAAATGAAACAAGAGGGATGGGAATCATAACCTATTTGGAGATTAGCGAAATCATTGTGCGATAAAAGCACTGAGCGTTAAAGTAATTCATTTTCTTAAAACTTTTCAAATTAAATTATTATTATTTTATACCTATAAACTTTCAATTTAACGTTAATAAGTAATTATAATTGTCACTTTCTCCGGTAGGGGGAATAGTGGGGTGGTGGACCGAAAGAGTAACAGCCACCAAAATCGTCCACCAATCAGATTTCACCATTTGTTGAACCGTTGATTTTTAAGGCTAAATCTTTATTTAAAATAGAAATTTCGCCGAGTGAAGACGCCATGATGAAATTTTCGAGTAAACCGTTAAAATTTAAATTTCTCGATTTGTAGTAGATTCAAAATTGACTAATTGCCTGGTATGTACTTTTAGCGTAACGTAATCAATTTACAACGTTTAAAAATCATAACTTTATAAAAAGTATATAAACGGAAATACAGTATTTCTGGCTTCATGGCATCTCTGGTGCATCGTTGGAATTTCTTCAGATGTGGTAAGCGTAATAAGTCTATTGTATTTAAGTTACTTGAGTTACTTCTGAGTTTTAAGATAGTCGTTGATTTATTGGTTCTTAAAATGTTATTTATGTGACAGCCGTTCGTGAAGAAATTTTTTCGTTACGTAAAACACTTATGATTAACTACTATATTTAACCAATGTCTGCGTGGTTCATCTTTTAAAGGATTATCTCAGTAGCTTTAATTTTTTTTCGCGTTGAACTGCGTTGGTGGATTATAATCTCGTAAATTATTTTAAAGTAATACTATTTGTTGGTTTCATCGCTTACGATTGACTAATTTCGTAACGTAGTGGATATTTAAAATTTCGACCTTCAATACACTCGCTATGTAAGACTATTTCAACAAAAGCTATGATAAAAAAATTAATCTCTCTTACGAATTCTTTCCTTTATATCGATGAATCTTTTTCTCGTAATTTTCCTGCTTTTCCATGATTTATTCTGAATTAATTCAAATTTGAGTGCCTTTTACTTGCCTTGCCTTCAAAAGCCAAGGTTCTACTTTATGTTGAATAAAACGTTTTTACAGTCAGTTTTCTCATACTAATTAATGAGTAATAATTGTTTTATTGTTCACTATAATAATTTTAGTATTGAATTAAATTTGTATAATTCTGTAACATTAAAGTAATGTATACAAAGTGTTGTTTCACGGTTATTGCATTTGGATTTTTAAATATTATTTTAAATAAACATTACAGAATCAGGAGATGTATTGTAGAAATACAATTTTTCAAGTTTTTTTCCAATATTTTAAATCTTATACTTCGAAATTATGCATGTATTTCCTTTTTATTATTTATTAGATTCTAATTTACATTCAATTTTTTAGCTGCTGAGGACACGCTTACTGATATTATACTGAACTCCAATTTAAATAATTTAATTTTCCCGATTGATATTGACTACAAGAATACAATTAGTATTTATGTTGTTTGGACTTGTTTCTAGATATTATGCAATTAGCATAAACGAAAATTTTTAACAGAAATTGAGCTTATAAATTTAAGAATTATCTTGCAGATTTTTGTCATTCTGAATCACTTGAACCTTCAATTTGATTATCGATTCAAGTATGTCTTAGATGTGATTCGCGAATTTTGAATTCTTACTTATTTACAATAAATAAGTTTCATAGTCTCACATTCTGTGGTTAGTTTTCACGAAATAATTCTTTAAAGTTGCTTGTAACTGAGGCTCGAACTGAGTCGAATTGAAATTTGTAGGAATCTTAAAAATTATTTAATTGTAATCACTATTCAGTAGAAATAGTCAACAGTAATTTTATATGAATTGTAAATCAAATTTCACAATTGTTGCAAAAGATGTTCATTTTAAAAGCAGTCTCAGTTCTATATCTACTATTAGTTCCTACTAAGTCAGTTTGGATATATTTTTTCTTTGTGCTTGTTAGATAGTGTGTATTAGATGTACTACCATTTTTCTATATGCCTTTTTGTTGAATTAAATATAAAAATTATTCTACTGTATTATTTATGATGTATAATAGGATATTTTTAAAATATATTCCTAACCAAAATCCTAATCTGAATCATCATCATTGGAAACTACTCGCTCTTATATATCCATAATACAATATTACCCTAAATTATACATGCTATTCATTTGTGAATTAATGTGGTGTTTCTTTTTTTCCAGCTTGTGACATCCTTCCCTCCTTGGCACTTGTATTATCTTGGAATTTCTACCGTGTTATCGTGGAAGGGCAATAAAGAGGCATAAGCAGGACCAAGGCTAGCCGGAGAAACGCTAAAGGTAAGCAGTTACCAATTTTTTCACTTTTGAATATCGTCTACGGATAGTACAGTATTAATGCTAAAACTTAATGCATAACTCGTTTATTAAAACTTATGACATGAAATCTCGGCTGGCCCGAAATGCATTATTTGTCTGTTACTTCTCGTATAGGCAATGTATTTTAATTCGTTTCAGAAAATAACCTTAGATGTGAAAGAACGGACAAGGGAAACATCTTTTCCGCAAGAAATACATTCCCACTAAATTCTCCTGATAATAAATAATGATATTTATAATGCGAATTCAACCCACCTTTAAAAATGATAATATCGTATTTCAAATGAGTTTAAAAAGTTTCAGATAATACTCTATTTCTTTTTAAGGTAGCTTAGTTGACCTACAGTCAATTAATTCTTGAAACGTTTTTTCATTACACAAATATGAATTTCTTTCCCTTATATAATAGACGATAAATATCCCTTTCTGTAACACAAAGCGACGGATATCTTTATCTATCATTATCATGGAATTCGGTTATAATGAAACACGTCGCACAGTGGGCTAGAATCGAAAAAAGCTGGCCAAGAGGCCAAAAATGGTTTTTTTTGAGTGCGGGTTTTGAAACTTCGCATATGTATTAAGAAAAGATTGAATTTTACCTGAATGTTAAACTTTCCTTAATTCCATGTCCGTTGTGTAAAGTAGAGGTATCTAATCCCTCTCTAAAACTGTCTTCACATATGTTTTAAGGATAATTAACCAGAATTTAACATGAAAGAGACCAATCGTTAGACTTCGTATCACCAAAAGGACAGTGAAACTGCATTCTGGGATTCAACGGTGGTGAGTCGGAACGCGCCGCGCTTACGAAAAATCGACTTAACTCCCAAAACAGCACCTGAATTGAAACAGTTTCTTCGGATTCCACATATAGACACTTCTGACTATGACGTGGTATAAGAGACTCGATGCATTAGGGCCGTTTTCCAATTTATATTCCTTACTTTATCTCGAAAATTGTCCGAAAAAGCTGTCCGCCATTTTGTTGCTTTAAATGAGCATAAACTCATTTTTGTACGCGGTGATAGCAACCAGTCAAAAGATAAAGAACTGTTGTAGATCATTGCATCGTTGTTTCTTCCAAAAGTATCTATTTAAACCCTCCATAAAAACGCAAACTTGAATGTTTATCCGAAAAATTCGCGACTGTCCATTTCTGTGAAAATGGTTCAAGTTTGACGCCATGTATCTTTTTAACGCATAAAGATATCGAAAAACGACAAACGGGAACATAAAATTCAATCTTTTCTTAATAAATATGCGAAGTTTCAAAACCCGCACTCAAAAAAACCATTTTTGGCCTCTTGGCCAGCTTTTTTCGATTCTAGCCTACTGTGCGTCGGTTTCATCGCATATTAATTCGTTTTAGGCAATACACTTAGCACGAACAACGGTGGAGATGCTAATGTTTTGTTCCAGCAGGAAATTTCTCTCGCAAAGCCATATCGGGTAGCAGAACACATAATTCCCATTCAATCTACATTTAAGTATTTTGAGTAGCGTTTGTATTCTTTTACTTTATAGTAAGAAAATTAAGACCATTTATCACTCCACTGGTGAAAACTTAAATCATTACTCAAAATATCTTCCTTTACCATATGAAAGAGGAAGAGATATCCTAATAAAGAGTATGCTACACAAAGTGAATTGTTGCGTTAAGCAATATTAAAAAAATAATTTTCATAGATTTATTATACAAAAGAAAGAATGCATTATTAATGGGATTTTAATCAAGAAATAATTTATCATTTCGTATTTGAATATCGTTTAATTTTGTTCATCATTGCTCAATTATATATTATAATCAGCATTTGTGAGTTCAGTTTCCAAATTCATTCAATCAATATCCACTTACGATCCTATGTATTTTGAATTTCGTTAAATATTTCTGTTTAATGTAATTAATAACACACTTTTAAATTTTTCGCTGAATACGAAATCATTTCATTAATCACATTGATCCACTACATAGCGCCAATTTAAAATCTTTCGTTTGTTATTACGTGAGGAACATTTATTGTAACCACTGATTCTACAAATCGTATGAATAAACCCTTAAACATTTAAACCTTCGGAGCATGTTCAGTAGCCATCAAATTTCAAAACAATCTAAACATTCACTACATTTTCGTCTTCAATTCCGTGAAAATTCGATAACTTTAATCAATTTTTTATAATTTTATCTAAAGTAACGCTGTACAATGTATATCAGGACCTGCATGAATTTCAGACTATAACTGATCCTCTTCTAATGTCGCAACTCTTATTTCTATAATTAAAATCACGTGAGAAATTAAAGTCTAAAGCAGTACAAAGAACGTGCTGTCTTAAGTTGGTCATCTCTTGGAAATAATAGACATGATCCCAAGGAAGGATAGACTTGATTAACTTTCACCTTCACCCATTCCTTGTTTATATAGACATGAGATGAATAAATCTATCAATCTTCAAATGTATATATATTCGAGAAGGTAATCATCAGAAAAATAAACTTCCTTATACACGGGTATTCGCGATAACTGTTTCGGCGTCATATCGACTTTCCTTTCGTTTCTTTTGTTAGCTTTTTGAGTAACCTGCCAGTCACTTTTCCTCTTATTTATTTTGTCCTAGATACGAGGAACTTTCCTTTTTGCCCTTGTTTACATTCAATGAAAATGAGAGGATAATGAAGTGTACGTATATACATAGATAGTTTAGGGCAACGACTTTGCTATTATCCCAAGGACAGGTTTTCCTGTTCCTTCACTCTTAAGGTATTATATACCAAAATGGCCTTGTTTTCCCTGACCTTCGAGGGTATGCCGACGTTTATGTTCCCTCTCATTTTCACGAACAAATACAGTAGAATTACCTTTATTACCATCCTTGATTCTCCAGTATTTTCATGAGCCATTCATTGCGTTTAATCTGGTGACGCAGACTGATCATCGCAAGTCAATATTTAAGGGTGTTAAGGTCTTCTAAATTAAACGTAAATATTTCATGTATACACCGGAATGCTATAGCAAGATTTTTCACCTCGAATAGAAATCGAATGTAGTATGATACTATCTCATTCCAAACATGACTAACCTCACACAGGAGATACATCGTTGCAAAATTTCCTCCTTCGAATTAATGTATTATCACTAACGACTCCTCCACCAGCGACACTAACTAAATATAATTTTTTATTACATCCATCCACTGGAATATTTTCACCTGGAAATTTTAAATTTTGTGTTGGAAGCAATGTTATTTTTTCTTCTACATATGCCTTAGAAAGGAATCTCCAGATTCGTGTTGAAATTATTAAACCAACATTCCTCTGATGTTCCGCTCTTAGAATATTTAATTTTTATTCATCATTTCTGTCACAGTTATATTCTTGCTTCCAGTTAAAACGGTAGTATGTGTACTTATGTAAGCCAAACTAAAAATAGTAATCTCAAATTTGAATGTTCAAAAATTTTATTTGTTATCTATTTGAAGTTTAGCAGATGATGATTTGTCATTTACTGAGTTTTTAGTCAGCTTTGCGATCTGTGAAATTTAGACAGAAAGGAAGTGTGCAACTCAAAGAATCAGACACAGTAGAATTCCTCACAAAATGCATCATTGAAAAGATGCTCTAAATATCTTCGTATAGCTTAAGTATATTGCAAATTTATTTTTAATGTTTAAAATTATGATAGATTCGTGAGGGTATAATTGATTATATAATATATAATAGTAATTAATAATATATTTATTCTTTTCCCACAGGAAAATTCAGCATCATCAACTCCTTAATCAAACGTGAGTACTCTGTATTATTTCTGATCATATGATTCAAGTCTTAAGTTCGTCTAGCTATCAAATCAATCTTTATTCAAAAGTATGTTCAAGAGTATAGTGCGCCTTCAATAATAGTTGCTTATTTATCTTTGCTTCTAAAAGCTAGCATTCATACTCTGATTTTATTATCCTCTGCACTTTAGAAAAAGACAAAAAGTTAACCACCAATTTAGTAATACATTTCATGTTCAATCATTTCTTTAACTAAGCAAGAACGGTGGATTACTGCAGCCAGATCAGAATTAAATGCTGCAATCAGTTTGTCAACAGTTGGCAGTAGTTTTCTTAAGAAGTGCACTATAAATGTATTAACCACCTGCCCTGTAGGGGGCGTGGGGAAGGCATTCCCTACAAACCTAGCCTACTTGTGGGCCTACAGACGCAGGCATCTATTTCAGGGGCCTTTCTTTCACCTTCTTCTGCAGGGGTGAGGTAACTAAGCACTCACTTCTCACCTGCTCGTTCTTTCTGTCTATGAGGTCGGAGCTTGTCCTTGAAGTTGTGGCAGGGGGCCCTCTAGGCATAGAGGTGAACCCTATAGCACGTCACAACGGCCTGGAGGGTCCACTTCTTAGGGTTTATAGGTTGTCCCCCCCAATCCCCCCCTTTCCTCCCTCATCGGCTGAGCCATCGGAGAACCGCCAGGAGCGCCGGTGTGCAGCGCTCAGGAGTAAGTTTTGGTATTGGTTAAAGTAGAGAGCGAGTGACAAGATCTGGGAGGAATCGATAAAGATTAGGAAGATTAAAGAATGATCAAAAGTCAGTTAGTTATCAATTCAGTATTAATTATTATCTTCTGATTTTTGAATTTACGAATCTTTTTAAATAGGATATTTTTAACATTAGAGAATTCTAAAAATATTAATAGATTGACGATATAATTTCGAAATCGAATGTGATTAAACCTTGTGATTGAAGTTAGAAACGGGAGTTTACTTCAAGAGAAATCCACACTTTTCCACGTAATTCTTCACTTTCGATATCTCTTACGTTTTGGAGCTTATTCTTATTGTATTTTTGGTGCCAGTGTAGGCTGTCGAAACATTTACGGCAATGCAATAACATTTGTGCATCCCCAGCTGCAGTTACCTGCATTCTTAATGTTATCTCTTAGTGAAAGTAAGCGAATGATTTGGGCTGAAATCTATTCTTTTAAGTACAGCTAGTTTAAAAAAAAACTTACCACCTAAGCCGCAACCCGCATAACAGGCAGTGAATTTCCTCCGAGCGAGCCTTAAGAAGTGAGAGAGAGAGAGGAAAAACATGGCGGAGATGGTCTGCTTGAGTCATAACTCCGCCTGCAGAGTTGAAATGGATTTATTTGCTTTGTTAATATTGCAAAGATTTATTAGTATCCTGAGTTTGGTGGCATTGGCCTAGCAGAATAGTATTATAACAATACGGATGTCGTAATGCAAGAATTCAGTTATTATAAAATGGTTATAACGATTCAGTATATATTCTAGCATTGCTTCTCGCACAGAGGGAAACGTCGCACACGAGGTCCCGTTATTCCGAGGCAAACCCCCTTCCCCTCATAAAATTTGAGTCTGAGGGCGAAAGGCACGAGCAAGTCGAAGGAAATTTTCGCAAAATCTGCCTCTGAGCCGCTCTGAGCTTATATTTAGGACTGAGATGGGAGCAAGAAAATTTCCGCGCAGTTTGAATCGGTGTCGGACCAGAAATGTATAGACCTCGAATTCGACGCTTTCGCTTGCAAATCTCTGCGGTTATAATTGGTGGTATTATATAATATAATACTAGCTAATATTATGCATCGTTCAAGAGAACAGTTATTAGCCTTTAAAATTATATACCAAAGGAGTCTATATCGATCACCAGTTTTATCACAGCCTGTGTGAATGCAATCTACACAAGTAAAGTAAGGCACACTCATGGCCATATCTAGGCTATTACATTAATATGCTACATATGCTACACATGCTACTAAAAACAATAAGTAAATATATAGTATGAAGTCTTGAGGCATTCTCTGCGTATTTTAGATACATTTTGTTTCATTTGATAAGCATCGAAATTAAAATTCGATCGGTAAAAAATCAGTAAATTTTATCATCTATGCAGTTGGAATTTCTACTATACCGTCCAAATCAATTGAGAGAAAATGTGCTAGAATCGATTTTCCTCAATGAATAAAGATGACGGATACGAGACTACCATCTTTCACATTAATTTTGAATTAATTAATTAATTTTTTTCGGTGTCATTGAAGTGTGAATCGAATAAACTTGATTTCTTCTGTGGATTCCTCTTGAAATGGTTGCAGTCACAAACCATTACGTTATTAAACATTCTTCTCGCTATATTTATCACCTTTAAAAGTTCTAAAATACACAAAAAGATAGTGCGAATGAGGTTTGGTCATAATGCTCATTGAATGCTACTGTTAGCTATGAATGTAAAATTTTCAATTAAATTTGAATGTATACAAAACTACCTACATTATTTATATTTCAATTGTTTATTATAATGTTTACAATTATTATAATGTAGAAAACGTTAAAAATACGCAAAATAATAGGGACTTGGTGAAATAGTTTTTCCCAGGGCCTTTTTACCTGTAATTCCAACCCTGTAATATCACATGGGGAAGCGCATATGAGGCTCATGTTGAAATTTTGCTCCCCTCGGTTGATGGCTGACCCTGCGTAACTCTCATATTTTTCGACAGAATTTAAATGATTGAGATGAATGGGTGGTGGTTTGGTATGGCTAGTCTATCTACATATTTATCGATTGGTGATATTGAAAATATTCCTTCGTATTTAAAATGTATTGTCTATGTGAAACTTTTCATCTCTCCACATTCCGTGACAAATTTGAAAAGCAAGATACAGGAGTGATTGGAAGAAGTGAATAAAGCAATGAATTCACCAGGACTTCAAGAGGGGGACTGTTTTGATAGAGATAGGGAAGTGAGAAGTGACGGCAACAGTAATACATACACTCACATGAATTTAACAACCAAAAGTGTAAGAGATATGTTAATTCCAGATTTTTGGATGAATCACAATAGGTACGCGCATTTTTTGCTTTCCTAGTCGACCAATTGTTTACTTTGAGTAGGAGGAACGACTTCTTTTAAAAGTATAACCCACTCGCTCACCTTCTCAATTTTCTCATCCAACATATATTTTTTCCGTTTATGACTGCCTCCAGAGAAACTACTCATTTATCCAATTTAAGTAATATCTTAGTCAAAAATGATTAACATTCAAATATACAAGATATAACGTCGATGGCTCATCATACTTTCAGAAATTTCCTTCTCATGCATCAGTTTATTCCCAGGATCTCCGAAATTGTATACTATATCGATGTTCAATGTTTTATAGCAACCTTCTCTTAATTCTATAAGAAAGTTCGAGTAGTTCACTAAGCCAGTAACTAAACCATCTTCTTATCAGCAATTTATTTTGGAAAGAGATTTCGAGTTTTTTTAAACCAATAGAAATCGCTAACATTAGTATTACTACCTATGCAAGCCAATGTTTTCTTCTAAATAACTTTAGAGATATAATTTATCGGTATTCTGCGTATAAACTTCAAGTTTCTGCGACATTGAATATGCGGAGTGTCTACAATTCCGTATTTACGTTTCAATTCATATTTTAATGACATTATAATAGAAAATTTAGTCGATCTACTAAGATCATCTTCAATGCTCTATCTACTTTGTATCATAGATGTTGTAAGAGAAGTTAAACGATTTGGTTCTCGTAAGCGTAAAGAATACATATTAGGTGGTATTTCTCTAATTAATTTTTCATTTCTCAAGTAATTTCAAACTACGAAATTTTGAGCACAATATAGAGACAAAATAAAGCATAAAAAACAATATTTATAAATAAACAATCACTAGTTGCCCCGTGCGAAAATTTCGCAGACGATCAGTAATACTCAATTTCCCCTACCAAATACATTACAGCAACTACTCTAATCACAACAGACGAATACACAAACAATAAGACATGCCAAAAACATCGTACCAAGAAATTCCATGTCAGTGTCAGTTTCGACATACCTCGTTAGTAGCGATAGGTATCGGTATCTACACATCCAGTAACGAAAATCTATGGGCAAATTTAAACTCTTGCGTTTTCTAATCCCTTACCACTTGAACCTTAACGAAGTCCCTAATATCTTAGAGAGTGTGAGAATGTAAATGTTATAGAATATTTTAAAAATTTTCTTTTAGCACTATAATCACGAATAGTAGGCGTCAGTATAACGATGTATGTTACCTGGAATTGAAGGAGAAGGAATTAAATAGGGAATGTGGGGGCACATGAACGTACCGAAAGGCAGAACACTTTATATATATAATTCATCCTAAACCGAATACCTCAATTCACTTAATGTATTTTTACATCACGAATTTAGACAAAAATACAAACTTCACTACCACATTGCCACCATCACATTTTGGTAAACTGTTCTTTTCTAAATACCACTTCCTTTTATGATGTGTCACGAGGGCTTCGTGTTTAACATACATAACCAAGATAAAGCAAAAAATATACCTCCTTATTTATTTTCTATTTTTTCTCTTCGTACACTAAATATAAAAATAACTACTACTCGTCTGCAGTGAAATTGCATCTCATAAATTCACTGAATCAGATTTATTCAGTTACTGAAAGATATATAGTCAGCAATAATTAGTTGAAAGCTTGTTGTCCTGCCGGCGTAGAATGAGAGAAAATGTTACAAACAGTTACTAATTTGGGAGAGGGAAGCAAGAGGGGGAAGCATCTGCGGCGTGAGTCTCACTTTCATAAGACCATACATTGTGATACATTGTAAAAGTGCTAAGTAAAGTACAGCAAATGTAGCAAACCCATTGCCCGCATTTTTTGAATATCTCTCACACAAATATTGTAGTCAATCATGGTATTTTAACCAATTCACAAAACTTAGATTTCAAAATACTACTCTTAGTAGAGAACCCCGTCTACTACTACTCATACTATTAAATTGGTTAAGCATCTTTTTGTACTATACTCCGGGCATAGCGAATGGAAATGCAAGCTTGGGCTTTCGTTACGCTTGCATTCCATAGAGGTGAGTTTTCTTGAATCGCAGGTATGATATCCTATTATTTACTCTTAGATATGAATAAATGTTGTATATTATTTATTCTGTGAGTAAAATAGAAACACTAAAAATCATTTGATAGGGTATATAGAAAATTTTCAGCAGATGAAAGTTTCCCCAAAATAAATTTGAATACTCGGAAAACGACTTAATTATTTTGATCGCATGACTCGTAATTAAAATCTCTAATTTTTCTATAAATACTCCAAAATCTAATTGTGATATGGTCGATCTTAAATTAAAACTACCGGGAAGTAATATGATGTAAAATTTTTCAAACATACCACACGGTAAAACCGTGACGCAAACTTTCATATTCGTCAATGTTCATGTTTCTTTGGCTGTCGTTCTGCTCCAGCAAGATGCAATATGGCTTACTTATAAAACTGTGGTTGCGTACGACGTTGAAGTTTTCGTTCATGGAGACTATAATAATAATTGCGAGACTGCTTCAGTCACTTTATGACCGAGAATGAGTGCTTTATCCGATTTTAAAACTTGTTTAGACTCGTCACTAAGTAAACAAATTGAATCTGTATATAGCAACCCGGGCCTTTTTTCGTCCAGTACACAACGGGATGATTAAAATATTATTTCAATTTGTTTAACAAATGGTGCATTTTTCATTTGTCTGACTATTTTTCGCAGGAACCTGACAACTTACTACAGAATTTTTGCTATTGAAAGAGTATGTAGCAAGGTTACGGAACGAATTAAACTCGTATCTCGAGGTATCACTGTACATGTATCTTATCCTACACCGAATACCTCAATTCACTCAATGCATTTATGACTATGCATATATGATAATGAATTATGGTAAAGATACAAAATATCACTGCCAGCTTTACCTAAATCTGTCGTTATAAAAACCACTTCCTTTTATACCGGCAATGAAGTGTCACTTAAATAACCAAGATAAAAGAACGAAACATACCTTCTGCATCCACGTTATTTATTTATTTTCTATGTTCTTCTCTTCATACATGAAATACAAAAATAACTACTACTCGTCTGCAGTGATCTGATCTGGGAGAGCTAGAGGGGAAGCTAAATGTCACACTTTCATACGAATACATTGTGTTACATTGTCAAAGCGCATAGCATTCTCCCCACATTGAAAGTCTCTTACATCGTTAATGTGGCAAAATAATACATTTTTGTGCTTCGGAGATAGCGATTTGGAATTTAAACTTGGGCTTTCGTTAAGCTTGTACTACATGCTGGTGAGTTTTCTGAAATCGCAGGACATCCTTTTCTTTACTCAGAAATATGATTAAATGTAGAATATTATCTATTCAATGAGTGAAATGTAAACAATAAAAATCATTTGATATCAGGTTTAGATATATAGAAAATTTGCAACATACGAAACCGGGAAGTAATATGATGCAAAATTATTCAAACATACCACATGATAAAACCGTGACGCAAACTTTCATATTCGGCAATGGCATGTTTCTTTGGCTGTCTTTCTGCTCCCGCAAGATGCAATGTGGCTTGCTTATTCAACTGTTATGGTTGCGTACGACGTCGAAGTTATCGTAATAAACTCAATTCCGATTTTACGTTTTACGAAACGCGCGCGATGCGTTTAAATACCGAAGAAACTTGGAAACTTTTTGTACTGATAATGCGTAATAATATGGATAAATATGTTCCCTCCAAATACTCTAAACAAAATAATGAGCCTAGATGGTATAATAGAGATACTAGGAAAGCGTTAAAGAAACAAAGACGATTGCATTTGAAATTAAAAACCGTTATGAGGCTTCCTAACAACATAATAACGGATCAGGTAAAGGCCGAATATAAACGAGTAAAATCAGAAACAAAACGAATAATGCGTGATGCCCTCCGTCAATTTAAAAGGAAAGTTTTGTACGAATACTTAGACGAGGACCCAAAAGCTTTTTGGTCGTACGTGCGTGAGGTCCAAGGTAAAGTTCAAACCGTAAGTTCGTTAAAAGATAACAGCGGCAAGGTAATTAGCGATTCTAAGGAAAAAGCGAATATCTTAAATGAATATTTCCATAGCGTATTTACGTCCGATATTACATTAGGCGCCCTACCAGTAGTTAATAAAGCAGAAACAATGTCGAATATCACATTCAGGGAAGACGGAATTATTAAACTTTTACAGCAGATTAAGCCAAATAAAGCTCCTGGTCCTGAGGATATACCAGCTCGAGTATTTAAAGAATTAGCTGAGAGCATAGGCCTCTTTCTTAAAGTAATATTTGAAAAATCTATAAGCGAAGGTAAGGCCCCAAAAAATTGGAAAATTGCAAATGTCACCCCAATTTTTAAAACCGGCGTAAAAGATGATCCATCGAATTATAGGCCCATTTCGTTAACTTCATTGAGTGGTAAAATAATGGAACATATAATTACTAGTTCCTTAATGGGTTTTCTCGAAACCTCTAAATTCATTGTTAAGAATCAACATGGTTTTCGTAAGACACATTCCTGCGAGTCACAGTTAGTGTTATTAATTCACGATATCTTGAAATCGGCCGAAAGTAAAAGACAAGTCGATGCAATATTTTTGGATTTTCGGAAAGCGTTCGATAAAGTCCCACATCGTAAATTGTTGTACAAATTAAAACTTGCAGGCATCAACGAACAAGTAATAAGTTGGATAAAAGATTTCCTGTCCGATAGAGAACAACGAGTAGTATTAGATTGTATTAGTTCCAACCTAGTCAAGGTGACCTCAGGCGTCCCACAAGGAAGCGTAATCGGGCCATTATTATTCTTAATATACATTAACGATCTTAATGAACACATCGACAGTAACGTTAGAATATTTGCTGACGACACGGTTATTTACAGAGAAATAAAAAGTAATGACGATAGATTAAGCCTGTCGAATGACTTAGATAAAATAGTAAAATGGTGCGACGACTGGCAATTGGAGCTCAACGTAGATAAATGTTCAGTAGTTAATTTTTTCGAAAGAAAATCCTTTGCCAATCATAATTCATATAGCCTTCGAGGGAAAACATTATCAACTGTCGATTCGGTAAAATATCTCGGAATAACCCTCACGAATAACTTAACTTGGGGTACCCACATCCATAACATATGTGGGCGAGCTCTTAAGAAACTAGGCTTCGTCAAAAGAATAGTCGGTAAAAGCGAAGAAAAAGTCCGCGAGCGATGTTACTTTGCGCTAGTTGGGCCTCACCTCGAGTACGCATGCAGTGTATGGGACCCTGCTGAAAAGTGTTGCATTCGCGAGATAGAAAAGGTACAAAGAAAGGCAATACGCTTTGTAAAAAATTACTATGATAAATCGGTAAGTGTTACTCGGATGCTTCAGGAGGCAGGATGGGAATCTTTAGAAGAAAGAAGGCTCAATCAGAGATTTAAATTACTTGATAAATTCAGACAGAGCACGTTCATAGAAGATGTAGCCGATATTATGCGCCCTCCTTGCTATATAGGCCGTTCTGATCCAGCGAGAAAGATCAGAGAAATAGATGCTAAAACCAGTCGATTCAAGAATTCTTTTTTTCCGAGAACAATACGCGAAAATAATCGACTGGGCAAATAGAGTCCTGGTGCTTGCACCCCTTGCCACACGCCGAATGGCGGCTTGCAGGGTACAGATGTAGATGTAGATGTAGATGTAGAAGTTTTCGTTCATGGAGACTGTAATGTTAATTGCGAATCATTTTATGCCCGAGAATAGATGCATTATCCGATTTAAAAATTTGTTTACACTCGTCACTAAGTAAACAAATTGAATCTGTATATAGCAACCCGGGCCTTTTTTCGTCCAGTACAAAATGGGATGATTAAAATTTTATTTCAATTTGTTTAACAAATGGTGCATTTTTGATTTGTGTGACTATTTTTCGCAGGAACCTGACAACGTTTTCCATCAAACGGTCATTCATTTATTTATATCGATGGAGTGATAAGGGAGAAAAGTCCCGATCACCAAAAAAGCATGTTTTAAAATAATATATAGATAGATAGATAGATTGACGAGGAGCTTGATTTATATAAATTGACGATAGGCACATTACTTATTTTTTCGTTTTTGTTGTTGAATTAGTTATTTAGAATAAGCTAATACAGTTTATGCAATTCACTTTAAAAGCAGAATATAGAGATACTAATTCAGATATGATGCACCCAAACATTTTCAACTTTATATTATCATTCAGATTTTCCGAAGGTCCTATTTCAACTAGAATGATCTTCCTTGCATTACCATTAAAAAATTAACATCTTCGCAAAATTCGTAGGGAATTATGATGTGCCTAGGATGAAGGATGATGCTACGAAGGTCCTTGGAGTGAATGTTGGAATAATGGATTACATATAGAACCAAGAATATTTTAACAGCTAAGGTATGAATTATGAGAATTAGAGGAATATTCTTATGTAAGTCTGATTACCATCCGTTGGTTTCTATTTTTAGCGTATTCTTCCATGACTCATATTACCCATCATTCATAATTATTGACAGTGATTTTTCTTTTAATCATTATACACCATTCAAACAATTCGGGTTATATAGTTTACTTGAGGCATTCAGAAACCGAAGCAGCGATCATTAATCATTAGTCTCACTTTCACCTAGCGCATAGTTCTGAAAATCATTTTAGTATAACAATGGAAATCGTGTTGTGGGTGTTTTCACACCCCCTGACATACGTCATACGGCGGCTCGTGGGGTATTAATGTAAATGTAAATAAACCAGGTGTTAACGTGTAAACTTGCTATATGCAAGTATAGGAAACCTGGAGTTTATATGCAATATGCAAATCAGTCTTAAGGTTTTGATTTGCCATACTAACTGTTGTTTCTTAACCATCTTAAACTGTATTCCTTGCAAGAAGTCCTGTAAGGTCGTCTACCTCAAAAATAGAGTTGAATATTTTCATTCCCTAAGGGAATACCCGCGGCGAAGATAACAAATCGCGGATCCACCATTTCCCACCTTACTTGTGATCGGTCGCCGCCACCATACCCTAACCTTAGATACCTGCTCAGCAGGGGTGCGGTCGGTAATCCTCATTAGCGCTTTCAAATTCGCTACCCCGGATACATACGACCATCCACAATATGCCGAAAAGGGGGTTTTCTTTCTCAGAGCGGAGTTCACCTTCACCCATCGGCCGTTTTATGGTTCCTTTGAGAAAATAGACAATACCTTTCGATGGACGAAACAAAAGAAAAAGAAACAACAAAGGAATGAATAGGGGATACTCCTAGGGCCAGGGTGGAGGTCCTCCGCTCTCTCTGAAAGACTCAGTAAAACTTCAGACGCGAATTTGTCAGAAACAGCCAAATCTCATCTCAAAATCATAATGCTTCATCTGATACTGTCATCACGAATGCCTGATGGAAGAAAGAACAGAATGTCATGTTGATGCATATATACTGAATTACCTAATGCTCTGTTAATTGTAGTATCAAGCAAATTTTATACCTCTCTGTATTGCAGAATAATTCAACTGCGAAGAAATCGAGTCAAAATTTGCGACACGGGGCAAGAAAGAGATTTATCATCAGATAAAAGTTGGGACAGCATAATTTTGCAAGGAACATGAACTTAATTTAATTAAAGGGATGGTTTTTCTGGGACTGGCAATGAACAATATGTTCGGAAAAGTGTTACGAAATGCTGGCGTTAATTTCGTCGTAAATTAATTTTTTATTCGATACTTGAAAAAAATTGTAGTCCTCAGTATTTAAATTAAGAGTGCTACTATTCTAATATCTATGTTATTTTCTAAAATACTAAATTAGCAATTTGAATTTTGAGCGATTACCTTAGAAAATGATATCACGGCAATTAATATTTTACTTTCTATCATATGATTTGGTGGTATTTAAAATTTTTATAATATTTGATGTAATTATCTGATGTAGTTGATCGTAATTTACTTGGTTTACTTTATTGTAATATGTTTTGGGTCTAATTTTCAGAGCTCTTTACCAGGTTGACTTAAAATGATTCTTTCTCAGTGTATTCGTCCAGATTAAGTTTCTTTTCATCTTTGCTTTCATTAGTAGGTTTCGCAGTTTTTTCATGCTCCCCTTCTCGATAGCATTTCTTCTGCAACATAAATTAGTTGAAATACAGTTGATTGTGTTCATATACCTAAGTATTCTTTATCTCCTTGCAGAGTTTTCGTTCATGTTTCTATTTGCGTCATAGTCGTGAATTTCCTCTAAATAAATTTAAAAGTTCCTCCTGTAGGCGTCAAGAGCATAAAAAACGTAATAATATAATCCTTTTCAATCTTGCAATGACATAATTTTTTATTGGATAATTGAAGCAGCTAAAGTAAGTTTACCCGATGTCTCCAGAAAAAGGTGAATTACGCAGAAGTTTCAGGCCGAAATAAGGAGATCCGATGTTTATTCATTTTTTAATACTATGCTGCTGACATAGTAAAAAGTAACAATAAATTTAAACAAGATTTCGTGCTAGTAAAGACGATACAAATACGTTCAACGCGTTTCCCAAGGGTTTAAAAAGGCGCCATCACAGTGCTCCTCCTTCCAAGAGCCAATAGAATGCATGGAAAACTCTAGACTCGCTCTCATCGAGCTTCAGGTCTGTTATGCGGGTTGCGGCTTAGGTGGTAAGTTTTTTTTGGAACTAGCTGTACATTTAATATCCAAATGCAATACATTTATCACATGAGCGCAAATTCGAAAATGGTGGGTAGGGAGTTTGTGCCAGAGGTCTGCACATGCACCTTTGCTGTCTTTAAAAACCAAACAACTCGGCTGACAAAGTAAGCTCCTCTCGAATTCAATTTATATTACTGGTTTAGTTGACGGTGAACTAATATTTCTTTGGCTCCTATTCTGTCGTTATGAATCATATTAGTTTATGCAATTCCCTAAATTGTATTCATAAGAAAGGCAGTTCAATGGACTTGCGGTGAAATTCGCATTGATTCAATTTTTGTTGCTTGGGTGTGGGTTGATTCAATTAAAGCTTTTTCCATAGCAAGGCTACCTTTTCATTTGATGATATATCATTAAGAATAATTTTGTGAAGAAGTATGTTTACTACTCAATTTACTCGTGAAGGTGAATTATGTCCACTTTGTTCTTTTAATTTAAAGAATTATTGTGAATATTAACCAATGTTTGAGAAAGGCTATGGTCCAAGGAAATGCATAGTATCAGCTAAACAGTAACTTAGATCAGTAAACCGAGAATTTATCGAATTAATATCCATCCGGCAAAGGGGAAATTTAATCATATATATATGAAGTATGAGAGAAAAGGTCCTTGTTTTGAATTACCATTTCATGAAAACATAAACAATATACTGGCCATTTATTTTTGTGATATACTTTTCCATCATAAATAATAATAGAAAATATTATATAATAGTACTGTAACAAGAATGATATCATGCGATGAATGAAAAATAACTTACCAATACAGCTTTGATAATATTTTTGGAACTGACTTGTTTGGAAGACAGTTATTCAGGTAATATTTTATGTAAAACCACTGAATATTACTATTAGATGACGTGATTCCTCTCCAGATTCACACCGCACAAATGCGGGAAACAATGTAAACTTAAAAAACAAAGCCTGAAAATGGAGACAAAAGTAAGGTTACTGAGCCTTAGCATTTGTCATATTGTCAGGATCCTAGGGTGCCCCCCTGCCAACCCCTTGGCTTTCTTCGCCCCCAAAGACTAAAGCACCTCCCCACAAGGTGCGGTAATGCCCACTTTGGGAACCACTGATCTAGGCTATGAGAGTTTGATTTTCAATCACATAAATAATGGACAATTTGTTTGTAAAAAGGAGCATCCTTAAAATAGAATTGAAAGAAAGATCTTATGATCCTTGTCATTTGCAGTGAATGACCATCCAAAATACCATGTGCAGATGAAATGGTGTATTTATTTACCATTTTTTATAGAAAACCAAAATCAGATATGGCTAATGACTTTGTATTTAAGTCACATAAAAATGCTAATATTTATGATCAATTGTTTTTTATGTTCTCTCATTACTGTGTTTGGAGATGATTTGGAAGTTGTTTGATAGGGGTTGTGTTTTGTTTGAAGTGGTTTTAGTCTGCAGAAAGAGAGAACAGCTGTTTTTTTAAAATTAATTTAAGCAGCTTTGTTCTTTGTTTGAAAATACTAGAGATATTATGTATGAGATATTACGCTCAAACTTATCATATGCTCAAGACTTATACATGTTAACCAATTCAACACATATTGCATTCTGTACCTGATCATTATTGTAAAAAAAATTTTGGAGATCAAGTATCAAAAAGGAGGATCGATTCCTTAGTTAACTGGGCATTATTTTAATTCTATAATCATATCATTGAAAATTTGTGCCATGATATTTTTCTTTTTACTTTTCTTTCTTCATTGTTCAGTTGAGTAGCTGTTTAGTTCAACCTTTGCTGCATGTTTTCCTTTTTATATTATACTTTCTTATAAGATCCATCCATAAATAGAGAATCCAGAATGAATTGAACAATTTTCTATATGAACCTATGGCATTTCAATAACAAAGATATTGGCTACAGTTAATCCCAAATAAAGTATCTTCATTACTTTTTCTTTGTATATACTATTACAGTTTAAAGGACATGGCTACTTTATAAGAGATGAATAAAAGAAGAAAAAATGTTGATACAGAAAGAATATGGTAATGGAAATAAACAAATTTCTGCAACATAAGTTGATTTATTTTTAATTCATTATGTCTAATAATAGGAAACATGGATGAATATCCCATACAGAATGAATCTATAGAGAGGGCCTGTACATAGGAAGAATTTTCAAAAACTGGTAGATTTAGCAATTAGAAGTGACCCAGAGTCCAACACACTTGTTTTATAATTATTTCCCTTGGTCTGTCTATTAATCCATCACCCGAAAATCATTTGACAAATTTTGATGGAATTTGAGAGGATGATGGTGTATGTATGTACATACTTAAGTAACATAAAAGTTACATTTTATCCTGATGTGTTCAATCATTTCAACCAGAAATGCACCAGAAGAATGGAGAAGGAGTAGGATGGTAGAGGAGGTGGCAGCTCCAATTTTCTTTTAATACTCTACAACTAAACATTGTCCAGCTATTGTACTTAGGATATTATTAAATTCATCCCAAAAACAGATAATTGGCTATTTTACATTAACCTTGAAGATCCTGATTTGATCCCAAAAGAGTCAAAGCATACTCATAAGAGGTATAAGTAAATTTCACTCTTATTGGTTGCAGCCTTCATTTCATTGACATGATGAAATTAGAATGAATGGTCATATAAAATCAAGACCGGCACCAAATCATAAGAAATGGAATAAATATTCTTATTTTGGAATTTGTTGAATAGCATTAAAAAGTCTTAGTTTTAAGGATTTGAAAGAAATAAATTTGGAGGCTATAAACAACTGATTCCCTCAATGACTGATGCAATTGTTAAATTTGAGCTCATGTGTTTTTCCTTGAGAAATCAATGGAGAATGGAGAACTGAATGCCCATTTAAAAGTAATGATATAAATTAATGACAGACTATAGAATTGGAGTCATGATTGCATTACATACCTGAGAATAGAACGTAAGAAAAATAATCTATTATGAACCCTTTTCTAATCTTTGATCATAGATTTTGTTTCAAATTATGAGAACATTGAAAGGATTGTAAATTATCATTTTCAGTAATTTGTCCTGTTCAATTTACCAGAGTTCTCTTTTTTTAATATTGAGTAAACTATTACTGTCTACTTCTCTATTTCCCATTGAGAAACTATAGGCACTTCAGCTAATATAAATAAAGCATTACAAAAACTATGAGATAAAAGTAAGAAAGATCTTAAGCACGTGATTATTAAAAGGAGATTTTTCTACTTGAAGAGAGCTATGGAACAGATCAAATTCACTGGCTTTTTATGAGTGATTCTAGAAAATTTAGTGGAAAATTCTGATAATAACATGGTAATACATGACAACTGACAACAGAATAAATTTGGGGAATGTTTGAAGTTGTGAAGTAAATAAAAAACTAATAGTACATCTAAGATTATGTAGGAGTAGGAATTTCTTTAAGAGAATTCACAATCATTGGGAATATTGTTAATATCAAAGTCCAATCGGTTTAATAAATTTATTTAGATGCCGTTATTATTTTTGAGGAGAAATTAGGAAACTAATTCAAGGATAGTCCAAATAAAAACCTGACTGTTAGGGTTAAAATGCAGTTAATATCAAAGTTATTTTAGATTTCAATTGGGAAAATCAAGAAATTTAAAACAGAAACAATCATTTACACTTTTTATAGTATACCAATTAATTCAGAATCACTCCGTAACTTTCATTACATTACACCAATAAACAAGACTGAGACAAAACTAAATGAAGAATACTTTTCACCTGAGGGAAGGTAAATTTACTTCAAAAAGGATTTATACATAGTGCAATTTATAGGAGATTGAACTCTGGACATAATGTTAATTGATATTTGGTGTAAAAAGAATTTCCATGATATAGCATCAGCTTACTTCGGACATTCTTCATTATTAATTTGCAATAGGATTCATCAAAAGTATCACCTGAAATAGTACCCATTAATTTATGATTGTAACACTGATGCATACTCAATTTTCTTCATAGAAATTTTCCATTCATCCTTCTATAGCATAGCCCACATATTAGGGATATGGCCAACTTTCTAAGATTGTGTTCATTGTGGAAAAGTGGAGCATGTATGGCCAAAGAACCAAGGAAAATAAGTAGACCTTTTGCCAACAAAACATCTTCAAAAAATATACTATCCTCTGCAGTGTAAGTTTCCTTTAAACATAGTAGATTCTTTATTCTCCACCTGTACAGGAACACAGGAAAATGATTTCTTTTGAAGTGATATTTCCTCTATGCAATGGAAATTAATTTCAAGCTCTTCCTGGTACATACAATATTGTGTAAATATTTCCACCAAATGGATCGTAAGTAAAAACTCGGGATAACTCAAATTTGGTGACATAAGATATACATGTAGAGTTCAATTTAAATCAATTGTATTTTTATTCTTTAGCGCAATATTGTATGAAATAATGGCCCTACAAAATCGAGCCAAGTACCAAAGGAAATTTAATTGTATAAAAATTTATACTCTCGTCGTAGTTTATCGCAATTATATTCGAAATCACAAGAATAAGAACAAAAAATGAGAACATTAATACATATTAAGTAAGTCCAGTTAAGCTCCGTTCAATATCTTTCTGATCCTAAGTAAAAAGGAAGCATCTTGAACAGCTTAGATAAATTCCACGGGAAATATTTTAATAGATAATGGCTGGCAATAAAAAATTTCTCGTGGAATTTCGATAAGTAATTCAATATGCTTCCTAAAACGAAATTCCACGTAGTTTAGGCATCTAAGATTGATTTTATTGACTAAAAAAGTAGTATTTGTGGTGGAAGTATATGGAAAGATTTATTTCCATTTACATACATATAATTAAGACGGAAAAAATTACTTCCACAGATATGAGAAATATAAATGAAAAATGATTATTAGCCAGAAAAATGTCACCAAAATTTTTCCTACGACATACGTTCAGTTTTCTGATTGCTGAAGTTTAAAAAGGCGCCAAAAGAGTCCGCCGTCGACTCAGAGACTTCTTTTTTTAAATTCCGGTCATTTCTGAGGGAGCCTTCAAAGAGAAAGCATGTGAGCAAAGCAAGGGAGATATTGCTCGTGATTTCCTGGTAAGTTTGGTTCGGCGTTTACTTTGAAATATCTTACAGCAATGGTTACGCTAATTCAATCTGGTTAAAATCTTTTAGAAATATTTGATAAAATTTAATGTAAATTGTTATGTTAAAATCTTTTCCAGTGACGCCATTGTATAAAGAGTTCATTCATGTGCAACTGGGAATGTGTCATCGACATGAATGGGATGACAGCGTGTGCCCACGTAAAGAAAGTGTTATCTTAGAAAAGATGGATTTATCGGTCCACTTTTCTCTCCAAAATCGGTAATGAGAGGACCATGGTGAAGGAACCATCGATGTAGAGGGGACGCTTAAAGTAAGTGTACTCGAATCCAATTATGTTTTAATCTTTATGTTATTAAACCTATCGATGGAATAAATCAAACCTGGAACTTCTAGCTCGAATTTCGTTTCGTGAAATGTGTATTTTTTCCTGCCAAAAATCGTTTTCGCTGCGGAAGATTTCTCACCATAGTAGTGCGTAATTTGCTCTCTAAATTTCATTAATTTTCCTCAAAATTTCCTCGCTGTTCGATAAAGCTTAAATTTCTCTAATGCAGCGAAGGAAAAATATTCGGTGCCTCCGTATAAATTACCGTAATATGTGCGTCTAAAATATTTCGAGTTCTTTCTTTGCATTCATATACCAAAGTAATGGTTATCGTTTTCTTAAGAAAATGCTCATTTCACATCAGTTAATTTTATGAGAAGATGTGTTATTCCTTACACAAAGCATAGCGACTTGAACTCGATAATTCATCTGAATCTTCCAACTTTTAAGTTTACTTTAACGACGTGCTGTCCTCTTGCGAATATAAGGCAATTTAAATCTTATAAAAATATCATATAATTGAAATCCCTTTCGGATTTTCTACTTTATCGTTTGATTTTAAAATATTTTTCTAAGAGGCCTTCGCTCCTGTTTGGGTTCCTGTTAAATCGAGTGCTTGAATACGAATAAGCAGATTTTCACATTAAGTCATAGCGGTATCACTTCTCTACTGTTAAATACTTAGAATAATAGAAGTATTCCCACATTATAGAATTTTCATGATCAAAGAAAGGAAGAATAGAAAACGATATAGGATATCAGTGTCATCAAATTCTCAAAAATCTATTCCTGATCCAGCTCCTTGATATTAATAACATTAATGATAATAATAATTTCTTTTATTGAACTATCTCAATTATATCCAATTTAATAATTATTATTAATGACGAACACACCCTACACAGATGAATCTGGTTAGGCGGGATTCGAACCCGGGACCTCGGCATTGGAGTGCTACTGTGGTAACACGCTAACCAGTACGTCACCACGGCCGGTAATGATTGTATGATAATTTTCAATTCCTGTCTCGGATTTTGAAGTTCAATCCGCTTGATATTCTTGAGTATTTACAACAGGAAATCCTAATAAAATTCTATGCAAGCATAGCTGTAAATTCAATGACTTTTCAGCTTTACTTCTATTTACGAAAGTGAGTGTACTTATCAAATAAACTGATCACATTAATCGAACGTTATTTCAGCCCCCTGTATTGGAATTCTATTCAGTGTGCTTGCTGAGCGATTGTTTATACTGAGTGCTTTCATATTGAATGATTGGTTTGTAATTTCTAATTGATTTTTCCTTAGTGTTCAGAAAAACTAACATTGGTTAACGGCTCTTTGTTTGAGTAATGCTTTTGCTGCTTTGCTGATTCCTATCTTTAGTCAGTGTTATTGGAACTAACATTATTAGTGGTGATTCTTTGGAAGATAGAAAGAGAAATCCAATCCAAGTTACATGCATATACACTTCATCTGTAATGAAACAGCATTCCTTCAGTTCAGTGCACTTTTTTTTATAGAGTTAAGCGTTCAACTTCCTTCACATAAGTTCGTTTGCATTTTAAAGAATTTATCCTGCACTTAAATGATATTTAGGTCAGCAGTTTTCATTCTAGTAACAATCAGTAGAAAAATATACTTTCTCTCTTGAAATTGATAGAATCTAGTATCGCTTTTTCATAGGTAGTACAAAAGCTTTGGGGATACCAGGATGATATTCTTTTAATCAGGATAACACGTACTGCTCTAATGATTCAAATACTTTGAGAATCAGTTGTAATTTGAGATGAATGATCTTATTTTAAATAGATAAATAATGAAAAAGTGCTGCTTTTATTAATGTTACTAAAATAGGAGCAGGAAATATTTCTGATGAACATCTCTTATTCTGCTACTTAATTGCTACAGTTATTAAGTAGTCATTTCATTGATTTCTCAGTTTATATGGATCAACCAATCCTATTAATTTAATGCTTGGAAATTTCGGAGTTATTTGAGAATGTTTTGTAGTCGATTCAATTTTAAAGATGCTTTGATTATTTTCTATGCACATAGCTACAATATTTTAAAATTTTCTCCATATTGATATTTCTTGGTTTAGATTTTAATTCTGAGTCATCGCTAAATAACTTTGTTCTTCTATTTTTATTGACTTCACTAAATACCTAAGAAGTAAAGGGACAAAATAAGAGATCTTTCTATTTGATATTCCTTCAAGATATATCTAGGCGAAATGTAATGCTCTTAATTTTTGCTCAATCAATAAAGATTCAGATTTAATCATACCTGATAAATTTACTAGAGTTTCAGGTTAAATATTGTATAGTACGAACTAATATTTCTTTGTTCCCAGAATTATAATTGCTTTATTAATATGTTCACCGATGCTTAGAACTCGTATACCCAATATACGAGTTTTGAATGCCTTCCGGTAAAGATAAACCTCGGTCACGGTGGCGTTTGAAAACAACTTTCTTTCACGCGGTTTAGCGTTTCTTTAATGGTCTTTGGTTCGATGCAAGAGCGTCATTTTACCATGCATTTCAAACGGGAATAACGGAATCTTATTTTGGGACCTTCCCGATGAGATATTGAATCGAAACTTTGTAACACGTCAGAACGGCACTTATCTAATATTAATTTACTGTTTTCTCTCACAAAAGGGTCCTGAGTTTGACGCTAGGCGGTCTTTTGCGTGATTTTTTGCAATCTGATTTGAGGCCGTTCTCGCTGCGATAGTGCAATCAAAATCACGGTGTTTACAGATGAGATGGTCTTCCATAGTACCAAAGGAAGAAATGTTACCAAATGACCTTGTTCGACGCCAGGTGGGTTCGAAATGCTTCCGTAAGAAATGCATTGCTGTAATTTTTGACAAATTTTTTAATGCTTTTCCGATAAGCTGGGAAGATAAAACTCGGAATGGGAACGTTAGCGTTTGAAAAAATTCGTTCACGTAGTTCACTGTTTCTCTAAAGGCCAGAACCCACCGGTGCGGCGACGCAGCAGCATGCGTTTATATGACGGTACCTGGTCCTTCCTCTTCGTTCGTCACGTACTCAAATCCAATGGTTTCTTATGGGGCCAACCCAACCGACGCGGAAAGTGCCGTCCGGCAGATTAGTTCAAGGGATTAGTGCAGCGTCTTCGCTGCGGCAAATATGCCGCACGGCTACGAACTCTGCATGCACAATTTTTCGATTTGCCGCAGCCCGTTTGCTATCAAATATTGTCGTTATTTTGATAAATTTCCTCAAAGGGATGCTTGTACATGATACCTGAACAATATCTGCACACCGTGCAAAGTTTTCAGGACAATCAAAGCGATAGTACTCCGTAGAATATCGTCCCCGTAAAGTACTGCAAAAATGATACGTACGAAGTGTTTTCGGCATACAAGTGACTGTTTTCAGTCAAGAGTTCTATAGTTTTGACGGAAGACGTTCAAAATTATCAATAAAAATTCTTGCGACAGAATGTTTAAATATTTTTATGTCAAGCATGAATGAAGACGAATACGAACGGGTGGTGAACAACTGAATTGTTGTTTAGTGTTTCTATACTTATATTGCTAATTAGCAATATGAATAACATGGCAGTGTTCTCTTCGAGGAAATACACAGCATACTGCATGGAAATTCGGAGAAGAGCGTAGTTAGATGAAATGTTTTGAGTCTCTTTTCCAAGTCGCAATCGCCCACTCCATGAAGACGGACATTATAATGAACTCTCTAAAGTATCTGTTGTTCGTTTGCTAGCAGTGATCTGTGCCCAATTGCTCTTCTATTTTATTTATTATTGGAAACAGGTATTTCACTTTTCACGAGGAAATGATGGAATAAAACATCCAACCCGAAGATTATTGGAATGTAAATTCATCTATCTATCACTCAATCTATAGAAGATTACATATAATTTGAATAATATCCTAGTTTTGGAAAATGCGGAAGTAGCAGCAATGCTATTTTCCGATAGATTCGTAAATTCGTATGCAATAGATTTAGTAATTCAATATGATTCATCCTATTCGAAAACTACTGCAAGAGATGAAGACGGTAAACGATGAATCCACTTCTAAACTCACCTTAAAAAAGAAAGGATGCACTTCAATACAATATAATAATATATAAGGTCCTATTTGTGTTTCCGGTATCTTACATTACTCTAAATGGCGCTGATCTGGACTTGGAATCGCTATCATCAGGATTACGTCACTGCGATTATACTTAAATAAGACGATAAACAATCCTCTTGCATTATAACACAGCGGAGCATTCTTCGAGCTATAAGCGTTTTGTTGGTATAGTTTGAGCAGTTATTTCCAGAATATCGTGACTCTTCACAAAGGAAGGAAAATCGAAAGGTACATTCTTTCTTCTTGATTCTTTTATACATAAGCATTTGTCTCTGAAATGTCTATTGGGTGACTAATATAGACTGCATATAATATTTCAATGTTTGGATATTAAAATAATATCACCAGTATGTAAGTAGATGTAAGAATTCAATTTTACGATCTTAAACTATTAATTGAATTCCTTCTTTTGGAATTAAACTTTTTTATTTATCTAATTAGTTCTAATTAGTTCCTTCAGTCACAAATGTAAGCTGACCCAATATTGTTGTAATAAAGAATGATATCGAAACGTGTTTTTTAGACAATAATAGTGAATTCCCCCTTCAAGAAGTACTGGACTAAATTTTATTTATAACTAGCGGGGCTACTCCTTGATTCTCAACGGAGAAGAAAGAATAGACGAATGACGTAGTAAGTGCGACTTGCAAGGCAGTATAGTAATTAAGATGCAAAAATAAATACTTACTTTAGGAAGACCCATAAGGTGTCTTCATAATTTAGAAATCACATATTCATATAGTACCATTATTACCAAATACTTGCATATCATTCTATTTGAAAATCCTTCAAAAGGACACGGCCTTCTATACAGATTTATCATACACAGTACTATAAAACCCATCTAAGAAGCTTCTCTAGATGTAAGAATACCACTCAAAACTTCTCGCTTAAGACGCGGATTTCTCCAGATGCACTAAAACCCACCAATGGTTCTCCTCATTCGATAGACTTTTTCATCATCAGTGTCGTCCTTTCATCCCAATATTAAGGAGTAAACATCGAAAAAAACAGAAAAGCAATCAACAACAAAAGAAGAGAGTTTGGTGCGATGTTGAGCGTAGTCTTGGAGAGATCTCACACCACTGCTGTTAAAGAAAAATTGTCACCTAATTGTCTATATGATAAATACTGCTTAAGTGAAAATGGCCAATATTAAGTAACTTAGACTTTTTTTGTGCGAAAAGTAGGCCATTCTCCAAAAATATTATGTAAGGTATCCATCTTTATACAACTTGGTTATTACTCTTATAACACGCAATTCGCTTGGTCCCTCTTAACCGAGTTGTAATGTGTGTGGATATAAATTATTATAGCTGCAGTGCAATTGAGTATAAATGGGAAAAATAGAAATAAGCAGTTCAACAATATTTTTTAAAGAAGAGATCTTTCACGTTCCCTTGATTCAATGTGACTGATTATCCAAATGGTAATTAAAATTAAAATTAAATTAAATTTCTCATAAGTTTCAATGGAATTCAGACATCGACAATAAGAATATGGAACTGTATAAAATTATCTGCTTTAACTAGGCTCAAGTTCGTCCAATTAGTGTTTTTCTTTGAATTTTGTGATAGAAATTGAACTTACAAGTGATAGAAATGCACTTTATATTTATTTTTTAAGGAATGTTTTCCCTCATCTGTGGTCATATCTGAGACTAAATATATACGTTTAAGTAGGCGAGTCCTTGGGTTTCAATAACCTGTAAGTTTTTCAACTAATCCTTCTCGAGTTTTAAGCGAACACAGACAGCCACAGTCAATCATTTAATATGGAACAGCTGATCATTGAATTCCCATTTTTAATTGCGACACTCTCGAAAACAAAGGATAGCCCGTGGAAAAAATTAGACGTTGAATATACTTACTCGAAATATATTACTCGAAATATATTACTCGAAATTATTACCTATATTTACTCGAAATGTTACTACAAGCGGTAATTACCAATTAGGGAAGTAGAGAGATGATTCATGCACCCCGTTCCACATGCAGAAAAGTGGCACGAAGGATACAAATGTAAGTTTAAGTTTTTTCAATATAAAAAACTTTGTGGCTTAAGGAAATTGTGAATTAAGAAACATTCCCCAAATGGTCGCACTTTGTTCCCTTCGAATCGACGCTGCGAATTGTACATAACTGCAAATGCTAAAATTTATGGATATTGCCTTCTATTCAAATACCCTATCATTCATTCACACCAATAAATTTTAATGAGCCCAAATACCCCGTTTATTCTTATGGGAAAATGCATGAGCTTGGTTTCAATAGTCGCATTTGTTGTCAAGGGGACCGGTTGTTTATAACCTCAATATTTCTCAAAATTTCCGTATATTTCATCAAAATTTCTATCCGAGAACGATATGTAGCGATCAAAATGAGAATCTTTATTCAATTTTCTTTCTTTTGGTGCTTGTATCGATTTCGTACGATCATTTAATAAAATTTAATCATGCAAAATAAATAAGGCCAGCGACCGGTAAAGTGAACTTTACATGTATTTCTTATGAGGAGTGTTTTCCTCGTCTGGGTTTCTGGTCTCATATCGGGATGAAAAGTAACTTTTATGCTACTCGAGGTGATAGACCATCTTCCTGTTAAATTTCATCAAAATCTGTCGGGTGTGATGCTGTAATAGACGGACAAAAATATTAAAAATAAGTGTTTCGGACTCCGGGTGACTTATAACTACGGGTGTACCTCTTTTTTTAAAATTCATTCATTGTACAGACACGACTCCCTTTACATATTTATTACCTAGTATTGATATAGGTATACAAGAGTCGTTCAATAAGTCGTAATAGAAAAAGATAGAAAAACAAATTATTCTGCGTAGTTTTTTTAATTTCAACATAATCTCTTTTTAACCCACTACACTTTTCCAAACGTTTTTGGAACTTTTTTAAGCCGTCCCAGGATTCCCAGAATCCCAGCCGTAGGATTTCCTCAAAATAGGCACCTGTTTAGGCGACTGGAGCCGTTGCTTAACAAGCCATTTTTTCAAGTTTGGAAATAAAAAGAAGTCACCAACTTCCGTAATATCTCCAATCAAAACTGCACAGGTGTGCATCCGTGCAATGTCGTGATGGATCTTTTGCTTTTATAAATCAGGACGTTTTTCTGATTTCTCCGCTCAATCGGTGCGATCACGAGCGTTTTCGTTTGATCTTTTTTGAGTAATCGTCATTCAGCGTACAAAAAAAACCATGTCCATGCCTTCTTCAGAGCATTCAAAAATCCTTTTACTGTTCCTCTGGAGTTCATAGTTATGCATTGAAAATTGCGACGGAAATCAACCTCAGAGGCGACCATATGATTACGTTTATTCTCCTCGGACCCATGTTGTCGATATTTTTTCATACTCAATTTTTTGTGTAAAATTGAAAACACTACCTTACGATGGCCTCAACTACTCGGGGCATTTCGACTCGTCGATCACACAAAGCCATATCTTGTCTATCATACTCTCCATATCGATATTTTGTGTGGATGCTATACATTTAATAATTCGGTTCCTTTTTCATTTGCAACATATAAAACCATTTTGTTAGTGAAAAGTGATTGATTTATTTGTTTATAATTATTTAGAAGGATCAGATTTATGTTATAAGAGCAGTACATTTTTCTATAATTTAAATTTATTTCCGTCACGTTTGACGGAAATCAATTGATTATTATATAAAAAAATCCATGTTACGTAGGCCGAAATGATATACCGAGTAAAGGGAAATATATGCTAAAGTATGTTGGTTCTGGGATTAATCTTAAAAAGTCTTTATGAATTGGAGTGCCTAAAATGGTTACTTGTGTAGATATTCCGATAATTAAATAAGATAAAAGTACCCCATTAATTCATTTAATAAGTAGGGGATGAGGATTGCTTTGTAGAAATAAACAATCCGTAGCAACGCGTGATGTATGAAGAAATGAGAACTAAAGGTACGTTTTCTTAGAAGCGATCATCGCGAAGGACGTCTCTTCCCAATTGGTATGTAACCATTTTCTTACACACGATGATCGCTAGCGTCGATCGCTGAGCGATTTCAGACGTCTCCGAAGAATCAAATTGCAATCGCTAGCGATCCTTTGTGGAATCCGCACGTATCGATAAAATGTCTTCTAATAAGAATGCATTGTTCCGCTGGAGAGGATGAAAAACTGACAGAGAATGTCAGAAAACATCCAGCTATATATGATATACAACATACACTTAACCGTCCTCTTGATATCTCCTTCAATTAATCTCAGAATAAAATTAAACAGTGAAGGGACCAATCGAAAGAATTCTCGAAACTTTTCAGCATCCTACCCAAAGATGATTTTTAATCATCTTCAAGAAAAATCCCTCTAAACGACAGCAACAAAGTGTTGGAATTGTCGCAGGAGAATCTTGTAGGAAAACACCACAAGGTTTTGTGCCAGCGATAATCGCTGGTCGATCATCGCTCAGTAAAAGTCGCGTAGGAAAACGTACCTTAATGTAAACTTATAAAGTAAATATATAAGTAAATACACTTTAAGAGTACGAAATTTACGAAAATACAAAGTTACTATGAATACCTATATATCTATTTAATTGCGTGTCATTAAAATAAACAATTGTGTAACCAAGTAAAGAATTGCCTTATTAAAACACGAGCTATGCTAACACGTAATATACGACGAAATGAAATCAAATAAGAGCCTTATTTCGGGTTTAATACATTTTAGACTGCGAAATAAGGATTATCATTCGAAATCTATAGTAACACTTATAAATTTATGCAGTTGATTAATAATAGTGTAGTATATCTTATATGTAATTAGCGGTGTGTCCGTCCGTCTATCCGTCCGTCCCCCCTTTTATCTTGGAAACCCTTTGTACCCTGCAGGCTTTGTTACTTTTACAGAATTAAATTGGAAATAATGGTCCTACGAAGTCAAGAAAAGTACCAAACGAAGGTAAATTAAGTAAAGAATCTTATTATTATCGTAAAATACACTCTTCGAATCTAAATTACGAGAACTATGACAGAATAAACGAAAATTTTGTAAAATTTCGTCGTAGTAAACAACCAGTCCCCCTGACGACCAAGGTGATTGTTGAATCCGATACATTGATTTTCCCACAAGAATACACGTTTATTTTAAACCCATACCGAATTTATGATAGGGACTAACGTCAGAATTTACGAAGAGGAGGCTATTAACTGAGATTTCAGCGAATGTAAACTATGATATTTAAAAAAGTAGGAACAGAATTACAGCCATTTTGGAGTTTTTCTTTATCAAACCGAATTGCAAAAGGTCATTTATACGTTCTCTTGTGGTGATCAAGATGACGAAGAAATATTGCGGTGAGGAAGGGTATTGTTTTAGAGGGACACGAATATTCGAAGGTATGTACATTGCCGCGTGCATCCCTTTTTCTCCTGTTGAACGAATGCAAACACACTTACGAAAGACCGTAAGTAGGCATGATTTCGTTTGAATATTTGTTGTTTTTGTTCCTTAATATTCCTCTAATATTGCCGAGAAATTTAAAGAAAAACCTGCGGTTCCGTTCCCCCCTGCGGGTGAAAACAGACAACTCGCTTATTATTATCGAAGTTTGTTGTTTGTGCTATATCCTTATTTGTAGGTCTCGCTATAGGTGTGTTAATTATCAACTGCACTAATTTTTAGTTACTTAATCACTTCTTCATTGTCGTGAGGGCAGTCCTGTGCTGTGTTTAGTTTTTGCTGAGCATTAATTAGGATTATTCAAAATCAACAACAAAGGTTTTCCTATTTTTCTTTGATCCACCTTTTATAATAATTTACTAATTATATCTGATGCCGATGGGTTCTTTGAAAGAAAAGACGTTGCCTAAATTTCGTCCAAAGAGAGACGTTATATATTTATTTTATGTATAAATCTAGAATGTTTTGGATTGTGATATTAATACTGAGCATCTACAGTTTCTCTAAATAACGGATGTGTGGCGTCTATAATAATTGTCACCTAACTTTTGCAGATACCATTTTCGCCAAGAAACCCTTGTAAACCGAATACAGCAAAAGCCTTGAAGAATATGCCATCGGTCTGCTGTTATTTGGGATTAGTTCTGACTTTGTTCAACCTGAAATACGGATCGGCTGAGCAGGTTAAGATGAGAGTTGCATTGAATTATGAAGAAGACGGACTGGTGTCGGCGTCATTGTTCGTTGCCAACGCAACCAGTCAACAATTGAGTAATATGAGTCTGATACTGGAAATAGATATGCTTCTGGACAACTCCATGAAGTTAGTTGGAGCCCGAGGATTGGTAAGAGGTAATGCCCATGATATGATTTCAAATCCAGAGCACTCTTTTTCAAACTTACTTTCTTCTAATAATATTGTAGAAATGAATCTTAAATTATTTGATGGGTGAAGAATGAAACCATTTTACATTTTGATACATTAAACATTTAATAATTTTACTATGAAAATTTGTCGATTGTACACTATCAATGTCATTGCTCAAATTATTAATGCTTTTAATGATGGCGCTTCTACAGATGGGGTAGTTTATCACTGAATTCATTTTAATTTCACAATTAGAGAATATAGGTAACAACACCATAGAATTCAACTCCTTAAATGAAATGGCTGAAGAGTTTAAGAGGAAGGAATCTTCCATGTCTGAGGAGTTGGCGTCGAAGGGCGAGGAAATTGAGAAATTAAGGTCGTCCAATGAGGAGTTGCAGAGACTGCAGTCGTCCCACGTTGAAGAAATGGCGTCTAAAGATGAAGAATTGAAGAAGTCCACTGATGAGATGAAGAAAATGCAGAACTCCCATATTGAAGAATTGGCATCCAAAGATGAGGAGTTGAAGAAGTTGCAGTCTTCCATTGATGAGATGAAGAAATTGCTTTCTTCTCAAGTGGAAGAGAGTGGGAATCGGTCCTCCTCTGCTGAAAAAGGTACTTTCATCACCGTATCGAATTTTATTTCCTTGTTAAATTTTTAAGTATTCAAGGAATGGTAAATGAAATTACATTCGATTTATATCTCTAATAATTTAAGCTTTTCATTCCCAAAACTTAAGTACGACTATTCGAGGATTAGGAATGTGATTCGATTCTTTATTCCTTATCAGTTTTATTCTATCGGTAAAAGAGTAAATATATTAAGTTATTAATTTTATCAACAATTTCCTTTGGCTAAATGACTTCAGTATACATCGTTTAACATGCTTATGTTTCGCTTTGTGGGGTAAAACCTCTTCCGTGATCAGTTTAAAGAGAATCATGCCTAGAATAAGCGAATTGCCAACGTAACTGTACAGAATGAGGCAAATCTACAGTAATCCTCATTTCTAAATAGTAAATGCGATTTACAATCTGAAAACGGATTATTAAGCGACCACTTTTCCGAGAAATGTTTTTTTACGTTTCATTTATTTGTTCTCGACTTGTTGGTCACCATTTCAATGAAAAATGATCACTTTGGGGAAAGTCGGTTAATTTCGGAAGGTTAACATCTTCTACTATTTTTGAATGTGATAATAGCTCAAACGGTCTGTATTTACATAATACTACTACTACATGGCCTGAAAAGTCCCGAGCCTAACATAGAGTTGTCACCATTAGTAACTTTTTCTGCACATTTCACTTGAGAACCAACCTTAAGATGGCACTGTTTTTAATTTCATGACAATTCATGTATTAGTTCCCGAATGGCAGCTGATTGTTTTCACGAAGTTTAGGCATTTCGTAAACGATGGAAAAAGACGAGTTTCGAGTTTTGATTAAACATTGTTTCTTGATGGGAAAAACATTGTCCAAGCCAAAACTTGGTTAGACAAATGTTACCCAACATCCTCGCCTTCGGAAGCGACAGTGAAACGGTGGTTCGCGGACTTAAAACATGGTCGTGTCAGCACCAAAGACGCCGAACGCCCTGGACGCCCCTCCGAGGCCACCACTTCAGAAAATATAAAAAAAGTCCATCTGATCGTCATCATTATTTTTATTCAAGTGAAAAATAGAGGTAGACTTAATAACCTACACAAAAAACCAATGTTTTCTGATTTTCTGATAACCCTTCCCACCTTCAGTTTAATCTATCGCATCTTTGCTTTATTCTTAATTGCTCAACTAATTGGTAGGCAAATTTCATGAATTGATCTCTACTTATAGGCATAAGCTGATGATAAAACATTTATACATGATTATGCAATACCTGCTCTTGCTCATTGATGAATGTTCTAGGAAAATCTTTCGTATTTTCTACTATTGGCCTCAACTGTTTCTCTATCTGAAAATTTCTTGAGGCGGCCGCCCTTTTTCTACGACCGAAAAATGCTCACTTGCCTCTCTAATTTACACATATTAAAATCTAACATTTCCTATTACCACGTTCATATTTTTCTCTAGCCAAAGTTACCTTCCATTTTGCATGTGAAGTTCGACAGAATTCGATTTTATTTATGCAAAATTACTGCTCGATATAACCCTCTAAGATGTCCTTCTGTCTATCCATGATCAGATTTGAAGAGTTTGACATAGAATTAAATAAAGATTTATAGTTGTTACCAATACACACAGGAAATAATTCTATTTACATTTAAGTGGGATACAGCACTCTAAACTTATCTACGTTCACAAAAAATACTCTCCAAATAGAAAAAAGTCCCCTACTTTCTCACCCTGGAACAATGAAATCTAATGGGACTGGTATGTTCTTTTACTGGTTCCTTATAACACGAAAGGGACATGCAAAAGAGCAGAAATACCACTTATCAGCCGTCCAATATTACCCGACTCTTCCCTACACCTTTAACGACAATATTATTTGAAGCTACTATGGTTTCGACCCTTTGGGTAATCATCAGGCCTGTTTATTCTTCATTCAAAATCTTAATGTATCATTTACAATTGAATTCTGATAAATTAATGTATTTTTTAGTTATTTATTTTAATACATGATTAATATTTGTGTGATCAGTTGTAACATTCCAACGTTTATAATTGTATTATCAAAATCAAATAGTCTTTTTGTTTCAAAGTGTACAGCTTCAATTAAAAATTTATATTAATTAAACCAAAATTATCATTTAATTACTAATAGCTTTTCTTTTCTAGTCGAAAATCCGAAATCAATAGGATATCAACTCATTGCTGGATTTGGATACTATAAATATCATATGAATGTAGAAGATTTTGGAGCTGCAATTAAAGTATGTCAGAAAGAAGGAGGACATTTGGCCATACCAAATTCAGAAGAGGAATATGCTGCTTTACTGAAATTACATTTGGAAGAAGATGGAAGGTATTTTCCATGGATTGGCATACACGATCCTAAAAAAAATGGAGAATTTCAGACAATTTTTGGTGAGCTGATGATTATATATTTCTCATATTTTTTTACATAAATCTTTAAATTTGAGATATTTAGATTGATACATGTCTTTGAATTTCGACAGGAACACCTCTTAATCAGTCTGGCTATTCTAAGTGGGAAAGTGGACAACCAGACAGAAAAAAGTTTTGTGTTTTTCTATATTTAGATGGTTTGCATGGTAGGTATTGTGAATACAAGCGAGATTTTATTTGTGAACATGGCCTATTCAAGGACCCAAACTAAGTTGTAGTTTCTTTTACCTCTAAAACATTAAAAGCAACATTTCCCTTAACTTTTGTATTTTTGGTTTATCTTCTCAATAAAATCAAAAGTGATTTCAGTCAATATTGTTTATTTTTCATTCGTCTGAATCTGTTTCCATTCATTGTAAGAAACGACTAATGTTTGATGGTAAGCAGATGGAACAAAACCCGGAAGATTGAATAAAATCTAAGTTGAGGTTTAATTTGAATCAAGTTACTAGTAGCTAGTTTAAGAAAAAAATCTGAAAAAAGCGAAAAAATCAGAAAAATGAAACATCTTCTCGGTGTACCAAAAAGCAATTTAAGGCTGAAATAATGTCATAAGGAGAATGAAAATTTGAATAAAGAATGAATTATGATTACTAAATTGTAAGTGCTTAGCAAATTTGTGACATCTGTCTCTCTGGGCAAATGTATGGAATATGGACTACGATTTGAATGATGTTAATTAATTAATTGATTTTAATTCAATAATTGTCGCGCACGACTTTTACGGTCATCCTTACTCATAGAGAAAAATTTTCCAAGGATTGAATTCGTTTGCCAACATGAAAACTTCATTCTTCCAAATCCTTCAAGTATGTCCTTGTTCTAAGCCGTAAGTAGTACCTTGGTATCATTTCCAAAAAAAATAGAACAGTCCAGTATTCCTTTATTCCACTGAATCCGTGAGCGATCTTTCACTATTTCTTCGTTAATCGTAATTGTAAATGTACTATTTTCCAAAGTAGTTGTGAAATGATTGCGAATCTTCTCTTAATTATGGATGACCATAATCCTGCTTCAACATTTCTCTTTTGGTATAATACACGTCTTGATTATTGATTAATGACTCAGTACCAAAAACGATTCATTTATAACATAATGACATCTAAATAAAAATTGTTTCACAATTATATTGACACGAATATGCATTGATGATATGCGTCAATCTAATCACAGGTCCTATATATTTAATATCTTAAATTTATGTTATTAAAATTTTGAAAATTTACCGAGTATCACTAACAGAATTTTAATCTACTCATTATCTAAATTTATACCCTAATACAAATATATTCTGTATCATTTACAATGTTTCACTCTATTATAATTTGGGATTTTGATATAAAACTGCACCTCAATGATTGATGTTTTGGGTAAACGTAACCATCCAATGCATTCACATTCTACCGAAGTGTGTCGTTTAGTTTGTTTAAACTGAACTGAAACATTTCAATCTATGTACCATCACTGTGTTTGGGTAGAGTTTCTCATAATGTGTATTTTAAAGTTATAAAATACTATTTTACTTAAAGTAGTAAGTGATTAGCATCTATTAAGAAATCTCTTGCATTGGGATTATTTAGGCTTCTGTATAGAACGAAAAATTAAGCTCTTTTGAAGTATTACGTGATTTCTTCGTCGATGAGATACTCTAATGATTTGTGTTGAATAATCTTGGTTACCATTATTGAAGCATGACGTATCTCACATTGGAGATCGTTGCTGGAGTAACCAACCTTCTGGACCCGAACCCCTTGCCCCGAAAAAGTTGAACAGATATGCTTTTACAATATATAATACATAAATATAATTAGATTATATATAGAATAGATTCCAGAATGAGATGCTCTATTTATACTTTGAACTTGGCAAACCTTAGTGCGACCGCCTGTCTATCATGATGAACGAATATTAGGGCAACCTGTTGTTCGTAAGGATTAGGGCTTCACTAATATTTGCCGAATATCATTATTAACGGGTGTGGAAACGGAAAATTTTCAGCTGAGCAGAAGCAGAAAATACTAAATCTCAGGGAAGTTCTTTATCGTTGGATGGCGTTATTTGTCTGTATAACCGCTTTCTGTCCTTCTGTACCTTCTCCTCTCTATTATATTTCATATGTGAAAAGTATTTCCATTTGAATGATACAATTTAGGCCTTTTATCGTGCAATTCCGATCCTCCCAAAAAGGCACTTTCAGTTTATTTTCGATAAGCATTCCCTCTCTTTTTTTAATTAGGAGTTAATTTTCAATTAACTGACAATTTAAAGCGCTAACCTTATCCATGGAATAGCATTTATTATTCTAACATAATCAGGGAGAAAATCGAAGCATCTCTTTGAAAGTAATGCTATCGTTGTATTCCATTAGTAGACCAAACGCTATTTATTCAGCTGTTCTTATTCACCTATTTTAAGTGATCCTCTGTCGTCTAACTTATCAAGGCAAAAGGACCTCATTATAAATAGACTTTGTAGCGAAGGTCAGAGGGTATCAACGAAGACTTATGCGCGTGGGAAGATAAGGGAGAAATGTCCCCAAATTTGTTCTCTCTATTCCGATGAAGATTTTAAAAAATATCCTACTCTATGGAAATAGGAAGAATAGTACGGTATCAATATTACGAACATAACACAAAGATCGACAAAAACTTTCGCATTTACAACTGCCTCAATTTGAAACTCGGAGACGAATAAATGCTATGTAATCCTCTAAGAATTGGCAGCTATAAAAGAGCTGATTTAGGGAAAAGAGAATGTCGATTTCAATTCCATTGAACGTACACAATATGTACTATAGTCTTTTGTAGAAGTGTATAGACAAATGCTAATTACTTATCTTGATTGGCAAATCAAGTGCAGTAATCGTTGAAAGCGAAATTTGAAGAAATGCTATACCGATTATTTCCATTAAATACGAGTGAAAATTGTTTGCGTATTGCAAGCTAACGATTAATAAATTCACAAAATACCCCATTGCTTTTGAAAGCGTTTAAAGGATAAATTCATGTTCACTTAAGTATCTTTCAAATGAAAATAATCACAGCCGGCTTGGGAACCCAGGATCCTATAGAAATTGCACCTTTCGTCCGTATCTGTGAGCAGAATTTCAATGCATATCGAAAAGCCTTAAAATAAGAATCCCCATAGAAAATGGAAAGCAAAAGCTGCCTTGGATCATTAGGGAATGCGTGTTCTATTTGTCCTCCGTATGCGTATCAAGTGCTTCAAAAAATTATTAAAGTTCATCGCAATGTATTTTAGATACGAAAAATTTTGCAATCACGTAGCATCGAACGTACGCTCATTTGGAGGAATCTCTTTATTTATTTCTACGGAAAACTGGTTCTATTATCTCCGTGATTTTTAAATCTCTAGCTTACCGGAGAGAGCATCGAAACTTTTTCTAAAATCCACATAAATGCAAGATTATGAGAAAGTTAGCTTTTTTCTGACCTAGTATCGAACCGAGGATCGCTGGAAACTATTTTCCTTTTACATTAGATGTGATAAAAATACGGAGCTGTGTGGCCCTTTTTGTGTTGCTGGATATTTGTATCTTATATATATATATGTGTGTGTGTGTGTATATGTGTATGTATGTATATATATATATATATATATATATATATATATATATATATATATATATATATATATATATATATATATGTAACAGCAGAACAATCTTTCAATAAACAAATTATAAAAATAATTAATAAACAATATACCACTTCATAATTCCATCTAAACTCTCGGATGAATAGCAGCTATGGTATGATTTCGTAGATTCATCCGGAAAACACGAAGTAGAAAATAAAAGTGAAAAAGCCACTTTTAATCGAAAAAAAGTAGAAAATAAAAGTCGAAAAAGTAGAAAATAAAAGTCAAAAATGAAAGATTTGCGAATATATTCCCCTAATTTTAAGAACTATGATCACTGAGATTTATTTATTTATTTATTATTTTACGCATGCTTATGATGAACTTCTTCTAAAGAGCGTTTCAATTCATTTTTATTGTTTCTTAAAAGGGAATGAAAATATGTTTATGGCGCTGATCTTTGTTTGAAATCAACTGGATTACGTCACTGCGACGATACTTGAAGAAGATCAAACCCTCACAACAGAACGGAACTTCCATCAAGCGACTCGGTAAGTGTTTTATTCGTATACTAATGCACTACTATGATATTATATTTAATTTGGAATCCAGAAAATCGTGATTCTTCACAAAAAAAGGAAAATCGAAAGGTATAGCTAGAAATATCTAAATAAGGATGAATTAATTAATTACTTCTTTCCTGGTGTGTATATATAAAGGCAGTGCATCTCCGAAATCGATTCAACGACAGCTATTTTTATACTAGCAACTGCACCGGTTCTATGTACAAGTATTAGCATATTTAATATATTTTACGGATGAATTTGAAAACTTTTCTCCTCCGTGGCCCCTCAGGCGATTCTTTCGGTACATCTGTAACGACTCTTTAAGAGCGGTATGTTTAAACGACCTGACTGGTGTTATGTAATAAAATAGAGCGCTAAACTGTCCGATCAAATTTATACAGCTAATTGACAAAAGTACTTTTTATGCAATTGCTGAAAAATATTATATGGTGTGGTCGGCCTTCTAAGATGTCACAGATAATGTCGCTGAATAAATCAGTACATCTTTTTGAACGTTACACGAACCCCTTTCGTGTAATTTATTACCTTCAGGTTGCTAATTAATTAACGCCTAAATTATGAACAATAATATTATTCTAGCCATAGAAAATTAAGTTAAGAGTGAAGTCATTTTTTGTACATATTTTGTTTTAAAATTTGCTGGGAAAATCTTCGATCATTATATGACACTTAATCAAACAATATTTATCCCTTTGGTTCAAAACCTTAATCTTAGGATAACTTTTCTTACCATAAACGGTTTTCGTCCTAATTAGGAGTGCATTTCCTCAATTGACAATTTCCAAACTAATTCGATTTCGAATGTCCTGTGTCCCGAATAAAGACGATTTATTTTTAATTGCCCATCGTGCAGTCGCCTCAAGAGTTGCTTCACCTGCCTGCACACTTTTTGCTACTTAATATCCCTCAATATTCCAACTGATTGGCGAAAAACTGGAACCGGGTTACTCAAGCGCTCGCTAGATGTCCTTCCTCTTGCCGCGACATCGGCCGTACGATTTTGACATTAGTTTCTGTAGGATGCATGTGGAAAAGATTCCATTTGTAAAACGATTAGGCAAATGACGTCGATTTGCAACCATCCGTAGCTGGAAACTTAGTTCCGTCCTGAAGAAACAGCGGAAGTCGAATTGCATTTGTACCTCCCCTTACCAGATTTTCAAACGCCTCCCTGCCGTTGTCGCTTTCGGGTCAGCGAAGGATCTGGCACAAGAGGTAAAGAAAAGAAATTACATCAAAGAAAACATTTCATTCTATTCTGTACATTAGGTCGGTCGTGTTGCCCGACGAATTATGAAGTCTTGATGGCATAAACTAGCCTTCCGGTATACTTTTCTTCAATCTAAGTAATCGTACATCTATTGTGAATCTACTGAGAGGCAACGTAAGAGGGGTCAACGTCACTTCTCTCAAGGTCACGGAAGAGAAAAGTTTTCAAAGCAAGATCATTCGTAAAATATGTGAAATGTGCCAGTAAATATGCTCTTACTCATGCATAGAACAGGTGCAGTTGCTAGTATATATACTGCTGTTTAAATGCTGACATATTATGATAGCATCATTAAATATATGAAAGTAATAAAGGTTATATTTTCAAGAATAATTTATATTTAGTTTCAGGAACAGTTCTTTAATAAATGATTTGATTCTTAATTTTTGAATGAATCCATATGAGAACATATAATAATAATAAATTTACTAACTTTCATGATATTGAGAGCCTGCTTCTACGGTTCTTTACATCTAACGAAAATTGTAAGTAAGCAGCATTGCATCTAACTCTTGTTATCTTAATTTTACAGATACCTCCTTAGCAAAGAAACAATGGTGAAAATGGGAAATTTCTCGAGAAAAATGTCCTTTGTCTGCTTTAATATGACATTCTTTGTGACGGTGGTAATGGCAATGAGAATGGGTATGGCTGAGCAGGTGAGGGAGACCTTGAACTATGAAGAAGACGGTCAGGCGTCGGCGCCAATGTTCATCACCAACGCAACCAATCAACATTTGAGTAATCCGAGTCAAGTCTTTTATATAGAGTAGAAAGTTTGTATGTGTGTTCGTGTGTATATTCTCTCGTGAATTCGGAACCAGAATTTGCACAACTTTCAAGTTCGTTAAATGGTACTTTGTATTTACTCAAATGTCCCAGTTTGACTCCAGTCAAGAAAAAGTGTTCTCATAAGAACTACACGTAAACTTCACTTTCATAGGTTGCAGGCTTTATTTTGCAAAATTAAATTAGAAATAATAGCCGTACGAAATCAAGACAAGTACCAAAGGCAAGGAAAATGACTACAGACTTTTATTTTGGCCATTTTATATCGTTATCGAGTCGAAATTTTGAGGATTCGATCGAAAGAAACGAAAATTTGAGGCTATAAACAAGCAATCCCCTTGACGACCAATGCGATCGTTGAAGCCGAGCATTTTCCCGTAAGAATGCGCTGCGAATTTCCATACGAAAGTCATGAATGATAGCATATATAGTAGATAATGTTCTGAAATTTTAGCCTCATGTTCAACGTATATAACCAAGATAAAAGAACAACACTTACCTTATGCATCCATGTTACTTATTTATTTTTTAGCTTTTTCATTTACACACGAAATATAACAATAACTATTACTTGTCTGCAGTAAAACTGCATCTTATCCATTTACTGAAACAGAGTTATTCAATTAATGAAAGATATCCATTAAGCAATGGACGACGCCTATTATAGTTATTCTTAATCAAGGAATCTCCCATTTAAAACGGCATGTAACTAAACAGGGATGTAAACAATTTTATAATACACACCATTACGCTAAATGTCGCTTTAGTTTAAATTCCAATGTAGATGAAATGAACATTAAGCAAAAATTTTTAATAGCGGACAAAAGTCAGACACAACCCTTTGTATTCATCAGTGCTCATGTTTCTATGGCTGTCGTTTTGCTACTAAAAGATGCAAGTTTATATTGGTTTATTAAAATGTTGTTATAGTTATGTACGACGTCAAGGTTCATGGAGGCTTTTACTTGCGAAAACAGATTATATCTATTAAGACGGAGAATAAATATCTATGTCCGATGAAAACAAAAACTGTTTACAAACGTAACTATGTAAACAATAAATTATGTACATGGCAACCCCGATGTGTAATCCAGGACAAAACACGACGATTATAATATTAACTCGATTTTTTCAATAATGTATTTTTCAATAATCTGACTATTTTTAGCTGGAACCTGAAAACTTTTCCTTTTAAATGGTCATTCATGGCATTTTTAAATTATTAAATTGCTGATTTATTAAGCCATTGTGATACATTATACCAAATAATAATTTAACTACAAAAGTTTTCTGATAATACACCACAAATTTTCTATCACGTAGTAGCACTAGTTTTAATAAAGGAATGCGCTTTATATATTTCAATTTCTCTAGAGGCTGAAAGGACACTTTCTACTTTCAACGAAATGGCTAAGGACGAAGAAATTAAGAGACTGCAGTGCTGCAATGATGAGATGAAGATCTTTCTGTCTTCCCATGTTGAAGAGGTTAAGAGAATGCAGTCTTCTTGTGTTGCATTCATCAAGGAAATGAAGGCTGAGGCGTCAAAGGATAAACAGATTGGGAAGTTGCAGTCTTCTATTGATGAGGTGAAGCGATTGCTTTCCTCTCAAATTGAACATAGTAAGAAACGGCCGTCCTCTGCTGAAAAAGGTAATCTCATTACTTGTATGACATTTTATTTCCTACTTAAATATTTCACTAAATGAGAATTTGAATCTATTTTAGATGAAAAAATGATCGATATTCTCTCTCTATCTCTAATAATTTAAGTTCCTTACTCAAGTACTCGAGGAATAGGAATGTGATTCGATAACCAATCTTCTTATCGACATAATTCGATCGGAAAAGTGTAAAAATTATATATTTTTATTTTATCAATCATTACCCTTAGCTACATGGCAACAGAATGTTTCTTGTATCTGTCATTAGCTTTGAGGTTGGGTAAACAAACCTCTGTCTACTACTTCCATCATATTCAGGAGAATAGTTCTTCTAATAGTTCATAAAGAATCCCCTACGTAGATGCACCGTGGATGTGTCTAATTTACAGTTATTCTAATTTTGGAATACTTTCTTCAATCTCCAGACGAATTTTCAATCTATGCAATCTTATAAGTACGGCTATTTCGAACAATCTTTTTTAAACAAACATTTTTCTGGGAAACCTTTTTCCAAACCACTGATTTTGTGCTCCTTCTTTCAGTCATCTTTCTTTTCAGATCTAACGCTAATGCCCTTACGCAGCTGATGTTATACTTACGCCGTTGTATAGATGTCATTACAACAGTTATTTCGAAAGTCAGGCATTTATTGAATGGCTGACCCTTAATTAAGGCAATTTTACCCGTCTGTGGAAAATCATCACAACTTTCATATAGAAAGAAAACAATATTGGTGACGGTAAACACAATGGAAGCCGGTTTATTGATGGCATCCTAAAAATGTTCCCATTTTACGTAATAAGACTCTTAATCGCATGTCGGCGATTCCTTTTTCGGTGACAGCACGCGTCTGCTACTTCACAATTTAACGTTTGCATTACTTTGGTTTCTGATCCTCGAGATTCTTCCTCAGTTGAGTAGTTATCGTTAATATTTAGTTTTCTTGTTTACAACAAAGTTAATAATTATGCATTTATGTTTAGCTTTATAGGCTCAGGTGTTGTTATTTTATAGGAGTTTGACTAATTACGCTGGATTCTATCCGGAATAAGGAAAAAAGGATTCACATTCACATGACCTTTGCTTTGGATAATAATAAAAGCAGCATGCATTTAAATAGAGCATAGATTGATGATAGGTCAATGATCTTAATCGACGTGTACTTGGTATTGCAGAAAAGCTACAGAAAAGATATGTAATTTATTCATCACATCTTTGCTTAACTGCTCGTTTACGATGTAATCAATAAGATGAAGGCAATGCGTAATATCCGTGTGAAGACCTTAGAAATGAAACAGCGGGAAAATTTTACTGAATACAAAATGTTAGCCAGAACCTTCGGATAGCCATGTAAGCGGAATTTCCATTTTTAATGCAGACTGTCCATGAATGGATTCCGTCTACTATTCGCTGATCAAATTAGGGTAAAAAAAACAACACACAAAGAGGACGTATGGAATACGAGAAAAGAATGCTGGATGATATACCGTATTAAGGAACCTACATTTCACCCGTATCCTATTATAAAAGGCTTTGTTAGATCCAAACGCGAAAACGCCACGAATTCTGATGATATCCCAGTGGATTCATAATCGAGGATATTTTAGTGCGGAACCGTTGCAACGGAATGCCGGGAATCGACCAAGTGCGCCAAACTGTTCCAACGCATGAGGTTCTTCTCTTATTATTTGAGAATCTAATCCCAAAAATCAAACGGCCGATGTCGTAAACAAGTGGACTTGTGATTTTCGCTTGAAAATACCGATTCGAAATTTCAATCTTCCACCAAAACATTTGTAAAATTGCGGGAAAGTCAAAACATGATGAATTTTGCAGAGAACACACGCCATCGAAAACACTCCATTGCCTCTTCACTTTCGAATATTCAGCCGTTTTTATTCAGCGTTTGTGAGAGTGGAGGATAGGAAACAGACCGAGTAAGAAAAGAAGTTTGAGGTAAACAAAAGCATTGGATAGTTTAGAGAGTCTAACTTCCGGAAGGAAATGCTGCTGGATAAAACGCCGTAAAACTCATTGATAAAAGTAAACGTTAAGCCGGCCTTGGTGGCACTTTAAAATATCTTGAAAAATAAACGGTTTACGGAGAAAATTTCGACTTAATTTGGAAGATTTTTCAAATATCTTGCAAGGGAATCCGTTTTTTGAGCGAGTTTTGGATGATTTTGGAAGTTTTTAAATATATTGCTTAAAAAGCCGTTATTTGAGAGAATTTCTTCAGTATACGGATAATTTCTTAAATTTCTGGCAAAATATGCCTTTTTTCAGCAAATTTCGGCTTAAGGGGGGTCGATACCTCGAGAAAAATCCTGAAGCCCCGCCTCCAAAAATAAGTTCCTTTTTTTGCCACTTTCGAGGGGAAGTGTCTTCCCCTAGCAAAAGGTGGAGTGGGTGAGCATAGTAAAGAGGGGAAAGTGGTTATGGGTACTCAACCAAACGTCCAAGTGTTCGGTTATCGATACCTTATCTCCCATGCTTTTGTTTTTGCTATTTTTGCAATATAGAATGATGAGCATTGAGGGCGAGAGGAACGAAAGCGAGATTTGATGTGCCTCAGAAGGTAAGCAGGAATACTTGTTGCTTGAGATGCAACGTGGAAGATCGCCTATGAAAATATGCAATGTTATTCATTTACTAGTGAATCACCTCGTCAAAGATGACAAGGGCTAAATTAAACTTATAAAACATGCATAAATATCAGTTATTCTTTATTAAAAAAACGTTTCTCTCAAATTTTAAATAAAAATAATGAACTTTCCGCTTTTATAAATAGATTATAACTGAAACTACAAAAATATTTTCCCTTTTCCTAAAAATTTATGTGGCACTCGCTGAATAACCTTAGCCAATGAGCGGATGCGCATGTGTGTTTGTGAGGCGCGGGAGTGCCATAAACCGTACTTTACTCCAAACCCTGACGCAAGGGTCGGTAAAAATTTCCAGATGTGAAGATTTCACAAAGTAACTTCTGTCAACCGTATTTTCCACCATTATGGCGAGTGAAAACATCACTATAATTTTTTCACGGCTAAAATTAAAATGCAGACACATTTTCTATGAATGTTAAACTTTCCTTAATTCTACGTCATTTGTGAGAGGTATAAAATTCCTTTCTTACATTGCCTTCAAATATGTTTTGAGAATAATTAGCCAGAATTTAACGTGAAAGAGGCCAATCTTGAGACTTCATATCACCGCAAAGACAGCGAAACTGTATTTGGAGATTCCACGGCGGTGAGTCGGACACCGCCGCAGTTACGAAAAATCGACTTCCTAAGTGGGCACCTGAATTGAAACAGTTTCTTCGGATTCCACATCTAGATACTTCTGACTATGACGTGGTATAAGAGACTCGACGCACAAAAGCCGTTTTACTATTTATTTTCCTTACTTTATCTAGATAATTGTCCGAAAAAAGGGTCCGCCATTTTGTTGCTTTAAATGAGCAAAAACTCATTTTTGTAAGCGGTGATAGCAACCAGTCAAAAGATAAAGAACTGTTGTAGATCATTGCATCGTTGTTTTTTCCAAAAGTATCTATTTAAACCCTCCATAAAAACGCAAACTTGAACGTTTGTCCGAAAAATTCGCGACTGCCCATTTCTGTGAAAATAGTTCAAGTTTGACGCCTTGTATCTTTTTAACGCGTAAAGATATCGAAAAACGACGAACGGGAACATAAAATTCAATATTTTCTTAATATATATGCGATGTTCCAAAACCCGCACTCAAAAAAACCATTTTTTGCCTCTTGGCCAGCTTTTTTCGATTCTAGCCCACTGTGCGACGGTCCAATTTCAAGTTCTTCATTATACTCTCTTTTGGATATCGCTCTTTTAAAGGACTTGATCCTGGAATTTCCTACCTTCTACCCGTGCGTCACACAAAAAAATTCCACCCCAAACACCCCTCCCACGACAAACAGTTACAACTCCACACTTTCTTCTCATTCGACCCCCCTTAATGATAGAAACTTAGTTTTCGAAATGCGCATCGGGTGTTTCTGAAAACCCGGGTGATAGTCCTTTTCTGAGGAATATTCCCCGATGGTTGCCAATATTCTCTTTGAGAATTCCTGTGTCTCTTATACTTAGCACGAACGATGTTTGTGATAATTTATAACATTGTTTTGCTTATGGTTGATCGCAATTAAATTGCCATGTAAATACTTAACAAATTCAAGGGTTTTGAGCCATAAATATGCTGCATTGACAAAATGATGATCAGTAAAATTTTAATCTTTTAAAGTGCATGGTTAGTTCAGTTATGATTTTATTATCTATATCTTATCTTTCACAGTTCAGTCTCTAAAATCAATAGGATATCAACTCATTCCTGGATTTGGGTACTATAAATACCATAACAAGAAAGAAGATTTTGAAAGTGCGGTTGAAATATGTCAGAAAGAGGGTGGACATTTAACTATTCCGAATTCAGAAGAAGAATTCGCTGCTTTATGGAAATTTCGTGAGGAAAATAATGGAAGCCCTGCGCTATGGACTGGAATTCATGATCCTAATAAGAATGGAGAATTTCAGACAATTTTAGGTTAGCTGATGAGTAAATAATGTTTACAAATTTTTTTTTCACATAATAAATGTTTAAATTTGATTAATATGTATTTTCATATTTCTACAGGAACTCCTCTTAGTGAAAATGGCTATTTAGTGTGGAGCAGTGGAGAACCAAGCAGACGTGGAAAAGAGAACTGTGTTTTTCTTTATGCAGATGGTTTCTGTGATTTCGAATGTCATCATAAGTTAGAATTCATTTGTGAGCATGAGTTAATTAAGGATGGCTTGTTATCCTATTATGAAGACATTGAGAAAACGCAATCGTCTCATGTTAAGGGGTCTTCCATGGCTGAGGAGTTGGCGTATAAAGAGATTGAGAAGTTGAGATCGGCCATTGATGAAATGAAGAGACTTCAGTCATCCCACGTTGAAGCATTGTCGTCTAAAGATGAAGAATTGAAGAAGTCCATGGATGAGATGAAGAAAATGCAGTCGTCCCACGTTGAAGAAATGGCGTCTAAAGATGAAGAATTGAAGAAGTCCATTGATGAGATGAAGAAAATGCAGTCGTCCCACGTTGAAGAAATGGCGTCTAAAGATGAAGAATTGAAGAAGTTGCAGTGTTCTATTGATAAGATGAAGATGCTGCTGTCGTGTCACCCTGAAGAGATTAAGAATTGTGCTGAGAAAGGTCAAACATTTTCCTTCTTTCCTTTAAATTTTATTTCCTTTTTTTTCATCAGTTGAGGAACGGGAAATGAATTGAATTTCGATGATATTATAAATTATGTTCTCTCTCTATCACTAATGATTCGAGAAATAGGAATTACACAGGTTTTCGAAAATGAATCCTTCGTCTGCTGCATGGGTTTCTTGCACTATTTTCGTATATGCTGAGTATGAAATTAACTTTATTTTTCCCCATCAAGTGTAGTATTCTTGCTAAAGGAAGAAGTTGGATACATTGATTTTTCAAAAAGACCACTTTTTGAAGACGTAAAATGGAATTACGTTTGCCATTTTATTAATTTTTGTGATTGAGAAATATTCAGTAGTCTCTCTGTTGATCTGTGAAACCTATTCTTTCATTCTCTTCCAAACCAAAAAGTTTTCTTTTGGTTTCCGGCATTTCCCGGTTCGAGAGAGCTTATCTATCTTACTTCCTCCATCCTCCTCGGTAACGACTCTCCGCAGACGTAAAATCAAATTCATTGACTTTCAAATGAAAAGGAGAAAATATCGATTTCCAGCTTAATCGAAGTCGGTGTAAATAACACGATGAAACTCACTATTCTGCGATGCGGAACAAAACAATCTTTAGTAAAACTGCGGTTCTGAGGCGTACTCTGCCTTCTTTGAGATCTGATCTTGGTTTACCTAAATTAAGCGTCTAAATTAATACTCGATTTCTACATTCCTTTGTCTACATCTGCATGAATACCCTGCCTTTCGGCATGTGGCAGGGGGTGTAAACACCGAACGATTGAGTTGAACCTACTTAGCCTGTTATTATCGCGTATTGTTCGCGGAAAGAATGAGTCTATAAAACGACTTGTCTAGTGTCGATTTCTCTTATTTTGTCCTCATCATCGGATCGGCCTAAATAACAGGTGGGTCGCATAATGTCAATTACGTTCTCTGAAAACGTGATTTCTCTAAATTTGTTAAGTAGTCGCAACCTAGCTTCTAATCTGCTGTCTTCCATTGATTCCCAACCTGCGTCTGAGAGCATCTTCGATACGCTTGCCTTTTTCTCGTAGCATTTTTTAACGAAACATATCGCTTCGCGCTGAACTTTCTTGAGTTCGCGCAACTTCATCCGCTGGGTATTGACGCGTACTCAAGATGACCAAGGAGATATAGCATCGCTCTCTAACTTTCTCTTCGTATCTACCGGCAATACGCCTTATAAAGAGCTTTTTAACTCGCTTTAACTCAGATTTTACGTATTTAAGTGCTCCAGTTTTAGTTGTTAGTCATTCCAGGACATTCAACTGTTTTGACTACATTTATGATTATTCCATTTATTAAGTATGGGTAACTATGATGCAATTCTTTCTTTCCTCAGAAATTGATTCCGGAGCATTTACTAACATTGAGCTCTATTTCCCGTTTTTCGCTTCACCTTTGAATCGTAATTTAATCGGTAGATAAAGAAATACTGTTGTCTTCGATAGATATCTCTCTTTATATGACCGAGTTATCCGTAAATATCCTCACTTTAGTATTTATTTCTCACTCAAGTTGATAATGTATATTAGGAATAAGAAGAAATTACGCTGCCTGAGGTACGCCTGAGGTAACTTTGACTGTTCCAAATAACGCCGTCAAGTACTACTTGTTGTTCCCGTTCGTAAAGAAAATCCTTAACCCAGTCAATTCTTTATTAATTCCCGCTAATTTTAATTTGTAAACTAACTTACAGAGGGGGACTCTGTCGAAAGCCTTCTTGAAATCGAGGAAAATTGCTTCTACTTACTTTTTACTCTCGGCAGACTTTAAGATGTAGAACGAATAGCGCGAGTTGTGTTTCGCACGATCGTGATTTCTGAAACTGAGGAAACGGGTATTATCGAAAAATATCATGAGTGAGCTGACAACGATATGTTCCATAACTTTTCCAGATAGCGAAGTTAATGAGATGGGTCTATAGTTTCCTAGATCATCTTTTAATCCATTCTTATAAACAAGTGTTACATTCGCTAACTTCCAATACATCGGGACATAACCTTCGTTTATTGACTTTGAAAATATAATTTTGAGATACGGGGCAACGCTCTCTGCCAGTTCCTTTAATAAGTACTCTAGCCGGAATACCTTCTTTACCCGGCGATTTACTTGGCTTAATTTTACGTAAGAGTTTAATGATCCCATCTTCGGTGAAAGATATACTCAGAATCGACACGGACTTATTAATCTCCGGGTGGGTGACTGTCGTACTATCGGACGTGAATACGCTTTGATAAAAGTCGTGTAGAATCTTCGCTTCCTTCTTCGAATCGCTAGTTAAATTTCCATCGCTATCCCTTAATGAGCTTACTGTTTGGATCTTTCCCTGAACCTCTCTAACATAAGACCAGATAGCTTTAGATTCCTCCTCCACAAGCGCCGTCGACGTCAGGTTTTTACGACGTACTGGCCCCACCCTGTTGATGCCAGAATAATTCAGATATCTACGCTAGGTGTCATGGGTTCGATACCAGAATTTCCCAAAAATCGCAATTTTCCCGTAAGAATGAATTGCGCGGATATTTGAAAATTATTTTGAGGCACTTATTGGTAAGATAGAGGAACCAAAATCTCGGAGGTTGAAGTTGAGGTAGTCTTCTATGGTTCTTATGGAAGAAATGTTGCCAAATGACCGTGAGTTCGACGCCAGGTGGGTGCAACATTCTTCCATAAGAAATGCATTACTGCAATTGTTGACAATTTTTTTCAATGCCTTCCCGATAACCTGGAAAGATCAAACCCCGTGTGGCGACGGAGGCGTTTGAAAACATTCTTTCATGAATTTCACCGTTCGTCTAGTGGTCCTTGGTTCGATGCAAGAGCGCCATTCCGATTCCACCATGCATTTCAAACGGGGAAAACGGAATCTTATTTTAGGACCTTTCCGATAAGATATTGAATCGAAACTTTGGAAGAAGTCAGAATGGCACTTATTTAATATTAATTTGCTATTTTCTATCACAGAAGGGTCCTGAGTTCGACGCTAGGGGGTCTTTTGCGCGATTTTTTGCAATCTGTTTTGAGGCCGTTCTCGATGCGATAGATCTATCAAAATCAAGGTGCTTGCAGATGAGATAGTTATCTATTGTACTAACTGAAGAAATGTTACCAAATGACCTTGAGTTCGACGCCAAGTGGGTGCAAAATTCTCCGGTATAAAATGCATGGCGGGCAATTATGATATTTAATTTTAATGCTTATTCGATAACCGGGAATGTTATAATATGGAATGTACATAGAGGCAATTCATATGTTTCATATACGCTGTTCGCCGTTCCTCTGACGGTTCTTGGTTCGATGCCTGAGAGTCATTTCTATTCCAACATGTATTTCAATGGGGGGTAGTGTAATCTTATTTTAGGACCTTTTCGATTAGATATTGAATTGAAATTTTCGAACAAATCAGAATGGCACTTATCTAATATTTATATGCAATTGTGTCGCACGATCGGGACCTTAGTTCGACGCCAGGCGGTCTTTTGCGCGAAGTTTTCAAAATTGTTTTGAGGCATTACTTGGTACGATACTGCATTCAACTGATAGCTTGCAGTATGCAAGCTTCTTTTACTCGTGTGTGTATATATATATATATATATATATATATATATATATATATATATAGGTATATCCGGAGAGTTAGCTATATATAATAGATATAATTATATATATACCACAATGATGCTCTATGTCGCGATAAATAATGGAGTACAGAATTTAATGGTAACTATGAAGAGTATTTAAATTTTAGTGATGGAAACTTTCTGAACGTTATTTTATGTCCTTAAGATTAGATAATTCCTCCATCATATTATTGGATGTAATGTATGTCGCGGACGATTTGAATGCTGAGCCGATACGTATACTATTCTTCAGTCACCTCAGTTCTTATGAAAGTATGATTTTATAAACACTGCTGCGAAGATTTAATATTTTTATGGTTATAGCAATACTGCTTAAAGCAAACAAGGAATGACATTTTGCATTCGTGAAACCAACTTTTCGAAAGCGCTGCATGGACCTCGCAGTGGAGCGCCGTTCTGCATGACGCTCTCGGTTTTGGGATCCATCATGATTTCTCATTAATATTAATTATCAATCATCTGGAGTTAAATTTAATCTAACAGAGCGAATAATATTTGTGGTAATTTCTACCATTGTTTAGCTTATGTTTCATCACAGTGCCATGTTGACAAACGACAAATTAAAGAGTTTTAAGTCTTAAATATGTTTCATGATAATCAGTTAAATTTTAATCTTTTAACGTCCATGGTTAGTTCAGTTATGACTTAATTATCTATATCTTATCTTTTACAGTTCAATCTCTAAAATCAATAGGATATCAACTCATTCCTGGCTTTGGATACTATAAGTTGCATACAAAGATGGAAAAATTTGAGACTGCAGTTAAAGTATGCCAGAATGAAGGGACACATATGGCAATTCCAAATTCGAAAGAAGAAGTTGCGGCCATATGGAAATTTCGTATGGAAAATAATGGAAAACATTTTCCATGGATTGGAATTCATGATCCTAATAAGAATGGAGTTTTACAGACAATTTTAGGTAAGTTACTAGTTTAAAAAATTTATAATATTATAAATATAATATTTAGAATTGAGATACCTCTTGATCAATGTATAATTCAACAGGAAAACCTCTAAGTGAAGGTGCTTACTCAAACTGGGGAGTTGGTGAACCAATTGGGCGTGGAAAAGAGAAGTGTGTTTATCTTTATGACGATGTTTTCGGTGCTCACAACTGTGAAGCAAAACAAGAATTCCTTTGTGAGCATGAAATCGTCAAGGATGCATTTTAAAACATTCTCAGAAAAGATGAAGTTAATTTTTGCAAACTTCTAAATCAGAATGTTTATCATTCCAATATTTATTTTCTGCATTCACAATCACTTTATTATAACAGATTAAAAGAAATATTTTCTCTTATCAACATTTTAGTAACCATAATTTGTGTTCAAATGAAATAAAAAGGGATTTCTACGAAATCTATTCCTTTTCTTCAACTTAAGCTTATTTCAATTCATCTCTTTTAATTTCTTACTGTGCTGAATTGCATATCTAAATTTCAAATAAAGCTTACAGGTGAATGGGGATTTCAAAATCTAATCATCATATAACTATGTTCCACAAGTCTTCGACGTGAAATTTTTACGACGCCCTGGCCCCATCCTGTAGATACCATAATAATTCAGACTTTTACGCTAGCTATCATGGGTTCGATACCATCAAGGTCCCAAAAATCGGAATTTTCCTATAACGTGCATTGCGCAGATTTTTGAAAATTATTTTGAGATAATTCTCGGTAAGATAGAGGAATCAAAATCACGGAGTTGGCAGATGAGGTGGTCTTCTACGTATAGCACCATTGGACACCATTGGATTACAAATGACGGTCAATTCGATGCCAGAGGGGAGCAAAAATATCCCTTAAAAACGCATTGCGGCAATTTTTATGTAAATTATGTGAGTAGCAATCAAGAGAACGTTTTTCAAAAGCAGTTTGCCGTTTCCCTTATGGTCCTTGGTTCGTCGCCAGGGTACTAATTGCATTCTATCATACAATTAATTGGGAAATTCGGAATTAAATTTGAGGGCCTTCCCGATATGACATCGACTTGAAATTCAACATACAGTATGATGGGTATTCACCGAATCATTATCGGCAGCAACGTTTACGGTAATGGACCTTGGTTCGATACCAAGCACGGTATATTTTCCCGTTTTAATCTATGCTTAGATCAGGGATGCTTTTGCAAGCACTTCCGAGTATGATTGGATGTTTTGGTAAATATTGAAAGATCAGCTTGCAATTTGCAGGAAACTTTTACTCGTACATAAATATACGAGGGTGGTCTGAAAAGTTTCCGACCACAAATTTTTCAGAAATTTTCATAAAATTTTCAGACATTCTCAGAAAATATGTCGAGAAATGGCGAAATGTCGGAAACTTTTCAGACCACCCATGTATATGAATGACCATTTGAAAGGAAATGTTTCCCGGTACCTACCCGGTAAAAATAGTCAGATCAATGAAAAATGTACCATGTGGTAAAAAATCGACTTAATATTTGAATCATCAAAGTTCTCCATGACAAATTTCTTATACTACACCACAAATTTAAGATACACGACCTAGGTTTCGTGGCGAAGCCACATCATCAGGTGATTCACCTGATTCACCTGATGATGTGGCTTCGCCACGAAACCTAGGTCGTGTATCTTTAATTTGTGGTGTAGTATAAGAAATTTGTCATGGAGAACTTTGTTGTCACGCACTACCACCAAGTGAGACCTGAGACTGTGATGTTTATTTGAATCATCGTCTTTCGTCCTGGATTTGCAGATGTAGGGGTTGATATGTACAGAATTTTTTGTTTACTTGGTTTCGTTTGTAAATAGTTTTTATCAACGGAGAGTGATACTTACTCACGGTCTTAAAATCGTCGAAACAGTTTTCTGAAGTAATTTATAGTATCCATAAACGAAAATCTCGATATCGTAAGCAACCGTAACGGTTTCATGAACCGGCCACAATCTTTAGGGAGCATTGCCGAATATGGTTTATGTCATGGTAGTATCGTATGGTATGTTTGCGTTGCATCGTATTACTTTCCGGTCGTTTTAATTCAAGAACGACCATATTGGAAAAATCGATTCGGGGTATCATGATTAGATTTTGTGTATTCATAGAAAAAATTTGAGATTTTAATTCAGAGTCAAACAACTACCCAATAGCGATCAAAATAATTAGGTTGTTGTTTCTTCAGTATTCAAATTAACTTTGGTGAAACTCGTGTGGTGCAAATTTTCTATATACCTATACCTGATATCAAATTAATTTAGTGTTTATGTTTCACTCACAGAATAGATAATGTTCAATATTTATTCATATATTTGCGTAAAGAAAAGCATTTCATACTTGCGATTCCAGGCAACTCACCTGCATGGAATACCAGCGAAAGCTTTTCTTCCCAATTGCGATCCACAAAAAATGGTACCATTTGGCACGTTAACGATGTAAGAGTAGAATTTTTAAAATTATTAAGTGTATGAAAGTAAAAATTATCAAGTCATGAGGTAAAATTATTGAGTATATGAAGTATTAAGTGTATGTAAGTATGAAAATGAGTCATATAGCTTCCTCACTAACTTTCCTCTCCCAAATTAGTAACATTCTCATTAATTCTACGCTGGCAGGACCAACAAGCTTTCAATTGATCATTGCTGAAAGGATTTCTTCAGTAATTGAATAATTATGATTCAGTGAATGGATAAGATGCAATTTCACTGCAGACGAGTAGTAGTTATTTTTCTATTTCGCGTTTGAAAAGAAAATTTATATAAATAAGTAAGTAACGTGGATACAGAAGGAATTTTTTGGTGTTTTATGATGGTAATAGATATTAAACATGAAGCTTATATTGTGACACATCATTGCCAGTATTAAAGGAAGTGTCATTTAGAACAACAGAGTTTACGTGAAGCTGGCAGTGATGTTTTGTATCTTTGTCTTAATTCATAAATACATCCAGTGAATTATGGTATTCTTTATAGGATAAAACACATATATCGCTATAGGGATGAGGTGTACTATTCTTGATTATATTGCTAAAAGAAAATTTTTAAAACATTTATGTAATTTATATTCTGACTCTCTCTTACATATATTAGGAATAATTCGTCTACGTTCAAGTGGTAAGGCATTAGAAAATGCAAGAATTAGAATTTTCCCATAGAGTTTCGTTACTGGATCATCGCAACAATACGTGTCACTCAGTGTATTATCTTCAAATAATAATGGTGTATACCGAAACGGACTCTGATACAGAATGTGACGGTGTGTATTTTTATGTATGCTGTAGTGTTTGTGTATTCGTTTATAGTGATTAGAGCGATTGTTGAAATATATTTTTGTGGGGAAATATGAGTATCAGAGTTCGTCTGCGAAATATTCGCACGGGGCAACTAGTAGAATAATATTATGGATATGCTTTTGCCCAAAGTATCCTCTTACGCTCATCTTTATATCACACAATATCTCGGCTACTATTGCAGATAATCGAATGATTTTGATTTACTTTCATCATCCATCACAACATTGGTGCGATATAAAAACAATTTCACTTTTTTAATTAGTCACAATGTTTTTGAATGAAGACATATCGAAAATTCTGGAAACTTAAGCACGAAGAAGTTGAGCTGCTACCAACATTGGTATTGGTTTTAGATGGGTTAATGCTTCGTATGAAATTTGGAAGAAAGTTGAAATGAAAAAAGAATGGGAACAATAACTGAAACCGTTATCGAGCTCGCAGTACTTGACATTGCCTCTGTGCTGCTATTTACATAGTTCGTCTTCAGACAAATTTTTGAAGGTATAATGTTTATATATATAATTGACTTGAAGTGGATATTGTTGTGTGATATCCGGAAATATATCATGAGAAAAAAGTTAGATGGTATTATTATTTAGAGATATTCCATTCGAATTATAAAAAAAAGATAAACATATCAATATCGTGAGTAACCTTGCTTTATAGCATCGTTTTAGTTTTTACGGTATATTTTGATGTTTTCGAAGTTTTGCTCAGTTATGACTTATTTTTGTCTACAATGACAATAATGATAAACAATTTATGAGATATCACTAATACTATTTATTGTTAAACAATGATAAGTACGATACGCTAAAATCAATCACGAGACACATGTCATCATTTTAACAACAATAGTTCTATAACGATAAAACTAGGATTCGTAAAATGTGACATCATACTTGTACAAATACAACTCTTATAATTGATCCGATAAAATTAACAAAACTGAATTTAGTGTTATTTGTGTTTATTGATATTTAATTTCTAAATTTGCACTGTAATGTTTAAATCTGGCTATTTGAGCAATTTTCTTTCAAGTAAAAATTATATATTACGTAATATGTCAAATTTAAAACCTTGTAAGAAGCTTCTTTAAAATGTTGAATATCATCTATCAGAAAAGTCAAATTTTGTACAGTAAAACCAGATTAAGGCATAAACCGATAGCATTAACAATATTAATGCACATTGATAAGGTTTTTGATAGCAAAATCCTATTTTGTTTTTGATAGAATATATACTTCTAATCGAAAAACTCAACATTTCTTCCAAATATCATACGAAAGATATACCTATCTAAAATTAATATTAAATAAGTTGATAGCACCTCAACATTAACCTATTCCATTTCCTAATTATTTCGGTATGGGTCTAGTAAAAAACATATCGTGAACAACTAGAAATGTAAAAATTTACATGTATGAGATCATCATTGAGAAGGATAGAGAAAGTAATATTAGGAAAAGAATTATCTAACTTTCTGCAATAGAAGCCGAAAGATGGAACGATATAAAAATTCGCATTACGAACTACGCGTAATTGGCTGCGAAGCATTTCGTATTTTGGAGTTTCTTATGAAAATATTCCATATAATAGAAAGGAATCTACTTAGATAAATTATATATATACTACGACTGTCTACTTATTATATATATATAAAACCATTGCAGCCTTTAATGGCTACTCCATGTACCCAAAATTAGCAGTACAATTTTAAACTGGCATTAAAATATTGTTCTATAAAGGTAGACAATGCGCAATATTGTCTGGTTTTCATCCAAAGACCGTTTCAGCATTATAAATGAAGGATCGATCAGCTTTTTATGGAGCCATTTGTTGAATTTTTCTGCCACATTTTTATCTAATGACTTTCGCAATCCATTATTCATCGATTTATGTTTTGTTATTAATTTTGAAGAGCTCCTCTATTATGCTTCGCTAAAATCAATTTTATAGTTTTTATTGTTGTAAAAGTAATTATAATTGTAAATTCTTATTTGTGAAGCTTCCATAGTTTAAATATTTACATTTTTAGAAGCTCTTTTTATTATTTTTTATTTTTGTTTTATTATTATATTTAATTTTTCAATATTTTTACAATAAAAGTTGAGGTAAGAATTTTTAAGGTATTCTGTTATTTTCCACTTAAATCACTGTTAATGAGATTCGATCAATCAACATACTTTTTCCATGAGTATGGCGTTAATCGAGCCTCGCAGACGACAAAAGTGCTTATTGAACTCGACTCCAATGAGAAAATATGGGAAAGATATGAAGTGTATAAGTACTGAGAGCCGTGATTTCAAGGTAAGGAAAACATTCATAAACTTTAGAAATCGATATTCATAAATACATGTTGAAAAATAATGTAACCTTTATACTGTACATGGTTTTACATTAGAATCTAATATAATAAAATAAGGTGTGTGTGTATGTGTGTATGTATGTTCGCCTAAAACTTGAGAACCATAAATGGCACAACTTTCAAACTTTCAGGATTGTTAAATGTAATCCCTGCGCAGATAATAGGCTACTTTTCATTTACTTAAATGTCCCCAGTTCGAACCCAGACAAGAAAAATCGTTCTCATAAGAAATGCACGTAAACCTCACTTTTATCGGTTGCAAGCCACATTTCTTTTGCAAAATTAAATTAGAAATAATAGGCTTACGAAATCGAGATAAGCACCATAAGAATGAGAAATGAATAGAGAGTCTTATTTTGGTCGTGAAATATCGTTATCGGATCGAAATGGCGACAATTTGGTTAAGATAAGCGGAAATTTTGTGAAATATTGAGGTTGTAAACAACCAATCCCATTGACGACGAATGCGATTGTTGAAACCGAGGTATTGCGTTTTCCCATAAGAATACACTATGATTTTAGGTCCATGTGAAAGTAATCATTAAAAACGAATGATAGTATATGTACTTATCAAGCAATATTCTGAAATTTCAGCATTTGCATTTACGATCAATTTGCTGTTTTGATTAACAGGAGGCAACGTATGAACATTTAGGGAAAATTTCTTTATCACCTCGACTGTGCCAACTCTATTTGAAAATAATGAAGCTACTACGTGTGATTTAAACTGGAAAAAATTATATTTATTAATGTATAGTGTGTGCAGCCTCTCGGCGTGTGGCAGTGGGTGCTTGAACCATGACTCTACTTCCCTAATCGTCTAATACCGCGTATTACATCAGCATTTCGAGTAAATGACAACTTAATCAAACGCCTCATTTTTTACACGGGCGATCTTTTGTATTCGTGAGCAAGTAGTATTGTTTCCATCAAAATTTTCTCCCCTATAGGATTTAAAGTGAAGCTAAGCAATACTATCTTAATAAGTAAATTTAAAAGAAACATAAGGAAATGGGTAATTATTACATGAGACGACGTGCACCAAGGAGAAATCCCAAGGAAGAATTATCTTACATAGTTGGGAAACTCCTAAAGAAAGAAAATCTAAGACGATTCCCTTTCTTATCGTGGATTCGAGATTTGCATTCAAATGATAAGAAGTTAGAAAATATTAAACATTTTCATTTAGGATAACATTTTCATTGATCCAAGCTAAGTGAGAGATGTTAGATTTTCCTCTTCACAAGTTATTACCTAATATATTATCTACTGCTAATTGATATATTCCCGTTGAGAATCAACGGGCGCCTCAGCTCGTTAGTTTATAAAGTTCAAGTAGTAAACAGACTAGTAGATACCACTGCTTAATCACTTAAAAAATCTTAGTTTTGGTTCGAATTCTGTTGGAATACGATTCATTTTCAATGATAATTACCATTTTAATGGATATTTAACAAGTGAATAAACCCTTGCTATTCATTTTATATGATGAATACCAGAAATATGCGACTCCATATGCTCTCGTTTGATCTATTATCATCGTTTTATCATGTGATTCACCAAAAAAGTTTCATTTGCGCTTAAATGTATGATTTTCCTAAGAGCATTCAGCCTTTTTTTCATTTTATAAATGCTTTCCATGAATACTCAACTGTAATGTAGAAGATTACAACGGCAATCAATATTAGTGCGTACAATCCTTCGTCTAGAATTTGAAAGAAAGTCGAGCAAATCTCAAAGAGGAAAGAGTTTACAGCTGTACGTCCGAATGCAAGTCAAAGTGCATCTGAAAAACTTATGGGAGGAGGCAATTGCGTCTTTACCAAATTTTTATTATTAATTTTCTTTATTTTATGTTACTTACCAAATGAAGCCCAATAAGGAAGTCATCCGCCGTAATTTATCGTTTCTTAGGCAAGAAGAACCCTTTAACATAATGAAAAATATTTGAATTAGAAAAATGGAATGTAAGCCTCTTATCTCGTAATTCCGATTAACGCAAATCAGAGCCATTACCTTACAATTTCAGTAGTCGGTTAGTATTCCGACGTTTTATTAGCTTGGAGTATATATTCAATCAATTTTGATTATTAAGATATAACGAAGCAATAAAATGTAGTGTTTTAATATACGATATGCTTATCCTTAATGTACGACAATAATGATGAGAAAGTATAATAAAACAATCAAATGTAACATCAATCGCAAATGATATTGATTCATAAGGTAGAAACATCTCGGAAATATAATGAAACCTCTCATTAAAAAATTGCTATTGGTGTGAAATTCGTATTACATTGTAAAATGACAGCTGAATAACACTCAGTTGTTTTCTATTATGATATTGGAAGATTCATTGACAGTTTTCTTTCTTCAGGTTTTGTAAAGATAAGTTGTTCGGATAGTAAAAAGAACAGACTTTGATCAACCGTCAGGTCAAAGGGTGATGACTTATGAGAAAAGGCGACTTTTTAAATGCGAAAATAAAGTGAAGGAGGAAAATCTGTCTTAACTGAAATCTCCATCCCGTTTGAGATTAAGGGGAGTCCTCGTCGAGTAAAGGAAAACAGCGCGATGTTCTTCTTTCTAACTCTCTTGGTGTAAAATACTGGATATAACTCAAAGCCGACAAAAATGATGACTTTTAAAGCTTTCCCAATGTCGTTCCCCACATGAATGATGTCTATGAATTGATATCAATATAACAACTGCTTTCGAGAAAGAATATTATTACAGATTCAATTAGATCGCAAACAATTTCTATTTTAATAGTCTCTTTTTGTATATCTGTCCTATAGAGATTTAGGTAATTAACAAAGAAACTAAATGCCAGTCAATTTTCAATTTGTTCGTATTTACTACATCATAAATAAATCTGTATTCTTGGATTAATGGCAGCTATGATATGATTTCATAGAATCAAAACATGAAATGAAAATTGTAAATCCTTGAAATCGTATTGGGATGATTAGGGAAAAAATGAATATTTCCTTAAAGTCAGAGTTAACAAAACTGAGAGGCGCACGAATATGTTACCATTAATTTAGTAATTTTAGGCAACGGGATTAAATAATTTCTAACGAAGTATTTCTTATATTTAAATTAGCTTTTCACATGATACTTTCATTATACCATTTCATTATAAGAGAATAAATACATATATACCCTCAAGAACGATGCCTCTCAATTAATTGACATAAATTTTGGGTTTGAATCTGAATCCCTAAAAGAACGTAATTCACGATGAAGGATATGTAATATCTGTCAAATTCAGATTCAAAATGGACACAGTTTCAAGATTTCCATGATATCCTTTACATTACTTCATTTAACGGAAATTGTTACCTTAGAATTGTTATTGATAAAAACAAACTAGATTCAAGTATGCAGGATCAGGAAGCCTATTCACCAATTCTTCCGAATTGTATTATCAACAGTTACTAACAGAACCTCAGAGTGGTTATTTATATCCCTACAAGTTCTATTAAATATTCCATTTCTTCCTCAGTGGTTAACACTACTTCATGATCCAATTCCTTCTAAAAGGAACTTCCGTCACTTCCTCCGTATGATCTTTGCTTGGAATCAACTGGATTACGAAACTGCGACGATACGAAGACGGCGATAAAACCCCTTCCATTACTTCTCTTTGCAACTTCTTTGGAGTCATCATCGGAAAGATCACCATTTTACATTGATTTGTGCGAGAGTTTTTCCGGACTTGGTTATTACTCCCAGAGGGGGAAAATTCGAAAGGTATGGCTAGAAAAATGTGAACTATAACTCTTGATTTATTTCGTTCATGTGGTATATCCAAGGAAGTAGTTCGTGCATGTGTTACGCATGTTTATATCGAGTAGTTGACTTTCCCATTAATTCTCAACGGGAAATATGTGTGTAAGATTTGATTAGCAGCACTACTTGTGTAGATATAGCATTTATCATCTTTCAAGGGAACCTTTAACGATGCGGCAAAGTGCTTCGGGGATTACATCGATAACAACTCTATTGACTAACTTTTAGCCATTTCTCAGATGAAGCGTTTAAAAATGGCGTCAAAATCCCTCAATTTCCTATCGATTCTAACACGTTGGCCACACATCACTCAAACCGTTGGGCGATTGAAAGCAGCACTTGAGCGGCTGGTTGGAATCATGACGAGGGTGTTTGATTTAATTATTTTAATTTAATGTTATAGCTTCAAAAACAATTAATGTTCAGTTTTATGAATTGCTACTAAACTCGTACCTTATTTTTTTATTTTTTGTCCATTTTAATTATCTCTTTTAGAACTTGTACATGAATACTTTATTAATAATTTAATTTTATATAAAGAGAGATTGGGTCACCATCTAAACAGAGAAAGCTAAGTTTCCATAGCAGGCAAGACTTAGTTAGTGAAATATATGATGTGAAGGTATTGGTGAAATTTCACACTCAATTTGATTGAGCTTTCCTAGAATTTTACTACGCTGCTTACTTTTCACCTACATTTTTCCTTTTACTTCATTCTGTAGGTGATGTATTCTGTTTATAGCGTATATTATTCAAGATTTTTATATAATTTATACGAAGTTCTAAATCATGCTACGCGTATATTATTTGACATCCATTAGTTATTCCTAGAGTTGGTTTGTACTGGTTTATCACACTCCCTGTAGTTCTGGCCGTTTTACCCTTATGTATTTTTCTCTGAACCATAAGCAATATTTTTTTAAATTTCGCAGCATCCTGTTCTCTTTTCATTTCAGTTGTATTCCATAATAGTTCTAGAGAGCCAGCATCAACGGATTCTCAGATAACAGATTATAGAATCTGGCAACTTGAAACTAATTTTTACAGATACCACCTTCATCAAGAATCCCTTGTAAAGATTGTATAGAGGAAATTTCACAAGAAACATGTCCCCTGTATCTAGTAATATCCTGGTGGCATTATTTTGTATTTTGTTATCGGGAATGAAAATGGGATTGGGCGAACAAGTTAACATGAGAGTTGCATTACAAAATAGAGATAATGGACAAGTTGAGGCAGGCCTATATATTGCCAACGCCAGTAGTAGGCGATTTCAAAATTTGAGTCTAATATTGGACATAGATGCGATTTTGGACAAATCCAAGAAATTAGTAGGAGCCCAAGGATTGTTGCGAGGTAAGAGATCTTTGTTAATTCGAAACAGAGGGATCATTTCCAACTTACTTTTATCTAATCATAAATGGGAAATGATTTCTAATTAGATCCGCATATTGGTGATTAATTAAGCCATTTATTGGTTTGATACATTGTTGTCGAATGATTTTACTGTGATTTAAGTTAGTCGATTGTACTCCTTGAATTTTATAACTCATACTAGTAGTAATTTCAACGAAGCTGCAACTATATATGAAGCAATTTGAAGTATGTTTCTATTGCATTAATTTTTCTCAATTAGAGATGAAAGGGAACAACACCGTTCAGTTTAACACCTTATCTGAAATGGCAAAAAATGTGGAGATCCAAAGTGCACTGTTGTCTATGTCTGATGAATTCAAGAGAATGCAATTGTCAGTGGCTGAGGGGTTTAAGAGAATGCAATTGTCAGTGGCTGAGGGGTTTACGAAAATTCAATCATCCCATGATGAAGATATTAAGAGGATGAAGTCGTCCACAGCTAGAGAGTTGGCGTCTAAGGTCAAACAGATTGAAAAGTTGCGTTCGACCATTGAAGAGATGAAGAGTTTGCAGACATCTCATGAAAAAGAGATTAATAAATGGAGGTCCTTCTATCAAAAAAATGGTAAAAGAAATTTAAATATTTGTAACAATTTTTATTTCTTATCCATGCATTTCAGTATTGCGAATGGTAATACGAATCGATTTGCGAATATCATACATTCAACTTGATCTCTTTATCTATATTCATTTATTTTTTCGATATATTATTATCGGAGGAAATGAATTGGATTTGATCTTTTTTATCAAATAAGTGCGATAGGAAAAGTTTTGAAGACTTTTATTTACGTTTCTCTATTTTTACAATAATTTTGAGTTACTAAATTACGAACGAATGTCTCATGTGTTTGTCGTTAATTTTGGAGGTAAATTGGAAGTGCCTAATTTCATCATACGATTTAAATATATCTTAACTATACGATTATCTTAACTATCGCAAACGTGCCTTAGGTTAGGAAGATCCATTTTTGAGTCCAATCCATTTGAATGCATAGACCTATTTATTTTTATCAAAGACTGTGGTGTTTACACCCCCTGCCACACGCCGAAAGGCGGCTTGCAGGCTATTCATGTAGATGTAGATGAAAGATCGGCGCGAAACGCCCCTCAAAACAATGGCGCCCCGGGCAGGATTCGACCTCGCCCCCGGGGCGGCACTGATTATCAGAAGTATGGCATTTATTTCGCAGATCTTTACTAGTAGCGTAAGGAAACCTTTTTACGTGTCTGCGCTCTCATCTGATTGTTACTCTTTCTATCGGAAGATTTAAAGCTACCAGGTTAAGGGACTGGTGTCAATATCGGTTCCATTGTGTTCGATCAATTTATAATTATTTATATATAATCAGCGGAGCGCATGAGATTAAAATTTTGAGTTAGCTGGTTACCAGTTTAGTTATGTTAGAAATGTGAACTTTTGATGGAGTATAAGGTTTGATCTATGGAAATCAAAGGAATGGGGATCTCGGATTTATTTGATTATTTATTATTGCTGAAAATATAATTTCTTCAAATGGTTGATCTAACTATGGTCTATGTGCAACCATAATCCCTCACACCGGATGGCTAAATGTTCGTTTGCGATTGGTGAATGCAGTATTCTATTACCAACGGGAGAAATTAGCTGCAGAGCTTGTTCAAATCCAAACTGATCTTCTCCAACATATTGATCAATTTTATTTTTAATTCTGTGTTTTATAGCATCGACCAAAAATTTTTATGCATGGGACAGAAGGGAGATAGCTCTGTAGTTGGAACAGTGGTTTGCATTTCCTTCCTTTGGGATCATAATAGTCTTACTCTTTGTAAAATCTGGTGACAATATTCCATTCCTGTAGCAATCAACGTTATTTAAAGTAATTCACCTAGTACTTGCATCCATGCTTTGAAATAGTATGTTTTTGGCTTTATCCTCTACTGTTATATTTGTATTTTTTATGTATTACAGGGTCATGATGGTGGAATACACTTTACTCAAGTTGATTTTTAAGATATCTTCCTCGATCTCTTTAGCTCTCTTTTCCTTCCCTATATTTATTTGCCATTAAGTTTTTGATGTTTTTATACTTGGTGTAGTCTTTCTCCCTGTTGCGCTCCTCGATCAGCTGGGGAATTTCCTATGTCATTCATGCTTTCTTTGGTTTTAGATCTTCCAAAGACGTTTTCCGCTGTCTCATGGACGTGCTTTTTGATTTCTTCCCATCCTCTTTCATCTGTTCTTTCTGCGAATTCTTTAGCTATTGTTTCATTCTAGGTTTATCTATGCACCATCTGCTTTGATTTATTATTATAAGTTTCTTTGGCTTAATATTGCATTTTGCTAATACAGCTATAAGGCCAGTATCAAATATGAGTCTGGAGTGGCTGTAACATGACATGTGTTTTATACCACATTTTCGTTAGAATATTATAAATTTGGGATCTTTTAGCATCGCCTGGGGCTTTTCAGGTGCATCTTCTTCGGAGAGTAACTTCGATTAACATGTTGGCAATAAGAAATTCCTTTTCTTCGCAAAATTCATATAATGTGTCTCCTCTTCGATTTTTTCTGCCAAATTTTCCTAGACATCGCTTCTCACCAATTTTCACTTCGTGATTCACAACTCTTCCTTTAAAGTTATATATTCATGCATCTTTAACACTTTGTAATCTATTTATTCGCATACGGACTCTATCTCTGCTGCTTCTGGTGGGAAAATACACTTGCATTATATGTAAATGCAAAGGCTTAGCAGATACTTTGACCATAAGTTTGACAAGTATTTTGTATCCTCTTAAGGCTGCTCCGCCGGTTATTTCTCTACCACTGAAGATGGCTCCGTAATCATCCGCCTATCTGATCCCACCGAAGATGTCTACTTACTTGCTTTTCTTTCATTATATTTTTTATTTAATCTAATTTCCCTAATCTTAGTAACGTACAGATATTCCACGTTTGTATTTTCAATTCATGTTTATCCTTATGAGAAGACGATTGAGAGCATCACAACTTAAAACGTGCGCGGAGCACTATAACAACTGACTGCTGGTACAACGCAATACATATACATACTCGCAAATGTTTTGACTAAGGGGGGTTCAGAGCTATGTAGTAAAATTTCCTATTATCTAGGGGCAATAAATCTTTCACCAAAAGCGGAAAGAAAATGGATACAGATTTACATTTTCATATGTATCTTGTAAGTTATGTGTGGCGTGTATAACTGTATTTATGTAAACATTCACATTTCTATTTTCGTTTTTCTACATCACGATGAATGAGCATTCATGAATAGCATTTATGTTAACACATATCAATTAAAAGGGTTGTGAGACATAATGTTGCATTCACAACATTTTCATTGGTTGAAACTATTGTTTTAAACTTCATCGCTTGATTAAACCATTATTAACATTAAATTATGGATATAATTTCTTTTGTAGTTCAATCTCTGAAATCAATTGGATATGAACTCATTCCTGGATTTGGGTACTATAAGTTTCATAAAAATGAGCATGAGTTTAAAACTGCTGCTGAAATATGTCAGAATGAAGGCGGACATTTAGCGATTCCAAATTCAGAAGAAGAAGCAGTTGCTATACTGGAATTAAAGGAAGAAAAGAAAGGAAAATATTTTCCATGGATTGGTATTCACGATCCAGATAAAAAAGGAAAATATCAGACAATTTTTGGTGAGTTGAAGATTGTGTAATTTTATAAATATTTTCCTTTTATAAATCTTTAAAATCATGATCTTTTGACCAATATATATATATATATATATTCTTTTTTTGAACAGGAACACTCCTTAGTGATTCAGGCTATTCAAATTGGTATAATGGACGACCAAGTAGAAGTGGCAAAGACTGCTGCGTTTATCTTACACTTACTGGTTTGCATGATGCCGGTTGTGGCAATAGATATGACTTTGTTTGTGAGCATAACCTATTTAATGATGACTTTTAATACAACAACTAAAGCTGTTGCATTTTTACTTGCCTACTTACAAATATCAACCTTTATTCATGTATATTTACACTTAATTTCTTATATCACTTTAAAATTAATATTTTCTTTTAATTCATGTACGATATTCATGTTTTATACTCTAATCTCTTCTTTAAAAATATTGTTGAACTGCTTATTTCTATTTTTCCCTTTTATACTCAATTGCACTGCAGCTATAATAATTTATATCCACACACATTACAACTCGGTTAAGAGGGACCAAGCGAATTGCGTGTTATAAGAGTAATAACCAAGTTGTATAAAGATGGATACCTTACATAATATTTTTGGAGAATGGCCTGCTTTTCGCACAAAAAAAGTCTAAGTTACTTAATATTGGCCATTTTCACTTAAGCAGTATTTATCATATAAACAATTAGGTGACAATTTTTCTTTAACAGCAGTGGTGTGAGATCTCTCCAAGACTACGCTCAACATCGCACCAAACTCTCTTCTTTTGTTGTTGATTGCTTTTCTGTTTTTTTCGATGTTTACTCCTTAATATTGGGATGAAAGGACGACACTGATGATGAAAAAGTCTATCGAATGAGGAGAACCATTGGTGGGTTTTAGTGCATCTGGAGAAATCCGCGTCTTAAGCGAGAAGTTTTGAGTGGTATTCTTACATCTAGAGAAGCTTCTTAGATGGGTTTTATAGTACTGTGTATGATAAATCTGTATAGAAGGCCGTGTCCTTTTGAAGGATTTTCAAATAGAATGATATGCAAGTATTTGGTAATAATGGTACTATATGAATATGTGATTTCTAAATTATGAAGACACCTTATGGGTCTTCCTAAAGTAAGTATTTATTTTTGCATCTTAATTACTATACTGCCTTGCAAGTCGCACTTACTACGTCATTCGTCTATTCTTTCTTCCCCGTTGAGAATCAACGGGTATATCCCCTAGTTGATAATAAATCAATTAAATTCTGATATTTATTTAACAATAAATATGTTAAATCTTTTGTTTGTTTATTGAGTTGACTCTTTGATTCATTTTAATTTCTCAATTAACTCTTGTTGTTGAAAGATTTTTAAACAAATTTGTTATTTATGGGACGACCATTTTAATAGCACAATATAATTATTGCAGAGAGTCAATTCAAAGCATTGCAAGACAGATTTTTACCAACAACTGATTCATAAAACAATTAACAAATATATTTTGTAATCTCACAGATATATGATAAGTATATGAATGAATGATAAATGAATCTAATTAATTCAATAAAAAGTTTGCCAAATATGTTCTTTTTTTGAATTTTTAGTTTTTACTCTTATTCCTTTTAAAATTCTGTATTTAAATGTTTTTGAGTATAATTTTTAGAATTTCTTAAACTCATCTTAGTGTATCTCTGTTCTCCCAACAACATAAGCATTTGTTAGAAGGAGAAAAAAGGAACTCGGCGGTCAATGAACTAAGAGATAAAGGTTCTCCAAGCGCTGAATAGCGGCGACCGTCTAAGGGCGATTCCCGGGAACGGATAATCGTTTAGCGGTCCCAGTTCTTCAGAATCCCGATGTACATTTCGGAAACAATGCTTCCATCTAAACAATTATCCGTTTCCCGGGAATCGCCCTTAGACGGTCGCCGCTATTCAGCGCTTGGAGAACCTTTATCTCTTAGTTTGATAAGCATTTGTGATGCAAGGAATGCATTATTATTTTTAACATAGGTAACTAATCTTGAGTCAAAAAATAAAGATTTTATGTCCTGCAATGGTGGAGTAGGAAACGTCACCTTATATGTAAACAGTTGAGAACAATGGTTTTTCAAACAACTCAGCCAAATGTTTTAATTTATTTGAGATATAATTAAGGGACAAAAAGCTATTTATTAGTTTTTAGGATAGACTAATAAATTTCTAAAGAAGAAGTCCTTTCTAAAAACAATTAGAGAATTTTCCAGGTAAAACTTAATTAAAGTTACAAAATACAAAACAAAAAAAATATCTGCACATACATAAGATAAAACAGATCATAATATATAAAAATATGCAAAAGATCAATTTACAATTAATTCCAAGAAACCAGAAGATAATTTATATTAATAAATTTTTTGTTTAAAGGATGGCAACGAAGTAGAGTTTTTAATTTGGTCTGGTAGTGAGTTCCAAAACTTAGAAGCCACAATTTTAAATGATCTCACATAAACATTAGTGTGAGGGATTGGAAATATGAGGTGGTTAGGGCCTGATCGAGTGGTTTTGGAAAGGACAGAATGTTTAAAAGTAAAAAAGGGAGAAATCCTTTCACAAAGAATAGGAGCATTTGGGGGTGATATTTTAATGTATCAAGCAAAACTAAATGAGAGTAGAAATTATATATATTAGTATACTATTAGATGAGACATTGTATATACTTGGTTTGAGGGAGATTGCACCAGCAATACACTCTGTAATTAACACAAGAACCCTTTAGAATTAGATCTTTTTCTAACACCCCCTAGCATGTAAGTAGCGCATCAGTATGCGATGGGTTATCTGATCACAGAACAGTCATTATAGATATCGATATTAACTGGTGAGACACCAAAGCGCAAAATAAATCTCTGTTCAAAAGCTGATTTTGAAGGATTTCATAATTATTATTGTATTATTCTTAATATACATAAACGAATTAAATAAACACATCCATGGTAATGTTAGAATATTTGCGGACGACACAGTTAATTACAGAGAAATAAAAATTGCGATGATAAATCGTTAAGTGTTACTCAGATGCTTCAGGAGGCAGGATGGAAATCTTTAGGAGAAAGGAGGCTCAATCAGAGATTCAGTTTATTAGATAAATTGAGACAGAGTATGTTCATAGAAGAAGTAGGCGATATTATGTGCCCTCCTTGTTATATAGGCCGTTCTGATACTGCAAGACATTCGCGTCTAAGGTCAAACAGATTGAAAAGTTGCGTTCGACCATTGAAGAGATGAAGAGTTTGCAGACATCTCATGAAAAAGAGATTAATAAATGGAGGTCCTTCTATCAAAAAAATGGTAAAAGAAATTTAAATATTTGTAACAATTTTTATTTCCTATCCATGCATTTCAGTATTGCGAATGGCAATACGAATCGATTTGCGAATATCATACATTCAACTTGATCTCTTTATCTATATTCATTTATTTTTTCGATATATTATTATCTGAGGAAATGAATTGGATTTGATCTTTTTTATCAAATAAGTGCGATAGGAAAAGTTTTGAAGACTTTTATTTACGTTTCTCTATTTTTACAATAATTTTGCGTTACTAAATTCAAATTCAATCATCCCATGATGAAGATATTAAGAGAATGCGAACATCCCATAATGAAGAATTCAAAAGATTGCAATCATCTAATGATGAGGAGTTAAAATAAATGCAACTGTCCATGGATAAAGAGATGATGCTGAACGATGAACAAATTAAAAAATTGTGGTTGTAAATTGCTGAAAGAAGAGTATGCGGTTGTCTCATGAACAAGGGATTAATAGGTGGCAGTCCTATCATAAAAGCTGTAAGAGAAATTTGCATGTTTGTAAAAAATTTATTTTCTCAGTTGATTATCTTATTTTGAATTTTTCCATGTTGGCACCTTCATTATGAAAGAATATGTTACTTAGTTATTATTTCCTTCTAATATTTAAAAAAATGTATAGTTAATAGAAGGATGAATTTTCATAGGATTAGTTACTTTTATTATTGTTCAGTAACTGATAATTATTTGTTTGTTCAGTGACATGCATACTGCAGAAGAGAACTCTCAGCAGCTTATCTGCTTTTGGATGGAGTATTTTTGCTTAGCAGTTTCTGTTTAGAGCTTACTTTATTTTGCTTTTATCCTGTCCATCCATTTTCTTTAAATTAGAGTAAAATTTTATGGGCATAGTTGCGGGGAACAGTTATATAAAACAAATGGTGGAAATTAATGTTTTATTATATGAAGATAAGACAATTTTATTGGCAATTTAGGAATTCTGCAGCTGATATTCTGCGAAATCTCAGGGTCAAACTCATGTATGTTTCATTTCTGACCTGATATTGGCTATTACAAGTTTAAAGGATGTATAGGAAGGTAAATAATAAAATCATCAGTCAAAGGAAAGAAAAGAAAAATACTGGAAGAGTACCAAAGTACATGTTCATTAAGATCAATGTGAGAAATAAAATTTTGATAAGTGTTCAGTGTTTGACTTTCCTTGTTAATTTTATACCTATTCTTTTATGGAACATAAATTTCAGTGTCTTTGTCTTTCTACTTTAAGTTGGAACACTTCTTCTTCTTAGTCCACATAAATTCATTAAATGAATTAAGGGGTAATCCTCGGTCCTTTGAACTCAAAATAAAAATGCAAAGATATGTTTTTTTTAGCTCAGTTAAACATAAGAAAGCTTTAGGAAAAGACTACAAAATCTATCATTATGGCAGTTTGAGTACCAAATGAATTGGGAGCACAAATGACTGCAGCATAATGATACGCTCTATAAAATTCATATTGACCGATTTTAGACTTTGGGTCCACTGCAGAATTATAAGTAATGGTTCTTTGGAATCTAACAAGTACAAAAATAATGAGAATTGAATAAAGATTCTGATTTTGATCGTCAAATGTAGTTTTGGATTCGGAATTACAATAATTTGCACAAATAATGAGTCTGTTGTATTTTCTGGTGTAAGAAAAAATCTATCTAGCAATGAACAGTGTTGTTCAATTTGATCTCATCCACTTCCCAGTGTGAATACATGGGAAATTAGGCACATATAGAATAGATGGTATTTCTGATGATAAAGGAATTCTTAGAAATTCAGCATTTGCAATTAGGATGATCATATCGCAGGGAAGTACCATATAGAAGTATTTCTTAATTATTTTTGAAAGCCTTCAAGCATTTCAAGCATTCGATTGGAATATATTTCTTAGAAATGAATAACATTTTAGTTATTTCTTTGAATTTTGCAAATATTGCCTTCTTTAAATTTTCTCATGTTTGTTATTTATTAAAAATATAGTATGAAGAAGTTATGAATATATTAATATGAAAAAGTTTATAATGTAATTCAAAACATTTCATCATAATTGATAGGAAAATTTACAAACAACTTTGGTCATGACATATGGTCTTTATATAATCTTATAGGTATGTGTATGACATTACTGTCAAATAGAATTAAGTTGAGAATAGGATAGCTATTACTTGTCATCAACTGATTTTACTGCTAATAATGGAAGCAATGAATTTATTGAATGTATAATAGATAATTATGAATTTTAAGATTTACCTTCTTATTGTTTTGCCAATTACATTGCAATTTATCCAGTAGCCATCCAAGCCTAAGAGCATATCACTAATCATAGAAATAAATATATCAAATTATATTGTTTTACAATCAATATATTAGGCTTACAGAAAATTTAGATGTGTACAGTAGCATATTTATACTTTTAAGGAAATGATGTCAAATAAATGTCAATAGCTTACTTACAAGTTTAGTTAAGTAGTTAAAATATAAAAAGATTCATAGATAATGAGCTTCATTCTTTGTTTTTCTTACATTATAAATGTATTTAATTCATGTGCACTAATATAAGGATAGAATCATAATGGTATAGTACAATCATAATCATAAGCATACAAGTTTCCTATGGTTTGCAACATTCCTTTGTTTATCATTACAATATCAATATTAAATGACTTCTTAATGCATAGTAAAAGTAATTCGTTTTGAAATATTCGGTTTAATTTGGAAGGGTTTTCAACTATCTTGCTAATTAGACCGTTTTTGGAGCAAATTTCGGCTTAATCTGGAAGATTATTTAAATATCTTGCAAAATAACCCATTTTTTGAGGGATTTTCGGCTTATTTTGGAAGATTTCTAAAATAACATGCAAAATAACCCGTTTTTCAGCGAGTTTCGGCTTAATTTTTTAAGATATTTCAAATATTTTGCTAAATAACCCTATTTTTTTAGCTAGTTTCGGCTAAATCCTGAAGCACTTTAAAATATCTTGAAAAATAAACGGTTTACGGAGAAAATTTCGACTTAATTTGGAAGATTTTTCAAATATCTTGCAAGGGAATCCGTTTTTTGAGCGAGTTTTGGATGATTTTGGAAGTTTTTAAATATATTGCTTAAAAAGCCGTTATTTGAGAGAATTTCTTCAGTATACGGATAATTTCTTAAATTTCTGGCAAAATATGCCTTTTTTCAGCAAATTTCGGCTTAAGGGGGGTCGATACCTCGAGAAAAATCCTGAAGCCCCGCCTCCAAAAATAAGTTCCTTTTTTTGCCACTTTCGAGGGGAAGTGTCTTCCCCTAGCAAAGGTGGAGTGGGTGAGCATAGTAAAGAGGGGAAAGTGGTTATGGGTACTCAACCAAACGTCCAAGTGTTCGGTTATCGATACCTTATCTCCCATGCTTTTGTTTTTGCTATTTTTGCAATATAGAATGATGAGCATTGAGGGCGAGAGGAACGAAAGCGAGATTTGATGTGCCTCAGAAGGTAAGCAGGAATACTTGTTGCTTGAGATGCAACGTGGAAGATCGCCTATGAAAATATGCAATGTTATTCATTTACTAGTGAATCACCTCGTCAAAGATGACAAGGGCTAAATTAAACTTATAAAACATGCATAAATATCAGTTATTCTTTATTAAAAAAACGTTTCTCTCAAATTTTAAATAAAAATAATGAACTTTCCGCTTTTATAAATAGATTATAACTGAAACTACAAAAATATTTTCCCTTTTCCTAAAAATTTATGTGGCACTCGCTGAATAACCTTAGCCAATGAGCGGATGCGCATGTGTGTTTGTGAGGCGCGGGAGTGCCATAAACCGTACTTTACTCCAAACCCTGACGCAAGGGTCGGTAAAAATTTCCAGATGTGAAGATTTCACAAAGTAACTTCCGTCAACCGTATTTTCCACCATTATGGAGAGTGAAAACATTACTATAATTTTTTCACGGCTAAAATTAAAATGCAGACACATTTTCTATGAATGTTAAACTTTCCTTAATTCTACGTCATTTGTGAGAGGTATAAAATTCCTTTCTTACATTGCCTTCAAATATGTTTTGAGAATAATTAGCCAGAATTTAACGTGAAAGAGGCCAATCTTGAGACTTCATATCACCGCAAAGACAGCGAAACTGTATTTGGAGATTCCACGGCGGTGAGTCGGACCGCGCCGCAGTTACGAAAAATCGACTTCCCAAGTTGGCACCTGAATTGAAACAGTTTCTTCGGATTCCACATCTAGATACTTCTGAATATGACGTGGTATAAGAGACTCGACGCACAAAAGCCGTTTTACTATTTATTTTCCTTACTTTATCTAGATAATTGTCCGAAAAAAGGGTCCGCCATTTTGTTGCTTTAAATGAGCACAATATCATTTTTGAAAACGGTAATTGCAACCAGTCAAAAGATAAAGAATTGTTCTAGGTCATTACATCGTTGTTTTTTTCCAAAAGTATTTTTTAAACCCTCCACATAGCAGCAAACTTGACTGTTTATCCGAGAAATCCATTTCTGTGAAAATTGTTCACGTTTGACGCCATGTATCTTTTTAACGCGTTAGGATATCGATTAATGACAAACTGGAGCATAAAATGTAATCATTTTGTGATAAAAATACGAAGTTTCAGAACCAGCACTCAAAAAATATATTTCTGGCCTCTTCGTCACCTTTTCTAGCCCACAACGCGATGGAGCGATTGATGATTCTTCCTTCCTACAATCCAGAACAAGTCCATCGTACCGAACCATTTACACTCTTTCTCTTAAATGATACTTTTTTCGAGTTAAGCTGAGAGATTATCGGCGAGTTCGAGCGCTATTTTCCCAACTCGGCTTTGCTATCAGCCTCACATCGCTTCACTATGTTTCCTCGTCAGAAAGGAGTGTGAGGGAAAATGAGGGGAAGTGGATTGCAGCGACAGTTCCTTGGAAGATGTTTTTCGGCGCTTGTTGCGAAAAACGCTGTACATCTTGCTCGCGTTGCACGATTACAGGATTATTACAAAATTTAGAAACTTGAAAATTATCTAAATTCAAAGTTAAAGGATGAAGCTAGGTTCCCATCCGACAAAATTTTCGTATCTTTACTTATAACCGTGTGCCACTACATCAAAGATGGTCTTCTTTTTTAACGATTTCTTCAATGTTCTCTTATTTTTTTCTCCGTTATGGTTTGCATTATCAAAAACGGTCGGATGGGAACGTAGCTTCATCTTTCAAGCGTCGAATAGTGAAAACAAATTTTTCTTATCGATTTAAATGCTCCAATGGCGATGTAACTGCCAACAACCTGCAAACGGATTTTCAGGCAAGGTGTCGAACTCCCTCAATTTGAAAGATATTTGAAATATCTGGATTAAAAGGCCGTTTTTTCATCGACCTTTGGATTATTTTGCGAAGATTTTGCTAAATAAGCCGCTTTTTGAGAGAATTTCGGCTTAATTTGAAAGATTTTTCAGATTTCTTGCAAAATATGCCGTTTTCTCAGCAAATTTTAACTTAATTTGAAATATATTTCAAATGTCTTCATTTTTTCTCCGTCTCCTGTCTCCGTTTTTTGAGCGATATACGTCTTCCTTTGGAAGATTTCGAAAAATGAGCCGTTTTCTCAGAGAATTTTTGCTAAATTTGGAAGATTTCTTAAGATATGTTACTTAATACTTACTTTCAAAAAACACACAAATTAAGCCGTTTTCGGATGAAATTTCGGCTCAGGTTATAAGATTTTTCTGAAATCTTGCTAAATAAGCAGTTTTTGGGTTAAATTTGGGCTTAATTTGGAAGATTATACGAAAATCTCCCTAAATAACCCGTTTTCCGAGCAAATTTTGCTTAGTTTGGAAGATTTTTCGAAAATCATGCTAAATATGTTGTTTTCGGAGCAAATTTTGGCTTGATTTGGAAGCTTTTTCTAAAATCTTGCTAAATAAGCCGTTTTCGGAGTAAATTTCGTCTTAATTTGGTAGATCTTTCGAAAATATTTCTAAATAAGCCGTTTTCTGAGAAAATTTCGGGTAAATATGGATGATTTTCAACAATCTCCCTAATTTAGCCGTTTATTGGAGCAAATTTCTCCTTATTTTGGAAGATTTTTCGAAAATCTTGCTGAAAACGCCGTTTCCGCCGCAAATTACGGCTTAATTTGGAAGTTTTTTTTTTAAATTAAGCTAAATAAGCCGTTCCTGCAGGAAATTTCGAATTAATTTGGATGATATTTCGAAAAACGTGCTGAATGAGCCCTTTTTTGGAGCAAATTTCAACTTTATGTTGAACGTTTTTCGAAAATTATTCTAAATAAGCCGTTTTTGGAGCAAATTACGGCTTAATTTAGAAGATTTATCGAAAATCTTGCTGAAAACGCCGTTACCGCCGCAAATTTCGGCTTAATTTGGAAGATTTTTTTAAAATTAAGCTAAATAAGCCGTTCCTGCAGGAAATTTCGAATTAATTTGGATGATATTTCGAAAAAAGTGCTGAATGAGCCCTTTTTTGGAGCAAATTTCAACTTAATGTTGAACTTTTTTCGAAAATTATTCTAAATAAGCCGTTTTTGGAGAAAATTACGGCTTAATTTAGAAGATTTATCTAAAATCTTGCTAAATAAGCCGTTTTCTGAGCAATTTTTGGCCTGATTTGGAAGATTTTTTAGAAAATCTTGCTAAATAAGCCGTTTTCGGAGAAAATTTCGGCTTATTTTGGAAGATTTTTCAAAAGGCTTGCCAAATTAGCCGTTTTTGGATCAAATTTCGAGTTAATTTGGAAGATTTTTACGAAAATCTTGCTAAATAAGCCGTTTTAGGAGCAAATTTCGGCTTATTATGGAAGATTTTTCAAAAATCTTGCAAAATAAGCCGTTTTCAGAGCATTTTCCCCTTAATTTGGTGGATTTTCCGAAATTCTTGACAAATAAACCGTTTTCGGAGCAAATTTTGGCTTAATTTAGAAGATTTTTTCGAAAATCTTGCTAAATAAGCCGTTTTCAGAGAAAATTTTGGCTTAATTTGGAAGATTTATCTAAAATCTTGCTAAATATGCCGTTTTCGGAGCAAATTTTGGCCTGATTTGGAAGATTTTTAGAAAATCTTGCTAAATAAGCCTTTCATGGAGAAAATTTCGGCTTATTTTGGAAGATGTTTCAAAAATTTTGCAAAATTAGCCGTTTCTGGATCAAATTTCGGTTTAATTTGGAAGATCTTTTCGAAAATCTTGTCAAATAAGACGTTTATAGAGGAAATATCGGCTTTATTTGGAAGATTTATCTAAAATGTTGCTAAATAAGCCGTTTTCGCAGAAAATTTTGGCCATATTTGGAAGATTTTTTAAAAATTCTTGCTAAATAAGCCGTTTTCTAAAAAAATTTCGGCTTATTTTCGAAGATCTATCTAAAGTCTTGCAAAATAAGCCGTTTTCCGAGCAATTTTCCCCTTAATTTTGAGGATTTTCCGAAATTCTTGCCAAATAAACCGTTTTCTGAGCAAATTTCGGCTTAATTTGGAAGATTTTTTCGAAAATCTTGGTAAATAAGCCGTTTTAGGAGCAAATTTCGAATTATTTTGGAGGATTTTTTAGAAATCTTGCCAAATAATGCGTTTTGGGATCAAATTTCGGCTAAATGCAAAGATTTCTTCAAAAATCTTGCAAAATAAGCAGTTTTCAGAGCAATTTTCCCCTTAATTTGGAGGATTTTCCGAAATTCTTGACAAATAAACCGTTTTCGGAGCAAATTTCGGCTTAATTTGGAAGCTTTTTTCGAAAATCTTCGCAAATAATACGTTTATAGAGGAAATTTCGGATTTATTTCGAAGATGTATCTAAAATCTTGCTAAATAAGCCGTTTTCGGAGCAAATTTAGGCTTATCTTGGAAGGTTTTTTCGAAAAACTTGCTAAATAAGCCGTTTTCAGAGCAAATTTCGGCCTAATTTGGAAGATTTGTTGAAAATCTTGCTAAATAAGCTGTTTTTGGAGGAAATTTTGGCCTTATTTGGAAGATCTTTTCGAAAATCTTGTCAAATAAGACGTTTATAGAGGAAATTTCGGCTTTATTAGGAAGATTTATCTAAAATCTTGCTACAAAAGCCCGTTTTCGGATAAAATTTCGGCTTATTTTCTAAGATTTTTCAAAAATTTTGCCAAATTAACCGTTTTCGGATCAAATTTTGGCATAATTTGGAAGATATTTTCGAAAATCTTGCTAAATAAGCCGTTTTCGGAGCAAATCTTGGCTTAATTTGTATGATTTTCCGAAAATCTTGCCAAGTAAACAGTTTTAGGAGCAAATTTCGGCTTATTTTGGAAGATTTTTCAAAAATCTTGCAAAATAAGCCGTTTTCAGAGCAATTTTTTCCTTAATTTGGAGGATTTTCCGAAATTCTTGCCAAATAAACCGTTTTCAGAGCAAATTTCGGCTTAATTTGGAAGATTTTTTCGAAAATCTTCTGAAATAATACGTTTATAGATGAAATTTCGGATTTATTTCGATGATTTATCTAAAATCGTGCTAAATATGCCGTTTTGGATCAAATTTCGGCTTAATTTGGCAGATGTTTTCGAAAAATCTTGTCAAATAAGTCATTTATAGAGGAAATTTCGGCTGTATTTGGAAAATTTATCTAAAATCTTGCTAAATAAGTTGTTTTTGGAGCAAATTTTGGCTTATTTTGGAAGGATATTTCGAAAAACTTGCTAAATAAGGCGTTTTCAGAGCAAATTTCGGCTTAATTTGGAAGATTTTTTTGAAAATCTTGCTATACAAGCCGTTTTCGTAGCAATTTTCGGCTTAATTTGGAAGATTTGTTGAAAATTTTGCTAAATAAGCTGTCTTTGGAGCAAATTTTGGCCTTATTTGGATGATCATTTCGAAAATCTTGTCAAATAAGACGTTTATAGAGGAAATTTCGGCTTTATTTGGAAGATTTATCTAAAATCTTGCTATCTAAGCCGTTTTCGGAGAAAATTTTGGCCTTATTTGGAAGATTTTTCACAAAATCTTGCTAAATAAGCCGTTTTCGGGTAAATTTCGGCCTATTTTTGAAGATTTATCTAAAGTCTTGCTAAATAAGCCGTTTTCGGAGCAAATTTCTGCTTAATTTGTATGATTTTTTCGAAAATCTTGCTAAATAAGCCGTTTAAAGAGCAAATTTCGGCTTATTTTGGAAGATTATTCAGAAATCTTGCCAAATAATGCGTTTTCGGATCAAATTTCGGCTTAATATAAAGATTTCTTCAAAAATCTTGCAAAATAAGCCATTTTTAGAGCAATTTTCCCCTTAATTTTGAGGATTCTCCGAAATTCTTGCCAAATAAACCGTTTTCGGAGCAAGTTTCGGCTAAATTTGGAAGATTTTTTCGAAAATCTTCTCAAATAATACGTTTATAGAGGAAATTTCGGATTAATTTCTAAGATTAATCTAAAATCTTGCTAAATAAGCCTTTTTCGGAGCAAATTTTGGCTTATTTTGGAAGGTTTTTTCGAAAAACTTGCTAAATAAGCCGTTTTCAGAGCAAATTTCGGCATAATTTGGAAGATTTTTTCGAAAATCTTGCTAAATAAGCCGTTTTCGGAGAAAATTTCGGCTTAATTTGTACGATTTTCCGAAAATCTTGCCAAGTAAACCGCTTTCGGAGCAAATTTCGGCTTCATTTGGAAGATTTTTTCGAAAATCTTGCTAAATAATCCGTTTTAGGAGCAAATTTCGGCTTATTTTGGAAGATTTTTCAGAAATCTTGCCAAATAATACGTTTTTGGATCAAATTTCGGCTAAATATAAAGATTTCTTCAAAGATCTTTCAAAATATGCCGTTTTCAGAGCAATTTTCCCCTTAATTTGGAGGATTTTCCGAAATTCTTGACAAATAAACCGTTTTCGGAGCAAACTTCGGCTTAATTTGGAAGATTTTTTCGAAAATCTTCTCAAATAATACGTTTATAGAGGAAATTTCGGCTTTATTTCTAAGATTTATCTAAAATCGTGCTAAATAAGTCGTTTTCGGAGCAAATTTCGGCTTAATTTAGAAGATTATTTCGAAAATTTTGCCAAATTAGTCGTCTTGGATGAAATTTCGGCTTAATTTGGCAGATTTTTTCGAAAATCTTGTCAAATAAGTCATTTATAGAGGAAATTTCGGCTGTATTTTGAAAATTTATATAAAATCTTGCTAAATAAGTTGTTTTTGGAGCAAATTTTGACTTATTTTGGAAGTTTTTTTTTCGAAAAACTTGCTAAATAAGCCGTATTCAGAGCAAATTTCGGCTTAATTTGGAAGATTTTTCCGAAATTCCTGCCAAATAAACCGTTTTGGGAGCAAATTTCGGCTTAATTTAGAAGATTTTTTCGAAAATCATGCTAAATAAGCCGTTTTCAGAGCAAATTTCGGCTTTATTTGCAAGATTTATCTAAAATTTTGGTAAATACGCCGTTTTCGGAGAAAATTTCGTCTTATTTTGGAAGATTTTTCAAAACTTTTGCCAAATTAGCCGTTTTTGGATCAAATTTCGGCTTAATTTGGAAGATTTTTTCGAAAATCTTCTCAAATAAGACGTTTATAGAGGAAATTTCGGCTTCATTTGTATGATTTTCCGAAAATCTTCCAAATAAACCGTTTTCGGAGAAAATTTCGGCTATTTTGGAAGATTTTTCAAAAATGTTGCCACATTAGCTGTTTTTGGATAAAATTTCGGCTTAATTTGGCAGATTTTTTCAAAAATCTTCTCAAATAAGTCATTTATAGAGGAAATGTCGGCTGTATTTGGAAAATTTATCTAAAATCTTGCTAAATAAGTTGTTTTTGGAGCAAATTTTGACTTAATTTGGAAGGATTTTTCGAAAAACTTGCTAAATAAGGCGTTTTCAGAGTAAATTTCGGCTTAATTTGGAAGATTTTTTCGAAAATCTTGCTATATAAGCCGTTTTCGTAGCAAATTTCGGCTTAATTTTGAAGATTTGTTGAAAATCTTGCTAAATAAGCTGTTTTTGGAGCAAATTTTGGCCTTATTTGGAAGATCATTTCGAAAATCTTGTCAAATAAGACGTTTATAGAGGAAATTTCGGCTGTATTTTGAAAATTTATCTAAAATCTTGCTAAATAAGTTGTTTTTGGAGCAAATTTAGGCTTATTTTGGAAGGTTTTTTCGAAAAACTTGCTAAATAAGCCGTTTTCAGAGCAAATTTCGGCTTTTTTTGCAAGATTTATCTAAAATCTTGGTAAATATGCCGTTTTCGGAGAAAATTTCGTCTTATTTTGGAAGATTTTTCAAAAATTTTGCCAAATTAGCAGTTTTTGGATCAAATTTCGGCTTAATTTGGAAGATTTTTTCGAAAATCTTGCTAAATAAGCCGTTTTCGGAGCAAATTTCGGCTTCATTTGTATGATTTTCCGAGAATCTTGCCAAATAAACCGTTTTCAGAGAAAATGTCGGGATATTTTGGAAGATTTTTCAAAAATTTTGCCACATTAGCCGTTTTTGGATAAAATTTCGGCTTAATTTGGCAGATATTTTCGAAAATCTTCTCAAATAAGTCATTTATAGTGGAAATTTCGGCTGTATTTGGAAAACGTATCTAAAATCTTACTAAATAAGTTGTTTTGGAGCATATCCTGGCTTATTTTGGAAGGATTTTTCGAAAAACTTGTCAAATAAGACGTTTATAGAGGAAATTTCGGCTTTATTCGGAAGATTTATCTAAAATCTTGCTAAATAAGCTTTTTTCGGAGAAAATTTTGGCCTTATTTGGAAGAATTTTCACAAAATCTTGCTAAATAAGCCGTTTTCGGATAAAATTTCGGCTTATTTTCGAAGATTTATCTAAAGTCTTGCTAAATAAGCCGTTTTCGGAGCAAATTTCGGCTTAATTTGGATGATTTTTTCGAAAATCTTGCTAAATAAGCCTTTTTAAGAGCAAATTTCGGCTTATTTTGGAAGATTTTTCAGAAATCTTGCCAAATAATGCGTTTTCGGATCAAATTTCAGCTAAATATAAAGATTTTTTCAAAAATCTTGCAAAATAAGCCGTTTTTAGAGCAATTTTCTCCTTAATTTTGAGGATTTTCCGAAATTCTTGCCAAACAAACCGTTTTCGGAGCAAATTTCGGCTTAATTTGGAAGATTTTTTCGAAAATCTTGTCAAATAAGACATTTATAGAGGAAATTTCGGCTGTATTTGGAAAATTTATCTAAAATCTTGCTAAATAAGTTGTTTTTGGAGCAAATTTTGGCTTATTTTGGAAGGATATTTCGAAAAACTTGCTAAATAAGGCGTTTTCAGAGCAAATTTCGGCTTAATTTGGAAGATTTTTTTGAAAATCTTGCTATACAAGCCGTTTTCGTAGCAATTTTCGGCTTAATTTGGAAGATTTGTTGAAAATTTTGCTAAATAAGCTGTCTTTGGAGCAAATTTTGGCCTTATTTGGATGATCATTTCGAAAATCTTGTCAAATAAGACGTTTATAGAGGAAATTTCGGCTTTATTTGGAAGATTTATCTAAAATCTTGCTATCTAAGCCGTTTTCGGAGAAAATTTTGGCCTTATTTGGAAGATTTTTCACAAAATCTTGCTAAATAAGCCGTTTTCGGGTAAATTTCGGCCTATTTTTGAAGATTTATCTAACGTCTTGCTAAATAAGCCGTTTTCGGAGCAAATTTCTGCTTAATTTGTATGATTTTTTCGAAAATCTTGCTAAATAAGCCGTTTAAAGAGCAAATTTCGGCTTATTTTGGAAGATTTTTCAGAAATCTTGCCAAATAATACGTTTTCGGATCAAATTTCGGCTAAATATAAAGATTTCTTCAAAAATCTTGCAAAATAAGCCATTTTTAGAGCAATTTTCCCCTTAATTTTGAGGATTCTCCGAAATTCTTGCCAAATAAACCGTTTTCGGAGCAAGTTTCGGCTAAATTTGGAAGATTTTTTCGAAAATCTTCTCAAATAATACGTTTATAGAGGAAATTTCGGATTAATTTCTAAGATTAATCTAAAATCTTGCTAAATAAGCCTTTTTCGGAGCAAATTTTGGCTTATTTTGGAAGGTTTTTTCGAAAAACTTGCTAAATAAGCCGTTTTCAGAGCAAATTTCGGCATAATTTGGAAGATTTTTTCGAAAATCTTGCTAAATAAGCCGTTTTCGGAGAAAATTTCGGCTTAATTTGTACGATTTTCCGAAAATCTTGCCAAGTAAACCGCTTTCGGAGCAAATTTCGGCTTCATTTGGAAGATTTTTTCGAAAATCTTGCTAAATAATCCGTTTTAGGAGCAAATTTCGGCTTATTTTGGAAGATTTTTCAGAAATCTTGCCAAATAATACGTTTTCGGATCAAATTTCGGCTAAATATAAAGATTTCTTCAAAGATCTTTCAAAATAAGCCGTTTTCAGAGCAATTTTCCCCTTAATTTGGAGGATTTTCCGAAATTCTTGACAAATAAACCGTTTTCGGAGCAAACTTCGGCTTAATTTGGAAGATTTTTTCGAAAATCTTCTCAAATAATACGTTTATAGAGGAAATTTCGGCTTTATTTCGAAGATTTATCTAAAATCGTGCTAAATAAGCCGTTTTCGGAGCAAATTTCGGCTTAATTTAGAAGATTATTTCGAAAATTTTGCCAAATTAGTCGTCTTGGATGAAATTTCGGCTTAATTTGGCAGATTTTTTCGAAAATCTTGTCAAATAAGTCATTTATAGAGGAAATTTCGGCTGTATTTTGAAAATTTATATAAAATCTTGCTAAATAAGTTGTTTTTGGAGCAAATTTTGACTTATTTTGGAAGTTTTTTTTTCGAAAAACTTGCTAAATAAGCCGTATTCAGAGCAAATTTCGGCTTAATTTGGAAGATTTTTCCGAAATTCCTGCCAAATAAACCGTTTTGGGAGCAAATTTCGGCTTAATTTAGAAGATTTTTTCGAAAATCATGCTAAATAAGCCGTTTTCAGAGCAAATTTCGGCTTAATTTGCAAGATTTATCTAAAATTTTGGTAAATACGCCGTTTTCGGAGAAAATTTCGTCTTATTTTGGAAGATTTTTCAAAACTTTTGCCAAATTAGCCGTTTTTGGATCAAATTTCGGCTTAATTTGGAAGATTTTTTCGAAAATCTTCTCAAATAAGACGTTTATAGAGGAAATTTCGGCTTCATTTGTATGATTTTCCGAAAATCTTCCAAATAAACCGTTTTCGGAGAAAATTTCGGCTATTTTGGAAGATTTTTCAAAAATGTTGCCACATTAGCTGTTTTTGGATAAAATTTCGGCTTAATTTGGCAGATTTTTTCAAAAATCTTCTCAAATAAGTCATTTATAGAGGAAATGTCGGCTGTATTTGGAAAATTTATCTAAAATCTTGCTAAATAAGTTGTTTTTGGAGCAAATTTTGACTTATTTTGGAAGGATTTTTCGAAAAACTTGCTAAATAAGGCGTTTTCAGAGTAAATTTCGGCTTAATTTGGAAGATTTTTTCGAAAATCTTGCTATATAAGCCGTTTTCGTAGCAAATTTCGGCTTAATTTTGAAGATTTGTTGAAAATCTTGCTAAATAAGCTGTTTTTGGAGCAAATTTTGGCCTTATTTGGAAGATCATTTCGAAAATCTTGTCAAATAAGACGTTTATAGAGGAAATTTCGGCTGTATTTTGAAAATTTATCTAAAATCTTGCTAAATAAGTTGTTTTTGGAGCAAATTTAGGCTTATTTTGGAAGGTTTTTTCGAAAAACTTGCTAAATAAGCCGTTTTCAGAGCAAATTTCGGCTTTTTTTGCAAGATTTATCTAAAATCTTGGTAAATATGCCGTTTTCGGAGAAAATTTCGTCTTATTTTGGAAGATTTTTCAAAAATTTTGCCAAATTAGCAGTTTTTGGATCAAATTTCGGCTTAATTTGGAAGATTTTTTCGAAAATCTTGCTAAATAAGCCGTTTTCGGAGCAAATTTCGGCTTCATTTGTATGATTTTCCGAGAATCTTGCCAAATAAACCGTTTTCAGAGAAAATGTCGGGATATTTTGGAAGATTTTTCAAAAATTTTGCCACATTAGCCGTTTTTGGATAAAATTTCGGCTTAATTTGGCAGATATTTTCGAAAATCTTCTCAAATAAGTCATTTATAGTGGAAATTTCGGCTGTATTTGGAAAACGTATCTAAAATCTTACTAAATAAGTTGTTTTGGAGCATATCCTGGCTTATTTTGGAAGGATTTTTCGAAGAACTTGTCAAATAAGACGTTTATAGAGGAAATTTCGGCTTTATTCGGAAGATTTATCTAAAATCTTGCTAAATAAGCTTTTTTCGGAGAAAATTTTGGCCTTATTTGGAAGAATTTTCACAAAATCTTGCTAAATAAGCCGTTTTCGGATAAAATTTCGGCTTATTTTCGAAGATTTATCTAAAGTCTTGCTAAATAAGCCGTTTTCAGAGAAGTTTTTGGCTTAATTTGGAAGATTTTATCGAAAATCTTGCTAAATAAGCCGTTTTCGGAGCAAATTTCGGCTTAATTTGGATGATTTTTTCGAAAATCTTGCTAAATAAGCCTTTTTAAGAGCAAATTTCGGCTTATTTTGGAAGATTTTTCAGAAATCTTGCCAAATAAGCCGTTTTCGGAGCAAATTTCGGCTTCATTTGTATGATTTTCCGAGAATCTTGCCAAATAAACCGTTTTCAGAGAAAATGTCGGGATATTTTGGAAGATTTTTCAAAAATTTTGCCACATTAGCCGTTTTTGGATAAAATTTCGGCTTAATTCGGAAGATTTTTTCGAAAATCTTCTCAAATAAGACGTTTTAGAGGAAATTTTGGCTATATTTGGAAGATTTATCTAAAATCTTGCTAAATAAGCCGTTTTCGGAGCAAATATTGGCTTATTTTGTATGGTTTTTTCGAAATGCCTGCTAAATAAGCCGTTTTCAGTGTAAATTTCGGCTTAATTTGCAAGATTTTTTCGAAAATCTTGCCAAATAAGACGCTTATAGAGGAAATTTCGGTTTTATTTCGAAAATTTATCTAAAATCTTGCTAAATAAGCCGTTTTCAAAGAAAATTTTGCCTTTATTTGGAAGAGTTTTTAGAAAATCTTGCCAAATTAGCCGTTTTAGGAGCAAATTTCGGCTTATTTTGGATGATTTTTCAGAAATCCTTCCAAATAATGCGTTTTCGGATCAAATTTCGGCTAAATATATAGATTTCTTCAAAAATCTTGTAAAATAAGCCGTTTTCAAAGCATTTTCCCCTTAATTTGGAGGATATTCCGCAATTCTTGACAAGTAAACCGTTTTCGGAGCAAATTTCGGATGAATTTAGAAGATTTTTAAGAAAATCATGCTAAATAATCCGTTTTCAGAGCAAATTTCGGCTTTATTTGGAAGATTTATCTAAAATCTTGCTAAATATGCCGTTTTCAGAGCAAATTTCGGCTTTATTTGGAAGATTTATCTAAAATCTTGCTAAATATGCCGTTTTCGGAGCAAATTTTGGCTTTATTTGGAAGATATTCCGAAAATCTTGCCAAATTAAACATGTTCGGAGCAAATTTCGGCATTATCTGGAAGATTTTTTCGAAAATCTTGTCAAATAAGACGTTTATAGATGATATTTGGGCTTTATTTAGAAGATTTATCTAAAATCTTGCCATATAAACCGTTTTCGGTGCAATTTTTGGCTTTATTTGGAAGATCTTTTCGAAAATCTTGTCAAATAAGACGTTTATAGAGGAAATTTCGGCTTTATTTGGAAGATTTATCTAAAATCTTGCTAAATAAGCCGTTTTCGGAGAAAATTTCGGCTTAATTTGGAAGATTTTTCCGAAATTCCTGCCAAATAAACCGTTTTCGGAGCAAATTTCGGCTTAATTTGTATGATTTTTTCGAAAATCTTGCTAAATAAGCCTTTTTAAGAGCAAATTTCGGCTTATTTTGGAAGATTTTTCAGAAATTCTTGCCAAACAAACCGTTTTCGGAGCAAATTTCGGCTTAATTTGGAAGATTTTTTCGAAAATCTTGTCAAATAAGACATTTATAGAGGAAATTTCGGCTGTATTTTGAAAATTTATCTAAAATCTTGCTAAATAAGTTGTTTTTGGAGTAAACTTTGACTTATTTTGGAAGGTTTTTTCGAAAAACTTGCTAAATAAGCCGTATTCAGAGCAAATTTCGGCTTAATTTGGAAGAGTTTTTCGAAAATCTTGTCAAATAAGACATTTATAGAGGAAATTTCGGCTGTATTTTGAAAATTTATCTAAAATCTTGCTAAAAAAGTTGTTTTTGGAGTAAACTTTGACTTATTTTGGAAGGTTTTTTCGAAAAACTTGCTAAATAAGCCGTATTCAGAGCAAATTTCGGCTTAATTTGGAAGAGTTTTCCGAAATTCCTGCCAAATAAACCGTTTTCGGAGCAAATTTCGGCTTAATTTAGAAGATTTTTTCGAAAATCTTGCTAAATAAGCCGTTTTCAGAGCAAATTTCGGCTTTATTTGCAAGATTTATCTAAAATCTTGGTAAATATGCCGTTTTTGGAGAAAATTTCGTCTTATTTTGGAAGATATTTAAAAATTTTGCCAAATTAGCCGTTTTTGGATCAAATTTCGGCTTAATTTGGTAGATTTTTTCGAAAATCTTGCTAAATAAGCCGTTTTCGGAGCAAATTTCGGCTTCATTTGTATGATTTTCCGAAAATCTTGCCAAATAAACCGTTTTCAGAGAATATTTCGGCTTTTTTGAAGAAATCTTTATATTTAGCAATTTTCCCCTTAATTTGGAGGATTTTCCGCAATTCTTGACAAGTAAACCGTTTTCGGAGGAAATTTCGGATGAATTTAGAAGATTTTTAAGAAAATCATGCTAAATAATCCGTTTTCAGAGCAAATTTCGGCATTATTTGGAAGATTTATCTAAAATCTTGCTAAATATGCCGTTTTCGGAGCAAATTTTGGCTTTATTTGGAAGATATTCCGAAAATCTTGCCAAATTAAACGTGTTCGGAGCAAATTTCGGCATTATCTGGAAGATTTTTTCGAAAATCTTGTCAAATAAGACGTTTATAGATGATATTTGGGCTTTATTTAGAAGATTTATCTAAAATCTTGCCATATAAACCGTTTTCGGAGCAATTTTTGGCTTTATTTGGAAGATCTTTTCTAAAATCTTGTCAAATAAGACGTTTATAGAGGAAATTTCGGCTTTATTTGGAAGATTTATCTAAAATCTTGCTAAATAAGCCGTTTTCGGAGAAAATTTTGACCTTATTTGGAAGATTTTTTAGAAAATCTTGCTAAATAAGCCCGTTTTCGGATAAAATTTCGGCTTAATTTGTATGATTTTCCGAAAATCTTGCCAATAAACCGTTTTCGGAGCAAATTTCGGCTTCATTTGGAAGATTTTTTCGAAAATCTTGCTAAATAAGCCGTTTAAGGGGAAAATTTCGGCTTATTTTGGAAGATTTTTCAGAAATCTTCTCAAATAAGTCATTTATAGAGGAAATGTCGGCTGTATTTGGAAAATTTATCTAAAATCTTGCTAAATAAGTTGTTTTTGGAGCAAATTTTGACTTATTTTGGAAGGATTTTTCGAAAAACTTGCTAAATAAGGCGTTTTCAGAGTAAATTTCGGCTTAATTTGGAAGATTTTTTCGAAAATCTTGCTATATAAGCCGTTTTCGTAGCAAATTTCGGATTTATTTCGAAGATTTATCTAAAATCTTGCTAAATAAGCTGTTTTTGGAGCAAATTTTGGCCTTATTTGGAAGATCATTTCGAAAATCTTGTCAAATAAGACGTTTATAGAGGAAATTTCGGCTGTATTTTGAAAATTTATCTAAAATCTTGCTAAATAAGTTGTTTTTGGAGCAAATTTAGGCTTATTTTGGAAGGTTTTTTCGAAAAACTTGCTAAATAAGCCGTTTTCAGAGCAAATTTCGGCTTTTTTTGCAAGATTTATCTAAAATCTTGGTAAATATGCCGTTTTCGGAGAAAATTTCGTCTTATTTTGGAAGATTTTTCAAAAATTTTGCCAAATTAGCAGTTTTTGGATCAAATTTCGGCTTAATTTGGAAGATTTTTTCGAAAATCTTGCTAAATAAGCCGTTTTCGGAGCAAATTTCGGCTTCATTTGTATGATTTTCCGAGAATCTTGCCAAATAAACCGTTTTCAGAGAAAATGTCGGGATATTTTGGAAGATTTTTCAAAAATTTTGCCACATTAGCCGTTTTTGGATAAAATTTCGGCTTAATTTGGCAGATATTTTCGAAAATCTTCTCAAATAAGTCATTTATAGTGGAAATTTCGGCTGTATTTGGAAAACGTATCTAAAATCTTACTAAATAAGTTGTTTTGGAGCATATCCTGGCTTATTTTGGAAGGATTTTTCGAAAAACTTGTCAAATAAGACGTTTATAGAGGAAATTTCGGCTTTATTCGGAAGATTTATCTAAAATCTTGCTAAATAAGCTTTTTTCGGAGAAAATTTTGGCCTTATTTGGAAGAATTTTCACAAAATCTTGCTAAATAAGCCGTTTTCGGATAAAATTTCGGCTTTATTCGGAAGATTTATCTAAAATCTTGCTAAATAAGCCGTTTCCAGAGAAGATTTTGGCTTAATTTGGAAGATTTTATCGAAAATCTTGCTAAATAAGCCGTTTTCGGAGCAAATTTCGGCTTAATTTGGATGATTTTTTCGAAAATCTTGCTAAATAAACCTTTTTAAGAGCAAATTTCGGCTTATTTTGGAAGATTTTTCAGAAATCTTGCCAAATAATGCGTTTTCGGATCAAATTTCAGCTAAATATAAAGATTTTTTCAAAAATCTTGCAAAATAAGCCGTTTTTAGAGCAATTTTCTCCTTAATTTTGAGGATTTTCCGAAATTCTTGCCAAACAAACCGTTTTCGGAGCAAATTTCGGCTTAATTTGGAAGATTTTTTCGAAAATCTTGTCAAATAAGACATTTATAGAGGAAATTTCGGCTGTATTTGGAAAATTTATCTAAAATCTTGCTAAATAAGTTGTTTTTGGAGCAAATTTTGGCTTATTTTGGAAGGATATTTCGAAAAACTTGCTAAATAAGGCGTTTTCAGAGCAAATTTCGGCTTAATTTGGAAGATTTTTTTGAAAATCTTGCTATACAAGCCGTTTTCGTAGCAATTTTCGGCTTAATTTGGAAGATTTGTTGAAAATTTTGCTAAATAAGCTGTCTTTGGAGCAAATTTTGGCCTTATTTGGATGATCATTTCGAAAATCTTGTCAAATAAGACGTTTATAGAGGAAATTTCGGCTTTATTTGGAAGATTTATCTAAAATCTTGCTATCTAAGCCGTTTTCGGAGAAAATTTTGGCCTTATTTGGAAGATTTTTCACAAAATCTTGCTAAATAAGCCGTTTTCGGGTAAATTTCGGCCTATTTTTGAAGATTTATCTAACGTCTTGCTAAATAAGCCGTTTTCGGAGCAAATTTCTGCTTAATTTGTATGATTTTTTCGAAAATCTTGCTAAATAAGCCGTTTAAAGAGCAAATTTCGGCTTATTTTGGAAGATTTTTCAGAAATCTTGCCAAATAATACGTTTTCGGATCAAATTTCGGCTAAATATAAAGATTTCTTCAAAGATCTTTCAAAATAAGCCGTTTTCAGAGCAATTTTCCCCTTAATTTGGAGGATTTTCCGAAATTCTTGACAAATAAACCGTTTTCGGAGCAAACTTCGGCTTAATTTGGAAGATTTTTTCGAAAATCTTCTCAAATAATACGTTTATAGAGGAAATTTCGGCTTTATTTCGAAGATTTATCTAAAATCGTGCTAAATAAGCCGTTTTCGGAGCAAATTTCGGCTTAATTTAGAAGATTATTTCGAAAATTTTGCCAAATTAGTCGTCTTGGATGAAATTTCGGCTTAATTTGGCAGATTTTTTCGAAAATCTTGTCAAATAAGTCATTTATAGAGGAAATTTCGGCTGTATTTTGAAAATTTATATAAAATCTTGCTAAATAAGTTGTTTTTGGAGCAAATTTTGACTTATTTTGGAAGTTTTTTTTTCGAAAAACTTGCTAAATAAGCCGTATTCAGAGCAAATTTCGGCTTAATTTGGAAGATTTTTCCGAAATTCCTGCCAAATAAACCGTTTTGGGAGCAAATTTCGGCTTAATTTAGAAGATTTTTTCGAAAATCATGCTAAATAAGCCGTTTTCAGAGCAAATTTCGGCTTTATTTGCAAGATTTATCTAAAATTTTGGTAAATACGCCGTTTTCGGAGAAAATTTCGTCTTATTTTGGAAGATTTTTCAAAACTTTTGCCAAATTAGCCGTTTTTGGATCAAATTTCGGCTTAATTTGGAAGATTTTTTCGAAAATCTTCTCAAATAAGACGTTTATAGAGGAAATTTCGGCTTCATTTGTATGATTTTCCGAAAATCTTCCAAATAAACCGTTTTCGGAGAAAATTTCGGCTATTTTGGAAGATTTTTCAAAAATGTTGCCACATTAGCTGTTTTTGGATAAAATTTCGGCTTAATTTGGCAGATTTTTTCAAAAATCTTCTCAAATAAGTCATTTATAGAGGAAATGTCGGCTGTATTTGGAAAATTTATCTAAAATCTTGCTAAATAAGTTGTTTTTGGAGCAAATTTTGACTTATTTTGGAAGGATTTTTCGAAAAACTTGCTAAATAAGGCGTTTTCAGAGTAAATTTCGGCTTAATTTGGAAGATTTTTTCGAAAATCTTGCTATATAAGCCGTTTTCGTAGCAAATTTCGGCTTAATTTTGAAGATTTGTTGAAAATCTTGCTAAATAAGCTGTTTTTGGAGCAAATTTTGGCCTTATTTGGAAGATCATTTCGAAAATCTTGTCAAATAAGACGTTTATAGAGGAAATTTCGGCTGTATTTTGAAAATTTATCTAAAATCTTGCTAAATAAGTTGTTTTTGGAGCAAATTTAGGCTTATTTTGGAAGGTTTTTTCGAAAAACTTGCTAAATAAGCCGTTTTCAGAGCAAATTTCGGCTTTTTTTGCAAGATTTATCTAAAATCTTGGTAAATATGCCGTTTTCGGAGAAAATTTCGTCTTATTTTGGAAGATTTTTCAAAAATTTTGCCAAATTAGCAGTTTTTGGATCAAATTTCGGCTTAATTTGGAAGATTTTTTCGAAAATCTTGCTAAATAAGCCGTTTTCGGAGCAAATTTCGGCTTCATTTGTATGATTTTCCGAGAATCTTGCCAAATAAACCGTTTTCAGAGAAAATGTCGGGATATTTTGGAAGATTTTTCAAAAATTTTGCCACATTAGCCGTTTTTGGATAAAATTTCGGCTTAATTTGGCAGATATTTTCGAAAATCTTCTCAAATAAGTCATTTATAGTGGAAATTTCGGCTGTATTTGGAAAACGTATCTAAAATCTTACTAAATAAGTTGTTTTGGAGCATATCCTGGCTTATTTTGGAAGGATTTTTCGAAAAACTTGTCAAATAAGACGTTTATAGAGGAAATTTTGGCTTTATTCGGAAGATTTATCTAAAATCTTGCTAAATAAGCTTTTTTCGGAGAAAATTTTGGCCTTATTTGGAAGAATTTTCACAAAATCTTGCTAAATAAGCCGTTTTCGGATAAAATTTCGGCTTATTTTCGAAGATTTATCTAAAGTCTTGCTAAATAAGCCGTTTTCAGAGAAGTTTTTGGCTTAATTTGGAAGATTTTATCGAAAATCTTGCTAAATAAGCCGTTTTCGGAGCAAATTTCGGCTTAATTTGGATGATTTTTTCGAAAATCTTGCTAAATAAGCCTTTTTAAGAGCAAATTTCGGCTTATTTTGGAAGATTTTTCAGAAATCTTGCCAAATAAGCCGTTTTCGGAGCAAATTTCGGCTTCATTTGTATGATTTTCCGAGAATCTTGCCAAATAAACCGTTTTCAGAGAAAATGTCGGGATATTTTGGAAGATTTTTCAAAAATTTTGCCACATTAGCCGTTTTTGGATAAAATTTCGGCTTAATTCGGAAGATTTTTTCGAAAATCTTCTCAAATAAGACGTTTTAGAGGAAATTTTGGCTATATTTGGAAGATTTATCTAAAATCTTGCTAAATAAGCCGTTTTCGGAGCAAATATTGGCTTATTTTGTATGGTTTTTTCGAAATGCCTGCTAAATAAGCCGTTTTCAGTGTAAATTTCGGCTTAATTTGCAAGATTTTTTCGAAAATCTTGCCAAATAAGACGCTTATAGAGGAAATTTCGGTTTTATTTCGAAAATTTATCTAAAATCTTGCTAAATAAGCCGTTTTCAAAGAAAATTTTGCCTTTATTTGGAAGAGTTTTTAGAAAATCTTGCCAAATTAGCCGTTTTAGGAGCAAATTTCGGCTTATTTTGGATGATTTTTCAGAAATCCTTCCAAATAATGCGTTTTCGGATCAAATTTCGGCTAAATATATAGATTTCTTCAAAAATCTTGTAAAATAAGCCGTTTTCAGAGCATTTTCCCCTTAATTTGGAGGATATTCCGCAATTCTTGACAAGTAAACCGTTTTCGGAGCAAATTTCGGATGAATTTAGAAGATTTTTAAGAAAATCATGCTAAATAATCCGTTTTCAGAGCAAATTTCGGCTTTATTTGGAAGATTTATCTAAAATCTTGCTAAATATGCCGTTTTCAGAGCAAATTTCGGCTTTATTTGGAAGATTTATCTAAAATCTTGCTAAATATGCCGTTTTCGGAGCAAATTTTGGCTTTATTTGGAAGATATTCCGAAAATCTTGCCAAATTAAACATGTTCGGAGCAAATTTCGGCATTATCTGGAAGATTTTTTCGAAAATCTTGTCAAATAAGACGTTTATAGATGATATTTGGGCTTTATTTAGAAGATTTATCTAAAATCTTGCCATATAAACCGTTTTCGGTGCAATTTTTGGCTTTATTTGGAAGATCTTTTCGAAAATCTTGTCAAATAAGACGTTTATAGAGGAAATTTCGGCTTTATTTGGAAGATTTATCTAAAATCTTGCTAAATAAGCCGTTTTCGGAGAAAATTTCGGCTTAATTTGGAAGATTTTTCCGAAATTCCTGCCAAATAAACCGTTTTCGGAGCAAATTTCGGCTTAATTTGTATGATTTTTTCGAAAATCTTGCTAAATAAGCCTTTTTAAGAGCAAATTTCGGCTTATTTTGGAAGATTTTTCAGAAATTCTTGCCAAACAAACCGTTTTCGGAGCAAATTTCGGCTTAATTTGGAAGATTTTTTCGAAAATCTTGTCAAATAAGACATTTATAGAGGAAATTTCGGCTGTATTTTGAAAATTTATCTAAAATCTTGCTAAATAAGTTGTTTTTGGAGTAAACTTTGACTTATTTTGGAAGGTTTTTTCGAAAAACTTGCTAAATAAGCCGTATTCAGAGCAAATTTCGGCTTAATTTGGAAGAGTTTTTCGAAAATCTTGTCAAATAAGACATTTATAGAGGAAATTTCGGCTGTATTTTGAAAATTTATCTAAAATCTTGCTAAAAAAGTTGTTTTTGGAGTAAACTTTGACTTATTTTGGAAGGTTTTTTCGAAAAACTTGCTAAATAAGCCGTATTCAGAGCAAATTTCGGCTTAATTTGGAAGAGTTTTCCGAAATTCCTGCCAAATAAACCGTTTTCGGAGCAAATTTCGGCTTAATTTAGAAGATTTTTTCGAAAATCTTGCTAAATAAGCCGTTTTCAGAGCAAATTTCGGCTTTATTTGCAAGATTTATCTAAAATCTTGGTAAATATGCCGTTTTTGGAGAAAATTTCGTCTTATTTTGGAAGATATTTAAAAATTTTGCCAAATTAGCCGTTTTTGGATCAAATTTCGGCTTAATTTGGTAGATTTTTTCGAAAATCTTGCTAAATAAGCCGTTTTCGGAGCAAATTTCGGCTTCATTTGTATGATTTTCCGAAAATCTTGCCAAATAAACCGTTTTCAGAGAATATTTCGGCTTATTTTGCAAGATTTTTGAAGAAATCTTTATATTTAGCAATTTTCCCCTTAATTTGGAGGATTTTCCGCAATTCTTGACAAGTAAACCGTTTTCGGAGGAAATTTCGGATGAATTTAGAAGATTTTTAAGAAAATCATGCTAAATAATCCGTTTTCAGAGCAAATTTCGGCTTTATTTGGAAGATTTATCTAAAATCTTGCTAAATATGCCGTTTTCGGAGCAAATTTTGGCTTTATTTGGAAGATATTCCGAAAATCTTGCCAAATTAAACGTGTTCGGAGCAAATTTCGGCATTATCTGGAAGATTTTTTCGAAAATCTTGTCAAATAAGACGTTTATAGATGATATTTGGGCTTTATTTAGAAGATTTATCTAAAATCTTGCCATATAAACCGTTTTCGGTGCAATTTTTGGCTTTATTTGGAAGATCTTTTCGAAAATCTTGTCAAATAAGACGTTTATAGAGGAAATTTCGGCTTTATTTGGAAGATTTATCTAAAATCTTGCTAAATAAGCCGTTTTCGGAGAAAATTTTGACCTTATTTGGAAGATTTTTTAGAAAATCTTGCTAAATAAGCCCGTTTTCGGATAAAATTTCGGCTTAATCTGTATGATTTTCCGAAAATCTTGCCAATAAACCGTTTTCGGAGCAAATTTCGGCTTCATTTGGAAGATTTTTTCGAAAATCTTGCTAAATAAGCCGTTTAAGGGGAAAATTTCGGCTTATTTTGGAAGATTTTTCAGAAATCTTGCCAAATAATGCGTTTTCGGATCAAATTTCGGTTAAATATAAAGATTTCTTCAAAAATCTTGCAAAATAAGCCGTTTTCAGAGCAATTTTCCCCTTAATTTGGAGGAGTTTCCGAAATTCTTGACGAATAAACCGTTTTCTGAGCAAATTTCGGCTTAATTTGGAAGATTTTTTCAGAAATCTTCTCAAATAAGACGTTTATAGAGGAAATTTCGGATTTATTTCGAAGATTTATCTAAAATCTTGCTAAATAAGCCGTTTTCGGAGCAAATTTCGGCTTAATTTGGAAGATTTTTTCGAAAATCTTGCTAAATAAGCCGTTTTCGGAGCAAATTTCGGCTTCATTTGTATGATTTTCCGAAAATCTTGCCAAATAAACCGTTTTCAGAGAAAATGTTGGCTTATTTTGGAAGATTTTTTAAAAATTTTGCCACATTAGCCGTTTTTGGATAAAATTTCGGCTTAATTTGGCAGATTTTTTCGAAAATCTTCTCAAATAAGTCATTTATAGAGGAAATTTCGGCTGTATTTGGAAAACTAATCTAAAATCTTACTAAATAAGTTGTTTTTGGAGCAAATTTTGGCTTATTTTGGAAGGATTTTTCGAAAAACTTGCTAAATAAGGCGTTTTCAGAGCAAATTTCGGCTTAATTTGGAAGATTTTTTCGAAAATCAGGCTATATAAGCCGTTTTCGTAGCAAATTTCGGCTTAATTTGGAAGATTTGTTGAAAATCTTGCTAAATAAGCTGTTTTTGGAGGAAATTTTGGCCTTATTTGGAAGATCATTTCGAAAATCTTGTCAAATAAGACGTTTATAGAGGAAATTTCGGCTGTATTTTGAAAATTTATCTAAAATCTTGCTAAATAAGTTGTATTTGGAGCAAATTTTGGCTTATTTTGGAAGGTTTTTTCGAAAAACTTGCTAAATAAGCCGTTTTCGGATAAAATTTCGGCTTATTTTCGAAGATTTATCTAAAGTCTTGCTAAATAAGCCGTTCTCAGAGAAGATTTTGGCTTAATTTGGAAGATTTTATCGAAAATCTTGCTAAATAAGCCGTTTTCGGAGCAAATTTCGGCTTAATTTGTATGATTTTTTCGGAAATCTTGCTAAATAAGCCGTTTTAAGAGCAAATTTCGGCTTATTTTGGAATATTTTTCAGAAATCTTGCCAAATAATGCGTTTTCGGATCAAATTTTAGCTAAATATAAAGATTTTTTCAAAAATCTTGCAAAATAAGCCGTTTTTAGAGCAATTTTCTCCTTAATTTTGAGGATTTTCCGAAATTCTTGCCAAACAAAACCTTTTTCGGAGCAAATTTCGGCTTAATTTGGAAGATTTTTTCGAAAATCTTGTCAAATAAGACATTTATAGAGGAAATTTCGGCTGTATTTTGAAAATTTATCTAAAATCTTGCTAAATAAGTTGTTTTTGGAGCAAACTTTGACTTATTTTGGAAGGTTTTTTCGAAAAACTTGCTAAATAAGCCGTATTCAGAGCAAATTTCGGCTTAATTTGGAAGAGTATTCCGAAATTCCTTGTAAATAAACCGTTTTCGGAGCAAATTTCGGCTTAATTTAGAAGATTTTTTCGAAAATCATGCTAAATAAGCCGTTTTCAGAGCAAATTTCGGCTTTATTTGCAAGATTTATCTAAAATCTTGGTAAATATGCCGTTTTCGGAGAAAATGTCGTCTTATTTTGGAAGATTTTTCAAAAATTTTGCCAAATTAGCCGTTTTTGGATCAAATTTCGGCTTAATTTGGAAGATTTTTTCGAAAATCTTGCTAAATAAGCCGTTTTCGGAGCAAATTTCGGCTTCATTTGTATGATTTTCCGAAAATCTTGCCAAATAAACCGTTTTCAGAGAATATTTCGGCTTATTTTGGAAGATTTATCTAAAATCTTGCCATATAAACCGTTTTCGGTGCAATTTTTGGCTTTATTTGGAAGATCTTTTCGAAAATCTTGTCAAATAAGACGTTTATAGAGGAAATTTCGGCTTTATTTGGAAGATTTATCTAAAATCTTGCTAAATAAGCCGTTTTCGGAGAAGATTTTGACCTTATTTGGATGATTTTTTAGAAAATCTTGCTAAATAAGCCCGTTTTCGGATAAAATTTCGGCTTAATTTGTATGATTTTCCGAAAATCTTGCCAATAAACCGTTTTCGGAGCAAATTTCGGCTTCATTTGGAAGATTTTTTCGAAAATCTTGCTAAATAAGCCGTTTAAGGGGAAAATTTCGGCTTATTTTGGAAGATTTTTCAGAAATCTTGCCAAATAATGCGTTTTCGGATCAAATTTCGGTTAAATATAAAGATTTCTTCAAAAATCTTGCAAAATAAGCCGTTTTCAGAGCAATTTTCCCCTTAATTTGGAGGATTCTCCGAAATTCTTGACGAATAAACCGTTTTCTGAGCAAATTTCGGCTTAATTTGGAAGATTTTTTCAGAAATCTTCTCAAATAAGACGTTTATAGAGGAAATTTCGGATTTATTTCCAAGATTTATCTAAAATCTTGCTAAATAAGCCGTTTTCGGAGCAAATTTCGGCTTAATTTGGAAGATTTTTTCGAAAATCTTGCTAAATAAGCCGTTTTCGGAGCAAATTTCGGCTTCATTTGTATGATTTTCCGAAAATCTTGCCAAATAAACCGTTTTCAGAGAAAATGTCGGCTTATTTTGGAAGATTTTTTAAAAATTTTGCCACATTAGCCGTTTTTGGATAAAATTTCGGCTTAATTTGGCAGATTTTTTCGAAAATCTTCTCAAATAAGTCATTTATAGAGGAAATTTCGGCTGTATTTGGAAAACGTATCTAAAATCTTACTAAATAAGTTGTTTTTGGAGCATATCCTGGCTTATTTTGGAAGGATTTTTCGAAAAACTTGCTAAATAAGGCGTTTTCAGAGCAAATTTCGGCTTAATTTGGAAGATTTTTTCGAAAATCTTGCTATATAAGCCGTTTTCGTAGCAAATTTCGGCTTAATTTGGAAGATTTGTTGAAAATCTTGCTAAATAAGTTGTTTTTGGAGCAAATTTTGGCCTTATTTGGAAGATCATTTCAAAAATCTTGTCAAATAAGACGTTTATAGAGGAAATTTCGGCTTTATTCGGAAGATTTATCTAAAATCTTGCTAAATAAGCTTTTTTCGGAGAAAATTTTGGCTTTATTTGGAAGATTTTTCACAAAATCTTGCTAAATAAGCCGTTTTCGGATAAAATTTCGGCTTATTTTCGAAGATTTATCTAAAGTCTTGCTAAATAAGCCGTTTTCAGAGAAGATTTTGGCTTAATTTGGAAGATTTTATCAAAAATCTTGCTAAATAAGCCGTTTTTGGAGCAAATTTCGGCTTAATTTGTATGATTTTTTCGAAAATCTTGCTAAATAAGCCTTTTTAAGAGCGAATTTCGGCTTATTTTGGAAGATTTTTCAGAAATCTTGCCAAATAATGCGTTTTCGGATCAAATTTTAGCTAAATATAAAGATTTTTTCAAAAATCTTGCAAAATAAGCCGTTTTTAGAGCAATTTTCTCCTTAATTTTGAGGATTTTCCGAAATTCTTGCCAAACAAAACCTTTTTCGGAGCAAATTTCGGCTTAATTTGGAAGATTTTTTAGAAAATCTTGTCAAATAAGACATTTATAGAGGAAATTTCGGCTGTATTTTGAAAATTTATCTAAAATCTTGCTAAATAAGTTGTTTTTGGAGCAAACTTTGACTTATTTTGGAAGGTTTTTTCGAAAAACTTGCTAAATAAGCCGTATTCAGAGCAAATTTCGGCTTAATTTGGAAGAGTTTTCCGAAATTCCTGCCAAATAAACCGTTTTCGGAGCAAATTTCGGCTTATCTTAGAAGATTTTTTCGAAAATCATGCTAAATAAGCCGTTTTCGGAGCAAATTTCGGCTTCATTTGTATGATTTTCCGAAAATCTTGCCAAATAAACCGTTTTCAGAGAAAATTTCGGCTTATTTTGGAAGATTTTTCAAAAATTTTGCCACATTAGCCGTTTTTGGATAAAATTTCGGCTGAATTCGGAAGATTTTTTCGAAAATCTTCTCAAATAAGACGTTTTAGAGGAAATTTCGGCTATATTTGGAAGTTTTATCTAAAATCTTGCTAAATAAGCCGTTTTCGGAGCAAATATTGGCTTATTTTGTATGGTTTTTTCCAAATGCCTGCTAAATAAGCCGTTTTCAGTGTAAATTTCGGCTTAATTTGCAAGATTTTTTGAAAAAATCTTGCAAATTAAGCCGTTTTCAGAGCATATTTCGCATTTATTTGGCAGATTTTTTCGAAAATCTTGCCAAATAAGACGCTTATAGAGGAATTTCTGTTTTATTTCGAAAATGTATCTAAAATCTTGCTAAATAAGCCGTTTTCAAAGAAAATTTTGCCTTTATTTGGAAGAGTTTTTAGAAAATCTTGCCAAATTAGCCGTTTTAGGAGCAAATTTCGGCTTATTTTGGAAGATTTTTCAGAAATCTTGCCAAATAATGCGTTTTCGGAGCATTATCCTCTTAATTTGGAGGATTTTCCGAAATTCTTGGCAAGTAAACCGTTTTCGGAGCAAATTTCGGCTTAATTTAGAAGATTTTTAAGAAAATCATGCTAAATAAGCCGTTTTCGGAGCAAATTTCGGCTTCATTTGTATGATTTTCCGAAAATCTTGCCAAATAAACCGTTTTCAGAGAAAATTTCGGCTTATTTTGGAAGATTTTTCAAAAATTTTGCCACATTAGCCGTTTTTGGATAAAATTTCGGCTTAATTCGGAAGATTTTTTCGAAAATCTTCTCAAATAAGACGTTTTAGAGGAAATTTCGGCTATATTTGGAAGATTTATCTAAAATCTTGCTAAATAAGCCGTTTTCGGAGCAAATATTGGCTTATTTTGTATGGTTTTTTCGAAATGCCTGCTAAATAAGCCGTTTTCAGTGTAAATTTCGGCTTAATTTGCAAGATTTTTTGAAAAAATCTTGCAAATTAAGCCGTTTTCAGAGCATATTTCGCATTTATTTGGCAGATTTTTTCGAAAATCTTGCCAAATAAGACGCTTATAGAGGAATTTCTGTTTTATTTCGAAAATTTATCTAAAATCTTGCTAAATAAGCCGTTTTCAAAGAAAATTTTGCCTTTATTTGGAAGAGTTTTTAGAAAATCTTGCCAAATTAGCCGTTTTAGAAGCAAATTTCGGCTTATTTTGGATGATTTTTCAGAAATCTTGCCAAATAATGCGTTTTCGGAGCATTATCCTCTTAATTTGGAGGATTTTCCGAAATTCTTGGCAAGTAAACCGTTTTCGGAGCAAATTTCGGCTTAATTTAGAAGATTTTTAAGAAAATCATGCTAAATAAGCCGTTTTCAGAGCAAATTTCGGCTTTATTTGGAAGATTTATCTAAAATCTTGCTAAATATGCCGTGTTCGGAGCAAATTTCCGCATTATCTGGAAGATTTTTTCGAAAATCGTGTCAAATAAGACGTTTATAGATGATATTTGGGCTTTATTTAGAAGATTTATCTAAAATCTTGCCATATAAACCGTTTTCGGTGCAATTTTTGGCTTTATTTGGAAGATCTTTTCGAAAATCTTGTCAAATAAGACGTTTATAGAGGAAATTTCGGCCTTATTTGGAAGATTTTTTAGAAAATCTTGCTAAATAAGCCCGTTTTCGAATAAAATTTCGGCCTAATTGGTATGATTTTCCGAAAATCTTGCCAATAAACCGTTTTCGGAGCAAATTTCGGCTTCATTTGGAAGATTTTTTCGAAAATCTTGCTAAATAAGCCGTTTAAGGGGAAAATTTCAGCTTATTTTGGAAGATTTTTCAGAAATCTTGCCAAATAATGCGTTTTCGGATCAAATTTCGGTTAAATATAAAGATTTCTTCAAAAATCTTGCAAAATAAGCCGTTTTCAGAGCAATTTTCCCCTTAATTTGGAGGATTTTCCGAAATTCTTGACGAATAAACCGTTTTCTGAGCAAATTTCGGCTTAATTTGGAAGATTTTTTCAGAAATCTTCTCAAATAAGACGTTTATAGAGGAAATTTCGGATTTATTTCGAAGATTTATCTAAAATCTTGCTAAATAAGCCGTTTTCGGAGCAAATATTGGCTTATTTTGTATGGTTTTTTCGAAATGCCTGCTAAATAAGCCGTTTTCAGTGTAAATTTCGGCTTAATTTGCAAGATTTTTTGAAAAAATCTTGCAAATTAAGCCGTTTTCAGAGCATATTTCGCATTTATTTGGCAGATTTTTTCGAAAATCTTGCCAAATAAGACGCTTATAGAGGAATTTCTGTTTTATTTCGAAAATTTATCTAAAATCTTGCTAAATAAGCCGTTTTCAAAGAAAATTTTGCCTTTATTTGGAAGAGTTTTTAGAAAATCTTGCCAAATTAGCCGTTTTAGAAGCAAATTTCGGCTTATTTTGGATGATTTTTCAGAAATCTTGCCAAATAATGCGTTTTCGGAGCATTATCCTCTTAATTTGGAGGATTTTCCGAAATTCTTGGCAAGTAAACCGTTTTCGGAGCAAATTTCGGCTTAATTTAGAAGATTTTTAAGAAAATCATGCTAAATAAGCCGTTTTCAGAGCAAATTTCGGCTTTATTTGGAAGATTTATCTAAAATCTTGCTAAATATGCCGTGTTCGGAGCAAATTTCCGCATTATCTGGAAGATTTTTTCGAAAATCGTGTCAAATAAGACGTTTATAGATGATATTTGGGCTTTATTTAGAAGATTTATCTAAAATCTTGCCATATAAACCGTTTTCGGTGCAATTTTTGGCTTTATTTGGAAGATCTTTTCGAAAATCTTGTCAAATAAGACGTTTATAGAGGAAATTTCGGCCTTATTTGGAAGATTTTTTAGAAAATCTTGCTAAATAAGCCCGTTTTCGAATAAAATTTCGGCCTAATTGGTATGATTTTCCGAAAATCTTGCCAATAAACCGTTTTCGGAGCAAATTTCGGCTTCATTTGGAAGATTTTTTCGAAAATCTTGCTAAATAAGCCGTTTAAGGGGAAAATTTCAGCTTATTTTGGAAGATTTTTCAGAAATCTTGCCAAATAATGCGTTTTCGGATCAAATTTCGGTTAAATATAAAGATTTCTTCAAAAATCTTGCAAAATAAGCCGTTTTCAGAGCAATTTTCCCCTTAATTTGGAGGATTTTCCGAAATTCTTGACGAATAAACCGTTTTCTGAGCAAATTTCGGCTTAATTTGGAAGATTTTTTCAGAAATCTTCTCAAATAAGACGTTTATAGAGGAAATTTCGGATTTATTTCGAAGATTTATCTAAAATCTTGCTAAATAAGTCGTTTTCGGAGCAAATTTCGGCTTAATTTGGAAGATTTTTTCGAAAATCTTGCTAAATAAGCCGTTTTCGGAGCAAATTTCGGCTTCATTTGTATGATTTTCCGAAAATCTTGCCAAATAAACCGTTTTCAGAGAAAATGTCGGCTTATTTTGGAAGATTTTTTAAAAATTTTGCCACATTAGCCGTTTTTGGATAAAATTTCGGCTTAATTCGGAAGATTTTTTCGAAAATCTTCTCAAATAAGACGTTTTAGAGGAAATTTCGGCTATATTTGGAAGATTTATCTAAAATCTTGCTAAATAAGCCGTTTTCGGAGCAAATATTGGCTTATTTTGTATGGTTTTTTCGAAATGCCTGCTAAATAAGCCGTTTTCAGTGTAAATTTCGGCTTAATTTGCAAGATTTTTTGAAAAAATCTTGCAAATTAAGCCGTTTTCAGAGCATATTTCGCATTTATTTGGCAGATTTTTTCGAAAATCTTGCCAAATAAGACGCTTATAGAGGAATTTCTGTTTTATTTCGAAAATTTATCTAAAATCTTGCTAAATAAGCCGTTTTCAAAGAAAATTTTGCCTTTATTTGGAAGAGTTTTTAGAAAATCTTGCCAAATTAGCCGTTTTAGGAGCAAATATCGGCTTATTTTGGATGATTTTTCAGAAATCTTGCCAAATAATGCGTTTTCGGAGCATTATCCTCTTAATTTGGAGGATTTTCCGAAATTCTTGGCAAGTAAACCGTTTTCGGAGCAAATTTCGGATGAATTTAGAAGATTTTTAAGAAAATCATGCTAAATAAGACGTTTTCAGAGCAAATTTCGGCTTTATTTGGAAGATTTATCTAAAATCTTGCTAAATATGCCGTGTTCGGAGCAAATTTCCGCATTATCTGGAAGATTTTTTCGAAAATCGTGTCAAATAAGACGTTTATAGATGATATTTGGGCTTTATTTAGAAGATTTATCTAAAATCTTGCCATATAAACCGTTTTCGGTGCAATTTTTGGCTTTATTTGGAAGATCTTTTCGAAAATCTTGTCAAATAAGACGTTTATAGAGGAAATTTCGGCCTTATTTGGAAGATTTTTTAGAAAATCTTGCCAAATAATGCGTTTTCGGATCAAATTTCGGTTAAATATAAAGATTTCTTCAAAAATCTTGCAAAATAAGCCGTTTTCAGAGCAATTTTCCCCTTAATTTGGAGGATTTTCCGAAATTCTTGACGAATAAACCGTTTTCTGAGCAAATTTCGGCTTAATTTGGAAGATTTTTTCAGAAATCTTCTCAAATAAGACGTTTATAGAGGAAATTTCGGATTTATTTCGAAGATTTATCTAAAATCTTGCTAAATAAGTCGTTTTCGGAGCAAATTTCGGCTTAATTTGGAAGATTTTTTCGAAGATCTTGCTAAATAAGCCGTTTTCGGAGCAAATTTCGGCTTCATTTGTATGATTTTCCGAAAATCTTGCCAAATAAACCGTTTTCAGAGAAAATGTCGGCTTATTTTGGAAGATTTTTTAAAAATTTTGCCACATTAGTCGTTTTTGGATCAAATTTCGGCTTAATTTGGCAGATTTTTTCGAAAATCTTCTCAAATAAGTCATTTATAGAGGAAATTTCGGCTGTATTTGGAAAACTTATCTAAAATCTTACTAAATAAGTTGTTTTTGGAGCAAATTCTGTCTTATTTTGGAAGGATTTTTCGAAAAACTTGCTAAATAAGGCGTTTTCAGAGCAAATTTCGGCTTAATTTGGAAGATTTTTTCGAAAATCTTGCTATATAAGCCGTTTTCGTAGCAAATTTCGGCTTAATTTGGAAGATTTGTTGAAAATCTTGCTAAATAAGCTGTTTTTGGAGCAAATTTTGGCCATATTTGGAAGATCATTTCGAAAATCTTGTCAAATAAGACGTTTATAGAGGAAATTTCGGCTGTATTTTGAAAATTTATCTAAAATCTTGCTAAATAAGTTGTTTTTGGAGCAAATTTTGGCTTATTTTGGAAGGTTTTTTCGAAAAACGTGCTAAATAAGCCGTATTCAGAGCAAATTTCGGCTTAATTTGGAAGATTTTTCCGAAATTCCTGCCAAATAAATGTTTTGGGAGCAAATTTCGGCTTAATTTAGAAGATTTTTTCGAAAATCATGCTAAATAAGCCGTTTTCAGAGGAAATTTCTGCTTTATTTGCAAGTACATTTATCTAAAATCTTGGTAAATATGCCGTTTTCGGAGAAAATTTCGTCTTATTTTGGAAGATTTTTCAAAAATTTTGCCAAATTAGCCGTTTTTGGATCAAATTTCGGCTTATTTGGAAGATTTTTTCGAAAATCTTCCTAAAGAAGCCGTTTTCGGAGCAAATTTCGGCTTCATTTGTATGATTTTCCGAGAATCTTGCCAAATAAACCGTTTTCAGAGAAAATGTCGGCTTATTTTGGAAGATTTTTCAAAAATTTTGCCACATTAGCCGTTTTTGGATAAAATTTCGGCTTAATTTGGCAGATTTTTTCGAAAATCTTCTCAAATAAGTCATTTATAGAGGAAATTTCGGCTGTATTTGGAAAACTTATCTAAAATCTTACTAAATAAGTTGTTTTTGGAGCAAATTCTGGCTTACTTTGGAAGGATTTTTCGAAAAACTTGCTAAATAAGGCGTTTTCAGAGCAAATTTCGGCTTAATTTGGAAGATTTTTTGAAAATCTTGCTATATAAGCCGTTTTCGTAGCAAATTTCGGCTTAATTTGGAAGATTTGTTGAAAATCTTGCTAAATAAGCTGTTTTTGGAGCAAATTTTGGCCTTATTTGGAAGATCATTTCGAAAATCTTGTCAAATAGGACGTTTATAGAGGAAATTTCGGCTTTATTCGGAAGATTTATCTAAAATCTTGCTAAATAAGCTTTTTTCGGAGAAAATTTTGGCTTTATTTGGAAGATTTTTCACAAAATCTTGCTAAATAAGCCGTTTTCGGATAAAATTTCGGCTTATTTTCGAAGATTTATCTAAAGTCTTGCTAAATAAGCCGTTTTCAGAGAAGATTTTGGCTTAATTTGGAAGATTTTTTCGGAAATCTTGCTAAATAAGCCGTTTTAAGAGCAAATTTCGGCTTATTTTGGAATATTTTTCAGAAATCTTGCCAAATAATGCGTTTTCGGATCAAATTTTAGCTAAATATAAAGATTTTTCAAAAATCTTGCAAAATAAGCCGTTTTTAGAGCAATTTTCTCCTTAATTTTGAGGATTTTCCGAAATTCTTGCCAAACAAAACCTTTTTCGGAGCAAATTTCGGCTTAATTTGGAAGATTTTTTCGAAAATCTTGTCAAATAAGACATTTATAGAGGAAATTTCGGCTGTATTTTGAAAATTTATCTAAAATCTTGCTAAATAAGTTGTTTTTGGAGCAAACTTTGACTTATTTTGGAAGGTTTTTTCGAAAAACTTGCTAAATAAGCCGTATTCAGAGCAAATTTCGGCTTAATTTGGAAGAGTATTCCGAAATTCCTTGTAAATAAACCGTTTTCGGAGCAAATTTCGGCTTAATTTAGAAGATTTTTTCGAAAATCATGCTAAATAAGCCGTTTTCAGAGCAAATTTCGGCTTTATTTGCAAGATTTATCTAAAATCTTGGTAAATATGCCGTTTTCGGAGAAAATGTCGTCTTATTTTGGAAGATTTTTCAAAAATTTTGCCAAATTAGCCGTTTTTGGATCAAATTTCGGCTTAATTTGGAAGATTTTTTCGAAAATCTTGCTAAATAAGCCGTTTTCGGAGCAAATTTCGGCTTCATTTGTATGATTTTCCGAAAATCTTGCCAAATAAACCGTTTTCAGAGAATATTTCGGCTTATTTTGGAAGATTTATCTAAAATCTTGCCATATAAACCGTTTTCGGTGCAATTTTTGGCTTTATTTGGAAGATCTTTTCGAAAATCTTGTCAAATAAGACGTTTATAGAGGAAATTTCGGCTTTATTTGGAAGATTTATCTAAAATCTTGCTAAATAAGCCGTTTTCGGAGAAGATTTTGACCTTATTTGGAAGATTTTTTAGAAAATCTTGCTAAATAAGCCCGTTTTCGGATAAAATTTCGGCTTTATTTGTATGATTTTCCGAAAATCTTGCCAATAAACCGTTTTCGGAGCAAATTTCGGCTTCATTTGGAAGATTTTTTCGAAAATCTTGCTAAATAAGCCGTTTAAGGGGAAAATTTCGGCTTATTTTGGAAGATTTTTCAGAAATCTTGCCAAATAATGCGTTTTCGGATCAAATTTCGGTTAAATATAAAGATTTCTTCAAAAATCTTGCAAAATAAGCCGTTTTCAGAGCAATTTTCCCCTTAATTTGGAGGATTCTCCGAAATTCTTGACGAATAAACCGTTTTCTGAGCAAATTTCGGCTTAATTTGGAAGATTTTTTCAGAAATCTTCTCAAATAAGACGTTTATAGAGGAAATTTCGGATTTATTTCCAAGATTTATCTAAAATCTTGCTAAATAAGCCGTTTTCGGAGCAAATTTCGGCTTCATTTGTATGATTTTCCGAAAATCTTGCCAAATAAACCGTTTTCAGAGAAAATGTCGGCTTATTTTGGAAGATTTTTTAAAAATTTTGCCACATTAGCCGTTTTTGGATAAAATTTCGGCTTAATTTGGCAGATTTTTTCGAAAATCTTCTCAAATAAGTCATTTATAGAGGAAATTTCGGCTGTATTTGGAAAACGTATCTAAAATCTTACTAAATAAGTTGTTTTTGGAGCATATCCTGGCTTATTTTGGAAGGATTTTTCGAAAAACTTGCTAAATAAGGCGTTTTCAGAGCAAATTTCGGCTTAATTTGGAAGATTTTTTCGAAAATCTTGCTATATAAGCCGTTTTCGTAGCAAATTTCGGCTTAATTTGGAAGATTTGTTGAAAATCTTGCTAAATAAGCTGTTTTTGGAGCAAATTTTGGCCTTATTTGGAAGATCATTTCAAAAATCTTGTCAAATAAGACGTTTATAGAGGAAATTTCGGCTTTATTCGGAAGATTTATCTAAAATCTTGCTAAATAAGCTTTTTTCGGAGAAAATTTTGGCTTTATTTGGAAGATTTTTCACAAAATCTTGCTAAATAAGCCGTTTTCGGATAAAATTTCGGCTTATTTTCGAAGATTTATCTAAAGTCTTGCTAAATAAGCCGTTTTCAGAGAAGATTTTGGCTTAATTTGGAAGATTTTATCATAAATCTTGCTAAATAAGCCGTTTTCGGAGCAAATTTCGGCTTAATTTGTATGATTTTTTCGAAAATCTTGCTAAATAAGCCTTTTTAAGAGCGAATTTCGGCTTATTTTGGAAGATTTTTCAGAAATCTTGCCAAATAATGCGTTTTCGGATCAAATTTTAGCTAAATATAAAGATTTTTTCAAAAATCTTGCAAAATAAGCCGTTTTTAGAGCAATTTTCTCCTTAATTTTGAGGATTTTCCGAAATTCTTGCCAAACAAAACCTTTTTCGGAGCAAATTTCGGCTTAATTTGGAAGATTTTTTAGAAAATCTTGTCAAATAAGACATTTATAGAGGAAATTTCGGCTATATTTTGAAAATTTATCTAAGATCTTGCTAAATAAGTTGTTTTTGGAGCAAACTTTGACTTATTTTGGAAGGTTTTTTCGAAAAACTTGCTAAATAAGCCGTATTCAGAGCAAATTTCGGCTTAATTTGGAAGAGTTTTCCGAAATTCCTGCCAAATAAACCGTTTTCGGAGCAAATTTCGGCTTAATTTAGAAGATTTTTTTGAAAATCATGCTAAATAAGCCGTTTTCGGAGCAAATTTCGGCTTCATTTGTATGATTTTCCGAAAATCTTGCCAAATAAACCGTTTTCAGAGAAAATTTCGGCTTATTTTGGAAGATTTTTCAAAAATTTTGCCACATTAGCCGTTTTTGGATAAAATTTCGGCTTAATTCGGAAGATTTTTTCGAAAATCTTCTCAAATAAGACGTTTTAGAGGAAATTTCGGCTATATTTGGAAGATTTATCTAAAATCTTGCTAAATAAGCCGTTTTCGGAGCAAATATTGGCTTATTTTGTATGGTTTTTTCGAAATGCCTGCTAAATAAGCCGTTTTCAGTGTAAATTTAGGCTTAATTTGCAAGATTTTTTCCGCCGTTTTCAGAGCATATTTCGCATTTATTTGGCAGATTTTTTCGAAAATCTTGCCAAATAAGACGCTTATAGAGGAATTTCTGTTTTATTTCGAAAATTTATCTAAAATCTTGCTAAATAAGCCGTTTTCAAAGAAAATTTTGCCTTTATTTGGAAGAGTTTTTAGAAAATCTTGCCAAATTAGCCGTTTTAGGAGCAAATTTCGGCTTATTTTGGATGATTTTTCAGAAATCTTGCCAAATAATGCGTTTTCGGAGCATTATCCTCTTAATTTGGAGGATTTTCCGAAATTCTTGGCAAGTAAACCGTTTTCGGAGCAAATTTCGGATGAATTTAGAAGATTTTTAAGAAAATCATGCTAAATAAGCCGTTTTCAGAGCAAATTTCGGCTTTATTTGGAAGATTTATCTAAAATCTTGCTAAATATGCCGTGTTCGGAGCAAATTTCCGCATTATCTGGAAGATTTTTTCGAAAATCGTGTCAAATAAGACGTTTATAGATGATATTTGGGCTTTATTTAGAAGATTTATCTAAAATCTTGCCATATAAACCGTTTTCGGTGCAATTTTTGGCTTTATTTGGAAGATCTTTTCGAAAATCTTGTCAAATAAGACGTTTATAGAGGAAATTTCGGCCTTATTTGGAAGATTTTTTAGAAAATCTTGCTAAATAAGCCCGTTTTCGAATAAAATTTCGGCTTAATTTGTATGATTTTCCGAAAATCTTGCCAATAAACCGTTTTCGGAGCAAATTTCGGCTTCATTTGGAAGATTTTTTCGAAAATCTTGCTAAATAAGCCGTTTAAGGGGAAAATTTCAGCTTATTTTGGAAGATTTTTCAGAAATCTTGCCAAATAATGCGTTTTCGGATCAAATTTCGGTTAAATATAAAGATTTCTTCAAAAATCTTGCAAAATAAGCCGTTTTCAGAGCAATTTTCCCCTTAATTTGGAGGATTTTCCGAAATTCTTGACGAATAAACCGTTTTCTGAGCAAATTTCGGCTTAATTTGGAAGATTTTTTCAGAAATCTTCTCAAATAAGACGTTTATAGAGGAAATTTCGGATTTATTTCGAAGATTTATCTAAAATCTTGCTAAATAAGTCGTTTTCGGAGCAAATTTCGGCTTAATTTGGAAGATTTTTTCGAAAATCTTGCTAAATAAGCCGTTTTCGGAGCAAATTTCGGCTTCATTTGTATGATTTTCCGAAAATCTTGCCAAATAAACCGTTTTCAGAGAAAATGTCGGCTTATTTTGGAAGATTTTTTAAAAATTTTGCCACATTAGTCGTTTTTGGATCAAATTTCGGCTTAATTTGGCAGATTTTTTCGAAAATCTTCTCAAATAAGTCATTTATAGAGGAAATTTCGGCTGTATTTGGAAAACTTATCTAAAATCTTACTAAATAAGTTGTTTTTGGAGCAAATTCTGTCTTATTTTGGAAGGATTTTTCGAAAAACTTGCTAAATAAGGCGTTTTCAGAGCAAATTTCGGCTTATTTTGGAAGATTTTTCAAAAATTTTGCCACATTAGCCGTTTTTGGATAAAATTTCGGCTTAATTCGGAAGATTTTTTCGAAAATCTTCTCAAATAAGACGTTTTAGAGGAAATTTCGGCTATATTTGGAAGATTTATCTAAAATCTTGCTAAATAAGCCGTTTTCGGAGCAAATATTGGCTTATTTTGTATGGTTTTTTCGAAATGCCTGCTAAATAAGCCGTTTTCAGTGTAAATTTCGGCTTAATTTGCAAGATTTTTTGAAAAAATCTTGCAAATTAAGCCGTTTTCAGAGCATATTTCGCATTTATTTGGCAGATTTTTTCGAAAATCTTGCCAAATAAGACGCTTATAGAGGAATTTCTGTTTTATTTCGAAAATTTATCTAAAATCTTGCTAAATAAGCCGTTTTCAAAGAAAATTTTGCCTTTATTTGGAAGAGTTTTTAGAAAATCTTGCCAAATTAGCCGTTTTAGGAGCAAATTTCGGCTTATTTTGGATGATTTTTCAGAAATCTTGCCAAATAATGCGTTTTCGGAGCATTATCCTCTTAATTTGGAGGATTTTCCGAAATTCTTGGCAAGTAAACCGTTTTCGGAGCAAATTTCGGATGAATTTAGAAGATTTTTAAGAAAATCATGCTAAATAAGCCGTTTTCAGAGCAAATTTCGGCTTTATTTGGAAGATTTATCTAAAATCTTGCTAAATATGCCGTGTTCGGAGCAAATTTCCGCATTATCTGGAAGATTTTTTCGAAAATCGTGTCAAATAAGACGTTTATAGATGATATTTGGGCTTTATTTAGAAGATTTATCTAAAATCTTGCCATATAAACCGTTTTCGGTGCAATTTTTGGCTTTATTTGGAAGATCTTTTCGAAAATCTTGTCAAATAAGACGTTTATAGAGGAAATTTCGGCCTTATTTGGAAGATTTTTTAGAAAATCTTGCTAAATAAGCCCGTTTTCGAATAAAATTTCGGCTTAATTTGTATGATTTTCCGAAAATCTTGCCAATAAACCGTTTTCGGAGCAAATTTCGGCTTCATTTGGAAGATTTTTTCGAAAATCTTGCTAAATAAGCCGTTTAAGGGGAAAATTTCAGCTTATTTTGGAAGATTTTTCAGAAATCTTGCCAAATAATGCGTTTTCGGATCAAATTTCGGTTAAATATAAAGATTTCTTCAAAAATCTTGCAAAATAAGCCGTTTTCAGAGCAATTTTCCCCTTAATTTGGAGGATTTTCCGAAATTCTTGACGAATAAACCGTTTTCTGAGCAAATTTCGGCTTAATTTGGAAGATTTTTTCAGAAATCTTCTCATATAAGACGTTTATAGAGGAAATTTCGGATTTATTTGGAAGATTTATCTAAAATCTTGCTAAATAAGTCGTTTTCGGTGCAAATTTCGGCTTAATTTGGAAGATTTTTTCGAAAATCTTGCTAAATAAGCCGTTTTCGGAGCAAATTTCGGCTTCATTTGTATGATTTTCCGAAAATCTTGCCAAATAAACCGTTTTCAGAGAAAATGTCGGCTTATTTTGGAAGATTTTTTAAAAATTTTGCCACATTAGTCGTTTTTGGATCAAATTTCGGCTTAATTTGGCAGATTTTTTCGAAAATCTTCTCAAATAAGTCATTTATAGAGGAAATTTCGGCTGTATTTGGAAAACTTATCTAAAATCTTACTAAATAAGTTGTTTTTGGAGCAAATTTTGTCTTATTTTGGAAGGATTTTTCGAAAAACTTGCTAAATAAGGCGTTTTCAGAGCAAATTTCGGCTTAATTTGGAAGATTTTTTCGAAAATCTTGCTATATAAGCCGTTTTCGTAGCAAATTTCGGCTTAATTTGGAAGATTTGTTGAAAATCTTGCTAAATAAGCTGTTTTTGGAGGTAATTTTGGCCATATTTGGAAGATCATTTCGAAAATCTTGTCAAATAAGACGTTTATAGAGGAAATTTCGGCTGTATTTTGAAAATTTATCTAAAATCTTGCTAAATAAGTTGTTTTTGGAGCAAATTTTGGCTTATTTTGGAAGGTTTTTTCGAAAAACGTGCTAAATAAGCCGTATTCAGAGCAAATTTCGGCTTAATTTGGAAGATTTTTCCGAAATTCCTGCCAAATAAATGTTTTGGGAGCAAATTTCGGCTTAATTTAGAAGATTTTTTCGAAAATCATGCTAAATAAGCCGTTTTCAGAGGAAATTTCTGCTTTATTTGCAAGTACATTTATCTAAAATCTTGGTAAATATGCCGTTTTCGGAGAAAATTTCGTCTTATTTTGGAAGATTTTTCAAAAATTTTGCCAAATTAGCCGTTTTTGGATCAAATTTCGGCTTATTTGGAAGATTTTTTCGAAAATCTTCCTAAAGAAGCCGTTTTCGGAGCAAATTTCGGCTTCATTTGTATGATTTTCCGAGAATCTTGCCAAATAAACCGTTTTCAGAGAAAATGTCGGCTTATTTTGGAAGATTTTTCAAAAATTTTGCCACATTAGCCGTTTTTGGATAAAATTTCGGCTTAATTTGGCAGATTTTTTCGAAAATCTTCTCAAATAAGTCATTTATAGAGGAAATTTCGGCTGTATTTGGAAAACTTATCTAAAATCTTACTAAATAAGATGTTTTTGGAGCAAATTCTGTCTTATTTTGGAAGGATTTTTCGAAAAACTTGCTAAATAAGGCGTTTTCAGAGCAAATTTCGGCTTAATTTGGAAGATTTTTTGAAATCTTGCTATATAAGCCGTTTTCGTAGCAAATTTCGGCTTAATTTGGAAGATTTGTTGAAAATCTTGCTAAATAAGCTGTTTTTGGAGCAAATTTTGGCCTTATTTGGAAGATCATTTCGAAAATCTTGTCAAATAGGACGTTTATAGAGGAAATTTCGGCTTTTTTCGGAAGATTTATCTAAAATCTTGCTAAATAAGCTTTTTTCGGAGAAAATTTTGGCCTTATTTGGAAGATTTTTCACAAAATCTTGCTAAATTAGCCGTTTTCGGATAAAATTTCGGCTTATTTTCGAAGATTTATCTAAAGTCTTGCTAAATAAGCCGTTTTCAGAAAAGATTTTGGCTTAATTTGGAAGATTTTATCGAAAATCTTGCTAAATAAGCCGTTTTCGGAGCAAATTTCGGCTTAATTTGTATGATTTTTCCGAAAATCTTGCTAAATAAGCCTTTTTAAGAGCAAATTCGGCTTATTTTGGAAGATTTTTCAGAAATCTTGCCAAATAATGCGTTTTCGGATCAAATTTCAGCTAAATATAAAGATTTTTTCAAAAATCTTGCAAAATAAGTCGTTTTTAGAGCAATTTTCTCCTTAATTTTGATGATTTTCCGAAATTCTTGCCAAACAAACCGTTTTCGGAGCAAATTTCGGCTTAATTTGGAAGATTTTTTCGAAAATCTTGTCAAATAAGACATTTATAGAGGAAATTTCGGCTGTATTTTGAAAATTTATCTAAAATCTTGCTAAATAAGTTTTTTTTGGAGCAAATTTTGACTTATTTTGGAAGGTTTTTTCGAAAAACTTGCTAAATAAGCCGTATTCAGAGCAAATTTCGGCTTAATTTGGAAGAGTTTTCCGAAATTCCTGCCAAATAAACCGTTTTCGGAGCAAATTTCGGCTTAATTTAGAAGATTTTTTCGAAAATCTTGCTAAATAAGCCGTTTTCAGAGCAAATTTTGGCTTTATTTGGAAGATTTATCTAAAATCTTGCTAAATAAGCCGTTTTCGGAGAAAATATTGGCTTATTTTGTATGGTTTTTTCAAAATGCCTGCTAAATAAGCCGTTTCCAGTGTAAATTTCGGCTTAATTTGCAAGATTTTTTCGAAAATCTTGCTAAATAAGCCGTTTTCAGAGCATATTTCGCATTTATTTGGCAGATTTTTTCGAAAATCTTGCCAAATAAGACGCTTATAGAGGAAATTTCGGTTTTATTTCGAAAATTTATCTAAAATCTTGCTAAATAAGCCGATTTCAAAGAAAATTTTGCCTTTATTTGGAAGAGTTTTTAGAAAATCTTGCCAAATTAGCCGTTTTAGGAGCAAATTTCGGCTTATTTTGGATGATTTTTCAGAAATCTTCCCAAATAATGCGTTTTCGGATCAAATTTCGGCTAAATATAAAGATTTCTTCAAAAATCTTGCAAAATAAGCCGTTTTCAGAGCATTATCCTCTTAATTTGGAGGATTTTCCGAAATTCTTGACAAGTAAACCGTTTTCGGAGCAAATTTCGGATGAATTTAGAAGATTTTTAAGAAAATCATGCTAAATAAGACTATTATAGAGGAAATTTCGGCTTTATTTGGAAGATTTATCTAAAATCTTGCTAAATATGCCGTTTTCGGAGCAAATTTTGGCTTTATTTGGAAGATATTCTGAAAATCTTGCCAAATAAACCGTGTTCGGAGCAAATTTCGGCATTATCTGGAAGATTTTTTCGAAAATCTTGTCAAATAAGACGTTTATAGATGATATTTGGGCTTTATTTAGAAGATTTATCTAAAATCTTGCTAAATAAACCGTTTTCCGAGAAAATGTCGGCTTATTTTGGAAGATTTTATCGAAAATCTTGCTAAATAAGCCGTTTTCGGAGCAAATTTCGGCTTAATTTGTATGATTTTTTCGGAAATCTTCTCAAATAAGTCATTTATAGAGGAAATTTCGGCTGTATTTGGAAAACTTATCTAAAATCTTACTAAATAAGTTGTTTTTGGAGCAAATTCTGGCTTATTTTGGAAGGATTTTTCGAAAAACTTGCTAAATAAGGCGTTTTCAGAGCAAATTTCGGCTTAATTTGGAAGATTTTTTGAATATTTTGCTATATAAGCCGTTTTCGTAGCAAATTTCGGCTTAATTTGGAAGATTTGTTGAAAATCTTGCTAAATAAGCTGTTTTTGGAGCAAATTTTGGCCTTATTTGGAAGATCATTTCGAAAATCTTGTCAAATAGGACGTTTATAGAGGAAATTTCGGCTGTATTTTGAAAATTTATCTAAAATCTTGCTAAATAAGCTTTTTTCGGAGAAAATTTTGGCTTTATTTGGAAGATGTTTCACAAAATCTTGCTAAATAAGCCGTTTTCGGATAAAATTTCGGCTTATTTTCGAAGATTTATCTAAAGTCTTGCTAAATAAGCCGTTTTCAGAGAAGATTTTGGCTTAATTTGGAAGATTTTATCATAAATCTTGCTAAATAAGCCGTTTTCGGAGCAAATTTCGGCTTAATTTGTATGATTTTTTCGGAAATCTTCTCAAATAAGTCATTTATAGAGGAAATTTTGGCTGTATTTGGAAAACTTATCTAAAATCTTACTAAATAAGTTGTTTTTGGAGCAAATTCTGGCTTATTTTGGAAGGATTTTTCGAAAAACTTGCTAAATAAGGCGTTTTCAGAGCAAATTTCGGCTTAATTTGGAAGATTTTTTGAATATTTTGCTATATAAGCCGTTTTCGTAGCAAATTTCGGCTTAATTTGGAAGATTTGTTGAAAATCTTGCTAAATAAGCTGTTTTTGGGGCAAATTTTGGCCTTATTTGGAAGATCATTTCGAAAATCTTGTCAAATAGGACGTTTATAGAGGAAATTTCGGCTGTATTTTGAAAATTTATCTAAAATCTTGCTAAATAAGCTTTTTTCGGAGAAAATTTTGGCTTTATTTGGAAGATTTTTCAGAAAGCTTGCCAAATAATGCGTTTTCGGATCAAATTTCGGCTAAATATAAAGATTTCTTAAAAAATCTTGCATAATAAGCCGTTTTCAGAGCAAATTTCGGCTTAATTTGGAAGATTTTTTCGAAAATCTTCTCAAATAAGACGTTTATAGAGGAAATTTCGGCTTAATTTGGCAGATTTTTTCGAAAATCTTCTCAAATAAGACGTTTATAGAGGAAATTTCGGATTTATTTCGAAGATTTATCTAAAATCTTGCAAAATAAGCCGTTTTCAGATCAATTTTCCCGTTAATTTTGAGGATTTTCCGAAATTCTTGCCAAATAAACCGTTTTCGGAGCAAATTTCGGCTTAATTTGGAAGATTTTTTCGAAAATTTTGCCAAATTAGTCGTCTTGGATCAAATTTCGGCTTAATTTGGCAGATTTTTTCGAAAATCTTGTCAAATAAGTCATTTATAGAGGATATTTCGGCTGTATTTTAAAAATTTATCTAAAATCTTGCTAAATAAGTTGTTTTTGGAGCAAATTTTGGCTTATTTTAGAAGGTTTTTTCGAAAAAATTGCTAAATAAGCCGTATTCAGAGCAAATTTCGGCTTAATTTAGAAGATTTTTCCGAAATTCCTGCCAAATAAACCGTTTTCGGAGCAAATTTCGGCTTAATTTAGAAGATTTTTTCCAAAATCATGCTAAATAAGCCGTTTTCAGAGCAGATTTCGGCTTTATTTGCAAGATTTATCTAAAATCTTGGTAAATATGCCGTTTTCGGAGAAAATTTCGTCTTATTTTGGAAGATTTTTCAAAAATGTTGCCAAATTAGCCGTTTTTGGATCAAATTTCGGCTTAATTTGGAAGATTTTTTCGAAAATCTTGCTAAATAAGCCGTTTTCGGAACAAATTTCGGCTTCATTTGTATGATTTTCCGAAAATCTTGCCAAATAAACCGTTTTCGGAGAAAATTTCGGCTTATTTTGGAAGATTTTTCAAAAATTTTGCCACATTAGCCGTTTTTGGATAAAATTCGGCTTAATTTGGCAGATTTTTTCGAAAATCTTCTCAAATAAGTCATTTATAGAGGAAATTTCAGCTGTATTTGGAAAATTTATCTAAAATCTTGCTAAATAAGTTGTTTTGGAGCAAATTTTGGCTTATTTTGGAAGGTTTTTTCGAAAAACTTGCTATATAAGCCGTTTTCGTAGCAAATTTCGGCTTAATTTGGAAGATTTATTGAAAATCTTGCTAAATAAGCTGTTTTTGGAGCAAATTTTGGCCTTATTTAGAAGATCTTTTCGAAAATCTTGTCATATAAGACGTTCATAGAGGAAATTTCGGCTTTATTTGGAAGATTTATCTAAAATCTTGCTAAATAAGCCGTTTTCGGAGCAAATTTCGGCTTAATTTGTATGATTTTTCCGAAAATCTTGCTAAATAAGCCTTTTTAAGAGCAAATTTCGGCTTATTTTGGAAGATTTTTCAGAAATCTTGCCAAATAATGCGTTTTCGGATCAAATTTCAGCTAAATATAAAGATTTTTTCAAAAATCTTGCAAAATAAGTCGTTTTTAGAGCAATTTTCTCCTTAATTTTGATGATTTTCCGAAATTCTTGCCAAACAAACCGTTTTCGGAGCAAATTTCGGCTTAATTTGGAAGATTTTTTCGAAAATCTTGTCAAATAAGACATTTATAGAGGAAATTTCGGCTGTATTTTGAAAATTTATCTAAAATCTTGCTAAATAAGTTTTTTTTGGAGCAAACTTTGACTTATTTTGGAAGGTTTTTTCGAAAAACTTGCTAAATAAGCCGTATTCAGAGCAAATTTCGGCTTAATTTGGAAGAGTTTTCCGAAATTCCTGCCAAATAAACCGTTTTCGGAGCAAATTTCGGCTTAATTTAGAAGATTTTTTCGAAAATCTTGCTAAATAAGCCGTTTTCAGAGCAAATTTCGGCTTTATTTGGAAGATTTATCTAAAATCTTGCTAAATAAGCCGTTTTCGGAGAAAATATTGGCTTATTTTGTATGGTTTTTTCAAAATGCCTGCTAAATAAGCCGTTTCCAGTGTAAATTTCGGCTTAATTTGCAAGATTTTTTCGAAAATCTTGCTAAATAAGCCGTTTTCAGAGCATATTTCGCATTTATTTGGCAGATTTTTTCGAAAATCTTGCCAAATAAGACGCTTATAGAGGAAATTTCGGTTTTATTTCGAAAATTTATCTAAAATCTTGCTAAATAAGCCGATTTCAAAGAAAATTTTGCCTTTATTTGGAAGAGTTTTTAGAAAATCTTGCCAAATTAGCCGTTTTAGGAGCAAATTTCGGCTTATTTTGGATGATTTTTCAGAAATCTTCCCAAATAATGCGTTTTCGGATCAAATTTCGGCTAAATATAAAGATTTCTTCAAAAATCTTGCAAAATAAGCCGTTTTCAGAGCATTATCCTCTTAATTTGGAGGATTTTCCGAAATTCTTGACAAGTAAACCGTTTTCGGAGCAAATTTCGGATGAATTTAGAAGATTTTTAAGAAAATCATGCTAAATAAGCCGTTTTCAGAGCAAATTTCGGCTTTATTTGGAAGATTTATCTAAAATCTTGCTAAATATGCCGTTTTCGGAGCAAATTTTGGCTTTATTTGGAAGATATTCTGAAAATCTTGCCAAATAAACCGTGTTCGGAGCAAATTTCGGCATTATCTGGAAGATTTTTTCGAAAATCTTGTCAAATAAGACGTTTATAGATGATATTTGGGCTTTATTTAGAAGATTTATCTAAAATCTTGCCATATAAACCGTTTTCGGTGCAATTTTTGGCTTTATTTGGAAGATTTTTTCAGAAATCTTCTCAAATAAGACGTTTATAGAGGAAATTTCGGATTTATTTCGAAGATTTATCTAAAATCTTGCTAAATAAACCGTTTTCCGAGAAAATGTCGGCTTATTTTGGAAGATTTTTCAAAAATTTTGCCACATTAGCCGTTTTTGGATAAAATTTCGGCTTAATTTGGCAGATTTTTTCGAAAATCTTCTCAAATAAGTCATTTATAGAGGAAATTTCGGCTGTATTTGGAAAACTTATCTAAAATCTTACTAAATAAGTTGTTTTTGGAGCAAATTCTGGCTTATTTTGGAAGGATTTTTCGAAAAACTTGCTAAATAAGGCGTTTTCAGAGCAAATTTCGGCTTAATTTGGAAGATTTTTTGAATATTTTGCTATATAAGCCGTTTTCGTAGCAAATTTCGGCTTAATTTGGAAGATTTGTTGAAAATCTTGCTAAATAAGCTGTTTTTGGAGCAAATTTTGGCCTTATTTGGAAGATCATTTCGAAAATCTTGTCAAATAGGACGTTTATAGAGGAAATTTCGGCTGTATTTTGAAAATTTATCTAAAATCTTGCTAAATAAGCTTTTTTCGGAGAAAATTTTGGCATTATTTGGAAGATGTTTCACAAAATCTTGCTAAATAAGCCGTTTTCGGATAAAATTTCGGCTTATTTTCGAAGATTTATCTAAAGTCTTGCTAAATAAGCCGTTTCCAGAGAAGATTTTGGCTTAATTTGGAAGATTTTATCGAAAATCTTGCTAAATAAGCCGTTTTCGGAGCAAATTTCGGCTTAATTTGTATGATTTTTTCGGAAATCTTCTCAAATAAGTCATTTATAGAGGAAATTTCGGCTGTATTTGGAAAACTTATCTAAAATCTTACTAAATAAGTTGTTTTTGGAGCAAATTCTGGCTTATTTTGGAAGGTTTTCTCGAAAAACTTGCTAAATAAGGCGTTTTCAGAGCAAATTTCGGCTTAATTTGGAAGATTTTTTGAATATTTTGCTATATAAGCCGTTTTCGTAGCAAATTTCGGCTTAATTTGGAAGATTTGTTGAAAATCTTGCTAAATAAGCTGTTTTTGGGGCAAATTTTGGCCTTATTTGGAAGATCATTTCGAAAATCTTGTCAAATAGGACGTTTATAGAGGAAATTTCGGCTGTATTTTGAAAATTTATCTAAAATCTTGCTAAATAAGCTTTTTTCGGAGAAAATTTTGGCTTTATTTGGAAGATTTTTCAGAAAGCTTGCCAAATAATGCGTTTTCGGATCAAATTTCGGCTAAATATAAAGATTTCTTAAAAAATCTTGCATAATAAGCCGTTTTCAGAGCAAATTTCGGCTTAATTTGGAAGATTTTTTCGAAAATCTTCTCAAATAAGACGTTTATAGAGGAAATTTCGGCTTAATTTGGATGATTTTTTCGAAAATCTTGCTAAATAAACCGTTTTCAGAGAAAATGTCGGCTTATTTTGGAAGATTTTTTAAAAATTTTGCCACATTAGTCGTTTTTGGATCAAATTTCGGCTTAATTTGGCAGATTTTTTCGAAAATCTTCTCAAATAAGTCATTTATAGAGGAAATTTCGGCTGTATTTGGAAAACTTATCTAAAATCTTACTAAATAAGTTGTTTTTGGAGCAAATTTTGTCTTATTTTGGAAGGATTTTTCGAAAAACTTGCTAAATAAGGCGTTTTCAGAGCAAATTTCGGCTTAATTTGGAAGATTTTTTCGAAAATCTTGCTATATAAGCCGTTTTCGTAGCAAATTTCGGCTTAATTTGGAAGATTTGTTGAAAATCTTGCTAAATAAGCTGTTTTTGGAGGTAATTTTGGCCATATTTGGAAGATCATTTCGAAAATCTTGTCAAATAAGACGTTTATAGAGGAAATTTCGGCTGTATTTTGAAAATTTATCTAAAATCTTGCTAAATAAGTTGTTTTTGGAGCAAATTTTGGCTTATTTTGGAAGGTTTTTTCGAAAAACGTGCTTAATAAGCCGTATTCAGAGCAAATTTCGGCTTAATTTGGAAGATTTTTCCGAAATTCCTGCCAAATAAATGTTTTGGGAGCAAATTTCGGCTTAATTTAGAAGATTTTTTCGAAAATCATGCTAAATAAGCCGTTTTCAGAGGAAATTTCTGCTTTATTTGCAAGTACATTTATCTAAAATCTTGGTAAATATGCCGTTTTCGGAGAAAATTTCGTCTTATTTTGGAAGATTTTTCAAAAATTTTGCCAAATTAGCCGTTTTTGGATCAAATTTCGGCTTATTTGGAAGATTTTTTCGAAAATCTTCCTAAAGAAGCCGTTTTCGGAGCAAATTTCGGCTTCATTTGTATGATTTTCCGAGAATCTTGCCAAATAAACCGTTTTCAGAGAAAATGTCGGCTTATTTTGGAAGATTTTTCAAAAATTTTGCCACATTAGCCGTTTTTGGATAAAATTTCGGCTTAATTTGGCAGATTTTTTCGAAAATCTTCTCAAATAAGTCATTTATAGAGGAAATTTCGGCTGTATTTGGAAAACTTATCTAAAATCTTACTAAATAAGATGTTTTTGGAGCAAATTCTGTCTTATTTTGGAAGGATTTTTCGAAAAACTTGCTAAATAAGGCGTTTTCAGAGCAAATTTCGGCTTAATTTGGAAGATTTTTTGAAATCTTGCTATATAAGCCATTTTCGTAGCAAATTTCGGCTTAATTTGGAAGATTTGTTGAAAATCTTGCTAAATAAGCTGTTTTTGGAGCAAATTTTGGCCTTATTTGGAAGATCATTTCGAAAATCTTGTCAAATAGGACGTTTATAGAGGAAATTTCGGCTTTTTTCGGAAGATTTATCTAAAATCTTGCTAAATAAGCTTTTTTCGGAGAAAATTTTGGCCTTATTTGGAAGATTTTTCACAAAATCTTGCTAAATAAGCCGTTTTCGGATAAAATTTCGGCTCATTTTCGAAGATTTATCTAAAGTCTTGCTAAATAAGCCGTTTTCAGAAAAGATTTTGGCTTAATTTGGAAGATTTTATCGAAAATCTTGCTAAATAAGCCGTTTTCGGAGCAAATTTCGGCTTAATTTGTATGATTTTTCCGAAAATCTTGCTAAATAAGCCTTTTTAAGAGCAAATTTCGGCTTATTTTGGAAGATTTTTCAGAAATCTTGCCAAATAATGCGTTTTCGGATCAAATTTCAGCTAAATATAAAGATTTTTTCAAAAATCTTGCAAAATAAGTCGTTTTTAGAGCAATTTTCTCCTTAATTTTGATGATTTTCCGAAATTCTTGCCAAACAAACCGTTTTCGGAGCAAATTTCGGCTTAATTTGGAAGATTTTTTCGAAAATCTTGTCAAATAAGACATTTATAGAGGAAATTTCGGCTGTATTTTGAAAATTTATCTAAAATCTTGCTAAATAAGTTTTTTTTGGAGCAAATTTTGACTTATTTTGGAAGGTTTTTTCGAAAAACTTGCTAAATAAGCCGTATTCAGAGCAAATTTCGGCTTAATTTGGAAGAGTTTTCCGAAATTCCTGCCAAATAAACCGTTTTCGGAGCAAATTTCGGCTTAATTTAGAAGATTTTTTCGAAAATCTTGCTAAATAAGCCGTTTTCAGAGCAAATTTCGGCTTTATTTGGAAGATTTATCTAAAATCTTGCTAAATAAGCCGTTTTCGGAGAAAATATTGGCTTATTTTGTATGGTTTTTTCAAAATGCCTGCTAAATAAGCCGTTTCCAGTGTAAATTTCGGCTTAATTTGCAAGATTTTTTCGAAAATCTTGCTAAATAAGCCGTTTTCAGAGCATATTTCGCATTTATTTGGCAGATTTTTTCGAAAATCTTGCCAAATAAGACGCTTATAGAGGAAATTTCGGTTTTATTTCGAAAATTTATCTAAAATCTTGCTAAATAAGCCGATTTCAAAGAAAATTTTGCCTTTATTTGGAAGAGTTTTTAGAAAATCTTGCCAAATTAGCCGTTTTAGGAGCAAATTTCGGCTTATTTTGGATGATTTTTCAGAAATCTTCCCAAATAATGCGTTTTCGGATCAAATTTCGGCTAAATATAAAGATTTCTTCAAAAATCTTGCAAAATAAGCCGTTTTCAGAGCATTATCCTCTTAATTTGGAGGATTTTCCGAAATTCTTGACAAGTAAACCGTTTTCGGAGCAAATTTCGGATGAATTTAGAAGATTTTTAAGAAAATCATGCTAAATAAGCCGTTTTCAGAGCAAATTTCGGCTTTATTTGGAAGATTTATCTAAAATCTTGCTAAATATGCCGTTTTCGGAGCAAATTTTGGCTTTATTTGGAAGATATTCTGAAAATCTTGCCAAATAAACCGTGTTCGGAGCAAATTTCGGCATTATCTGGAAGATTTTTTCGAAAATCTTGTCAAATAAGACGTTTATAGATGATATTTGGGCTTTATTTAGAAGATTTATCTAAAATCTTGCTAAATAAACCGTTTTCCGAGAAAATGTCGGCTTATTTTGGAAGATTTTATCGAAAATCTTGCTAAATAAGCCGTTTTCGGAGCAAATTTCGGCTTAATTTGTATGATTTTTTCGGAAATCTTCTCAAATAAGTCATTTATAGAGGAAATTTCGGCTGTATTTGGAAAACTTATCTAAAATCTTACTATATAAGTTGTTTTTGGAGCAAATTCTGGCTTATTTTGGAAGGATTTTTCGAAAAACTTGCTAAATAAGGCGTTTTCAGAGCAAATTTCGGCTTAATTTGGAAGATTTTTTGAATATTTTGCTATATAAGCCGTTTTCGTAGCAAATTTCGGCTTAATTTGGAAGATTTGTTGAAAATCTTGCTAAATAAGCTGTTTTTGGAGCAAATTTTGGCCTTATTTGGAAGATCATTTCGAAAATCTTGTCAAATAGGACGTTTATAGAGGAAATTTCGGCTGTATTTTGAAAATTTATCTAAAATCTTGCTAAATAAGCTTTTTTCGGAGAAAATTTTGGCTTTATTTGGAAGATGTTTCACAAAATCTTGCTAAATAAGCCGTTTTCGGATAAAATTTCGGCTTATTTTCGAAGATTTATCTAAAGTCTTGCTAAATAAGCCGTTTCCAGAGAAGATTTTGGCTTAATTTGGAAGATTTTATCGAAAATCTTGCTAAATAAGCCGTTTTCGGAGCAAATTTCGGCTTAATTTGTATGATTTTTTCGGAAATCTTCTCAAATAAGTCATTTATAGAGGAAATTTCGGCTGTATTTGGAAAACTTATCTAAAATCTTACTAAATAAGTTGTTTTTGGAGCAAATTCTGGCTTATTTTGGAAGGATTTTTCGAAAAACTTGCTAAATAAGGCGTTTTCAGAGCAAATTTCGGCTTAATTTGGAAGATTTTTTGAATATTTTGCTATATAAGCCGTTTTCGTAGCAAATTTCGGCTTAATTTGGAAGATTTGTTGAAAATCTTGCTAAATAAGCTGTTTTTGGGGCAAATTTTGGCCTTATTTGGAAGATCATTTCGAAAATCTTGTCAAATAGGACGTTTATAGAGGAAATTTCGGCTGTATTTTGAAAATTTATCTAAAATCTTGCTAAATAAGCTTTTTTCGGAGAAAATTTTGGCTTTATTTGGAAGATTTTTCAGAAAGCTTGCCAAATAATGCGTTTTCGGATCAAATTTCGGCTAAATATAAAGATTTCTTAAAAAATCTTGCATAATAAGCCGTTTTCAGAGCAAATTTCGGCTTAATTTGGAAGATTTTTTCGAAAATCTTGCTAAATAAACCGTTTTCAGAGAAAATGTCGGCTTATTTTGGAAGATTTTTTAAAAAATTTTGCCAAATTAGTCGTCTTGGATCAAATTTCGGCTTAATTTGGCAGATTTTTTCGAAAATCTTGTCAAATAAGTCATTTATAGAGGATATTTCGGCTGTATTTTAAAAATTTATCTAAAATCTTGCTAAATAAGTTGTTTTTGGAGCAAATTTTGGCTTATTTTAGAAGGTTTTTTCGAAAAAATTGCTAAATAAGCCGTATTCAGAGCAAATTTCGGCTTAATTTAGAAGATTTTTCCGAAATTCCTGCCAAATAAACCGTTTTCGGAGCAAATTTCGGCTTAATTTAGAAGATTTTTTCCAAAATCATGCTAAATAAGCCGTTTTCAGAGCAGATTTCGGCTTTATTTGCAAGATTTATCTAAAATCTTGGTAAATATGCCGTTTTCGGAGAAAATTTCGTCTTATTTTGGAAGATTTTTCAAAAATGTTGCCAAATTAGCCGTTTTTGGATCAAATTTCGGCTTAATTTGGAAGATTTTTTCGAAAATCTTGCTAAATAAGCCGTTTTCGGAACAAATTTCGGCTTCATTTGTATGATTTTCCGAAAATCTTGCCAAATAAACCGTTTTCGGAGAAAATTTCGGCTTATTTTGGAAGATTTTTCAAAAATTTTGCCACATTAGCCGTTTTTGGATAAAATTCGGCTTAATTTGGCAGATTTTTTCGAAAATCTTCTCAAATAAGTCATTTATAGAGGAAATTTCAGCTGTATTTGGAAAATTTATCTAAAATCTTGCTAAATAAGTTGTTTTGGAGCTAATTTTGGCTTATTTTGGAAGGTTTTTTCGAAAAACTTGCTATATAAGCCGTTTTCGTAGCAAATTTCGGCTTAATTTGGAAGATTTATTGAAAATCTTGCTAAATAAGCTGTTTTTGGAGCAAATTTTGGCCTTATGTAGAAGATCTTTTCGAAAATCTTGTCATATAAGACGTTCATAGAGGAAATTTCGGCTTTATTTGGAAGATTTATCTAAAATCTTGCTAAATAAGCCGTTTTCGGAGCAAATTTCGGCTTAATTTGTATGATTTTTCCGAAAATCTTGCTAAATAAGCCTTTTTAAGAGCAAATTTCGGCTTATTTTGGAAGATTTTTCAGAAATCTTGCCAAATAATGCGTTTTCGGATCAAATTTCAGATAATATAAAGATTTTTTCAAAAATCTTGCAAAATAAGTCGTTTTTAGAGCAATTTTCTCCTTAATTTTGATGATTTTCCGAAATTCTTGCCAAACAAACCGTTTTCGGAGCAAATTTCGGCTTAATTTGGAAGATTTTTTCGAAAATCTTGTCAAATAAGACATTTATAGAGGAAATTTCGGCTGTATTTTGAAAATTTATCTAAAATCTTGCTAAATAAGTTTTTTTTGGAGCAAACTTTGACTTATTTTGGAAGGTTTTTTCGAAAAACTTGCTAAATAAGCCGTATTCAGAGCAAATTTCGGCTTAATTTGGAAGAGTTTTCCGAAATTCCTGCCAAATAAACCGTTTTCGGAGCAAATTTCGGCTTAATTTAGAAGATTTTTTCGAAAATCTTGCTAAATAAGCCGTTTTCAGAGCAAATTTCGGCTTTATTTGGAAGATTTATCTAAAATCTTGCTAAATAAGCCGTTTTCGGAGAAAATATTGGCTTATTTTGTATGTTTTTTTCAAAATGCCTGCTAAATAAGCCGTTTCCAGTGTAAATTTCGGCTTAATTTGCAAGATTTTTTCGAAAATCTTGCTAAATAAGCCGTTTTCAGAGCATATTTCGCATTTATTTGGCAGATTTTTTCGAAAATCTTGCCAAATAAGACGCTTATAGAGGAAATTTCGGTTTTATTTCGAAAATTTATCTAAAATCTTGCTAAATAAGCCGATTTCAAAGAAAATTTTGCCTTTATTTGGAAGAGTTTTTAGAAAATCTTGCCAAATTAGCCGTTTTAGGAGCAAATTTCGGCTTATTTTGGATGATTTTTCAGAAATCTTCCCAAATAATGCGTTTTCGGATCAAATTTCGGCTAAATATAAAGATTTCTTCAAAAATCTTGCAAAATAAGCCGTTTTCAGAGCATTATCCTCTTAATTTGGAGGATTTTCCGAAATTCTTGACAAGTAAACCGTTTTCGGAGCAAATTTCGGATGAATTTAGAAGATTTTTAAGAAAATCATGCTAAATAAGCCGTTTTCAGAGCAAATTTCGGCTTTATTTGGAAGATTTATCTAAAATCTTGCTAAATATGCCGTTTTCGGAGCAAATTTTGGCTTTATTTGGAAGATATTCTGAAAATCTTGCCAAATAAACCGTGTTCGGAGCAAATTTCGGCATTATCTGGAAGATTTTTTCGAAAATCTTGTCAAATAAGACGTTTATAGATGATATTTGGGCTTTATTTAGAAGATTTATCTAAAATCTTGCCATATAAACCGTTTTCGGTGCAATTTTTGGCTTTATTTGGAAGATTTTTTCAGAAATCTTCTCAAATAAGACGTTTATAGAGGAAATTTCGGATTTATTTCGAAGATTTATCTAAAATCTTGCTAAATAAACCGTTTTCCGAGAAAATGTCGGCATATTTTGGAAGATTTTTCAAAAATTTTGCCACATTAGCCGTTTTTGGATAAAATTTCGGCTTAATTTGGCAGATTTTTTCGAAAATCTTCTCAAATAAGTCATTTATAGAGGAAATTTCGGCTGTATTTGGAAAACTTATCTAAAATCTTACTAAATAAGTTGTTTTTGGAGCAAATTCTGGCTTATTTTGGAAGGATTTTTCGAAAAACTTGCTAAATAAGGCGTTTTCAGAGCAAATTTCGGCTTAATTTGGAAGATTTTTTGAATATCTTGCTATATAAGCCGTTTTCGTAGCAAATTTCGGCTTAATTTGGAAGATTTGTTGAAAATCTTGCTAAATAAGCTGTTTTTGGAGCAAATTTTGGCCTTATTTGGAAGATCATTTCGAAAATCTTGTCAAATAGGACGTTTATAGAGGAAATTTCGGCTGTATTTTGAAAATTTATCTAAAATCTTGCTAAATAATCTTTTTTCGGAGAAAATTTTGGCTTTATTTGGAAGATGTTTCACAAAATCTTGCTAAATAAGCCGTTTTCGGATAAAATTTCGGCTTATTTTCGAAGATTTATCTAAAGTCTTGCTAAATAAGCCGTTTCCAGAGAAGATTTTGGCTTAATTTGGAAGATTTTATCGAAAATCTTGCTAAATAAGCCGTTTTCGGAGCAAATTTCGGCTTAATTTGTATGATTTTTTCGGAAATCTTCTCAAATAAGTCATTTATAGAGGAAATTTCGGCTGTATTTGGAAAACTTATCTAAAATCTTACTAAATAAGTTGTTTTTGGAGCAAATTCTGGCTTATTTTGGAAGGATTTTTCGAAAAACTTGCTAAATAAGGCGTTTTCAGAGCAAATTTCGGCTTAATTTGGAAGATTTTTTGAATATTTTGCTATATAAGCCGTTTTCGTAGCAAATTTCGGCTTAATTTGGAAGATTTGTTGAAAATCTTGCTAAATAAGCTGTTTTTGGGGCAAATTTTGGCCTTATTTGGAAGATCATTTCGAAAATCTTGTCAAATAGGACGTTTATAGAGGAAATTTCGGCTGTATTTTGAAAATTTATCTAAAATCTTGCTAAATAAGCTTTTTTCGGAGAAAATTTTGGCTTTATTTGGAAGATTTTTCAGAAAGCTTGCCAAATAATGCGTTTTCGGATCAAATTTCGGCTAAATATAAAGATTTCTTAAAAAATCTTGCATAATAAGCCGTTTTCAGAGCAAATTTCGGCTTAATTTGGAAGATTTTTTCGAAAATCTTCTCAAATAAGACGTTTATAGAGGAAATTTCGGCTTAATTTGGCAGATTTTTTCGAAAATCTTCTCAAATAAGACGTTTATAGAGGAAATTTCGGATTTATTTCGAAGATTTATCTAAAATCTTGCAAAATAAGCCGTTTTCAGATCAATTTTCCCGTTAATTTTGAGGATTTTCCGAAATTCTTGCCAAATAAACCGTTTTCGGAGCAAATTTCGGCTTAATTTGGAAGATTTTTTCGAAAATTTTGCCAAATTAGCCGTTTTTGGATCAAATTTCGAGTTAATTTGTATGATTTTTTCGGAAATCTTCTCAAATAAGTCATTTATAGAGGAAATTTCGGCTGTATTTGGAAAACTTATCTAAAATCTTACTAAATAAGTTGTTTTTGGAGCAAATTCTGGCTTATTTTGGAAGGATTTTTCGAAAAACTTGCTAAATAAGGCGTTTTCAGAGCAAATTTCGGCTTAATTTGGAAGATTTTTTGAATATTTTGCTATATAAGCCGTTTTCGTAGCAAATTTCGGCTTAATTTGGAAGATTTGTTGAAAATCTTGCTAAATAAGCTGTTTTTGGGGCAAATTTTGGCCTTATTTGGAAGATCATTTCGAAAATCTTGTCAAATAGGACGTTTATAGAGGAAATTTCGGCTGTATTTTGAAAATTTATCTAAAATCTTGCTAAATAAGCTTTTTTCGGAGAAAATTTTGGCTTTATTTGGAAGATTTTTCAGAAAGCTTGCCAAATAATGCGTTTTCGGATCAAATTTCGGCTAAATATAAAGATTTCTTAAAAAATCTTGCATAATAAGCCGTTTTCAGAGCAAATTTCGGCTTAATTTGGAAGATTTTTTCGAAAATCTTCTCAAATAAGACGTTTATAGAGGAAATTTCGGCTTAATTTGGCAGATTTTTTCGAAAATCTTCTCAAATAAGACGTTTATAGAGGAAATTTCGGATTTATTTCGAAGATTTATCTAAAATCTTGCAAAATAAGCCGTTTTCAGATCAATTTTCCCGTTAATTTTGAGGATTTTCCGAAATTCTTGCCAAATAAACCGTTTTCGGAGCAAATTTCGGCTTAATTTGGAAGATTTTTTCGAAAATTTTGCCAAATTAGTCGTCTTGGATCAAATTTCGGCTTAATTTGGCAGATTTTTTCGAAAATCTTGTCAAATAAGTCATTTATAGAGGATATTTCGGCTGTATTTTAAAAATTTATCTAAAATCTTGCTAAATAAGTTGTTTTTGGAGCAAATTTTGGCTTATTTTGGAAGGATTTTTCGAAAAACTTGCTAAATAAGGCGTTTTCAGAGCAAATTTCGGCTTAATTTGGAAGATTTTTTGAATATTTTGCTATATAAGCCGTTTTCGTAGCAAATTTCGGCTTAATTTGGAAGATTTGTTGAAAATCTTGCTAAATAAGCTGTTTTTGGAGCAAATTTTGGCCTTATTTGGAAGATCATTTCGAAAATCTTGTCAAATAGGACGTTTATAGAGGAAATTTCGGCTGTATTTTGAAAATTTATCTAAAATCTTGCTAAATAAGCTTTTTTCGGAGAAAATTTTGGCTTTATTTGGAAGATGTTTCACAAAATCTTGCTAAATAAGCCGTTTTCGGATAAAATTTCGGCTTATTTTCGAAGATTTATCTAAAGTCTTGCTAAATAAGCCGTTTCCAGAGAAGATTTTGGCTTAATTTGGAAGATTTTATCGAAAATCTTGCTAAATAAGCCGTTTTCGGAGCAAATTTCGGCTTAATTTGTATGATTTTTTCGGAAATCTTCTCAAATAAGTCATTTATAGAGGAAATTTCGGCTGTATTTGGAAAACTTATCTAAAATCTTACTAAATAAGTTGTTTTTGGAGCAAATTCTGGCTTATTTTGGAAGGATTTTTCGAAAAACTTGCTAAATAAGGCGTTTTCAGAGCAAATTTCGGCTTAATTTGGAAGATTTTTTGAATATTTTGCTATATAAGCCGTTTTCGTAGCAAATTTCGGCTTAATTTGGAAGATTTGTTGAAAATCTTGCTAAATAAGCTGTTTTTGGGGCAAATTTTGGCCTTATTTGGAAGATCATTTCGAAAATCTTGTCAAATAGGACGTTTATAGAGGAAATTTCGGCTGTATTTTGAAAATTTATCTAAAATCTTGCTAAATAAGCTTTTTTCGGAGAAAATTTTGGCTTTATTTGGAAGATTTTTCAGAAAGCTTGCCAAATAATGCGTTTTCGGATCAAATTTCGGCTAAATATAAAGATTTCTTAAAAAATCTTGCATAATAAGCCGTTTTCAGAGCAAATTTCGGCTTAATTTGGAAGATTTTTTCGAAAATCTTCTCAAATAAGACGTTTATAGAGGAAATTTCGGCTTAATTTGGCAGATTTTTTCGAAAATCTTCTCAAATAAGACGTTTATAGAGGAAATTTCGGATTTATTTCGAAGATTTATCTAAAATCTTGCAAAATAAGCCGTTTTCAGATCAATTTTCCCGTTAATTTTGAGGATTTTCCGAAATTCTTGCCAAATAAACCGTTTTCGGAGCAAATTTCGGCTTAATTTGGAAGATTTTTTCGAAAATTTTGCCAAATTAGTCGTCTTGGATCAAATTTCGGCTTAATTTGGCAGATTTTTTCGAAAATCTTGTCAAATAAGTCATTTATAGAGGATATTTCGGCTGTATTTTAAAAATTTATCTAAAATCTTGCTAAATAAGTTGTTTTTGGAGCAAATTTTGGCTTATTTTAGAAGGTTTTTTCGAAAAACTTGCTAAATAAGCCGTATTCAGAGCAAATTTCGGCTTAATTTAGAAGATTTTTCCGAAATTCCTGCCAAATAAACCGTTTTCGGAGCAAATTTCGGCTTAATTTAGAAGATTTTTTCCAAAATCATGCTAAATAAGCCGTTTTCAGAGCAGATTTCGGCTTTATTTGCAAGATTTATCTAAAATCTTGGTAAATATGCCGTTTTCGTAGAAAATTTCGTCTTATTTTGGAAGATTTTTCAAAAATGTTGCCAAATTAGCCGTTTTTGGATCAAATTTCGGCTTAATTTGGAAGATTTTTTCGAAAATCTTGCTAAATAAGCCGTTTTCGGAACAAATTTCGGCTTCATTTGTATGATTTTCCGAAAATCTTGCCAAATAAACCGTTTTCGGAGAAAATTTCGGCTTATTTTGGAAGATTTTTCAAAAATTTTGCCACATTAGCCGTTTTTGGATAAAATTCGGCTTAATTTGGCAGATTTTTTCGAAAGTCTTCTCAAATATGTCATTTATAGAGGAAATTTCAGCTGTATTTGGAAAATTTATCTAAAATCTTGCTAAATAAGTTGTTTTGGAGCAAATTTTGGCTTATTTTGGAAGGTTTTTTCGAAAAACTTGCTATATAAGCCGTTTTCGTAGCAAATTTCGGCTTAATTTGGAAGATTTATTGAAAATCTTGCTAAATAAGCTGTTTTTGGAGCAAATTTTGGCCTTATTTAGAAGATCTTTTCGAAAATCTTGTCATATAAGACGTTCATAGAGGAAATTTCGGCTTTATTTGGAAGATTTATCTAAAATCTTGCTAAATAAGCCGTTTTCGGAGCAAATTTCGGCTTAATTTGTATGATTTTTCCGAAAATCTTGCTAAATAAGCCTTTTTAAGAGCAAATTTCGGCTTATTTTGGAAGATTTTTCAGAAATCTTGCCAAATAATGCGTTTTCGGATCAAATTTTAGCTAAATATAAAGATTTTTTCAAAAATCTTGCAAAATAAGCCGTTTTTAGAGCAATTTTCTCCTTAATTTTGAGGATTTTCCGAAATTCTTGCCAAACAAAACCTTTTTCGGAGCAAATTTCGGCTTAATTTGGAAGATTTTTTAGAAAATCTTGTCAAATAAGACATTTATAGAGGAAATTTCGGCTATATTTTGAAAATTTATCTAAGATCTTGCTAAATAAGTTGTTTTTGGAGCAAACTTTGACTTATTTTGGAAGGTTTTTTCGTAAAACTTGCTAAATAAGCCGTATTCAGAGCAAATTTCGGCTTAATTTGGAAGAGTTTTCCGAAATTCCTGCCAAATAAACCGTTTTCGGAGCAAATTTCGGCTTAATTTAGAAGATTTTTTTGAAAATCATGCTAAATAAGCCGTTTTCGGAGCAAATTTCGGCTTCATTTGTATGATTTTCCGAAAATCTTGCCAAATAAACCGTTTTCAGAGAAAATTTCGGCTTTATTTGGAAGATTTATCTAAAATCTTGCTAAATAAGCCGTTTTCGGAGAAAATATTGGCTTATTTTGTATGGTTTTTTCAAAATGCCTGCTAAATAAGCCGTTTCCAGTGTAAATTTCGGCTTAATTTGCAAGATTTTTTCGAAAATCTTGCTAAATAAGCCGTTTTCAGAGCATATTTCGCATTTATTTGGCAGATTTTTTCGAAAATCTTGCCAAATAAGACGCTTATAGAGGAAATTTCGGTTTTATTTCGAAAATTTATCTAAAATCTTGCTAAATAAGCCGATTTCAAAGAAAATTTTGCCTTTATTTGGAAGAGTTTTTAGAAAATCTTGCCAAATTAGCCGTTTTAGGAGCAAATTTCGGCTTATTTTGGATGATTTTTCAGAAATCTTGCCAAATAATGCGTTTTCGGATCAAATTTCGGCTAAATATAAAGATTTCTTCAAAAATCTTGCAGAATAAGCCGTTTTCAGAGCATTATCCTCTTAATTTGGAGGATTTTGCCGAAATTCTTGACAAGTAAACCGTTTTCGGAGCAAATTTCGGATGAATTTAGAAGATTTTTAAGAAAATCATGCTAAATAAGCCGTTTTCAGAGCAAATTTCGGCTTTATTTGGAAGATTTATCTAAAATCTTGCTAAATATGCCGTTTTCGGAGCAAATTTTGGCTTTATTTGGAAGATATTCTGAAAATCTTGCCATATAAACCGTGTTCGGAGCAAATTTCGGCATTATCTGGAAGATTTTTTCGAAAATCTTGTCAAATAAGACGTTTATAGATGATATTTGGGCTTTATTTAGAAGATTTATCTAAAATCTTGCCATATAAACCGTTTTCAGTGCAATTTTTGGCTTTATTTGGAAGATTTTTTCAGAAATATTCTCAAATAAGACGTTTATAGAGGAAATTTCGGATTTATTTCGAAGATTTATCTAAAATCTTGCTAAATAAACCGTTTTCCGAGAAAATGTCGGCTTATTTTGGAAGATTTTTTAAAAATTTTGCCACATTAGCCGTTTTTGGATAAAATTTCGGCTTAATTTGGCAGATTTTTTCGAAAATCTTCTCAAATAAGTCATTTATAGAGGAAATTTCGGCTGTATTTGGAAAACTTATCTAAAATCTTACTAAATAAGTTGTTTTTGGAGCAAATTTTGGCTTATTTTGGAAGGTTTTTTCGAAAAACGTGCTAAATAAGGCGTTTTCAGAGCAAATTTCGGCTTAATTTGGAAGATTTTTTCGAAAATCTTGCTATATAAGCCGTTTTCGTAGCAAATTTCGGCTTAATTTGGAAGATTTGTTGAAAATCTTGCTAAATAAGCTGTTTTTGGAGGTAATTTTGGCCATATTTGGAAGATCATTTCGAAAATCTTGTCAAATAAGACGTTTATAGAGGAAATTTCGGCTGTATTTTGAAAATTTATCTAAAATCTTGCTAAATAAGTTGTTTTTGGAGCAAATTTTGGCTTATTTTGGAAGGTTTTTTCGAAAAACGTGCTAAATAAGCCGTATTCAGAGCAAATTTCGGCTTAATTTGGAAGATTTTTCCGAAATTCCTGCCAAATAAATGTTTTGGGAGCAAATTTCGGCTTAATTTAGAAGATTTTTTCGAAAATCATGCTAAATAAGCCGTTTTCAGAGGAAATTTCTGCTTTATTTGCAAGTACATTTATCTAAAATCTTGGTAAATATGCCGTTTTCGGAGAAAATTTCGTCTTATTTTGGAAGATTTTTCAAAAATTTTGCCAAATTAGCCGTTTTTGGATCAAATTTCGGCTTATTTGGAAGATTTTTTCGAAAATCTTCCTAAAGAAGCCGTTTTCGGAGCAAATTTCGGCTTCATTTGTATGATTTTCCGAGAATCTTGCCAAATAAACCGTTTTCAGAGAAAATGTCGGCTTATTTTGGAAGATTTTTCAAAAATTTTGCCACATTAGCCGTTTTTGGATAAAATTTCGGCTTAATTTGGCAGATTTTTTCGAAAATCTTCTCAAATAAGTCATTTATAGAGGAAATTTCGGCTGTATTTGGAAAACTTATCTAAAATCTTACTAAATAAGATGTTTTTGGAGCAAATTCTGTCTTATTTTGGAAGGATTTTTCGAAAAACTTGCTAAATAAGGCGTTTTCAGAGCAAATTTCGGCTTAATTTGGAAGATTTTTTGAAATCTTGCTATATAAGCCGTTTTCGTAGCAAATTTCGGCTTAATTTGGAAGATTTGTTGAAAATCTTGCTAAATAAGCTGTTTTTGGAGCAAATTTTGGCCTTATTTGGAAGATCATTTCGAAAATCTTGTCAAATAGGACGTTTATAGAGGAAATTTCGGCTTTTTTCGGAAGATTTATCTAAAATCTTGCTAAATAAGCTTTTTTCGGAGAAAATTTTGGCCTTATTTGGAAGATTTTTCACAAAATCTTGCTAAATAAGCCGTTTTCGGATAAAATTTCGGCTTATTTTCGAAGATTTATCTAAAGTCTTGCTAAATAAGCCGTTTTCAGAAAAGATTTTGGCTTAATTTGGAAGATTTTATCGAAAATCTTGCTAAATAAGCCGTTTTCGGAGCAAATTTCGGCTTAATTTGTATGATTTTTCCGAAAATCTTGCTAAATAAGCCTTTTTAAGAGCAAATTTCGGCTTATTTTGGAAGATTTTTCAGAAATCTGGCCAAATAATGCGTTTTCGGATCAAATTTCAGCTAAATATAAAGATTTTTTCAAAAATCTTGCAAAATAAGTCGTTTTTAGAGCAATTTTCTCCTTAATTTTGATGATTTTCCGAAATTCTTGCCAAACAAACCGTTTTCGGAGCAAATTTCGGCTTAATTTGGAAGATTTTTTGAAATCTTGCTATATAAGCCGTTTTCGTAGCAAATTTCGGCTTAATTTGGAAGATTTGTTGAAAATCTTGCTAAATAAGCTGTTTTTGGAGCAAATTTTGGCCTTATTTGGAAGATCATTTCGAAAATCTTGTCAAATAGGACGTTTATAGAGGAAATTTCGGCTTTTTACGGAAGATTTATCTAAAATCTTGCTAAATAAGCTTTTTTCGGAGAAAATTTTGGCCTTATTTGGAAGATTTTTCACAAAATCTTGCTAAATAAGCCGTTTTCGGATAAAATTTCGGCTTATTTTCGAAGATTTATCTAAAGTCTTGCTAAATAAGCCGTTTTCAGAAAAGATTTTGGCTTAATTTGGAAGATTTTATCGAAAATCTTGCTAAATAAGCCGTTTTCGGAGCAAATTTCGGCTTAATTTGTATGATTTTTCCGAAAATCTTGCTAAATAAGCCTTTTTAAGAGCAAATTTCGGCTTATTTTGGAAGATTTTTCAGAAATCTGGCCAAATAATGCGTTTTCGGATCAAATTTCAGCTAAATATAAAGATTTTTTCAAAAATCTTGCAAAATAAGTCGTTTTTAGAGCAATTTTCTCCTTAATTTTGATGATTTTCCGAAATTCTTGCCAAACAAACCGTTTTCGGAGCAAATTTCGGCTTAATTTGGAAGATTTTTTCGAAAATCTTGTCAAATAAGACATTTATAGAGGAAATTTCGGCTGTATTTTGAAAATTTATCTAAAATCTTGCTAAATAAGTTTTTTTTGGAGCAAATTTTGACTTATTTTGGAAGGTTTTTTCGAAAAACTTGCTAAATAAGCCGTATTCAGAGCAAATTTCGGCTTAATTTGGAAGAGTTTTCCGAAATTCCTGCCAAATAAACCGTTTTCGGAGCAAATTTCGGCTTAATTTAGAAGATTTTTTCGAAAATCTTGCTAAATAAGCCGTTTTCAGAGCAAATTTCGGCTTTATTTGGAAGATTTATCTAAAATCTTGCTAAATAAGCCGTTTTCGGAGAAAATATTGGCTTATTTTGTATGGTTTTTTCAAAATGCCTGCTAAATAAGCCGTTTCCAGTGTAAATTTCGGCTTAATTTGCAAGATTTTTTCGAAAATCTTGCTAAATAAGCCGTTTTCAGAGCATATTTCGCATTTATTTGGCAGATTTTTTCGAAAATCTTGCCAAATAAGACGCTTATAGAGGAAATTTCGGTTTTATTTCGAAAATTTATCTAAAATCTTGCTAAATAAGCCGATTTCAAAGAAAATTTTGCCTTTATTTGGAAGAGTTTTTAGAAAATCTTGCCAAATTAGCCGTTTTAGGAGCAAATTTCGGCTTATTTTGGATGATTTTTCAGAAATCTTCCCAAATAATGCGTTTTCGGATTAAATTTCGGCTAAATATAAAGATTTCTTCAAAAATCTTGCAAAATAAGCCGTTTTCAGAGCATTATCCTCTTAATTTGGAGGATTTTCCGAAATTCTTGACAAGTAAACCGTTTTCGGAGCAAATTTCGGATGAATTTAGAAGATTTTTAAGAAAATCATGCTAAATAAGCCGTTTTCAGAGCAAATTTCGGCTTTATTTGGAAGATTTATCTAAAATCTTGCTAAATATGCCGTTTTCGGAGCAAATTTTGGCTTTATTTGGAAGATATTCTGAAAATCTTGCCAAATAAACCGTGTTCGGAGCAAATTTCGGCATTATCTGGAAGATTTTTTCGAAAATCTTGTCAAATAAGACGTTTATAGATGATATTTGGGCTTTATTTAGAAGATTTATCTAAAATCTTGCCATATAAACCGTTTTCGGTGCAATTTTTGGCTTTATTTGGAAGATTTTTTCAGAAATCTTCTCAAATAAGACGTTTATAGAGGAAATTTCGGATTTATTTCGAAGATTTATCTAAAATCTTGCTAAATAAACCGTTTTCCGAGAAAATGTCGGCTTATTTTGGAAGATTTTTCAAAAATTTTGCCACATTAGCCGTTTTTGGATAAAATTTCGGCTTAATTTTGCAGATTTTTTCGAAAATCTTCTCAAATAAGTCATTTATAGAGGAAATTTCGGCTGTATTTGGAAAACTTATCTAAAATCTTACTAAATAAGGTGTTTTTGGAGCAAATTCTGGCTTATTTTGGAAGGATTTTTCGAAAAACTTGCTAAATAAGGCGTTTTCAGAGCAAATTTCGGCTTAATTTGGAAGATTTTTTGAATATTTTGCTATATAAGCCGTTTTCGTAGCAAATTTCGGCTTAATTTGGAAGATTTGTTGAAAATCTTGCTAAATAAGCTGTTTTTGGAGCAAATTTTGGCCTTATTTGGAAGATCATTTCGAAAATCTTGTCAAATAGGACGTTTATAGAGGAAATTTCGGCTGTATTTTGAAAATTTATCTAAAATCTTGCTAAATAAGCTTTTTTCGGAGAAAATTTTGGCTTTATTTGGAAGATGTTTCACAAAATCTTGCTAAATAAGCCGTTTTCGGATAAAATTTCGGCTTATTTTCGAAGATTTATCTAAAGTCTTGCTAAATAAGCCGTTTCCAGAGAAGATTTTGGCTTAATTTGGAAGATTTTATCGAAAATCTTGCTAAATAAGCCGTTTTCGGAGCAAATTTCGGCTTAATTTGTATGATTTTTTCGGAAATTTTCTCAAATAAGTCATTTATAGAGGAAATTTCGGCTGTATTTGGAAAACTTATCTAAAATCTTACTAAATAAGTTGTTTTTGGAGCAAATTCTGGCTTATTTTGGAAGGATTTTTCGAAAAACTTGCTAAATAAGGCGTTTTCAGAGCAAATTTCGGCTTAATTTGGAAGATTTTTTGAATATTTTGCTATATAAGCCGTTTTCGTAGCAAATTTCGGCTTAATTTGGAAGATTTGTTGAAAATCTTGCTAAATAAGCTGTTTTTGGGGCAAATTTTGGCCTTATTTGGAAGATCATTTCGAAAATCTTGTCAAATAGGACGTTTATAGAGGAAATTTCGGCTGTATTTTGAAAATTTATCTAAAATCTTGCTAAATAAGCTTTTTTCGGAGAAAATTTTGGCTTTATTTGGAAGATTTTTCAGAAAGCTTGCCAAATAATGCGTTTTCGGATCAAATTTCGGCTAAATATAAAGATTTCTTAAAAAATCTTGCATAATAAGCCGTTTTCAGAGCAAATTTCGGCTTAATTTGGAAGATTTTTTCGAAAATCTTCTCAAATAAGACGTTTATAGAGGAAATTTCGGCTTAATTTGGCAGATTTTTTCGAAAATCTTCTCAAATAAGACGTTTATAGAGGAAATTTCGGATTTATTTCGAAGATTTATCTAAAATCTTGCAAAATAAGCCGTTTTCAGATCAATTTTCCCGTTAATTTTGAGGATTTTCCGAAATTCTTGCCAAATAAACCGTTTTCGGAGCAAATTTCGGCTTAATTTGGAAGATTTTTTCGAAAATTTTGCCAAATTAGTCGTCTTGGATCAAATTTCGGCTTAATTTGGCAGATTTTTTCGAAAATCTTGTCAAATAAGTCATTTATAGAGGATATTTCGGCTGTATTTTAAAAATTTATCTAAAATCTTGCTAAATAAGTTGTTTTTGGAGCAAATTTTGGCTTATTTTAGAAGGTTTTTTCGAAAAACTTGCTAAATAAGCCGTATTCAGAGCAAATTTCGGCTTAATTTAGAAGATTTTTCCGAAATTCCTGCCAAATAAACCGTTTTCGGAGCAAATTTCGGCTTAATTTAGAAGATTTTTTCCAAAATCATGCTAAATAATCCGTTTTCAGAGCAGATTTCGGCTTTATTTGCAAGATTTATCTAAAATCTTGGTAAATATGCCGTTTTCGGAGAAAATTTCGTCTTATTTTGGAAGATTTTTCAAAAATGTTGCCAAATTAGCCGTTTTTGGATCAAATTTCGGCTTAATTTGGAAGATTTTTTCGAAAATCTTGCTAAATAAGCCGTTTTCGGAACAAATTTCGGCTTCATTTGTATGATTTTCCGAAAATCTTGCCAAATAAACCGTTTTCGGAGAAAATTTCGGCTTATTTTGGAAGATTTTTCAAAAATTTTGCCACATTAGCCGTTTTTGGATAAAATTCGGCTTAATTTGGCAGATTTTTTCGAAAATCTTCTCAAATAAGTCATTTATAGAGGAAATTTCAGCTGTATTTGGAAAATTTATCTAAAATCTTGCTAAATAAGTTGTTTTGGAGCTAATTTTGGCTTATTTTGGAAGGTTTTTTCGAAAAACTTGCTATATAAGCCGTTTTCGTAGCAAATTTCGGCTTAATTTGGAAGATTTATTGAAAATCTTGCTAAATAAGCTGTTTTTGGAGCAAATTTTGGCCTTATTTAGAAGATCTTTTCGAAAATCTTGTCATATAAGACGTTCATAGAGGAAATTTCGGCTTTATTTGGAAGATTTATCTAAAATCTTGCTAAATAAGCCGTTTTCGGAGCAAATTTCGGCTTAATTTGTATGATTTTTCCGAAAATCTTGCTAAATAAGCCTTTTTAAGAGCAAATTTCGGCTTATTTTGGAAGATTTTTCAGAAATCTTGCCAAATAATGCGTTTTCGGATCAAATTTCAGCTAAATATAAAGATTTTTTCAAAAATCTTGCAAAATAAGTCGTTTTTAGAGCAATTTTCTCCTTAATTTTGATGATTTTCCGAAATTCTTGCCAAACAAACCGTTTTCGGAGCAAATTTCGGCTTAATTTGGAAGATTTTTTCGAAAATCTTGTCAAATAAGACATTTATAGAGGAAATTTCGGCTGTATTTTGAAAATTTATCTAAAATCTTGCTAAATAAGTTTTTTTTGGAGCAAACTTTGACTTATTTTGGAAGGTTTTTTCGAAAAACTTGCTAAATAAGCCGTATTCAGAGCAAATTTCGGCTTAATTTGGAAGAGTTTTCCGAAATTCCTGCCAAATAAACCGTTTTCGGAGCAAATTTCGGCTTAATTTAGAAGATTTTTTCGAAAATCTTGCTAAATAAGCCGTTTTCAGAGCAAATTTCGGCTTTATTTGGAAGATTTATCTAAAATCTTGCTAAATAAGCCGTTTTCGGAGAAAATATTGGCTTATTTTGTATGGTTTTTTCAAAATGCCTGCTAAATAAGCCGTTTCCAGTGTAAATTTCGGCTTAATTTGCAAGATTTTTTCGAAAATCTTGCTAAATAAGCCGTTTTCAGAGCATATTTCGCATTTATTTGGCAGATTTTTTCGAAAATCTTGCCAAATAAGACGCTTATAGAGGAAATTTCGGTTTTATTTCGAAAATTTATCTAAAATCTTGCTAAATAAGCCGATTTCAAAGAAAATTTTGCCTTTATTTGGAAGAGTTTTTAGAAAATCTTGCCAAATTAGCCGTTTTAGGAGCAAATTTCGGCTTATTTTGGATGATTTTTCAGAAATCTTCCCAAATAATGCGTTTTCGGATCAAATTTCGGCTAAATATAAAGATTTCTTCAAAAATCTTGCAAAATAAGCCGTTTTCAGAGCATTATCCTCTTAATTTGGAGGATTTTCCGAAATTCTTGACAAGTAAACCGTTTTCGGAGCAAATTTCGGATGAATTTAGAAGATTTTTAAGAAAATCATGCTAAATAAGCCGTTTTCAGAGCAAATTTCGGCTTTATTTGGAAGATTTATCTAAAATCTTGCTAAATATGCCGTTTTCGGAGCAAATTTTGGCTTTATTTGGAAGATATTCTGAAAATCTTGCCAAATAAACCGTGTTCGGAGCAAATTTCGGCATTATCTGGAAGATTTTTTCGAAAATCTTGTCAAATAAGACGTTTATAGATGATATTTGGGCTTTATTTAGAAGATTTATCTAAAATCTTGCCATATAAACCGTTTTCGGTGCAATTTTTGGCTTTATTTGGAAGATTTTTTCAGAAATCTTCTCAAATAAGACGTTTATAGCGGAAATTTCGGATTTATTTCGAAGATTTATCTAAAATCTTGCTAAATAAACCGTTTTCCGAGAAAATGTCGGCTTATTTTGGAAGATTTTTCAAAAATTTTGCCACATTAGCCGTTTTTGGATAAAATTTCGGCTTAATTTGGCAGATTTTTTCGAAAATCTTCTCAAATAAGTCATTTATAGAGGAAATTTCGGCTGTATTTGGAAAACATATCTAAAATCTTACTAAATAAGTTGTTTTTGGAGCAAATTCTGGCTTATTTTGGAAGGATTTTTCGAAAAACTTGCTAAATAAGGCGTTTTCAGAGCAAATTTCGGCTTAATTTGGAAGATTTTTTGAATATTTTGCTATATAAGCCGTTTTCGTAGCAAATTTCGGCTTAATTTGGAAGATTTGTTGAAAATCTTGCTAAATAAGCTGTTTTTGGAGCAAATTTTGGCCTTATTTGGAAGATCATTTCGAAAATCTTGTCAAATAGGACGTTTATAGAGGAAATTTCGGCTGTATTTTGAAAATTTATCTAAAATCTTGCTAAATAAGCTTTTTTCGGAGAAAATTTTGGCTTTATTTGGAAGATGTTTCACAAAATCTTGCTAAATAAGCCGTTTTCGGATAAAATTTCGGCTTATTTTCGAAGATTTATCTAAAGTCTTGCTAAATAAGCCGTTTCCAGAGAAGATTTTGGCTTAATTTGGAAGATTTTATCGAAAATCTTGCTAAATAAGCCGTTTTCGGAGCAAATTTCGGCTTAATTTGTATGATTTTTTCGGAAATCTTCTCAAATAAGTCATTTATAGAGGAAATTTCGGCTGTATTTGGAAAACTTATCTAAAATCTTACTAAATAAGTTGTTTTTGGAGCAAATTCTGGCTTATTTTGGAAGGATTTTTCGAAAAACTTGCTAAATAAGGCGTTTTCAGAGCAAATTTCGGCTTAATTTGGAAGATTTTTTGAATATTTTGCTATATAAGCCGTTTTCGTAGCAAATTTCGGCTTAATTTGGAAGATTTGTTGAAAATCTTGCTAAATAAGCTGTTTTTGGGGCAAATTTTGGCCTTATTTGGAAGATCATTTCGAAAATCTTGTCAAATAGGACGTTTATAGAGGAAATTTCGGCTGTATTTTGAAAATTTATCTAAAATCTTGCTAAATAAGCTTTTTTCGGAGAAAATTTTGGCTTTATTTGGAAGATTTTTCAGAAAGCTTGCCAAATAATGCGTTTTCGGATCAAATTTCGGCTAAATATAAAGATTTCTTAAAAAATCTTGCATAATAAGCCGTTTTCAGAGCAAATTTCGGCTTAATTTGGAAGATTTTTTCGAAAATCTTCTCAAATAAGACGTTTATAGAGGAAATTTCGGCTTAATTTGGCAGATTTTTTCGAAAATCTTCTCAAATAAGACGTTTATAGAGGAAATTTCGGATTTATTTCGAAGATTTATCTAAAATCTTGCAAAATAAGCCGTTTTCAGATCAATTTTCCCGTTAATTTTGAGGATTTTCCGAAATTCTTGCCAAATAAACCGTTTTCGGAGCAAATTTCGGCTTAATTTGGAAGATTTTTTCGAAAATTTTGCCAAATTAGTCGTCTTGGATCAAATTTCGGCTTAATTTGGCAGATTTTTTCGAAAATCTTGTCAAATAAGTCATTTATAGAGGATATTTCGGCTGTATTTTAAAAATTTATCTAAAATCTTGCTAAATAAGTTGTTTTTGGAGCAAATTTTGGCTTATTTTAGAAGGTTTTTTCGAAAAACTTGCTAAATAAGCCGTATTCAGAGCAAATTTCGGCTTAATTTAGAAGATTTTTCCGAAATTCCTGCCAAATAAACCGTTTTCGGAGCAAATTTCGGCTTAATTTAGAAGATTTTTTCCAAAATCATGCTAAATAAGCCGTTTTCAGAGCAGATTTCGGCTTTATTTGCAAGATTTATCTAAAATCTTGGTAAATATGCCGTTTTCGGAGAAAATTTCGTCTTATTTTGGAAGATTTTTCAAAAATGTTGCCAAATTAGCCGTTTTTGGATCAAATTTCGGCTTAATTTGGAAGATTTTTTCGAAAATCTTGCTATATAAGCCGTTTTCGTAGCAAATTTCGGCTTAATTTGGAAGATTTATTGAAAATCTTGCTAAATAAGCTGTTTTTGGAGCAAATTTTGGCCTTATTTAGAAGATCTTTTCGAAAATCTTGTCATATAAGACGTTCATAGAGGAAATTTCGGCTTTATTTGGAAGATTTATCTAAAATCTTGCTAAATAAGCCGTTTTCGGAGCAAATTTCGGCTTAATTTGTATGATTTTTCCGAAAATCTTGCTAAATAAGCCTTTTTAAGAGCAAATTTCGGCTTATTTTGGAAGATTTTTCAGAAATCTTGCCAAATAATGCGTTTTCGGATCAAATTTCAGCTAAATATAAAGATTTTTTCAAAAATCTTGCAAAATAAGTCGTTTTTAGAGCAATTTTCTCCTTAATTTTGATGATTTTCCGAAATTCTTGCCAAACAAACCGTTTTCGGAGCAAATTTCGGCTTAATTTGGAAGATTTTTTCGAAAATCTTGTCAAATAAGACATTTATAGAGGAAATTTCGGCTGTATTTTGAAAATTTATCTAAAATCTTGCTAAATAAGTTTTTTTTGGAGCAAACTTTGACTTATTTTGGAAGGTTTTTTCGAAAAACTTGCTAAATAAGCCGTATTCAGAGCAAATTTCGGCTTAATTTGGAAGAGTTTTCCGAAATTCCTGCCAAATAAACCGTTTTCGGAGCAAATTTCGGCTTAATTTAGAAGATTTTTTCGAAAATCTTGCTAAATAAGCCGTTTTCAGAGCAAATTTCGGCTTTATTTGGAAGATTTATCTAAAATCTTGCTAAATAAGCCGTTTTCGGAGAAAATATTGGCTTATTTTGTATGGTTTTTTCAAAATGCCTGCTAAATAAGCCGTTTCCAGTGTAAATTTCGGCTTAATTTGCAAGATTTTTTCGAAAATCTTGCTAAATAAGCCGTTTTCAGAGCATATTTCGCATTTATTTGGCAGATTTTTTCGAAAATCTTGCCAAATAAGACGCTTATAGAGGAAATTTCGGTTTTATTTCGAAAATTTATCTAAAATCTTGCTAAATAAGCCGATTTCAAAGAAAATTTTGCCTTTATTTGGAAGAGTTTTTAGAAAATCTTGCCAAATTAGCCGTTTTAGGAGCAAATTTCGGCTTATTTTGGATGATTTTTCAGAAATCTTGCCAAATAATGCGTTTTCGGATCAAATTTCGGCTAAATATAAAGATTTCTTCAAAAATCTTGCAGAATAAGCCGTTTTCAGAGCATTATCCTCTTAATTTGGAGGATTTTCCGAAATTCTTGACAAGTAAACCGTTTTCGGAGCAAATTTCGGATGAATTTAGAAGATTTTTAAGAAAATCATGCTAAATAAGCCGTTTTCAGAGCAAATTTCGGCTTTATTTGGAAGATTTATCTAAAATCTTGCTAAATATGCCGTTTTCGGAGCAAATTTTGGCTTTATTTGGAAGATATTCTGAAAATCTTGCCAAATAAACCGTGTTCGGAGCAAATTTCGGCATTATCTGGAAGATTTTTTCGAAAATCTTGTCAAATAAGACGTTTATAGATGATATTTGGGCTTTATTTAGAAGATTTATCTAAAATCTTGCCATATAAACCGTTTTCGGTGCAATTTTTGGCTTTATTTGGCAGATTTTTTCAGAAATCTTCTCAAATAAGACGTTTATAGAGGAAATTTCGGATTTATTTCGAAGATTTATCTAAAATCTTGCTAAATAAACCGTTTTCCGAGAAAATGTCGGCTTATTTTGGAAGATTTTTTAAAAATTTTGCCACATTAGCCGTTTTTGGATCAAATTTCGGCTTAATTTGGCAGATTTTTTCGAAAATCTTCTCAAATAAGTCATTTATAGAGGAAATTTCGGCTGTATTTGGAAAACTTATCTAAAATCTTACTAAATAAGTTGTTTTTGGAGCAAATTTTGGCTTATTTTGGAAGGATTCTTCGAAAAACTTGCTAAATAAGGCGTTTTCAGAGCAAATTTCGGCTTAATTTGGAAGATTTTTCCGAAATTCCTGCCAAATAAATGTTTTGGGAGCAAATTTCGGCTTAATTTAGAAGATTTTTTCGAAAATCATGCTAAATAAGCCGTTTTCAGAGCAAATTTCGGCTTTATTTGCAAGATTTATCTAAAATCTTGGTAAATATGCCGTTTTCGGAGAAAATTTCGTCTTATTTTGGAAGATTTTTCAAAAATTTTGCCAAATTAGCCGTTTTTGGATCAAATTTCGGCTTAATTTGGAAGATTTTTTCGAAAATCTTCCTAAATAAGCCGTTTTCGGAGCAAATTTCGGCTTCATTTGTATGATTTTCCGAGAATCTTGCCAAATAATCCGTTTTCAGAGAAAATGTCGGCTTATTTTGGAAGTTTTTTCAAAAATTTTGCCACATTAGCCGTTTTTGGATAAAATTTCGGCTTAATTTGGCAGATTTTTTCGAAAATCTTCTCAAATAAGTCATTTATAGAGGAAATTTCGGCTGTATTTGGAAAACTTATCTAAAATCTTACTAAATAAGTTGTTTTTGGAGCAAATTCTGGCTTATTTTGGAAGGATTTTTCGAAAAACTTGCTAAATAAGGCGTTTTCAGAGCAAATTTCGGCTTAATTTGGAAGATTTTTTGAAAATTTTGCTATATAAGCCGTTTTCGTAGCAAATTTCGGCTTAATTTGGAAGATTTGTTGAAAATCTTGCTAAATAAGCTGTTTTTGGAGCAAATTTTGGCCTTATTTGGAAGATCATTTCGAAAATCTTGTCAAATAGGACGTTTATAGAGGAAATTTCGGCTTTATTCGGAAGATTTATCTAAAATCTTGCTAAATAAGCTTTTTTCGGAGAAAATTTTGGCTTTATTTGGAATATTTTTCACAAAATCTTGCTAAATAAGCCGTTTTCGGATAAAATTTCGGCTTATTTTCGAAGATTTATCTAAAGTCTTGCTAAATAAGCCGTTTCCAGAGAAGATTTTGGCTTAATTTGGAAGATTTTATCGAAAATCTTGCTAAATAAGCCGTTTTCGGAGCAAATTTCGGCTTAATTTGTATGATTTTTTCGGAAATCATGCTAAATAAGCCGTTTTAAGAGCAAATTTCGGCTTATTTTGGAATATTTTTCAGAAAGCTTGCCAAATAATGCGTTTTCGGATCAAATTTCGGCTAAATATAAAGATTTCTTAAAAAATCTTGCATAATAAGCCGTTTTCAGAGCAAATTTCGGCTTAATTTGGAAGATTTTTTCGAAAATCTTCTCAAATAAGACGTTTATAGAGGAAATTTCGACTTAATTTGGCAGATTTTTTCGAAAATCTTCTCAAATAAGACGTTTATAGAGGAAATTTCGGATTTATTTCGAAGATTTATCTAAAATCTTGCAAAATAAGCCGTTTTCAGATCAATTTTCCCGTTAATTTTGAGGATTTTCCGAAATTCTTGCCAAATAAACCGTTTTCGGAGCAAATTTCGGCTTAATTTGGAAGATTTTTTCGAAAATTTTGCCAAATTAGTCGTCTTGGATCAAATTTCGGCTTAATTTGGCAGATTTTTTCGAAAATCTTGTCAAATAAGTCATTTATAGAGGATATTTCGGCTGTATTTTAAAAATTTATCTAAAATCTTGCTAAATAAGTTGTTTTTGGAGCAAATTTTGGCTTATTTTAGAAGGTTTTTTCGAAAAACTTGCTAAATAAGCCGTATTCAGAGCAAATTTCGGCTTAATTTAGAAGATTTTTCCGAAATTCCTGCCAAATAAACCGTTTTCGGAGCAAATTTCGGCTTAATTTAGAAGATTTTTTCCAAAATCATGCTAAATAAGCCGTTTTCAGAGCAGATTTCGGCTTTATTTGCAAGATTTATCTAAAATCTTGGTAAATATGCCGTTTTCGGAGAAAATTTCGTCTTATTTTGGAAGATTTTTCAAAAATTTTGCCAAATTAGCCGTTTTTGGATCAAATTTCGGCTTAATTTGGAAGATTTTTTCGAAAATCTTGCTAAATAAGCCGTTTTCGGAACAAATTTCGGCTTCATTTGTATGATTTTCCTAAAATCTTGCCAAATAAACCGTTTTCGGAGAAAATTTCGGCTTATTTTGGAAGATTTTTCAAAAATTTTGCCACATTAGCCGTTTTTGGATAAAATTCGGCTTAATTTGGCAGATTTTTTCGAAAATCTTCTCAAATAAGTCATTTATAGAGGAAATTTCAGCTGTATTTGGAAAATTTATCTAAAATCTTGCTAAATAAGATGTTTTGGAGCAAATTTTGGCTTATTTTGGAAGGTTTTTTCGAAAAACTTGCTATATAAGCCGTTTTCGTAGCAAATTTCGGCTTAATTTGGAAGATTTATTGAAAATCTTCTCAAATAAGACGTTTATAGAGGAAATTTCGGATTTATTTCGAAGATTTATCTAAAATCTTGCAAAATAAGCCGTTTTCAGATCAATTTTCCCGTTAATTTTGAGGATTTTCCGAAATTCTTGGCAAATAAACCGTTTTCGGAGCAAATTTCGGCTTAATTTGGAAGATTTTTTCGAAAATTTTGCCAAATTAGTCGTCTTGGATCAAATTTCGGCTTAATTTGGCAGATTTTTTCGAAAATCTTGTCAAATAAGTCATTTATAGAGGATATTTCGGCTGTATTTTAAAAATTTATCTAAAATCTTGCTAAATAAGTTGTTTTTGGAGCAAATTTTGGCTTATTTTAGAAGGTTTTTTCGAAAAACTTGCTAAATAAGCCGTATTCAGAGCAAATTTCGGCTTAATTTAGAAGATTTTTCCGAAATTCCTGCCAAATAAACCGTTTTCGGAGCAAATTTCGGCTTAATTTAGAAGATTTTTTCCAAAATCATGCTAAATAAGCCGTTTTCAGAGCAGATTTCGGCTTTATTTGCAAGATTCATCTAAAATCTTGGTAAATATGCCGTTTTCGGAGAAAATTTCATCTTATTTTGGAAGATTTTTCAAAAATGTTGCCAAATTAGCCGTTTTTGGATCAAATTTCGGCTTAATTTGGAAGATTTTTTCGAAAATCTTGCTAAATAAGCCGTTTTCAGAACAAATTTCGGCTTCATTTGTATGATTTTCCGAAAATCTTGCCAAATAAACCGTTTTCGGAGAAAATTTCGGCTTATTTTGGAAGATTTTTCAAAAATTTTGCCACATTAGCCGTTTTTGGATAAAATTCGGCTTAATTTGGCAGATTTTTTCGAAAATCTTCTCAAATAAGTCATTTATAGAGGAAATTTCAGCTGTATTTGGAAAATTTATCTAAAATCTTGCTAAATAAGTTGTTTTGGAGCAAATTTTGGCTTATTTTGGAAGGTTTTTTCGAAAAACTTGCTATATAAGCCGTTTTCGTAGCAAATTTCGGCTTAATTTGGAAGATTTATTGAAAATCTTGCTAAATAAGCTGTTTTTGGAGCAAATTTTGGCCTTATTTAGAAGATCTTTTCGAAAATCTTGTCATATAAGACGTTCATAGAGGAAATTTCGGCTTTATTTGGAAGATTTATCTAAAATCTTGCTAAATAAGCCGTTTTCGGAGAAAATTTTGGCCTTATTTGGAAGATTTTTTTACAAATTCTTGCTAAATAAGCCGTTTTCGGATAAATTTCGGCTTATTTTCGAAGATTTATCTAAAGTATTGCTAAAAAGGCCGTTTTCAGAGAAAATTTTGGCTTAGTTTGGAAGATTTTATCGAAAATCTTGCTAAATAAGCCGTTTTCGGAGCAAATTTCGGCTTAATTTGTATGATTTTTTCGAAAATCTTGCTAAATAAGCCGTTTTAAGAGCAAATTTCGGCTTATTTTGGAAGATTTTTCAGAAATCTTGCCAAATAATGCGTTTTCGGATCAAATTTCGGCTAAATATAAAGATTTCTTAAAAAATCTTGCAAAATAAGCCGTTTTCGGAGCAAATTTCGGCTTAATTTGGAAGATTTTTTCGAAAATCTTCTCAAATAAGACGTTTATAGAGGAAATTTCCGCTTAATTTGGCAGATTTTTTAGAAAATCTTGTTAAGTAAGACATTTATAGAGGAAATTTCGGCTGTATTTGGAAAATTTATCTAAAATCTTGCGAAATAAGTTGTTTTTGGAGCAAATTTTGGCTTATTTTGGAAGGTTTTTTCGAAAAACTTGCTAAATAAGCCGGTTTCCGAGCAAATTTCGGCTTAATTTAGAAGATTATTTCGAACATTTTGCCAAATTAGTCGTCTTGGATCAAATTTCGGCTTAATTTGGCAGATTTTTTCGAAAATCTTGTCAAATAAGTCATTTATAGAGGATATTTCGGCTGTATTTTGAAAATTTATCTAAAATCTTGCTAAATAAGTTGTTTTTGGAGCAAATTTTGGCTTATTTTAGAAGGTTTTTTCGAAAAACTTGCTAAATAAGCCGTATTCAGAGCAAATTTCGGCTTAATTTAGAAGATTTTTCCGAAATTCCTGCCAAATAAACCGTTTTCGGAGCAAATTTCGGCTTAATTTAGAAGATTTTTTCCAAAATCATGCTAAATAAGCCGTTTTCAGAGCAAATTTCGGCTTTATTTGGAAAATTTATCTAAAATCTTGCGAAATAAGTTGTTTTTGGAGCAAATTTTGGCTTATTTTGGAAGGTTTTTTCGAAAAACTTGCTAAATAAGCCGGTTTCCGAGCAAATTTCGGCTTATTTTGGAAGATTTCTCAAAAATTTTGTCACATTAGCCGTTTTTGGATAAAATTTCGGCTTAATTTGGCAGATTTTTTCGATAATCTTCTCAAATAAGTCATTTATAGAGGAAATTTCAGCTGTATTTGGAAAATTTATCTAAAATCCTGCTAAATAAGTTGTTTTGGAGCAAATTTTGGCTTATTTTGGAAGGTTTTTTCGAAAAACTTGCTATATAAGCCGTTTTCGTAGCAAATTTCGGCTTAATTTGGAAGATTTATTGAAAATCTTGCTAAATAAGATGTTTTTGGAGCAAATTTTGGCCTTATTTGGAAGATTTTTTTACAAATTCTTGCTAAATAATCCGTTTTCGGATAAAATTTCGGCTTATTTTCGAAGATTTATCTAAAGTATTGCTAAAAAGGCCGTTTTCAGAGAAAATTTTGGCTTAATTTGGAAGATTTTATCGAAAATCTTGCTAAATAAGCCGTTTTCGGAGCAAATTTCGGCTTAATTTGTATGATTTTTTCGAAAATCTTGCTTAATAAGCCGTTTTAAGAGCAAATTTCGGCTTATTTTGGAAGATATTTCAGAAATCTTGCCAAATAATGCGTTTTCGGATCAAATTTCGGCTAAATATAAAGATTTCTTAAAAAATCTTTGCAAAATAAGCCGTTTTCAGAGCAATTTTCCACTTAATTTTGAGGATTTTCCGAAATTCTTGCCAAATAATCCGTTTTCGGAGCAAATTTTGGCTTAATTTGGAAGATTTTTTCGAAAATCTTCAAAAATAAGACGTTTATAGAGGAAATTTCGGCTTAATTTGGCAGATTTTTTCGAAAATCTTCTCAAATAAGACGTTTATAGAGGAAATTTCGGCTTTATTTGGAAGATTTATCTAAAATCTTGCTAAATAAGCTGTTTTTGGAGCAACTTCTGGCCTTATTTGGAAGATCCTTTCGAAAATCTTTTCAAATAAGACGTTTATGGAGGAAATTTCGGATTTATTTGGAAGATTTATCTAAAATCTTGCTAAATAAGCCGTTTCGGAGCAAATTTTGGCTTATTTTGGAAGGATTTTTCGAAAAACTTGCTAAATAAGCCGTTTTCAGAACAAATTTCGGCTTAATTTGGAAGATTTTTTCGAAAAGCTTGCCAAATTAGTCGTCTTGGATCAAATTTCGGCTTAATTTGGCAGATTTTTTCGAAAATCATGTCAAATAAGTCATTTATAGAGGAAATTTCGGCTTATTTTGGAAGATTTTTCAGAACTCTTGCCAAATAATGCGTTTTCGGATACCAATTTCGGCTAAATATAAAGATTTCTTAAAAAATCTTGCAAAAAAAGCCGTTTTCAGAGCAATTTTCCACTTAATTTTGAGGATTTTCCGAAATTCTTGCCAGAAAATCCGTTTTCGGAGCAAATTTCGGCCTAATTTGGAAGGTTTTTTCGAAAATCTTGCTAAATAAGCTGTTTTTGGAGCAAATTTTGGCTTAATTTGGAAGGTTTTTTCGAAAATCTTGCTAAATAAGCCGTTTTAGGAGCAAATTTCGGCTGATTATGGAAGATTTTTCAGAAATCCTGCAAAATAATGCATTTTCGGATCAAATTTCGGCTAAATATAAAGATTTTTTCAAAGATCTTGCAAAATAAGCCGTTTTCAGTGCAATTTTCCCCTTAATTTGGAGGATTTTCCGAAATTCTTGACAAATAAACCGTTTTCGGAGCAAATTTCGGCTTAATTTGGAAGATTTTTTCGAAAATCTTCTCAAATAATACGTTTATAGAGGAAATTTCGGATTTATTTCGAAGATTTATCTTAAATCTTGCTAAATAAGCCGTTTTCTGAGCAAATTTTGGCTTAATTTGGAAGATTTTTTCGAAAATTTTGCTAAATAAGCCGTTTTCAGAGCAAATTTCGGCCTAATTTGGAAGATTTGTTGAAAATCTTGTTAAATAAGCTGTTTTTGGAGCAAATTTTGGCTTAATTTGGAAGGTTTTTTCGAAAAACTTGCTAAATAAGCCGTTCTCAGAGCAAATTTCGGCCTAATTTGGAAGATTTATCTCAAATCTTGCTAAATAAGCCCGTTTTCGAATAAAATTTCGGCTTGTTTTCGAAGATTTTTCAAAAATTTTGCCAAATTAACCGTTTTCGGATCAAATTTTGGCATAATTTGGAAGATTTTTTCGAAAATCTTGCTAAATAAGCCCGTTTTCGGATAAAATTTCGGCTTGTTTTCGAAGATTTTTCAAAAATTTTGCCAAATTAACCGTTTTCGGAGAAAATTTTGGCCTTATTTGGATGATTTTTGGAAAATCTTGCCAAATAAGACGTTTATAGAAAAAATTTCCGTTTATTCGGAAGTTTTATTTATTTTTGGATCAAATTTTGGCTTATTTTGGAAGATTTTTTCAAAAATCTTGCTAAATAAGCCGTTTTTGGAGCAAATTTCGGCTTCATGTGTATGATTTTCCGAAAATCTTGCCAAGTAAACCGTTTTCGGAGCAAATTTCGGCTTTATTTGGAAGATTTTTTCAAAAATCTTGCTAAATAAGCCGTTTTCAGAAAAAATTTCGGCCTAATTTGGAAGATTTGTTGAAAATCTTGCTAAATAAGCTGTTTTTGGAGCAAATTTTGGCTTAATTTGGAAGGTTTTTACGAAAAACTTGCTAAATAAGCCGTTTTCGGATCAAATTTTGGCATAATTTGGAAGATTTTTTCAAAAATCTTGCTAAATAAGCCGTTTTCGGATCAAATTTTGGCATAATTTGGAAGATTTTTTCAAAAATCTTGCTAAATAAGCCCGTTTTCGGATAAAATTTCGGCTTGTTTTCGAAGATTTTTCAAAAATTTTGTCAAATTAACCGTTTTCGGATCAAATTTTGGCATAATTTGGAAGATTTTTTCGAAAATCTTGCTAAATAAGCCGTTTCAGAGCAAATTTCGGCTTTATTTGTATGATTTTCCGAAAATCTTGCCATGTAAACCGTTTTCGGAGCAAATTTCGGCTTTATTTGGAAGATTTTTTCGAAAATCTTGCTAAATAAGCCGTTTTCAGAAAAAATTTCGGCCTAATTTGGAAGATTTGTTGAAAATCTTGCTAAATAAGCCGTTTTCGGAGAAAATTTTGGCTTTATTTGGATGATTTTTGGAAAATCTTGCCAAATAAGACGTTTATAGAAAAAATTTCCGTTTATTGGGAAGTTTTATTTATTTTTGGATCAAATTTTGGCTTATTTTGGAAGATTTTTTCAAAAATCTTGCTAAATAAGCCGTTTTCGGAGCAAATTTCGGCTTCATGTGTATGATTTTCCGAAAATCTTGCTAAATAAGCCGTTTTAGGAGCAAATTTCGGCTTAATTTGGAAGATTTTTTCGAAAATCTTCTCAAATAAGACGTTTATAGAGGAAATTTCCGCTTAATTTGGCAGATTTTTTAGAAAATCTTGTTAAGTAAGACATTTATAGAGGAAATTTCGGCTGTATTTGGAAAATGTATCTAAAATCTTGCGAAATAAGTTGTTTTTGGAGCAAATTTTGGCTTATTTTGGAAGGTTTTTTCGAAAAACTTGCTAAATAAGCCGGTTTCCGAGCAAATTTCGGCTTAATTTAGAAGATTATTTCGAAAATTTTGCCAAATTAGTCGTCTTGGATCAAATTTCGGCTTAATTTGGCAGATTTTTTCGAAAATCTTGTCAAATAAGTCATTTATAGAGGATATTTCGGCTGTATTTTGAAAATTTATCTAAAATCTTGCTAAATAAGTTGTTTTTGGAGCAAATTTTGGCTTATTTTAGAAGGTTTTTTCGAAAAACTTGCTAAATAAGCCGTATTCAGAGCAAATTTCGGCTTAATTTAGAAGATTTTTCCGAAATTCCTGCCAAATAAACCGTTTTCGGAGCAAATTCCGGCTTAATTTAGAAGATTTTTTCCAAAATCATGCTAAATAAGCCGTTTTCAGAGCAAATTTCGGCTTTATTTGGAAAATTTATCTAAAATCTTGCGAAATAAGTTGTTTTTGGAGCAAATTTTGGCTTATTTTGGAAGGTTTTTTCGAAAAACTTGCTAAATAAGCCGGTTTCCGAGCAAATTTCGGCTTATTTTGGAAGATTTCTCAAAAATTTTGTCACATTAGCCGTTTTTGGATAAAATTTCGGCTTAATTTGGCAGATTTTTTCGATAATCTTCTCAAATAAGTCATTTATAGAGGAAATTTCAGCTGTATTTGGAAAATTTATCTAAAATCCTGCTAAATAAGTTGTTTTGGAGCAAATTTTGGCTTATTTTGGAAGGTTTTTTCGAAAAACTTGCTATATAAGCCGTTTTCGTAGCAAATTTCGGCTTAATTTGGAAGATTTATTGAAAATCTTGCGAAATAAGATGTTTTTGGAGCAAATTTTGGCCTTATTTGGAAGATTTTTTTACAAATTCTTGCTAAATAATCCGTTTTCGGATAAAATTTCGGCTTATTTTCGAAGATTTATCTAAAGTATTGCTAAAAAGGCCGTTTTCAGAGAAAATTTTGGCTTAATTTGGAAGATTTTATCGAAAATCTTGCTAAATAAGCCGTTTTCGGAGCAAATTTCGGCTTAATTTGTATGATTTTTTCGAAAATCTTGCTAAATAAGCCGTTTTAAGAGCAAATTTCGGCTTATTTTGGAAGATATTTCAGAAATCTTGCCAAATAATGCGTTTTCGGATCAAATTTCGGCTAAATATAAAGATTTCTTAAAAAATCTTTGCAAAATAAGCCGTTTTCAGAGCAATTTTCCACCTAATTTTGAGGATTTTCCGAAATTCTTGCCAAATAATCCGTTTTCGGAGCAAATTTTGGCTTAATTTGGAAGATTTTTTCGAAAATCTTCAAAAATAAGACGTTTATAGAGGAAATTTCGGCTTAATTTGGCAGATTTTTTCGAAAATCTTCTCAAATAAGACGTTTATAGAGGAAATTTCGGCTTTATTTGGAAGATTTATCTAAAATCTTGCTAAATAAGCTGTTTTTGGAGCAACTTCTGGCCTTATTTGGAAGATGCTTTCGAAAATCTTTTCAAATAAGACGTTTATAGAGGAAATTTCGGATTTATTTGGAAGATTTATCTAAAATCTTGCTAAATAAGCCGTTTTCGGAGCAAATTTTGGCTTATTTTGGAAGGATTTTTCGAAAAACTTGCTAAATAAGCCGTTTTCAGAACAAATTTCGGCTTACTTTGGAAGATTTTTTCGAAAAGCTTGCCAAATTAGTCGTCTTGGATCAAATTTCGGCTTAATTTGGCAGATTTTTTCGAAAATCATGTCAAATAAGTCATTTATAGAGGAAATTTCGGCTTATTTTGGAAGATTTTTCAGAACTCTTGCCAAATAATGCGTTTTCGGATACCAATTTCGGCTAAATATAAAGATTTCTTAAAAAATCTTGCAAAAAAAGCCGTTTTCAGAGCAATTTTCCACTTAATTTTGAGGATTTTCCGAAATTCTTGCCAGAAAATCCGTTTTCGGAGCAAATTTCGGCCTAATTTGGAAGGTTTTTTCGAAAATCTTGCTAAATAAGCTGTTTTTGGAGCAAATTTTGGCTTAATTTGGAAGGTTTTTTCGAAAATCTTGCTAAATAAGCCGTTTTAGGAGCAAATTTCGGCTGATTATGGAAGATTTTTCAGAAATCCTGCAAAAAAATGCATTTTCGGATCAAATTTCGGCTAAATATAAAGATTTTTTCAAAGATCTTGCAAAATAAGCCGTTTTCAGTGCAATTTTCCCCTTAATTTGGAGGATTTTCCGAAATTCTTGACAAATAAACCGTTTTCGGAGCAAATTTCGGCTTAATTTGGAAGATTTTTTCGAAAATCTTCTCAAATAATACGTTTATAGAGGAAATTTTGGATTTATTTCGAAGATTTATCTTAAATCTTGCTAAATAAGCCGTTTTCAGAGCAAATTTCGGCCTAATTTGGAAGATTTGTTGAAAATCTTGTTAAATAAGCTGTTTTTGGAGCAAATTTTGGCTTAATTTGGAAGGTTTTTTCGAAAAACTTGCTAAATAAGCCGTTCTCAGAGCAAATTTCGGCCTAATTTGGAAGATTTATCTCAAATCTTGCTAAATAAGCCCGTTTTCGAATAAAATTTCGGCTTGTTTTCGAAGATTTTTCAAAAATTTTGCCAAATTAACCGTTTCGGATCAAATTTTGGCATAATTTGGAAGATTTTTTCGAAAATCTTGCTAAATAAGCCCGTTTTCGGATAAAATTTCGGCTTGTTTTCGAAGATTTTTCAAAAATTTTGCCAAATTAACCGTTTTCGGAGAAAATTTTGGCCTTATTTGGATGATTTTTGGAAAATCTTGCCAAATAAGACGTTTATAGAAAAAATTTCCGTTTATTCGGAAGTTTTATTTATTTTTGGATCAAATTTTGGCTTATTTTGGAAGATTTTTTCAAAAATCTTGCTAAATAAGCCGTTTTTGGAGCAAATTTCGGCTTCATGTGTATGATTTTCCGAAAATCTTGCCAAGTAAACCGTTTTCGGAGCAAATTTCGGCTTTATTTGGAAGATTTTTTCAAAAATCTTGCTAAATAAGCCGTTTTCAGAAAAAATTTCGGCCTAATTTGGAAGATTTGTTGAAAATCTTGCTAAATAAGCTGTTTTTGGAGCAAATTTTGGCTTAATTTGGAACGTTTTTTCGAAAAACTTGCTAAATCAGAGCAAATTTCGTCCTAATTTGGAAGATTTATCAAAAAACTTGCTAAACAAGCCCGTTTTCGGATAAAATTTCGGCTTGTTTTCGAAGATTTTTCAAAAATTTTGCCAAATTAACCGTTTTCGGATCAAATTTTGGCATAATTTGGAAGATTTTTTCGAAAATCTTGCTAAATAAGCCGTTTTCGGATCAAATTTTGGCATAATTTGGAAGATTTTTTCGAAAATCTTGCTAAATAAGCCGTTTTAGGAGCAAATTTCGGCTGATTATGGAAGATTTTTCAAAGATCTTGCAAAATAAGCCGTTTTCAGTGCAATTTTCCCCTTAATTTGGAGGATTTTCCGAAATTCTTGACAAATAAACCGTTTTCGGAGCAAATTTCGGCTTAATTTGGAAGATTTTTTCGAAAATTTTGCCAAATTAACCGTTTTCGGATCAAATTTTGGCATAATTTGGAAGATTTTTTCGAAAATCTTGCTAAATAAGCCGTTTTCAGAGCAAATTTCGGCCTAATTTGGAAGATTTGTTGAAAATCTTGCTAAATAAGCTGTTTTTGGAGCAAATTTTGGCTTAATTTGGAAGGTTTTTTCGAAAAACTTGCTAAATAAGCCGTTCTCAGAGCAAATTTCGGCCTAATTTGGAAGATTTATCTCAAATCTTGCTAAATAAGCCCGTTTTCGAATAAAATTTCGGCTTGTTTTCGAAGATTTTTCAAAAATTTTGCCAAATTAACCGTTTTCGGATCAAATTTTGGCATAATTTGGAAGATTTTTTCGGAAATCTTGCTAAATAAGCCCGTTTTCGGATAAAATTTCGGCTTGTTTTCGAAGATTTTTCAAAAATTTTGCCAAATTAACCGTTTTCGGAGAAAATTTTGGCCTTATTTGGATGATTTTTGGAAAATCTTGCCAAATAAGACGTTTATAGAAAAAATTTCCGTTTATTCGGAAGTTTTATTTATTTTTGGATCAAATTTTGGCTTATTTTGGAAGATTTTTTCAAAAATCTTGCTAAATAAGCCGTTTTTGGAGCAAATTTCGGCTTCATGTGTATGATTTTCCGAAAATCTTGCTAAATAAGCCGTTTTCAGAGCAAATTTCGGCCTAATTTGGAAGATTTGTTGAAAATCTTGCTAAATAAGCTGTTTTGGGAGCAAATTTTGGCTTAATTTGGAAGGTTTTTTCGAAAAACTTGCTAAATAAGCCGTTTTCAGAGCAAATTTCGGCCTAATTTGGAAGATTTATCTCAAATCTTGCTAAATAAGCCCGTTTTCGGATAAAATTTCGGCTTGTTTTCGAAGATTTTTCAAAAATTTTGTCAAATTAACCGTTTTCGGATCAAATTTTGGCATAATTTGGAAGATTTTTTCGAAAATCTTGCTAAATAAGCCGTTTCAGAGCAAATTTCGGCTTTATTTGTATGATTTTCCGAAAATCTTGCCATGTAAACCGTTTTCGGAGCAAATTTCGGCTTTATTTGGAAGATTTTTTCGAAAATCTTGCTAAATAAGCCGTTTTCAGAAAAAATTTCGGCCTAATTTGGAAGATTTGTTGAAAATCTTGCTAAATAAGCCGTTTTCGGAGAAAATTTTGGCTTTATTTGGATGATTTTTGGAAAATCTTGCCAAATAAGACGTTTATAGAAAAAATTTCCGTTTATTGGGAAGTTTTATTTATTTTTGGATCAAATTTTGGCTTATTTTGGAAGATTTTTTCAAAAATCTTGCTAAATAAGCCGTTTTCGGAGCAAATTTCGGCTTCATGTGTATGATTTTCCGAAAATCTTGCCAAATAAACCGTTTTCGGAGCAAATTTCGGCTTCATTTGGAAGATTTTTTCGAAAATCTTGCTAAATAAGCCGTTTTAGGAGCAAATTTCGGCTTATTTTGGAAGATTTTTCAGAAATCTTGCAAAATAATGCATTTTCGGATCAAATTTCGGCTAAATATAAAGATTTCTTCAAAGATCTTGCAAAACAAGCCGTTTTCAGTGCAATTTTCCCCTTAATTTGGAGGATTTTCCGAAATTCTTGACAAATAAACCGTTTTCGGAGCAAATTTCGGCTTAATTTGGAAGATTTTTTCGAAAATTTTGCCAAATTAGTCGTCTTGGATCAAATTTCGGCTTAATTTGGCAGATTTTTTCGAAAATCTTGTCAAATAAGTCATTTATAGAGGATATTTCGGCTGTATTTGGAAGATTTTATCGAAAAACTTGCTAAATAAGCCATTTTAAGAGCAAATTTCGGCTTATTTTGGAAGTTTTTTCAGATATCTTGCCAAATAATGCGTTCTCGGATCAAATTTCTGCTAAATATACAGATTTCTTCAAAAATCTTGCAAAATAAGCCGTTTTTAGAGCAATTTTCCACTTAATTTTGAGGATTTTCCGAAATTCTTGCCAAATTAACCGTTTTCGAAGCAAATTTCGGCTTAATTTGGAAGATTTCTTCGAAAATCTTCTCAAATAATACGTTTATAGAGAAAATTTCGGATTTATTTCGAAGATTTATCTAAAATCTTGCTAAATAAGCCGTTTTCGGAGCAAATTTTGGCTTATTTTGGAAGGGATTTTCGAAAAACTTTCTAAATAAGCCGTTTTTAGAGCAAATTTCGGCCTAATTTGGAAGATTTATCAAAAATCTTGCTAAATAAGCCCGTTTTCGGATAAAATTCCGGCTTGTTTTCGAAGATTTTTCAAACATTTTCCCAAATTAACCGTTTTCGGACCAAATTTTGGCATAATTTGGAAGATTTTTTCGAAAATCTTGCTAAATAAGCCGTTTCAGAGCAAATTTCGACTTAATTTGTATGAATTTCCGAAAATCTTGCCAAGTAAACCGTTTTCGGAGCAAATTTCGGCTTTATTTGTATGATTTTCCGAAAATCTTGCCAAGTAAACCGTTTTCGGATCAAATTTTGGCATAATTTGGAAGATTGTTTCGAAAATCTTGCTAAATAAGCCCGAATTCGGATAAAATTTCGGCTTGTTTTCGAAGATTTTTCAAAAATTTTGCCAAATTAACCGTTTTCGGATCAAATTTTGGCATAATTTGGAAGATTTTTTCGAAAATCTTGCCAAGTAAACCGTTTTCGGAGCAAATTTCGGCTTTATTTGTATGATTTTCCGAAAATCTTGCCAAGTAAACCGTTTTCGGATCAAATTTTGGCATAATTTGGAAGATTTTTTCGAAAATCTTGCTAAATAAGCCCGTTTTCGGATAAAATTTCGGCTTGTTTTCGAAGATTTTTCAAAAATTTTGCCATATTAACCGTTTTCGGACCAAATTTTGGCATAATTTGGAAGATTTTTTCGAAAATCTTGCTAAATAAGCCGTTTCAGAGCAAATTTCGGCTTAATTTGTATGATTTTCCGAAAATCTTGCCAAGTAAACCGTTTTCGGAGCAAATTTCGGCTTTATTTGGAAGATTTTTCGAAAATCTTGCTAAATAAGCCGTTTTCAGAAAAAATTTCGGAGTAATTTGGAAGATTTGTTGAAAAACTTGCTAAATAAGCCGTTTTCAGAGCAAATTTCGGCCTAATTTGGAAGATTTGTTAAAAATCTTGCTAAATAAGCCGTTTTCAGAGCAAATTTCAGCCTAATTTGGAAGATTTATCTAAAATCTTGCTAAATAAGCCCGTTTTCGGATAAAATTTCGGCTTGTTTTCGAAGATTTTTCAAAAATTTTGCCAAATTAACTGTTTTCGGATCAAATTTTGGCATAATTTGGAAGATTTGTTGAAAATCTTGCTAAATAAGCTGTTTTTGGAGCAAATTTCGGCCTAATCTGGAAGATTTGTTGAAAATCTTGTTAAATAAGGCGTTTTCAGAGCAAATTTCAGCCTAATTTGGAAGATTTATCTAAAATCTTGCTAAATAAGCCCGTTTTCGGATAAAATTTCGACTTGTTTTCGAACATTTTTCAAAAATTTTGCCAAATTAACCGTTTTCGGATCAAATTTTGGCATAATTTGGATGATTTTTTCGAAAATCTTGCTAAATAATGCGTTTTCAGAGCAAATTTCGGCATAATTAGGAAGATTTGTTGAAAATCTTGCTAAATAAGCTGTTTTTGGAGCAAATTTTGGCTTAATTTGGAAGGTTTCTTCGAAAATCTTGCTAAATAAGCCGTTTCAGAGCAAATGTCGACTTAATTTGCATGATTTTCCGAAAATCTTGCCAAGTAAACCGTTTTCGGAGCAAATTTCGGCTTTATTTGTATGATTTTCCGAAAATCTTGCCAAGTAAACCGTTTTCGGATCAAATTTTGGCATAATTTGGAAGATTTTTTCGAAAATCTTGCTAAATAAGCCCGTTTTCGGATAAAATTTCGGCTTGTTTTCGAAGATTTTTCAAAAATTTTGCCAAATTAACCGTTTTCGGATCAAATTTTGGCATAATTTGGAAGATTTTTTCGAAAATCTTGCTAAATAAGCCGTTTCAGAGCAAATTTCGGCTTTATTTGTATAATTTTCCGAAAATCTTGCCAAGTAAACCGTTTTCGGAGCAAATTTCGGCTTCATTTGGAAGATTTTTTCGAAAATCTTGCTAAATAAGCCGTTTTAGGAGCAAATTTCGGCTTATTTTGGAAGATTTTTCAGAAATCTTGCAAAATAATGCATTTTTGGATCAAATTTCGGCTAAATATAAAGATTTCTTCAAAGATCTTGCAAAAGAAGCCGTTTTCAGAGCAATTTTCCCCTTAATTTGGAGGATTTTCCGAAATTCTTGACAAATAAACCGTTTTCGGAGCAAATTTCGGCTTAATTTGGAAGATTTTTTCGAAAATCTTCTCAAATAATACGTTTATAGAGGAAATTTCGGATTTATTTCGAAGATTTATCTTAAATCTTGCTAAATAAGCCGTTTTCGGAGCAAATTTTGGCTTAATTTGGAAGATTTTTTCGAAAATGTTCTCAAATAATACGTTTATAGAGGAAATTTCGGATTTATTTCGAAGATTTATCTTAAATCTTGCTAAATAAGCCGTTTTCGGAGCAAATTTTGGCTTAATTTGGAAGATTTTTTCGAAAATTTTGCCAAATTAGTCGTCTTGGATCAAATTTCGGCTTAATTTGGCAATTTTTTCGAAAATCTTGTCAAATAAGTCATTTATAGAGGATATTTCGGCTGTATTTGGAAGATTTTATCGAAAAACTTGCTAAATAAGCCATTTTAAGAGCAAATTTCGGCTTATTTTGGAAGTTTTTTCAGAAATCTTGCCAAATAATGCGTTTTCGGATCAAATTTCTGCTAAATATACCGATTTCTTCAAAAATCTTGCAAAATAAGCCGTTTTTAGAGCAATTTTCCCCTTAATTTTGAGGATTTTCCGAAATTCTTGACAAATAAACCGTTTTCGAAGCAAATTTCGGCTTAATTTGGAAGATTTTTTCGTAAATCTTCTCAAATAATACGTTTATAGAGAAAATTTCGGATTTATTTCGAAGATTTATCTAAAATCTTGCTAAATAAGCCGTTTTCGGAGCAAATTTTGGCTTATTTTGGAAGGGTTCTTCGAAAAACTTGCTAAATAAGCCGTTTCAGAGCAAATTTCGGCTTTATTTCTATGATTTTCCGAAAATCTTGCCAAGTAAACCGTTTTCGGTGCAAATTTCGGCTTTATTTATATGATTTTCCGAAAATCTTGCCAAATAAACCGTTTTCGGATCAAATTTTGGCATAATTTGGAAGATTTTTTCGAAAATCTAGCTAAATAAGCCGTTTTCAGAGCAAATTTCGGCCTAATTTGGAAGATTTGTTGAAAATCTTGCTAAATAAGCTATTTTGGAGCAAATATTGGCTTAATTTGGAAGGTTTTTTCGAAAAACTTGCTAAATAAGCCGTTTTCAGAGCAAATTTCGGCCTAATTTGGAAGATTTATCTCAAATCTTTCTAAATAAGCCCGTTTTCGGATAAAATTTCGGCTTTTTTTCGAAGATTTTTCAAAAATTTTGCCAAATTAACCGTTTTCGGATCAAATTTTGGCATAATTTGGAAGATTTTTTCGAAAATCTTGCTAAATAAGCCCGTTTTCGGATAAAATTTCGGCTTGTTTTTGAAGATTTTTCAAGAATTTTGCCAAATTAACCGTTTTGGGATCAAATTTTGGCATAATTTGGAAGATTTTTTCGAAAATCTTGCTAAATAAGCCGTTTCAGAGCAAATTTCGGCGTTAATTGTATGATTTTCCGAAAATCTTGCCAAGTAAACCGATTTCGGAGCAAATTTCGGCTTTATTTGGAAGATTTTTTCGAAAATCTTGCTAAATAAGCCGTTTTCAGAGCAAATTTCGGCCTAATTTGGAAGATTTGTTGAAAATCTTGCTAAATAAGCTGTTTTTGGAGAAAATTTTGGCTTAATTTGGAAGGTTTTTTCGAAAAACTTGCTAAATAAGCCATTTTCAGAGCAAATTTCGGCCTAATTTGGAAAATTTGTTGAAAATCTTGCTAAATAAGCTGTTTTTGGAGCAAATTTTGGCTTAATTTGGAAGGTTTTTTCGAAAAACTTGCTAAATAAGCCGTTTTCAGAGCAAATTTCGGCCTAATTTGGAAGATTTATCTCAAATCTTGCTAAATAAGCCCGTTTTCGGATAAAATTTCGGCTTGTTTTCGAAGATTTTTCAAAAATTTTGCCAAATTAACCGTTTTCGGATCAAATTTTTGCATAATTTGGAAGATTTTTTCGAAAATCTTGCTAAATAAGCCGTTTCAGAGCAAATTTCGGCTTTATTTGTATGATTTTCCGAAAATCTTGCCAAGTAAACCGTTTTCGGATAAAATTTTGGCATAATTTGGAAGATTTTTTCGAAAATCTTGCTAAATAAGCCCGTTTTCGGATAAAATTTCGGCTTGTTTTCGAAGATTTTTCAAAAATCTTGCTAAATAAGCTGTTTTTGGAGCAAATTTTGGCTTATTTTGGAAGATTTTTTCGAAAAACTTGCTAAATAAGCCGTTTTCAGAGCAAATTTCGGTTTAATTTAAAAGATTATTTCGAAAATCTTTCTAAATAAGCCGTTTTCGGAGCAAATATTGGCCTTATTCGGAAGATTTTAGAAAATCTTGCTAAATAAGCCTTTTTCGCAGCAAATTTCGTCTTATTTTGGAAGATTTTTCAAAAATGTTGCCAAATTAGCCGTTTTTGGATCAAATTTCTGCTTAATTTGTAAGATTTTTTCGAAAATCTTCTCAAATAAGACGAATATAGAGGAAATTTCGGCTATATTTGGAAGATTTATCTAATATCTTCTAAATAAGCCGTTTTCATAGCAAATTTCGGCTTAATTTGGAAGATTTTTTAGAAATCTTGCCAAATAATGCGTTTTCGGATCAAATTTCGGCTAAATATAAAGATTTCTTAGAAAATCTTGCAAAATAAGACGTTTTCAGAGCAATTTTTCCTTAATTTGGAAGATTTTTACGAACATCTTGTAAATTAAGACGTTTATAGAGGAACTTCGGGCTTTATTTAGAAGATTTATCTAAAATCTTGCCAAATAAACCGTTTTCGGTGCAAATTTCGGCTTTATTTGGAAGATTTTTTCGAAAATCTTGTCAAATAAGACGTTTATAGAGGAAATTTCGGCTTTATTTGGAGGATTTATATAAAATCTTGCTAAATAAGCCGTTTTCGGAGCAAATTTTGGCCTGATTTGGAAGATTTTTTAGAAAATCTTGCTAAATAAGCCGTTTTAGGAGAAATTGTCGGCTTATTATGGAAGATTTTTTAAAAATTTTGCCAAATTAGCCGTTTTTGGATCAAATTTCGGCTTAATTTGGAATATTTTTTAAAAATCTTGGCAAATAAACCGTTTTCGGAGCAAATTTCGGCTCAATTTAGAAGAGTTATCGAAAATCTTGCTGAAAACGCCGTTACCGCCGCAAATTTCGGCATAATTTGGAAGATTTTTTTAAAATAAAGCTAAATAAGACGTTCCTGCAGGAAATTTCGAATTAATTTAGATGATATTTCGAAAAACGTGCTGAATGAGCCCTTTTTTGGAGCAAATTTCAGCTTAATGTTGAACGTTTATCGAAAATCGTTCTAAATAGGCAGTTTTTGGAGCAAATTACGGCTTAATTTAGAAGATTTTTCGAAAATCTTGCTGAAAACGCCGTTACCGCCTTAAATTTTGGCTTAATTTGGAAGATTTTTTAAAAATTAAGCTAAATAAGCCCTTCCTGCAGGAAATTTCGAATTAATTTGGATGATATTTCGAAAAACGTGCTGAATGAGCCCTTTTTTGGAGCAAATTTCAACTTAATGTTGAACGTTTTTCGAAAATTATTCTAAAGAGGCCGTTTTTGGAGCAAATTACGGCTTAATTTAGAAGATTTATCGAAAATCTTGCTGAAACCGCCGTTACCGCCGCAAATTTCGGCTTATTTTGGAAGATTTTTTAAAAATTAAGCTAAATAAGCCTTTCCTGCAGGAAATTACGAATTACTTTGGATGATATTTCGAAAAACGTGCTGAATGAGCCCTTTTTTGGAGGAAATTTCAGCTTAATGTTGAACGTTTTTCGAAAATTGTTCTAAATAGGCCGTTTTTGGAGAAAATTACGGCTTAATTTAGAAGATTTATCGAAAATCCTGCTGAAAACGCCGTTACCACCGCAAATTTCGGCTTAATTTGGAAGATTTTTTTAAAAATTAAGCTAAATAAGCCTTTCCTGCAGGAAATTACGAATTACTTTGGATGATATTTCGAAAAACGTGCTGAATGAGCCCTTTTTTGGAGGAAATTTCAGCTTAATGTTGAACGTTTTTCGAAAATTGTTCTAAATATGCCGTTTTTGGAGAAAATTACGGCTTAATTTAGAAGATTTATCGAAAATCCTGCTGAAAACGCCGTTACCACCGCAAATTTCGGCTTAATTTGGAAGATTTTTTAAAAATTAAGCTAAATAAGCCTTTCCTGCAGGAAATTACGAATTACTTTGGATGATATTTCGAAAAACGTGCTGAATGAGCCCTTTTTTGGAGGAAATTTCAGCTTAATGTTGAACGTTTTTCGAAAATTGTTCTAAATATGCCGTTTTTGGAGAAAATTACGGCTTAATTTAGAAGATTTATCGAAAATCCTGCTGAAAACGCCGTTACCACCGCAAATTTCGGCTTAATTTGGAAGATTTTTTAAAAATTAAGCTAAATAAGCCTTTCCTGCAGGAAATTACGAATTACTTTGGATGATATTTCGAAAAACGTGCTGAATGAGCCCTTTTTTGGAGGAAATTTCAGCTTAATGTTGAACGTTTTTCGAAAATTGTTCTAAATAGCCCGTTTATGTAGAAAATTACGGCTTAATTTAGAAGATTTATCGAAAATCCTGCTGAAAACGCCGTTACCACCGCAAATTTCGGCTTAATTTGGAAGATTTTTTAAAAATTAAGCTAAATAAGCCGTTCCTGCAGGAAATTCAAATTAATTTGGATGATATTCCGAAAAACTTGCTGAATCAGTCATTTTTTGGAGAAAATTTCAGCTTAATGTTGAACGTTTTTCGAAAATTGTTCTAAATAGGCCGTTTTTGGAGCAAATTACGGCTTAATTTAGAAGATTTATCGAAAATCTTGCTGAAAACGCCGTTACCGCCGCAAATTACGGCTTAATTTGGAAGATTTTTTTAAAATTATGCTAAATAAGCCGTTCCTGCAGGAAATTTCGAATTAATTTGGATGATATTTCGTAAAATGTGCTGAATGAGCCCTTTTTTGGAGCAAATTTCAGCTTAATGTTGAACGTTTTTCGAAAATCGTTCTAAATAGGCCGTTTTTGGAGAAAATTTCGGCTTAATTTGGAAGATTTTTTAAAAATCTTGCCAAATAAACCGTTTTCGGAGCAAATTTCGGCTCAATTTAGAAGAGTTATCGAAAATCTTGCTGAAAACGCCGTTACCGCAGCAAATTTCGGTTTAATTTGGAAGATTTTTTTAAAAATTAAGCTAAATAAGCCGTTCCTGCAGGAAATTTCGAATTAATTTGGATGATATTTCGTAAAACGTGCTGAATGAGCCCTTTTATGGAGCAAATTTCAGCTTAATGTTGAACGTTTTTCGAAAATCGTTGTAAATAGGCCGTTTTTGGAGAAAATTACCGCTTTATTTAGAAGGTTTTTCGAAAATCGTGCTGAAAACGCTGTTACCGCCACAAATTTTGGCTTATTTTGGAAGATTTTTTTAAAATTAAGCTAAATAAGCCGTTCCTGCAGGAAATTTCGAATTAATTTGTATGATTTTTTGAAAAAATTGAAGAAAAGTTCGTTACGGCCGCAAATTACGGTCTAATTTGGAAGATTTTTAAAAAATCTTGATAAATATAACGTTCGTGCAGGAATTTTCGGCATCATTTGTAATATTTTTCGAATATCTTGCTAAATAAGCGGTTTTAGGAGCAAATTCTGGCCTAGTTTGGAAGATTTTTCGAAAATCTCCGTGGTTAAGCTGTTTTCGGAGAAATGTTTTGCTTAATTTGAAAGATTTTTAAAAAATCCTGATTAATAAGCATGGACATATTGGGCATAATTTTACAGATTTTTCGAAAATCTTGCTAAATAATCCGTTTTTGGAGGAAATTTCGGTTTAATTTCGAAGATTTATCGAAAATATTGCTATATTAGCCGTTCGTGCAGGAAATTTCGGCCTAATTTGGCAGATTTTTCGAGTATCTTGCTAAATAAGACGTTTTTGTAGCAAATTTCGGCTTAATTTCGAAGATTAGAGGAAATTTTTTCTTAATTTTGAAGATATTTCTAAAATCTTACTAAATAAGCCCATCTCGGAGCTAATTTCGGCTTTATTTGGATGCTTTTTCTAAGATACTGCTCAATAAGCCGTTTCCGGAGCAAATTTCGCCTTAATTTGGAAGATTTGCGAATATCATGCTAAATAAGCTGTTTTTGGAGCAAATTTCGGCTTTATTGAGAAGATCTATCGAAAATTTTGCTAAATAAGCCCTTTTCGTGGCAAATTTCGGCTTTATTTTGAAGATTTTTCGAAAATCTTGCTAAATAAGCCATTTTTGGAGGAAATTTTTGCTTAATTTTGAAGATATTTCTAAAATCTTAATAAATAAGCCCATCTCGGAGCTAATTTCGGCTTTATTTGAGACATCATTAAGTACTTAGGGGTGGCATGGGAAAGAGAAACTCAGAATAGTGAGAATTGGAAAGCGCTTGGGGAGGCCTACATCCGACATCGGACTGAAAATGGCTGATGATGATGATGATGATGATACGAGTAAAAGTTGCTTTTATACAGCTAACTCATATTCCTATATGCTATACGAGTAAAAGTTGCTTCCATACTGCAAGCTATCAGTTGAATGCAGTACGGTAGCAAAAAAAGGTCTCAAATCAATCTTAGAAACTTCGTGCAAAAGATCGCCTAGCGTTAAACAAAGGACCCGTTGGTTAGACATGTTAACTGATAACCGCCGACAGGGTGTTTCCTCGGAAGCTTTGGTTAATTGTGCGTGGATGTTTTCCTCAGACACTCTAAAATGTGCTGAGAGGGGAATATTTGTATTATCACAGTTTTTTTAACTCTTCGCTTGAAGTTTGAATGCAGTATCGTACCAAGAAAGGCCTCAAAACAATGTTCAAAACTTCGCGCAAATGACCGCCTGGCGTCGAACTAAGGACCCAATCGTGCAAAACATTTGCATATTAGTGTAAGATAAGTGCCATTTTGACCTGTTCCATAGTTTCAATTCAATATTTTATAAAGAAGGTCCTATAATAAGAATACGCTATCCCCCTTTGAAATACACGGTAGAATAGAAATGACGATCTGGCATCGAACCAAGAACAGTCAATGTAAGGGCGGACAGCGTATCAGAAACATATGAATTGCCTCTATGTACATTCCATTTTATATCGTTCCCGGTTATCGGATAAGCATTAAAAATAATTGTCAAAATTGACCGCCATGCATTTAATAGAGGAGAATTTTGCACCCACTTGGCGTCGAACTCACGGTCGTTTGGTAACATTTCTTCAGATAGTACAATAGATAACCACGGCATCTCCAATCTCCGTGATTTTCACTGTTCTATTGCTCCGAGTAAGGACTCAAAACAATTTTCGAAACTTCGCGCGAAAGACCGCCTGGCGTCGAACACAGGACCCGTTCGTAAGAGACAATGGCATGCGAATGTTAGATAAATTCCATTCTGACGTATTTCAAAGTTTCAATTCAGTATCTTATTGGGAAGGTCCTAAAAAAAGATTCCGTTATTCCCGTTTGAAATGCATGGTAGAATCAGAATGTCACTCTTGCATCGAACCAAGGACCACTGGAGAAACGGCTAACCTAACCAATTAAAAAAATCGTCCAAAATTTCACAAATGCATTTCTTACAGAAGCATTTCGAACTCACCTGGCGTCGAACACACAGTCATTTGGTAACATTTCTTCCTTTGGTACTATGGAAGACCATCTAATCTGCAATCACCGTAATTTTGATTGCTCTATCGCATCGAGGACGGCCTCAAAACAGATTGCAAAAATTCGCGCAAAAGACCGCCTAGCCTCGAACTCAGGACCCGTGAGAGAAGATAGCAATATAATATTAGATATGTGGCATCCTTACTTGTTCCAAAGTTTGGATTCAATACCTTATCAGGATGGTCCTAAAATAAGATTCCGTTATTCCCGTTTGAAATGCATGGTGAAATCGGAATGACCGTCTTGCATCGAACCAAGGACCACTAGAGAAGCGTTGAACGTCCTGATAGAGTATTCTCAAACGCTTCTGTCACCATTCCCTGTTTTATCTTTCCAGCTTATCGGGAAGGCATTGAAAAATATTTTCAAAAATTGCAGAAATGCATTTCTTATGGAAGAATTTTGCATCCACCTGGCGTCGAACTCACGGTCATTTTGTAACATTTCTTCCATTCGTAATATAGAAGACTAACTCAACTTCTACCTCCGAGATTTTGGTTCCACTATCTTACCAATATGTGCCTCAAAAAATTTTTCAAAAATCCGCGCAATGCATTCTTATGGGAAAATTGCGATTTTTGGGACATTCTAGTATCGAACCCATGACACCTAGCGTCAATGTCTGCATTATTCTGGCATCTACAGGGTAGGGCCTGTATGTCGTAAAAATCTGACGTCGACGGCGCTTGTGGAACATGCTCAGAATTCGTATCCCCTATATATATATCTATATATATAGGTATATCCGGAGAGTTAGCTATATAATAGACGAGTAAAAGTTGCTTTCATACTGCAAGCTATCCGTTGAATACAGTATCATACCAAGTACTGCCTCAGTTCAAATTTAAAACTTCGCGCCAAAGACCGCCTGGCGACGAACTAAGAACCCGATCGTGAGAGAAGACAGCAAAATAATATTAGATAAGTGCCATCCTTACTTGTTCCAAAGTTTCGATTCAATATCTTATCGGGAAGGTCCCACGCCTCTGTCATCATTCCGGGTTTTATCTTTCCAGCTTATCGGGAAGGCATATAAAAAAATCGTAAAAGATTTCCGCAATGCATTTCTTATGGAAGAATTTTGCATCCACCTGGCGTAGAACTCACTGTCATTTGGCTGCATTTTTTCCATGAGAAGCATAGAAGACTACCTCAACTTCAACCTCCGAAATTTTGGTTACTCTATCTTAACGATAAGTGCCTCAAAATAATTTTCAAAAATCCGCGCAATGCATTCTTATGGGAAAATTGCGATTTTCGGGGATTTCTAGCATCGAACCCATGATAGCTAGCGTCGAAGTCTGCATTATTCTGGCATCTAAGGTGTAGGGCCAGTACGTCGAAAAAATCTGACGTTGCAGGCGCTTGTGGAACATGGTCAGAATTCGTATCCCCTATATATATCTATATATATAGGTATATCCGGAGAGTTAGCTATATATAATAGATATAGGTATATAGGGAGAGTTAGCTATATATAATAGATATATATTTGATGTCAGTAACTACCGTGAAATATACATGGGAGAAATCTTTGGAAATTAATTCCACGTTCTTCCTGATGAGATACAAATATGAAATTTAAGGATTGAGTAGAGGATGAGTGGCCTAATTCATATCGATTTTGCCACCAATAGTATCCTTGGTTCGACACTGAACGACTATAAAATGCTGTCATAAAAATGCACGTAAAGCTCATTTTGATCAATTGCAGACACGGATTAGTGAAAAGGAGACATTATACAAAATATACGAATATTTAGAACCATCGCATCTTCAAATCAAAAATTATTTTTAAATAAATTACGAAATTCGAAGTATATTCCTTTCCTTGGAATGCATGTCAGGAGTTGATAAGAATATTATTTCTAATATAACTCTGCAAGACAAATAATGATTGAAATCATTAAATAAGAAATACTTTGGAATAATACTTTGGAAGGTCTTCTGAGTTTTCCTTATTAAAATCTGGAAATTTTTGTGAGAGAAAATTTTGAATTTCTGTTTTAATTTGGGACTGCTTATGAATCCTTTAGTTCTTACTGCTATTTCATTAATAAGTGCAGTCATTTACTTTAAGTTTTCACTTCATGATTTTGAACAACTGTTTTTCCACTTTTTTTACTTTCTTTACGAAAGAAATAAAGCCAACAACCAATAAAAGTGAATTTTGCATGTTTTATTATGGAAACCAATCTGAGTGGGTTCAAAACCACTATGAAAAGAATGCAGCAGTAACTCCTTCTCAGAGGATGTGTTTGCAAGGTTTGAAAAATATCTGAAAACCTATAATTTCTTACTACTTACAGTTTACGACTTTCAGTTTAATTTAAGCTTTCATTGATATTTAAAAATGAAACTAAGCATAAAAATTTAGGAATTGAAGGAAACAAATGGAAACAAGTTTAGACAAATGAAATTTACAAGAAATGATTGAAATCATTGTATATTTTCTTATAAAAGATAAACCAGACATATAAATGCTAAGAGAAAAAATTACTTTAAATTACTTGCAATGAAGTAAATATAAATACATGTAAATATTTTTATATTGTAAATGCTCTTTTTGAGAAGGCTATCAAAATATGCTAAATCTCTGTTAAGGCAGTTTAAAATATCCTAAATGATTTCATACTCACAAAAGTATTCTAGTTTAACTTCACAATACCAAGAATTCAAACCATCATAATGAAGTGAAGCTCTTCTCCATCTGGCTGACCACTTCCCCACTTTGAGTAACCACGTTCACTAAGAGGAGTTCCTGTTGAAATATAAAAACAGGTATTAATCAAGAATATCTCAAATTTAAACATTCATATAAAGAAATTATTATAAACATTACCTAGCCCTCAATTCACCTAAAATTGTCTGAAATCCTCCAATCTTCTGAGGATCGTGGATACCAATCCATGGGGGATAGATTCCATTATTTTCCAAATGTAATTTCATTAAAGCAGTAAATTCTTCTTCTGAGTTTGGAATTGCCAAGTGTCCCCCTTCATTCTGATATGTTTTAATTGCAGTTTCAAAATCTGCTCTATCACTTTTATGATGCTTATAAATCCAGGAATGAGTTCATATCCCATTGATTTCAGAGATTGGACTAGAAAATAAAGTTATCAATATGTTCATGATACCTAGAGAACAAGTTAAGGCGTAAATATTTTTCTAACAGAAACAGAGGAGTATTTTATATTATGATCATTTCCACTGAATTGTTGTCATGAGGGAATAGAATTTTCTCAGTATATCTTTCGATGTGCTTTCTTGGTACGTAACTTAATGGAAAATATTTGCATTTCTGATTGAAATGAAACACACTTACTGGAAGATTATGATCAAGTTAACATTTTATTTACGGGGCATTACTCTCAAAGGCATATGAGGTTCAGATATTTTGAATTTAGTATGTCTTCATTCTGCATCTCTTCTATGGAAATTGGTATCTTGCAATTCAGATAAGACTACTAGATAATTATTTTCCAACTCTCCCAAAGCCTTTAACTTATTCTAGTAAAATATAGTTACCATGAGTTAATTATATCTTTTGTGAAATTAAACAGGTAGCGAATAAAATCAACCATTTAACTATCAGATAGTGCAACAACATCCGAGGTTTGACTGGCCCTTACTTTGCTATCGCCACAAGTTTCAAAGAAATTCAAGCTAATAACTCACTGAATTAAAAGTTCAAATTAATGATAGATAAAAATTTTTTTAATTCCTTACTGTTCGCATTAAGAAACACTTAAAAATGCGATTCAATTAATAATTAAGTAAACGAATTCAAATCAATATGGTGCACCGAATAATCCATTATTTTGCGAATGGGTTAAAATTCTACTAATTTCCAAAATTTCTCTAAAATAAGCATTTAGTATTTACACCCGGAGTATAGCAAGATGATGGCAAAAAAATCGAATATAAAATGCCGAAAGGATAGCGCAACTGAAATCGGCGCTCAGCAGAAAAATCCATCGTAATCCCAGGTTGCCACCTGAATCGACACAGTTTCTTCAGATTTCACAATCAAATACCTTAGATAATATAAGATACTTGGTAGTTCATCATTATCCACATAATATAAGATACTTGGTAGTTCATCATTATCAACATAATATAAGATACTTGGTAGTTCATCATTATCCACATAATATAAGATACTTGGTAGTTCATCATTATCCACATAATATAAGATACTTGGTAGTTCATCATTATCAACATAATATAAGATACTTGGTAGTTCATCATTATCCACATAATATAAGATACTTGGTAGTTCATCATTATCCACATAATATAAGATACTTGGTAGTTCATCATTATCCACATAATATAAGATACTTGGTAGTTCATCATTATCGACATAATATAAGATACTTGGTAGTTCATCATTATCCACATAATATAAGATACTTGGTAGTTCATCATTATCCACATAATATAAGATACTTGGTAGTTCATCATTATCCACATAATATAAGATACTTGGTAGTTCATCATTATCGACATAATATAAGATACTTGGTAGTTCATCATTATCCACATAATATAAGATACTTGGTAGTTCATCATTATCCACATAATATAAGATACTTGGTAGTTCATCATTATCCACATAATATAAGATACTTGGCGCGATTTTCCTATTTGTTTTCCTTACTTTATCTCAAAATTGGCTGAAGGTTTCGCCTATGTGTTACGTTGAATGAACAAAGACTCATCTTTGAGCGCTAAAACTATGACTAATCAAAAGATAAAGAATACTGTATCGTTATTCCTACCGAAAATTCGCATCAAAATCCTCTATTAGATAGCGAATTTGAATGCTGAAAAATCCGGGATTATTCTGTGAGAATTGATCAAGTTTGACGCTCTGTATCTTTTTAATGAGTACATATAACGAAGACTTACAAACGGAAACGTAAATTTCAGTAACTTCTTAATTTATCTCCCAAGTTTTTGAGAATGAATCTAAACATGAATCATTTCCTTGGTCACAATTTATAATTTATTTCTTATAACGCCTCGAGGCAGGAGCGAGCCGGAATGCAGCCCAGAGAGGGCGCATTACGTTGGGCGACATTAAAATGTTAGATAAAAGCAAGGAAAGATGGGCTTCCGAAGAACTTTTGAGAAAATTAAGGAGACCAGGCGATATCTCAGTGACCTCCCCTCAAAAATGGTAGTCTTGTGCATTTCGACATCTGAGGCGACCGTCATCTCGCATGAATAAAAGTTTGATTGAACGTAAACACGTTTATAAGGCCTTTAACGACATCTCGCTCAACCAAGATTATTAACACGCTATAGTAGTAATACGCTATTGTCGCAAATACATATAATTCAGAGAATAATTAAAATTCTTGATTTGAAGCAGCAGACAGCAAATATTCCGTGAAATGATTTACCCATAGATTAAATTTGTAAATTACTTATTAACGAAACATTTAGTATTCATTGAAGAAAGAATAGCTTGCAATGACAAAGACTATGTAAAAAATATCTAATGGTATACGGTACTAATTATTAGTATCCTACGCTTATACTTCGAGGAAATAATTAATAAGCCTTTAATAATTTTTCCAATATTTTTTGTTAAACGATCAACTTTTAGAAGGACATGTTCACATCGAGAGTTCTTTTTTTGGTCGATCGGGAGAAAATTTACAGGATGTCTTCGAAAATTAATGTCTTCCATTCGTTCTTTACTTTCCAGAACAAGTTGGGCTTCTATCGACAATGGTAACTTGAGGAATATTTCTGATTAAATCCACGACACCGTAAACTGTGTTTGGGACATTGGAGGCAGCGATTCCCTCATCAGCACCGTTCACAAAGAAGTGCAACGTTCCACTTTGTGTCCTCATAACTCCTAGTCTGTCTCCTGGCTGAAATGAGATAAGAGTTGTAAAGGGATTAATCAGCGTTAAAAACTCTCCTATTTATGTATAATTTCAATCAGATTGATGCCATACTAAACCAGAATGATCTGGTTATTGTGAGGTGTGAAATTTGAAACGCTTATTCTCGAGCAATCGTATAATTTTACATACTCAAGTATTCATTCAAAGGGAAATTAATGGAGTTTTAACATTAGAGATAAGATTCAGAAAATCCCTATTGATTCGTTCAAAAGCTCTCTTACTAGAGCTTTTGACCGAATTAAAACCTTGTCTTTCTTGGCTCAATATTTTGCTTGTGTCGATTTTTCGCGGTTTATCATTTGCAGCCGCTCATTTCAATGCGTTATGTTATACCACGATATCAGTTAAGGAACTTCAAATTCCACACTTTTCTTAATAATTTGAAGAAGAGAAAAGATCGAGTTGAAGTTACAGTAAATTCATACCTCGTCATTGAAACCTAGGAACAAAATATAATTAAATACAAAAGTTACAAATTATAAAAGTTACGAATATGAATAATGAGGAGAAATATTAGCAGACAAACTGCGACCATAAAGAGGAATGGAGAAAGACAAAAGGGGGGGAAATCTTATTTATCTATCATAGTTCGTTAGGCGGGTTGACTCTGTTGTTATGTTTGTGATTGGCCAAATGTTTACAGAGCATCTTTAGGTTAAACAGTCATGAAAACTAAAGGCTTATTTATAACTATACTTCATCCACATCATCATTAGGCATCATTTATGATTAAACCATTTTATACTTAATTTTTATTCGATACACGTTGGCATTCTTTCGTATAATTTCACAGTTTTGCAGTGTTTATATATCCTGTAAGGTGAATGAATATTATCCAGGAATTTCGTTCCATTGAAACGTTGAAATATCTAAGAGGCAAACGACTTCTCTTATAATCTGAACATATAGACACGTAAATCTGTATACATACAAACATACCCACTCATCCCTATCCATCATCAACGATATAAGGAAAAAAATTACCAAGTTGAGAGAAAATATAAGATGGCCAGGAATAACATTTTGAAAAGATTATATAAAGCATACTTTTCGTGACTCAACTCCAATCAATCGTTCGAAACTGCAATGATATATTTTTGGACGATTCATAGAGGTTTTTCGAATTAGAAATTTATTGCAACAGAAAAAAGTTTCCGTACCTCAAGTTTACCCATTCCTCGTCCATAATTCTTCGTGACTTCAGCAACGTTTACTATAAAAGTTGAATCATACAACATCCATGTACCAGTCCTGTAAATAGAGGATGCAAATGATCTCATTAAAAACCTCTCGGTATAGACAGAAGACAAACATTTCAATTGCTTCAAAATAATCCAAAATTCGCAATTTACATTATAATATTAAGAGGACCTCAGTATAAATTTAAAGTGACGAAAAGCGACTGAATGCTGGGAGTTAGAAGAATGCTAAATGCATTTATCCTTTAAATTATACGTGAGAGTTGTAGTGATCCGAGTAAATTATTTCAGCAAAATGAGATATGAAAATGATTTGGTAATTACTGTAATAACAAAGATGGAAACGCAAAATATAAATGGGACTGAAAAATAATAAAATTGAAATGAAAGCTGGGAAAACGAAAGTTATAAGTTCAATTCCGTTACTCAAGTTAAAAAGTTAGAGATTGAATATATGAGGTAGAATGTAATGGTTTCTTTCTGAGAGTTCTGTATATGGTCGACTTTTAAAATATTTTAATCAATTCATTTTGCATACGATTTACTATAGCATTCTGAGAAGTTTTATTTGTTTCTTACGTGTAACAATAGTATGAAATTCATTCCATTCTACAGTCAGTTGACTATGGAACATCGAAGTGACTTCGCGGAATATTGTGTCGTTAAAGCTTTTAAAAATTAACATTATTATCAATATATCAAATAAATAAAATTGGAAATATCAATTTATTCGGCTTAGCTGCAGTATGAGTGTTTTAGTATTTAATCAACCCAGTTTGAGCAAATGTAGCTGAAATATGTTTAAAACAGATAAGACTTTAAGTGGAGCTGAAAAGAAAGGGACTTGTCATGAATATGAACATAGCAAAATTGAAATCAATCCGAAGACGAAATGAGGTGCGATGTCACAGGTTAAGGGGGGTCGATACCTCGGGATGGGATTTAAATTAACGGCCGGCCAAAATAGTTCGCAAAACCTCCACCATTCGGAGGGAGAGTTTTCCCCTCGAATAGGTGGAATGGGAAGGAATACTAGAGAGGGGTGGAGGTGGGGTAGTCATTGTAAGTAAGATAATCGCCCTTCCTTCTGGGCTATAGAATGACAAATGGGAAAGACAAGGAAGACGAGACTCACTTGCTTTCATAAGGAAAACAAGCCCGAACAATACCCAAGTGCAACATAGGAATGCCCATATGAGCATATTTTAATTCTTGCGTACGCACCCAAATTGTTACGCGCTATAAGTAATCATTTACCTTCATCCTATTTTCCATATTTTTAAATAATAATACCACTAAATTCTCATCTCTTACAAATTATATCAATAAATGTATGTACATACATTAAGAGATTTTTTTTGCCCCGCGGTAATCCAACGACGTTATCCTTTTTATAACTTTCATCAGTTAAAGTATTTATCAACTGAGTAAAGATATTCTTTTAAATTCAACTTCTAGAAATTTACCACATAGCCAATTAAGCGGAGTATTATCAGCATAATGTAGAACTGAGGTTCCCAAAAAATTGTGTTCGCGAGTTATCTTGAGTCAGTTATTTGCAATAACAGAAAAAATAATTTTAAATTTAGTCTCAGTACCAAATGAAAAGCATAGTAATTTTTGCTAAAGGGTATTACCGTGGAATATTTTCGTAGTTCACCGAAAGCAACAACACTCAAAATACTTAAAAAAACATACGAGCATAACTATTCGTCATAGCCTCATTTGTTGGAACAGAGTACGCCACGTGAAGGCTGAGGTTGACTGTGGATAGGAGTTGGCTATGTTTTATGCATCACTATCCCTTGTACTCCTCCTAACCTAACTATCCTAAATATTAAAATAACGAAATACTAATATTAAGAAATTCATCAAAGTGGATGCTACAATAAAATTAAGTTAAATCTGAAAAATAAAATATATACGTAATCACTTATGATTATTAAAAGGACATAAATGCTTTATATCTTCTCGCAAGAGATGCATTTTGGCCCGCAATCTTGGGATCTGAAATCATAATTAGCATCATCAAAATACGGAAAGAGCTACGATGCCGAAATAAGTCACAGAAACTAAGGCGAATTTTACTTTCTATAAACGGAACATATTCCCTTGATCCTCAACTATGTTCCTTTATTTTTAGTCCTCTGGGATATCTCCGTTCAATAATTTCTGTGAGAAGGCAATCTAAGTAAAATTTTTCTAATTTTCTTTCCATTTTATTCTCCCAGAAACTATCATCCCTCTCTAAATATACAGGAGACTCTCCAAACTGGCGTTTTACCTAGTTGAACGCTGAAAAAACTGTTGCCGCAACAACACGTACGAGAGCACAGAAAGAAAGAGAAACCTTTCCGCCTTAGACTAAAACTGAATCTACAAAAATGTTTTCCCTTTTCCTAACCATCCAAAACCCCTTTTCCGTAAATGATACTTTTTTCGAGTTAAGCTGAGAGATTATTGGCGAGTTCGAGCGCTATTTTCCCACACTCGGCTCTGGTATCAGCCTCACACCGCTTGACGAGGAGTGTGAGGGAAAATGAGGGGAAGTGGATTGCAGCGCCAGTTCCTTGGAAGACGTTTTTCGGCGCTTGTTGCGAAAAACGCTGTACATCTTGCTCGCGTTGCACGATTACAGGACTATTATAAAACTTAGAAACTTGAAAATTGTCTAAATTCAAAGTTAAAGGATGAAGCTAGGGTCCCATCCGACAAAATTTTCGTATCCTTACTTATAACCGAGTGCCACTACATCAAAAATGGTCGATTTCTTCAATGTTCTCTAATTTTTTTCTCCGTTATGGTTTGCATTATCAAAAAACGGTCGGATGGGAGCGTAGCTTCTTCTTTCAAGCGTCGAATAGTGAAAACAAATTTTTTTATCGATTTACATGCCCCCTTGGCGATGTAATTGCCAACAGCCTGAAAACGGATTTTCAGGCAAGGTATCGACCCCCCTTAAGGAAAGGGTTAAGGTTTACCAGAATTTGGAGGGCGGAAAGAATGAAATTTCTTTCTGTTTGAGAATGATGCGTAAGCTTGGATTAATTCTATCTAATGATAAATCGCTGCTTTGGAAGTAGACAAATCAGAACTTCGATCACACGGCTCTCATTAGAACTGTAAATAAAACAAACACGTCAGCATTGATAGTAATGCAATCTCAAGGGCATGGAATGTGATGGAAGAGATAAGTTTGTATGGAATATAAGTATATGCAGTACAATATATATGAAATATGAAATATTTTTTGTGTTTAAAGTGTGTATTAAATTTATTACCGTCCTGACAATAATTCTAGCGGAGACACTTGATTTAAAATAACAACTGTATCTTGTAAATTGTCCTTTTACCCTGGCGATTTTTATTTTATTTGATGTTGTAATGAAGATCGCAAATTCCAGAAAATAATTTCCGTTTGAGGAAAAACTTACCTTATCGTATGTAATCCTCCGATACCTGGATTTCATATTATAAATTTTTAGAGATGAGAGGTGATAATACCCTTAGAAATATTATTTCGAAATTTTTGATTTTTAAGACGTCCTTATTTTCGTCAAAAAGACGCGCAAAGAATCATGGGGCTAATAAATCACGATTCACTTGACTTTTGCGTCGGAAGTTGAAGATTTCGAATCCTTGCTCAGGATTTGAGATCTGGTCTATGCCCTCATAATAATAGCATTAACATAAATCATACTTTATTTGGCCCATCCATCCTGGCATCTCCATGCTCTCTGGATTATGCGTTGTCACGCCAATACCGATAGGCCAACCTGGAAAAGCTGATATTTTTCTGTCCACCTTCACTTCAAACAGCTCGTTGTCCTTCAAAGGACGCTTCGTAAACACCGAAGCATGGTCTTTCTCTTTTTCTGCACTGTGAGGTAGGAAAAGAGATAGACGTAAGAAGGAATTGAAGGACTTATTCAAAAGGGTGAAATCTTAGAAACTCACTTTTCTCTGAATGCTGTGAAGCCATCGTGGCTGATGACTGCCAATCTCCCGCCCCTCGGAGAAAATTTGAGTTTGTCATCTGCTGAAGCATCTGAAAGTATGAAATTATGAGTTCCAAGGGATTGATTGATTGCTACATTCCAGTCAATACACTTTCATAAACATAACCTCAGTATTTCTCCTCACCTCTAAAGACTCCCGTAATTTGAACCAATTCCTTATCGCCTACTTCTCTCACTTTCTGCTTCAAATCGAGTCTCGTGAGTCTCGACGAGTTGCCGTGGTCTTTGCACGTCGAAAATGATAACCTCCATTCACCATTTTCATCCTTTTGGCTTTGGACGGACAAACTAGTCGTCGAACCATCTTCTAATGCGCATGTGGGCACTTCATGTTGCAGATAATTCAGCTGATATGTATTTATGGCAAAAGAACATAGGATTGCGAGAAAAATGCCGTAGCGAATCATCTTTCTTCTCTCTCTCTGACTAAATCCTTAATATCATGCGACACTTAAATATTATCTTTTAAAGGTCATAATTTGCGTCACTTTTATTCGAAGTCGACTTCTCTTCCACTTCCTCAGATTACATTCATGGGATAATGCCTTTCATTAGGGAAGTCAAAATCAAAGTTACGATAGAATTCTACTAGAAAATTTATTACAGTCGACTGGAAATGAGAATGATAATTTTTTTTAATTAAAGGCTATAGTTTATTTAAATTTGAAGACTTTTGACATCTGAGTTCATTTATTATGGAATGCATACTTAAATTCTAATCTTGCGCAATGACGACTTCCTTTTAAATCAATTTTGAGATATTTTTAGTTTGTTAGATTATATTAAGTGCAACCGAAATTGATTCTTACTTCGTAGTCACTTATGTAAAGCTTTTTGCGTAACAAGTTAAAAGAAAACACCAAGAAATTAGATAGAATGCGTCTTTATAATTAAAAAATATGGATGGAAAAATTCATGAGATTTGAAAGTGATTAATAACGCAAAAACTGCATGAAAGTGAGCAATTAGATGCAGCAGAGATTTGGTCTTGGAGCAGGATGCTTGAAAATGAGTTGGGAAGAGAAGAAAATCAATAAAGGAAAGAAAATATAAGAAAAAAATCCTATTCAGTATGAGAGAAAAAATAATATAAAATTTTTATAACATCTGCTTAGACTTAATAGGTTTTTTTAAATGTGGAGATGGTTGGAGAGAAAGGAAGATCAAGGATTCAGCTGAATTCTAAAAATAGTCTCATTGCATCAGTATTGCCTTTATGCCTTGTGTCACATTGTTTGGTCATACAGAGTGTCCCTTTCAAACCTCCCATATTTCAAAGGATCAGAGAAAACTACTGTAGATGTGATAATGAAATTACAACATATACTAGATTATCTCAAATAATTTATTTAATAATTATCAGTCTCTAGATAACCCTGTACGTTCTTTTATTTGGCGCTCAAAGCATATCATCGTGTTCCTTAAGATTAAAGTCACTTTACAGATAGATATCCTGCATGTAACCTTCCATAGACTAAGATTACACCAAAATTTTCTCCATTACTGCTGGCGTTATTTGTTAGGTGCACGATTTCTTTCGTACAACGCTGCGTGCCTTCCAAAGTCTGATCAAATATACTTCGTCATGCTATCCCTCATTTGACAAATGGATTCGAATCGGAATGCACAATGTAATAAGTTCTTCATTCTTTTTTTATTGCTTCTTGTACATTCATTACCTTCTGTGATAGTAACCTCTGATTTAGTCAGGTTCATCTTTCGTGTGGCCAGTAATATACTCCTTGTGGGTTTTGCTTTAGGCGTCCTGCATTGACTGAATTCCGAATTTTCCCAGAGTTTATGCGTCGTTAGTTCTATTTGGCTCATTATACTTCATCATTGAAGTGGGGATAAATAGGCGCTTCCCCTTTAGAATCCTGTTAAGCTGCGGCGATCCTGTCACTCTTTCTCACTACGACAAATATTTTCACGGTCGAATTTGGCTCTTAAATATCAGATTTTAGAGGGATCTGATCTGGATAGCATGACAAATTTTAGTTTGAAACTTGATAACCCTAAATGCAGAGTGGATTAAATTCAAGGTCGTACTCCGTAAGTTTAGAGTTAATGGCTTTATCGAGCCAAGTACAGAAAATGCTTTTGGATAGTCATTAACGGTAGCTATCCACCCTACGTTGATTCTGTTGGGATTTTACGATCAGATTTGTAGAAAAGAAAAGATTTGAGTGGTGATCGCCTGCCTGCGCTTTAGTTTTAATACGATAATACGGTAGAAGTCATCAGCAAAGGTAAATTTCGTGGATAGGATTTTTGAGCCTTTTGAAAAAGATTCCTTTTTCGGATACCCGATTGAGGGAGAGGGTTGTCATCCACAGGGCCCTTCAATGAGAATTCCTGAGCTCTCCTAGTCATATTTTGGAAGAACCAGTCTGCGCTGAAATCTTGCATAAGTTATCTGATTATATCTAAATTTAGACGTTACATGTGATGGGAGAGTTTGGAAAGTGCTGTTTAAATCTTTGGCACATAATTTTAATCTGTGCGAGAGCTACTCTGATTTTATTTTGCACCTAAGAATGAATACGTAAAATTAAGCTTTCCAGTAAAATCTATTTGCAACTACTCTCCAGTATTCTCTAGACGATTTCAAACTTAAGTTGCAGAGTTTGTGCTTGTTCTTCGTACCTCAAATCGTGGAATTTTATATTTTCTTGAGTGTTTCATTCATTCGGACTCGAAATTCGTAAGGATTGTTTAATTCTCGTTTAGGTTAACCTTTGATATTTCCTTCTGTAAAGTTTTATAGATGTGGGTTGATGTTTCAACAAGTGCGCTCCTTGGAACCTAGTAATTTTCCCAATCCTTTAACATAAAATGTATTATGATATCAATTTTAAACAAGAAAGAGAGTATGTACAGTTAGCTGAAAGAGCTCAGCCCTAGTCATCTTGTTTGGTCATTAATATAATTATGGCAAAGTAAACTACTGAAAGATAGTAAAATTATTCTAAAACATTAAATTGAGAAGATAATGATAGTCCAATATGAATGACCTCTGTAGGACACTAAATAGCTCCTCATCTTAAAATCTATTGTAAAGTTTTATGAAGTGATGATGAATGATTTTCCAAAAGAATGGGGCTGCTTCATGAGGAATTTCTATGATACAGAATCAAGAGATTTTGCTAAAATACTCATTTATTGATTCTTTTTTGAGTTGAATGAAAGAAAAAAATCCATAAAAAGGCATCAATTCCCTAAATCAAATTTAATGTAAGCAAGAAACATACATGAGCAATAACTTCCACCTTTCTACTTATTATTGATTGAGCATCTCCCATTTACTTTACACAATATCATTTATGAACTCACCCTATATTTGTAAGGAGTAAAAATAACAGGTATCCATTCCACTGATTGAAATCATTCCCACAGCAACAGCAGAAAAACAATCCTTACTCTGAAATAATTAAAAATAACACTAATGCATGGTATGGACACCTTTTATGACTTTTAAAATTCATGTTTAGGAAGGACAAAACTGGCACAAAAATTTTAAGCTATAGACACTCGATCCTTAATTTCTTAAACACACACTGCTTGAAGAATCATGGATGGATTAGTTGAAATTAACTTTGCATTGGCCTACCAATTCTTTCATGAAATTATTGAAAGAAAGAGGCATTCACCTTCTTTCATAGAAGCACTACTAGTAGTAGATCAGAATGCAATTGATATCTCTTTTCAATCTTTTCTTCTTATAGAACTAGAAGCTTCCTTCACTGAAAGAAAGGAGTTGGATTTCATTACGATAAAGTGTAAACAGGGTTATGAGCATTAAAAATTTGATGAGAAATTCCAAGTTAAACATTGACTAATTATATATCTAGACAGTATTACCGATGGAGCCTTTTGATGAAACTTTCTGTTGTACTTTATTGTCTAGGATGACATTATCACTTCAAAAATAAGTTTAAACTAGTTGCCCCATGTGAAACTTTCGCAGACGACACTGATATTCAATTTCCTCAATGAAATACATTATAGTAGCAAACACTAATCACTACAGACGAATACACAAATACTAAGACATACCAAAAAAATCGCACCGTAATTTTCCATGACAGTGTCAGTTTCGACGTACCTCGTTAGTAGTGATAGGTATCGGTATCTACACATCCAGAAACGAAAATCTATGGGCAAATTCAAACTCTTGCGTTTTCTAATCCCTTACCGCTTGAACCTTAACGAAGTACCTAATATCTTAGAGAGTGTGAGAATATAAATGTTATAGAATGTTTTAAAAATTTTATTTTAGCACTATAATCACGAATAGTAATATATAATTTATCCTATACAGAAAACCTCAATTCACGTAATGTATTTTTACATCACGAATGAATACAAAAATACAAACATCACTACCACATTGCCACCATCACATTTTGGTAAACTCTGTTCTTTTCTAAATACCACTTCCTTTTATGATGCGTCACTTAAGGCTTTGTGTTTAACATATATAACCAAGATAAAGCAACAAATATACCTCCTGCATCCACGTTACTTATTTATTTTCTATTTTTTCTCTTCGCACACGAAATATAAAAATAACTACTACTCGTCTGCAGTGAAATTGAATCTCATAAATTCACTGAAAAGATATATAGTCAGCAATAATTAGTTGAAAGCTTGTTGTCCTGTCGGCGTAGAATGAGCGAAAATGTTACTAATTTGGGAGTGGGAAGCAAGAGGGGGAAGCATCTGCGGTGTGAGTCTCACTTTCATAAGACCATACATTGTGATACATAGTAAAAGTGCAAAGTAAAGTATAGCAAATGTAGCAAACCCATTACCCACATTTTTTGAATGTCTCTCACACAAATATTGTAGTCAACCATGGTATTAACCCATTCACAAAACTTAGATTTTAAAATACTACTCTTACGTCTACTACTACTCATACTATTAAATTGGTTGAGCATCTTTTTGTACTTCGGGCATAGCGAATGGAAATGCAAGCTTGGGCTTTCGTTACGCTTGTATTCCATAGAGGTGAGTTTTCTTGAATCGCAGGTATGATATCCTATTATTTACTCTAAGATATGAATAAATGTTGTATATTATTTATTCTGTGAGTAAAACATAAACATATTTGATCATAAAAATCATTTGATAGGGTATATAGAAAATTTTCAACAGACAAAAGTTTCACCGAAATAAATTTGAATACTCGGAAACAACCTAATTATTTTGATCGCATGACTCGTAATTAAAATCTCTAATTTTTCTATGAATACTCCAAAAAATGAGTGAAAAGGAAGAAGTTAATGCTAATTTATGTTTCTTGCTGATATTAAATTTGATTTAGAGAATTAATGCTTTTTAATGGAAATTTTTCTTGTGTTCAACTCAGCAATATAATAACAATCTCTCTCTCTATATATGTATATATACATATATGTATGAGTAAAAGTTGTTTGCATCCTTCAAGCTGATCGGTAAATATTTTAAATACCCTGATTATTTATTGTATGCTTTTAATAACATCCTTTGTACATAATAAAGAATATCATATAATCGTCCTGGTGTTGAACCCAGAACCATTTTCATGGTTTCATTACATACCAAGTTATGGAAATGAGTCCTCTTATCATATGCACAATTTCAACTCTATATCATTCCAGTAAGGTCCTCAAACATATAACCGAAATCCCCATTTAAGTAGATGGTAGAATGAAAGTGATGCCACTAAAGTCAAAAGTATTTGGAAAACAATAAACTGTTTTTTTTTTCAAAACATATTCATAACTGCTGTTCACATACCAAAACATAAATTTCTATCTTTTTGGGAAGTGCTTCATAAAAATAGTAGCAGTTCTTATCTTACTTTTTAAATTGGAGCATGAAGACTGCCTGGAGTTAAACCCAGAACAATTTACTGTTGTATGATTCTAATTGGTGATGGCATCTTAAACGATATTCAAAGTTTCAGGTCAATATCATATCGGGAAAGTCCCCAAATGAAATTCTGTATTTCATATTTAAATGTGTTGTAAATTAGAAATGGTCATCTTTCGTTGAACTAAGGAACATTAGGGGAACAGTAAACTCTGTTTTTAAAACGTATTTTTGACCACTTTTCACATGCTGGGTTATGGACTTTTCTTGGGAAATGCCTCATAAAAAAATTATATTTTGTTAAAAACAAATACATGCACAAATAAACTTCTTGAAAGGCAGTCAAAATATTAATACCCAATAAATGACTAACTCCTCGCTTACTATTAATATTAATTGAAGATGTTTAAGATCTATAATTATGTAAGTTTAATAATTAATAAATAATTTCATATAGATAATCCCAGTGTGAAATTTTGACAACTTACTCATTGTTACAATGGCACCAAAACTGTGGAGCTAAATAAAGTAAGTGATACAATAGAGCAAGTATATCCTACTCTATGGTGATACTAGTGAATAAGTCATAATAAGTAACTAAAAACTAAAATTAGTGGCAAATTATTCTAGATACGCAAATTTTAATGAAGGAAGATTCCTTATGAATGAACGGCGTCCCTTCTATTGGATATTTTCCATTGCTTTATGCAATTTCTAGACATTACTGACTTTTAAATTTTATTAAAACTTTAGCTGTGTAATTTTTGGATTATGAGAAATATAAAGCACAAATATGATACTGGGAATTTTCAGGAAGTTTTTCATATAATGTCCAAAAATGATAGAAATACATAACCCTTAATTTACTTTACAATAAAATAGAATTAAAAATGTACTTAACAGTTTGAATCGATTAACAAAGGGCTCCTGATATGGGCAAATGGGCAGCTCATTCAACAGTAGCAAATGCAAACCAGAGTTCAATTTTCAAGGGCCTTTATGACCTTAGCTGTTATTATTCAACATCACTGTTACCTCACAGGCTTTTATTTTATTATAAACATGAACAAAACACATTAGTGAAACATGAAAAATACATCAGTTAAATTAGTTTAGCCTAAAATTAGTTTTCCCAGAGATAGAAAGACTCAGAATAGTTAAGTTTTATTTCTCTCACTTTCACATCATGAATCTTTAAAAAAATTAAAAAGGACAACAAATAAACAAAATAAACTCAAAAATATAAGTCACAGTAAAAAAGGATGGATAAATAAAATAAATCTCCAAGAAAACCATGGTAAAAAAGTATACTACTCGCATATTTTATGAAAAATCATTCACATAGCTCACATTTCATATAATGTCAAGAATTTTCAAAACACTGGTACTTATGCAATGAGGTTCTTGATTTTTTACTCCAAGAAGAAACTTATGGACAGTCTTTTTCAAAAATGAGAGGGAAATAATACCAGAAACTGAGCAAGTCGCTCAAAGAATTTGCTAATAATGCCATGCAATTAAATTTTCAAGTTAAAGGTGATGTCAATGAGGATTTGGATTCATAAGTCAGCAATCAATGAGCTCAAAGAATGAATGCAATACTAGGAATGCAACAGTTCAGACCAGAAAAGCACATGGTGATAGAAAGATCGACAGAAGCTCTGCTCATATGAAAAATGCTTATAAATATTGATAAACAGTACAAATTCTCCTGATTAAGATGCTATTCTACATAATATGTGGTCTTCTCTTGGTTACTGTCCCTTTCATACTAATCACATGATAAATTTGCCGCCACTCTTCTACGCAATCATGTGGGGGTTTTTCCACTCCCCAAATGCAATGAAATCTTTTACAGCCAATCCTCCACCTCAGTCAATTGAAAACTGTTTACGCTATCTCAAGAAAAGATTGGAAATGCAACACATGATGGTGAGGAACATGAGGACGATAACAGGAGTGATAGAAAATGTAGATTAAGTATAATTATTAAAATTAATGTGGGCAGGGCAGATGGCAAGAACCATTGGACATCAGCAGTTCTGAACTGGACACCAAGAGATTTGAAGAGACCAAGAAGAAGACCAAAGGACCGATGGAACAGAGATATCAATAGATACTTAGGGGTACCATAGCAGAGAGAACCTCAGAGAGAATTGGAAAGCATTTGTGGCCATTTATATCTGACTTTATATTAATAATAGCTGATGATGATATGTATATAATATTCTCAATTGTTGGCACTGCTTAAACTTTTCACTCACTGTACAGAGTGGGAATTTGCTTTCATGAAGTTGATGGAATGAGTAAACATTTAAGACAATGCGCAAAATAAATATATTTATTCCACCAAGCTGTTATTTCTATTTTCACAATACCCAAAGGAAACTTTTATTTTGGCCATTATGTAAAACAGAACTCAATCCAACCAAAGTTATTCAAAATGCTAAGTAGAAAACCATTCACAAATTGTGAAAACTCATTCTATGGAGTTCTCCATTTTCTTTTCACCCATTACCTGATACTCACTCTACAGATTCAATAAAAGCAAATTTACACACTGTGGATTCAGTAAAAATCTTGTGTAATGCCAAAATTTAGCAATTGCGAATAATATATATAATCCATACGAATAACTTTGTTTAACAAGACACATTTAAAAATACTATGCATGTACCAATTGATATGTTTAAAATACTTGATATTTATTAAATATTTTTTTTTAGAAGTAGATATACCTTGGACCTAATAAAAATATTTTTATTTTATTTACATGCAAAGTTGTACCTTGACTCACATGAATTAAACATTCAGTATTTTTGTTGGTCATACCTAAAATGTAACTTTAGGGTATTAATGTATCTATTATGCCACTATTCTTGACTTGTCTTCACAAAATGAGATTAAAGCTTAGAACAGGTTACTACATATAATTTCATTTAAATTACAGACATTCTGAAAAATGTTGTCCTTTTAACAAAATAACTGTTGAAAATATTTCAGCCACAAAATGGAAAACAAACTGAAAATTGTAATTTTTGAATATTCAACTGAAGCCTTTATCTTTGACTCAAAATTTTATCTAATTCCCCACTTCTATCCAACTTAATTAGATCATCACAGCCACCATAGCAGTTTCCCCTGATGAATACTCTGGGGACCTGTTGACAAAATGAAAATAATTTATCAGTTATCTTCATGAATACAATGATGATCACAAATATAAGGAAACAAAACTAGGAATAACTATTTCAAATGAAATAGTTTTCAAATGTCTTTCAAATGTCAAATGTAAGGTGATGAATTAGCATGTCCCTAGATATTGTCTAGTGGTTATTTGTTCAAAACTTAAGTGTACACATTCAGCTTCAGCTGAACTAAGGTGCAACAGTGAGATATTTTGTACTCTCTAAGATGGCTCTCAAGCATATATCAACAGGCGAGGACATGATAATGGCACAGAGACATTTTGTTTGTGGCAACCTGTATCTCAACGGCTCAATTGCAATGTCTTCAACCCTAACACAGGAATATTCCCTTATATGTTACATTGTAATACATTGTTTTATTGATAAGTTCTGGAGGGTTCTCCCTGTCTTCATAAGACAGGCCCTTTTGCCACAGAGAGCATTCTGTCTCTAGCTATCACCATTGCACATATCAAAGCAACATATCCACAGACCAAAATGTGTCTTGAATTACCAATAATCACAGATTAGACCTGTTTCTGGGTCTTTTAGTGCCACTAATTCTAGAAATGACATTAATTTTGCACTCCAGTTTTGTAAATACAGAATAAACATCAAATATGCTACTTGCACTCTCTAGGTGCTAGAATCAGGGAGCATAAATTGTATGTTGATATTAAATAAAAACTTTACAAGTATTAATTAAAAAATTAATATATATATATATATATATATATATATATATATATATATATATATATATATATATATATATATATATATATATATTTTCTTAAAAATCAATCAATTCAATTACATAACTACACTATATACTGTATATATATTACATTAATTCTCATCAAAATTTTATTTCATAGAATTATCCTCCATATATTATTTTAAAACATGCTTTTTTGGTGATCGGGACTTTTCTCCCTTATTACTAGACCAATACGTATAAAAGGATTACCGTTTGAAGGAAAACTTTTCAGGTTCCTGCTAAAAATAGTCAGACAAATGAAAAATCCACCATTTGTTAGACAAATTGAATTGATATTTTAATCATCGCATTGTGTCCTGGACGAAAAAATGCCTGGGTTGCTATATACAGATTAAATTTGTTTACTAGGGACGAGTGTAAACAAGTTTTAAAATCGGATAAACCACCTATTCTTGGTCATTACATGATTCGCAATTAATATTACAGTCTCCATGAATGAAAACTTCGACGTCATATGCAACCACAACAGTTTAATAAGCAAGCCACATTGCATTTTGCGGGAGCAGAATGACAGCCAAAGAAACATGAACATTGCCGAATATGAGTTTGTGTTACGGTTTTATCGTGTGGTATGTTTGAATAATTTTGCATCATATAAGTTCCCGGTAGTTTTAATTTAAGATCGACAATATTTAAAATTAAATTTGGGGTATTATGATTAGATTTTGGAGTATTAATAGAAAAATTTAGAGATATTAATTATGAGTCATGTGATCAAAACAATCAGGTCATTAAGTTGTTTTCCGAGTATTCAAATTTATTTTGGTGACACTTTCGTGCGTTGCAAATTTTCTATATATCTCAACCTGATATCAAATGATTCTCAGTGTTTATATTTCACTCACTGAATAGATAATATTCAACATTTAATAATATTTCTGAGTAAAGAAAAGGATGTCCTGCAATTTCAGAAAACTCACCAGCATGGAGTGCAAGCTTAACGAAAGTCCAAGCTTAAATTCCAAATCGCTATCTCCGAAGCACAAAAATGTATTATTTTGCCACATTAACAATGTTAGAGACTTTCAATGCGGTGACAATGCTATGCACTTTGACAATGTAACACAATGTATGTTCGTAAGAAAGTGTGACATTTAAATTCCCCTCTAGCTCTCCTCTCCCAGATCAGATTAATGCAGACGAGTAGTAGTTATTTTTATATTTCATGTATGAAGAGAAGAACATAGAAAATAAATAAATAACATGGATGCAGAAGCTATGTTCCGTTGTTTTATCTTTGTTATTTAACTGACACATCATTGCCGGTATAAAAGGAAGCGGTATTTATAACGAAAGTTTAGGTAAAGCTGGCAGTGATATTTTGTATCTTTACCATAATTCATTTAGTCATAAATGCATTGAGTGAATTGAGATATTCGGTATAGGATAAGATACATGTATCGTTATAGTGATGACGTGCACTATTTGTGATTATACTACTATAATAAAATTTTTAAAACATTCGATAACATTTATACTCTCATGTTCTCTAATATAATAGGGATTTTGTTTGGGTTCATGTGGTAAGGCGTTAGAAAACGCAAGACTTTTTATTTGGCCATTCAGTATCGTTACTAGATGTGTAGATAGTGATATCTATCGCTACAAACAAGGTATATCGAAACAGACACTGATAAAGAATGTGAAGGTGTGTATTTTTAGGTATGTTTTAGTTTTTGTGTATTTGTTTGTAACAATTAGTGTTTGTTGAAGTGTATTTGGGTGGGAAATTGAGTATCAGTGTCGTCTGCGAAAGTTTCGCACGGGGCAAATAGTATTTATTTATATTTAATCATAAAAATCTGTCATTTATTCAACATACAAGAAGTTTGGGGACAAAAAATTTCCGCTTTCAGTTTATTTTGGTATCTAATGATGACTAAATACATATTTTTTCCTGCAAGCAAGAACTCTATATGCTTGATGAGCTTATAAATTGCTTCTCTGAGTCTAGCATGAAATGCACAGAAGGATTCTCTCTCTAGAGCAACTACAGACACAAATGGTTTTCCCCAACATGCTGATGGATTTACTATGTTTCATCTATCCTCTGGTATAGCGATAATGCTGGGACATAAGTACAATTTGCAAAAACTAGAAATGACTAAAAGCTGAGGCAACATTACTGTTAAATATAGATTATGTGACACTATTACAGCAAATGCATCCTTACAATATCTCCTAGCTACAATAACTCACATTTCTCCAAGCTACAACAATATGCTATTTAATAACAAAAATCTTTCTCACAAATAATAAATTTTCAAATAAGACTCTCAAATAACTTACTCTGCACTAATCTACATTCATTATCAATTGTTCCTTACTTTAAATCCCTTAGATATCCTTTTTCCTGGGTTTGTGGTAAGCCAGGCTACTGTAGTAAAACAAGTCCCCACTGTACATCATTCTGCTAGGCAATCTCCTACTTCACCTGCACTGCATCAATGGAAAGCTCACTTGTCCATTCAACTTCTACGTATTCTGTTTGTTAACTCCTTGCGATCTTTCAGGTATGGCTCATAGACTCCTGCAGGAAAATCATTCCATTCTATAACAGGGCAATTTATAAACAAGCACTCACTTTTATTCCTTTACTGCATTGTTAATATAACTGTATTTAATGTCCTCAAAATAACCTTCCCGACCAAAAATTGTTTTTTACTTATGTTAACTTTCCTTGACAACTAAGTGATCTAACTCTCCTATACCTCAAAATACAGGATAAACTGTTTCAGAAGCTCCATCATCCATTCCACTTGCTGTTTCCTCCACACTTCACATAAATAAATATACTGTTTAAGATGCTTTGCTTACAAGGATGACAAATCCCATCCCCAGTTGTTCTGCAACCCAGGAAAAGCAGACCATTCTTAAAAATCTCAAGAAGGCAACTACTATTACACAACAATAGTTATTGAACGCTCTAGATAGCTGCAGTTATGACATGTAAAACTAACTAAAGAAGATTTTTTTCTTTGGCTAACTGTTTATTATAAAGTTTTTCTAATCCCTAAATGCACTGCAACCCACTACAGCCAATTAGCCACCTTATCTATAAATAGTTTTATTTTATCTGCTGTCTGTCCTCCCCTTCTGCCTCTGAGAGATTCTTTTGACATTTGGAATGAATAACTTTGTGAGAAGAAATTCAAAATAGAAAAATCTGTACCCAAGTGTTGGGGCTGATGCAAATATTGAGATAGAGTGCAATCTTCCACATCAGTCTTGTCTCAAAGCAGATCATAAGATTAATTGACAAGTGTTCAAGAAAAAAGGATCGACATGTTATGTTGTTGAATTTTGGGGAAGTTCCTGGCGGAGAGATAAGAAGCTGATGAAGAAGATTTCCATGATTGTCATTCCAATCGAGAGCACAAAGATTGAAAATAATGAAAATGAGCAGTAATAATAGAGAAGTATATGAAATAGTAGCAATAATAGATTTCAATTTTTAAATAGAAATAATATCTTCCCCTATTATCATAACAATATAAGAAAAGTGGAAATGAATTGGTGGCTTGTTAAATTTGTTTACATTCAATGTTATAATGTTCTATATTATTTTTCAAATTTTGGATAGTTTGGATATACTGGATGGAAAATAAAATTTTTAAGTAAATGCATGAAACTATGTTATTTCTCATCCATGCAGTTTTTCTAACTGCATTTAAATTGGAAAATTAATTATTTTTTCCTTTTTCCCCATCTTAATAATATTACAAACAGTGAAAATGAAGAGGCCATCTTTTTCTGGAGATGCTAAGAACAGATTTAATTAAATGAGAACATGAAAGACAAATAACACATTGATGAAGATTTGATGAACTGCCCAAGCAAAACTACTTTCCAATAATACTCAGAAAATTTATTCAAAGGAAACAATTAAATGAATGTAAAAAGAATCAAATAACTATTTCATTATTTTTTCTATTAATTGTCCCATCTCTATCCAATGTATACCTTCCAGAATAAAGGAAACTTTAATTTGATCTTCTCTCCTTTGACCTTTCCTGATTCTTTACATTATGCTATCAGGTCTTTCATACGTATCTAGATGAATCTTACTGCCCTTCTCTCTATCTTTTCTATTCCTGTTCTAAGAACTATTTCATGCAGGTCCTTTAAGTATAAATTCAAAACGTTTGGCATTACTTTGTGGAAAGCCATATATAAATGGTGGAAAAGAAAACTTTGTAATTTTCCACAAAATTTTTTATTGTGCGATGTATTTTGCTAGATTCTTAGCATCTTCTGGAAAAACAGACACAGGTCCTTTAACCATTCTTTATTTTTAAATTGATCTAATCAAAGCTTCCAACACAGCCTCTTAAACTCTCTTATCTGTTGTGAGCATCTGAGAAAATATGATTTAAAGTGGAATATTTTATAGGAGAAATATTTTATTAAAGTTTCATTAACATTTGTTATAAAATATATTCCTTAGAAAAGCATGCATTTAGAAAATATATTTATTTTATAGAAGGTAAATATTTTCTCATGAAAATCTCTTCCAGCTTTTTCAGAAATTATCAAACAACAGAAAATATTATTGCAATATTTACTACGTAGTAAAATGAAAATGCAAGTATACAGCTACAAATAGTCCCTAATGGTCAGCTTTAATGTTTGAGAATATAACTCATATTCTAATGAAAATTTCATCAATATATTAACAATGAAGGACTGACCGTTCGGGCTCCCGTCAGGTTTCCAAGGTAATCCAGAAGTGCAGAGCAATCAGACATCTCATCAAGTTCTACAGCAGTGAACTGTTGCTGTTTTCTCTGGAACAGCTGATAAATAAAAAAAGAATCTTTACGTCACATGTAACAATATCTGTAACTATGTCATAGAGCATAATGTAACCTCTTTAGCTCTGATGCAATACGGACATCGGGTCTTGGAGAAAATCACCACAGCGTTGGATGAGATTGCATCCTGCACTTTTTGAGGTATAGTCCCATCCTGTAATATGATTTAATGCAGAGAAATAAATTTTAATAAAAAAATACAATCAAAAGTTCTGGAAAGTTTTCTCTCTCTCATCAAGTCACGTAAACTTACTACTTTAGACTTTCTAAAGTTAACGGATAAAGTTATAGACTAGAATAGAACAAGTTGAACTTGTAGAATAGAACTAGCTGCCTATTACAATGGTGCCCAAACTATGGCCTGCCACATACTTTCATTTAGCTCAGATGTATACACTGACATCTCAGAGCCCAAACTAAATACATTCCAGTAATTCAATCAAGTTCTGGGAGAATTTTTCCTTTTTTGAATTTCTCCTGGTTCTCATTTACAAATAACTCAAAAGTTAACACCAATTTTAAAAATGATTTGAATGGTAAATACTCTGAATTTAAGGTAAAATATTAGTGAATAGTTGATTGCTCAAAACAGATTTTATGCTGGGAATTCAGATTTCTAAGTAAATATTACTCAAATTTTTTGTTCCAAGTTGTTCGAGTACAATAAAAATCACTTGGTAAATTGCTACTAAAAATACAGTATATTCTTGAAATTGTCAATTTTTGGCTTTTGGACACCTCATCCCAAGTGATGAGCTATCTGGCCAGCTGAGTAAAAAGTTTAGGCAATGATGGTCTGTTGTATATGAGCAAAAATAGGGCATAATCAGAAATATTTATCATTCACTGTGTCCAACAGTGGATGATCTGATTATACCCACTGAGGGATTGTCAAGATTTCTTGGACCATAATAAACCCCACTTACCCATAATTATCTAATCTAATCTTTAATCATCTAATTTTTAACTTTTTAATTTTTTAATTCCCTAACTTTTAAGAATTACCCCTATTAACCATTTAGAAAAAGTAGTAATATGCAAAATTTATTCCAGGTCATCATATTGCACCCTTTATTAAAAAGGGAGCAATATACATAAGATATACACATATAACAGCTGGGATGTAAAGTTAGAGGATGCTCCTTAAACGATACATTCACAATCAAAATATATGCAAAAAATGTAACAAAAATATATACAGAAGAGAATATAGCACTGATTGACCATTAGAAAGTGTGTGATAGTATATCAATGATGAAGTTGTGGAAAGAAATGGAAAATTTTGAAATTAAGGAAACATTAATTAGGGTAAAAATACTTCTATATAATAATAATAATATGAGAACAAATACCAATGTAAAATATCTGAAGAATTCCTCATAAAATAAGGATAAATACAGGGATTTAGTCTCTTCTCTACTAAGTTTAAATAAGTATTGCTATCATTTACTAACAATGGCGACCAATTCATGTACATATCATGCAAGAGTATGAGGGTGAAAGTATGAGGCAATTTTTATATTTCTAGGACTTTATAGATAAATGTCACTTTAGAGATCATGGACGGAATGAGGAATATGATCTTAAAACTATATAGGAACGATTCTCTATTATTACTACTTATTTTCAGATTTGCTACAATTAGAGACAAAAACTAAGCATACCTTAATTGGGTGAAACAAAACACCAACGAAGAACAATTACATCGATGATAATAATATGAAATAACAAGATTAGGGAGCCAATTGTTAAAAGAAATTCACATATAAAACAAGCAACACAAGAATATGACCTTCCACCAAGTCTGTTTAAATATACCTTGCTAGTGCAAAGAGATTTCATTCTTTGCATTCTCAAATTAATAGGCGATTAATATATGAATCTAGCAAATCAAATGAAAATTTAACTAATATACTAATGTTTACATGTACTAATTCAACCTCTTACATAAAAATGTCAACTGAAAAATTAAAACAAACAAATTTATAATAACAATGGAATTAGAATCAACATGATAACTGCTATAACTGTTTTGTAACACGAAAAATAAACAAAATACGAGAACAAAGAAACTGAGAGCGTTTAGTAATGGAGTAATTATGAAAATTTAGGCCATAGATAAGGAGTAATTAAATAGAAAATTATTTAGATCTATGTATGCAAGCTAAATAAATCGATCATTAAATATATTTAAAAAGTCACTATCACTATTGTGCTAATTGTTCCTGAAATGATCCATCACTAAGAAATTATAGGAGTTTAGGAACGGACCTACACCGATGTATCGAAATAAGTTTTTCTCACTGAGTACCTTCACTGAACTAAAATTATTGTCAGAAAATAATGTAATATTAAAGTATAATATATATGAAATTAAGTAATTTGAATACTAAACTTCGAAACTAGGATGTCACAACTCCAAACTGAAATCAAGAATTGATGCGCCTCGCAAACCCGTTAAATAGAAGTAATAAATGAATCAAAGGAAGGAAGGTATAAGCAGAAACTTCTTCTTTGCATATGCGAACCCGTCATTGAAAAATTACGGAATACTTACTCCTGCCTCAATGGATTGACCACTACCCATGCTCGTATATCTAGGATTGTTTCGTTAACTTTCGTTACTCGTATGTCGTTCGTGTAGATTTGAAAGACTCAAGAGGCATAGACTTAATACATGGAGGAAAAACGCACAGAATGCATCTTTCCTCTATCTTAGCCATTTCCCACTACGCGTCGCTAAGGTAGCTCAAGGTACTAGGGATCGAAATGATAATAATAATAAAACGTCTTTTGGGAGAGATTGAGATTTAAAGTCTCCTCTTACATTCAACTTGTAGACATATTTTCACAGTAATAATTTTTAAGTGATACTTCAGAGGAGGAGAAGAGAGGACGATGAGGAAGCATATGAATATAAAAATTCTGAGAGATTCTTAGAGGTATCATTTAAACTGTGGGAAAACAGTCATTAAGATATAAAAAAGCTGCACAAACCTACAGATAGTTTTAATAATAATGATAAGTGCATTGATCCAACGACATACAAAGCATGCATGGGACAAGTCATTGTCATTAATTGAATTGTAATAATTTACAAAAACTAATTACTAAATAAATTACAAATTGTGCATCATATTACATCTTATAAAAATACTGCATTTACATTTAATAAATTCACTACCTGAAAATCACAAAGAAAGCATTTTAGTTTTATGATGTTTTTTACCTTATATTTATATTTTAGCCTAAATAAACATGTTTTTCATTGACAAATCCATATTGGCATGGTTAAATAGAGTTATATACAAATACTGTCACATATCCCTCTCACCAACAAATTCCTCAGCTCTCTAAAATGACTTGAAAATCAAGTATTTTTCATCTTTTTAGAGAAAATTTCACAATTAAAATCCTTAGATTCACTTAGCAGCGTATTTAAAAACCATTATCTCGAAGCTCCTTCCAGTCAATCCTAGTTAATAGGTAAAAGATGAGAATGAACATGACAAATAAATGAAAATACACAGGATGAGGTGATTCTAACTTAATCAATATCCTCATTCCCTATAAAGAAAGGGAGGGCAAACTGTTACATTTATATGTGTAAACCAGGAATAGGTTTTTATGTTTACTAGTACTGTCCTCTTTTTTACTCTATCCACTCAACTCCTGATCATTGCACCAAATGTGAATTGGTTGCAGTAATTGTTCAGTATTGGAAAGCTTCTAGAGCAGGTGAGCTGAGTGTACAGCACCCATGTCCATAGGGGCTTACAAGAGAATAATTATAATAATATTTGTACTCTGAAGGCACTATCCTTGTTAAGCATTCTTCATTTGACAAATATAGCCATAAAGTAATTGTGAATTTGGTTAATTAGTAATGATAATTAATAATTGTTTATCTATTACTTATAATTGTGATCAATAGCTTGATTCTGTATACCGTAACCTTTTTATTTGTTATTTTAAATGTTCTTGTATTCTGTTAGGTTGTAATTTATCATTCTTCCTGTTTGCTATGGTATCCAATGTAAAAAGTCAGCCTTGGCTTGTTCTTGGATCTGATAGTGAATAAATAAAATCGATGTGTTACTTTGATATGAATGAATCCGTTTCCAGACTTTGACCCTGATTTAGGATCTTTTATTTGCTTCTCATAGTATTTTCCATGAATTCCCGTCATCTTTTGCCTTGCCTTTAAAGTGATCACACATTCTCAGATGCCCTGCTGTTATGCAGCATCTCACACATACAATAGTTATGCCCAATGAACAACGATTCCTTTTGAATTGTTTTTCTGCAACATAGGGATATCAATTAGTAATATAATAATAGGTGCTACATCTGTCTTAATATACTTCATATAAAGGATTTATAAATATAGATGGAGTTCTAAGAAGATGACTGAAGAAGAAGTTTTGTTTCTTCTTAAATTTATTTATTTAAATACAGTCACAACCCAGTTAAGATATCTCTCAGGAGACCAACGTAAAACTATGTTTTATAAGCGGAATAGTAATTACCGGGTTGTGAATGCTGGTTAAAATTTGTCAAATTTTAAGAATGGCCTGCTTTTCACAAAAAGAGAGTGTGATAGTTACTTAATTTTGGTCATTTTCACTCTGAAAAGTAACGATTTTTACCAGATAGATAATTAGGAGAGACAGCAGTGGTGAGAGGACATCACAGAGTACAATCTAACCACTCTCAACAGTCCAAAAACCACTCCTTTTCAAGTTTTTTTGATATGTTTAAATATTAAGATTGTGATGAAAGAATATAAACTGAAGAGCAACTTTTTATCTACGTTCTGTCTTCTATAAAAATTGATAAAGAAGTCCATCCCAGAGTTCATCCAACAGTGGGATATAGATTGCTCTGTTTCGCAATACCCTCATATATATTCTCACAAAATTAGTCATTCAAAAGAAATGATTCGCAAAAGGGACAAGGAGAGGAATGGCGACACAGGTAAAATAAATCTTTTTAGTCTATCGAATTAGGCAAACGATTTGCTATAGTGGGTTGAAGTGCATCTGGGAACGTGTATTAGAGCATCTATCTTTTTACCCTTTCCTAAGGGAAACATCTTAAGCGGAATGGGGCGGGTTTTAGCGTGATCTGCAAGACCAGACGGCCTCTTAACCCTAGAAATTTTACTAATATATTTTCCGAATTAGGGTCTTGCTCGAAATATTTACTCATCAACCGCACTGCGAAATTCGTGGAGTAAATTTCGGGAGAAATATAATATGCGCAATGGCTTAATACTTAGGAATTCGTAATTAATTTTGTAGGGTTCGGTTGAGCTCTATGATGGGGGAATGTATTTGGTAAATTCAAGAGCTTTACCTTCCATCACGGTTATGGCACCCATACTCCAAGCACGAAACTCCAGCACGGTTACCAAACACTTATTTAAAATTCCACAAAGTTTTTGGAGCTCCTGTTAATTTCTGTGGAACTTACATTAACTCTTTCTATTTCTTATCCTTTTGTATTTTGAGTTACGTTTGAAATATTTTCATGCAAAAATGATTTGAAAATACCGGCGGGTTTTCAATCAAAGTATGCCTGAACAATATTTTTATCTTTTGAATAAAATTTATTCTATAGAACAAAATCTATGACCAGAAAGTACATCAAAAGAACAAAATAGTACCGAAATCGAACCCGCGATGTTCCGACAGCTTGCATTACACAACATGGCAATCCGGCCGGAGAAATTAAAGGCTTTACGAAATTCCCTCCACGGATAGCTTGGTTGGATAATGCAAAATGTGGTAAAAAAAAGTTCACTGGATCGAATCCTGGTCCCGTCATCTTTTTTTTCAAGCCGTTCTTCCTTAGTATTCATCCTGAGTAGAAGCACTTACGTGGAAAAATACTTAAACCCTTTTCCTAGTAGTTAGATCTTCTTCAACCCATATGACAGTATTTATTTTTGATTGGATTGATACAGTAAGGAAGGAAAATTTGGTTTTATAAAATCAAAGAATTTCTTAATCTTGAAGTTAAATTGGTAGGAATTCATGTTTCGGATGGTAATAGCTCTCAAGGAAACCAAGATAAAACGGACTTGAACAAATTCTGTCGATCCCCTTTCCAGCAGGTTTCTTTATCCAAAAAGGCCAACTTCCCCTCGATAATTAGCTTTACTTAGATAATGCAAACTGCCAGTAAGAAAAAATTCACTGGTTCGAATCCCGATACCGTCATATTTTTTTAAGAAGGTAACATTATTTGTAAGGATACATTATCGTATTTCAAATTCTAAAGTTTCCTAATGTTTTATGTTATGACATCAGAAAAATAATATTTAAATCTATAAATATACACACAAGGGTGATTGTCATATAAGATTGTATTAAAACTGAAATTCAAGGGAGAAAGAGTCATGATTGGTTTCCATTTTCGCTGGGAGATCTTGAGAATGATTAGAAAATTAGCACAGTGAAACCACTACGTTCAGACGAACAGTTCTGACCTATTTGAACTCGCGTGCACTTCTAATGACATACGAAACGTCAAAAGAGAAAACTCCGTTAAATAGCGGAATATGGCTCATATCTAAATCTGAGAGTATTTATTCTACATCTACATAAATACCCTGCAAGCCGCCTTTCGTCGTGTGCCAGAGGGTTGAGCAATTCATTTATTTCTTAAGTTGGTTATTATCTCGTGACATTAAAGGAGAGAATGATTACTAAAAACGAATTTTTCTGGAATCTATTTCTCTTATTTTACGCTCATTCTATAAAGTAGCAAAAGGGTTGCATAATACTGATTATGTCCTCCGCGAATGTCGAAATGTTCTTTCCTTTCCTTCAAGTATTCCCCGTCTGAGAGCATCATCAAATGCTTATTTTTTTCTCATAGTACTTTTTAATAAAACGCATCGATTTCACTTTCTCAAGTTCACGGGTACTCGTTTTATTCGATGGATCTCATATACTTGCCGCGTATACATGATGGGGTCTGACCAAAGAGCATCGCTCTCTTTACCGACAATACGCTTTATAAAACCGAGTATTTTACTTCTTAGACCACAGATTTTTCTCATGTGAGTGCTCCAGTTTAAATTATTAGTAAGATCCCAAGATATCCAATTGTTTCGACTACCTTTATATTTACTCAATTTATTATGCACGGCTAATTCTGACGCAATTCTTTCTTATCGAAGAAATTAAATACGGAACATTTACTCACATTGAGCTATATTTCCTATTTTTTGCACCACCTTAGAATAGTAACTAAGTCTTTTGGTGGAGACTGCGGTCGTATTCGTTAAATATTTCTCTAAATATGACCGAGTCATCCGCAAATATCCTCTCATTCTCTTCGCACAAGTTGTCGATAATCAGCAAGTGGTCCAGTTAATATTTGATTATCAGCGAAAATGTTTAAGTATTCGTAAGAATGATGATATATAAGGAAGTTTTCTGGAAATATTATTCTAAAATTAATCTCGAATTGTTTTTTCGAATTTTTCGAAAATATTTTTGAATTAATCCATCGCAACCAATATATTGTCACTGACTTTGATTGCATAATTTGCACTGAATAATTATCACTGACTTTGATTGCATCTGTATTCTATTAATCAATCCATATCCTTAGCTTTGATTTGTAAGTGACAAAAATTAGAGAAAAATAATGGCGTTGTATAAATATGAACAGTAAAACCCAGTTAAGACGCGTTTCAGGGGACAAGTGAAAATCGCGATATAACGTTATAGCCGGGTTATGATAACTTCATATTTATTTTTCGTTGAAAACAGAAAGGAAGGGTTATTTGTATTTTCAATCGTTAAATAAGTGGTTTACATCTTAAAACGAAAATGGGCACTTCCTTAATTCACTTAACAACTATAAACATCCGCGAACCATTGTACTGTAATACTAGCTTTCATATATTTAAAGAATGATCTTTGCCCCGAACTATTTGGAATGAGAGGGGGCGCCTAGTTGCAGTGGAAGGCGCTTAGCGTCGCTGGCGTCTCTTTGTGTCGGGCGTCGGCAGTCAGAAGCGCGTCTTGGGCGAGAGCGGACGGACCTCTCGGTGAGTCTATCGCTTTCTTTTCACAACTTTTTCATCGACAAAAAAACTTTTTTTTCGTAAATGGAAATGAAGCGTAGGCGCGCCTTGGTTACAATTGGAGGGACATTTTAGAATTATATTCATTACCTTGATACGCATTATAAACTCGCGATTTATTACTTTCCGAAACCCGGGGAACGCTCTTCGAATTCGGATGTTTTTAGCGTTTGCATATATTGCGGAAATTTTGGAGAAATACGAGTTTTTGCAAACTTTTCATTTAGAAAAGAACAAAGGAAACTTCTCTTGTTACACCAGAAAAAAGATTTTATTCCGGGAATTCGAGCTTCTTAACGTTGAAAAATGAAGACGAATGAAGAAAAAAGCAATGAATAGCAATTTCAATAAGAAGGGCATAATAGATATAGAGTGCGCATCTGTTTCAATGAAATGTAGTTCTACCATACATATTGCCATATTTTCGGCCAAAGAAAAATGATGTGTTAAAATGTTACAATATCAAAATCTAACAAAAGCCTTTTTACGAATTCTTGATTAATTCCGTCTTTGCAGTGCATCGGTCGGTCCTTGCGCTCCCTTGCAACGCCTTTTCATTCTTGAAAACTCCGACATTTCGCATTTTCTGTTATCCTTTGCAATTTGCAACCGTCACGATTTATAGTAAATATACGAAAGAAAAGGTCTTTCTCTAGTGTTTCTTTCTTCTATAAAACACAAGTAGAATAATTAGCGATGGGCCCAACCGAACTTTGGATTGAAAACCTCTTTTCTTCAGATGAGCTGATTTTGATACTTTCTGTAATGGTCACAGGAAATTAAAATTACCTCAATGTATGTGACAGTTATTGTTATGTCTTTAAGAATTAGCATCTTCCCATCGACTTACTTTTAAAAAGTGGAGAATAGGAAACATTTATTTAGTTTGAATATTACCGATGGGAAGAATTCTATATGACTAAATGTTTTAAATTTGCTTAAATTCAGAGAGCCTATGTAATGGATTAGGAAAGTAGAGTCCCCCCTGCCATACACCGAAAGGCCACTTGTTCAGAAGTAGAGTTAGAAAAGGAGGCGCCAGAGGAAAATCGGTTTTTAAGCAATCCGTCCTTGAAAAGGAAATAATATGGCCAAATTTGCTTACACGTATCGCTTCAACTTTGAATAGTTATAAAACAGACTTTAAGTTAAAAACTTTTCAATCACATGACTATGTAATTTCTATGAAAATATATATCCACTCTTGAAAATATACTTATATCTTAGTTATTTGAGAAACGATCACTCACAGAATACGCGCGACAGCCACTCCTTTTCTGGCGTTTTTTACTTCTTAAGATTTAGAGGACCGTTTAATCTACGTCCTGAGAAAAAGAAGATGTCTCAGAATTCGTATCGGCACAGAAGGTGAGATTTAGGTAGATGAGATAGAGATTTGATTTTCACAAAATTAATTATTCAAAAGAAGTCACTCAGTAGGAACCATTTTAAAGACGAGGAGAAGTTACGGCGACACAGGTGATTTAATATATTTTTGGCATATCAAATAGGCAAACGATTTACTATAGCGGGTTGCAATGCTTCTAGCGTCCCTACGTCATGTGGCTTTATTTTGTGTGAACGTGAGAAAACTTCATCTTAAACGGGAGAGCGTCTTAAACGGGTTTTCTGAATTTGAAAGTTAATTTAATGCAATGCACAACCACAGAATTCAGGAATTTCAGGATGACACAGAAAAGAATGACAGCGTTATTAGCTCTACGAATGAACTTCATGAATCTCAAGGAAAACCTCAGACTGATATTAATGAATTTATTTACAGCACATGTAAATTATGAGTAACATATTTGCAATCGCATATTACAAAAGAAAATATTAGAAAGGTTTCTCTTTTACAGTTCCTACATCTAGTGCGAACTTAGGGTAATGTGGAATAGTTGGGAAGTATGGAATACTATGACTTCTCTTTGATAAATTGCCGTCTCTAAGAGGAAATAACGCACAGTATTTCAGAGTCATCCTCAGAAAGTGTCCCTGCATCAATGTTGATAAAGGTTTTTTGGTCCCTTTTGGAAAATTTCAGGAGTTATTTTTCAATAATGCTTATTAATTATTTGAAGTGATTTTCTTACCTGGAAACCAAGCACAACGTACACTAAAATACGAATAGTTAAATCTGTAATGTTGATTTTTTTACTCATTCAAATAGCAAAGGGGATTTTTTCTAAGATGGTGGGTTGTGTAATATGGAATATCTCTCCTCAAAATTCTGAGAAATCATGGCGTGTTTCAGACAAAAACAAAGTCCTTGTTCATTTAAAAATCCTTAAGGCAGATTCGCTGTTATTCAGGAGAGATCGTTTCCTCTCATCTTGATTGTGTATCGCAGGACCATACCCTCAAATTTGTTATACTTGATGTATTTTGATCATTGAATCGGTAATTTTCCGAATTTCGCTCGTTTTATTAATTATTAATTCCACATTACCTATCTTACAATACTCTCCAAATGAGTTGTTATCCTTTTTAAACTTTTTGCATGTGATAAAATTTTGAAAAATAATTTGAGCATACATAACTAAGTTGAGGTTTGCTATTGCATTCGGTTTTGAGTTTTAAACAATTTCTGGCTGTGGTATTGCCTCAAATGTAAATATTCCGTAACAACCGAAGTTTCTCTATTTTTTAATTCTACCGTTGTGAACAAAAATGTTTTCATTAACTAAATATATCTCAAACCTTCATGATGAAATAGTGCATAATTCGGTGATGTCATGTTAGCTTTTATTTTTTCGTAATTTAGTCTTCGACTGTTGTGCTATTTGCATTATCAGGGACGTGCGTGTTTCAAATAGCATTTATTCATTGTTAGCTATTTTTGTTAATTTTTGCTCGGTGTCAATTTATTTTCTTTCCTTTATTTGCGTTTAATCTTCTCTTACGATTTTCATAATTTTTCTATCTTTTTGCTCTACATTCTGTATTCTAAACACCATTTGTTTCATTTACTTAATCATGTTATCTTTAGCTGCGTTTGGTAATTGTTTTTTGAATGTATCAATTGATCACAGCGAAAGACATTTTCCAGGGAACCGAGTGAAAACTGCGTTCAAAGCACATTAGAGATTTAACCGGGTAAAGATATTTTGTATTTCTGAAAACGAAAGGAATGTTTTTTTTTTGCCTCTTTAAATCTTAAATATGTATTTTACGCCTTAAAACGAAAAGAAATCTTCCTTGGTTTGCTTTATTTGCCACAACTGTTGATATATAAAGTCTCAGAATAATATTGCATAAAAATAGTTCTGGGATGGGGTCGCCATATATTCGTAAGAATGATCCACTTTTCGGAGAGCGTCTTGCTTTGTTACATAATCTTGTTCAATTTTCAAAGAAGGTAAAGATAAACAATTAGGGAAGAATAATGTATACGATTTTCGGTCTACTGACTGACCTCGCAGTGCACCACGGGAAAAAAACGTCTTTTATGCGGGTAGAAGAGCGTCTTAAGAGGTATTTTTACCATAAGATTTCTGTGATAGTGAATTGTATGTACCGTGTGAAGCGGAAGAGCGTTTTCAACGGGTTTTATCGAACATAACGGGAACGTGAGCAGTAAAATGCAGCTATTTCAAACTGGGAATTTCTTTGGGTAATTCTAATCTGTATTCATCACTCCGAGGCATTCCAGTTAGTTCAGCTGAGTGACAAAATATACTTTAATAATATAAAAGTGATAAAATATACTTTTATACTTTAATTCCGTATTAAGAATTTTCGCCCTGGCAGCTTTCTTCGTAATGAGGCAGATTTAAAAAACAAGAAAATTAATCCGGAGAATATGGTTTATACTAGAACAAGAAGTCTACAAGAGCTAAAATAAAATCATCTTCACCCCTAATTTATATTATATCCCATTGGCTTCGTATGATACTGTGGAAATAAATTTTCGGAAAACTATTTTCGGATTGCAAATAGTGTTTACCTTGACTTTGATGCGTTCTCTCAAAATGATGTGCTATTATGATGGAATAATTCGCAAGAGAAATTCTATACCATTAAAATGATATGCTTACATTAGAAGTTAATATCGATCTCTTGTTTAATCTGAGTCGTTGTAAACCCAATCAAAACACATCTACATCTGTACCCTGCAAGCCGCCTTTCGGCGTGTGGCAGGGGGTGCAAGCACCATGACTCTACTTTCCTAGTCGATTGTTTTCGCGTACCGTTCTCGCTAAAAAAAACAATTCTTGAATTTGGTTGACTGTTTTTAGCATATATTTCTCAGATCTTTCTCGCGGTATCAGAACGGCATATATAACATGGAGGGCGCATAATATCGGATACATCTTCTATGAACTTTCTCTGTATTTATCAATTAAATTAAATCCCTAATTGAGCCTTCTTTCTTCTGAATGAAATGCCTCCTGAAAAACACCTCGCGCAAATTCGTGTCATTTTTAACGGAACAACGATCATGTATAGCAGGAAAACCAAAATTTCAGTAATAGTGTGGCAAAAAGTGCTGAAGTACTACATTCCGCTTTTTTAAGATCGAATCATGATTGAATCACCTTTAAAAAGCGTCTGAATTAAAAATCATAATGCTTGTACAAATTTTGTCCTATGAAGCGGGAATTTTCAATAAGCACTTTTTAAATGATTTAGAAGCGAGGGCAACTGCATTGGGGGTCCTCACAGCAAAATATCTCACAGATAGTTTCGACGCTTGAACGCCATTCTTAAAATGTTCGAATCTCTCAGTTCACTGACTAAATGTTCCTTCCATTCTTCCTTGAATATTGCGCTCTCATTTTCTTCTGCTTATCGATCGGTTAAAAATTATTCCAAATTTATAGTACAGATTTCATTTTGATTAGATGCAATAACGTAATTACATTCATTTTAATTAGTAAATTAGTTTTGCCTATAAGCGTACTTAACTAACTAACTTAAGCGTACTCCACAAAGTTTGTTTTATTATTTGTAGCTTTTTCATTTACACCTAATTTTCGAATAGAACTTAGGAGAAAATTTCTCTAACGCATTGGCTCCAAAATTAATTTCAAAATTTTCTAAGGATGCGAATAATCATTAAAACACAGTGAAAATCACTAAGATATTTACTTTTTCAACGATGGTTTCCAACGGTTGGTTGACATCTGTCAAAAATCGAAGAATTATAAAACTCAATATGATTAATTTTTTGGCCAAAAAGTTACAAAATAATTTGAATAAAACATGAAATAATGATGATTTAAAAAGAGTGATTTCTGATTCAATGTGGAACATTTCTATTGTGGCATTATTTTCGCGACAAAAGAATTGAATTTATACATTTAATTTTGAACTTTCGGGGTTAGAATTCTCTTCTTCTCAAGATGTTCTTTTAGGAAGTGTTCATCTGATTGTAAGGACGCAAAATGAGGTTTCCTTGTTAGATTCAGTTTATTCAGGTTATTTTAATTACACGCGATAACGGACTATCGCAGCATATTCAGAAATTCTCACCACTGCGTTTATCTTTCAATTTTCATTTGCAGTCACAACTCCTAAATTCGTTTCACTTTGCCGATTGTGTAGGCAACAAGTTGCAACGCAGGAAGTTTACACCCGCGTCATTATAAGAAACTGCATAAGTTGATTGTGTTTCTCTATCATAATTATCGCTCTCTTTCGTATCAGAGTACGCATTAAATACGGAACTGACCGAGTTGATGTGATGGCTATCATCGACAGGAATTAAACATGGAGATTACAATCACTATGAAAAGACGCATTGGGTTCCCTGGAGACGCTGGCCCCGACTTACGCTTTTAACCTTTAATATCAATTCATTGGAGCGGAACAATTGTTAGAGAGAGAGAAGAAGATTTAACTTGGGAGATGTATAGTTTATCATTAGTCCATAACAATGCTTAATAAAAACAATTCTATTTTCTCAGGAAACTTAGGGTATCGCGCTTAATAAAAACACCATTTTTATTTTATTTTTTCAATATTTTTCAACTGAACCTAAACAGTATGAAAATGATTGAAGTGGCATAAGAATTGTTCCTTTAATCTGAAGGCTTCCCCGCGATTCTCATTAAAAATATCCATCGGCCGTGGTTTTTCATAATCGTTTTTTCTCATATCTTTCCATGTTCTCACAACCATTCCAAAAATTTCCAGCCTTTCTGATTTTCTTTTTTTTAAATCAAATAATGCTACATTATCCTAATTAACATGTATTTGCAAATAATTGAAATAGCGTACTTTTCATCGATGGTTCTACTTTTAGGTGTATCTCATATTTTAGTGTTTTATTCGGTAGAGTATATTATCTGTGTGCTATTTATTTGTACAACCATTTTTTCTATTTCCCAGATTATATTAAGGGATTTCTGTTTTGCTGCCTATAGGTAACTCTCTCAGCTGGTTATTGCAGGTTTATCACAACCTTTTTCTCTGAAGATGTTTACCTGATGTGGATTATTTTTCCTAGGCTTCACTTAGGTTTTTGAAATCCATAACTAAATTCATCTTTTTCTCTATTAATTTGAATTCACATTCAATTATTACTTACTGATATGATTTCTATGGTTTAAATGGAAAAAGGGACTCTATTTTGTCCGCAATAAAGACGACATTTATTTATTTACATAATCCTATGCTCAGATATGCGGTTGGGAAATTTTCGGATGAATCTTTCCTCAGTTAAATTGTTCTATCAATTTTGAATAGAAAGTTTAATGAATCAATCTATCGTGAATGCAGATTGTTAAGTTGAATTCGATTTCTATTAAAACAATCCATTTTCTAAGTGTTAACGCTATAGTGATAAAAATTTGAGCAATGATATAACACGCCTCGTACGCGATATAAGGAATAAAGGTATAGTTCAAACAGGCCTTGCTAGTAAATGAATAAAGTAAACGATTCAATAGCAATGGAAATTGCGCGTTTGTTTCTAATGAGAAAAATATATGTAACTATGGAAAACATATTTATTTATTCTTTGAAAAACCTGAATTTTAAGGCAGCATACCCCCGCGCCATCACTCAGTTATTGGAGAACGTTTATGGGAGCTCGCTTGCCATCTATTGGCGCACATCTGAATTATCACGTACGTACGTCATATGCATTTTTACAATAGATGGATGATCTATTTTGTATGAGAAATCAAACGAGGAGATAAAACTATATTGGTTCAAAATCATGTAAGGTATTAAATAAACGATGTCGATTGATTCATTCTGGATTTTCATTGGAGGATTTTTAATTGGGCGCATTTTGTCATCGCTTTCATTCTATTAATGCAATTAATATATGTTGAGACATATTTCCGCTTCGATTACTTGCTATTCGTTCAACTCAAATGAAAGGCTATCAGAATGTTCGTCGAAAGCACTCTTAGCTGACGAGATGTCGCTATTTATCGCTGTAGCCCATGAACGACAGCCGTTTATGGAAATCAAAAGTATATGTTTTGCGGTCATATTTTGAGGTCTTCTTAAAGAACTTCGGAGTTAACAGAATTCGGGGGACGATTTACTTTAGACTTTTGACTCTTGTCGGTGTTACTTTTACTATTCCTAATCTCTGTCTTTGATATTTTTAACCGAAAAATAGTTCCCTCCTTTTTTACTTTTGTTCTTTTTACCAATTTCTTCTTTCTGTCTTAGGAACATTGTGGACTGAGACGGAGGAATCTCAATGTCGGCCTTAAATAAATACGTATTATTAAAATTATCTCGTGAAACCTTTTTCTAATGGAATACATTAAGACCGCGATTTTTTCCTGATAAGACAGTTTAATACAGGTTCCGCTGAAGACAAGTTTCTCTGTACAAAATATGTACCGCACTGTACATCTGATTTTAACTACAGAGTTGTAATCAGTAATCAATTATCAAGATAGTGGGTTGATGTTTAAATTTTTGTAATATTTTCTTACTTCTACGGCAAATGCGATTCCTTTCCCGTTTTCCTTGTTATCGTGTTTTGCTTTATTTGTATATTTCACTTATATCTTTGTGTTTACAGAGAAGCACTTCTATTAAGTATAATCGTACGTTAGCTGCTTACATTTGTTGTATTTTGTTTTCCGAGTTTGTACTATCTTAATTGTGCATCGCTGTACTGTCGACGATCGGTTGAAACTGTTTAAGAAAATAAAAGTATCAATATTACTGTTATTGAATTTTTCATTTCTTAGCGCTGAGGCTGGAAAAAATTCACCAATCTCCGAACCAAAACTCCGAAAGATTGTTTTTATTTATGTGTTCATTCTAATGTGAACATTCTAACAATGAATCCAGTACTGATGACGACTGTACGCAAATATGGTTTTCCAATTTCTCCAATCGTTTCCAAATTTATGTTTTAGATTTTTGTTATTATTTCATTCGCTGAAATAATAAATATTATTATTTTAAACATTTAACTTGTTTGTAACGCGAGGGATTTTAGAAGTGTAAGCAGCTTAAGCAATAAATATCTATTAAGTTTTAAGAGCAAAGCTACTTTATATACTTAATAAGTTTGATTTAGTATTTTACTTAGTTAGTAGTATTTTATTTAGTTTAGTGTTTAATAGAAACATTTTAAATCATTATCAATAATTAATCTTAATCATTCTCATTATTTAAAATATTAAGAGTAACGCTAAAAATGACGCTAACATAGTAAGCTACTTTGATTTAGTTATGCCTCACCTTGAGTATTCATGCAGTGTATGGGATGAATAGTGTTGTATTCGCGAATTAGAATAAGTAAAACGAAAGACAATATGTTTTGTAAAGAATTGCTACGAAAAATCGGTAAACGATATTCGGATGAGGAATGATTAAAATTCTTCCTCAATCATATCTCAGACCAAAATTATTCCGTACCTTATCTAAAGAATTGTTAGAAATTCTTTCGAGTTCAATTTAGCAATGGTTAATGCCACATAATGAAGTTGATTTCTGCTCAAAAATTAGTTTAATAAATTCTGTTTCTATTTTTCGTCGTTCTGATTTTATTGTCAATTGGATGGTCAATAAATGTTTTGGTCGGTGTCACCATGTGGTCCTGGTGCGGACGAAACCACACTTTCCCTCGCTAACAAAGTTCCCTAAAAAGAAAAACTAATGGCAGTGTAGCTTAGTTGGGCTTCCCGGATAGAAGGAGATTCAGAGGTTATTCCTTTAGGATTTTTCTGGGTGCAATCCCGTCTGTGCAAAGATACCCTTTTCCTTTGTCTTGTTTTGACACAGTTAATTGAAGAGTTTATAATTATAATTGTGATTTATTGTAATATTTTGATTAATAATGCAGCACTGCGCTATTATATATTTTTTGGTGTATGGCAGTCTCAAACCACAATTATTCTCAAGGGCGCCCATATTCATTGATATTAAAACGTTATATAAATATGCGCCAACATAAAAGGAACATATAAACATTTCATTTATACGTGGAACAGAGCTTGAATGAAAACTGACGTAGGCTTACAGTCACGCAAACAGTTGTATTGCGGGATCTTTCGGGTTTCGTACACTGGTAACCTGATAATAATGTTCTATTAGAATATCTATTATATATAGCTATATAAATTATTATTACTGCCATTTGGTGATAGACTATCTGATTTCTCAAAATACAGTGAAACACTATTTACAAGCAGGATAAGCAACCGGGTTACGAAAACTTCGCATTTATTCAACGTTGGAAAACACAAGTGAGCTTAGCTCTTCAATATTTAACTGATCTTATTCTTCTTTACAGCCTATTTCACAACTTTTCGTTTAAATATTCCCGACGTCTTCCTTAATTACCATTCTGATAGACTTGCAAAGCTCAGCGTATTCGATGGTATCTCTTGGTGTGTCTGAATTCCTTTCGGTGTATCGTAGTTTTCTGAGTTCAGTCGCGGAACATTCTGTCCTTTTTTTTCCTTGATTTGTTTGCAACTTCTGTATAATGCCGTCATTTTCAGTTATTTCTAAGATAACTAACAGAATTTCCCGTTGATTAGCAATCGAGATTATAACGAGTGTTACACCTTGGTCATCTTAGTTCAGCTTTTTTTCTTCTAATAAGTATCTGTCAAATTATTTTAACCCACGGCACACTTTAATTTTTTTGTAGTTTTTCTATAACAGCAACTTTAGTGTCAAAAGAGGCACAATTATAAGATATAAAGTACTTGCTTGATAATGCGGTACTAAATAAAAGAATAAGACGCTTATCTAGTTTGTTATGACAGAGATGGGATAAATATGATGTAAATAACCCTTAAAGATCATTATCAATGAACAGAATCCAATTTATATACTCTTCCTTTTTTAATAGGATAGCAAAAATAATTCTCTTTGATACGTGTATGCTCTGGAACATGGTTTACAACTTTTCTATGAGAAGATAGCACCGGTTAATAAAATTCGATTTCTATGTGTGTTATTATTGAAATATATGCCGATTGTCAAACCGGGGACTGTTGGGTGGATAAAGAGCATCCCGTGATTCCATTGTTAATGATTAAGCAATGTTGGAGACTGCAAAATATGGTTCTCTTAGTTTAGGCGGGCATGACGAATAATTAATTCCTAATATTCCTAATTTACATAAACGAATTATCCCTGAAATAATATGCATTTGCAATATTACAGAGTGTCAGGCGAACTATTTTACTCCGTGGTACACCGGGAGTTTTTGCACACCAATGGAACTTAATTTTAGGTTTTCTGTTAAACAAGAATCTATGTGTACGTCGAAGGTCAATTTTGGACTCATAGTCGTTGTAAAAATTCTTAGTCTCAGAATCTCAATTCCCCGAGGTCATTAGGAAAGTGTTTATTGCATAGATTTTCATGTGTAAATTCCAAGAATGTATAAAACGCAGATACCCGAAAATTCAATCTATTGGAAACTATTCATTTTACATGTACATAAGAGCGTACTAGCTGAATTATAAGTGATGACGCAAAACTTTTGATGATTGCGAGCGTCAATCTTCACTAGAGGACTAGTCAACCTCTAGTGTAAAAATTAAAAAAGCTTCGAGGCACACTCAGAGTTTCGGGGCGACTCTACCATCTAATTTATGAACAGCATAATATAACTATAGCCTCTCAAACACTCTCCATGGCGAATTTTATAACTGTATTGAGTAAAAATGTGGAGCTTCTTTACTTTTCCTCTGAATATTCATGCAGAGAGAGGAGGATTTTATATTGTTTCACATGTTAAAACAATTATCTTACAGAGGAGTGTAATAGCACTTTCACTGATATTGCAGATCATGCTAATCCGCATAGTATATTTTACTCTCCTATCGTAGCACCGGTTTTGACGTCGAGAAATTTTACATTTTCCCCTGTTTCTCCCCTCTTACAACGAAGTTTTCCTTCGATTCCTTAAAAACTAGATTTTACTATCAGTACATATTTTAAGAGAAGAAAGAAGCATATTTGTGGTGAATAAGATGATATATTCGTATTTCACTCATTACGAAGCAGGATCTCGTGGTTTTTCGAGATGGCTTTGATTATTCATGTTTTCCTTGCAAACAAATCTCTTCCCGAGATTACGTTCGTCGCCGTTGTCATAGATACTAACCCAGAGTAAATATCCCTTCACTCGCAAGAGCTGTTCCAGCGCACAATCATTGATTCATTGCTCCAAAGAATTTTATACGAAACGTACTCTACTTTAATTAAATTTTCTATCACAATCTTGGCATAGGTTGCATAACGTCATTATCGCTACAAAGATCACAATTCCTTGGCAAGTGGAGAAAGAATAGATACATTCAGCACTTGCATACAAATAAAATGACTGTATACAATTTAAAGAAAATTCCTCTTTATTTAGGGCTATCATGTTTTCTTTCGTGTATTTGGATTTATGTATTTTTTTGTTACCTGTTCAATTTCAAATTTATTATTGAGCTTTTATAATGGATTCAAAGGCCGTTTGTGTATACATAAATAAATGAAATCCTCTTGGTGTATTTTAAGTATTTTCTTAGTGAAACATTATATTAATAATTTCACGGATATATATTTGAAAACTCCACCGGCTTCGACTGATCAATAAGCATCATCAGGTGATGATTGATGATGACTATGTATTGGTCGAGACTTGTCGAGTTTTTAAATACACATCCGCGGAATTATTACAAAGGTCTATTGCGTGTAAAGCAAGTATTCATAAACAACAGCATATAAGTCCTGAATTACATAACCGGTATTTTTAATGAAAGAGACAACAATAGGTTCGATCACTCAATGTTCATTTATAATAAAAGATTTTAATCAAAAAACTCCTACGCATTTCTGGTATATCTTTTATGACATTTTATTATTCTTTAGATAATCTCTTTAGAAATTGTATTTTTTTAAAAACTTTGCAAATAGAATTCTAACAAATTACGAATTACCACGATATGGTAAAATTCCCATTAAGAGAAGAAGAATTCGACAAATAATTGAGGCATGATTTAAACTAGTGACTATTAATTATAAAATTAATATAATAAATTGTGACTTCGTTGAACATCACAGCAACCAATTTGAAAAGAGAAACGAAAAAGATAAAAACAAAAACTAAATTTTTGAAAACACTGAATTGTTAAATCCTTAATCCCATCATTAAATTAAAAAATATTGTAAATGCAAAGTAGCAGATTTCCGCATCTAGCTGCTTTTCTTCGGAATTTTCTATTTTTTTATTCGACAATCTTCATACGCATTCCACACGGTAATAAGGGATGCAAGTGATAATAAGGGATGCAAGTGATACTGAGGGATGCAATTGATACTGAGGGATGCAAGTGATACTGAGGGATGCAAGTGATACTGAGGGATGCAAGTGATACTGAGGGATGCAAGTGATACTGAGGGATGCAAGTGATACTGAGGGATGCAAGTGATACTGAGGGATGCAAGTGATACTGAGGGATGCAAGTGATGTGAGTTCAAAGAGATCCTCCAAAACACTCTTGACGTTTACAGAAATATATGAAACGAGGGCCACGAATGGTGCATATGAAAGTAGACAAATAGAAAAAAAGTCGCTAAAAGAAGGAAAAGGAAGCAAGTTTTAAGACTTAACTGGTTTTTATGATTTCTCGTTTCTGAATGCCGTTCATTTGAATCTAGGTAAGAAAATCTTGGGAAAAAGTTACAGGTAAACAATTTACAGGTAAAAAAGTCAGAAGAAAGAGATCACAGTAAAAAGGAACAGATTTATCAGTTAATTTCCCAAGGATTTCTTATATTTAGGGAAACAGCAAATTGGGAGTTGGATATTAGAGCTAATTGATGAAAATTATTTTATAAAAACAGTTAGAAATATGTATGACACACGATCACCCTAAATTCTTCGTAATGTTTATGCAATAATATGTATATATATTATTGAGAATATCTATTGAGAGTAGAGACATCGAAGGATATACATGGGGAGCATGCAGGCAGGGGTAGTCTGGCAGAGCCGTTGGGGAGAACAACTGTGACATTTTCTGAAACATTTTCCAATGACAAGGAACGTTACGTTTCCAAAGTATTTCACATAAATTATATTTATATTATTGGAATCCTAATGGTGTACTTTCTGCCAATTTAAAAAAATAGTGAACATATTTTTGAAGAATATTAAAAATTAGCAACGCGACATCTTTGTTATCGATAAAAATTTTAGTGTAAGTAAATGTGAAAGCGATTGGATTATTTCGGACGTATGTGAATCCACCAGGAATCGAAGCTGAGATGGCCGTAACAAATGGAAAAAATGCTTTAACAACATCTAGTTGCTTATTTATCCAGTATATGATGTGCTAGACGATATTACATATATATTCACGCACAACAAGCAGCATTTCTTTCCAAAAATTAGAAGATCTACATTATCCAATGCTTTTGTTTCTTTCTCCTGAAACTTCTTTTCTTACTCGGTCTGTTTCCTATCCTCACAAACGGCAGAGAGGCTGTTCTGTTCTCTCTGAAAGTGCTGAAGAGTGTAACAGTCGGGTTAGTTGAGGGTGCGGTCGTCTTCCGAACAGTTGACTTCAATGAGATGCGATGCGTTTGATATAATGTCTGAATATTTGAAGGAGGCAATGGAGTGTTTTCGATGGCGTGTGTTCTCTGCAAAATTCATCATGTTTTGACTTTCCCGCAATTTTACAAACATTTTGTTGGAAGATTGAAAGTTCGAATCGGTAAGCGAACGCTAGAATTCCCCTTCCCCGCGACATACTACGTTCACGGCGTTGAGAAAAGATATCGAGTTTCCTTCTATAAGTGGCTCGGCTGGACTGGGCCATAAGGAACTCCTCTCCATGTCATTTCTGAAATATTGATATAATTTCGCTCCGGGATTCAAAGCCAGGATCGTTCTCATCAACGGCGAAAGCGCAATCTATTCGCAAACCTATTCATCCTCACTTTTTGGGTGTTTTCTAGCCTTGCATTTTCCGGTAAGGAACTCCTCTTTCTTAAAATAAGCTTGTCTTCGATTATAATTGAAAGTTTCTTAATATATCTCACAGATGAATGCAAGTTTGAAACAGTACGCTTCAACGAAACAAATGGTATGGCGATACCATTTCAGACGCTCTTCCACTCTCTTACATTGCGAATTTATTTCGCATGTATTTATACGCATTTATAGATATCAATTTTCCAATCAACTTTGTTTAAGGGTAGACAAGAATGACCAAGGATTTGTACATTTTTGCGAGCATAAACTATGAAAATGTGTCAGGACAAGAATACAAGAATAACTAGCGTGCTTTTTTTATTATATAATTAATTTTAAGTTAACTTAAAGTGAATCATTAATTATAATTAATGACTCAATTTAAGTTCATTTTGATCGAATGGAGACTTATTTTCTTTCGCTCTATTTTATCGGATATAATGATTCCGCAGAATTAAAACAAGTGCAGAACGAAAGGAAATCGAAGAAGGATTCTTATTTTGGCCGTGGAACATCATTTTCGACATGAATTTGTTATAATGTAGATAAAATTGACGAAAATTTTTATAATTTTGCAAGAATAACTACAATGGCTAAGACGATTGTTGAACTCGACTTTCACATGAATGAATCGGAAATATAGGGTCATATGAAATCTATGAGTAACTAGAGCTGACATTTTACGGCTAGCAAAATATTGGTAAAATTCGGAAATCCAGGAAAGCCAACATTAGATTTTTGCAAATAATGTAACCTTCTATACTGCAAATTGCTTATAATTGGACAATGCGAGTGAGTCTTCGTTCTCAAAAATATGGAGAATTCTGCCGTCGAAACGACTTCCAAGGTAAACCTGTAAACAAACGCGGTATTTTTGCAATGAAATAAACAAATAACGAGAGGCACGTGTATTATAAGTTAAATTTAGTTTCATAATTTTTAAGCGGGAGAGTTCGCTAGCATTGTGTTAAAGACTGATCATCAGTTGATTATTAAATTTTTGCTGAAATACTAAATGAAGCAGTTCAACAAACAGGATAAACACAACGGAGTTTAGATTCGCCTTGTGGTATTCCATGACAGGAGATGTTCATTAAGAATAATCTCTGAATTCTGACCCTTTTATTAAAACAGGATATAGTTAGATAAGAATAAATGATTTTTCTCAGCTTAGCATATACATTCGAGAAAATTTTCTAGTGAAACAAAATAAACACTATAAATCATAAATTTACTTCCAAAAGTCATCAAATAAGTCATTCACAAACGAAAAACCACTTGGCTATTCGTTTGCTTTCGCTGATTGGCTTTTGGTTTGAGGACTTCTATTTAAAATAAATATACGTATATCAAATTAAATCAATATTGATGGAGAAACATCAGGAAGGAAGATTAAAGGGAATAGAGATGCGTAAATAAACGGCTGTGCCAGGAGAGAGAAGAGTCAGAGGTATCCCATAGCCCCAATTCGAAGGAGAAAGCCTATGTACTCCGTAACATTAACCGAACATTTTCAAAATCCATGCGCAGCACGTATTCCATGTAATTTATTTATGAAAAAACGCTGCACTTCGGTCTTTGGACCAGGTGGCCACGGTGGAGGGGAAACAAGGAATGTCCGGCATTCGCCCTTAGGCGGGAGGAAAAACCCTCCAAAAACCTCCCGCAGACAGTATAAATAAACACAGTATACAGTACATATACAGGATACATATCACACTAAGTGTACACACAGTATATAGTATGTACATTACAAGCGTGTAAGCTTCTTTTTAAAAATTTTTGTGTTTTTTGGCATAGGAGTGAGAAGTTCTCCAAGTAATGCATTCCATTCCCTTATACCTCTATTAATAAATGAATATTTCACTACATCGGATTTCTGTTCGCGTTCCTTAATTTTTAACTCGTGGTCCGATATAGTTAGGGTTATGGAGCCTCGCTCGCAGTTCCTCCCAGCCGTGATTAGAGTTCCATGTATTAAATATGCCCCTTAATGTAAATGTCTTCCTTTTAGACGATAACGGTTCCCATCCTAGCTCATCTAACATATTACTAACACTCTCATCATTTTTATGTCTTCCGGTCACGTATCTAGCTGCTTTCCTTTGCACTCCTTCGAGTGTCTTACTAAGGCCTGATTCATGTGTGTCCCATACATTAGTCGCGTATTCAACAATCGGCCTAACCAATGATTTATACGCTCTTTCCCTTAGTAATGGCTAAGATTACATTCGGATCGTGAGACAGTTTGCAGTTAAAGCAACGCGGTTTAGTTTAAAGTAAATATAAAATTAATTACAATAAACCCGTTAAATACGCTCTTATTTTAGTTTCTATCACTTCACGCGGTTTTCTCTTCTTTCATAAGAAACAGATGGAGACGTGGACTCTCTATATCGATGAAATATTCACATAATCTTTTTCTCCTCTCAATTTTCTCTAAAAGGATTCCTTTCGCGAGTTTTTCTTCGCAATCAATGAATGAGTATATTCTCACCGAATAACTTCTGCTGTACAATATATTGTTCCATTTACTATCTTTTGTAATTTCTCTTTCTCTCATGGTAATTTGTGTATACTTTACTTTGAATCTCATATCTTTTTTTCCTTCTTTATTTTTTATTGTATCGTATGTGATTTGGTAATTTATAACCTGTTTGTGATTAATGAGAAGGTGTCATTTAAGTTTTACAAATTTAAATCGTGAGAGATTTGTTGTTTTAGCTGTTGACCGTTGAATTCAATGGTGCAAGTGATATGACTTAATGTGGTCCGAAACATTCTTTTGTTTAGATAGCTAATAAATTAGAAGCGTTAGTCGTAAGCGATTATTAGGAATTCGACTTGAACGTGCAAATGATTCTTTGAGAGCCTTCGCTTAGTTCAGTACTAAGAAAGCATTCATTTAGAAATTTAGCACAGCGAAGTCCGGAAAAGTAAAAAATATTCAAATAATATATTATTTTTCACTAATGTCTTCCGCGTAAAGTGTTCGTTTAACCATCTCATGTTTCCACCCCATGGCATGAGATACTTGCAGGGTATTAATGTGAAGATGCAATCCTTAGATAAATCAGTAGCGGATATAGAAAACGACATTCAAGGAGCAAAATCTTTAAAAATCAATTTTTCTAACGAGCCTTTCTTCTCTTGACAAAGAAATTTACAGATTGATTAAAATTCGAAGCTGAGAAAACGGAAATTCTAAATTATCTACTTATTATGATTTAAAATCAATAATATTATTGTTCATTATAGTACATTTATTTCATTGCATAGTTTTTGAGACTAATATTTATTGTGCCTTCCTTTTATATAATTTCAGATTATTGTCATGAATTGAAATAAATTGTTATTCGAGGAGATTCTCGTTTAAATAATTGAAATTCATTGAGTAAGTATGTTTATAAGTGAGTATATTTCAATTCCGAATCAGTTACTTTAATATACAATATATAGAAAAGTATAGAATCGGAATTTTGGGACGGTTATTTTTTCAAGAATTTTTCACTCGAATATATGATCGTTCGAAGAAGAGATTTCGAGGAAGTCGTTTTTGAAGAATTTGCCGGTGACCGATATGTCCGTCTCCACTGTGAGAAAAGGAGGTATCAACTCCTCTCCTTTTGAAATTCCAAATCGCCGTGATTTCAATTAAATCAGATGTGTTTGGAGTCATCCAGATTGCCCCAAAACGAGGTAAAGAAAGTGTTCATCACAAACCAAATGCATTTTTGAGATCACCTTTAAAAGTGTCTTCCATCGGCAGTCCGTATTCAATCGTTTAGTTTCCTTCTTCTCAAATGATCCGAAAATAAATAATCAATGAGATCTCATCTCTCTGTTGATTCTCGCAGATATTTCTTCATCAAGAAGTCATTTATAACTGATGATTTTTTGTCCGTCGCGCAGTTTCTTTCCTCTACAAAATGTAAAGAAATCCGATTTATTGATTTTTTGCTATTATCCGACGAAAGAAGACGCGAATACATTTTTGATTCCGCAATAAATCCATTACTTTGTTGAAAACGACGGTATTTGGGATATAATGCTGTGAATTTTTTTTATGCTTACATTATCATATGGATGTTCTAATTTAAAAACTCAACTTGGAAAAGATGTATGCTTGAAACTTCGATATGAAAAAATAACTCATGACTAGTTACGACGAGTAACCGTCATCATCTGATGAACATTTTAGTTGTGTACTTGATATTTCAATTTCTCACCAGATGATGACGATTCCAAACAGACCCTGTTTTATTTGTTTAAATTAATCGCTGTGGAAAACGTACAAATTTTGAGTTTCTTTTCATTATTGGTTTCCGCAATACATCGCCTGATTCTTTGAAAAATATTCGGAAGTGTAATTTTTGCAGGAACGAAGATCACGTACACTCACTGCTTTAAATACATACACAGTGCGGTGGAAGAGTGTGGTCTATAATCTATCGATACTCGCGATTACCAGTGAAAACAACGTAAAAGTAGGACTTTCTCCGGTAAGGATAAAGTTGGATCCTCTTTCGACCCGCTTAAGACGCTTTCTTAGTTAAAAGCGGAAGTTATAAGCGGAATAGAGTTTCAACGATGATTTACCTTGGTTGCCACAGCTTTAAAGAGTCCATAAACTATTTTTACGTATAACTGGTTATCTTCCTGTCATATTTTTGAGGAATGATCAGATTTTCGGAAAAGGGGCTTCCTCGTTAACATTATTTAAATATAAATGAAAGCAATATTTTCCAGATAGACAATTACGGAAAATAATGTAAAAATTGACAATTGGCGAAGAATTTATAAACAGGTGTAGTGAGAGGTCATCACAGCCTCCCAAACACTGCACTACGTCTTCAGTTTATTCGATGTATTTTAACTTGAGATTGCGAAGAAGTGAAAAAACTGCAGGCGAATTTTTATTCCAACGTTCTACTTTGAGACAAAATTAATAGAGGATTTCTCACTCTCTCTCAGAGTTCGCATCAGCTCCTACAGTGGGTTGAAGATTGTTCTGCTTCGCAATATCTATTTCCCGAAAAATTAGTCACTGCAAAGTAGAGAGACACCATTTAAAGAAACAACGGAGGGCGATGACATAAGAATATTATCAGCCATCGACCGAAGCGGAAGATTGGCTGTAGATTGTTGTAGTGCACCCGAGGAATAAATTCGCAATGCAAGAAGGTAGGAGAGCGTCTGAAATGGTATCGCCATACCATTTGTTTCGTTGAAGCGTACTGTTTCAAACTTCCATTCACCTGTGAGAAGAAACGTTGAAGGAACTTTCAATTATAATCGAAGACAAGCTTGTTTTCACAAAGAGGAGTGGAGACACAAAGGACAGACTAATCGCGTTTACTAAGATAAACAGCCACAATTAACATCGATTCGCTATTTACTCTAAAAGTGCCTTCAAACTTAGGTCGATGGTCTTTCTCAGCGATTCAACCGAGCGATCACTTCATCAGCGTCTTTGGCTGGTAGGGAAGATCATACAGCACTGAATCCATTGGCAACCGATGAATCAATGGAGCAATGATGGAAAATGTATTTTTTCACAGCTTTACATTTGGCTTGCGATCGAATCCACAGGTGCGGATAAGAGATTAACAAAAGTCCCCAAACTGAGAAGCCCATTCTGTGAAATATTTTGTAATAACCCTCAAGAATATATACAATAAATAATAACCCTTGCGGTATCCACATCCATAATATATGCGGATGATCTTTTGAGAGACTCGGTTTCGTTATGAGAATAGTCGGTAGAAGTGAAGAAAAATGAAAGTAACAGAAAAAATTAGCAACGTGACATCTTTTCCTATCGATAAAAATTTAAGTGTAAGTATATTTGAATGTGATTCTAGTATGGATTATTTCGGATATATGCGAATCCAAGCTCATATAGCCGTCAAAAATGGAAAAAAAGAAGAGTATGACTATCCACCCATTCCTTGGGCGTTTTCTGGACCTGCACATAAGAACATCAAGTTGCCGATTTATGTGTTAATATGTTCTAAGAGATAAAGGTTCTCCAAGCGCCGAACGCGGCGACCGTCTAAGGGCGATTCCCGGGAAACAGATAATCGTTTAGCGGTCCCAGTTCTTCAGAATCCCGATGTACATTTCGGAAGCAATGCTTCCATCTTCATGGGGGGGGGGGGTCCAATGCTGAATTCAGCATTGGACCTTTATCTCTTAGTTCATTGACCGCCGAGTTCCTTTTTTCTCCTTTCTGTTAATATGTTGTCTCATTGAGTGTTCAGCACATCAAGCAGCATTTCTTTCCAAAAATTGGAAGATCTACATTATCCAATGCTTTTGTTTCTTTTGCCTACAATTTCTTTTCTTATTCTGTCTGTTTCCTATCCTCACAAACGGCAGATGATTGAAATTTCGAATCGGTATTCTCAAGCGAAAAGCACAAGTCCACTTGTTTACGACATCGGCCGTTTGATTTTTGGAATTAAATTCTCAAATAACTAAGAGAAGAACCTCATGCGTTGGAACAGTTTGGCGCACTTTGTTGATTTACATCATTCCATTACAAAGAAACACTAATATGAGCCCTGTTTTTAATTGTCATTGCACCTCCCCTTGCTAGCATGTCATTAGCCATCTCTTCGGGTTTGGGATAGCGGATGATATAGCAGGAAGAGGTGTGAAAAAAAATTAATCAAAAGAAAAAAGAAATTAATGATATCTCTTCTCTGATGATTCGGTAGGAAATGTTGCTGGATTAAATAAGGGATTCTGTTACTAAGGTTACGAAATTTAACGTGCGATCATTGGCCTCTCAGCAATCTTCCCTTTTACGGAAGGAATAAATCTTCAAGTTGTTAGTATTGATTCTTAAACCTCGGCTGTGGTCATTTCGTACCCACTTGGAATCGATGTCTTTTGCACTCCTGCGATGGATCTAGCAAAAGTGGCATCCTCAAGCAACTCCTTTGATAGGTTTTACGGCATATGATTACACTTTACGTAATCGAACGATGTTTTGCGAAAATGCAAAAAGGAAGGAGATGGAAAATATTGTACTTTTTCCTAAACCTTGGTTCAGAACTATATTTCATGTTTATTTCCGTATGTAGCGAGGCTGTGCTTGTATCTTAGGGCACTTAGATACGGCATTTTTGAAATATTTCCAATGAAAGGGAATATTACTTTTTCAAAGTATTTCATAAAAATAAAAATAAATTATTTTTCTATTATAGGAAAGCCACTGATGTAATTTTCCGTCGATATTTATATATTTTGTGAAAATATTTTTGAACAATATAACGAGTTATGAATGACTCGTATTAAGGTAACATTTATGATATCGAGGAAAATTTTAATATTGAAACCGATATTTTACACTATCCTTCGGCTTCCAATTTACCGACTTTCGTTACTTTTTGCGACTTGTTTTATAGTAACGTCAGTAATCCTCCTGCGTAATCTAAAATATATTCTATCTTCGTATCGAGATATACAGAATTTCTCGGGATGATGGCGGTACAGTTGATTTCTATGATTCCATAGCGAAATAGCGTTAACTCATCCCAAATTGCATCTCAGGTAGAGTTGGTGATACTTTTTAACTAACACTACGAATCTGAAATTCAAACTTTCTTTCCTTTTCCTGTCTCAATTTCATCTATCGTTCCTTTTCTTCTCTGAAAATAGAAAGGATATCCGTTGTGAATCTTTAATTTTTTCAATCTTTCTAATAAGAACCGATAGAATAACATTTCCGGATGCCTTTTACACTAACCCTAACCGTAGATATAGCACAAAGACCACTTCGAGGATGAGTGACAAACGAGAAATAATGTTTGAAGAGAAAATACAGCTTTAATAACATTCATATACCGTAAGGACCAGCAAATTCGTTGAAATGAGATTTGTAAGAGTCGATATGTAAGACCGAGGGCAGTAGCGATGCACTGCAGAGCACTTGTTTTAAACGGTCAATTCAAGAGCCATGGATGCTCTAATGAAAGTCGCCTTGGAACATTCTCTTCTGGAAAACATTAAAGATGATGACGCAGTGGCGGTTTTGACAATTTAAGACTCGGAGATGAGAAACTAAGAATCAGCACATTTCACCATCTTAAAAAAGAGTACCACTTCCTAACTTCCAAAGCAAATTTTTAAATCGAAACGTTCCGTAAACAATTGAATCGACGAAACATTTTGAAGACAAATTGAATTTGATCACCTGAAAATGACAACACGTCTGTAGATTATTCTGCTACAAGATATCTTAATTACATTCTCAGTCATTCCAAATTCGAAGGGAACCATTCTAAAGATAAGGCGAAGGATGCCAATGAAGATTTAAAGAAATATTTTGGTCTTTGGAATAAAGCGAATGAATGGCTGTACATCGGGAGGCAGGAAAATGAGAAAAGACTTAATTCCAACTGAGCTAACAAACTAACCGGATAAAGAAATTTCTCGGAAGATCTCGAATCCCCGTCCCTCCAGACGTGTTCAGGTTACTAATTGCTGTTTATATATGTTGTTGTTGAGGTGATTGTAAATTCAAAGATGTAGAGAGGGGGCGAAATTTGGCGTACACATGTTTGAGAAGTAAGAAACATGAAGACGGTACCAGGAATTTAAGAAAATAGTTCTGGGCTGACATTCTACAAGAGAGTTGAAGAAAAGAAGGAACATAAGAGATGACATTTAGGATACGATAGGCAAGGATAAACAACGAAGCGATTTTTTGACTAATTGAAGGATCTCACCAACTCATTTTGAAATACATGGGGAAGATTTCAAATATTTATATTATGTGATATATTTTTTATTTTTTCGAGAGGCTAGAAATTCAAAAACCGGCGTGTGAACAGCTGTCATGCATATACATATACGCAGCGTTTTCCTGATGAATTTCAGTTGTATGGCAGGACACTAAATGGAGAATACGGAAATACTATGAGGACGTCCCAGATATAATTTTGGAAATTTTACGTACGACTGATTTTGACTTGATGGATCTTCACACGAGGGAAAATAATAAATTAAATCAACTCAAATATTTTCATTTTGATAGGAAAGAAATTCTGAAAAATAAAAAATTCTTCGATTTTCTCTAGGAATATGCCAAGGTTATTTTAAATTCATATTTTTAATGTGATGGGCTCTTCTATATTAATCTTTTCTAATTTTTATGATCTTAAGTAATGATCATCATTGTGTATATATTTATAATTTTATTTATTTTATGCCAGTAATTCTCATTAAGAAATACATTCAACCATTTTCTGAAAATAATATTCACGCCATTCCCGTAAGAAATATGAAATTGTATTCATAAGAGAGCCAATTTCCTAGGACATATCAATTATTCAATCAAATTTTTGCTCGCTAAAAGTAATGGTAATTATTAATCATAGAAAATATACAATTTTAACACATAGGCCTTACTGAAGGATATCCGTGAAAATGGACCAGTTAATATTCAAATGCTGTGTTTTCATACGCATAATTTGTGTCTTGGACGTGGTTTCGAAGGAGAGAAGATGGCTTGTAGATAGTGGGATTATGCGAAGGCTCTCTGGAAATCCCTGAGAACGATGATGCTCTCTTGTCACGTAATGCAGGGGCCATCGGCAGAAACATCGGATTTTAAAAAGCCAGCGATTGGCTGCGTGGAATATCTCATCTGCTTCTGAAATTGGAGTCCTTATACGCACTTAGGAATCACTATTAAAGACGTGCTCAGGGTAGAGGTTTCTCTATTCTTCTACTCCACCTGCACTTGGTCAACGACAAGTTCCACATGAAATAATTTATCTAAGTACGCTTCTGCCCAAACTAATTTGATAATCAAAATGGCTGTAATTACGAAATTTGTATCTAACCTAAAACGTTTCCTTAATCTGAAATGCTATTTAGATTAGCAGGGGACGAAGTAAATATGAGCTCCGTTTTGGGAATATTACAAAAAACAAACGGAAAACTTGTATCGAACCGAATCGAAAACATCGATTTGAAATTCGATTACTTTAGTCAGTTTGATTGGAAGTGAATGAGCACAATTTGCACTAGAAAAATTGTCACCCTAATCGGGGTGGGTGTATTGATATTACATATATATTGGTACTATATTTCTAGAGCGTATTATCTTTTAATATAACGGACGAAATGTAACCAGATTTTCAATATTCCTTTTGTTTATTGATCCTATGTGATCAAGCAGCATGTAAAGCTCTTATCTCAGCAGTGGAACAAAATAAATCTCCTATAATTGAGAAATAGAATGCGAATGAACGATATAAAGGAGAAGAGGCTGGTCGGATGAGAATCTAAAGGGATATAAAAAGAAAATAGTTTAACGTTTCTTAGATTTATCAGACCCCTTGAGAACGTCTTTCTTTACCGTCCTATCGATTGCTGTTTCGGATACAGGTTGAAATTCTTGGGTCGAAGATTGTTTCGATTTTCCAGATTTCGAAATACATGTTGACTTTAAGAGAACTGAGACAAAGTCTAATTCTCACAAAACTACATTTTATATGACATGAATAAAAATGGCGCGAGCGATGAATGAAAACGTGAATTTATTTATGTGAATAAAGCATTTTCCTGGACCAGGAATCGAACCCTCCCGGGATTGAGGAAGTTCGATTCCTGCTCAGATATTTTCAAATGCTTAGTTTTGTTCCTAAACGCCCTTAGGTGCAAAAATACCTCAAGCTTATATTTATTTATCGAATGTGGATGAGAATAAGTCGTTTAGGGATTAAGAAGAGACAGCGAATTACATAGTCATTTGAAATATTTCTTTTAGTGTCGTTTGCCTCATTCCAGAAGTGTTTTGTATTTAATGTCTTCCTTTTATTTTACATATATAGGTAATGGTACGATTGCCGTTGTTTATATTACCCATAGATGTAAAATAAACGTTATTGAAAAGAGAGCTGATATTTCGGATTTCGGATACTCCGCTTGTGGTAATATTCTTCTCCAGAGGAAACCATTGCCATATGTATAATGATACCGTTTTGTACTCCTTCTCCTCGACTTCCACACGAGATAGAACTATGAAATTTAGAACATTGTTAGAAGTCCAGAGGACCATTACATATGGATGTTCTTACACCCACAGTATCATGGGTTCAACTCCGCAAGACTCGAAAACACTCTCATAACAAATGCATGAAAAGTTCGTTTTGATCGATTGTAGACCACTTTTTATTTCACCATAAAATGAGGAATAATGCTCCAACGAAATCGAGAAAAGTGCCAAAATAGAAGGAATATATAATATCGCTTTGGGTTCGAAATTGCTAAAATTACGACAAAATGCGAAACTTTTGTACATTTTGCGGTTAAATGCAACCAATCCCCTTCACGACTAAGGAGACTGTTGAATTCGACTCTCTTACGAATATAGGGTCCATATCTAAGTCCATATCTTCCTTTCTGTTATGCCGTATCTAAAGTAAATTTTGTAAGCTAAATTTAAATCCGTCATTTTTTGACGAAGGTATCCAGTAGTTATTATCACAGAGCTCCTCATAATATAATGTTTGCAGGAATATATAGGGAATTTTCTGTGTTGATGCATCTTTAATTTTGCTCTTTAACGAAAAGTGACATTGCGAAGTCATCCAGGATTGGGTGACGCAGTCTTAGGATAGTTATTGAGCAAAGGAGAGGGCCTCGAAGAACGTATCTCTTTTACGAAATCTCATCCTCAAATCCCATCTTGACAAATACTTCCCCTCTAAACCACTTCTATTGGAACAACGAAATCCGGATGCAAATCTCAAAATGAAGATTGACTGAAATACACGCCGCTTTCGAAATGAAAACCGCTTTTAGATCTATCGATTTCTGCTTCAATTTCTTTTTTACAAATCTCGAGGGCTTATTATACATAATTATTTATTCATTTACGATTTTCAATTCATATATTTTATTTATAAATATATATTATTATTTATTTCATAATTACAACGTTTGTAACAAGTTCTCAAAGCCTCAAACATGCAAACTTACTTACACTTCGCAAAATGAATTTCTGATTAAATGAAATGATAAAATATCGCCTCACGTGAAGATTGTTAAACATGGTCACAATTTCGTCTCTTAAGAATACAATAAGATTGATAAGTAATCACAGTTTAATAAAATTCAGTGAGCCATGTTTGACTCGTCAAGGGATGCCAGTAAATACGGAATAAATAACTCGACAAACATAAGTAAAAAAGGCGAAATAATATCATAATAATGAAATAGAATTAGTAGTTAACTTTCCTAAGCGACCATTTTTAATAATTTTTACAGTAGATAATTTTATATAGTGCAGGTGATACGGTATTTCATGAAATATAATTGGATCAATTACGTCAAGACTAATATTTCTGTGGTTATTATCTCTTATTGTTAGTGTAATGATTGCTTTAAGGCACATTTCCAATATTTTCTTACAAAATGATTTTAACTTGTCCTTCCGATTCGATTTATCAAGAGTCTGTGTTATAAATACAGCCAAACTACAGTAAAACTAAGTGAATGCACTTTTCGAGGAGACCAAGTGAGTCGAAGAGAGATGGCGTTATATCCGGGTTGAATGATGCCTAATGGTTGCCTAACATAATTCTTTTGAAGAATGGTCTACTTTTCGCAGAAAGTGAGAGTCTTCTATACTTAATTGAGGTCATTTTTCACTTTACAATGGAGCAGATTTTACCAGATAGACAATTAGGGATAAATAAGGTATTTTGTAATGGTGAGTGGTCATACGATCCCTCTGAGACTTCAAACCACAGAGCATTCTGCTTCTTTTGATGTCTTAAGATTGTTACGAAAGGAAATACCGAAAAGGGACTTTTTAATCTACATTACGCTCTAATAAGTGATAGAAAAGATCTCTCGATTAAGATCTTAGAGTTCGCATTGTCCCTTACGGAGAGAGCTTTGGTTTGCGATATCTTCATTTTATTCTCACAAAATTGATCATTCAAAAGAAGAGTGTGATGTTGGAGACGAGCTGAGGAGAGGACAAATATAATTTAAAAGATTTTGGCGAAATCATAGAATGAAGCGAAAGATTGGCTATATCGGGTTGCAGTGCATTTTGGGACATATCTGCTTAGGTCAATACTTTTATACGGCAATGAGAGAAGGAAGAAAGCAATAACAAAAAAGATTGAGACATTTGAAATGCGGACTTACCGCAAGATGCTTAAAATATCATGGACAGAAAGAGTAAGTACAGAAGAAGTACTAAAAAGAATACAAAAACAGCAAGAGCTGTTATTAACAATTAAAAAAGGGAAAAGGGCATATCTAGGGCACATCCTACGGAACGATAAACATTACCTCCTACAGTTGATAATTGAAGGGAAACTCGATGGATAACATAAAACAATGGACTGGATTGAGAGTTACACACAACAGGAACGAAATGCTAAATCTCATCTTCATTGGTAGATAAGCAGAAGTAGAGAAATATCTACAGTTAAATCTGCGGATAGCAGAATGTTTGAAGCGGTAAGCCATGTGTTTCCTTTGGAAAAGACTGAGACCGCGTATTAAGCGGGATAATGTCTTAAGCGAGAGCGTCGTTTTACTGTTGCCGATAGAACTTCCTTCTCTTCGGGTCTAATAAAAATTGCACTCTCTTCTATGTCCAACGATGGATTGTCTTTCTAAAAGAAACATTCTCGGACGAATAAGCGTCCTTTGAACATGTAGCTAATTTTGCTCCGTAAATGCAAAAGAATTTACTGAGATCGGTAACTTAGAGAAAATCAATCTGCACTCAGACCATGAGCCTTGGAACTTGTCATTGAGCGACTAATGAATACAGGAACTGATAATCAGTTTCCTTTCTCTCATTACCAAAAAAATTATTAATTGGAGAAAAAATTAAGTGTTCATATTATTATGATGCCAACTAATATTAAATTTTAGAGTACCATGTTGATACTGATTCAAAAGTAACACCTGAATTAATATCAATCATGCTGTTGAGGTGGGCACAAAGTATAAATGTAAGCAGATTATTCTTCTGCAGTTGGATTGCAGTCGTCCTTTTTGTTCACGATTTTCCTATATTTAGTGTATATATCATGTGGCCTCGTTTGGCGAAGATCGCTGAGTTAGAGGCCAAGTAATCATCCTAAATTATTAAATGCTCATTTCTCTCGGAGGCTTCTTAGTAGATGGCGCTCCAAAATAATTTAATAAGTAAAGAATACATTCCTTTGGATTTGTAGGTTCTCTTGGACGAAAAGAGAAAAATTTATGAGGATAGACGTGAGCCAATATACGTAGTCTGGGGAATTTTCAAGGAAAGCAAAGCGTAGTGCGTAATTTTGGAAAGCAATTTTTGAAACATATCACGGAAAATTGCAGAATCGACATGTTATGCAGTAAGTTAGGATTGACAAGAAAGTATGCTAAATCGAAATGCCTGTTTGACTGATATTCGTGTAGTATACTACTAGCTACTGTAATAGCTTTGACCTTAATTTTGTTGAACATACATGGTGGTTACAATTAAACTCATGAATTCTCCAGTCAAAAATGACGAAATGAATTACTACTTCTGAATGATCTAAAGATAACATAAGTCGCCCTCCAATTCTAAATATCCATCATGATTGAAACTGAAACTATAAATATAAACGGAGCGATTGAAGATAACTAGATAAAATATCATTTAACTGAATGAAATACATGGAAATCATCTGAAATCACACCACACTATCTTCTTTGTATGTACATACATAAAAGTGGCTCATTTGTGCTTAACATATTCCAAGAGTTCTTCCCTCTACCCTGATAATTATCTTGATATTTTCTATTCATCCCAGTTCTCTTGTTGGGTATTTCTTGATAGCTGATTTTAATACCAGCTATTGATAATAGAATTTTCTGTTGGTGGCTTACTTAATGCCCGAAGAATCACAACATTGTGAAGATATAAATGTACAAAGATGGAAAACTACCGCTTTGACGTATTGATTTCAGAAGTCCCCACAAATGTACTTTCTATTTTCGATTCACTATGGAGGAATGGTCGTAATAAATACTCCTCTAGTTAAAGACGAGTTTGGCTATCAGAAATAACTTCCACATCAGCCCGAGCAATTTCATCCTTATTTACAAGTGCTAGAAAAAAAGGTTCAGCGACAAAAAAAAAAAGAAACAGAGCCAATATGAATATAGTTTTAAGACAAATGTTTCTTAATATTTTTAGATTTATAAAAATCGAGAAATTTTAATTTTTCCTCACGATATATATCGTATATTTATTCGTATCTAGTATTGCTAGCGCATCTTCAGGATAATATTTCAACAAAGTAACGCCCGATCATTTGGAATTAATTTTTGTAGCTTACGGGAAATTTCAGAAATGCTTCCTTTGAATAAGATAAAACAATATTTTATGGATTTTGTTGCACAAAATTGTTATTAAAATTTATAATTATTCGTTTTGGACTTGAATGTATGTAATTCCTCCATATAAATAAGGAATGAAGTAATTTTAGCACATATTTAATATACATAATTGTATCCTTTGGTTTCAAAGAGATATCAATATAATTTATCATCTGTTGTATTCGTCAATAGCAAATCAAAAATATTTTTGAAAATGTATCGATGCATTATCTCATAGTGAAAGTGTATTCTTCAAATTCCTAGAGTGGAAGACGAAAGGGGTTCTGGTTTTATGGTTTCTGGTTGGTATCTATGAGACACCTTTACCAGTTTTCATCAAGATCTGATAAGCAGAACGGAGGATAGGGCAAGTTTAATTATAACTCTACGAGAATAAACTCGATGCCTGATGTCAGAGCATGATAATAAAACACGCCTCTAAGCGAAGAGTCTTTGTTTCAATTTTAACCGTTCTAACAGGTAATATTGAGACAAAGACTAAGGAAGAAAGAATGGAGAATAGTGGTGAAAAACGAAAAGAAATCTTCTTTAGTTTGTTTTACTTGTCTCAGCTGCAGATATCTATAGATATATATGTAAATCTATGGTTCTGCGAACTATTATTGCAGGATAATAGTTGTTGTCTTTCAATCGTATTCCTTAAGAATGGTCGTCTTTTCTAATAAAGAGAACGTTATTCCTAGGTACTTAATAATGGCCATTCTTCATATCACTACGAAGTAATTTTTATCTTATAGGAAATTAGGGAATAATGTTGTAAATAATTTTGGGTCTGTTGCGGAATTTCAGTCGCATTTTAGAACTGTCAGTTTTATTTCAATGGAATACTAAAGTAAAGTAAATTCCATGGCACGACATGGTGGCATTTACCGTGGTCAGTGCATCGATTCCCACGCCACCCTAATTGGACCCCTCTAATTCCAAATTGTTCGGACGCTGGATAAACAACTTGACCCCCACCAGGGTTCGAACCCGGGACCGCTTCCGTCAAAAGCGAACCCACATGGCTACCTCAATAGCATATTTGTTAAATAACTTTGTATGAAGTGCTGCTCTAGGGAGGTTTTCCTCCCGCCTTGGGTGAATATTTTGCTTTTCTATTAGCCCCTCAAATGACCAAACTAGATGTCTGTACAAAATATAAATAAACAAATTACCGCTTTTAATCTCTACTTTGTCGCCGCCTCAACATACTTTGAGGTTTGTCCAGCGCTGACCCGACTTTTCCAACGCAAAGTGTGATTGAGTTCCTTTGTCATTTGATGCACCTCTTCTCTTAGATGGGGGCCAAGTGTAAATAGGAAGGATAAATATGGAATCCCTTTGCGAGGGAGGAATGGAGATGAGGCGTCGTGAGGCGAATCTAAACCCAATCCTCAGCTCTTCACTTCAATGTTCCTAAAGTAGATGAGCGATGAAAAGTGCGGGGTTTGTATGCTAATAACATAAGGTCTTTGCCATTATTATTTGACATTTTATTCGAACTCAATGGGGCTTCCAGGTAAAAAAGAATTTGGGCTACAGATTCGCTTTTTACATCTAACGCTTTGTCATTTTCGAGAAAGGTAATTATAAAGGAAAGCAAAGTAATAAAAAGAGAAGAAAAAGAAGCTGTTCTGAAAGGCGTGCACACGTACAAATATAGAGAATGTCAAAATGGCGAAATAAAGCTTTGTGTGCACATATAAATTGTAGAATGTTTTCGAAGAGTGGCAGTATTAATGGAGAGATTGAAGTAGAAGATGTCATATAAGATGTTCGGTAGCTGTGATAAATTTTGAATGTCCAAAATAGGCTATAGTGCAAATCATCTGTTTTAAAGCGGACGTTTGGTGCGTCAGGAGTGGAGTTGACAGAATTAATAGTATAAGCATAGAGTAAGATACTTTCTCTATGGTATAAGTTTGGACATTTCAATGGAGTCATAGAGCTCATCACAGCATGGAACCCTCATTTTTTTTCGTTCCGGTTTCGATTCATCGGCCAAATCGACCGGTTTGAACCGTTATTTTCCGGATTAATACCGTCCTGAAAGTTTGTTTATCATTTCAGGCAGCTAGCTAGTTACTACGCAAAGTGAAAGCCGATAAAGACACTTTTCGGGTGACCAAGCGAAAACCGCGTTTTATACGAGATGTTATTTATTATCACATCGTATTTTTGAAGTATGGTCTGTTTTCGCACAAAGAGAGTGTCTTAATTACTAAGGTTTGATCTCTTTTCACTCTAAAAGGAAGAACACTTACCAGAAAGACAATTTGGGAATTATAACGAATTTATTAACAGCTTTGTTGAGAAGGCATCGCGATCTCTCTGAGACTACGCTCAACAGATGAAAGAAACACTCATTTTTTGGTGTTTGCATCTTAAGAATGTGACGAAAATTAATATCGGACATATTTTTATCTACGTTCTGCCTTGAGAAAAAAAGTAATAAAGAAAATCTTCACTCTAGAGTTTGTATTGGCACTGACGGTGGATATAGTTAGCTCTGCTTCTTCATATCTTCTCTCATAAATTTACACAAAAGAGAAAACTTTCAGAAAAAAAGAATAACTTTAGGCGAGGAGAGAGGACGGCTACACTGTTGATTTAGAAGCTTTTTATTCTCGAACGATTGACTGTAGTGGATTTCACGGGAAATGGGGAAACGGGGAAAATCCGCGGTTTAAGCGGATAGCAGAGTGTCTCATTCATAACATATTTGTGGAGAAAACCTCGTATTAAATGGCGCCTTAATCGGATGCGTCTTAAACGGGTATGGCGATGTAAAAACACAACTAACTAAACTTTCTAAGCTACTGCTTTCCTCGAGTTTCAGGTCGAAAAAAATGGGGATGATAACATCAACAAACGTTCTGTAGTATGATTAATTGCTCTCACACCACTTATTTTCTCATTCAATTTGGAAAAACGCAGAGGAGTCAAAATGAGGATAATTACGTCGCTTCGTTTCTTTTCCGCCTCGGATCGTTTGCTCCGCCTTCTATGTTAAACAATAGCCGTTCGTTTGCACATCAAATTTTCGCTTTCTTTCGCCCCAACATTGATCGTTGGCTTAAATGGCCTTTACTCGCAGAGGTGTATTTGTTCTAAGGATATGCGAAGGATGACTTAATTTACTTTGAGAGTTTCCTCAGCTAACCTCCTCTTCTCTACCGAAATTCAAATGCTAAGGAAACAAGACACGCCCTCTGCGAAGATTCAATCACATGTTAATTGTAATGATGTTGTCATTTCGTTTGCAGCGATGCAATGCACTAATTCAAACAGCTGAAACCAAATGTGTACATCAAAGGTACTTCCTCATTGCGACTCAAAAAGTGCTCTTGTGAGCAACTTTCGTAAAGCCACCATTTCTAACTTCTGCATAGAAGTGCCTGCCATATCTCACGGGTCGGGTTTCAAGGTTTTCCCAAACTCAATATTCAAAACTAAATATCAGGAACTAAGAAAAATCTGAAAATTATTACTGGCAAGTGGCGTTAATGCTAGTCGTAATAAATTTTATGATATTACCTCCACGGAGCATCATAGAATATGCTGGAGTTATATAGTGATATTGGTGAATCATCTGTCACACACCTTGACAGCATAAGAAGAAGCAATGGAAAAACTAAAATGAAAATTAAGTAACGGAAATCAAAGATTTCACTAGAAGTAAACCGGCTTTGTTATTGGTCACCAAATGCGCTTTATAGCAACAGAATGGGGTTATGATAGAACGGTGAACATACTATCTTGTAAATTAATTAAGTATTCAAATGAAACCAAGCAAGTGCTGAGATGTATTTAGCCAATAGCTCTCCTCATAGATAAATCGTTGTGAATTCTAAGGATAGAGATAGCAAATTAAACAACTCGTTAGCAACCATGGTAAACAAAGCACAAAGACGGAGCATTGCAATATTTCGTCAATCATCGAGCAAAGTTGATCATAAGCGATAATTTATGACAAAGGTGGGGAATTTAATTGGTACTCTCCTCATAAAGGAACTCATTTCTAGTCCATGCAGCCGTTTATAATTATAATTTACTTTTGAAACGAGAATTCATACTTACACTCGTAAGCGTGTGCTGACCTTTATGTGACTTCTAATAGACTTTCTTAATGATGGAAGTCGGTGCATATCTCTGAATAAAACGTAACTTATCATCAAATTTGCTTAACATCTCATCAGTAACCTCTAACTCTGAGAAAATTATAGAGAGACAGCCGCAAATCATTCGTCGCATCAGAGATTTACACGGAATACACTACGCCTATTTTAAACTCAAAAATTATACATATATTTAATTTATAATAAAAATATCTCCCCAACTCATGATTTCTCATTGAGAAGGGTTTATCAGAGTGGGTTGCTCTTTAAAAATCTACATCTCGGAATCGCCCAAAGATTGCAAATTCTCTTTTACGGACGAGGAAGCGTAGAATGCCACAGTTACATAAGACGGAAATTTCTTCATCTTTAAAAGTCTCCTTAAAGCAGATGTGCACGACTTTCAGAAGGCTCTGGAGGTTAATGAAAACACTCGCTTTTAGCATATGGGATCTTTAATTAAGTAGAAGAGCCCGCTTCCCTTACCTTATCCCAATTAATCTCAAAAAGGAATTAACATCTCTTCCGAACACGCTGTTCCTTAATGCTTCTCGCTGAACATTATTGTTTCGTTCTCCATGCATAAGCATACCCTTAAACGATAATTGTATAAATTGATGGAGTAGAGGTACCGAAGTTCGATCAGTTTCTTCCTTTCGGATGTTTGATATTTGGATCGTTCTAAATAAAAGAAGTTAAGCATAATTTCCATAAACCTTGGAGATCGAATTCGTGGGCCCCATGCAGCTATGGAAGGCCTATTAGGAACCCTCTCACGTGATAAGAAATGTTGGCAAGGGTTTTTAATGTTAATGCAAGTAAATCTGAAGGCCATGTAAAATGGTCGCGGAGTGTTAGAGAATATAATAGCTGCAAGAGTTAGATCGGTTTATGCATTCCTTACCACATGCCACTTGCCAGGTAAATGTATGAGGTATGATTATTTAGCATATAAGTTAATTCCTTGTACACCCTCATATTCTTGTACATGTAAGGTTTCTGGGTAATTGTTCTAGTTAATTATTGAATTCAAATATTATTGTGTTTGTTGTAGATTCAATTTGGTCCCTTATAGCTGTTTAAATTGTAAATTAGTGATGCTTGTAAATTTTATCAGTCAATATTTGAGGATTTTAAATGCTAATACTCTATAAACTAATGCCACCACCTGTTCTAATGATACAATATGGTGGTGTTGTATACGATAATAATAATAATAATATTTGGTACTTTGAAAATACAGAAAATGTATTCTTTTGAAGTGTTGCAGAACACAGGCGCTAGAGTAACCACTCTCAATTTATTACTGGAAGAATAATATCTACGAATTACACTGAATGAATGAATATTACTTGAATAAAAAATTTACTTGAATGAAAATTGTACTCGAAATATGAAAGGAAACTCGAGAGATTATTACTGATTCCTTGGAATTTATCAATTTGTTACAGTTAAACTTGTGAGGTCAATTAAATGTAGCTTACGTTCAGCGATCGTTTACTGATTAGCAAAGTTTGGAAAATGTCTAAAATATCTGGCATTTAATATAAAATGGAATTGAATAAAAACATTACAGAAAAAAGCCGTGTTTATTTTTTTATTTTCTGCTAGTCGAAAGGCCTGATAGTGCAGGCGAAATTATTGCCTGAATCAGCAAAGATCAAAGGATGAAGTAAATAATTATGTATAAATTAATATTTAAAAATTGAAATAAGAACAGCATATATACTTTGTGTCACTTTCTTCTGATATGTAGCTTTTTCACAGCATAGAAATCACTCGACTTCTATGAAAGCACGTGATATTGAAGCAACAAAACACGATTTCTGTCTATTTTTAGTTTAATTATTATAATCAAATTCAGTTACGCATGGGTAGTGAATAAAACACCGTTAAAATTAATAAAAATGCGAATCTACATTCATGGGACTACGTAATATAGAATATACCTGAATTTCCAGTTTCGATCACTTAAAATAACTTTTGTTTTTTTATTTCGTGTTTGGTTTATGATTTCGGTAAATAAAATTTTTTCTAGTTTGTGTTTGGCATAAAAATTTCGGCCAAAAATAACTTTTTCTTCTGCCTGTGTTCCAGTTGGTGATCTGTTTAAAATTAAGATGAAAATAACAGCTTTCCGGATTCCGTTTGGTTTGAAATGCGGGCAAAAGTAACAGTTCACTCTGAATATGTTTTCCGTTCCAAACTGAATCGATGCGCTGGATTGAGAGCGTTAGAAATTTGCTTCAAACTATTCTCGTCTTCCTCTTCTAAATTTGGCGATGCAATTCAGGCCCTGGATAATCTTCGATGGAAGTCATTCATTTGGATATTCCTCCCAGACGTGATAAGGGCACTCTCGGAGATTTTCGTTTAAGCACCAAACACTAAACACATTCGCCTGTAGACACGGCCGATTAACGCCCACGTCACGCAACAGAAACAACGATCCCATTATCACTTGATTAGCGTGCCCTTCGAAGAGCACGACATCTCTTCCAAATGAGGCAAACACCTCACCTCACCAATACCTCTTTTCCTTCTCTACACCCTCAACTACTTCCTTCTTCTATGGAAACAAATTATGACACTTAAAATTGTGCGGCATCGCAACGGTACGTTTTTCAATTGCACACATTAATGAAAAAACTAATGAACTCCCAAAGAAAATCTTTTACAATGATTCTTCGCATCCGAGAGGTACGGTAAATTGGGTGAAATATCTTGGAATCACCCTCACGAATAACTTAACTAGCAACAATAATATAGCTGTGAGTTAGGAAAATAGTCGGTAGGAGCGAAGAATATTCTGCGAGCGATGTAACTTGGCGCTAGTTTGGCCTAACTCTGAGTATGCATGCAGTGTACGTGCATGCTGAAAGTAGATGTATTCGCGAATAGGAGAATGTACAACGAAAGTCAATACGTTTTGTTGAGAAATGCTATGACAAATCGGTTATTCGGATGCTTCAGGAGGAATATTGAAAAGAAAGGAAGTTAATTCAAAGAATTAATTTATTTTATCATCTGAGAGAGAGCTCGTTCGTAGAAGGTATATATGTCCTCCTTGAGCGATGTGGAATCGAAGCGGAGACCACCGGGAGCGGTGCTCGTAGATTGCATAATTTGATGTCCCGAGGTCGAAAGTTGAACTTGTATCTTCATGTGAATGTTAAGATTAATAACTTCCTAAAGGTAAATTATCACAAGTTATGAAAATGCCATTTACGGGGAAAGTTTTTCGGATGTTACGTTACTAATTCGTGCTTTAATTGTATGTCGGGAAAAAGGTTATCAATCATCTTAAAAATATCATAATGATGAGATAAAATATTGTTAACTTCCTTCCATCGCAGTTTTTATTTTGAAAACTAAAGTACTACAAAATCAGATGAAACATGAAACTCAGTAAATTCAGACACAGCATATTTTAATTCACCTGAAACTTAATCCTAAAAAGACAAATCATCAATTCCGGTATAAGTGTCTTCTTGAAATTTCGATCCATAACAGCTACGAGACTGATCTCGAATCCAATTTAGTAAGTTAAAAAAATCAATCCAAATGTTTTGCATTTGCCACTACCCCTTGGTAGTAGTATCTTATAAGAGAGGAGCCTGTATTCGCAATGTAGTATCTAAATTATTTGAGTTAATTGAAGTTGGACTTTATTTTATGGGCGGCGCTTATTTTAGAGTTTCTTCTCCACTAACAAGATGAAGAGGACATCTTTTACGAAATGAAATTTTATTTCCTCGTTACTATAAGGTTTAAGAGATTTACTCTTTCTTGAGACACCTTATTTTACTAATTCCCTAATTGTCTTCTTGTGCAAAATATAATTTTCTCGATTTCAAAATATAAACACAGAAGCTACGTTCACAGAATTATATTTCCTTGGTAACATCCGTTTTCGAGGACACCACTCTATGAAAGAAGAATATAACTTGGCCGAGTAAGAGATTTGAATATTTCTCCGATACGCTGCTGTACTGATCAGTTCTAAATAATGGAAATGTATGTTCCGGATTACCGACATTTCGGCCATCGGTGAGTTTTTCTCTTAAGTATACTTTTCTCCGATGAATTCGGAAAAGGATGAGATTTCATCCTCGAAAGCGGTTGAATTTTAAATAGAGTACAATTCACGGACGTATTTCATTTGGATATGAAGATGAATGCATTCTAACAAGAATTTCATCTGTTATTTCATTATAGACATTGGAAATTGAAAATTCTTGTAGTCTTTATCGACCTCTCTATATATTACTCTAAAAGTTACGGTTTTATAGAAATTACCCAACTTTCAAAGATATGACTGCTGAATATGTAGAATTACCAATCTCGACTTTAACATTCGAATATTTGTGAAATGAGATCCTTAAATGACCACGTGGTGTTCGAAGAGAGTGAGACAGAAGAGGAAAGTTCTGGAGTTGAAATTATGATCCATCGAAGTGTATATTCCTGAAAGGTGTACTCGTTTTGGGAATCCTGATAACTTTTTAAAATAAAATTTCGATTCGAAACTTATGTTAAAGAGTAGGCAATTGTTTATTGTCTAAACCAGTGAAGAAGTTGCCTCCATATTTAAGATTAACTAGAAAAATTATATATAATTTAAGTTTGACTGTCGTTAGGTGACAGCTCCAACCATTACCTAGCACCAGATAAAACAAGCACTCTCCACAATTCCTAGAAGTCTCATACAGATTTAGGTTCCGAAATAGCACTCTGTTTAACCACTCTGTTTACAGGTATAATAAGAACATCGCAAAAAACCAAAAGACTTAGTTGATAGAGCATCTCCTTGGTACCACTTCTAAAACATTGACGCCACAGATATCCCATAATTACACATGGTCCCAGTCAACATCGTTCCTTTGCCAGGCCTTTTGTCACTTCAACTGTTCACCACACTAACAAATAAAAAAATCCAAAAATTTACAATTTTTTCAACTATTTCCAAAATCTACTTATAAACTCCTTTTCTTATTATGCATGATTTATAACTTTCTTTCAAAATCAAGAAGGATAATATGTATGATTTGAGGTGATCACAGATTGGATTAATTACTAATCAGAGTGTTTTTAGCTTTTGCTGATTTCAAGGACTGTTTTTTAAGAGAGTGAATTAAAATAAACGCAGTTTACAATCAATTGAAACGATCTTTCCTTCATTCATTGAAATGTGTCTCCACTTAAAGGAGGTTTTTGCCTAAAACGAAGATATTTTTATATATTATTCATCGATTGTCAATTCTGAGTCCCGAGCAAAAACCCTGTTGCCGCTAGTGGTATGTATGTATTGATGAGTAGATTGAAGAACTTGTTTTTGCTTGTATTCATGCAGAATGGAGAGGAGAAATTAAATCGGGAGCTGTGAGTCGTTGATCTGAACCATGCCAATGGGTTATTACTGAAGTTCTCCTTAATGAAAATTCACATTTAGGCGTGACAATTGGTACTCTACGCTACACTTGTAGCGTATTTAGTGACACATTTTGAGTATCTCTAAACAGGAAGAATTCCTTCAACGTTGAAGCATGAAAGGAAACCGCCCAGGGTGGAGGGGCGGATAGAGTGTGCGGGTTCACCTAAAGGATCGACGTGAAAATATTTATATGTCCGCAGGGAAGTAGCCAGAATCTTTGGCAATATCCGTACACACTAACCAGTTGAGGAGAGCACAAGATTAATGCTAAGAAAATGTTTTCATGAATGGCCTTCCGAATGGCCATGTAAATGGAATTTGCAACTTTATGAAGGCTGCCCTGAAATCCCTTTCTGTGCTATTCGCAAAGAATGGTCTTAGAAGTTGGAATACATATGGAGGACGTATGAGCAAAGAATGCTAAATGGCGAATACACCTAAGGGTATTGACGAACTTACAGTTCACCCGGCATAGCATATCCTGCCTAATTTCCTATGAAGATTTCATTTATCTTTCTTTTCTTTTTCCTTTCTTTCGTGTTCATGCTAGATCCTTGGCTATTCCAAACGCGAAGGCTGATGATATCCCAGTGGATTCACAATAGAGGATATTTTAGTGCGGAACCGTTGCAACGGAATGCCGGGAATCGACCAAGTGCGCCAAACTGTTCCAACGCATGAGGTTCTTCTCTTATTATTTGAGAATCTAATCCCAAAAATCAAACGGCCGATGTCGTAAACAAGTGGACTTGTGATTTTCGCTTGAAAATACCGATTCGAACTTTCAATCTTCCAACAAAATGTTTGTAAAATTGCGGGAAAGTCAAAACATGATGAATTTTGCAGAGAACACACGCCATCGAAAACACTCCATTGCCTCCTTCAAATATTCAGACATTATATCAAACGCATCGCATCTCATTGAAGTCAACTGTTCGGAAGACGACTGCACCCTTAACTAACCCGACTGTTACACTCTTCAGCACTTTCAGAGAGAACAGAACAGCCTCTCTGCCGTTTGTGAGGATAGGAAACAGACCGAGTAAGAAAAGAAGTTTCAGGGAAAAGAAAAGAAACATGCGATAGCTTATGCCTTCTATTTTCTGCTTGTTGTGCTGGACACTCAATGTGACAACATATTAACACATTATATACCACATTAATCGGCAACTTGATGTTCTTATGTGCAGGTCCAGAAAACGCACAAGGAATGTGTGGATAGTCATACTCTTCTTTTTTGCCATTTGTCGGCTGCGATTCTCGTCGGAATCTCATATTATCCAAATTACGTAAACTCAAAACATTTGCGATTATACTTCTAATAATGTTTTCCTCGATATTAAAGGAGGTTACCTTGAGTATTCTTTATATTCTTCAAAAATTCTTCACGAAATTTTTTATATGTTTTCAGATATTAACACCATTGTGTTTCCAATAATTTAGGAATAACTTATGTAAAATGAATATGAATACGTTGCGTTCCTTGTCATTGGAAGACTTTCAGAAATGGTGTAGTCGAACCACCTCAACACGCCGGTTACACATCTTCCCTCCTTTAGATCTACGAATGCTTTGAATGCCCTTGAATCCATGCTTGTTTTTAAGTGCACTACATGAAGAATTAACTGCGAATGTTCAGACGGCTTATCATTTATTTTCGGTAATTAGGTAAATGACGCCACAGAAAATATTTTAATGGCTATTAAATGATTTCTTCCCTTCATCTCCATTCTGTACATTTACCGCATTAATAGTGAAAATTTATATAGAAGTGCTTGTCGCCTTTTTATTTCTAAGATATTTTTTAGCGGGCGAACTATCCAGAGCAGGAGTTAAACCTTCAAACGTCGATTCAATTCCAGTCTGTTATCAGGATGCTTTTCTCTTAATATCATTCATTCCAAAATCTTAGGAAACAACTTTTATGCGAAGCACAGGTATTCTAATGCTGTAATCAGAACCGGTTTTATGGTATTTAGGCGTCCCGTCTAATTCAAATGGCTCATCCATGTAATGGTTCACTTAACATGATCTCACGTAAATTTTTAAATTTATTTGGAATAATATAATTACGACATTAAGTGATAAAGTTTCATTTCTCTCAAACTACCGATAAAAATCAGTTTAGTGGTTCGATTTACAGAGAGTTGATTCATCGTAATCCGCATATTTCGATATGAATATGAGTAGTGATCGAAGGATTCATTTAAATTGTCATCAATAATAATTTGCAAATGTTACTTAAAAACACACAGAAGTATCGATACTGTTAGTAGGAACAAGTAACTACAAAAACACAAGAGAAGTCTGAACTACAAAATGAATATTCCCAACAAATATTCAGGGAAACTGTTTTTCAGGTGATAATGCGTTGATATTTATTCGGTTGATTAGAAGGAATTAATCCTTTTCAAATGCTCTACCAAACCAATGTTCTTCGACTGGGAATGCCGCTTGTGATGATATTGGGCTTCTGTGCTAAGTGGGGATCGAACTCCCGTTTTCATAAACACTCTTTGCAATTATTCCCCATTGACTGTCGTGATATTTGTTACCAATTCCCGTCTGATTGATCACCGCAAACATTATGTTATGAGAATGAACACTTCTTTTGCTGATGGAAGCATCTCTCTTTTTACAGGCCGAGTCTATCAGGAAGGGAGTGCGTGAGAAGAAGATTGCCTCTTCAGGATGGATCTTCTCTGTTTTAAGGCCCAGTGATTGATTGAGAGTTCGCCCGAATCCCTCTTTGAAGCGGAGAGCAGTGTTTCTAACTCCTACGCAACCCAAATGAAATGCAAGGCATGGTAAAGAAGTCCGCTCCAAATTGAGAGGGGCAAAGCGCCATTTTCCGAAAGCGGCCATGTTTAATTGTCGAGGCTGGGGAGAGGAATAGGATTGTTAAATAAGGAAGAAGCTCTGAATCCAGGCGTTTCTCATTCTTGGACCGCTTTATTGTTGTGTGGACTCATATATTGTTGCGGAAGAAAGAAAACCTTTTTTGCCCTCCGCAAGGTGGCGGATTGGAACGCCTCATCTCGAGGCATTTGTTTTAAGTGTGAAGATCAAAGACCTCATCTTTCCAGTCCGAGAGCACTCTTTAATCGGAAACAATTGCTACGTGGTTCCAATAATGCGAATAGTTCAACTGATTCCTCTGACTTAAAGAGAGATTCACTTGGTATGATGGCACTCCTCGAAACATTCGCTTGGGGTGGAGAGATTCTTCAATTTTAATTGCCATCGAAACACGTCCGTACGAATCCACAACAAACCAATGAAACTTCGGATCTAAAGTCCGCGTAAATTTATGAATTCTTCGAGAAGCGAATGATCGCCCATAAAAGAGTGAACGCGCGTCCTAAATACGAGAGGCCCTTCTGCGCATGCGCGTTGATATAGCGCGCGCCAGATACGGACAGAAGGCGTCGTTTAGTCGACAAAGGAGGATCGTAGTGCGTGGAGAAAGGCTTTGCTCATTCTGAGGCGGCGACAGAGAATTCTTTCTAACCACTCTGTCATGTAATCTCAGTCATTTGTAAGTCCTTTGGTCTCTCCATCACTTATCAGTTTCCTAAACGTATTTTCTCGCGAACTTTCCTTCTCCGCCTTGATCACTCTCTCTCATTAACATTCCCTCTTCCTTTATAATTCTCTATCGCTCGATCCTTCCCGATGCGGCTCAAATCGTTTCCCCAATTCTGAGCTCGCTTTCGCTACATTTTCCGTAAATAAACTCGTTCCCCCCTTTGAATTGGGTCTCACAAACTTTTCTCTGGCAAAGCAATAGGAATGCCTCCAACAATTCTCCGATATGAACGATATTTCTTCTGCATTCGCTGAGATCCCCCTGTTTTTCACCCACATCCACCTGTTGCCTCTCCCCCCTTATCTTCTCTAGATACACCTCTCCAAACACTTCTTTTCTTTGCTGATTGGAATCGATTTGCCATGCCATCTCTTCGGGCGTCGCTGTAATTAAAGCGTCGCGACGCAAGGATGCGTAGGAGTGGAAATCGAGAAGAAAGTCTGCACGGCGCGTCGCCGAAATCTTGAGGGCCTGCAAGAGAGCCGTTTTGGGCAATCAAAGTTGGGAATGGGGATAGCTTAGAGATGACGAAGGATACGCTGACGGTGGATATGGACGCCGTCTCGGTGCCCTGGAACTTATCCAACTGCAGCGGACTCAATTGCAGTGGTGACACCAATGGAGATGCAGGTGGGCATTTACCGGAGTCCCCGGATGTTTTTTAATGTGAGGGAGTTGTTATAAATCATTGCATGTTTGATTGAAAATGGGCGTTAATTACGTCCATTTGTAACGATCATGCATGTAACGAATTACTGCCTATAACGAGGCGCTTTGACTTTCAAATGGTCGCAGGTTAATTATCATTATAAAGAGTACGAATGACACAAAATTCCCGCAATGGCTCCTTTTGGTTCCTTGACCAATTATTACCTCTTTTATAACGAAACTCTCTCCGTCACCTCCCGCATCATAAACTGTTCTCACACATTGCCATCACTTAAGCTGAGCGACTACGTGCCGTACCTTCTTCCCTTTCATCGAGAACTCCATCGTATCTTTGGTGTCCATATTGATCAACAATATATTAGAAAGAAAGGTTTGGAATCAATTGAAGATAGTTTCAATAGAAAGCGACCGGGTAGTAATTTTAAGATAAAAAAGTTGTTCATGAAATAAATAATAATAAGGCGTAAATAATTAATATTATTTATGATGATTTATTATATAATAAATACGTACGACATATATTAAAAAGGAGTCCTCAAAAAACTACGTCAGAATAGTCGTGCTCTGTGAAGTTTCTTTACTAACTTTAAAGAACAGAAAATGGTACTTAAACTGGACTGTGTATTTATATATCAGTTAATTGGGGTGTTATAACTAGGCGCTCTTACACCAGAAGACGTTTTCAATTTTTCAGTTTCTACTGATTAACATTTATAACTCAGAAACAGATAAGTGCTAATTTCATGGATGATGAACTAACATCAATGAATGCTACTAAAATTGTGTAAGCAATATTTGAATTTATAAAAATAATTATACTGTGGGAGGATGGTGAATTGTCAAGGACTTGTTGCATTGATAAAGACAATTAAGTACAAGAAAGCCTGCAATCCTGATATTTGCTCCTTAAAATAAGCCATAAGTTGGATGTAACGGAAACTCTCTTATATCGGAAGATAAGGCTAGTCCCCTCAAAATAAGTAAGTTTACGGTAATACATTAGGTTAATGAGCATTAATTCATTCCATCAGTTACTGAGCGATGATTTCCTGTTAATTGAGCGTTGCAATTCAGCAGGACATCACTCTCAAGAAGAGTTAATAGTTTCCCTGTCTTTACATACAGTCCTTTGGGAATTTAGCGGCATAAAGACTTTACTGAAGATACGGAATTTCAATTTAAAATTTAGATCTGTTAATGATTAATAGAAACGCAATTGGTATTGATATAGGCTGACGACCCGTATTAATTTCTCAGGGGCAGTCCTGTCCACATCGTCAAAACTTTAACGTTAACTTGTCCTGTTAAAACCTGCTTAAAAAACTTGTGATTTAATGAGATGACGTTGTATAGCAAGTTACAGAGTATTGAAATGTTCACTTTCATGAGAGTTAAAATATAATGTACATCGAAATCTAGCAAAATATCAAACTTATTCGTAGTAAATTATGTTTTCATGAAGGCTATTAAATTAACAGAAGCCTTAAGTTGAGATTGCTGTGAAAAATGTGAAAAACTGTGAAGCTACCAAAGCTATTTCATCCATAATAATTAATCCTCTGTGATTTACGCGTATAAATAGTTCTAGAGACGCTTTATCTCTGGTGGAAATAAAATTTCCATCGAAAAACTTTCAAATAATCATTGAAATTATAAAAACATCATTTTGTTTTTCTGATGGGAAATGTACCGCTTTCAATATTGATGGGATGGAATATAGCTTGATTACAATTGTGTTTAAAGTTAATAAGAGATTTCACTTAAGAGTTTTATCATCTTTAACTGATAATATAGTCATATTCTGTACGTATGCATGTAATGGGAATCGCTTTAAGTGACTGCTCGACTCAAATGTGGTTGTTCGTGATACATTTTATATTATTTGTTTCGTACATTAAAACTCTTTAAATTGTAAATTAAAGTAAATTAGCAGTGAAATAAAATGTGGTTGTTCGTGATACATTTTATATTATTTGTTTCGTACATTAAAACTCTTTAAATTGTAAATTAAAGTAAATTAGCAGTGAAATACTGTAGTTGATGGATGGGAGCGTCTTGAATGTTCTGTATTTGAATACATAATAATTGTAACATTGTGTTTTTGTAGTAATAGTTGTATTTGTGATGTTGTAGTGTAAGTTGACACCGCCTCTCCTAGTAAGGTACTGCGGCGGAAGATATATGCGATCGTACAATGTTTCAGAGGCAGAAAGAAGCCTCTGCAGCCAAAGGGGCAGCAAAAATTGAATATGAAAATTTTTTATAGATAAGAATCTGAAGATAAGAATCTGTAGAATATATATCATGCTAATTAAAGTGACAGCATATTTAAGAAACGAAGAATTGACAGATTTCTGAGTTATCCGCCAATAACTTCTTGGTGCTTGCACCCCCTGCCACACGCCGAAAGGCGGCTTGCAGGGTACATATGTAGATGTAGATGTAGATTAATAATATAACGAATGATTTTTGGGACAAAAAAGTTTCCCACCTTGCAGTCGTGATTAATCATACGCAAACAGATGGAGAAGAGAAAGTGACGATAGCGATTTTTCACCCAATCCGTGTCGAGGAAATGTACTCAAAAAATGTGGAAATGAATCGAAAGAGATAAAGGAACATTAATAGATGCTTCAGGAAGATATTTCTTTCTTTATTTGAGCCGGTCCTAGAAAGGCGAACAGTGATTCAAATCGTGTTTCAACCACAGAACCAAGATCCACTTATGGTATTCCATTAAAACCCGTTTAAGACGCTCCCGCTTAAAACGTTAGTAATCTGTTTTCCCTTTTACATGAAATACATGGTAAAGATACCTCGCGTCCCTTTCCTTTTTCGAAGGACTTTTCCCTAAATTCACTCATATGAACTCTTCTCCTCAAGGAAGAGAGTAGAATAAAGAGTCGCTTTCCTTAAGGGATATCGAAAAAAGGAGTGGCTGTTGATCGCATTCTCGGCCCTTTCATCACTAACAAAACTTTTGCTATCTGGCACAGTCGACTTCATTTTAATAGTAAACTGAAAAATGACCAAAATTAAGTAACTAAGACGCTCTTTTTGTGACCATTCTTCAAAAACGCAAGACAACCAATATTTCACAACCTCGCTTAAGATGCGGTTTTCGCCCGAAATGCGCCGGGTTTTATCGTAAAAATATCCATGTGTTTATTCCTCTCCGCTGTGCATCAAGAAATATTGATATGTATGGTATTAAATATTTCCTCAAAAGAAAATCTTTATAAAAGAACTTCGGGTATTATGGAATACCATTTGCATTTGGGGCCACACCACAGCCAGATATTGTTTAAAACCCAAAATCGAATCAAACTTCAGTTTAATTAATTATTTACATTCAAAAAATATTTTGTGAAATGTTATTTCCTGCATTATTGCAGGAAATAACATTTCCTGCAATACATAACATCCTGCATTATTGCAGGAAATAAAATTTCACATTCATTAGGAAAGAAAACAACTCATTATGAGATACTCGGTTGATAAGGAATTGAGCGAAATTTGTCAGATTACCGATTTGATGATCGACATGTAGGAAATATGGTTAATTTGATTTGCACTAAATGTAAGGGTCTGTCTTTGCACCAACATAATCCAAGATCTCTTTGCTGGATCGGAAAGACATTCAGCGAGGGTCGAATCAAACACAATGGATTTTTAATGAACAAGGAGTCGGTTCGCATTCATTTCTCAGCATTTTCGAGAGAGAAATATTCCATTTACCCGAAAATCTTAGAAGTTATGTTTATTGGGACGAAATAAAGAACAGAGAAAGAATTTCATAGTTCATTAATGCTCAAAGTTCTTCTATTATATTCAAAATATTTTTTTCTACTTCATATGTATAAACATAGATAGTCACTGCTTTCCATTCAATTTCAGGGTGAAAAATCCAGAATAAGAAGGAAAAGATCAGATATTGTTTCAGGCAGTGTTTCATTTGGACAGGAATGCATTTTTGTATTAAAGAGATTATCTGATTTGAATGACTGAAAATGAATGACATAATGAACCAAACAGTAAACAATATGGTGATAATTAAATGACAGGGTAATCCGAAGAGGTCTGCAGTTCTTGAATAAGGAATATAATTAAAGTTTTTTAAATCGTGCAATTATTACATCTGTAAATTATTCCCCATGGATTTATTTCCATTAGTCAACGTTCCGATAACTCATCCAATAAGCAAAGAGAGCTCTTCGATTAGAAATTCTCGTGAATAACCTTTCGGATGATCCAAGACAAACGTATTTCCATCGCAAAGGAAGTTTCCCTATTGTATTATTGTAAATATTAAAGAATGTTAGGTAAATGAAAATATAGCAGGTGAACTTTCTAGAAGAGAATATGTTTTGGAACGGGTCAGAGAAATGCAAGGTTAATAAAATACTTCTCTTGTAATATATACCGTGTACAAAATATGCCTGAAAGATATGATTGAAAAAAGATCACAGTGAAGCTATTTTATTGAGGTCTTTTGCAGTTGAAGAAGACCTTAATAAAATAGTGACATCTAGCGACGTTTGAAAATAATCTCTGGCTGCAGGTTCCATCAGGTAGAACTAGCAGAGATGTTCTCACCGACGGGACACTAAGTTATCATAGAGGAATGTATATTCGATTTCTTCTCATTTTTATTGTATATTTAGGAGGGGTCAGAGAGTGAATTGTGAAGAAGGAAAAGCGCCCATCAAATGACGCTAAACAGTTTCTACGAATTCCAAGGACACGCCGACGCATTTTAGTGTCCTCTTTCTAACTTTGTTTAAATTTAGATGCTTCCTTTCAGTAACAAAGTGCTCTGATTTTCAGATTTAAAGACGAAATGTCTAGTTTTTTAATTTCCGTGTTAAAAAGTCAGCTTATTCGTCTATTTTCGGAGATAACATTTGGTGAATTTCCGCTTTCTATGGCACTAATTTTATCTATACATCCACCGGTCTTTTATCAATAATCTGCAATACAGTGAAATCCATATAAGACCTTGCTCGCCAATTTTCTCATTCGGTAGACAAATTTTTTATATATTATCGCCGTATTCTGTCATCTCCTGTTTTCTTAAACGTAAGTTATTTATTTTAAACGACTGTTTTTGTGAGAATAAAATGAAGGTATCGCGAGACAAGAGCTTTCATTTTCGAACTCTGATTTTGAGAGAGATTTTCTCCAACAGTTTGGTCTTTGTGAAGGACGTCGCGGTGTTTCCTTCCGCTGTAATCTGAAGAAGTAAACGTATCAAAAAAATATGGAGTATTTTTAAATCTACGGAGAGCAGTCTGCTTTGTGATACCTCATTATATGCCTTTATAAATTCCTTTCTCCTTCCTATTTGTCGATCTGGCAAAAACTTTCACTGTAGAGCCAAAAATTATTCAAGTTTAGTAAAAATGGCCGTGAAAAGCAGAAAAGGCCGTGCGCGTCGACCCCCCACAGCCGTAATGATTTGATCATTTTACTCACAATTTCCACAAGAAATTCATCTTTTTCAACTGGAGTCCGTTTTGACCTCATGAGGAAATGAAAAATTCTTGGGAATCAAAGTTGGTTTAAATTATTCATGGAATTTGCTTCAGGGCTTCGAACCGGAACAAAAATGTTATTTTTCTAGAGTGGACCCAAAAATTGATAATCTAGAACCGAAAACTATTCCGTTCCAATTTATGGTTCCTAAAATCGCACGTTTTACTTAAATGGAAGGGGCTTACGCATGGAGCAATAATTTGCAACTAACTTTCACGGTTTGATTCTAAAATTATTTTGTTTAATTTAAATGGAAAAGGATAGAAAAATGTATAAAAATACATTTTTGAAGGATGTAAGAAGTATTAAAAGAGTGAAAAACACCTGTTTGACTTAGAAAGGAGGAGAAGAATCTAAAACAAACCAAAATTTAGTTTTTTCGTTGAATCGATCTTACGATAGTCGGGATTCCGTCGTAGGACCTTTGAACGGTACAAAGTTCGAATTTGAGAGGGCGAACGGCGTTTATATGTTCCAACTGCACTTACCATTTAATTATTTAGAGAGTTACAAAAATGTACAGGCAAACTATCGGAATAGTTTACTAGTGAAAGCTTATGGTAAGAATTTTTCATGGGTGCTCGCCATTTCGTACTAAAGTCACCTTAACCCATTCCTTGCTTGCGGTAAGCTTGGATTTCTCAAAAAAGATATCATAAAATCATATTTCAAAAAGACAATTTCATATCTCTTGAAACAAAAATACAAATAATAAGGAATCCTCCTTTTCTGGCAAGAATTATTTAGCTCTTCCGCACAGTATTTTTGAGTGTGCCTCCGCAGACTCCCGCATTCTTCATTTCTAGTCCATACTTAGATGCTTATTGAACTATGGAAATTCCAATCACTAACTTTTCGGATCCACTTGCATCCACTTTTGCTCCCATAATTTCTCTTATCAAACTCCATCAAACACCCGTCCAATCTCAACCAGTCCATCATCTAAGTTATTGCTAATATAATTATTAATCATTAGCCAATTAATTCATATTGAAGTACAAATTAACAGTAACTTGGATATACGAAAATAGTGAATTAAAAAATATATTGCTTGTAAATAATATCGTACGTATTTTCAAAAATTTGTTTACGTGATAATAATGTCGTAGGCGTAATAAGAGTAAGCTGTATTCGGCGGTTTCATTTTATCAACAAGTGAACTTCATGAGAATATTTTGAACTATACAGAAATAAAGTGGAAGAAATGTAGGGAATTAAGAAAGTGCCAGAAAAAATCATTTGGAACTATTTGAGAAACCCAAACAAAAAATATCGGTAGAGTAATATCTCAAAGAGATACTATTGAGTCGACAAAGAAAAATAGCCAACGCTGAGAGAGAAAACTCACTGAGAAGAAGAGATTACAAGAGCAAATTTAAAAACGAAATACAATAGAAAATATAAAAGCAAAAAATATAGAAAAATTAAATATAAAGTAATTATTAATATTAATTAAATTAAATATAAATTAAAAGGCTATCCAGGCGGCATTGATCGTGGGTTAAACGTTTTCAGCTTATCGACCTGCCTTTTCTAAAGCCCACTATACATTTATTGATCACGGTCAACATCATATCCCCCAACGGGAATCGAACCCGGAGACGCTTCCTCGGGGAACGCTATTCTGGGTCCTCTGGCGCGCATTTGGGTAAACATAAACTGAAAAGTTATGGGGCAACTGATACCATATCTCGGTTAACCTCGTAATTTTTGAACTCTTTCGGTCTCCGATAATATTTGAATTATAAATGGAATAACTGCGCCATTCAGAATTATATTCTCTAACAACACATGAAAACAATTCAATGCCGATTGAGAAACTGGGGAACATTTAGTAAAAAACATTCGTCCAAAAACAAAGATTAAAACGCACGAGAGGCTTTCGAATTACGCAATTCATTCGACATTTGTTGGAAGGAATATTTCATGAAGATAAAATTAAGAACCATCCTGGAATCCAAAGACGTATATTTATAGCAGAATTTCGGACTAATGATGCCTTAAGGTGGTACATTATATGGATGAAGTTCACAGTCAGACGTTTGGTAAATGTTCAGCGGAAAAAACCCCAGGGATGGTGCAGAGTGAGTTCTGGTCGAAGAGAAATATATCATTCAAAACGTGAAGAAATCCAAATAATACGCTCCATTTTCAATATCACGTTTCTTCCAAAAATACTTGAAAAGTGTCACTGAAAGGACCTTTCTAGTCAATGAGTGAATTCGTGTATTGTTAGAGTCACACTGTATAGTTACATATTATTAAATATATACAACCGAATTCATTCGCATGATTACAAATTCTTACTTAGGATACGAATACATACATAAAGTATGACGCGTTTTTCTCACGGTCCCGTTCCACTCAAAACACATGGTTTAGACACCGCTAAAGACGCTCTTCTACCCGCTTAAGACACGTCCTCCTTTAGCCAATCATTTGCCTCATTAGGTAGAATAAATATTATTTTTGTCTCTTTCCTCCATCTACTCTCACAATTGCTGTTATTTATTCTTCCTAATCGTTCATTCGGTAAAAGTCGTTTCATTTTAGAGTGAAAAAGAGACCAAGTATAAGACGCAAAAAGCAGACCATTCTTGATAGATATGACGAAAAGGCGAGCATTATTTCACAATCTGGTTGAACCGCTGAAAATGACGCGATTTTCATTTCGTCCGTATGAGGAGTGGCTGAAACAGCTTTTGTTGTATAGCAGTACTATTTCGTACAGTGATGCTCTGTATACATCCTCCTTTCATTCCAAAAGCCCTTCCTGTCTGCTTACTATCTGCTACTCTGTGAATCATTTTATTCATGAGTTTGAATGGTATAGAAGATATGCCGCTATTTTTAGATCGCTTTCATAACAGAAACTTCACCGAACATGTTTTCGACCGTATGATAACGGATCATCCCACTCTGACGAATAGAGTTTTTATCGGGTGTGTTGCTGAATCCTATGAAAGACCTATGAAAGCCATTTCAAGGAAATTGGAGTAAAAATGGAATTTTTTAAAATATTTAGAAAACTTTTAAGCTTTACACGCAATCTTGAAAAACCCTTTGCAGTCGAGTAACTTCATTATTTTATTTTCAACTTAGGCCTAATGATTAATTAAAGATTAATATTAATGAAAGATAATTAATGAAAGATTAATATTAATCCCTGAAGGTAATGAGTTGGCCATCTCTGGTTGGACTAATTTTCAACTTATATTAACTTTTTGATAATAATTATAATGAAATAAATGTATTAATTCATAATCGTATTCATTATAAGCTAAATGTTGTTAAGAAATTCCTGCCCTCTTCTAAAAGTTTTTATAAGTTAGACCAATATTCGCAAAATTAGTGTAATATTTTGTCACAGATTGAGTTATAGGTGAAAGAAAACTTTGGGGAGGGTCCGGTATTCTCGAAATAAATTGTAAATAAAAATAAAATAAACAAATTTTCTGCCTTTAAATTAACTTAAAATCAAACAAGGAATTTTTTCAACCATGTTAATTAAAAATTTGTTATCATAACAAAAATTCTTTAAGGAAACATATTAAATTTACTTTGCCCTTAACCTTTTGGCAAAACAAAAGACAGTGGGTAGGCATGGACATCAATGGTAGCCCAATCTTTACTTGGCCTTAAAGAAGGCACAATAATAATGAATATTTGAGGAATCTATATAAACGCAATATTCATGGTCTTTGAATTCATAGCACTGAATCCGCAAAATTACTTATTGTAGTTGATAAAATCCAACAAAGTTTGACAGGAGCGACGAAAATTTTTGCCGGGAACAAAACACTAACTATCGCGAAACTCAATCAACGATCATTTGGATTTGTCCTTCATTTTCTCTCCTGCAAAACTAAAGTGTTGCCAACGCAATGTGGCTCTACTCGAAGTTCCCCTAGTTAACCGATGTCTTAGATGCTGATGTCCATTGAAACGTCAAATTTAAATCAAACTATCTCTTGCTGATTAATAAACTCCAGAAGATGAGATTTCAGAAAGTAACTCTTTCGGCTCTGAATGTGATTGGCATTTCATATTCTTGTTCAGTCAACACTGCACGGGTTTAATTAAAATATCTCTTCGGTATCGATAACTATTTATATATTTGCAAAGAGCTAGCTATAAAAATACGGTGTTTCACAGCCATACTAAGTAGTGATAAAGTGACACCTACATCGAGAAAGGAAATTGAATTAAACTCCTTGAATTAACCACTAGGAAGTTTAGGAGGGTAATGAAGCATAATATCACCGAGGAGTTATGAAAGCAGTAAAAATATCGGGGTGTCAGCATACCTCAGAGACCGTATTTGATAAAAGAGGTTTTTAGCGCCGCTTGTTTATTAAATCATAAATTTCTCCTTACTTAATATTTTTACGGTTATTGAGACACCGTAAGCTCCAATATTTTCATTTAGCCTCAATTGGGGTAATTTACTCCGGTGATTCCTTCACCAGTAACTGTGGCACATGTGCGAAAGAACAACGCCCACGAGAAAAAGAATTCCGAGCGAAATTCGAGAGGAATTCGGGTGCGCAGCACATTATTCCCTTCCCATGATTCCGCGCGTTTTCCATTCTCTCGACCCGAGCGAGGTTTTTCACCCGATGCGGAAAAATAAAACCACATTTCGCATTTCGATTGTCTTCTTTTATGCGTGGAGAAGCAGTGCGAACTCATTTGGAGACATGTGGAGAAAGTGGCGCCTTCACTGTTTGGGGGAAGCAAACCTTTTTCTCCTCTCACGTCGTTTAACAAAATGTGCACTCCAAGCCAGCCAGCGGCGGATTTGGCATTTCGGAGGTTCGAGGTCGAAGTAAAAACTACTCATTTTGTCATGAAATGCAGAGATAGCATACGATAGAAAACGCCATCGCTTCACCATGAACAAAATCATTCTATTAAGTATTGTGTCAAATAACTAAATAGTAAAGATTTAAATATCTCCATGGGTTCTCTACGGAGAAACATATTTTTCCTTTCGTATGTATAAATATAAATTGTTTAGAGACCAATTGTGGAGCATATTCTATTCACATCTAAACTTAATCCCTTTCAAACCGCCTCTCGACAGGGGGTGCATTCACCACTTCTTTAATCGATTACTTTTGCCAATAATCCTGACTCGGCTGGTTCTATTAGCATTCTAGTTCTATTAGCATTCTAGTTCTATTAGCATTCTAGTTCTACTAGCATCTATTTCTCTGATCTTTCTCGGATTCTCAGAATGATGAACATAACCGGGAGATGAATAATATCCTCTAAGAACGTTATTAGTTTATGAACTAAATTTAGCCTTTTTTTAAATCTTCTAAAGATACCGCCTCATGAAGCATCTGAGTAACGTTTGCTGATTTGTCGTACAATTATTTACAAAACATAATGTCATTAGCTATACCCATGTAATGTAAAATTATGAGTTATGCATCTACTTCTTCCTTGAAGTAGTACATATAGGAGGAACGAGTTTTTAAAAGAATTTATGTCATTGAGAGTTGCTAATCAGTCTTATCGAGGTTCTTCAGGTGGATGAGGACCTCCCTCTTGGGTGAAATATATAAATAGCATCATTGGTAGCACATTTGTTTTGTACCTTTTCTCAGAAATTTATGATAAAGAGTAGTAATTAGCGTAGTACGATAGCTATAAGAAGGACAATTGGGAAGGTTTGCTCGCCAGAGAAGCTTTAATCAATTTGCTTTTTTCTCGATGGAGAAAACATAAATATGATATAAATTCTTTCCCATGAATATCTGTTGGCCTATTAAAGTTATCCTCAGAGGGTAATAAAATAGTTAAGAAAGGAAAACATTTGACCCTAGTTTTGTTAGATATATATTTCATCCAGTGAAAATTCAACAGAATATTATCATACTGAAGGATTAACTCAAGGAATCGAAGCCATAAAAGGCAAAACGTAAGTAAGTAAAGATAATAGTGATGAGTACTGAAATTTTTACGCTGATTTATATGATATTTTTAATTATCTTCTCCTTATCATCCAAAAGGGGGGCAAAACTGTAGCTCAGGAAAAGAAAAATGTAATCATGTGCATTATTTTGTCCCTTTTTAAAGATCTCATTGAAATTAAATTAGCTGACAAGGTGCAGTCACTATATTTGGAAAGTCACGTTTCAAACAGCCAAATCTAAGAAATAGCAGCAAATAATATCGTTACGGAAGTTAATTTATTTTAAAATAATAAGGCTATTAATGTATATATCTGGTCTTCCTTCTAATGAGAAAATGCATGATGATGGACTCTGCTCGCAAGGAGAATTTTTGTTTATAACCACCTATTTATTTAACAAAATTATTATCGAAATCCTTATTCAACGACCAAAATAGGAATCTTTATTTAATTTTGCTTTTCTTGTATGATGTCGATAAGATCATTCTAAAATTAACTTTCTAAAATAAATAAGACCTAATGGGAGATGGAAAACAAACTTTGATGAATTTTTATGGAAGCAATTCGGAGCATTTTGCAATCGTTCTATGTCAACTCAATTTTCGCGGGCTCTGGAAAAAGGCCAAAGTAGAAGCAAACTGTTGTTAAGATGAATGAATAGAGCGATTTGATGAACTAATGCTCTCAAAAGAGGAAAGGGTTTCCTTATCATTCCCAAATAAAAATAAATTAGCCAATAATATGATTAGGAAAATTAAACTTTTTCACACAAAGATTTATACACACTTTAATATATATTTGTCAGTTGATTTTTTAAAAATTATTACTATCTTAAATCGTGGATTAGTATCCAGATAGCTTGTTATAAATTTTAGTGGCATCCTCTCAAAGCTTCTCCGAGTTAAACTAAGCCTATTTAAGTTTCCTCTTTGAGTGTCCTTGTTGATCCTCACGTATTTGCCCATGTTATGAGGAATGAAAATGAAACAAGGAAGTTGCGTAGGTGGAAAATCAAACGAGGAAGTGATGAAAATTGTGGGAGTCAAAAGGAAAAATGAGGGTATATCTAATGTTAGAAGAGGTATTGATTAAGAATTAATTGAAGGTAGAATTCAAGAACAAGATAAATTTACATTATGGAAAGAAGTTAAGTAGGGTAAAGTAAGTCACATGGACCTAGCGAGGAGTAGAATGCTAATGTATGCATGTATTTATGCGTGCAAGCAATTAATAGGATGAAGTTAACGTATATGTTGACAGAATGAGGTGTTCAGTTGAAGTGTTATAATAAATGAGAAAGAACTAAAATCTGACTAAGTTCACAAAAAAATTGTGGACTTAGTCAGATTGTGGTTTTTTCTCATTTAATCATGAATCAGCTCCACCAATCATCACTTGAACTAATTAACCATGAAGTGTTATAGATCAATACTAGGTGAGAGTAGAATTAAGACTTTCACATGCAAGTAAATTAACTATTAAATAATAAATAAAGTATTCATCTATATAAATGCGTGGAATGCCCGACAGTGCACTGCTTGCACTGTACTTTCTATTATTATTATATTTATTTTAAGATTATTATTATTTCTATTATTCATGTATGCTTAAACATGAATTGTTAGCGGAAATTGAGATCCAACATATAATTCGACATCAATTTAATTGATAGGTAAATAATAAATGATTAAAGGCTGACAATTTAATATCCGTAGAGATTCATCGCTGAAGGTCACCGTCGTAGGAATCGCAATGGATGAGAAATATCGGCTTCTTCTTTGGTCAATGTATTTGTGCTGAAATCATTCTAGAACATTTACAACTACTCGTATTTAACGAGAATTTTGAAAATGACATGCATATTGTAATATTACATTTTTTGCAATTACCATTCAACGAAAAGTCAACTTAATCTTGATAAATTCGACCATAAGACTGCTTTTATGTATGGAGCAAGAGTAGTTCATCTTATTTTGTTGATCAGTTTCTCTCCCGAGATGATTACCTAATATTCTATCCGATACTTCCCTTATTTTTCCGGTTAAGTGGAAGCATATCTCATTTTGGAATTGTAAAGTGTTTAGAATTGCTTCCTAATCCTTCTCAAAACATATCAAAATCTCGGAAATTACGAATTTTACGTAATATTCAACTATCAAAATTCTTCAACAATCATCCTCTCCATCATGTGGTATCTATCTATTATATCTATTATATATAGCTAACTCTCCGGATATACCTATATATATATATATAGATAAATATATATATAATATAGATATATATAATGTAGATAAATATATATATAATAATATATATATATATATATATATATATATATATATATATATATATATATATATATATATATATATAGATATACGAGTAAAAGTTGCTTGCATACTGCAAGCTATCAGTTGAATGCAGTATCGTACCAAGTAATGCCTCAAAACAATTTTGAAAACTTCGCGCAAAAGACCGCCTGGCGTCGAACTAAGGACCCGATCGTGCAATACAATTGCATATTAGTGTAAGATAAGTGCCATTTTGACCTGTTCCATAGTTTCAATTCAATATCTTATCGGGAAGTTCCTAAAATAAGATAACGCTATCCCCCATTGAAATACATGGTAGAATAGAAATGACGTTCAGGCATCGAACCAAGGACCGTCAGAGAAACAGCGAACAGTGTATATGAAACATGTGAATTGCCTCTATGTACATTCCATTTTATATCATTTCCGGTTATCGGATAAGCATTAAAAATAATTGTCAAAATTGACCGCCATGCATTTTATACCGGAGAATTTTGCACCCACTTGGCGTCGAACTCTTGGTCATTTGGTAACATTTATTCGGTCAGTACAATAGATAACTACGGCATCTCCAACCTCCGTGATTTTCACTGTTCTATCGCTCCGAGTAAGGACTCAAAACTATACCGACTATATAATATACGAGTAAAAGTTGCTTGCATACTGCAAGCTATCCGTTGAATACAGTATCATACCAAGTACTGCCTCAGTTCAAATTTAAAACTTCGCGCCAAAGACCGCCTGGCGACGAACTAAGAACCCGGTCGTGAGAGAAGATAGCAAAATAATATGAGATAAGTGCCATCCTTACTTGTTCCAAAGTTTCGATTCAATATCTTATCGGGAAGGTCCCACGCCTCTGTCACCATTCCGGGTTTTATCTTTCCAGCTTATCGGAAGGCATTTAAAAAGATTTCCGCAATGCATTTCTTATGGAAGAATTTTGCATCCACCTGGCGTCGAACTCACTGTCATTTGGCTACATTTTTTCCATGAGAAGCATAGAAGACTACCTCAACTTCAACCTCCGAAATTTTGGTTACTCTATCTTAACGATAAGTGCCTCAAAATAATTTTCAAAAATCCGCGCAATGCATTCTTATGGGAAAATTGCGATTTTTGGGAATTTCTGGCATCGAACCCATGATAGCTAGCGTCGAAGTCTGCATTATTCTGGCATCTAGAGTGTAGGGCCAGTACGTCGAAAAAATCTGACGTCGATGGCGCTTCTGGAACATGGTCAGAATTCGTATCCCCTATAAATATATCTATTATATATAGCTAACTCTCCGGATATACCTATATATATATACGAGTAAAAGTTGCTTGCATACTGCAAGCTATCCGTTGAATACAGTATCATACCAAGTACTGCCTCAGTTCAAATTTAAAACTTCGCGCCAAAGACCGCCTGGCGACGAACTAAGAACCCGATCGTGAGAGAAGACAGCAAAATAATATTAGATAAGTGCCATCCTTACTTGTTCCAAAGTTTCGATTCAATATCTTATCGGGAAGGTCCCACGCCTCTGTCACCATTCCGGGTCTTATCTTTCCAGCTTATCGGGAAGCCATTTAAAAAGATTTCCGCAATGCATTTCTTATGGAAGAATTTTGCATCCACCTGGCGTCGAACTCACTGTCATTTGGCTACATTTTTTCCATGAGAAGCATGGAAGACTACCTCAACTTCAACCTCCGAAATTTTGGTTACTCTATCTTAACGATAAGTGCCTCAAAATAATTTTCAAAAATCCGCGCAATGCATTCTTATGGGAAAATTGCGATTTTTGGGAATTTCTGGCATCGAACCCATGATAGCTAGCGTCAAAGTCTGCATTATTCTGGCATCTAGAGTGTAGGGCCAGTACGTCGAAAAAATCTGACGTCGATGGCGCTTGTGGAACATGGTCAGAATTCGTATCCCCTATATCTATATATCTATTATATATAGCTAACTCTCCGGATATACCTATATATATACGAGTAAAAGTTGCTTGCATACTGCAAGCTAATTGGTAAAAATTTACAATAAGTTCTCCTTACGGGTGTCATCTTCGAAGCTTATCCAGCAAAATTTTTAAAATTGCCGCAATACATTTCTTACGGTAGAAATTTTCATCCATCTGGAATCGAACTCACGGTCATATGCAACCTTTCTTCCACTGGTTCTATAGAAAACTACTTCAAACGCAAACGCTGTGATTTTGAATAGTCTCCTGCATAAAGAAAGGCCACAAAACAATTTTTAAAAAATTGCGTAAAGGACCGCCTGGCGTCGAACACAGGACCCGTTCGTGAGAGACAATGGCATATGAATGTTAGAGAAGTGCTACTCTGACGTGTTTCAAAGTTTCAATTCAGTATCTTATCGGGAAGGTCCTAAAATAAGATCCGTTTTTCCCGTTTGAAATGCATGGTAGAATCGGAATGACGCTCTAGCATCGAACCAAGGACCTCTAGAGAAGCAGTGGACGTCATGAAGGAATCTTCTCAAACGCCTCTGTCACCATTCCGGGTTGTATCTTTCCTGTTTATCGGGAAGGCATTTTAAAAAATCGTCCCTGATATCAGCAATGCATTCCTTACGGAGGCATTTCGGACCCACCTGGCGTCGAACACACGGACATTTGGTAACATTTGTTCGTTTGGTACGATGGAAGACCATCTCATCTGTAAACACCGAGATTTTGATCGCTCTATCGCATCGAGAACGGCCTCAAAACAGATTGAAAAAATTCGCGCAAAAGACCGCCTAGCGTCGAACTCAGGACTCTTATGTGAGAGAAGATAGCAATATAATATTAGATAAGTGCCATCCTTACTTGTTCCAAAGTTTCGATTCAATATCTTATCGGGAAGGTCCCAAAATGAGATTCCGCTTTCCCCATTTGAAATACATGGAGGAATCGGAATGACCCTCTTGCATCGAACCAAGGACCACTAGACGAACGATGATATTCATGGAAGAAAGTTTTCATACGCTTCTGTCACCATTCAGGGTTTTATCTTTCCAGCTTATCGGGAAGGCATTTAAAAAAATCTTCAAAGATTTCAGCAATGCATTTCTTATGGAAGAATTTTGCATCCACCTGGCGTCGAACTCACGGTCATTTTATAACATTTCTTCCATTCGTAATATAGAAGACTACCTCAACTTCAACCTCCGAGATTTTGGTTCCTCTATCTTAACCATAAGTGCCTCAAAATAATTTTCAAAAATCCGCGCAATGCATTCTTATGGGAAAATTGCGATTATTGGGAATTTCTGGCATCGAACCCATGATAGCTAGCGTCGAAGTCTGCATTATTCTGGCATTTAGAATGTAGGGCCAGTACGTCGAAAAAATCTGACGTCGATGGCGCTTGTGGAACATGGTCAGAATTCGTATCCCCTATATATATATATCTATATATATAGGTATATCCGGAGAGTTAGCTATATATAATAGATATATACCTATATATTTATAGGGGATACGAATTCTGACCATGTTCCACAAGCGCCATCGACGTCAGATTTTTTCGACGTACTGGCCCTACATTCTAAATGCCAGAATAATGCAGACTTCGACGCTAGCTATCATGGGTTCGATGCCAGAAATTCCCAATAATCGCAATTTTCCCATAAGAATGCATTGCGCGGATTTTTGAAAATTATTTTGAGGCACTTATGGTTAAGATAGAGGAACCAAAATCTCGGAGGTTGAAGTTGAGGTAGTCTTCTATATTACGAATGGAAGAAATGTTATAAAATGACCGTGAGTTCGACGCCAGGTGGATGCAAAATTCTTCCATAAGAAATGCATTGCTGAAATCTTTGAAGATTTTTTTAAATGCCTTCCCGATAAGCTGGAAAGATAAAACCCTGAATGGTGACAGAAGCGTATGAAAACTTTCTTCCATGAATATCATCGTTCGTCTAGTGGTCCTTGGTTCGATGCAAGAGGGTCATTCCGATTCCTCCATGTATTTCAAATGGGGAAAGCGGAATCTCATTTTGGGACCTTCCCGATAAGATATTGAATCGAAACTTTGGAACAAGTAAGGATGGCACTTATCTAATATTATATTGCTATCTTCTCTCACATAAGAGTCCTGAGTTCGACGCTAGGCGGTCTTTTGCGCGAATTTTTTCAATCTGTTTTGAGGCCGTTCTCGATGCGATAGAGCGATCAAAATCTCGGTGTTTACAGATGAGATGGTCTTCCATCGTACCAAACGAACAAATGTTACCAAATGTCCGTGTGTTCGACGCCAGGTGGGTCCGAAATGCCTCCGTAAGGAATGCATTGCTGATATCAGGGACGATTTTTTAAAATGCCTTCCCGATAAACAGGAAAGATACAACCCGGAATGGTGACAGAGGCGTTTGAGAAGATTCCTTCATGACGTCCACTGCTTCTCTAGAGGTCCTTGGTTCGATGCTAGAGCGTCATTCCGATTCTACCATGCATTTCAAACGGGAAAAACGGATCTTATTTTAGGACCTTCCCGATAAGATACTGAATTGAAACTTTGAAACACGTCAGAGTAGCACTTCTCTAACATTCATATGCCATTGTCTCTCACGAACGGGTCCTGTGTTCGACGCCAGGCGGTCCTTTACGCAATTTTTTAAAAATTGTTTTGTGGCCTTTCTTTATGCAGGAGACTATTCAAAATCACAGCGTTTGCGTTTGAAGTAGTTTTCTATAGAACCAGTGGAAGAAAGGTTGCATATGACCGTGAGTTCGATTCCAGATGGATGAAAATTTCTACCGTAAGAAATGTATTGCGGCAATTTTAAAAATTTTGCTGGATAAGCTTCGAAGATGACACCCGTAAGGAGAACTTATTGTAAATTTTTACCAATTAGCTTGCAGTATGCAAGCAACTTTTACTCGTATATATATAGGTATATCCGGAGAGTTAGCTATATATAATAGATATATAGATATAGGGGATACGAATTCTGACCATGTTCCACAAGCGCCATCGACGTCAGATTTTTTCGACGTACTGGCCCTACACTCTAGATGCCAGAATAATGCAGACTTTGACGCTAGCTATCATGGGTTCGATGCCAGAAATTCCCAAAAATCGCAATTTTCCCATAAGAATGCATTGCGCGGATTTTTGAAAATTATTTTGAGGCACTTATCGTTAAGATAGAGTAACCAAAATTTCGGAGGTTGAAGTTGAGGTAGTCTTCCATGCTTCTCATGGAAAAAATGTAGCCAAATGACAGTGAGTTCGACGCCAGGTGGATGCAAAATTCTTCCATAAGAAATGCATTGCGGAAATCTTTTTAAATGGCTTCCCGATAAGCTGGAAAGATAAGACCCGGAATGGTGACAGAGGCGTGGGACCTTCCCGATAAGATATTGAATCGAAACTTTGGAACAAGTAAGGATGGCACTTATCTAATATTATTTTGCTGTCTTCTCTCACGATCGGGTTCTTAGTTCGTCGCCAGGCGGTCTTTGGCGCGAAGTTTTAAATTTGAACTGAGGCAGTACTTGGTATGATACTGTATTCAACGGATAGCTTGCAGTATGCAAGCAACTTTTACTCGTATATATATAGGTATATCCGGAGAGTTAGCTATATATAATAGATATATATATATATATATATATATATATATATATATATATATATATATATATATATATATATATATATATATATATATATTATATAGTCAGTATAGTCAGTATGAAAATATGACTATTCTATAGTCTTACTTCGAATTACAATAAGCTCCATAAACTTATTTTTCGGAATATTTTTTCATTCTAATTTGACTTAGAAATATAAACTTAATTTCAACGTTGGAACCATGTTGCTTTCATTACCCTGAGAACTGTTTTACACATGTATAAGCGAATTTACATGAGAAGGAAATAAACTTCTATATGATACAACTTTTTGTCAAATCTGACAAAATTTACAGCGATTGATACTATGTGATAATATTTAGCAGCATTGCTTTAAACTTTTCCAGTAAGTAAGGTGATGTGATCAGATTTGATGAATATGAACATTGTTCAGAGAGGGAGTGATCTCCCAGTAGCACTAAGCTTTATATTTTATCATTTTATGATCGATATTTAAGCCGATAATATAAATATAATAATATATAATAAAAAGTAAGTTATAATAAGATGAAATATAATGATTATTCTAGGGATATGTGTGAAATTAGACAGAAAAAAATTTAACTGTATAAAACTAACTATCTGATGAATGTAAATACTTATATTATTGCATAAAAACGTTGTTTTCTTGATTTCCGAGAGAAAACGGATTAGTTGACTGACCGTAAGATACATTGAAAAATTGGATTTCGAGATACGAATTCATAAAACGAATGAAGTTCGTAATTCGAGGTACCACATTTGGCTGTTAAGAAATATGGAAGGAATTTTTGCGTCTCTGATATGTACATGTATGTATATTTGGTTATATGTATGTAAATTCAGTTAAACCTATTTAATACGATGAAGCTTAAAACGCTATTCCGCGTAATGCTTGGCTTTCTCTCGGTCCCTTTCAAGCAAATTACATGTTAATCAAATTACATGTTAAATATACCGCTTAAATTAAGACGCTCGGTTCCCCACTTAAGAAGCGGATTTTCCCAAAATGAACTGGAATGCGCTATAAGCAATCCACTGCCTCAGTTGATACATCGACAATTGATAACGTTAATCTTCTGTAATTGTTTATCTGGTAAAAAATAGTTGAGGGAAATAAAAAATACTGTTGAGTATACCTAAAAGTAAAATATACTGTTGAGGAAAAAATTACCAAAATTATGTAACAGAGGAAGACTTACAGCAGGTCAATCTTAAAAATATGACGAGTTGGACGTCTGCTAATGACAGTTCTCTATATATCCACAGCTATGACAAGTAAAGCAGTAGATTCATTCCCGTTTTTAAAATGTAAATCACCTTTTAAAACTTAAAAATCTCCCCTTTCGTTCCCGGGTGTAAAAGATGTAAATTAACTTTGATATACCGGTTATAACGCTACACTGATAGCCCGGAAAAGCGTCTTAATCGGGTTGAGTCTTTTAATTTCGATGCATATTTAGGAGAGCGAAGTTCAGATGTGCAAGAGGAGAAATTGAGCCGAATTAAATTGCAAAGAAATAATTCATAGTTAGCATTGACATTTTATACCAAATTCCTGGATTTTCTTAATAATCGAAACTACCTCGAGTCTCTTAGCAATATGAGGCGAAGTGAACGTGACTGAGACGGAGTTTTGATACACATCCCGTTTATATCGGACATTGGGCTCATCTTCTAATGCAGTGTCCATTTTAGTGTCGGAAAGAGAGAAAATGCCTCCATCTTAAGAAAGCAAATTGCTCGTCTTTTGTTTGAACACCACCGTCGCGACGCTTTCATTCATTCCTCATTATGCAAACAAGCGGTAATTTACTTTCTTTTTCCTCTGCCGCCTTTCTCTCGCCGTCTCTAACCAAAGAAAAACAAAGTGTATTTACAAAGAAACTCCCTCTCGACGGCATTTTCAAAGATACATAATTAAGTCATGCATAAGATTAATTCGGATGAAATCAGCGGATAACCGCACACAGAAATTTTCCTTTTCTACGCAACACGTTTATTTCGTCATTTTGGTCAGTAAGTGGTGAGGTATTTTTTGCAAATTCGGCGAATACATGCGCACATACGACTTCATTAATGGCGGAATGTGTTATTCTTTTTTACCAAGCGAATTTTTAAGGTGTGCAGAAATATAGCAGGAGAAATTGAGGTAAATTAATTTGGGAACAAGTTTAGCATTGGATTTTTATACCGAAATCTTAGATATTTTTTATAACTAACACTACTTCCTGGCAGTTGACTAGTAATTTCCTGGAAATATATGGTGAAATGAATGTAATTTAGATGTACAGAGATTATCCAATTCATTTGATTCCTGACAAATAGAAAAATAAAATCGCTCATACATAGTCATAATAATCAATCGTATAAGACAAAATAAATCTCTCATGCCAAAGTGAATATAACTCATGCTATTTGTAAGCAAGATAAGTTTATGATAGAATCTCACAAAAATACTTGGCAAGAATCTTTAATAAGAGTGAACCGATATCTAATATTAATAAAATATTTCTCACTTCATAAATTTGTGTTAATAGAATATTATTGTATAATTTTTGTATTTTGTATACCATGAAAAGACCATTTTAAATTTACATTAAGATGAATAAAGTGATAGTGTGTACTCAGGGACGTATCTAGAAAGGATGAGGGCAACTTGAGACAATTTTCTTATGGATTCATTTACAGTTAACTTCTTAAATGACCTTTCCCGAGATTAATGAAGTAAATGAGCAGTGATCGTGGAAAAACTTAAACCTGATTTTGATTCAAGCTATTTGTTTAGATCTTATCCTGGGATATAAGAATAAATATTCTTTCCTAGAATACCTAAAACGAAGTCATCAAGAGGGGGAGTAACGATCCCCTCTTCGCATCCCCCCCCCCCATAGATTAAGTACTCACACACAGTTCGGGCGAGGAAGATAGGCCTTGTACACGAAGACCGATACAAGGCTGGTATCGCATCGTTGATCAATTCAACGTGTAATACAAAAGCCCATCGCTTCTCATGTTTTCCTAAGCAAAGCATCTTGGCTCCCTGACATTTGGGCTAATGCTTCGAGTAAACATACTTTAGGCATAAGCAGGCGAAGAGTTAATCAAGGCAGAAACATCGGCTAAGAGGAAGGCGACCGACTCGTCAGTAATTGAGCATCAGAAGATATTATTAACGGTTTAGAGGGCGGGATGAGAGGAACCAAATATACACGACATCCACCGTTTCTCTTCTACTATTAGCTACACTTTATTTGAGATAAATATTTATGGATTATAACCGAGTAATTTCCTACCAGCAATAGGTTGCACATAATATGGAATATGATCATAATGTGGAGTAAAAATAATATTAATTCGCATAATATATTTTTCAAAGCAAATTTAAGAAGATTCCTTTTCGTTTTTAAGGTTTAAATAACTTATTTATAATTAAAAACCAAGAAGACCTTTCGTCCTATAATAAATAATAATCCGTGATATTCAGCGGTAATGCGTGGTTCTCACCCATTCTCCTGAAATCGGTTTATATTTTTATGAAAATGTGCCGCAAGACGTGCCAAAGGTATGTGTGCCACTTATTGACGGTAGAGTGACTTGAAACTGATAAGTAGAAGAAGTAGTTACTTTTATGTCGAACTGAAAATTTTCTGTTATATGCTGTTTTTCGTTCTCTTACACAATTTAGCGAATACAAAATCACTTTAATCTTTTTATGGAACTTATTCCCAATATTCACGCAAATTTCGAAACTTTGAGGATTAGTATATTTCTAAAATTTAACATTTGATGTAAAAGGCAAATAATTTTTAACAGGAAACCTAAAATCAAATTTCGTTTGTGTGCTGATCAAGCCTTAGCCTGCCATGGGGCAAAATAGACACAGCTTTAAAGGCATGAGTTGTTTTCTTTCGCTTAATCATTTTATTAATAACAAAGGAAATATTTGCTCATTGGAAATATATAAACAGTGAATTGGTGCTCTGGATTATAGCAAATTAATACTTAAATTGGACGAATGAATAACTTCGCTAATTAGGTATTGTTTTATCTACTAATATTTGATTTAAATTAAGTTATAGTTGACAGAAATTAAAATTTTATGCGTTGCAAATAAAATTTAATTTGCTGAAACGTAATTATCAACGAATTCTCAATAAACTTTCTTTATAATGAATTTCCCTTACGAAATAAATTTGTGATAAACTAAGATAGCGACATACAAAAAATAAACGGTTACATTTGTGAGTTATGTTATTACACTATTTACTCCACAAAATTGATATGAAATCAAAAAATGGACTCATAGATTAAATCTTTGAAGGATAAATCAATAAGATTACAAAAATAAATAATACAAAGAAATATATAAAGAATTATACATATAGTTATCTAGAACGAAATCGTGGATGTATAGTTTTCAGGCATCATTTTATGTTTCTCCATTTATGTAATAATGTAATTTATGTAATGTGAAATAGGTTTCAAACGCTGTGTTCGCAGTTTTCTCTCTGTCTCGATCACTTTCACATAAAACTGAGCAGTAAAAATACATTAAATTATGATGTTCTGCTTAGTTCTCTGCTTACAAGGTTGTCGTCACTAGACGCAACTAGCTATAGTCGCTTCAATGTACAGACCGAAAATTGTTTATTTTAAAGGGAATGATATCCCTAATTTTCTATCTGATGAAAATTGATTCAGTGTGGGGCGATAAAATTAGCAACAAAAGATAGGACAAGAAAGCAGACCAACATAACACAGTAGTTCTTTAGGTATCAACAGTTGTTTGAATCAAACTAAAGAAGATTCCTTTTTGTTTTTAGGGTGCAAAACACTCGTTTAAAAATTCAAGAGACAAGAGACCTTCCCTTTTCTTTTCATAATGTAGAGGAAATAAAAATTTGTGATATCGGATTTTAACTCCATCCGGCTTAAATCGCTATCTTGGTTTTCACTTATTCCCCTAAAAGCGTCTTATCCGGGTTTTAATGCACTAATTATATCAGGAAAGGATAGTCCGTTTGGTACTTCATTCTTCCGTTGAATGAAAACGGGAGGGTCTCATTGCACAGGAACGTGTGCAAATGGGCGTGCGCTTGTTTGTGTCCCTCCAACTAGCCCCGAACAAAGTTTGCCGAGTGATTTCGACGCAATTCAGCTCACGCTATTTCTACAAGAAATGGAGAGTGATTAGCGCTCAGTTCATTGCGTATAGAGAGCCTGTATTAAAGGCGTTTCCGCTTTTGTCCTTTCGTATTCCAGAATAGGAAGGGTTAGATTACAACACAATGAGGCGAAGTGAATCCGAAAATTTAAAATCATTATTCCCACATTAATCCCGGCATTAGTTCAAGAGTTCAAAATAGGAGGAAGCTGAGGGACTCATACGTTCCGGGCTCTCAATATTACAGCCTCTATTAACAGCGTATTACAACAAAATCTTATAGATATTTAGAGGCACGACTTGTTCACGGGATTTGCTTTAGTAAAGACGTCTATACAAAGTAAGTCAACAGAACATGTTTAAAGAATCTACTACGTGATCAAACCTTAATCGGATATTACTGACCCGACCAGTTTTACTTCGGTATCTTTGTAATAAAAATGATTTTTTTCAGTCGTTCTTCTCTCTAGTCTCTTATTTCTTGTCCTTTTATCTCTAAGTTATGTTTGATTTTCTAATAAATAAAGCAACTTCAGCAAGTTAAGCGTTACTTATAGATAATACAAATTTTACTTGACCTGCTAAAAAGTTAACTAAAATCTGTATTATTATTAGTAGTAATGAAATAAGTGTATTTATAATTCCCGAAAATCATACAAATTGACGTGATAAAATAAAAGTAGTGTTAGTAGCTGTAGTATTACTGTAATTGCTTCGGTATTTGAGGTCATTTCGTACCCGGATCACTCTTTTCAAAGGCGTACTGTCTTGGTTATTCGGGAGCTGACATAAAGGTATATACCATTACTAAAGAGAGAAAAGAATGAATACGTAAAGGACCTTTAGAGTCATAGAAAGCCTCTCGAATTACTAATTTATGAATGTCAGCTCTTTGTCAGAATCGAATCATTAGCGGTGATAGAAAATCGATTCGGTAGCCGTCATTCCCATTCATAGCTGAATATTTCACGAATTGGTTTAATAATGCATTTTTGCAAATCGAATTCTTTTAGTTCTGGCGATGAGTTCTTATAGTCAAAAGAGATCAATCCATATGTCATTTCAAACGGTATGTACTGCTCAAATGGAATTGACAAAGTTTCGTAGCCCAACGGAACATTGAACAACATTAAGTTTCGCTATCTTTTGATCGCCTGTCGTAAAATGTTTGCGGCGGACTGTTGGTTCTTATTCCGTCTGCGTTTGATGATTTGGAATTTCCTTTTTCCATTTTTGATGAAAGAAGAGCCTTCGCCATTCTTTTATACTCTGATTATGCAAATTATACTACATTTTATTTGAAGTGTCGAACATGATATCAGGTAGATTTCTAAATTTAAAGCATTCTTTTTCGATAATGATCTGATTGGATATCTACTAATTATTTAATTAATCGTAATAAAGACATAAAGCGAAAGCTGTTTATAAGAAATGCTTGTAAAAGTTCGTTTCATCGTCAAATGTTGACCCCCAGTGGGGATCGAACCCGGGACCAGGAGAATGCGTTGACAACAAGGCCACCCGAGTCTTTATTTTTCGAAGTCCATGCCTTTAATTCTTTGGTGATTTTCACTATGTATATCTGAACTAATTTCCATCTCAATTCATGGAGAGATGATGTTTCTAAGGCAGAGCGAATCCCATCATC